>OY728132.1:367839073-370246554 GCA_963277665.1 Viscum album | reverse complement strand
TTGGAATAACACGTACTAGGTTTCAAAATTTTTAGAACATTTGTGGGATGTGAAAATGTGATATGAATATAAATCATTAATAAATATGATGAGTAATAGGGATAACTAATCAAAAGAAATTAAATGATCTTGGAAAATTAATGACCAAAAATCCATATATTTTGGATTAGTTAAGGTACTATTAAATTAATTGGAAATGGTGATTATAAGAAAAAGTTTTAGTTTCAATATACTCTTTTCAGGAGATAAGATATTCCTTTCCCATCTAGATTAAGGAAATTAGAAAATATACTTACTTAATATCTTTCTTTTATTAAGAAATATTTCATCATTTTCTTTTTCTTTGATCAATTCCTACTCTATATATTACTCTATTAAATGAATATCCAATATGAATTTTTAAGCATGGAACACTAAGATTAAGATTTAATTGATCAATAGATCAATAACAGAATGAAAAATAATTCCTCCAGTCTCTAGATATTTTACAAAACCCAAATGTGTATCACAATTTATCCAATATAAATTATTAATATCTAATATATAAATAATTACTCCCCAAAACCAACATAATTGATTTATTAAATGGATAACCTTAAGGCTCATCCAAAAATATTTCTAATAAATTTTAATGTCCAGCAATATATAAGGGATTCCACTAAATAAACATTATATTCCCTAGAAAATATAAAGCGACTCTTAATTCCACAATCCAAATACCTGAATAAAATTATCCCTATATAACCTCAATGAAAACACATATTCTTTCAAAAATAGAATCTCAGGTTGTCCAAAATATTCCATAAATCCAAACATGGAGTACACTCCGACATAGATAGCATGTAGAATGAAATCACTAACGAATTTCAAGGTCACTAATACTATCACATAAACATCCCTTTATCAATATTATATAAACATAGATAACATATTAGTTTTTCTATTCCAACAATCACATTTCTTCTATGAGGTTAAAATTTTCACTAAATCACTTTTATTGATCTTCTATACTATTCATCGTATACTCTCAAATCCATAAATAAAAATTATTATAGTTAAATACTTATAAATTTCATAATATTTATTACTTGAATATAATTGACAAAAAACTCCTATAATATTATTCTTAAATCCAAATTCCCTTGAGATTTAATCATTCCACATCAGTACTAGTTATATCATAAACGTGGCTTTGATCATTTGGCTTCTTCTTAGGTATTTTTCCTTGATGCATGGAAAATTAACTTATATAGTTATTTATTTAATTATTGTTTAAGCATTGAACATTTTAATCATCTTTATTTCCCTTTCAATAAAGATCATGATGGCCTTCCTCTCCACACTTGTATCAAACTCACATTACCCTCAAGCATGTACCAAGGTGTTTCGTTCAACAATTATAACATGATAGAATCCTTTTTTGCCTTTATACCTTTATCAATAATTCACTCGTACATACTATTCTTCTATTTATTCCCATATAAGATATATGAATTTGAGAATTATTTCTCTTACTTGATACAACATGATACTACATCCACATTTGATGAGAATATTTGGGAGAGTAGTTCCCTTCAAAGAATTGTGTTATTCCCATCAATGAAATAGTTAATCATTATCTTTGGATAACATAAATATTTCATACCATACCTTGAAAAACATGGAATTTTTCCTTTATACATAAAAAAATATTCAACTTAATTTTGCATTATATTAATTAATTGTCTTTATATATACACATGTCTTGCGAGGAAAATATATTTCCCAAAAGAGTCTTTTAAATCCTTACTTTATATGATTTATATTTATTCTTCATACTTAGTGTTTTGAATCAAAAAATAACATTCATATGCATCCCATGATAGATGATAAACTTCCATGAAAAAAATTCTTTATTTCATTACTTCTCAATGTGAGC
This sequence comes from Viscum album, assembly GCA_963277665.1. Taxonomy (NCBI): domain Eukaryota; kingdom Viridiplantae; phylum Streptophyta; class Magnoliopsida; order Santalales; family Viscaceae; genus Viscum; species Viscum album. Next base: position 370,244,636 of record OY728132.1, on the reverse strand, counting down.
AATATCTTCTGAAAGGAACTTATCCATTTCATAGCTACAAATGGATTTAATGTCATACTGAGTGATGGGGGTTATTTTTTCTGAAAGAGGTCTAGAATTGTTACACCATTTGGTGGATCAGTAGGATAATCTATTAGGTAAAGGTAATTTCTCATAACCTTAGTTAGCTTCCCCAATATATTTACAATTTCATAATTTCTAGCTACAGATCCAGCTATAGATTGAATATCTTTCCTATGATATAAATATATATATATGGTGTAAATTAATTGTTACAATTACCATTACTTCCACAAGGATAAATTTTTAAATAATGCAATACGCTAGATTATTTTATAAAATTATGCGACCTAATTTATAATCCCATTACCAGTTAAATACATAACTAAAATTAAAAAAAATTATTCATAGATAATCTCATAATCATACACATGGCTTATGGGTAAAAGTTTTCAAAACATAAAGATACATATTCAAATCCTTCATAATGTTTTGTAAATAAAAATTAACCTAACCAAATAATATCCCCCAAGAGTTTCAGACTAAGAGCACAGTAAGGCCAATTTTGTTTATGAGATAACACTCAATTAAAGCTCCATATTCATTTTTGATGTTATTAAGCCTAGATATATCTGTATGATAACCATGACCACATGCAGTATCTATAATATGATTTATTGTAATGGAAAAAACAAAATATCTACATTACCAAAACATTAAAATGTCATTATATACTTATCCTCAATCTCTATCATAGGGCTATGTTCACTAATATTTGTTTTCCTAAATATAGTTTCCATTATTTTTACTAAACTTCATCTCATACAAAATGTAAAGACCCCAACCCTAGAATTCTAGACTTAGTGGTTTGATTAAAACATTGGCATAAAAAATAAGGTTTCACATCCCAAAGGATTGAATAATTTAGTAGTATTGGTAAACTGGATACATAATTAAGATTCACATTACATTTTAAACATAAAATACAAAACAAAATTTAATTTCAGAACATCGTTATTAACATTAGCATATCCCTTCATATCAATCAAAAAATAGTTCTTGGTATCCTGGGGAAAATGGAGCATAATAAAGGGGTAAGGACAGATTCTTTGTTTGGGTATGCTTATGGAGGAACATATAGTGAATAAATAAACGTAATAAATATAAAGGCAAATTACCGGAACACATTATATTTAAATAATAACAAGTGAATAATAAGGAAATAATATATTATGAAAAAATAAAACACTATAAATAATCACATAAGCATGAAAAAATCCATTGATACTCTATCTAATTGAATAATAACATTGAAATAAAAAATAGATTTCGTAATGAGGGAATGATTAATTCTAAACATTTCAATCATACTTTTAATAAAATTCAGAAGATAATTTATATCATTTGGTAGAAACCTGTCTAATTCAGACAATTGATTTTTATCATGACACTTATTGATGCATCAAGAGGATACCTATATCTTATCCCACCAATAACATACTATGTCCAATTAATTCATCATATGAATGGGATTAAAATAATAATAAAAATTCATATTGAAAATTAAACATATAAAATTTGAATACCTACACCAATCAAATAAACATAATCATTAACCATTCATAATAATATGGTGAATGTTAATAACGTTATATATCTTTATTAAAACTAAACACAAACCATCCAATTAGATAAAAAGGATGATATAAATACCACACACCCCATTAGAACTTAATAAAAATAATGTTTTCATGTCATCAATGAATTTAAATTCCATAAAAAAAATCAATAAAAACATTTTGAGAATTTTTTTCACTATGAAAATATATTTTTTAAAAAATTGTTTTTAAAGAAAATTTAAAATAATTTATTTTAATGTAAAATTCTAAACCATGTTAAATATTATTTACACCATTATGTGTTCAGGAATATGTAAAATTCTTTTTTTGATGTACATGTTAATCAAAGATTACTTTCAAATTTTTAATAAAATACAAATAATATTTTTTTATAAAATGACAAGATGACTACATTAATTTTTTTCATAAAAAGTAGAAATATATAAAAATGTATTTAGTAAATCCATTGGAAAAGGTTAAAAAATTATTTGATAATTATTTTTTTAAATCATGAATTTTGATGAAATATGATTTTTGAATGAAGAGAGAAATAAAGTCATATTTTCATTAGAACATTTTCTCCAAAACTTTAAGTATCACATAGAAGAAAAATGGAAATATTACAAAAAAATTTCATTAATGTATATATTAAAATAATATAAATTATTTTTAATATATAAATATCAAATAACTCTCCAATGCGAGACTTAAAAAAAAACAAACCTCAATAATAATGAGATTGTGAAAAAACAATTACCACTTGGTAAAATATGAACTATACTGCTCATAAAATAATAATAATTAAATTAACCATAAATAACATGATATTTATGATATAATATATCAAATGGTAATTATATAAAAAAAAATAAATAATTGGTGAATATGGCATATATCTCAAGGAAGTAAAAGTGAGACAAGAAACCCTTACATTAGGTTTTACTTCATTCATTTTTGGACGAACCTTCTTTATAATGAATATTATTCTATTATAAATATATTAAAAGACCATAATAATAAATCATATACCATTTATTATTTACTTATGTTATTATATCGCCCATTTATTAATAATACTTTGTAAAAACTAGTGCTTCGAGTGGTAATTTCTTCATTTTTCGTGTTGTTTTAGTTCGGTAATCTTGGTCATTTAAATTTAATCATTGTTTAATCATATACATAATTTTAACCACGATATAAACACAATATATATCCATCATATTCTTTTTATACAAACCTATTAATGTTAGATATAGGAAATTGATTACACCATTCATGGAAATGGAATGCCATACGTACACAAGAATATTCATTCAATTATTCTAGAAAGGAAGAGAGAAAGTAAAATAAATAATAATTAATAATTATAGAAAAATTATTATTTCATATATATAATTTATATTAATAAAATGTATCTTTATAACCATCTATTTAATAAAATGAAATTCACATCGCTCTATAGAAGCAGCATGTACCACATTCACCTGAGTGATGTTATTGTTTTCCAAGAGAATGAAAGGTAAGAAGTTATATATTATATTATATTCCAATAATTATTTTTAGATCGTAAATATCACATATATTTAATAAATTTAACATTTCTATATTTCATGTAATGCTTCAGTGAAAAATGAATCACATCGCTCTGTGAGGTAGTAATCCACCATACAAAAGAATGACGTTATCTTATCCGATGCGAAATGGAAGCTAAGAAGTTATATGTCATATGATAATTAAATAAGTATAGAAAATTTATTTAATAAAATATAAATATACTAACTCTATATTTATATAAATCCTTTAAAGGTGGTGATGGAAAATGAAGTAGATCTGTTCATGAGGCAGTAACCTTCCGTATACACAATCAACAGTTTCATTTCCCATTTGATAGAAGTGGAGATAAATATGGGTTATTAAATAAAAATAATAAAATATCAGTATATATTATATAATATTGTTATTATAAAATGTAATTTTAATAAGTTATTACATAGGATTAATTAGAAATAATACAAATATGCAAGTTTAATAATTTTACATCTTTTTTGGAGAGCCTCTTATTTCTTATACCTAATCCTTCTTAGAAGGTCTTCAAAATCAAGAAAAATAATATATGATATAAGGAGGTAATTAATTATGGTATTTGGGAAGTTATTTGGAAAATAAAATGGTTTTGTAATGGTTTAGAGAGGGGGAGAGTGGGTGGCCTTTTATTAGTGGGGGAGAGGACAAACATAAAATTCATGAAAAGATAAAGTGATAGCCACATATTTTTCATGAAAAAGGCATCTAAAATGGGTAATTATAGAAAATTATAGAATATAAGGTCAACATATTTCCATAAAATTTGTTTTATACATGTCTTAGGTCATCGATATCCCTTATTTTTTAACTTTAACCCTCTTATAATCCTATTTTTACCTTAAGCATGATAATTAAATTTAAATTATTTTGACAATTAATTATGCTGAAAAATTAGCATTTCCTTATTATTTAATATGAACCATGATGATTCAAAATACATAATCCATTTTGATAAATTAAATTTACTATAGTTATAGAATTTAATTTAAAATTTTACATGCACATGTGATGAAAAAGCGGGGTTCCAAAGAGAAAAATATCTAAAATATAGAATGTTTTAATGTCAAAATACAATATTAAATTTATTAAAATGAACTTAATTTAATTTATTATAATATAATTTAACTAGTTTTAATTTTAACCAATTTTAAATATATTATTAATTTTTAAATTATTTAAATTAAAATGCACTTTTCAATAAACATCAATGTTTTTCACAATTTATCAAAAAAGTTAACCATTTAGGAAGATTATAAACAATTAAAAAAAATTTAATTTTGAAAATTAGATTTTATGAAGTAATTTTATTTTTTAAAATAAATTTTAAAAAATTGGGAATTATTAATTTTAAATTATGTGCGAATGTCATGACTAAACTGCCTTTCATGAAAATAAAAATTTTCAGAAAAATTTATTTTCACCCAAATGATTCCTATTTAATTTATTTTCAATAGATTACCAATGAATTTATTTTATACTTGTGTTAACCTTATAAGTTTCATTATTTATTTAACCCTATTCATATATAAAAACATAACTGCTATGATTTGATGGTCAGGTATAAAAAATAATATGTTAATAGTGAGTTTTATTTAATTTAAACTCAGTGATGCATGAATTGAAAGCTATCAAGGAGATTGAAATTACTTAATAGGAAATATAATTTAATTTATTAGGGTTTTATATTATTTTCTATGATTGGTGTTTGTTGTTATATATTTTATCCAAAATGATGCTTTTCTTTTAAAATTTCATATTGCTAAAAGTTTCATAAACCTGGATATCATAATAACTTAATTAATAACATTACCAACATCCATTTTTGTACATAATATTCATAAATTTCCATTATATACATGAATTATTATAGTTTTCCAGAGTGGACCTTTATATTTATCATCATTCATCATAATTTTATAATAACGATGTTCATATTCATTCTTCTTGAAAAATTTATTACTACTATATTAATAAAGTTACTTTTATTGATGATTATAAATAATTTATATTGTTTTGAATTCCTTTATTGGGTTTTTAGACCTTTTACTTGAAGACGGCGTTGATAATAAACATTCTTTGGTGATTTTGAAAAAATGAATGTTTCTTCCTTGATTTATGAATTAGATATTGATATAATATATCTAGAAAAGAAGCCACATTTTTTAATCATTTTTATCATATTATACCAATAATTATATTTCCATAGTCATTCATGCTATAAATTCAATTTATTGTTCATTTTGGTGGTTAAACTGACCCAAACATTAAAAAACCCTGATAAAATGAATGATTAAGAGGTGGTCATATTTTTATATAATTGTACTAGAAGCATAATTTTTTTATTTTGTTTTTATTATTGAGATATATAATAATTAGATAGAATATTATGATGAATTAATAGACAAGAAAACATTAAAAATATGAGTAAATGATTATACTATTTCTACACTTATTTTAAAAGAATAAATATACAAGGACCGTTTGTTAATATTATGATTAATAGGACATCAAATTTTTATACCAGAACCTTAATGATATCATAAATAATATTTATACATTAATACCATCCTTAATTCCATCCATTTAATGAAGTGGTGGAAAACGAGGAACATTACATCATGAAAGAGGTAATCTATAAATGGTATGAATAACTAGTTTTTTAATGAATGTTTTTTGAATATATAATTGAAATATCCTTTAAAAAGTGACATTATAGTATATAAAAGATAATAATATCATTATATTAGTTTTTCTAGAATAATTTTGAAAGAACATATTTATGAATTAAAACCTATGTAGTTGATAATACTCACATTAGGGACGTGATTTTTGTTTGGATGTATCCTTGGAAATTATGCTTTTATGCAATATAGTGGGGACGATAACCAATTTAAAGTTGTAGCGGGTTCTAGGGAGTAAAAAATTAATTAGTGTCAACTATTAATTTTATTGTGGAGTGAGTCTTGAAGTGGTAAATATGTTACCATTTTATAAGTGAAGGGGAGGGTAGTTTTTGGAGTACCCTTCCATTTTCAATAATGTAAGGCAACTATTCAAGTTTCAAAGGCTCTAAAATTGTAAAAAAGATAATAGGTAAAGGATTTCAAGTCAAAAATTATATCATTTTTGGGATATATTTGAGTGATTTATTACCTTTTGTTTTAACCTTTTAACTTTTACCCATATTTACATTACCTTTGTAATTAATTTTTAATAATTTTAATTAATGTTAATGATAATGAATAAAGTTGAAAATTTCCCTTGATTAGATACATCTAATTCAAAATTTGAAAATATTTTAATCAAGTATTATTTCTAAAGGTGTTAATATTAAATTGAAAAATTGATACACTTAATCATATATTTTTTAGAGAAATAAATATTTTAATATTCTAGTATATATATAAGATAAAAATATATTGTATATTGATTTTAGTGACATAAATTAATTTTTTATAAAATAAAAAATTATATGAAAATTTCAAGGCAATCTAAAACTAAATATCCAATGAAAATAACTGATTTGATGAAAAGACTAAAAACATATATATAAATGTAACATTTTAATTAGTTATAGAAATGTTTTCGGTTAGTTTTATAATTTCAAAAAATATAGTAAAAAGTACGTATTGATTTTCTAAATTCATATTTAATTAAATAAAAGTTTATATAAACTTCTACTTCATTATTATATTATGGTAAAATCATAAAATTCAAATGTTTCTTGAAAACCACATTTCTAACTAAAAAATGACCATTTTAGAAATGGTTCATAAATTCATACTAATCAAGTTATGATATACTGAATTAAAAAATGGAATTACATCTGTAAATTTAAAATTGTATATTTTAAAATTTAAATAATGTATTTAATCAAGGTTCTTTAAAGGTTGATTTTTTGTAATAGTGTGGTATATATAATATAATAGTTATTTTAGAGTCTCTACTATTACATTATCCCACCTCCAATTTTTTTTCTTCTAAGAAATTGGGGTATATATATCTATTATTGAACAAATGTGGATACTCGTTCCTTATAGATTATTAAAGATCTTAGGTTCACTCATCTAATTTTTTATTTATTTGAAGGAAATTCACCAAATGAGTATTTTTCTTCTTAAATAATTTCCCTATCTTCTCATTAATATAGATAGGATCCTAATTATCTGATCAGCAAGGCACCAAATTTATTCCCATGGACATGAGCACATGTGTGGTATCTATAATTTATTTCCTTAGAAATAAAACATGGAAGATGACATTTACATTAGAATGGATGGGTAGCATAGCGAATCAATAGGCTAAATCCCCAAATCTTTATAATACATAAAAGGGCACAATATAACTTGGTATGTACACTTCATTTTTATAAAATATTACAACTTACATAGTGAAACCTTCAATAATACATGATCCCCAACTTTAAATACTATTTCCTTCCTTCAACAGTCATTATAAACATTTTTATACTATTATATACTTTTATATGATATTTTATAGTTTAAACCATAAGAATCACCTACTCCAAGAGCTCAGGTCTAACTAAAATTGTTTTGGTAACTTTTTTCCCAAGAGATTAGATTAAATAACCCCTTCTGAAACAATTTTTCATGTGGTTCCATCTATATTCATGAATAAAAACTATTATTATATGAAAATTAAACAAAAGGTATGCACTATTGTTAGAATTTTATGACAACCAAGGTACACAGTTCGATATAATGGATTGAGTATCCCCATGAATCCTTTTGATTTTGTTGATATACAGTTAGAAATGGAACAAAAGGGGTAGATATTATCTTCTTTTGAGGAAATTTCCAGGCTTAGTAAGATGATTAATTATTACCTATTAATCGTATTTATTTATAGAAGTTTTTGGGATTCAACAAACAAAGACCATTGTAACATTGTTCTATTTCTATATTGGTATAGGTAAAGGTCACATGACTCCCTTAAGATTTTTCCTTTCAAACTTTACGAATTTTCATATTAAGAATCCAAAAACATAATCCATAATTTTCCACTCATACAATCCCATAAGAAATATTCTCTCAGGTCCCTATACATGTTTATTCTCTTAGTTGTTATAGTGATATTTGAGATATGTGTTTCATTTTGTAGTTACCTTTACAAATTTGGTATGAATTGAACACATAATCACTTCCCAAACTCAAACACTCAATGTTTATAGATTATTTATATCAATTTCCCATCATTTAATTCTTATTTATTCGTTTTTTCTTTATTATCATTATGAGACTTCCCTTTCCTTTCTAGTATGTGTGGTTTAAAAATTTATTAGAAAATGACTAATGGATTCCATTTCATTAAATTCACCATATCCACTATTACTATATCTCAAATTATTGGATCCTTGTTAATCTACATCATTGTTAGAACCCCATGATTTCCACTACCAAATGAATTATCTAGGTTGTTTTTCTTATTATGGTAGTATTTTATCAATCATTCATCATCCTAGATTAGTTGATATCTTCTTATTTGCCTCTTGTTGATAACCTTTGGATATATTATATACTTGAAAACCTTATCTTTTTCATATATATCCTTTAAGGTAGTGTCTTTATATTTTACAAGAAAATAATACATGTGCTAGATAAATTTCACAAGTTTGAAAGTTCTATTAATGGATTTTCAATTACCTTGATGCCTAGGAAATGAACCCATCATCTTTATAAGGAACCAAATAAGTAATCTATTTGATTCATAACTATATATTTCAAATCCTTATTTTAATGATGGTAGATTCAAAATCATAACATTAATTTTTATTATCTTAAGATGTTTAAAATAGTCCTTACATTCCCCAAACTATGTGAATTTTACCCCTTTATGTGTTAACATGTTAAACATGTTGTACAGATGGGAAAAATATTGAACAAACTAGCAATTGAAACCTACTAAACATAAAAAATTCTAGATATTATTTATACTCATATATATATCATATTATTTTACTAAAATTTCTTTTGTGAGGGTTAATATATATCCATTTTTTGAAGACAATATGGCAAAAAAAAACCTCATTTAGCCAAAATTCACACTTACTATACATCCCATATAAATAAATTTTTATAAATTTGTCTAGAATTACTGGTAGACGACTCTCTGTCTCTTTATATTTCTTAGAGAAAAAAAATATATCATCAATGAAAATAACCATAGTGTAATAAATTCACTCCTTTAATATTCTATCGATATGATCTTTAGTTACATAATTTAGTTTATTCATTCAAATATACTTTACCGTAAAGCCAAAATTTCTACAACTTTTTTGAATTGTTGTTTGGAGTATATCATCAATCATTATACTTAGCTAATGATAACCAGAGCATATATCAATCTTTTAGAAGTATTTAGCTCTTACTAATTCATCAATGTTTGGAAAATGAGACTTATTCTTTATATTGATGGAATTTATCTCTTTATAATCAATAAAAAGTGTCTTGGACCAATGATTATTTTTCATGAATAAAACAAGGGACACCCATGGACATATTCCTAGTCAAGCAAATCCATTGTCCATTAACTCCTACAACTATTTATTTAACTCTACAATCTCAATCAATTCTATTATATAATGATTTTTAGATATAGAAATTTCATCCTGAATGATTTAAATGGATAACACAACATGATAATGTAGCATCTTATTTATTACACTGATGAGTAAATCCATGTCATCTCATATCATTTTCACTGGTGTAATGCGTATAGTTTTCATTAGTGGATTTAAAATTTTATTTATTGATTTTGATATTATATTGGTGTGTTTTATTTTTAATTTTAATGTTATAATGTAAGGTAGTGAAGATTTTTATGTTTCAAAATCTTGTAAACATTCGATGTAGTAACAAAAAAATCTATAAATCTAGTGGTTTCCATAATAATAACCTTGGGTATAGACAAATATAACAGTAAATTTGTTTTGAATGGAACTCTATTGGGTATCCTTTATAATTTTGGTGGGTTTTCAATAATTTTTTTAATTAGTGTAATTTTATCACTTTTAGTTCATTAGTTTTCAGGGGGATTATTTTAGCGATTTGTTAATGTTTATTATTATCAATTTATATTCTTTATATTTCCTTAGGATTATATATATTTCATTTAAAATATATAATATAGAGTAAATCATACACAAGAAATACCCATAGTCTCACTATACTATTCACTATCCTCTGGTGATTGGAGAGTGAACTAGTGCTCATATGGTGTTTTTTATTGTTGGTAATATCTTATATGGGTGGGAATTTATAAAATAGTATCACATAATTTTATTATTTTAGGTTTTTATTTTTTTGAAAATAATATATTGAAGATTATATATTGTGATTGCATGAGGGTTATACATCTGTACATTCCAACATAACTAGAGTGGAATTTAAAGTCATTTAAGAAGAGTAAAATTAAGTTTGTTAATTTTGATGAGTTATCATTTTAGGTTTTCCAAATTAATCTATATTTCTTTTGGTTATTGGATTCATCTGAATTTTGTGTAAGTAATGGGATGTTCATATATCATTTTGGAATATTGGGGAATTCCATTAATTTTATTTATGATATGAATGTTCTTGTTTTGAAAATTATTTTCAAAAATTTACATCAATTAAATAATAATTATTTTAATAAAATTATTTTTATTTACCAAAACATGTCATTAAAAATGAATTAGTTAACTAAAATATGATAGATTTTATCGATAGTATAGTGGAATTTATTTATGGTTATTTATTCTACCATGTTTATATGATAAAAGTTGATCATCAAATGGATTGTTATGTTTGAAATATTAATAATTAGTGATGATAATAAAGAATGACTTGATAATGAAATAAAAAGTGGAATTTAAATTTTATTTTTTATATATTTATTTCTCCTATAGAAAAGGGAGGAGTGGTGTTGAAATTATGTATTTATAATGCATTGAATAAGAAAATATAGAAGGCTTTATATATAAAAAATATGATAATTTGGAATATAATTTTGTTTGTTAAATAAATATATTATTGATTACATTTATATTAATATGATTGATTTTATAAGTGGGTTAATTTTTTAAAAAAAAGATAAATCTTATATTAATTTGATAACATTGGGAGAGTATAGACAATTTGGATTGTATGTGTATATTTTACATTTAATGAAATTGGTTTTTTATCATTTTTTATTACATATTTCTTTTTCTAAAAGGGAATTCCCTTGTGTGGCCTTTTCGAACCCTCCACATAAGGAAACCCCCCTCCCCACGAAGAGGTCACTCCGGAGAGAGCCCCAGCCTGGAAGGAGCCGTTGCCAGCCGAGATGGTAGAGCGTCCCGGAGGGTGACAACCCGAGCGGCGATGGTTCATCAAGCAATCTGTCAGCACAGGTGGGTTGCGCCTCATTTTTCCCACCCAGTCAGAAACTGGGTGACCCAGCAAGGCGAGTGGATCCCGGGATGGCAGAGCGTCCCGGAGGGTGACAACCCGGGTGATGATGGTTCGTCAAGAAATCCGTCAGCACGGGTGGGTTGCGCCTCATGCTAAATGGTTATTTTTAATATTTATGTGATTTTTGAATTGATAAAAGTATACTTAAAATTATATTTAATTGAATGAAAAAAGTATTTTTATATATAATTTTATATCTGTTGGTTTATGAATTTGTTAGAATTATTATATCATTTTGGTAGGAGTTTTGTAACATTATTTCACCTTTTCCAGGTATTATTTGTCTTTTTTTTTCTGTTCCCTTTCTATTTTGGGTGCATTGTAGGATTCTCATGGATGGGGAACATTTGGTGGGGAAATCACCTAATGTCTACAGATATATTTTTGTTTGATTTGGTGGAGTCTAGGTATAAATGTGACATATAATTTAGAGGTGGTTGGGATATTCCAGGGAATTTTATGTAGGGATTTTCTTTTGGATATCCCTACAAGATAAATTTAGGTTATAAAAATATGTATTATGATGTATGTACACCAATTAATATAAGTAGTGAATTATTTTATATAACAATAATTTTTCACTCTATAAAATCATATATTACACTGTAAATTACCTTTACACTATAAGACCTTTTTTATTCTATAATATTGTCAATCATTTTAAATTTAACCTAAGTTTTTGTGTTATTCATCATAAATTAGTTATGCTAATTTTTTCTATAAGTAAAGTGTTAATGCCTTAAAACCCTTCATACTAACAATTTATATAGTGAAATATTTCCAATATATCTCTCATTTGTCTCACTTAGGTTTCTCTATCAAGACTTATTTTTCTCCCAATGGATTTCGAGTGACTATTCCTCCTCCAGATCATTTCATTCAACATTTGATCCCCGTGATAGTTGTGTTGCTTATCCATAACAACTTATTTTCACATTTATTCTCTTCCTTTGATAGGGTTTGTGTAGTTTTCATTGTTTATAAATTAGGTTGTGATCAGTTTGGGTTTTCTATATATATATTTCAATATTCCTTCATGCCTTGTCTTTTAGAGTCTGATCTGCAATTTTTCAATATTCACTATCAAAGGTGATTAAATTTCCCCTGTTCTTGAGGTAGGTGTAACTATTCAAGTAGGTCTAATTCACAAGTATCCATTTATTCTTTTCAATTAAATTAGTATGTTCATTAATATAAATTCATTTTAATGTTTAATGGGTTTTGTTTTAAGGTACTTATTTCTAAATAGGTATACATTAAAAATGGTTTTGTTAACACCAAGTATTTGATTAAATGATTTAAATGATTGTTTTATTATGAAAATAGATTTTTAATAGAATAACACATTGAGTAACATTGGGCGTGTCGGGAATAGACTTTTCAATGTTTGTGTGTTTAATGGAAAAAGAGGTTTTATGTAACTTTAGTGTGTGTAATTCTACTAGACGTTATATATTTTGGATCCAACTTATGCTTGGATTGAATATTTTCTTTCATGTATAGACCATAATCCCATATGTTAGATCCAAAATGTTGTTCTTTTTCATTTATGGTTTTTTTACATAATGGTATATTAAACATTTATTGCAGACATGATTATCTTTTTGTGTAATCATGGTGTCTTACCTACTTTTTTAATATATTAATGGATTTGGTTAATATTGTATGTTTTATGAAAATAGAAGGAATTATTTACTAAATGATTTATTTTAGGAATGTGATTTAAATAATAGATTTATTTTATAGCTATAAGTAATGAATTATTTATATTAGAACTTATATTGACTATTTTTTGGTATTATAATTGGGTTTGTTTTCACAGATTACATTTTCCCTTCAGTGGTTTTAGAGGTTGTTCCACATGAATCAGGAAAATGGAAGGGAATTGAATAGCATGCTAGTTTCTCTTATCAGTCATCTTCATAGAATGACGATCTAGTGGTGATGGATGGTCACATATGGGATTGTCTATGATTTTTTATTTATCCTCCTAGTTTGGAATAATTTGATTGACATCTTGGTCTCATGGATTTTTACCATTCTTCTATACTATACATTGGTTTTGTACCTTATTTTGTTTCGCATGAGACTAGTTTTATGTTCAATAATTTATACTTCACCACGTGATAGATAAGTTTAGTTGAATTGTATAGTTGAACTAGGTTGGTTTGTTACAAATTAGTATATAATAGATAACAATACTTACGTTTTGTTGAAACTACTTGGGTTTGGATCAATGTCTTGGTAGACTAGAGTTAGGACCATCGAAATTCAGCTAGTAATTGCAGAAAAGTGACATGGGCGTCTAACTTCCATGTCTAAATCAAAGTTACCATTAGTGTCTAGGTAATTTTTCCAAGATTGAGAATTTATAGATTGGGTTATTTGAATAAACTATAATTTGTGTTTATTTAAATGGACATATTCATTTCATACAGTTCCATCTTTGTTAAAAGAATTCCTAATTTCGTGAAATTATTATTATTTAGTAGAACTAAGATGGATACCTAAAATTGGTCATATTTGTTTGGAATATACTTTTAACTAATTTATTTTTATGCTGTGGTTATTAGATAGTTCATCTAGGAGGATTTCTTCCAAATCTCAATGCAGAAGTTGTGAGATAGGGTCCATAGGCAGATACTTCCATAGACCCTTCTTTAGGATAAGATGTAATCCAAACTATTCAAACTCTAGGTTAATAATGTGTCAAGAACCTTGGATGAGTAGTGGATGATAGATATGATTTTACTATGATTCATCCACCTATATTTCATGGTGAAAAAGTACCCCTAAATCTGAGAATGGTTTGTGAGGATTGAGAATATATTCATCTTTCTCAATACTCCTAAGGAATGTTTGTGGGGTTTTACATTTAAATTATTGAGGGACATGTTGGGAGATGGTGGGAATATATTTTTCTAGATTTTGTTTCACGAGGATCACACTTGGGTATCCTTTTAGAAAATAATTATATAGAAGGTTTATCCAAATAATTTATGAGGGGAAAGGCCTAGGAGTTTCTAACCATAGAGTAAGGAGAGATAACTATTCTGGAGTATTCTAAATGTTTGTCTAAGTTGGTATAATTAGAACTAGATCCAGCCACAAATAATCACTAGAGGTATCAAATGTGTTATTTTGGGTCCAATGATGATTTTACCTCGATGATAATTCTCATGTGCCATTGAATCGCTATGGAGGCAGTCGATAAGGAAGACATGGAAGAGGGTGAAATAGATGAAAAAAATGTTTAGCATAATATTTAGTTGATCTTTTTGTTATCTATAATTTGTCTCTTGGCCATAAAAAATGATACAAAATGTTATAATTTTTATTTCAGGAATTGTTATGTGGGATTCATCATAAAAATAGTTAGTTTTTTGATTTAAGTGTTCAAGGATTGTTCATACCAAGCCTAATTGTTCATACCAAGCCTAATTGTTCATATACTCAATAGACTTTTCATTTTTGTAGGAAATCTATTAATATAAATCATTTTTGTGAAAGTATTTCCCAAGTATATAAAGATGGAAACACTCTCACCAACATCTCATAGGTTTATATCGATGCTTCCATGGGTGGTGGGTATAAGTGCCAAGCTAAGGGGGATGTTCATTTGGAAAAGAATGACCAGGGAGGAACTGAAAATATATGTCCTTATTTGGAGGAATATGTAAATGAGGAATCCAGAGTAGAGATAGATACTAATTGAGGTACATTTTTTATTTCATCTTATATGGTTCTATATTTGTTTGATACTGATGATACAAATTATTTTATATTGTTAAATTTAGTTGATTTTTTGTCTTGTATTTAGAGCTTATATCATTCTTGTTGGATAGTTCCATGAATTTGGGAAATCATTCTAAACAAGGTTTCAAGTGTTAATATTGATGAGTGATGATAGGAGACCATGAGGTTGAGTGAGACTTATTGGTTCTTGATCATGGTATATTTTACCTGATTAATTGCATGGATTGGATGATCAATGTTATTGAATAAATTTATTGTTATAAAAATTTATCTTAGTTTATATTTCTTAGTGGAATCACTCATGTCTTATTGTTTTTTGTGGGATCCTAGGTCTAGGTGAGTAAGGCCTACTATTAATTATTATCTTGTGATCTCATGTTAGTTTTTAGATTTTTTTTAGATTTCATTAATCATGTTTATGAATATCACTTCTTATAGGGGTGTGTGCATACCCCAAGGTCTTTCCAATGTAATTATATGTTTAATCTCTATAAATAGAGTCCTAATTTACGATACACCTACTACATGGTATGATTCCGAATAAAATTCCATCTTATCGTATTTCGTGTGTTGATTTGGTAGAATATAAGGCCAAACTTGTAGAACTCACAGATATGGACATTATTCACCCCAGTATGTATTCATGGGAATCACCTATCTTATTTCAAAAGAATGTGGATTAGAGAATTATATTTATATTGATTAATGAATGTTACATTAAGTGACCATTAAGAAAAAAATATCCCTTAACCAGTATTGATGGTCTCTTTTATATTCTTCGAGGGGATCCATGGATTTCAAAGATAGAAATTTTGTTAGGGTATAACTAGTTGTGATTCCAAGAATATGATATATCTAGGACAACATTTAAGAGTAAATATAGAAATTTTGAGTTTCAAGTTATGGTATTTGGTCTCACTAACACTACTACAATGTTAATATCAGTAATGTACTGGATCGTTCATCAGTTCTTGCACTATTTTGTCATTGTGTTATGGGTGATATTTTTTTACTACATGTTAGAGGAAGAGCACATATAAAATTTGAATATCATTCGTAGAAAACTAAAGAAATATCATCTATAATTTATGATTTCCAAATTTGAGTTTTAGATTCACAATGTAATTTTTTTGGGGAATGTTATATCTGATATGGAAATCTATAAGGATCCTAAAAAGGTATAAGAAGTTATGTCCAGGGACAGGGCTAGAAATATTCTTTATATTTGAATAATTTTTAGGTTTACTAGTTATTATTGGTGGGTTATTCTGGAATTCTCCAATATTTCATCTAAGATGATTGATTTAACCCACAAGGGTGAATAGTTTGAGTGGAATGGAAAATGTCAGTGATATTTTAAGGAATTGGAGATGAATTTCACTTTAACTATATCTTTGATTCTTATAGAACTAGTTTTGGGTTATGATGTTTTCTATGATGATTATTGGATTGGGTTTTGAGTATGTATTGATGTAGTGGAAATATGTGGTAGCCTACGACTCTCAGTAGTTACACCCTCCTGAGAATTATTTCCCTACCCAAAATCTTTAGTTGGCATTAGTCATGAATAAAATAAACAAAATGGAACCACTACCTCTCTGGGGTTTCAATTATAGTATATTTTGATCACAAGTGTCAGAAATATTCTTTAACATAGAGGTATAATAACTTGAAATAGAGGTGTGAGGTTGATCATATCTAAACATTTGATTTTAATATTTCATTTACTCTCAGGAAAGGGAATGTAGTCAACATTGTTCTGAGAATGAAATTACTTAAAAAATTCTTGAAGGAATCAAGGGATGAGTGTTATCTAATAATCTTTTTTGTTGAAATCATATTGAAAATGGGAGAAGTTGGTGGGAAGGTATTTTTTTCTTCAATTAATATTTTCCCATCCTTTAATGAATGTGTTCAATTCAAGAAGGTATCTAAAAATGAGGGACAATTATTTAGTGGAATCCTTTATGGTGGGGATACATCTGGTGAGTGGTCTCTATATTTTATGAGAGATTTGTATTTATGTAGTATATTTATTGTTTCCTTTTATCAAATCCAGGAGTTAACGGATAGTGGAACAATTTATATTTGTCTGTACACCCATGTATTACTGTGATGTATTGTGATTAAATATGTTAGTATTTGTGGATGGGGATGAGATAGTAGATTTGGATTTTTTATCACAGGGTCTAACTTTCCATAGAATTTGTGTAGATAACCAGATACATACTAGTTTTTGGAATCCCTTACCCATTTTGGTATTAAAATGGGAAGATATTTCAATGGACTTAATCATTAATCTACTGTTGACTCCAATTGGGAATGAAAAATTGTGGGTAATCATTGACCCACTCATAAAATTGGTTAGTTTACTTCATATCAAGGAGGTGACAAAAACAGATCATCTTTGGGGAATTTTTTTCAGAGATATTGGGAGGTTTCATAGTGTTCTCTATGATGTTGTTCCTAATAAAGACCTAAGGCTCAAATTTAGGATTTATAACAGTTTATAGGAGGTGATGGTTTCCATGTTAAAATTGATATTTTCATATAATTCACAAAAGGATGGATATAAATAAATAGTTAACTAGGTTCTTAAGGGTATTTTATAGGCACATTCTCTTGATTTTTTGTTTCTTGGGAAAAACATTTTCTCTTATTTGAGTTTACCTATAATAATATGTAGTTGGAATAAATCAAAATGGAACCATTTGAGTATTTTTATGTGAATCTATGTATATATCGATTATGATGGGAAATTTGGGAGAGTGGTCCATTTTTGGAATGGGTTTTGTTTAGAAATAGACAAAAGCTACAGTTTATTAGGAAGAAATTTCCACAAAAGATAGTCATTATAAATCATATACAGATCATCTTCCTTAACCTTTATAGTTAGAGGTTGGTGAATAGGTTTTTCTTATAGTTTCAACTCACACGGGGCACCGTCGATTGACTAAGGTTTGTGGGAACCATTGAGATTGTTGGATGACTTGGAATGTTGACTTATCATTTGGTATTAAAATATCTTTTGAATTTGATCCATGATGTGTTTCATGTTTCATATCTGTGGAGGAATCAACTAAATCATTCCCATGTGATAAAGTGGTAGGATGTTAATGTTTATTACAACCCCACTATGCATATGAAAAATGTTCTTATTAAGGATCAATAAGAGACAGTACTACACTGTAAAATGATTCCATTAGTCTGTGTTCTGTGGAAGATAAAATTGTATAGACATAAGATGACGGAGCTAGAATTGTTGATGAGACATTTTTGGCCTTTTCTTTTTGTATGTATAGGATTTCATGTACTTTCTATGGAAAAAAATATATTATGGTGGGTACATTTTAACACTCCATCACCATATTATAGGTATTATTTGGCTCTTTTTTGGTTCCCCTTCTTGTTTGGGCACATTGCATGAAGTTTAGGGATAAAGGGATTTTTGTTGTGAAATTACCAAATGTTCATAAATGAGTGTGTTTTTTGATAGAGTAGAGTTTGGGTATAAATGTAACATGTTCCATAGAGTGGGGTCAAGATAATCCTAGGAACTTTTATAATGGGTTTATTTTTGGAACTGTTTTTTGTATCCTACTACACCATAAATGTTTTTTATGACATAAGTTTTGTTCTAGACATATGTTGTGAATCGGTTAATGGGAAAATAATATTACAAGATATATAATCCTTTTCTACACATAAATTACATTTATTCTTTATGAATTTATTTTATTTCATAATATAATTAATGAATATAAATTTAACCAAATGCGATGTGTTTTTTCATAAAAGAGTTATACTATTTTTATTCCATAAGTATAGGGTTTAAACTATAAATCCCATTTTTCTAGATGGTTATATCTTTCATTACATATTATTTCTCTCTCATTCATTGCCCATAGGTTTATCTACCAGGAACTAGTATTCTCCCAATCTATTTTGAGTGACTCTCTTTCCTCTATTTCATTTTCTTTAGTGTTTTATCCCAATGATAATTTCATAATATTACCCTAGTAAAAAGTCTCCTCATTTATTCTATGACTTTAATATTGGTAGTAGATTTGGACATGTTTATTTATAAGATTGTGATAATTTTGGGTTTTCTATTGGTCTTTTTCATTTTTCCCTCACACCATGTCAATTGGAGTCCAGTCTACTTTTTTCCAATCTTCATTGTCAAAGAAGATTAGGTTTACTCCTTTATTAAAGGTGGTGTATATATAAATGTGTTTATAATTAATAATTTCCTTATGTTCTTCTCAATTACTATGTGATATTCATTTAAATTTATGAATTTGACATTATGATGGATTTTTCAAATATATAAATGTTTTAGAATGGGTTTTATTTAGAAATGGGTTTTCACAAACCAATTATTTGATTGGTTTTGGGTTTGAAATTGCCTTTGACAAACATAGCACATTTGGTAAGAATGGGTACTTTGTGAATAGACTTGAACTCTTTTTATGGTATTTCCACAAGAGTTTTTATGTCACATTAGCGTGTGTAACGACACTATAGGTTATATTTGATAGATTCACTATTGGAAATTATTTTTGGATTTTATTTCATGTTTAGAATGTATATCCATATGTTAGAGACCAAATGATGTACCATTTAATTTATGGATTATTTATCACTTGATGGTATATTTCATGGTTATTTTGAACATTATTATCTTATAGTGTAATAATGGTTTATTTGATTCTTTATTGAAGTATTAACTGATTTTTAGAATATGGTATGTTTTATAGAAATCGATTGAATGTTTTAAAAATTGTATTATTTTTAGAGTGTTCTATGTAAAATGGATTTTTTAAGGATATAAGTAATGAATTTATGATATTAAAAATTGTATATATTCTTTTGTGGTATCATTATCAATATTTTTCTCATATCCTACTTTTTTCCATTGGGTGTTTGTGGATGTTGTTAAATAAGACTTCAGAAAAGTGAATGGAATTGTGCAGCATGTCAGTTTCTCTTATTGGTCGTCTTCATTTCTAGATGGTCTGGCAATGATGGATGGTCATAGAATGGATTTTGTAAACATGAATTTTTTATCATAATTGTGTCAAATATTGGGCATGATATAATGATCTCATGTATTCTAGTCCATCATCCGTGCAATACTTTGGTTGTGTACTTTGTTCTATTTCACATTAGACTAGATTTTTATTCCTTAATTTATACTTCACCATCTAGAAGACTGACTTGGATGACATGTCTAGTTATCCTAGATTTGTTGGTTATATGATCTGTAAATTTATTTTTAAATGGTTCATGGGTGTCAGTAATTTTAAATAGTTTTTTCAAAGTTGAAAATAAGTATAAATTTTAGGTTCTGGGAGTAGTGAAATGGTCAATGGGGGCATTCCTAACACAATTTTTTATCATAATCGATAATTTATCAATTATGTACATCAATAAAGTATTTTATTACTAAAATTATCAAATAAAAGATTAATTTTCATGAGAATGTTGGAACGCAACATAGGATCATCACATAATGATTAAAATTAATATAAGTAGCTATAGAATTACCTAGTGATGAATTCATTATTCGATGATGAATTTGAAGACATCTCATTATCATATCATCATTATTTCCTAGTAATTAAGTATATATTTCCTATAGTAGTGATCCACATATGTACCATGAATATCTAGGTGTCACCTTAGGTATCTATGAGTGCAAGTGTGGAACATCCTAACACCTGAATAGTTCATATTTTATCTCCATGAGACTATACTAAGAAATATTCTCCTTGATTTCTCAGAATAGAGAGTTGTGGGTAAATAGAATTTATCTTTATTCTTGAGAGAGTTCGTATAGGGATATGTATAGGTATTAAGGGGATTATATGAGGTTGTTTTGTATAACTGACATAATTTCTAGTGTTAGGGTTGGAAATAATATAATTTGGTTCAATTTGTACTAGGTTAGAAAATAAAAATCGTACATGTGGCCATATTTCTTCCTCATTCCCCACCAAAACCCATGTCTATAATAATAATAATAATAATATAATTATTTCTAGAAATTTAAAAAATTAATAAATTAATTAAATATTACTTATTAAATAAAAAATTTATTCAAATAATATATAATATATAATATTTTTCACCAGACCATTAAAATTAGTCCTCTATTTCTCCAAAATATTAATTTGGCCTTATATAACAACATTTTTTAATGAATAATCATCCCTAACTTATTCTCCACTAAAAAAATAAATATCACTTTCACTATGTAGTAAATAATGGTTAATTAAACATTATTCACACAAAATATTCTTTTGAATAACTAATGATTGAATATATGTGACAAAGTAAAAATGAATAATTATTAACAATTTAATGATAATATGTATTCAAAAAGTTATATAATTAATAATATTTAATATTTATGTGAGGTTCAGGATATAATTATTCTGTGACCCTCTAAGACTCTTTTTCTGTTGTAATAGCCTATGTTGCCTAATGTACATTTTTAACATATAAAAACACACCAACGAACCCATATAGAATGAAATAAATTTCACCATGACATAAAACTTTCTACTAATTCTTATTGTTAAATATAATACGTTAATCATGATATCTAAAATCAATAAAGATGCATTTCATTTTCATCATCCTATATTATCTATGTTTTTTGAATTTATGGAAATGAACATGCTCACAAAACACTATATAAAAGAATTTATTTATGATATTTCATTTCCATATATGAGCATAAGATATCGTCTTCTATTAAATAATCTAATAAAAGAATCATTCTTCAAAATATGAATTAATGAAATATTACTCCTGATGCACCCAAGGCATCCTTCTTTATGTTGAACATATTTCATCACATTTTTATTCAATACATCAAAGTACATGACTAAAAATATCCATTAATAGTAATATTAATTAGTAAGGATGAATAAACACATCCATAGATATGAATATCCAGTAATACATATAATTTTTTATTTTTTTTCTTTTGGTTTATGTTATCATATTCTCTTATACTAGAGATTACCAGGGGTGTACACCTTGATAAAGTGCCAAAATTTTCAATGAGTCTACACAATTAATAGATTATATAATTTTTTCCCATCAAATGATACAATCCAACTATAGAACATTAATTTATGATTAATCTTGGGGCACTTATGAGTTCTCATCATATTTGTGAATTATTATGAAAATTCAAAGAAATAATTACTCTTAAAGAATTAAATAATGTTATGTCATACTGAATAAAAACCATGACTTTTTAAGAAGTTTATTCATTTTAAAATAATGAATATATTTAATCATATACTTAGAAGTTCGTCCTAGGTCACTAACTCTAACAAACTCTCACATTAACTATTGTCAAATACAAACAAGCTTTATCACATTAGCTTTAACATGATACTCATGCTTTTGCTAAGAAAAATATTTGGGCAAGGGCTCCTCCATGCCCTCATCTATGGAAACTCTACTCACCACAACTTTACCCCTATAAGAAAAATCCATCAAGAAGTAAGACTTATCTAGTATGCTCTTTGTCCATTTGGTGTAACCATGAATCCTTTTTGAGAACCACTATTGCAGTATTATGACAATATAATTTGACATAATATTCACATATAGGCAACAAACCATGATATTTGATAAATATGAGTATCAAAAAATAGTTATTTGTCTACATCATATGCTATTATATACTAAAATTCCACTATAAAATAAGAGACAAAACGATACTATAAACTCTTACAAATCACAACTCATTCATTGATACTGAAGAAATATCTTGACCATGACATTAGATCATTCTGATCTATTTTATATATAACATTAGTATAACCATTGATTCCTAAATCCATATATTTTACAAACAAAAAGAACACATCGTTAGTTATACTAAGATAATTATGGAAATCCTTAACATTAGACCAATTTTCCCACCTAGATAATCTTGGTATCTACCTACCATGCTCAAGGTAAAGTAAATAGAAATCCTAGTACATAAAATAGAATATGCGATTTGATCTATCATAGAATAATATGGGATATAAGTAATTCTCTCTTTCCCATATTGTGTCTATGGACACATTTTCTTAAAAATATGTATATCATGTGAAACTTAAACCAATCCTCTATTGAACTAATCCAACAAAAATCACTATATTATCTAGTATGTGTATGTACTATGAATCACTCCAAGATGCCTCTAGAATTGATCATGAATGATCACGATCCAATAAATATAAATTGATTCACTTAATTTTTTCATGGATATAATCTTTTTTAATATACAATTTACTGACTATATGTCTAGAACATAATTTATAAAAAGTAAGTATTCACTGATATATACTACTAAGACAATAACCACACTCCCACTAATCTGATTGTAATCAAATGGCTCAAATTCCTTCTTAATGAATCCAAGACCAATAACACCTTCATCGAACAGAATTTCCCATTACCATGATGCTTTCTTTAATCCATAAATCTACATATACAACTTAGATACCCTTTTGGAATTACATATATTTACAAACCCATTAGTTATGTCATATAGAAATCTTCATAATATTTAACATTAAATAGATCTGTTTTGACATCCATCTACAAAATTTTAAATTTTTGGTAATTTTTTATATCAAGTAGAATTATAATGTATTTGAACATGGTAAATTGAGAAAATGTTTTTTCATATTCAAATCTTTGACCTTATTAAAACCCATTATCATCTATCCATTCTTTATAGGTATTTAATTAACTGTACATGTCAATTTTTATCTTGAATCTCATTATCACACAATGAGATTTATATAAACTTGTGGATAAACTAGAACCCAAAAATGATTATAATACATAGAATCCATCTTAGAGTTCATTACTTAATTCCATTATGCTACTTATGTGACGTCTTCTTTGTAGGAGATAAGGTCATTATAGTAAACCAATAATAAGTTACCAACATCAATGATAAGAAAACCATATCTTTCTAGTTATCTTAACTCTCTGGTGTTCCTATGAGATATTTTTCTTTTAGTAACTAATTATAACTTGGGGACCTATCCAATTTGATCATGTACTAAATATTTTGTATCTTAAGAACAATAATTATCAAGGTCAATATTTTTCCCACTATACTTCTTATAGCTATTATAACTTTCAAGAAAAATGGGATGTCTTGCAGAAATAACATTCTTGTTTGAGTTCTTCAATAGATAGAATCCCCTTTTTATACTAGTATAACCTATAAATTGACACTTTGTTCCACAGGGTGCAGGTTTATTGCCTATGATGTCCTTAAAAAACACCTGAATCATTATACATGAGTGTATGATAACACAATTCTTTTTGAATCATTTATTCATATGGAATTCCATGTTTTTTCGTTATCGGTACTAAATTTATAATGTGTGCTACAACATTTAATGAATATTTGAAAAATTATAATGAAATATCTGTAGGATTCATCATTGACCTTACTGTGACAATTAAGTTGATATTCCTCCTTTCAATAACACCATTCAACTATGGTGTATAAGGTGGAGTGGGTTAGGATAAAATACCAAAGTTTATTAAAAAATTGAAAAAATATTGGTTAATATATTCACCACCTAGATCATATTGATTTTTCTTTATGTTTTTAAAATTTTTATTTGATACTTCATTCCTGAATTCATTGAATATATAGAAATATTCAGACACATAAATCATCAAGTAAATATATCCATATATAATGAGGTCATCATTTAAACTTATGAAGTAGGAATATTCACCTTTATATTTTACTAAAAAATGTGAACACACATCACTGTTGTTTCCCTTGAAATTTGGGGATGACCTCCTTGATTGAAGGTTCAAACATTCCAATCGGGTTCTAATGGGTTTGTTCGTAGAACCGGAAACATCCAATGATTCCACATCCATTTGGACCTACTTTCCAAAGGCAGGCGCTCATTAGTTTGTGGAATGATGAGGCTTAGGAATTTTGCATTGGTCGAGAGGATGTGAGGTCGGACTCATCACACCTTTTTGAGGGGAATTATTGTCTATTATGGGACTCTCTTTATAGATTTAAGTTATGTTCATGAATCCTTTTTACACTACCAAGTATAAAATGAGCTTTCCTTTAGTTTGACAATCAATGATTAATATATAAGAAATTTATAGAATCTTTTATATGTATTCGAGGTTCTTCATCGATGAAGAATCATCTGTATTTGTTAGAGATTCTTAGTTGATGGTATCCTTAAAATACATAAAAGTCTCTTGGTAATTAGGATGACCATACTGGTTTTAAATCCACTCAGTGGGGCACTTGAAGTTTATTTTCATCCAGGAGGACATGAATTATTTCAAAATTGGGATCGTACTCGGTGATGGGCTACCAACATATCCTTTGTTTTGGAAAAGGAATCAGAACCCACGTAGTTCGAATAAGGGAGTATGATGTTTATGATTGACGGCTCAAATAAGGATGTCATAATTACTTTTGCACTCTAAGATCATGTGAGTCATGATCGGTGTGAGAAACAAGAGGTATTGGTAAAAAATTAGATAATTGTGCCATGAAATATGCAATCATAAGAAATAATGTGGGACTTATGTATGTATGACTGCCCAGATAAATGAAGATTAGGATTTACTTCGGGGAAGAAATCCAAGAATAGGGTTCATAAAGGTATATGTGCTTTACAGAGATTTGAATACTCTAAATTGGGGCTTACTCTTGAAAAGGAGGCCCAAATTAGGAGAGGACTTATGATTGGGTTTTACATTTGAGAAGGAATCCCAGATCAAAGGTAAATTAGGGCTGGTTAAGAGAAATTCAGACTGGGGATTCCTCCTGAAAAGGAGGCCCAGGTTAAGAGATTTGAAAAATTAAGGGACTTGGGGCTCACTCATGAAGAGGATGCCCATATTTGATACTGGGGATTATTCCTGATAAAGAGGCCCAGGTTAAGAGATTTGAAAAATTAAGGGACTTGGGGCTTACTCCTGAAGAGAATGCCCATATTTGAGACTGGGGATTATTCCTAAAAGGAGGCCTAGGTTAATGAGATTCTCGCATCTTTAAAGGATTAGATTGAATGAATGAAATATCAATCTTTAGTGACATAAATATGTGTAAATCACTAGGTTTGGAGAGATATTCCACAAAATTCCTTTCATATAAAGAATTCAAATCAATAAATCATGCCATAAATGGCTTTGAAGAGTGCCTTGAAGACTGAATCATGAATAGGAGAGGTGGAATGGCTTAAGAGGGGTGAAATGGGCCAGAAGGGCACCAAAAAAGGTAGGGGCGTGCATGTCCTAGCAGGCACACAAGTCCTGGTCGTGCAGGTATACCTGCACGACACTTGGGTACTTGCGCGTTTGTAAGCCAGCATGGTAATACTTGGGTGATTCTTGGTTAAAGCCTTTAGAATCATCTGGAGGTTCTTCCAGAAGAGTGGCGCGCAAGTTCTATTGAAGTAGTTAGGCGGTGCGCAAGTGTGGCCATTTCCCTTAAGGGATGGCCACTCAGGCATGCAAGTGTTGATGAATTTCAACACTTAAGCCTTCCTCCTCCTCTTTAGATCTTCCGTTCTAGGTAAGAAAATACCTTAGAAGTGTTTCAGAAGCTTTGAGAAGAGACTAGGGCACCGAGAGATCAAATCTGAGTTTCTAGAAAAAATTACTCCTGAAATGGGGGGCCCACTAGGGGTATTTATAGGCTGCTGAAGACCCCAGGCGGTTATCACTTAGGGCGCTCAAGTGACGTGCATGACCATTTAGGCGGCGTGCAGGTATACTTGCGCGACATTGAGGGAACTTGCGCGGCGCATGTGCATTTGACTCCTTTTTCATTCCTTTGTCGATTTTTGATGTTTTCTTCAAAGGATGAATCAATTTGTGCTAAGTCATTCCCTTTACATTCTTTTAGACAATGTGATGAAAAGGAGATTCAATAAAATTCCCCCCTCAGAGTTGGATCCGAAAGAAATGAGGATGTGACTCTGAGGAAAAGGAGAAAACGATAGGAAAGGCGGCGTGCAAGTGTGCAGGGTGCAACACTTGGTGTGAAGGATGTGGCGCGCAAGGTATGGCAAACAACATCCGGCTGGACAGACTTCAGCGCCCAGGGTACGGCTGTGGCCTATAAATATGTGGCCCCATTTCCATAAAAAGCATCTGGATTTCAAACATCCGAGCTCTCGCCGTGCAAGTGGCCTTTGCCGCGCAGGTTGCTCTTTATTTCACTATTTCTTTTCTGTCATGCTGCTATAGAGGTGTTTAGACTTGCGTGGTTTATACATGCACGTCAAAAACTATCGCATCACACTAACACTTGCGCGCCAAGTTTAGACTTGCGCGCCTTAATGCCTTTTCCATTTTTTCTGAATTCCTCCACAAATTTTATGAAAAATAAACCCATTTAAGAGTTAGTTTATTCAACTTTTGTGCAGATTCAATGGCTCCCAAGGGAATTGGAATGACTGATGAACTAGCAAGAAAGCGGATTAATGACATGATGAAAACTGTTGTCCATGATTACTATGATATCTGCGACATCACTCTCCCAAATTTGGATAAGTACTTGAAGAAATATCAACTTAATTTCCCACAGAGAATCTACCTGTATCTGTATGGTCATGGTCATTTGCAACGAGTCAATGTTCCAAATGCAAAGAAGTATACACCTGAGATGCAGCTGCACTGCTACTCCTCTATTTTGGTTATGTTGTGCATTAAGAGCCACATAAATGCTGTGAACTTTCAAATTTTCGTTCCATGCCATTTCCTTGTAGATATGAAAATGGAAAACCCAT
Source organism: Viscum album (assembly GCA_963277665.1). Taxonomy (NCBI): domain Eukaryota; kingdom Viridiplantae; phylum Streptophyta; class Magnoliopsida; order Santalales; family Viscaceae; genus Viscum; species Viscum album. Next base: position 370,216,403 of record OY728132.1, on the reverse strand, counting down.
AGGCTGAAATGTTTTCCACTGCCGGTTGGTGGAGAGAAGACAAACATGGGATTAGATCAATATCTGAAAAGAGCACTCTCTCCAAATGGATCTTTAATTCCAATGCTCCATTCTCAAATCCATGTATCCGTCTTCCAAGTCTCTTGGACAGAAACAGAGTCACTGTTTGATCAGCAGAAAATTTTCTCAAATCGCACTCAAGAACATCCTTTTATAATTGTTCCAAGAAGAGATGGTATCACTGCATCTCTTATTGTATCCAGTTGAATGAATTAATTCTAGGTGGTTGCCGATGAAGCTCGGGATGCCATAAATCAAATGATGAATTATGTTGAAGGATTTTTGTAATTTCTGAAAAAGGGAAGAGACTCCAGTCTTTGGATATCCTTCTATCTCCTGTGTATCAATGAAAAAAACTTTTGTCTTCAATCATTTGTGCACTTATTTTCCTGCTACCTGCTCTAAATTTTACCTAAGACAATGGGCCTAGTAAGCATAGTTTGATTTTTACTAGGATTAATGTAAATAACCCTACAAACGTTGAATCTTTTAATTGATCAATATTACCTAAATCATACAAAAAGTATGTTTAGTGAGCTGGAACGTGAATTTTATTCAGAGTTCCTTTGTATTTTGTGGGAAGTTTAAAGTCATGCACATTGGACATAAAGAGGCTAATGTTTAAGGTCGAAATAGCTTTGAACGAATGAATTAGAATTGACTCAATTATTTGACAATTTATCTGGAAACATATTACCAAACTCAAGTATGAGGGAAATTATGTAAAATATGGCTTAAGAATATTTAAATATGAGGAATGATATGAAAAAGATCTAAAAGGCATCAAAACAAGTAGTTTCCAAGAATGAAGTTACTATTATTTAACAAACCCGTTTGGGGGTTGAATTATGCAGGGCCACCTAAGGGCATTGGTTGCATAGTCAAATAATAGTATCTTTTGGCTTACAGAGTCTATTATGCGGACTTTTTATGAAAGGCCGCCTAAGGGAATGTGCTGCATAGTCAGGAAAAAGAACTCTCAGATATTTACCTTTCTACTACTAAAAGCCAGTGAATGTTTATGGAGATTCAAATTTTCCAAAGTATAGAGTTTGCTTTATAGAAAGATGTACTTGAATATGGAGAAGATATTTCCGAACAAGATTATCGAAGAACTAGATGGATATCACTTCTATGAAGGTCTGACCCAAATGAAGGGAAGGAGAGAATATAAACCATAGACTTGAATACTTTCAGATCATGAAAAATGATATGGGACAAATATGATAAGGACGGCTATTTTTTCGGTTCCCTACATACTGTCATTTAAGAACAATAATGACAAAAGAGGCTTTCCTCCCAAGAATGATGTTACCATTATTTAACAAACCCGTTAGGGTGTTTAATTATGCAGGGCCACCTAAGGGCATTGGCTGCATAGTCAGATAATAGTATCTTTTGTCTGACATGTCTGTTATGTAGACTGTTTATGCAAGGCCGCCTAAGGGCACGTGCTGCATAGTCAGGTAAAATAACTCTCATAAATTTGACATTTTTGTGACTAAAAGTCAAGAAATGTGTTATGAAGATCTGAAAATATTTATGGTTAGGATTATCACACATAAAGATGGGTATTTTCCAATGTATACAAAGATACACAGATCAATGCTAACCATAATCATGTTGTGGATGGGTTCTGAATGGAAATGTTGGACTTCACTACGTATCCCATAGGGATGGGAATCAAGCCATACATAGTTCTTGAACTATAGTTTAACGTCATGTGGGACAAAAGGATTAGAGCTCTTAGTTTAGGGTCATAGAGCTTCAACCATTGTAAGAAATACACAGTGTGTGTTTTCATGGGGAATTTTCGGCCAAGGGACTGGAAGTGGAATTTGGGGTTAGGCCCAAATGACTTGGGGCAGGATTTGAGGGACACTAGAATGTTCCTACGTATACCATAAGAATGGTAATCAAGCCCACACAGTTCTATAAATACCCTCTGTACAAATTTGGTTCGTACATGTGAAGGGTGAAAGGGGACTTTAGTACAATGATGGTTTAACCCAAGATAAAAGGTTTGGGAATTTCCATGTATGAACGTAGTTTTTGAAATGAAACATGATTGAAAAATCAATGTAAATAATGGTTCCCTCTTAGGTGAGGGTATCAAAGAATATTGTAGTTTATTGTCATACTGGACAAAAGTGATGTATAGTTTAACGTCGTATAACAAGGACAAAAGTGAACCAATGTAAAGATATTGATTCTAGGGGCAGTTTCACGAATCAACATCGTATGAGATGGAGGTGAACTGATGTGAGGAGATTGGTTTTGGGTTTGAACCTTGGGATGTTGCCTACGTACCCAGCCCAGAAGGCAAGGATCAAAGTCTGCGTAGTTCAATTAAACAATGAGTTAATTATCAAGTCGTTCTTAGGGACAATGACCTAAATAATAAAAAAAATGATGTTAGGACTTATGCAAGGTTAGCGGCCCAGAGAGTGAATTATGGTTGAAGTTTTCTCTAAGCTCACGTGAGTCATACTCGGTGTGAGAAACAAGAGGTAACAACAACCCTAACGATGCATAGTTTAATGTCATGTAGGACATATAAAGGGACTATGCAGTTTTAAGGTCTTGTGGTTAGGATTATTGGTGCTCCATAGTTTAATTTCATGTATCAGGGACAAAGTATAGTTTAATGTCATTTAGGAGATATTAAAAGATTTTCGGTACAGTTTAGCGTCATGTAGTTAGGACGATGGGGACAATACAGTTTAACGTCATGTTGGACAAAAGGGACTTCTATATAGTTTACCATCATATAGAAAGGACGATTAAGGGGGACACAGTTTAACGTCATGTTGGACATATTATAGACTTTTTCACAGTTTAATGTCATGTTGGACGAAAGCACGAATAGTTTAAAGTCATATGCATGGACTGTGGATGGTGCAGTTTAACGTTATGCTGGATTGAAGGGGGACTGTGCAGTTTAATGTCATGCAGTGAGGAAAAATTAGGGAATTTATTATTTTTCCCCAATTTAACGTTGTGTGGGATGAAATTAATACAAATAGTTTAAGGTCATATGTACGGACCCTGGATGATGCAGTTTAACGTCTTGCTGGACGTAAGGGACTTGCAAAAAGTTTAGGGTCATATGCATGGACCGTTGATGATGCAGTTTAACGTCTTGCTAGACGGTGGTGTAGTTTAAGGTCATACCGGACCATATGGATGATATATTTTGTGTTTATACAAAATACTTCTTCAAAAATCTGGCATTAGTTGGAGTAGTGATGAGTTCTACATCCATTGAGATTAAAGAATAAACTCCATTGGAGTAGACCCTATGTATTGAGTAAGGTCCTTCCCATTTTGGCTCAAGCTTGGGAGGTTTTTTTCCTGGTATCATTGGAGTTCTGAGAACTAATACCAAGTCTCCCTGAGTGAATGAACGAAGATGAACTTTTTTGTTAAAAGCTCATGCTATTCGATTCTGATAGACCTCCAAGTGGTACAAAGTGCACAATATTTTCTCATCTAACCGTTCCCATTCATTCAATCACTTTTGAGATTGTTCATATGTAGATGATTGATCACAAATGGAAACTCTGAGCGAGGGTATTTGAACTTAAATTGGCAAGACTACTTCCGTTCCATATACCAATGAATATAGAGTTTACCGCGTTGCATTGTGGGTGGTAGTCCGATATGCCCATAAAGCATGAAAGAGTTTATCAGGCCATGAATTCTTATCTTTATCCACCATCTTTTGTAGTATATTAGAAAGAGTCTTGTTGATGGCTTCTATCTGGCCATTGACCACTGCATGATACCGAGATGAATGGTTGGATTTGATGTTGTATTCTTGATACAACTTCTTCACCTCAGATGAACAGAAGTTGGTGCCATTGCCCGTCAATATGGTATGAGGGACACCAAATCGGGTAATGATGTTAGAATTGATGAAGCTAACAACGTATTTAGAACTGCCTTCCTTGAAAGGTATTTCCTCTACCCATTTGGAAAAGAAGTCAGTATCAGTATGAATGTACTTAAACTGCTTGGCCGTAGCAGAAGGGTAAGGCCCCACCACATCCATTCCCCATGTGGAAAATGGCCATGAGTATTTAGTTGTATGAAGGAACTATGCAGGTTGATGAATGAAGTTGGAATGTACCTGGCACAAATGAAACTTCTTTGTGAAATCAACACAATCTTGTATCATTTAAGGCCAAAAGTATCCAAGCCATCAAATTTGATCAGATAGTCTATGTCCAGACTGGTGGGCACCACAGCCTCCTGCGTGCACTTCTTTTATGACATCCATTGTCTCTTCACCACCAATGCATCTGAAGATAACTCCATCAAAACCACGTTTGTAGAGAATTTTCTCTTGGTGATCTGGGCTATCCTAAAGAGTAAAATTGACCACACGTCACCAGATTTGTTCTTTCTCGGCTCTATCAGGTGGAAGTGTTCCATTTCGAAGGTATTCCCTGATAGGTGACATCCATCATGTTGTATGACCATACGGTTCAGGAATGGGACTAATTTCATTAATTTCCTCTGTTCTGATTCAAACATAAGGTGAAATTGAACGACGGTGGGCAATACTGATGGTTGTCTCGTCCCGATTTGGGTCTGCTAGAGCTGTGGCTATATTAGCCCGTGCATCAGCTTGAGCATTTTGTGACCTTGGGACATAAGAAAATGTCGGTTCCAAAGGGAATTCCACCATTAACTCTCTGACGTAATCATAAAAAGGTATTAGTTCTTCTTTTCTGATGGCATAATCCCCATTGACTTGTTTGATTACCAGGTCTGAATCACCTTTCAACTTTAAGTGATTCACTTGTGCTTGAAGTGCTAATTCCAAGACTACGATGATAGCTTGGTATTCTGCTTCATTATTGGTACCAACTTCCCACAATAAGAAGGAATAATGTAACACTTCTTTTTTCTGGAGAAATGAGCACAATTCTTAAGCCAACTTTGTTGAATTTAGGATTTTCCATTTTCCTCCCTGTTGGACTTCTGGAAGCACCATCAAAATACATTACCCATGCCTGAGGGATTTCTTGAATAGAGAAGACTTCCTCATCAGGGAGTTCAATATCTGAAGATGTGTCTTCCACTGAAGGGTGTTCAGCCTGGAAATCAGCCAGAGCTTGACCCTTTATCGCATTTTGAGACACATATTGAATGTCAAATTGCTGCAGAATAACTTCCCACCTTTCCAGACGTCCTGTAAGCATTGGACGACTAAGGATGAATTTGAGTGGGTTATTGCGGGATACCAATTGGACCTCGTGATGTTGCAGGTAGTGTCTCAACTTCTGAACTACAAAGATTAATTCCAGGAAGCACTTCTCAATACTTGAATACCAGGTTTATGCTTCATGAATAGTTCGACTGAGATAGTAGAAGATGTTTTCATTCGCAGCATCATTCTTTTGAGAAATAAAGGCACCCAATGATCGCTCTAGAGCTGTCACGTAGAGGATAAGTGGTCTTCCTTAAACAGGTGGCATGAGTACCGATGGACTCAAGAAGTATTTCTTGAGAATATCGAATGCTTCTTGACATTCTTTAGTCCACTAGTAAGTGACTCCCTTCTTCATCAATTTGGTGAAGGGTAAATTTTACCTGCCAAATTGGCGATGAAACGCCGAATATAGGCTAAGTGTCCTTGAAGTACTCTTAATTATTTCAAATTTTGAGGAGGTGACATACCAAGTATTGACTTGGTATTCTCAGGATCAACTTCAATACCACGATGACGTACAAAAAAGCCAAGAAATTTTCTTGAGGTTAACCGAAAAGCACATTTTAAGGGGTTCATCTTCAAATTATGTTGTCGAAGCTTGCAGAATATGAATTCCAAATAAGCCAAGTGATTAGAAAGTTGTTTGGATTTAACCTCCAAATCTTCTACATAGCATTCAACAGACTTCCCTAAGAAGGGTTTGAAGATACGATGCATGGCACGCTGATATGTTGCACCTGCATTCTTTAAGCCAAAGGGCATTACCTGGTAGCAAAATACACCCTGAGGGGCTCTGAAGACTGTGTATTCCTCATCTTCTGGGGCCATTAGGATCAAATTATATCCGGAATATCCATCCATGAAGGAAAGTGTTTCATATCCAGCTGTTTTATCAATTAAAAGTTCTGTAATAGGAACTGGGAAATCATCCTTAGGACAATGCCGATTAAAATCTCTGAAATCGATGAAAACTCTAATTTGTCCATTATTCTTCTTTACATGGACAATAATAGCCAACCACTTGGGATACTGAACTTCTCTGACGAAGTTAGCTTTAATAAGCTTATTCACTTCATCTTCAATTTTGGAAGCATATGTTGGGAGTGTTCTTCTCGCTGCTTGCTTAAATCATCGATGTTCTTCTGGTAAACCCAAATGATGGTTAAAAACATTAGGATCAAGCTAGAGAATCTCTATATAGTTCCAAGCAAATAGGTCTCGATTTTTCTTTAAAAAGTAAATATACATCTCTTCTTCTTCAAGAGTCATGGCCACACTAATTAAAGTGGGGTGTGGATCTTATTTTGTACCCAGATTTATTTCTTGGAGTTCATCCACAGTGGTAGAGATACCCTCTTCAAATGCTGTAGGAGAATCTCTGAGATCTTCCTCTTCTTCTTCATCATGTGTTATTTCTTCTATTTCTACTTGCATAGTAGATGATGAAGCAGAATTTTCATGATCAGAAGAGATGTCAAAATTTTTACATCTTGAAGAAGAAGCTTCAATTCCTGACCCAATTGATGATGAAGGGTCTTATTTGGGTAATAAAGAGGAGATGATGGATTGAGAATCGACATCATTTTTTACCTTCGATGTTGCTATAACTTCATCTGGACTAATTGGCGATGTATAGACTTACTGGATTTCAACAGATGAAATGAATACATCACCATTTGTGTTTTCATCACTGCTTGGTGGGTTACCAATTTCTCCCATGTTGTCTGGCTCGATTTCCATAATTGACATTATGGATCTTTCCATAAGAGTATTTTGATTTGGGTCTATCTTGTCAATTTTACTGATAGGCAACACATAATCTGTACTCACATGTGTAAATGGATTTACTGGAATCTTCTCCAAACCATATGGAGCATTAACTTTGGTAATATTCTTTTTTGTGGATTTCTCCCTTCCCTTCATGTGATAGAATTCTGCCCCAATGTATTGAGACTCACATGTCTTGAACGGGGCATTATCACCATACAATGTCCAAACTTGACCATCGAAACAATATTTGAGACATTGATGGTATGATGAAGGGATAACCGCATGTTGATGTTGCCAGGGTCTTCCAAGCAAGATGTTGAAAGATGAGTCTTGATCAACAACCATGAAATCCGAATTGGATACAAGATCTCCAAACTGAGTTCCGAGTGTAACTTCGCCCAGTGGTTCTTGTTCATTTTTAACATATCCTTGTAACATCATGGTAGAAGGAGATAAATCAGATTCCGTGAGGCCCAATCGACGATGTGTATGAATGGGCATGAGGTTGACTCATGAACCATTGTGAATGAAAGCTCTTCGGATGTCTACGCCATTTACCTTGGAAGATAAGTACAAAGGTATAATATGCCCATGCACAACATAATATTAATCTTCATCAATAAAAGATATTATTTAATGGAATTCTTTAGGATTATTCACTATGTGATAGACTTCAGCTGCTGCAATTTCAGTTTCAAACTCCTGAGGACTTGAAAAAGCCTCGATGAGTGCTTCCTAAAGATCTTTTGAAAAATTCAAATAATCTAGAATTGATAACATGGATGGTACTTGAGACAAGTGTTTAAATATATCATAATTTTGATCCAGAGGTCTGCGTTTCCCAAAAAGAATATGTGGTTTTGCAGGTATCTTGGAAGCATATACTTTGGAAGTTGATGCATCTTGTGTTGGGATAGGAGTTGGCAATATTCCTGGTTTTGGAAGATTAGACTGATTAGATTCATTTACTTGCTGATAGGAAAGAAGATGTAACCTTCAACCGGTCTTCCAAAATAATTGTGCCAGGACTGAATTTTCTATTGTTAGAAGAACTTGCTTGTTCATGCTGAGATTGCTGAAGGCCTCTACCACGAGTTTCTACTGCGTACACAGTTCTAGAAGGGGTAGAATTGGAATAGTGGCTTCTAAAAGATCCATGTCTTCCCCTATATCCTGAGCCTCTGGAACATCCTCCGATTCCCCTGTTTGATATAGGGAATTCAAGCTCATTGAAATAAAAACTGTGTCTGGCATATGGATCTGTTAATTGAATCATATTAACAGAACTGAAGACTAAATCTTCTTCTGATGAAGACTCCACCTGATTATCCTATTTAGGCTGTACCGTTTGGTGGGGTGGTTCCCGTTTCTTTGAAGTAGATGGAATGAAGTCTACCAAAGTCAAAGACAACTTAGGTTTTGAAACATACTCATATTCTTCTGATTCTTTTTCTTTCTTTGAATCATGCCGTTTCTTTGAGGATTTTCCCTCTGATGAAGAGGATTTTGCCGCAATATTCATGGCAGAAGACACAATCAGTTTCTTTAATTGTGTTTGCAAAATAGAATGAGTTCAGTTGATTGTCTTTCTAACCATCCAATCATCATACTTCTTGTGCATTTTTTTGACTTCTTACCATTTGCCTTCCTCCACTGGAACTGTATCAGTAACACATGCTACCTAAGCTGAAGAACCTTTCAGTTTGACTTGTCCCGAGTCGACCATCTTTTGCAGGAGGTCTTTGAAGACAAAACACTCATGGATGGGATGCCCCAACATTTGATGAAAAGGGAAATAATTGGGACAGTCTTCATCTCCTTCCTTGTTTGGCCTCTTAGGCCTTGGAAATTGAAGCAGATTATTTTCCAGAGCCGAAATGAAGTAACTAGGAACTTGTTCATTTTGGAAAGAGTATGTTTTTCTCTTCAGATCCTAATTTTTTTTACGTCTTTGATCTCTTTGATAATCTGGACAAAATGTCCTTTTTATTTGCGCTCAAGAGGTGTAGCACTTCGAGAAGATGAAGGTTTTGAAGTAAAAATAGGTACAGGTGCTTGTTTAAGCATAACTGTAATAGTTTTTACTTTACCCATTATCCTTCCTGTAGCTGATGGAATTACACGAGATTTAGCCTTAGCCTGTATAAGGGAATCTTCAATCTGTTGAGTGATTGAAGTAAGGTCTCGAAACCCTCATGTATATTTCACAGGGATCAATGGCCTGCGTAATTCGTCACGCAGATTTTCCACACAGATTGGCAACAATTCCTCTTGAGGGAGTGCTAAACTTAGGGAATATGTTAATCCCTTCCAGCGAGTAATGAAATCTGAAACCCTTTCATTATCTCTTTGCTTAAAGTTTGTAAGATCGAAAACTGTTGTCTTTGGAAAAGTTGAGCTGAACTGTAGAAGGAATTTTTGGCGAAGATCCTCCCATCCGGAAATTGACTGGGATTGCAAGATTGTATACCAGATAAAGGCTGGTACTTGCACGGTCCATACAATGCATCTGAGTTTTACTGCTTCTTGCTGCTCTGGAGTTCCCATCATAGGATCACAAAAAGACACGTAATGTGTCAAATGATGTTCAGGGTCACCTGATCCATTGAAAATAGGGAATACCGGGTTTCCAAAAATGGATGGAGGAGAGATTGAATCTACCCATTTAGGGTAAAATTTATTTTCTGGTTGAACCTGTGCACATTTCCCTTCCATAGTTTCTAACTGAGCTGTTAATGACTCAATGGTAGTTATTAACTTTGGAGAAACATCCAATTGAACTTGGACTTGGGTAGGTGCAATTACTGGAGCTTGGACAAATGTGGTGGTTGGTGCTGCAACTGATGGTAGCACTACCAACTATTGTTGCACTTGACTTGTAGGATTAGACCTGTGAGGGTGTACTAATAGAGGAGGATATTCTTGAACCATCTAAGTAGCTGTAACAAATTCCCTTGGCTGACTGACTCCAGCACGATTAAGAAGAAGACTGCCCTGAAGTAGTTCTGCATTCAACCTCCTAAATTCCTTCATTTCTTCCTCCTGTTGTGAAAACCTTTGCTCTAGTCAGAGCGATTGGCCTTCTACAGAGGAAGGATATGTAACTTGATTCCTTCCCCTCCCTTTGTTGGATCCTTTTCAGAGAGGGGGAAGTTGGTTAATTGAAGGATTACCCAGGTTTTGAGTAACCCTTTGATTTTGTGTACGCACACCTGCTTCATTTGTGTCGGTGCGTACATCTTCTTGAGCAGGAACCTCTTCATATAAGTCTCCTGAGTGAGCCTCATCTAGTGGATTAGAAACAATGGCATTGATGACACTGATTGATGCATAACACATAACATCTCTTCTATCATCATTTCTGTGATATTGTCTTCTTCCATGTCTTTGATGAGACATTTCTTTTTTTGATTCGATCCCTCAGGAACTTCTTGACGAATTGTAATTTGGAGGGAACCTCTTGATAATTTGACTCTTTATTCCTCTTGAGGCTTCTTCCCCAATCAATAAAAGACTGAATTTCTCTGAGGAAGAGATTGATGATTTAAAAAAGTCCCTAGTCCAGTGGACTGGGGTTGTTCCTGTTGTTCCCGCTCAACTCCTCGAATCCTATTTGTTGATTCCGTGGGTTGGTTTAAAAGAGTCCCTAGTCTGGAAAGCTGGGGTGGATCTTGACATGCTATGTCTGAGAAATTCTTAAAAGATATTCTGATCTTGAAAACCTTAGTCCGTAAATTAGTTGGATGCATTAACCTGTATCCACTTTTATCACCTGTTTCAGAAGACCGTTGGATAATTTTCGACACTTATGTAACTTGATGATGTGCTTGATCCATATGAGAAGCCTGTTCAATATTCTCGATTGCTAGATGTAGGAGTAATTCAACAACTTGTTCTTTGTATTCTTGATTTTTAGAGGAACTAGTTGAAGCCTATTCTTGGGCAAGCTTTTGATTATAAATAAAGCCCATTGACTGTGGTCAGCCATGAGAAATAACATTGTATGAGACCATTTTCGGCAGGCTTTGCTGACTGGAGAGCACAATGAAATGTAGTTCTCCATGAACACCCCATCCTCTGACATGAATACCAGATGGGGAATTGGCAATTAACTGATGCAATCTTCTTAGTGTTCCATGTCATGAATGTTGAAGGGATCTCTGCTGCTTTTCAGCCTTCAGATATCGAGAGACTGATAGAGATGCCAAATCAATCTGACGGTGTAACCCTTCTATTATCTTAAGATGATTTTCATATTCATCATAAGATAATACCTTCTTCTTCAACTGATAAAGAGTTTTCCATATGTTGAGACAAATATCATGAATTCCATCTTCCGTCAACATCTTTGAATGTCATACTGAGAGTCAGCCAGAGGCCAAAACATGACTGGCACTTCACCTTTTGCCAGTTGTTTTCTCATCTTCAACATTTCCTCTTTATCATTCAATGAATATTCATCTACCTGATTTGACCAGAGATGGTGCTTCCTTGTTATTTCATCGGATTCAACAAGATTGGTAGAGAAATCATAGATTAAACTAGAAGATGCATGACTTAGGGGTGGTTCGGAGAATGACATACACCCTGGGTTATCTTCTGGTTGAGAAAGTATTTCACCTGCTAGCGATGAAGCATCAGACATGGCTGGTTTCACATTTTCAAGTGCCTCAAGATAAGAGGGATTTCTCAGTACTACATTTTCCACTAGATCATTTTCTGGGCAATGCGCATCACTACTGTGGAGAAGACTTTCGCAGAAAAATTCATCATCATGGGGAGGACCACCATAATGGGTTACAACAAAAGAAGAGATCTATTGCTCCTTGGTCTTCTGACCACACATAGGGTTCCTGTGGCTCTCATCTGAAGATGAAACATTGAGATCGACTGAATTGTCATGAAGCAATCATTCATGAGGAAGTGTCTGTTGAAGACCTTTAGAATTAATGTTCCCACTATTGGGAAATGAGGGAGTAGTATCTTGAATTCTAACAGATAACTGTCTAAGGGCTTCAAGAACTCCACCATCGAGCAAGGCCTTATCACAGATTGGATCTTGATCTCCTGACTGTGCTGGGTGGGTCTTCTTCATAGACGCCTTTTTACTCGCCTTGAAAACCACTTGTTGATGAAAGTGGCTGCTCTGAGTAGGTGTATGTGCTTGATTAGGAAAGATGGCCAGGTTAGGCTGACAATATCCACTCAAATCAGGTGTATGTGCCTGACTTGGTTATCCGTATGATATGGGGGAGTATGCCCCACAACCCTCTTGGATTGGAACAGATGTGTGTGTCTATTCCAGAGTTAACTGTTGATGTGTTACTCCACTGGTAGGAATAGATTTATTTGTCTTTCCCTAAGATGCTGCTGAAGCTGTTATAATATCCTGGAAAGCATCCAGAATAAGAGCAGGAATTTTCTTCTGCTCTTTCACCATTGATAAAATATGCTTTGTGACTTCAGCTGTCGGAATGGGGATATACGTCCATTCCGTTCTTGGAGTAGGTGTATGTGCCTACTCCTGTCCTCCTTTTCTTGTCAGTAAATCTTGACAGTACTAAATTGTGGGCGCAGAGAGTTGAGTCTGCCTCCTATTTGTCGCTGGAGCTTTCCGACTGACTGCTCCGTGTGCTACCAAGTGAGACTGTTGGTAGGATTGATTAGTATTAGCAGGTGTATGTGCCTGCTGATTGCACTTCGCAGAATGTGGTTGAAGAGCTCCATCATATGTAGTCAGACGAGCCTGCTGACTAGTAAATGATGTATAAACAGGTGTATGTTCTTGCCTATAGTACTCCGCCGGAATTGCCTGCTAGGATTGACATGATGCTGCCAGACGAGTCTGCTGGACAACGGAATTAAAACGGGCATGTTTGTGTGCCCGCTTGTTGCTTTCCACCAAGTTAGGATGGTGGACTTCTCCAGAGATGGCAAAGATGAGAACCTGCTCACTGTTAACCGAATTTCGCCTCTGGCGATTCGTCTTGACTGCTCGGGTTCGAGGAACCTGATCCGAATGCCTGGAGTCGGTACCCTCATCATTTTGAGGGCGTACTTCCACACGAGTCTGACGACGATTGTTGATAGGATCCCTCAGGAAGGACTCTTGCTTCTTTAAATTAAGGCCCTGATGGACCTGCTCATTCACCTCCCCAGAATATTGGAGTGAATGGTGATTTCATTCTAGGGATAACGACCTGAAATGGTTGGAGACGGTGGTTAGCACCGCCTGCTTCTTGATCACTGATCGTCGCTGTCTAGATGACCAGGGTGAATTATTCACTTGGAGGGCTTGTCGGGCAGCCGCCAGAGTTGGAATAGTACCGTTTTGATGGTACTCCTTAACCAGCGCATTTGAAACCCAGCGTTGAAGACGCTGAGTAGGTGATGTCATCCTCAGAGCGGATGACGATCCAGCAGGAGTAGTAGTAGTAGCATTCGCAGTAGAGGTTTTCACAGCAGATGTATTCACAGATGTAAACTTAAGATTATCCATTCTTAGAAATGACGAAGATCTTGTAAAAGAGTGCCTCTTTGATATAACAGACATAATCAAGATAAATTCAGCCAATAGATCTTTTGGATGAGCACATATGTCAATTATTGTTTTTTTGTTGGCCCTCTCATTGAGTTTTAAATAGGGGTATAACAAATAGGTAAAACATCATTTTAACTTGGTTAAGGATTCACGTCGGGTTCACCATTTTTTGTTTCCCTCGGAATTTGGGGATGACCTCCTTGATTGAAGGTTCAAACATTCCAATCGGTTTCTAACGGGTTTGTTCGTAGAACTGGAAACATTCAATGATTCCACATCCATTTGGACCTACTTTCCAAAGGAAGGGACTCATTAGTTTGTGGACTGATGAGGCTTAGGAATTTTGCATTGGTCGAGAGGATGGGTGGTCGGACTTATCACACCTTTTTGAGGTGAATTATTGTCTACTCTGGGACTCTCTATATAGATTTAAGTTATGTTCTTGAATCCTTATTACATTACCAATTATAAAATGAGCTTTCCTTTAGTTTGATAATCAATGATTGATATATAAGAAATTCGAAGAATATTTTATATGTATTCGAGGTTCTTCATCGATGAAGAATAATATGTATTTTTTAGAGATTATTAGTTGATGGTATCCATAAATAAAAAAAATTCTCTTGGTCATTATGATGACCATACTGGTTTTAAAGCCACTCAGTGGGGCACATGAAGTTTATTATCATTCAGGAGGATGTGAATTATTTCAAAATTGGGATTGTACCCATTGATGGGCTACCTACATATCCTTTGTTTTGGAAAAGGAATCAAAACCCACGTAGTTCGAATAAGGGAGTATGATGTTTATTATTGACAGCTTAAATAAGGATGTCATAATTACTTTTACACTCTAAGATCACGTGAGTCATGATCGGTGTGAGAAACAAGAGGTATTGGTAAAAAATCAGATAATTGTGCCATGAAAGATGCAATCATAAGAAATAATGTGGGACTTATGTATGTATGACTGCCCAGATAAATGAAGATTAGGATTTACTTCAGGGAAGAAATCCAAGAATAGGGTCCATAAAGGTATATGTGCTTTATGGAGATTTGAATACTCTAACTTGGGGCTTACTCTTGAAAAGGAGGCCCAAATTAGGAGAGGACTTATGATTGGGTTTTACTCCTGAGAAGGAATCCCAGATCAATGGTAAATTAGGACTGGTTAAGAGAAATTAAAACTGGGGCTTACTCCTAAAAAGGAGGCCCAGGTTAAGAGATTTGAAAAATTAAGGGACTTGGGGCTTACTCCTGAAGAGGATGCCCATATTTGAGACTGGGGATTATTCCTGAAAAGGAGGCCCAGGTTAAGAGATTTGAAAAATTAAGGGACTTGGGGCTTACTCCTGAAGAGGATTCCCATATTTGAGACTGGGGATTATTCCTGAAAAGGGGGCCCATGTTAATGATATTCTCTTATATTTAAAGTATGAGATTTAATGAATGAAATCTCAATCTTTAGTGACATAAATATGTGTAAATCACTAGGTTTTGAGAGATATTCCACAAAATTCCATTCAGATAAGGAATTCAAATCAAGAAATCATGCCATAAATGGCTTTGAAGAGTGCTTTGAAGATTGAATCTTGAATAGGAGAGGTGAAATGGATTAAGAGGGGTGAAATGGGTAAGAAGGGCACCCAAAAAGGCAGGGGAGCACAAGTCCTGGCAGGCGCGCAGGAACTCTGTGGGTGTGCAAGTCCTAGTCGCACAGGTATACCTGCGTGATACATGGGTACTTGCGCGTTTGTAATCCAGCATGGTAATACTTGGGAGATTCTTTGTTAAAGCCTTTATAATCATCTGGAGGTTCTTCCAGAAGAGTGGCGCGCAAGTTCTATTGAAGGAGTTAGGTGGCACGCAAGTGTGGCCGTTTCTCTTAAGGGATGGGCATTCAGGCGTGCAAGTCTTAATGAATTTCAATACTTAGGCCTTCCTCCCCCTCTTTAGATCTTCCGTTATAGTTAATAAATTACCTTATAAGTGTTTCGGAAGCTTTGAGAAGAGACTAGGGCACATAGAGCTCAAATCAGAGTTTCTGGAAAAAATTCCTCCCGAAAGGGGGTCCCACCGGGGGTATTTATAGGCTGTTGAAGACCCCAGGCAGTTATCACTTAGGGCGCACAAGTGACTTGCGCGACCATTTAGGTGGCGCACAAGTATACTTGTCCAACATTGAGGGAACCTGCGCGACGCATGTTCATTTGACTGGTTTTTTCATTCCTTTGTCGATTTTTGATGTTTTCATCAAAGGATGAATCAATTTGTGCTAAGTCATTTCCCTTTCCATTATTTTAGAAAATGTGATGAAAATGAGCATCAACAATTGTGTACTAGTACTCGAATCTTAGTTCCCCTTTCACCCTATCCGTCAAATTGTAGTTTGGTTATTTTTCATTAAAAAACAACCATGAAATCATTTAAGTAGTCTTATAAAAAAAGAGTAAACAGAAATCATGATCAAGGCTTTTAAAATATTTCTCATCTATAAGACCAAGATGGTGATTCCACAGCTATGTTATATATGATTCCTGATAACATAATTCATCATTAATTTCAATATTTAGTATCAATAATTTAATACATAAATACTATTATTTAGTGGGGTCATTCTGTAAAAACTATTTTCTTTTTAAAAGAGGAATTATTTATTTCTAAAATTGAAAGTAAACCCATCCACATCATAGAAAAAAAAGATATGATTTTCTTAGTAATATATGGAACAAAATTGTAATTATAAAAAACAAAAATCATTATAGTTATAAATGAAAGGTGATATTATCTAGTCTCTAATTAAAGAATTCATGCTCCATTGGAAATTAATTCTAGTGAGAAGGTTTTCCTTATCAATTATGGAGCATTGTGATATGATTGGAGTCATGTGTAGTGTCATTCATACAATAAATAGGTGATGAATTTTAGTACTTTATATTATAAAATTAGATAATAAATATATAATTTATTAATCTACCACTATTTTATCAAAACATAGTAGCACTCCCCATTAGTTTAAATATAACCATATCATTAGATATTTTAGTCTTATGGATATATATTCCACTTATCATAAACCAAATAGAGGTATTTCGGATATTGGAAGGAATTTAGGTCGACATAACTTTCCAATTGTATTAAATCATAGTTCTTTGATAGGCTTGGTGGACCCCCACCAATTCGGTAATTATGAATTCATATTTCCTCAAACCTTTTCCTACTGGTTTCACTATGTCTTGTGGTGTCAATAAAACCTTATTTCAAACTAGGTTATATCAACCCAAAACCCAGGATTTAAATCCCCCCTTAATTTAAAGAACCCCAACCAAGGTTGGTCAAGAATTTTGAAATATGGGTTGACACCTACCCATGTAGTGGAAGTCTATGAAAACATAATATATATAGTTTGGGGATTTTAACTTTATATTTAAATTGCCTATTTTATATTTATTACATGGTTGTTAATGTAAAGTGGATTTATTTTAGTGATTCCTCCAAATAGTTTTTTTTTGAATTTTCTAAAACAACTATATGAATTAGTGATTTTCCATGTCTTATAAAATGTTTATGTTAACCCAATTTATTTTAATTCTATATTTCTTGCTTATAAATTCATTAATTCTTGTGATAATGAAAAAACATCTATAAAGTATTTGACCATGATCTTGACCAAAATAAAATTATAGGAGTGTAATGATCATGATATTTGTTCTAATGGTTAGTTTATATAGTAGATAATAAACTACCCATTGACATAAGAAAAATCATTATGAAACGATAATTTTTTTCTTGTTATAGCTTTCCACCTATCCTTTCATGTATCCCTTGGATTAGTTTCACCATAGATCCAACCTTGAACCACCTCTACTAACCTTGGATCTTCATACATTATATATGATTTTAATCACAGACTATTTATGGGAACAAAAGGATTGGATTAAGGTGTTTACATAAAAAAATTAGTATCCACCCAATACCTTACATAATAACAAGAGACATTAGGCACATTATATTAATTTTAATTTAATAATAATTATTAATTTAAAGGAAACTGATCACATACAAGGATCTGGTATATGCTTTTGATCAACTACATACATCAAAAGAATTGTGAATTTAATAAAATAGCAATCAACCCAAATAATTAGAGAAAGGATGAGGGGAATGTCATCAATTATAATTTAATAATAATAATAAATTAAAATGAAATCCATAACACATAAATACCTAGAAAATTCTCATGACCATCCACATACATTAAAAAAATTACACATTTAGTAAAATATCAATCAATCCAAATAATTATTATTTAAGATAAATAATGATCAATTAAATTTACTAAATTAATTAGTTAATTATTTATTTCATCATTATTTTCATAGAGACATTCCTAATAATCTTATCAATAATAATTTGGATAATTTGTTTTTTAAATTTACTTTTCACAAAAGATATACCATATAAGAAAAAAATAAGTACCCATATAAACTAAGAAATGTTTATAATATTCATATATTATTTACACATGTAGAATATGGAATACACATAATATCATGTAATCTTTTGGAATGTACTATCAACTAAAATTCACACTGATGCATGTTATTTATATAGGACATTATGTTTTAATTCTTATAGATCAGTCATTGTATTATGACTAATATACAAAAAGTAGTTCATAATTTTATGCAAAAAATGATTAGATATTTAATATATATATAACCCATCACAATGAATTTTTGAGTAAAATAAATTTCATAGGAATTCCATGTTAATAAAGTTTTAGGATTTTTGATAATTTAATTTTGATTTTTTTGTAATTGGGAAATATACACGGTATGTACTATCCCACTACACATCATGTATATTACTTCTTCATCTATCTATAAAAATAAGCCTAGGTACTGGGTATGTTGGCCTTCCTTATACATTAATGGAGTACATGGCACGTACCTAGTCCACACATAAAGTGGTCTCTGAGTTACATGGTTACCAGATTCACATTACATGAAAAGACACATGACTAATCTTTTACTAATGGACTACAATACATTTATACAAGATACACACCTTTTAGTCCTGCAGATCATTCACTAGGATGTTTTAATCAACTTGTGGTTCATTAAATACACATGACATGTAATAAATTCAAACAATCTAAATTAATTCATGAATTTTATTATTGAATAAAATTTGGGTACTTTATGTATACCTATAAGATACATGTCGTGCACTCCTATGTTATGTAGAAAAAATATTTAGCACCACTATATTATTTATTTAATTGTTATTCCTTCAAAATTATTCAATTTTTTGATTAAAGTTTTGAGAAAAATGATTAATTAGAGAACATATCATGATTCATATTAAATAATAACTAATTTGAAATTGAAATCTAAGATTAAATTAATGAATCAATAAATGATCTTTAAATAATATAAATTTTTATATGACCGTTGTGATACCACTTATAGGTTATAAAGATACTGGATGTGCTGGTAGTGGAATCCTCATATCAGTTTTTATTGTAATCAATGATTAATTTGAGAAATACATTAATGAAAAACATTACGACCATTGTAATGGAACAAAAAATTAATTGACAAGATAATTATAGATCCAAATATTGGATCATAACATAATGATTTATAAATAATTTAATTACCTAATTAATTACCATATAATAAATTATTTCTTCATTGATGAATTTGAAAATGCCTCTACATTTTATCATCATTGTGTCGTAGAAATAATGTTTAGATTCCATCTAATTAGGATCCATCATGTACAAAGAAACTTCAACCATCCTTATAAAAATCTATTAGTACAATCTCATAAGATCCTAATGCTTTCATCCTTTATTTTTTATTCCCATGAGAATCTCTTTCAATAAGGATCCTCATTAATCTATCTGGAACTCAAAGTAGTGTTGGAGGAGGATAATTATCCATTATTGAGGGTATTCTTGTATAGGATATCTCTTGTGAATGAGAGGATTCTTCAATGTTGTTATAAACAACCAAAAAATATATAGTGTAAGGGTTAGAAGTAATATAATTGGGTTTAAATAGTGATACTGTTAAAATATAACAATTGGAAATCTTTGATTATTACTTCTATAATCCGTAAATAACTCTATTTCTATAATAATAATAACAATATTATTATTATTTATTGAAATTCAAAAAACCAATGAATAAATTTAATTTTATTTATGGAATAAAAAACATTCAAATATTATTTGTTAAATATAATTTCTCACTATACCATTTATTTCGGTCTATAATTTATCTACAATATTTATTGGACCTCAAATAATGAATATTTATTTACCAAATAAATACATATATATTATTCAAAAATAAATAAATAAATATTTATTGAGTATTTTTCTGATAAAATATTCTCTTGATTAATTTCAAATGAAATATATGTGATCAAGATAACATTATAAATTATTAAACTATACATGGTGATGAAATTTATAATAAAATTTAATTAATTTTAAATATTAAATATTTAACTAAGGATCTGGATACTCTTACATTTTGACATTCTGGCCTCTTTCTCAGTGGAAATAAGCAGAGTCTCCTAAAGTCCATGATTAACATATAATAACACCCCAAGGCACCCCTATAGAGATAATATAACATTTCAATGAAATGAAAACACATATAAATGCTTAATATATAATATAATCACTTTATCTTGATATCTAAAATCAATAAGGTTTCATGATACTATCTTTTTTCCTTTATGATTGATATCCCTTTCATTATATTTATGGAAATGAACCTACCCGTAGAACATAATGGACATGGATTTCTTTAACTATTTAAATTAATATAAAGGTAATGTGATATAATATTCTATTATACAAGATAAGGGACAAGTAATTTGTCGTATTATTAATTAATTCAATATTACTCAGAATTTACTAAACATATCCTAATTCACTATGACCATATATTTTCATTATTTTCACCAATAAATTAATATATGTGCCTAATAATATCCAATAATAATAATATTAATATATAATTATTAATAAAAATGTATATAGATAGGAATATTCGATGACCCATATAAATGTGATTTTTCTACTGGAAGGTCATGATATCATAATCTTTTACACTAAAACTTACAAATAGAGTATAGAGTGATAAAGTGTATCAAAGTCCAACGAGAATTCATTCATAATTCCTTGTGTCTTTTCTATCCCCTAAAATGATAACATCCAACTATATAATATATTTATAAGAGTACCATCATGGAACTTCATGGTTCACATCATAGTAGGGAAGTACTATAACCATTCAGTGTGGCAGTTACATTTAGACATTATCACGTACTCAGTCACATAGAATAAAAATTATAATTTGATAAAAAATATTATTTTTTATCAACAAAATCAACACATGTAATCATAAAAAACATAAATGTTGGTTCTAGTGCACAAACTAAAAAATAATTTTGGGATTAACGGGTTAGATAATATAAATGATTTTTTTTTGAATTTAACACGAAGAAAGGTGCATAATGAGAAGTTGTGACTTGTGTTAAATGTATAAAATGTATGAATAAATTTTTAATTATTTTTAATATCATTAAGATAAAATGGTATCGTTGTTTTATTTTATTTAAAATATTAAATTATGATAATTTTATGTTTACTTGGTTAAATATTCTTGATGTTTTCATAGAATTTGAGTATTTTTATTTTAAATTATATATTATATAATTTTATTTGTTTATGTTTATGTTTGTTTTATTAATTAACACATGATTCCAATGATGAGATTATATTATAAAAATGCATGTTAAAATATTTTTATATTTATATTACTCTTACAGTGAACATGTTGGAAGAAATATTATGTTGTTATTAATAAAGTAATTATAATATTTTATCAGGAAATTATACAGCATTAAATTGATTAGTGAGCATGATGGGTGATTATTAAATTATTTAATGAAATTTTTTTAAATTAATTTTTTAATGGGTGTTTGTTTGTGGACACATGATAAAGTAAATAATTTTAGTTTTTTGAATAAAATATGATTTGAGGATTAAGTATGTTATGATGTTTAAAAATTTATTCCTAGATTTAATAGTTTTTAATGATAATTTATCCATATATAATTGATTTCATAGATTGTAAAACTAGTATTAATGTTGTACGAAACAATATTTTGGTCTAGCATGGTAATAGAAGAATAGTTTATAAAAATGACTTCATCAGTTTTAATAAATGATATATTTCCAGTAGATTCAGTCCAAATTTAGTTAAGGGTGGGAGTATATCATGTTTGGTGATATCATTGGTAAATTCATGTTTTACATTCAACATTTATTATTTTATTTCAAGATATGGAGTTGTTACATGGGAAATACTATAATATTTTCAATATATTGGATGTAAATATGGATAATTGATCAATTTAATTTGGATATTATTATGTTGGGGAGCTTCATGTAGTTTTTATACATGTTTATGTAGGGTTTCTTGTGTACCTGTCTATAAATGGGAAAGAAATTAATATCATAGTGATAGATTAAATCTATAGAGATATCTATGGAAACTTCTTGATGAGGTGATCCATTGTTTGAGGTTTTTTTGTAACAAATCTATTGCAATATAGAAACCCATGTACCTAGTAAGTATACTTGTTTTTTTATTCCACAAATACTTAAGTTCATTTCCAATCACAATGGACCAACGAAAAGTTAGAAGGGTGTTAATGTGACTAATAAATATTTTCTACCCTTTACCCACAATAATGACTAAATGGTAAAAACCATATTTAAATAAAAATATTCATAAAAGTTATAAAGATATGTTTTTAATAATAAAAATGTTAATACAAAATATTCATACACACAAACAATAATATACCCCTAACCCCCAATGCCACATGACCAATCCCACATGACACATTCTCTATCGTTCCATCCATGTGACAATGATTCATTACTAGGATTAAAAAAATTATTTAAATCCCCAATAATTAAAAATATGCGTATAATAGTTTGAAATGAATATATAAAAATGTTATTTTCTTTATATTTTATGAAATAAATACTTGTGGGTTTATATTATTATGTTTTCATTCACAAGGGATAAGAAAATCCATTTTAGAAAAATACACGGGGTAGAACATTTTCCAAAACATTATGAAAACATTAGTGTCATATAATTTATAATGAATATGGAAAATATTCATCATGGGGAGATGACCGATGGGACTAAGGTAGGGAAACCTAATATACTCATTTGATGAAAATCCATAATTCATATCACATCAATCATCATAGCCATACTCACATCACTGTCTACATGTAACAATGTTTCGGTCATTAGAGGTAGTTTCATCATAATCTTGATGGAATCTGATGATGGAATGGTAAGATTCTCATCATGATTATCTACCCTTTTTAGAGTCTCATCATGCCTAAGAGGGAGCATACCATGGATGATTTCCCCATAACATAGCTTGAAAAATATCCTAGGAACCCTCCTAAGTACCCAATGTTTTATACATGATTTATTCTCTATAAAAAATGGTTTGAAAGATCCAAATACACTATATAAAATCACCCATATTTCAAATATACAGAATCATACAAAATAAAAAAAAATATGATGTACACATAATTCATTTATAAGGTAACATCCATAAAAGTGGGGTGATCTAAATTACACATTAATTCCTTTTAAATAATATAAATTAATTTTGTTATAACAACAATATTACATTAAATGAAATAGAATAGTTAAAAATATTAAAAGTTTGTGTGGGTTTTGTAAAAAAAATCTTTAATTTATGTTGATTTGAAGCACAAATAAAAATTCAAATTTCATTCTCAAAATCCATTATTTAATATTTTTTAATAATCTATGAATAAATTAAATATTTTTTATTCCTTTTTCTAAAATAGGCCCTATTTTATTTTTATTAAACACCCTACAATCAAGTGAATAAGGGATAAAAATTGTAAAATGTTTTTATTTTAAAAAACATCATTTGAAATAAGAATAAATTGAAAAAATAACCACTAAAAAAATTAATAAATTTATCATATATTGTATGTAATTCTACTTTATGTGTATAAAATAATTTTATAAAAATAAAGAACCATTCAATTTACTATATAAAGGGGAAAGAAGATAATTAACTAACTTGACGCAAGTAACTCAAAAAAAATGAAAATCAATGGTAGATCTCTAATAGATGGGTGGTAAATAGCCCCTTAACACAAAAAGACTTATGGAAATCCTGGGTTTTTTTCTTGGAATGGAAAAAACCAAATTCCCCATAAAACATAGGTATGAAGGAATTTTGAGAGGGAAAGAAGAATTTGAATGTTTGAGAAATGATAATAAGGATCATGGAGAAAATTAACATAAATTAATTACATTATTGATTATAACAATAAATTGAAGCAAATGAGAAGATAAAGATACATCCTCCCACTCCCCCTTGGTAAATGAGAAGATAACCAGAGGTCGGGAAGTAGAGTATCCACACTTTTACTTAAGAAAGGAATAATAATAGTGTATTTGTAAGGACAATACTAATATAAATATATTAATGACATTTTATCACTTAAACAAGTTCTTTACAGAACAATTAATTAATATCACACATACATGAATATATTAATTTATTAATAAAAATATTATTAATAATTTTTGATGAAAAAGAAATAATGATATCCCCATTATGAAATGTCTATAATTTTTTTAAAATAAATTTATTTCAATACAATAACAATTTAATTTAATATTATTTTTAATTAAAATAATACTAGTAACACTAATAATTAAAAATATATTTATAAAATTATTTAATATATATATATAATTATAAGAAAACTAAATTTAATCCCATTATAAAATTAATAATCCCTCCATAAAAATTCAATAAAACCATTTTAGTTTTATAAAAATTGATTTCAATTGGTATTAGTAAAACCAAATAATAATTATTTGAGTTTTTGAATCATTCATTGTGTTACGTGTATTAAATTTATATATTTAAAATAATATGATGAGGGTGTTATATACTCTCTTCATGAGTCAATATTAAATTTTATTTTGATAGTTATTTTTATTATTTTATTGTATTTTATTGATTTTTTATAATAGAAGATAAGTTGAGAGGATTTTGAGTGTTATTATTTGTTAGTATCGAGATGTAGTAGTAACACACCATTATAAATATAGTGGTCTACACCATATGTGTAGTGAGTCTAGAATGATCCCTAGGATTCTTTGTATATCCTTGAAACTCTTTTTTGTCCCCATTTTAATTCCATTCATAATCTTGAAATTTATATACTATGATTTTTTTCATTTCCAATCCATGATTTATTATATTAATCATGGATATATGGGTCATATAAATAGTAACCTAATATTTTCCCCTAAATATATCCCAAAAAAACATTTATTGATTTCTCCATTATTTCAGCTCCGCCGATGATTTATTTGTTGTGTTTTTATTAAGATGGTGTTTAGATCATTTGACATATGTTTTTATTTCATCATATAAATATTTATTGTCTATTATGTTTAAATTTTAATGTTTCTTCTATTTTTTGACTGATTCACGACCTCTTGTTGTTATATCTAAAATTCTTCCTCCAATATCTATGTGGATTGTAAAAATATTATATGTTTAGTGGCTTCACCGATCTTTAATATTCTAATTCACACTCTAATGTATGTTGGTTATATTAGTACTAGAATTTACTCATATTTTTATTATTTTACATAAAATTTATTTTTAATTCAATAATAAATTAATGGTATGACTTTATTTATATAAATTTAAGGAATTTCATGAGAAATTATATTGTGACTATGTTTTTAATTGGTTATATAGTCTATAAGACATGAATTATAATGTGATTTTAGGATAATTAATGTATATTTATAAAGATAATATAAATTTTAATTTTAATTTATATCAATTTAGTTAAGAAAAAAGTATTATTTGGTGATAAATAATCATTTTTTATAATTAAATGAGAATAATTAAAGAAATAACATTAACGCTAAAGTGGTCAACATTTTTTTATTTTTTACATTTAGATTATGATAATTTTGATGGAATTTTATTTCATATATGTGGTAATATATAATAATAAATAATTATTAATTTATAATGGATTTCTAAACAATTATGTGGTTTGGTGATATGATAATAATGGCTGGCATGAAATTTTTTTAGGTTAAATAATTTTACATCTATTTTATAATTTATTAGAATTATTTATTTTTCTATAGATGAAATGATCAAATCACGTGTGGTATTAAAATATATAGAGAACAATATTAAACTTACATAATGGAAGATTAATCAAGGGGATTTATTTTAATTATTATTATATTATTAATGTAAAAAATCAAGGATGGTTATCCAATAATTTCAGTTGTGATCCTTATAACCATCTATGTTATAAAATTTTGTTTTTTTACCTTAAAATATTTTTTCTTGAAATTATTAGTTATATAATTGATAAAAATAATTTATATTCTTTTCCCTAACTTATTACAAATTTTTAACATAATTCAGAAATTAAGAACTTATACGGATGATTGCTTGAGTGATATGTATGGTTTTTTGGATGATAACTATGTTATATTGGTAAGATTTAAATATATACATAGGGTTGTATATAATTAAACATTGGTAAAAGTCTCTAGTTGATAAATTTATAATAAATTAAAATGAATGATTTTATTTAAAATGGAATGGATCTATATATTTATTAATTAATATTTACTTAAAAATGATGATTATGAATTTAATGAAATAGAAGGTCTTGGGGGGGGGGGGGGTAGACTATCTTGATCGATTCTATTTTTATTCAGGAGTGTTTGGTGGGTTTGGATTGATTTAAAAAATTGTAGCACTTTTGTAAATTCGATTTTTCAAATTATAATGATTTTTGAAAAATTAATTTAAAATTTTAAAAGTAATATCAATGGATTAAATGTTTAGTTGATACATTAATTGAATGTTATTAAAGTGATTAAAATATAATAGAAGTTTTTAAATTTACTTATATTATTAAAATGTTTTTAGAAGTGTTTTGGAATACTGAATGTAACATCCCTAAATTTATCCAAAGGTATATACCGTAAATTTTTTGGTTTAATTCTTTAAAAACCATAATTTGAATCCTAGGAGGATAAATGAGGTCCCGGGGGAATTCGAGGATCATTTAGACCCCAGAGAATTGAAAATGGTTAAAAACAGGATGGTCCCCATGATTTACCAAACCGTACGACCACAGGAGTATAGCCGTGCGGCCAGTTTCTAGTTTCAAACAATGGAAAAATACATGGTTTACACATGGCTTTTCAAACTTTCCTCCTAACCATATGAGGTACCCTAGTGAAGCAAAAACAAGTGCACGATTGGTGCATGATTTGTCCCACTGTGTATCCAAAATGTGAGACCCCTAATGTGTAGAGACCCGAAGCTTAACGTACATGTACATTACATTACTTTTGCGGAATACTTAGTAAATAACAAACACACATACACAAGGATCGTAATAGTTTAGTGTCTTTGGAAACTCGGAATACAATCTTCTAATCGTGGTGAAAGATCTTCAACATCTCCCATAAAGATCTTCTTTTTTTACCTAAAACCTTTCTTTATATCCAGGGGAAAAGAAAACATAAAAGGGTGAGCTCAAATGCTCAGTAAGGGTAAACAAAAGAAATATCAATCACATCATATTCATAAGAACATAACATTTTGGAAATATTAACCTGCAAAAGAGATCATAATTTCATAACATGGGATAAATCATAGTAGTGAAATGTAATCCCAATAATCATAACTTAATACTTGAAACTTTGTTTCATACACACATAATCATAGAGAATCATTTCTTATTAGTCAAGACTAATTGCTAAGACTATCTTGGTGGACAAAGTCCATTTCTGAACCGAGTTCATTCCTCATTTTAGTCCTGTTTCACTGAACCGGTTTAACCTGCTGTTCCAGCCATGTCTATCTCATGAGATATAAAATCTTTACCCAATGCATTGGAGGGAGATATAGGTCCCACCCATCTCATAATGATACCATTCTTATGTGTGCCACAAAATCATAAATCATACATCATTGCATAACACATGTAATAAAAATGGGAATCTTAAACATCGTGACATCATAAAACAATTACTATAAGATAAAGGAATTCATAAAAATAATCCCATCACAATATAAAAACAACAATATACTAATAGGGATAAAAACAAAGCCCTTTATTATCATAGATGGAAAATATTTTTTATAAAACACTTGAACTCCATTCTTGAGGAAAATATCCTTTCTATTTCAAAAACACTTTTCCTTTCTTAATATGTCATACAATTATAAACTAAAAGAAGTTGATTAAAAATAAACTTGAAACCTTGTAAAGTAAGTTTCTTGGAAATAATATTTTAAAAATCCCTTCATGTCGTATAAGTTAAAAAAACATTCTTCTCGTACTTTTGTCGGAAAAGTCAAAAAGTACCTCGTACAAAAAACGACAAAAGATTCCTTTCATATCATTTACTAAAAACTCACCGGAGGGTAAAATTGGATTTAAAATTTTTTAGGTGAATGGAAAAAATATTACATATCGAGGAAACATGGACGTGGATGATAAAATACACCCCAGTAAATACCAACATATAAACAATCTCGGATAAAAATGAGATTGTGATATTTTCCCTTACCTTAGGTCTGATTTGCTTCGTAATTGTCTGAACCTCCTGTATAATGATTTAAATAATTTCATTTACTTATTCCAGAACCATACTCATTATTATGATATCATATATGGTTCACTTATGACTTTATTTTACCCGTTCTTTTGTAAATTCCATGTTAAAGAGCGTTTTGGGTAAAATCGTTTCATTTGTCGTCCGTGTTATGACTTGTAATTATTCATATGATTAATTAGGTCATGATTAATTAATTCAAGAATATAAAAAATGATTTATATATAATATATATTCAGAATATACATATATATATATAATATCTGTAAATGGAAATAAATACACCGTTCATGGAGACGATAGGCCGTATGTACGCATGAACACTGTTTTCGTTTCCTTATTGAGTTGAATGGAATTAAGTAGATAGAATACATATATATATATATACATAAATCCAGTATCATTATTATTTCATATATTTCATGATTACTTATTATATATACTTTATAATCATTTATGAATGGTTAATCTTTGAGAATGAATCTTATCGCGTCGTGGAGACGGTATTCCGTACACACGCACGAGTGATGATATCGTTCCCATGATCGTGGAATTTTATTGGAGTGTATGTATACTATTACAGAATCAATATCAATTTACAATAATCATCTATAGTTATTATTTACACCCTTATACCCATCCAAGTACGGTGGTGGTGGAAAATAGATTACTCCACGACGTGGAGATGGTATTCCGTACGT
The DNA here is from genome assembly GCA_963277665.1 of Viscum album. NCBI lineage: Eukaryota > Viridiplantae > Streptophyta > Magnoliopsida > Santalales > Viscaceae > Viscum > Viscum album. The sequence continues at coordinate 370,187,315 of OY728132.1, read as the reverse complement.
ACGCACGCGCAGTGATTTTTTTCCCGTAGGATGGATAGATGATGAAATAGGGTTGTTTCATACTTATAATAACATATCAGTATATGATTGATACTGATGTTATTACTTCATAATGAAACAACTAAAGAAGAATAAGTGGAAGAAGAAATAAAGATGAAAGAATCGGTAACGGACATTACCTCTTCTTTGAAGCGCTTCTTTGAGACCTCCTTTCAGGGCACTAAAATTGGTCTTTGAAGAAGACCAGGACCTCTATGATGTTTCTAGGGAAGTGGAGAAGAGAATTTGGCAGGGTTTGGCCGAGCTTTAAGGCTCAAAGTGGTGTGAGGAAGAGAGGGAGGATGTGCCCTTTTATAAGGGAGGAGAGGGGCACCTTTGTAATAACTAAAAATATTATTTTATTATGAAGCCAAATTCGGTTTTAAATAGCTCCAAATTGAGTTATTTCGAAGATAAGGTGGAGATGGGTCTAAATCATCTCATACAATAGAATTTAGGCAAGTTTAGGTTCCTATTTTAACCTTATCATATAGATTTAACATTAAGTTAAATAATTTTACTTTTACTGTGTCTTCTTGTGTTCTTAAACTATAAGGTTAATAAACTTACTATAACAAGAAAAACGAACCACAAGTTGTTTATTATTAATATATATAACCTTATCTAAGTCATTTGGCTGACCATAGATTTTTATGAATAAAATAACAATTAATAATATAATACTTGTTTTAAAAACTATATTATGTCAATTTTGACACTATTTAGTAATTGATTTTGTGAAAATCATAACAGAATTATTAGTTCGAAAAAAGTTAATTAAATCAATAATAACATATAATATTAACCTATAAAATTAGTGGAATGCATAAAAAGTCTCAAATTATATTTATTTGGGTATTTATAACATCAATTATGTCAATATTTCATTAATGAGATAATTACTGCATCATCGTTGTGTCATAAATAAATTAAATTATTTAATTTATAAAAATTATAAATAAAATACCATTATGTTGGAAATCTTTTTATCTTTCTAATTAATATTTATAGTCGAATTTATCTTATGAATAACCCCATATTAAAAATTATTTACTTATTAAACTTTGATTTTAACAATTTTAACCCTTCTTTAAGTAAATTGATAATAAATGTCCTAATCTAATCCAAGTGGGCCTAAATGGTCATATTTTATTCCTAAGATTGTTTTTGGTCGAATTAAACTTATCCAATAGAATTAGGACATGTGTTAGGGTAACAATAATATCATTTTTACCCTTAATTACCCTATTTACTTTTAACCCTGGTAAAAAAAGTAAAAAGTTACTATTCACCAAAAATTATTTTCATCTCATTGAACCACATTTTACTTACTAACATCAACCATGTCTCTCGGATTTTTGAAATTCGACTCACAGAAACGGTAAAATTAAGTTTTATGAAAAAAATTCAGTTTTTTAACTACAACTTAGTGGTTTCACTATTCATCAAAAAATGAAAGTTTCCAGAAAAATACCAAAAATTAGGCCTAAGATATATTTGATATTATGAATTCAAAAATGATTTTCATTTTACCAAATTCAAAACATATCAGTTACATTAACTAATTTAAAAATTAATTCCCGTCGTCAAAACAAATAGCGTGTTTTTAAGAGATAATAACTATCAAAAGATTGACACTTGTTTATGTCTGGTTTAAATGTGAATTTACATCTAATGAACAACATTGTATTAAATTGTAAAAATATATTCAAAATATACTTTAAAACCACTCAAATTAATAATTTATCACTATTAATTATTTTGATTAAAAATGTTGTTTTTAATTAAATTTAGTAATTTTCACTATTCATCAGAATATGAAAGTTATCCGAAAAGTACCAAAATTTCACCCTAATCTAATTTCGATATTCCGAATCAAAAAATGAAGTGAATTTTGAAAAATAAAATTTAAAAAATTTTAAAAAGTGGTTATTACTATTCATAACGGCTAGTTTTAATAATATTTTAATAGCATATCGTTGTTTAGTGAAACTCGGTATTGCTTACTACACACGCTATCGAGGAAGGTCGCGATTGCGTGTAATGAAAGGAAAGTCAAGGATTCATGTTGTTCAAGAACCTTTTGGTGTAGCGTACAACACAAGACATTAATGAAATTAAAAGAATATTTTTCATAAAATCTCGGGGTGTTACATAATGTGTGGTTAAAAATTAAAATTTTATTTTTAACAAAAAAATTAACACAACTTTCAATCCCCACTTTTCTCCTACTCATGATTTTCCTCTATATAGGTGTAATAACACCCACTCATCTATTCTCTTGGGTTATTGTGTTTTCCACATCAATAGTAATCCATTTATATCATCATCGGAATCTATAGACTCCTCTTGGTAAGATCTACCTTCCACACCCGTTTATTTCTTTGTTTCTCAAACCCTCATTGCTCTATTTCCATAGGATATATTTGAGCAATATTTTGTGTATTTTCCTAAATCTATTGATTTATATCATTTTAGGATTAATCAAGGGTTGATACTAGATGGGTGTAGTACCAATACCATTTGGTTGGTAATCCACTCCTTTTCCCTTCAATTTTTCCACTCTTGGAATTGTGTCATTATTCCTACCATAGAAACCTTCCGGTGAGGCTTGCTGCCATAAATTAAATTGATTGTCTTTTTTTTTGTTACCATTGAAATAATACCTTATGGAGAAACCCATAGTTAGGGTGTTATACATTGATTCATCCACCCCTTTGGCTGATCCAACCAAAATGGCCTCAGTTTACCTTTGTTTAAAATGTGGAATTTTTTTATTTTGGTTTGTATGGCACCTTGATAATGCCATAATATGATTAATGATTTTAGAATGAATAATGTAGCATAAATTGGGTTCATATTGATAATGTATAAGCTTGATCATAATTGTTGAACCTATGTGTAGTGACTTATACCTTTGACAAACTTGATGTCTCATTGAATGCAATATTTCTAATATGCTAAAATGGTCATTTCAAGTTACATGAGTACCTTGCCTTACAATTAAATCCTTATGAAATTTTCTAAAATCATACAATTCATTCTACATGCCTTGATCAGTGGTATTGTGATCAAATTCCCTTTTTTAGTTCAAGTGCATTATGATAATTTCTTATGTTAAAGGCTTATGCTTGAGATCAGGTAAAATTTATCACCTTATGTCATTCATAATTCTTATTCCTTGTTTTATGCTCCTAACATGAGACATTTGAAATGGTTCGAATGGAATGGGATGCTTAGTCAGACTTAATAGATTGAATTTATGAAATTACATAGATGAAATACTAGTAAGCGGCATGTTGATTCCATATTCCTTGTGTATAATCCTTTGATTTTGAAATTTTTTATTGCTTATTCCCTTATTAGTGGCTTGGATCATATGAAATTCCTTGTTAAACATGGTTGATTTTTAAATTGAGTTTCATGTGTTGAAATTCAATTGATTAATGATTATTTCATGTATTTTTTCCTCTTACCTTACTTTCATTCATTTAAATTATTTTGAACTTTCTCCATGAAATGTACCTTTTTTTCTTGAAGTGAATAGCTTGGTAAAAATTGAAAGAATGTGGTATTGGGATGTCTTTAGTTGGCTATAAATCACAAATTCATAGCTCTATATGTATTCTATTTTGATATGGAACTTGTTTTGGGCCAAGAGGGAACATTGGTTCCATATTAAGGATCCATTGATGGACTCATCATGCATGATGGGTTACTCCTTGTCATGTTGGGGGTGACCCTTTGTATTTCCAAACAAGGTCTTCCCTAGGTGATTTCATATGCTTCTGAGTGACACTAGTTTCCAAGGGTAGAAAACATTGATGGACCTTTTGGAAAGATGGATACACCATGACTTGAGTGATACTTGGTCCCCTTGTGAGATACAAATATGGAATCGGTAGTTACCATACCTCTTAGCGATACGTCGGTTTCCATAAGGGTCACCTTAGACTTGCTCGGTGGTATTGGATTAAATTAGATATTCCCATTGCAATAAACGAGATTATTTTAGATTACCGTGGATGGGTATAAGAATCCACCTCATTTTTTAATGACATGTTTTGATTGTGTTTTCTATTTTATCTTTGAATCATATGAGATGCATCCTTTTTTATTATATGAGCATTCTTATGCACTTTTTACACTTCTACTTTAACTTATAGTATACTTATGTGATAACATGGGATTGACACCCCAAGATATATAAAAATCTTAGTGTTATGATTTTTTGTATCCTTTATTAATTTGGCACATGTTTTATATATTGTGACCCGGTAAAAAACACAAAAAATGAAAATGGAAAACAATAAAAATTTCAAAAAAAACATGAAACATAAAATAAAATCACAAACAAAATTCCAAAATTCATGTTGAAATCCTTCCCCAAAACATATTAAATTTACAAAACACTTTTTATATCAAATATCATCATGTAAATTTTCTTCATGAATTTATTTTGGGTAGCAAAAAAAATCATGAAAATGAAATATACAACCTGATTTATTTTTCAGTGGTAGCCTTGAGTTAAGCTCCTAGCAGCTACCACTTTAAAACTACAAGAAAGAAATTACAGGAATTAAGAAAAATAAATAAAATTAAAGATGAAAGGGAATAGAAAATGTATAATGGTTGGTTTGATAGCCCAAGAGGGTGCTAGGTTTTTACTGCCCCTAGTCAGGCTGTTGCAGTGAGTTATCCCCAATCAGATGGTGGATGTTGTTTCTTTCAGATAAACCACCACATTTAACTTTTCACAGTGTCCATGAGTAAATACTGAACATAGAAAACCCCATAAGAGATAAAAATGTTTCCAACAAACAATCAATGAGAAAGATATAATTCAAGGTCTATAGTGGGAGGTAATAGAGGATAGGGGTGATCCCTATTGACTTTTGTGGTGTCCTCCTCCATATGATATTCACGTTGTTTTAGAGGATGCAGTCACACCACCACCAGATTCTCTAGTTCTTATTCTTATTCAATCACCACCACTTGGGTGATCTCTTCTTTAACATCCAAGATCTTCTTCATTTGTTTTGTATCATAAATTTCAGGAAATGAGAAGTCATAAAATAATTCAGTTGGAATAAGATTAAAACATGACAAATCAATCAAGAAATATTTCATTTCATGCAAATCAGCTTTGAAATTGATCTCTTCATGCAATACCATTGGAAAATAAATCTCAGTAGGTTAATATTCTTCGTAATCTTCCAAAGAAATACACTGATCAAAAGGTAATGATTGTTTAATATCAATGATGGGAAGATCAACTTTCAAGTTATCTTCAGCAAAGTGATTCTAGTATTCTTCCAAAATTTTTTGATCTACCATAAGGTTATCAGTTGGATTGTGTACATCAGGGATCTCGTAGAGCAATGGTTGAGTACGAGATGATATGATTAACTCATTTAGTATCTCTTTCTCACCCCCTTAGGTTCTTTAACATAATAAATGATCAGTGAAATCTCTTCCGCCAAATGTTTTGGTTTAGGTTCTCACTCATGTTCAGGTTTGGGTTGTTTCACCATTGATCGAATATATTCCTCACACCTTTCATCATTTCTATTAATTTTATTATATATTCTTGATGTTCTTGCATAAGAGATTTATTAATTTAATCTTCTTTTTGCACTTGATAGTATTGACTCCATGATGAATAATCACAATTGAAATACATTATGAACAATGATGTTTCTTTGGTTGTTGATATTTATGATATTTGTGTGTGTTTTTTTGAAAAACGGTCTATATAAGTGTTAAACCTCACCAGAGATGGGGGGAAGAGGACCAAGCCTATTCTTGAGATGCTATAGTGGTAGTTTTTTTTACCTTTTTTAGTCTTTTATTGAATTCTATATATTATTGTACCTTTGTTTCCCATTCACTCTCATTTTTGTAAAAACACATGACATCGTCATCCCCATTTTGTATCTAGCATTTTTATTCAGCTTCCATAGATATTTGTTTGTTCTACTTGGGTTATTTGTTTCATTCTTCTATTATCTTCTTTTACATATTCTTATGCTATTTAATATAAGTCATTCTTTACTGCTCATACTCGATGTATGGGGGAATATTCTCCCCCAGACACACTCTAGGCCCTCACTTCTAGTCAACTACCTTTTTCATTTGGGGAGATGCGCTTGAGGTCATGTGACCAACTGGTCTCGGGGCACTATTAAGTGGAATCTGAAAATGGGACACTAAAAAGTGGTATCTTTTTTTATTTTCCTATATATTACAGTTTGGTATTAGATATGAGACTAGGATATAGGAATTTGGATATGACCCTATTCTTGGACTTAACTAACACATTTACAAGGGAAACACAAATTTCTTGGGATGGGAATTGTAGTTACTAATTATGCCATTTATGGTTGATACACCTTCACCATTGCACGAATCACCCATTTTGTGATGTTATTGATATTTTTTCAGATTGGAATGATATTTTCCTTATACTCTATCCTGATGAAATGATGGTGTTTCATTACATGAATCATATTAGGAACTAGAGGGAATAAATTTCCATTCATATTTCCATGCCATGTGAACTTTCAGTGTGCATATTCATATTTACATGTAATTACATTTGTTATAAATAGTATTGTGTGCCTATTTAATTATGAATGTAAAATTGTGATAGCTTGTCTTGGAGGGATATGTTACAGTTTAGGTTAATTATATGCCACTTCCAACTCATGTGTTATATGGGACCTCATGGATGGGGAGGGTGATCCACCTAACTCATTGAAATTAAAATGTTAATAAAATCATTAAATTTAAAATAAAAATCATCAATTAAAAAGAAATGTATGCCTTATATAGTAATGTGTGACCTTGAACCTATCTTAGCATGGGTTGTAGGATGAATTTTTTATGAACCTTTCTAGGTCCTCCATTCTTATATAGATTGGATCTTGGAGAAGGCTGTCAGTTGTGTTATGTTAGGAGGCATTCCATGTTGCTATACTATAATCCTTTTCCTAATATGTTGTTACATGATTAGGGATACTTAGTACCTTCGCTTTTCATTTTTCATTCCTTACCTTCTTATGCTACTAGTTATAAAAATTTCATGAGTTGTGCATTTGGAAAATTGTATAGTTATTCCACCACTACATCCTCATGATACATACCAAGAGAGTGGATATTAGTACACTTCTGAGGTGGTGGGCCATGAGTCACCAGTTTTACCTCCTATAGTACTTCTTGAGTCACCTCCTATTCATATTCCACTGGGCATCAATGAACAGTTCAAGGATAGTTTTCTAAGGTTTATGTAGACTATTCAGGCTGCTGCCTGACCTGCCCTGATTATGGAAGAGCTTAAGTGGGACATTCAACAGTAACATCCTACCACTTTCATGGAGGATGGACGTACTCATACTATAGAGTCATGGATAAAAGCTATGATATCCATCTTTGAATATCTTGAGGAACCTTGAGAGCAGAGGGTCAAGCTTGCTATCTACATGCTTCATGACTCTGTCGAGCATTGGTGGGATGTCAAATCTCTGTTAGATTGTTAACAATACATGGTATGGGAAGTCTTCCAGATGAATTTCTTGGATAAATTATTTCTATATACTTGAAGAGCGGATTGATTTAGGGAGTTATTTTATCTTTAGTAGGGATCCATTATAGTGATCGAATATTATGCTTATTTCACTGAGCTTCCATTCTTTATTCCATCTCTGAATGACAAGGAATTGACTTTTGGGATGAATATTTAGGATGGGATTGGATATGTTTTCTTCTCAAAAGTGATGTTTTTTTGGTTAACTACCATTCCATAGACAGTGAACCCATCCTTGATCACCGAGAGGAATCTTAGAGAAGTTGGTCTTATGAGCCAGGTCAACTCTATTCCATGAAAGCGTGGTCATTATTTAAGAAACATAAAGCACTATTTCAAGGGTTTAGATGGGGGATGTTCCATCCAGGTGACACATACTAATAGTTCCATAGTATGTCACCAATGTATAAGATATGCCATAATAAGCCTTAGTTCATGAGGAACACAATGGAATGCTAATATTATGGTAGGATGGGTCATCTATAAGGATTATATTGTTCCCTTACTCCAAAATCTAGTGGTAGGGTATATGTACCAACACCTTCATAAGGTATAGGATTTGTAACACCACATAGGGCATGGATTTGGTCCTCTATTAGAAGATTAGTCCATGACAATAGCAACTGTGGTCATGGTAGTCAGCCTTTAGATCATTAGTGACGATAGTGAGGATCTACATAGGATAGTCAAGATGAATCTCAATGACATGGATCATGCCATTTGTATATAGTGCATCTAGAACCGTAGAGTCAGAGTCTTGGGCCATCTACGATTAGAGGTACTGTCCTGGTAAACTCTACTTTAGTTTCATCCCTTTCTGATATAAGTTCATCACTCTCTTTCATATCTAATACTTATGTGGATGGAATTGGTCTTGATATTGACTACTTATATGATGTTATGTCTCTTGACACTCCTCTTGGGGTCATAACATAGGGCATACGTTAGTGTTAGGAGTTTCCCCTTGAGATAGGTGGGTACCATTTCATCTCAAATTTCTTCTTCCTCTAGATGACCGACTTCAATGTCATTCTCGATATGGACTAACTTGTGATTTATTATTACAAAGTGGACTGATATCCCCATCAATTTTTTTTCACATCATTTGAGGGTAGTGGGTATATACAAAAGGGATAGTGGGATATATAGGTTGATCGAGAAAGACCCAAGTGGGTTGGTCTTGGTAGGGAGACATATCATCTAGCGAGTAATTTTATAAGTGATTAGGGAATGCAGTTAGTATATTTATCTCCTATTGTGGATCAATTTTGGGACATCCTTACTAATGATTTCTTAATCTTTCCTATTGAGAGAGATATATAGGTTGAGTTCACCATTGATCTAGTCCCAGATGTAGCACCACTATCCATTCCTCTATAGAGGATGAAAATAGAAGAGCTACAAGAACTAAAAAACTAGTTGGAAGATCTTAAAGATATGGTATTTATCAGACCCAACATGTCACCATGGGGTTATCCCACTCTGTTCACCAATAATGTAGATGACACCCTAATATTTTGTTTGGATTACATATGGTTGAATCAACTTATATTGAAAAAACATTATACATTACCTCGAATAGAAATCCTCTTCGACCAACTATGAGGAGAAAAATTTTTATATTTGATTTATTTGAGGCCAGGCTGTCATATGGTTCGTGTGAGACCATAAAATATATGACGTACAACATTGTAGAGTAGGTATGGATTATACGACTACTTGGTTATAATATTTTGTCTGATGAATGTGCTGATAGTCTTCATGGATTTTATGAATCATTTTTTCACTAATATCTTGATTCCTTCCTGGTATTATTCATATACTACATCTTGGTGTACTCAAGAACCACACACGACCGTTATACCCTTCTTGAGATCATGCTGAGTACACTAAGAGAGACCCAGCATTATGTGAACCTAATTAAATTAAACTTTTTTATTTCCAAGGTTAACTTCTTGGGTCATATAATCTAAAGGTTTGATGTATTTTTTGACCCAAAGAAGATTAAAACTATGGTATCCTAGAAGAATCCCAAGAATGGGTTTGATATACATAGTTTATTAGGTTTTCCAATCTATTAAAATAATTTCATCCAAGAATTTTCTGGCTTAGTGGCGCCTCTTACAACCCTGAGTAGGATGGGAGTATAATTACTATGGTCTAAAGCTTATGAGAAGGACTTTTAGGAGTTTATAGGAAGACTCACTTCATCTTCAATTATGATTCTTTCTAAATTGAACAAAATCTATACATTTCATTATGGTGCTTCAGGGACCGAGTTGGGTGTAGTTCTGATGCAAGGTGATTGAGTCATTGCATATGGATCTCACCAGTAAAGGCCACATGATAGGAACTATCTAATGCATGATATCAAAATAGTAGTAATGGTTAATCCTATTTAATATTATAGTTATTATCTACTAGGAGGGAGTTTTGTTGTTTACATGGATCATAAAATATTAAATTACATCTCCATATAGTGGGGCATGATTTTGGGCAGCACGGCTGGGTGGAATACCTATAGTATTTTGATATTGATCTTGGTTATACCCGTGGTAAGGTAAAATCTATGGCTGATGCATTGAGTTTTAAGACTCAAATAAGAGCCATCTATGTGGACATTAGGGAGTTGAAGATAATGGATATGTTTTCGAATTTTCATTTGGAGGTTCAAAAGAAGCATGAGCAGCTAGTTCTAATAGATTTAGCTGGGACATATTCTCTCCTAGAATGGGTTTAGATGTGTGAGTTATCAGATTATGAGGGCCTATTTCTGAGGGAGAATATCATAGGAGAGAATCCACATCTAGGTTGTGTTTTTATAGTAGTGATACTATTCTCTATCGTGGATATTTATGGATTCCTTAATATATACATGAATAGTTGATGATATAATATCATGCCTCTATTTTAGGAGTTCATCATAGGCTTACCAAGATATGTTGAGATATGAATCGTCAGTATTGGTGGCTTGGTATGAAGAATAAAATAGCGGGCTGCATAAATCGGTTCACCACCCATTAGTAGGTGAATGAACATAACCAGAAACCCACTAGACATCTACAACCTCTATCCATTCCAGAGTGGAAGTGGAATGACCTCACCATGGAATTTGTTATAGGATTACTGAGATCTCTTAAACTTAGTGACGTAGTATGGGTGATCAGCAATAGGTTGAAAATTTTTTCCCACTTATTTCTAATCTGAGAGACCTACTCTATTGATGGGTTAGGGAGACTTTATATATGGTAGATAGTGTGACTTCATGATGCTCTAAGTTATATCATATCTGACTGAGATCCCTGATTCACAATATGATTATGGAAAGCTTTGCAGAAAGAACTGGGTTCAAATGTTCTCCTGAGTACAATATATCACACTCAAACTGATCAGAAGTCTGAGAGGATGAATCAAGTGTTAGAGGATTCACTAAGGGATTACATCCTTGATTTCATATATTTCTAGAAAAAACATATTCCTCTAGTGTATTTTTTCTATAATAAAATATTTAAGGAAAAAATTCAGATAGATCCATATGAGGCTCTCTATTGTAGACCATGAAATTCACCCTGTGCTATCTAGAGGTAGGGGAAGAATGTCTATTGGGTATTACTCTTGTTTAAGTGGCTTTAGAGAAATGCTAGTAGATTTAGATGGTTATGTATACTACTCCTTCATGGAAGAATTCTCACACCTATCATCACCATATACCTCTAGAGTATGAGTTGGGACATCATGTATTTCTTATTATTTTTCCTCTCTTATGACATAAACAAATTAGGAGAGATTCCCTATTATCTCCGATATATGTTTTTCCTTTTGAGATAGGGGAGCGAGTTGGTCTGGTAGCCCATAGGTGGTTATTACCTCATAGGTACCATTCCATGCATGATGTATTACATGTATATCATCTTTGGAAATATCATATAGAATAGTCTTAATTTTTTCATCCTTTCTATATCAAGCTAGTGGTGGATGCATCCTTTAAAAAGAAACAAATTTTTATCATCAATTATAGCACAAAGGTTTTCCATGGCAGGTCAGTTCCTTTAGTCTAGGTGCTATATCCACACAAACATGTTCCAGATAATAATTAGGTGTAGGACTCCGATGTGTGTGGATAGTGGACAGAAGCCTTTGTAGATGACATTGTACCGCCCTTAGAAGCATTATTTGGGGATGACTTATTTTAAGGAGGGGATTTTGTAATATCCCGAATTTATCCAATGGTACGGGCTGTTAATGTTTTGGTTTAGTTTCATAAAGGACCCTTAATTTAAAGCCTAGATGTTTGAAGGAGGTCTTGAGGGAGTGTGTGGATCATTTTAAACCCACATCATCAAAAATGGGGAAAATAGGAAGGGCCACGTAGTTTACCAAACCGTGCAACCCAAGGAACATGACAGTGAAACTAGTTTTTGGTTTTGGATAGTGGATAAATGAACATAGGGTGCACAGTTATTCAAACTATGTACATAACCGTGTGAGGTGCCCTAGTGAAATAGAACCTGTCAGACAGTTTGTGCACAGTTTGGAAAAATGTGCAACTAAACCATGTGATCCCTCTTCTGTTGTTAAAAATTATAATTTTATTTTTAATGAAATTTTTTAACCTGAATTTCTATCCCCTCCTCTTTACAACTCAATATTTTCCTCCATCCAGACACAGAAACACCCCCTCCTCTCCTCTCTGGGGTTTTTGTGCTTTCTCTATGAGTAGTGATCTGTTTCTTTCATCGTCGAAAGCTACAGACTCCTCCCCATAAAATTTCCCTTCCACACCCTTTGATTTCATGGTTTCTCTAACCCTTATTTCATTATTCCCATATAATGAATTTTATCCTTATATTGGGAATTTATTAAATATAGTGATTTCTCCCATTTTAGGTTGAATAAAGGGTTGATATTGGATGGGTGTAGTACCACGACCATGAGGGAGGGTGTCTTTTCCATTTTTAATTCGATTTATTCTCCCTTGGAATTGCACTATGGTACCACCCATTGGATCCTTCCGGAGAGGCATTTTATCACATATTAAATTGACTAGCTTGTTTTTATATGACCATCGTGACTATACCTTGTGGCTAAACCCATGTTTAGGGTGTTTAAATTGGATTCTGACACCCCTTTGCATGATCCAGCCAAAATGGACTAAGTTTCACTTTGTAAAGAATATGGAAAATTTTGATTTGGTTTGTGTGGCACCTTGATAATTCCCCAATTTGATTAATGAGATTAGAATGAGAAATTAACCATGAATTGGGTCCCTCTTGAAAATGCCTAAGATCAAATATAATTTTTGAACCTATCTATAGTTCCCTATACCTTTGAAAAAATTGATGTCTCATTGAATTCAATATGTCTTACATGCTAAACTACTCATTTCAAGATACATGAGTACCTTTCCTTATAATTTTATCTGTATGTCTTATGTTAAAAGCATAAAATTCATTCTAGGTGACTTGATTAGTGGTATTTTACTCAAATTCCCATGTTTATTCCAAGGGAATTGTGCTAATTCCTTATGTTAAATTATTATTCTTGATATCATGTGGAATTCCTCACCTTATATCATTCCAAATACTTATGCCTAGTTTGGTTCTCCTTTTTTGGGCCATTTTAAATATTTAGAATGGAATAGGTTAATTAGTCAATATTGATTGCTTGAGATTATGAAATTTCATACATGACATATTGGTTAGAGTTATATTGATTCCACATGCCTTGTGTATATTCCTTTGATTATGATTTTTCATATTTATTATTTCCTTGTTAGTGTCTTGTACCATATGAAATTCTTAGTTATGATTTCTAGCTTGGGAAATTGAGTTTCATGTGTTGACATGATATTGATGAAGGCCTATGCAATGTAGATTATTCCACCCACAATTCTTGCGTTTATTTAAATTATTATTTCATCGATATATTAAATGTACCACTATTGTTTGTTTTGAAGTGAATGGATTGGTTAAAATGTAAATAAAGTGGTACTAAGTTGAATTTAGATTCGTATCAATAATAAATTCATCACATGAGATGTATTCATTGTTTGATATGGAACTTGTCTTGTGTCAGGAGGGAACATGGGTTCCATATTAAGGACCCATGGATAGACTCTTCATGCTTAAAAGGTTACTACTTGACATGTTGGGGGATATGATTTGGCTTTCCATGTAAGGGATTTCTGGGTGATTTCATATGCTTTTATGTGATATCGGTTCCTGAGTGGAGTAATCATGGACATACCTTTTAGTAAGTTGGCTACACCATGCCTTGGATGATACTCAGTCCCCATGTGAGATACCCAGGAGAAAAATAGTATTTACTATCCCTCATAGTGATTCTTGGGATTCTATAAGGGTCACCACAGATGGTCTCAATCGTATTTTCTTATCTGAGATGTTCATGCCATGATACTTGGGATTCTTTTAGATATCCTTGGATAAAAATGAGACTCCACCTAGTGTTTTAATGAAATATTTGGATTGCATTTTCTGTTTAATTATTTAATAAGATGAGAAGCATCCTTTATGATTATATGATTATTCTTGTGCACTTTTTCAACATCTAATTTACCTTCAGATATACTTATGTGATAACATGTGATTGAGACCCCATTCCAGAGCACAAACATGGGGTATGATTTTTTTAGTAGCCTTTCATACATTGGAACATGTTTTATATATTGTGACCTACATAGGTATACTTTTTATACTTTTAGAATAAGTTGAAGAAGGTGATATGGGAAAGGTGTCAGTTTTGGAACTGGAACCAAGTTGTAGTTGTTTATATATTTACTTCTCTATCATTTATAATATATGGAACACTTTTTTTATTTTCAGCATGAAATGGAAAGGCCTTGGAACCGTGGGTTCTGTCCATCAAATATTATTATCTCACACCTTATTTGGGTGTGGTTTGGTTCCCAAGTATACTTTATGCTCGTAGGTATGAATAAAGGGAAGCATGCTGCTTCTAATTTGTGAGTTGATTACTCTTTAGGATGGAGGATTGGGGGAAGAGGATGAATCCTTTGCTCGAGATGCTGTAGGGCCAGTTTTTGACATATTTTAGTTTTTGATTTCATGATGTATATTCGTGTACCTATGTTTCCCATGTACACTAATTTTTGTATAGACATGTGACATAATCATCATCATTTTGAATCTAATATTGTTATTCAGATTCTATAATTATCTATTTATTGTTCTTGGGTTTTTTTATATACTGCTGTTTTATATTACATATGCTTCAAAAATTTATTATATGTTATTTACCCCTATTAATACTCAATATATGAAGTAATAGTCTTAGCACAGACACACCCTTGGCCCTTGTAGCTAGTTGGCAGCCTATAGAATTTGGGGATATGCGCTTGAGGTCATGTGGCCAACCAGTCTTGGGGCATCATTATGTGGAATCTAGGATCAGTACAATGCATTGAATGTATTAATAAACATATTTTAAGAATTATTTATAGTTAATTTTTATTTAAAATTAAATATTTTCAATGAAATACTTAACATTACGAAATAAATAGTTGGTGTGTATGTGTAATTCCATTTCAAAAGGGGCATGTAATGGTAATGGTTGAGTAAGGGTATATTTATATTTTTAACACTTTAAAAAAGGTATGATCTTTCTTATTCAAGGAATATCTTGTTACACTGTATAAAAAATAATTTTAATAGTTTAACGGTGGTGTTACATATGGTTACTCACATAAAGGTACAATGAACTTTATAATGCTCATGTAAGGGTAAGAGTTTACTTTCATAAGGTTAGCTTCGACCTGCATAAGGATACCAATGAATTCCAAAAACCTATATAAGGGTAACCTGAGTTTCAAATTACAATAAGTGGGTTACTCTTATACTTACATAAGTGTAGTTTAATCCCCATGTAATGGTATTCTTCTATTTTTAAAGGATACATTATGGTAACCCATGTCTCGCGTAAGGGCACTAAAAAATTTCCTAATCTCGTGTAAGGGTATGAATTTGTCATATATAGGAAAACATCTTCATAAGGGTAAAAAAATGTTTTACATATGTAGTGCATGCCCCATGCTTGAGGGTTGAAAAAAATCAACAAAAACTATATTATTTCTGAACCTCATGTAAAATGTTTTTAGATTTTTTAAAACCTCAAACAATTATTTTGATTTATTTTTAATGATTTAAATTATATGATTAATTTTGAATGTTTTTAAATGTATAATAATAAATATTTTATTTTTATGTGTGTTAAATTGGGTGTTCTAAATTCTATATTTTTTTTATGTTCAGAAAATGTGATATGGTATTCTTTTAAAAATAACCGAACAACCCCTTTAACTTTACTATGAATTATCTAATGTTAGGAAAATGAAACCACTTTTTAGAGTTGTTTAAAATTGTCTTCATTAAGGTTGAACAAAATTTTATCATAAATTCATGATCTAGAATGGAAATGTTAGATTTCCCCCCGCCTCTTCTATTTTGGGTATAATTTGGAAGCTCTTTGTTTTCCAAGTAGTGGTTCTCGAGGCTTATCTCTTATCTTATGTAATTAATATTCTTGAAAATGATGATTGTAAATTGTTTTAAATTATATTTCTTTAATTATATTGGTTTTTTTATTTATGGAAAATAAATGGAATGTAGTGAACATAATAGTGGTTGTAATAAATTACCGATGAGAATAATCTAAGAAATAAGAGAAGTTTAATTTGGAAAGAGGGGTGTTTTTTTCTCATTTGTTTTCTATGTTATTTACATTCTTGAACCCCAATGACTCATGTTTAATGTATTTATTATTACATAATGATTTATTTATTTTTAATGGTGTGTTCCCTTCAATTTTTTTGGAAATCAAAACCCCTAGAATGTATAATCCCTTATAGAGGGAAATAAGAATGGGTAATATCTTTCTGATAAAATATGAACTGTATTGCCAAATATTTTGATTTTAAATATCACATATATTGTTGGTTTATTTGAAGTTAAAAGTGGGTGTGGTGTTTTTTATTTTTATTTTAATTTACATGAAATCATATAAGAAAATATATACAGATAATAAATTGGTTTCCCCTATAAGTAATTTTAGCAAACCTCACTTTTTTAATAATATTTTTTTCCTTAAAATGTGTGTTGTATTAATTTTTACTCAATTAAAATATATCTTTTTAATAAAAAAGTGAGTATAATTTCAATTATGACCATCAGGTTTTGAAGTTTATGTGACCATTGGTAAATTATGTCCATTAGTTAATTTGAACATTGGAAATTATAACCTAAATAATAATTTTAACATTTAAAATATTTTTTATAAGTCGAAATGAAAAAATAAAATTAATGCTGGAAGACTAGTGAATGGACTCATCCAATAGAGGCATATTGTATGAATATAATTTGATAGAACTTTGCAGGGATACAATGTCCTTTGGATTCTCTCTTGACTAAACCCAACATGAGCTTCAACATGTTATGCTTAATGAAATCCCGTATTAGAGAAGTTCATGTTAGTGGAAATTACCACTCAGGTGATGTTATCTGAGCCACCCCAAGAATCTATCACCATTTCATGAATTAACCTTATATCATATGTGGGTGTTATAATGGGTTACCTTTAGAGTCTATAGTTAATTGTTGTGTAATCCCTTTTTATAAATTAAATTTTTATTCCATCAATTCTGTTTTGAGTATAGTTTTTCTTAGAAATATAATGAATTTGATTAATTTATTTATTTGAAAAAATTGTACTTTTCAGAAAAGATATAATTATTATAATAAATTAAGGTGTAATTAATAATTATTATTTTTATAAAATAGTTTTATTAAAACACTCTTATTTATATTTAGAATATAAAATAATTTTTTTGAACTCTCAGAAATTTTAATATGCATTTTCTATCCGCTATAATTTTTAATGAATGAGGATTTATATATTTAAAAGTAAAATTTATCATAATTATAGATTTATTAAGATGAAATAAACATAATTTTTTAATTCATCACATAGAAAATAGGATAGGGTAAATTTATGATATTTTTATAAAATATTTTCTGTTCCAGTGAATAGTAAAAATACAGTTTTGTATTTTTTTCTATGTTTAACGACATCATGATGATGTATTATGTAAAATAAAATTCTCTTAGACTCTTGTGGATTATTATAAGATAATATGTGTCCCACATGGCCAATAAAAAGGGAAAATACCATGGTTGAGCCCATGGTTTTGAATTTACCACTACCTAGGTGTCCTAGGGAATTAAAAACAAATTCACCACTTTTTCTATAAATACCCACCCATTTATCCACTATATATTATTTCCAAATAATCATTAATGAAGATATAATATTTTAACATCCCAAGGTATCCTCAATCCCCCATTGTACAAATCTTTTAGTTTCTCTTCATGGTATGGGAAAATCTCAACAACCCTTTTCCTTCCAAGTTCCATTTTTTATGTCCCATGTATTCCATATTTACAATCTATGTTATTATCTATATTTAATTATATCCATTTAATATATATATATATATATATTCTATTATGAATAGTATTACCATTTCCCATCCCTTTTTAATGTTTTATAAAACCATGTTTCTTACATGTCATGCTTTCAAATTTTCTTCTAGAAAATTATTTATTTTTCCAAAGAAATTATTTTATTTTATTTTATGGATAACTTAACCTCTTTATTTTCTACGGGTATTCACATATATATAAAAATGAACTATTTTATTTTTGTATTAATACATGATGCCCTTATTCCCTTTTATTAGGTCAATAATGACATAAATATCTTGTCTTTTAGCACTTTTCTTTAAGAAACCATGATTTTGATATGAAACTCAATTATTTTGTTCTACACAGGTTATTTATGAAATGTTTTATTATGATATATGTGGATCAGATTAATTTTGACATATTAAGGGTATTACCTAATAGATATCCAATGAATTTTGTAAATAATTTATTCTGTAGAGATGACAAGTTTTATGACACCATGGTGATTAATATTGGTAATTTTTATGACACCATGGGGACAAACCGTGGTGATATTCTTATGAATGTATAAAATAAATGTTTGCACCACATTTCCATGATATGATTAATCTTATGTTATTTATAATGTGCATTATGTTATTTTATTTCATAATGATATTCATCGTTTCTTTATTTATTTTCCACAAGATCACATGTAAACTATTTCTTCTTTTCCCTTACCAGGCCTTATGCTCACCCTTTAATTTTATGTATGTCCCAAAGGTTATGAGATTCAATATGTTTACTTAGGAGTAACCTTTTAAGAATCCATTCAAGTGGATGAAAATAATTTTTTTATTTTTTCATGTATCATATACCTTTTTTTCCATGTAACTAAACTTTAAAAGATATTTAATTTTCTACAATGTATTGAAAAGTTTATTTAATAAAGAAGTGAGATGATATAGTTGGCTTCAAAGAAAGGTTTAGTTATTTATGGAAATTAGGATTTAAAAACATTAGGAAGAAACCTATTGAAAATTTTAAATATAAGAATGAAATCCTAGTATTTTGGTGAAATATAATGTAAATGGTTTTTGGGAGAATAAATATATGTCAAGATATTAACAAGTCAATGTGGTTCTTGAACATATGTACCTAGGTGTAAAAACTTAGAAAAGGTGCATCGAGCCGGACTTGGTGTAACTTGGTACACAACAAAGGGCCTTACTACACACCTGGTTTGACACTCATAGGCAATATATTTGGTTAATCATAAACTTTTTATTAACTATTATGAAGGATTTATAGAAAATGTAATGGTTTTTAAAGAATAAAAAATTTAAGCATGATGTTTTACGTCATGAAATTACTTTAGAATTAAAATATTATTAAAAGAAACCAATTTCTCACCAAGGTTTTCTTCTTTTATAAAATGGTGGGAAATATGAAAAACCACATATATGGAGACTGTATTAGACTAGGAACTTACAACCTTAAAAAGGAAGCCATAATGGAAAACTTTATAAGAATGATAAATAAAATGACTTGTGTTATGAAAAATAACTTGAATGAAGCTGAGAGGCTGGATTCATGTTGAAGGGAAAAAAAATTTGTCGAGTCCTTTATGCATAAACTACCACATTTTTTAGTTGATCTATAAACCCATTTATTTTTTAACAATGGATAAGCTATATAGAAAAGATATTTTTTGTTCTCCATTGTTTGGAACAAGAGAAATTCACCCTTTTTGTGTACCACTTAGATGGATGAGCTACAATACGGTGGACACTAGATAAAAAAATGAATCTAAGAGGGGATATTTATGTAATAGAGAGTGAAGAGTTAAATAGAACCATATTCAAACTATATTTCACATATTCAATGAAAACCAAAATGGAGAAGAAATTCCGAGAGAGGATGTTTAAGGAAAATTAATATATTGTAGGCTATGAGATGAACTTCAAAATACTTTACTATTACACCTATAGCTCTGTCATGAATCTTAATGAGATGGTTGAAAGATTATTTTTTGGACCAATACCCCATCTATGGAACAATCTATCCAACTGGGAATATAACAACTATGAGGATATTGTGAAGAGTGCTATGAAAGTTGAACTCGAGTTTGGAGAGATACATTGGTCCCATAGATCGAATGAAAAGAAGAGATATTTGGATCCAAAACCACGGATGAGCTTTGATCTTGTATTTTAAGGAATGATAGTGAGACTTTACACTTCTAAAAAAATGCAGGAAGAATAATTCAGGGAACTTCTTTCTCAGGAGTTGGAAATGTTACAAGTGTGGAATAGATGGCCATATTGACCCGAACTGTCTTAGTGAGGTGAAGCCTCAACTTCTAAATACTAAATTCAAAGGGAATATGGTGTAGGCCCTAACTAAAGTCCCATTATTCTTGTTTTGCCAACTTAGGGACTTTTCCAATCACTATACAAATCTGAAGATAATAGTGGGGAATCACCATCAACCTTAGAATAGGTAAAAGAAAAAAGGTCGTGTTTTGATATCATGATGGATGAATTTGAAGCTCCAAATTATGTCTTGGTAGGTACTCTCATTATTCCCTCAAAGCTAGAAAGTACTTTGTTTGATTCAGGTTCTATGAATTTTCTTATTTCCTCCATGTGTGAAAAGAATATATAATCAATCCCTGAACTACAAGAAGTTGTGTTATTAGTCAAGACCCCCAGAGAGATTATCCAAGAATAAATAGTGTATAAAAACTCTAGTACTAACTTTGGTGAGAATAATCTCATCGCAGATCCAATAGTCATTCACATGATGGAATTATATATTATAATAGCAATGGACTGGATCTCAAAGTATAATAATAAGATCTACTACATAAGCAAGGAAATATTAGTAGTCTTGAATGGACAACCGACAGTTGTTTTTGAAGGAGATATATATTGACCTGAGCTTTGTATAGAAGCACCTCCCATAGCCATATTTATAGAAATGATCTATGAAGATGAAATTGAAAATGAATGTATATGAATAGATAATGTCCCTGTTGTTAATGAATACATTGATTCATTTCCTAATGAGTTACCAGGAACTCCCCCAAAAAGAGAGGTGGATTTGTCCACTGAGCTCATTCCGGGTTCCAAGGTAATTTCAATGACCCTATATAGAATGGAAATCATAGATCTGGAGGAATTAGAGAAGAAACTCCAAGATATTTGGGAGAAAGGGGTTCTCTAACCAATTGTTTCTCCTTGGGGAGAATATGTTCTATTTATAACAAATAAGGAAGGATCAATGTGGCTATTAATTGATTATAGAGAACTTAATGGTATCATAGTGAAGAAAATGTACCCTATTCTAAGAATTGATGATTTATTTAACCAACTTAATGGGGCTCAATTTTTCTCTAAGATTGATCTTTGAACTAGTTATCGTCAATTGAGGGTGAAGAAAGAAGATATTCCAAAGAACACCTTCTAATCAAGACAAAGGTATTATGAGTTTGTTGTTATGACCTTATTCTTGAATAATGTTCCTATTATTTTTATGAATTTGATTAAAGAGTCTTTAAGGACTACCTTAATAACATTGAGGTATTTTTTATTGATTATATTATGATATATTCCAAAAGTTCCAAGGAGAATGAATATTATATAAGGGTCATATTGAAAACATTAAAGGAGAAGTTATTTGGAAAGTTTAGTAAATGTGAAATTTGGTTAGAAAAAGTTTATATCTTGGGAAACATTGTAACCTAAAAAGGAATCTCAGTTGACCCTATAAATACAAAGGTTTTAGAGAAGTAGCCTCATCCTACAATAGTTACTTACATTCATAGTTTCCTTGGATTTTCAGGATATTATAGGTGGTTTTTGAAAAACTTTTCTGGACATTATAATCCAATAACCAAGTTTAATTGAAAATGGGTCATGTTAATCTGGAAAAAGGAATGTGAATAACATTTCCAAGAGCTGAAAAAGAGATTGGTTACTTTACCCATGTTTACTATACCCTCTATTGGAGAGGAATTTTTTTATTTTAAGCGATGCATCTTTGAAAGGGATTGGGTCTGTTCTCATTCAAAATGACAAGGTGATTGATTATGCATCACGATAGTAGAAGACACATGAGAAGAACTATCCTGTGCATGATCTAGATCTGTATGTGTTTTTTTCTTTGAAGATATGGAGGGACCATATTTATGGGAATAAATGTTATATATACACAGACTACCAAAGTTTAAAGTATATTTTTAGAACAAATAAATCGAACATGAGATAGAGAAGATGGTTTGACCTTCTTGAAGACTATGATTGTTCAATTCAGTACCATGCTAAAAGAATAAAGAATGTTGTGTATGCATTAAGTATAAAAGAACCTATTGTTTTAGTAATGATGAGGATTCAAGGATATCCTTTGATCAAAGACCTATTAAAACCGGAAATGGGAATCATAAGGTAAGGGACATCATCTACCATATCCCAAATGATTTCTCCACCATCATTACTAGATAAGATCAATAAATCTCAAATATAATATCCTTTATTATAGAAGAACATAGAGGTATTAAAGAATGTGATGTTTCTTGAGTTCAATATTGATCAAGAAGGCGTAATGAAATTTTGTACAAGGATATGGGTTCCATCTATTTCGGAAATAAATAAGTATACAATGGATGCATATCATAACTCTACTTTCAATATGAATCTTGAAAGCACAAAAATGTATCAGGAACTTTATTTTAATTATTGGAAGGATAACATGAAAATGTATATTGAAAACTACACTACAAGGTTCCTAATGTGTCAATAATTGAAGGAAGTGAGGCATCTTCCTAAAGGGGTATTACAACCACTACCCATACCAAAATGGAAGTGGGACAATATCGCCATAGAATTTCTCTCTAGTCTCCCGAGAACATCCAAAAGAAACAATGCGATATGGGTTATAGTGGATCGTCTCACCATGATTTCCCATTTTAACACTATTTATAAGGATTTACAACTTGAACAACCAGACAAGATATACTTGATGTAATTGGTAAGGCTGCATGGAGTTCCACAGTCTATCATTTCAGATTGTGATCCAAGGTTCATGTAAATTTTTTGGATATGTCTTCAACATGATATGAGTATCGAATTGAATTTTAGTATGAACAATCACTCCCAGACTACTGGACAATCTAAAATGACTATTCAAAAAACTCAAGGACATGTCGAGATCATACTCAATGGAACTTAAAGGTGGATGAGATCAAAATCCCACATTTTTTTAGTTCTAATACAACAACATCATCCCTTCATGTATTCAAATAGAACCCTATGAAGCCTTATATGGGAAGAAATGTAGAACTCCTACTTGTTGGGATGAATCTAGTGAGAGAAATATTATTGGACCTAATATTGTTTAAGAGATGATAGAAAAGATTCATGCTTTCCAACAACACGTAAATGCTGCTCAAAGACGGCAGAAGGTCTATATTGAAAACCATCAATGGGACATGGATTTTGATGTTGGTGACAGAGTCTTACTTTGTATTTCAACTTGAATGTGAGTCATGAGGTTTGGGAAGAAAGGGAAGCTCATCCCTAGGTACATTGGACCCTATGAAATCTTTAATTGCATAAGAGTATTATCCCATCAGATAGAACTTCCAGCAAACCTAGCTCATGTTCATGATGTTTTCAATATATCTTTTTTGAGCAAGTGCGTACCCGACTCATCACATGTACTAAATTTAGATGTGGTACAATTAGAACATGACCTATCTTATGATAAGCATCTGGTGGATATCTTGGTTCGTAGAGACAAGTTTATAAGAAAAAATACTAACCACCTTGTAAAAGTGTTGTTGAGGAACAACAATTATAAAGAATCCATATGGGAACCAAAGGATATAATGAGGAAAATATATCCACACCTTTTCTCAACTGAGGTAATGAGATGAAATTTCAAGGATGAAATTTCTTAATGGAGGAAGAATTTAAGGACCCAAATTTTTTGAATAATATTTGTTTCAAAAAAATTTGTGATATTTTATTTTCTAATCAACATAAATATATCTCTTTAATAATCAAGTTAGTATATTTTGAAATGTGACGATCAGGTTTTGAGCATTATATGACCATTAGTCAATATGACCGTTAGTCAAATTAACCATTTGTCAATATGACCGTTGGAAACTATACTATAAATAATATTTTTAACATTATAATTATTGTTTATAAATAGAAATGAAAAAGTAAAATTAATGTAGAAAGAAGAGTCAATGACCTCTTCTAGTAGAGCTGTGGCATACAAATACAATTTTTCAGAACATGGGAGGGAGGTAGCATCATTGTTATTCACTCTTAACCAATCCAATTCTTGGCATCAACATGTTAATTTTGAATGAAATTTCATACATGAGAAGTTTATGTTAGTGGAAATTACTACTCGGGCGATGTTATCCGGGCCGCCCCAATAATATATCACCATTACACACCTTAGCCTTAGGTAATATGTGGGTATTATAATGGGGAACATGTTAAGGACTTATTTACTTATTGTTTCATTCATTTTTATAAACAAAATTGTTATTCCACCAATTCTATATTGAGTAATGTTTTTCTTAAAGATATAACTAATTTGATATATAGAATTTTTAGACAAAAATTGTACTATTCAAAAAAGAAATAATATTTATAATAAACTATGGTGTTAATAGTAATGTTTATTTTAATGAAATAGTATTATTCAAACACTATTTTTTAAATTTAAATGATAAAATAATAATTATTTTTTTCAATTGTAATAAATTTTATTATGAATTTTATATCCATTATTCTTTTTTATGAATAAGGATTTGTATATTTAAAATTAAAATTTCTCATAATTATTGAATTATTATGATAAAATAAACATAATTTTCGAAATAAACATGTAGAAATTAGGTTAATGTGAATTTATTATAATTTTCTACTTTTTTTAGTGAATAGTAAAAAATATAGTTTTGAGATTTCAGTATGTTTAATGAGATCATAATGATGTATTATGCAATAAAAAATGATAGTTTACTATTTTAGATTACAATAACATAATAGGAGTCCCAAGTGGCCAATACCATGGGAAAATACCATTGGAAAGCCCATGGTTTTGAATTTACCACTACCTAGGTGTCTAAGGAAATTAATAAACAAATTCTCAACTTTTTTTATAAATACACAACCATTTCTCCATTATATTTCATTCCAAATTCATAATTCACAATTATTTGATAGTTTTACTTCCAAAGGAGTTGTCCCAAGGTGTCCTGAGGCCACCAAGGACCCAATATGTTTGTTTTAGGATTTACTCTTCATGGTAAAGGAAATCTCAAGTTCTATTTTCCTTTCACGCTCCCCTTTTATGTGGTATGTCTTTCAAATCTCCATGAAATTTTCTTCCAATGATTTTATTCTATACCTTAACTGTATTTATAATCTTTTATTAATGGTATACCCTTGTACCATCTATTTTTAATGTTTTCAAAAACTATTTTTCATACATGTTATGCTACCGAATTTTGTTCTAAAAATTTCTCTATTTTTCTCCAGTTATTCTTCTGTTTTAATTTTTGAATGCCTTAAACTATTTATTTTCTATTGGTATTCACCTATATTTCAAAATGGTATTTTTTATTATTGGATTAACATACATGAAAACTTAATTCTTTTTTGTGGGTTAATAATGACATAAAGATATTGTCTTTAAAAACTTTTCTTTAAAAATCCATGATTTTGATATGATACCCATTTATTTTATTCTCCATAGGTTATTTATGAAATGTTTAATAATGAAATATGTGGATAAAATTTATTATTATATATTATGGTTTCAACTTGATATTTCCCCAATTCATTGGGTAAATAATTTAATCTCTAGAGAAGACATGTTTTACGATACCATGGCAAATAAAATTGGCAATTTTTATGACACCTCAGTGACAAACCTTGGTGATATGATTATAAATGTCTAAAATAAATTTGGCTTCCACATTTATAAGATATTATTAATTTTTTTATTTATAATGTTCCCCATCATCTTTTTTAATCCATAATGATATTTATCATGTATTTTTTTGATTTTTACTCAATATCACTTGTAAATTGTTCTCTTGTTTTCCCATATTGGGCCTTATGACCACCATTTATTTTGATATATGTCCCAAGGTTATGATATGTAGTAAGTGTATGAAGTATGAACCATTTTATAATCCATTCAACTGGATTAAAATAATGTTTTATTTTTTCTTGTATTATGTACAACTTTTCTAAGAAACTAAACTTTAAATGATCCTCATTTCTGTATAATGTAATGAAAATTTTATTTAACAAAAAGGTAGGATTATATAATCATGGTTTTGAGAGAAATTTCATAAATAATTGAACTTGATGAATAACCATTGTTTACATACAAAATTAAGACATATGAAATATGTGAAAAGTGGTTGTGATGTGTGTTTGTGATGTTTGGGGAAAATTTGGTGGAATGTGTGTGTGATATTTGGTTGATGTGATAGGAAAAGGTGATGATGTTAAAATGGTGAAAATGTGGGGCTTTATGGCATGAGTAGGATCAGTTGTTGTTATGTTGTGCAGTGTTGTTCTAGTTTTCTAATTGTGATGGAATAAATTTTTAATAATGAAAATAAAATTCTATGGGTTAGAATGGCTAAGGAATAAATAAATTAAAATTTATATTATTATTAATGCTGATTATTAGTAATTTGAAATGAATGGTATTAATAAATAAATATGGTTATTAATATTATACATGGAAACAGTTGATGAAACCTATTGTGTTCAACCCGAATATTATGATTATTAGTTGTGATGTTGTTCCCATTACATTTTTATTGATTTTATTAATTTATGTATGAGTATTACGTTGTGAATAGAACTTTTAGAAGTGGTGAGGAAGATGTAAAGTCTTCATGGAAATCATAAATGACTATAATGGATCATAATGGTTATAAATCATCAAAGGGATATAATTAAAAAAAAGTGGTTACATATTCTCAGGGAGTATAATGGAACAAGGTCGGTGTATATTCATGATTCATGATGTCCAGAACAAAAAATTACAATAGGGAGGATGTTATCAGCAATATTTAGTGGTACCTGGTGGGAGGCACACATGGGAGGGGGGGGGAATGATATTGATTCCCAAATGTTCCTCACACCATAATATTGAGAATGTAATTGTGTTATAGTTCAATGTACATGGAAAATGATTACATTGGGTTGATGTCCTTTGTGTTTATATTAAACTATAGACGAATACATAGAAAGTGATTGAATTATGGTGATCATGGAAATGTGGTTGGAGATATGTATATGTGGGATCATAGTGTTGTGGTTTGGATTTATAGAATAATGGATGATGATATATTTATTGTATTGACTCATAATCATGTTCCTATGTAACAACCTGGAATTCGATCAATGAAATTTCCAATATTATGTTTACTTCATATTGTATAGATCACATAAAATCACTTATAGAACACAATAAAATCTTTATAAATTAATAGTGAATTAAATAAGTGGAATTTCTAAAAGTTAAGGTACCTATACTAAGGAAATAATAACATGACCTTAGGAATAATAATTTAACCCTTATGAGTTGTAAACTAGCTAACAGAATAGTAACCTCACTAATGAAAGTATAAATAAAATTTATCCACATTGTAAATGAAAATATGATATAATTATATCATAGTATAAGTAAATAAATATTTTAAAATTTACTAATTAAGTGTTGGTATTTTTTTGAGTTATAAATATTTAATTAAAATTTTGTAAATTATAAAATTATTTAAAAGAAAAATAATTTTCAAAAAATTTATACATAAATCAATATTTTGTGGTATTATGATTTTAGGGTAATTTAATGAGACCTTAGTTAAATCTTCAGAGTGTTATAAAATCAATTATAATTTTAAAAACTGTATTTTTTGAGTAAATAATGTTTTTAATTAGAACATAAATGTCCCATCTATAGATAATTATTTTCATAAAATGGGGTTCATTTTTGGATTCTACACATTGATAATGGTTAGGGTTAATTTTTGGGATTTTTATAAAATACTTGAATTTTTGGAGAATAGTAAAATATGGTAATTTACGGTATAAACACATTTTAATTTAAATAAACTATTAATTAAGTCATGAATGATGTAAGAACCATAATTAAAAATCCATTAATTAATATTATATACTGTATGATAATTTTCAAACTATTCATAGTCTTGATCCAAAATAATAAACAAATGATTTAAATATTAAAAAATCACCCCTCTCCTCCACTATAAATTCCACCCCTCACCACCACTTCTCTTCACACCTCTAAACCTATTAGACTTATCATATTTATGACCAATATTCTCTCCAAGCCTATCCACCATGTCATGGATATCTTTTTCTAATAAAAATATCCAAACCAATCTCATTTAGGATGTTTTGAAGGAGGATTATTCAAGAGGTAAAATCCTTTTCCTTTTACTTTTAATTTCTTTCAGGTTATTTTATTTTATTCACTCCTCACCCTTTCTTTAAAAATGAGCATGATAAATATAATATCATATATATAATGGAATTATATCTTATTAAGGTAATATCTTTACTCAAACTCCTTTCCATCTCTTTTATTTTTTTTAAAAAATTGAAATCATCTCCTGAGAGGTGCTGATTTACAACCTTCGTGGATGACAAATTTTGGTTCTTCAATTTATCCTTCAAGGATGGTAATGAAACCATTTTTATTGTGAAACTATACCTTAATGTATTTATTACAACCATTATTATGTTTTTTAAGTAACATATTTACATAATAATAATCGATAAAACAAAATTAGTTTGTTATGATCAATAACTTCCATAATAATGAAAATGTTTATCATTAAATGTATTATATAATGATTCACCCTCCTACCATATTAAAAAATGATATATATAACCATTTAAAATTATCTATGTTCATGAATATTATATAAATTTAATTCTAGATAATTATACCCCTTCCACATGAACTTCCATACTCATATACAAGTATATCGTTCTTGAAAATCGAGGAAACAAATGCTCCCGAGCAATATAATTGTATCTTATAACTCATAAAAAGGGATATAAATGAAAATTATAAAATTTTAAAAAATAATATAAATGTATATGAGGTTGTTTAATAATTAATTAATGGATTTAATTTTATTATCCCAGACTTTATGGTCAACTACAGAACACATTAAGACATATGGTAAGAGTTGTCTTCCCCAAACATTGTTTTCATTCAGGTTATGCTTTCATTCTACATACGCCAATTTAATTATTCATTATTTATATATAATTATAATAAATTGTATATATATGTTCTAAAATCACATATCCAGAACATTTCTTCATAATTTTAGGGGATATTAAATTTTTTACATGGTTCCCTTCTCATTTCTTCCCAATATGCAAGCCCAATAAAAGGGAACATCTCGATTTCTTACCCATTTTCAAGTACCATCCATAATATATTTTAAGACACCATTAATTTTATAAAATATAAAAAAAATCATGAAAAACTATGCTTCTTCATTTGTTATTTTATACAAATAATCAAGACAAATACAAATGATATTTCTGAAAGAACTCTTCTTTTCAATGTAAAAAGAGTATTTCTATCAAGAATTTCTCCATGATTTGATACGAGTATTTTCATCTATTTTAACAACCTTGTTTATTTTTTTGTTTAACTGGGATTAACATTTTATTATATACTCTACCATATTTTATTTAATGGTTTATGGTTAGTTTGACTGTGGATGTGAAATATTTATACCACTAATCATATTACTATAAATTGATAGTGATTGTGATTACTAATTGGGGAAAGTTATTTACATTTCATATGTTATTTTAAATATAAATTTATTTGTTCACTATGTTTCACCTCTTTCATATTAGGAAATAATTGGACTTATTAAGTGTTGGGTGGGTCCTGGTATAGCCCCTTGGTGCATTGGTAGGTCTCATGTGACAAACTAGTTTGGGTTTTACTTGTCTATGTATGGTATTAGCATGAGAACTTGATAGTATGTTTATGATGTCCAATATTATTCATTCCCTCAATACGATATTAGTATTTGATACTCCATGAGATTATTCGACTACTATAATATCCATGGTTAAGTTTCATTCTCATATGATAACTTATATGGATTTATTTAATCAATGTTTATTCATGCTATATTATTACCATGTTTTGGTTTAATATCATGTGTTTTTAGTTATTCACGTTAACTTTTGGTTTTTTATTCTTCTGATGTATTAATTACCCTTATGTATCATTTTTTCTCACCCCTTTATTATGTTTATTTTCAATAGGATTACAAGGTGAATTTTATGAATGACATGTGGAGATAATCTTGAATAATAATATTATTTATAAAGGAGTCTCTATAGTGTGTTTCATTTCAAGTTGTAATGTTGTACTTATGTATGTATCTTTTTTTCCAAAGCTACTAAACTATTTGGTCCTTTGGGATGTGTATTCCTTATTTATATGCTAATGTTCTTTAGTAAGACACCAGTTCTAGGAAACTGGGGCTAGGTTCTTTATAGTTGGTATTAGAGGAAGATTAGTAGATCCATATAGATTAGTAAACATAAACCTAAGATATAATTCGAGGATAAGAATTAAATATAAGACTAAATTTTTTTAAGGTAGTTATTATGTAGATCTTCCTAGAAATACATTCTTGGCACAGATGTACCGAGGGGTAAAAACTCTGAAAATGTGTCCCGGGCCCCACTCAGGTAACCTGGTACACGATAAAGGGCATTACTGTTCACCTAGTTTGCCACTACTGGGAGATATGTTTAGGACAAGTCCCATTTTATTTTTAAACCATTATGAACGATTTAAAAAAAATATGTCCCCAAAGAAACAAGGTTTCTAATTATGAGAATAACAATGTATAGAATTTCAAATTAAAATAAGTGATTTTCTATTTTCAGATTATACATTACTAATCTTATCCTAATATAGTGTATTCAATTATTTTGGTTTGGGGCCTAGTGGAAGGAATGTAAAACGTATCAATGTACTTATCCCAAGTAGGGTTTTCCCTACAATGCAAGTTAATGATGTTAGTATTAGATCTACGATTGGTGATGAGAAACTTATAACTATACTTGGATAGCTGAATCAGGTTATGAACAATAATCATACCCATATGAAGCATCCTGAACCAAAATGTAGAGGATCCATGTTAGAGCTCTTAATGCGATAATAGCCTCTATCATTCAATGGGACTAAAAACCCATTTATGGTGTATCAGTGAATATGTTCCTTTGAGAAGATATTTCTCCCTTTAGAAAGCAATGAATGGGAGAAGGTTTTTATAGTTCATTATCATTTATTGGGAGATGAAAAATCAACAGTGGCCACTAATTCAAAACACAAAGTAGGAGGAAGAAATTTAAAATATATAATGGAGGGATTTTAAGGAAATATTTTTAGAAAAATATTTTCCTCATGAACAGCAAGTAGAAATGGAGTAGATATTCATGATTATTTGATAGAAATAGGATAAAAATGTTGCAATGTATGAAGTTAACATTAAAAGGTTATAAAGTCATGTTAGAGACTACATACATAAGCTAAAGAGAAAGATTGATCAATTATTTGATGGTTTAAAACCATTCTTCCAAAGGGTACTAGTCTCCCGAAATTTCTAATCATATAATGATATAGTCTCATGTTCTATCAAGATGAAAAATAATTCTCCAAGTCATGTGAATTCAATGTAATGATATATAATAATAGGGTTGTTGAACACTCTATAAAATGAAATACGGAAATGGGGAATAAGTTTATAGTTGGATTCCCACATTTTAGTAATTATGGAAAGAAACACCTCAGTACTTGTCTGAAGGGAATGAGAGTATGTTAAAAGTTTGGGGAAAAAGGATACTCTGCTCATGATTACAAGGGAAAGATATAATCTTCCAATTATAATGATATAATTTTTAATATATGGGAATTTTTTCACATGATCATCCTATACATCCAGAAAACTTGTCACGGCCAGTCCCCCAGGGCCCATGCCGTGACAACTCCAAGCTCACCTCCCATTTTCCAGGGCTGGTAATTAGCACCAAGTAGGAATACCCCAATCAAATGGGAGGTGTTTATCTTTTTACATGCACACATGCACAAAAACCCAAGCCACATGTGATTTAAGGTTAAAACACTAAGTAAATAACACAAGGTATGACAGTAGAAAACTAAAGGTAACCAGGGTGGGGATACAAGATCAACTGACACAGGAAAGTAAAATTAAAAGTCTCTAGAACTCCTCCACAGAAAACCCTACATGAGGGGTAGGTATAGAAACAGATGTCTAAAGTCACAGAATTATGTCTCATCTTTGGGGTCACTCTAAGAACCACTTGGCCCCAGTCCACCAAGGGCTCCATCAAAGCATCCATCATTTGCATAAGAAACAACAGATGTGGGAGAAACTCGTGCAGGGGTGAGTAAAACATAACACAGTAGGGACCCAAAACCCTAAAGGTATACTAAAAAGAAATACACAAAGTATAATACCAAAGATCTATATGAAGTGTATCCACTAATAAGTAGAGTCAAGAGATTCACAAGAGTCATCTCAATAGGTATAACCTAATGTATAGAAAGAAAGACTATCAATTATAATGTTGAACATCTTATACTATGTAGGGAATCATCCCTGACGAGTCACCGTGGTCTAGTGGGATACAGAGGTCCACTCAACTACTGAGCCACTATGGTCTGCTCATCTTCTTGGCCACTAAAGTCCCCCCATCTGCTAGGTCATATAGGTCTGCTCATCTACTGGGCCACTAAGGTCCTCTCATCTACCGGACCACTGAGCTATACTCATCCTCTAGGTCACTGATGTCCACTCATTTTCTGGGCCACTCAGGTCTATTATTCTACCGGGCCACTAAGGTCCACTCATCTACATAGCCTTTGAGGTCCACTCATCTAATGGACCACTGTGGTCCTCTCATCTGCTAAGCCACTTCAGTCCACTTGTCTTCTAGGCCACTCAGGTCTGCTAATATTTAGGGCCACTGAGGTCTGCCCAATTCCCACTCATAGAACGCTTGATGATGGGAGAATATAAACCTCAAGGAATTGATCATATTTCAACTTCCCTGAAAACTCACATGAATTATATCAAAATGAGATTTTCTTTATGAGGGTCCCAACGCTGCAAATTGCTCATCAATTAGACATATAGTTTGGATGTTATGCCTATTTTACTGAAAAGGGGAATGTGGGGTCCTAGTCTGGTCCATCCCAGTCAAGCCGACCCAACCCACCTTGGCCCAACCCAGATTGGAAGACCCAATCCAGATCGGCCCAACCTGGTTTGGCCGACCCGATCAAGCTTATCCCTTTGACCAGACCCATTTGGGCCTGTTGGACCCAACCCATTGGGATGAGGGTGCAGCCCTCCAGGTCACCCAGTGGCTCGGTCCCCTTCCTCTGGTAGGGATCATGCTGGTGGATAGGTTTCTATGCAGCTGGGATGCCCAACAGATCAATTCTCCCTCTTTCCCAACCCCCACTTTTGGGCCAGTTCAGTCTAGCTCAGACGTGGCAGACACCCCATCCGTTCCGCATTAGGCGGTCGGCTCGGCCAACCGCCTCCCCGCACACTATTTGATGACCACATGCTATCACCCCTATATGGATCACCCTATATACAACCTACTACCATTGCCTGTGGCTCTTCTGGATGACTCCTCTGTTACTGTATCACTCCCCTGACACCTGATGACTCTAGCTCGCAGCCACCTCCGACCATTGATCTGGCGACCGTTGCCGCCACTGGGGCCCTCCTGGCCGCGACCCTCTAATTCCATTGTGAATCTCTTGTATTTGGCTCTCCATTTACCACTTCCAGCTCCCATGGCGATGTTCTTTCACCTAGTCCAATAATTTCCCTCAGCCTCTTGTTTGGGTTCATCCACCGTTGTGGTCCTTCTTGAACTGTGGTTGCCATTACATCATGAAGAATGGAATAAAAGTAAAGATTTGAAGGATGCCGAAGAAAAAAAAGGAAAAACCATGACCTTTTTTCTATTGGAGTGATTGTTCCATATTCGGAGTTTAATGAAGGATAAATAAAATGTGAATCCAACTTCCCATAAACCGCTGCATGAAAAATCCCATTCTTGCATAGAAAATCAAACCAAAAGTAAAATTGTTAGTTAATGGACCCATATTATTCATTTAGAAGGGACGAAAAGGGAAAGGGAAACACTTATAAATAAACCAGTTCTTGGGTTTGGGTCGACTGCTGATGAAGGGTGAATCTTGTGTTCGTTGTTTGTCAATCCGCTGACATCCGATCCAAATATGTTCATTATTCATCACTGTTGGTTGTTATCCAATGAATTTCCTCCAAGAATTCAAATAAATAACCAAGATCCTCACATGATCATGTATCACTATTAATTAACCAATGGAGGAAACACATTTCACCATTTCTGTTCCGTTGGGTCGCCGCGTCGTTACACTGGGTCGCCACGTTGTTACACCGTTTCATTTATGAAATGAAACAATGTTTCTATTACACTTGAGTTACAGTGTCATTACACTGTTTCATTTATGCAATCAAATAGCTGGTTTGATGTTGAGTTTCATCAACACATTTTTGAATAAAATAAACTTTCTTATGTTTATTTTATATTTCTTTAAAATGATCAAAAATTAACTTTTACCATCGACATGCACCTATCATGGTTAGTCCCAACCTAATGAAAGAACCCCCTCATGATCTTAATGATACTCTCAAATTTTCAACCCAAGTTACCATTTATGAGTTATAGGAATTGAAAAAATAAAATAATCTTTATTTAATTATTTTATTTATGGTCACGTCCAAAAACTATTTTCCACAGTTGGCCCACGCTAGCCAAGGTTTGGCTCTGCCTAAAGAAGGAACTCCCTCATGAGTTCAACAGTGGTCTCAAATTTTCAACCCAAGTCACTATTCATGGGTTATAAGAATTGGAGGAATAAAATAATTTTATTTAATAATTTTATTTATGGTTATGCCATTTTATAGTTTTCTTACTAGAAGTTCGTGCCAACTAAAATTAAGTCATGCCCAGGGTAAACCTTACATCCTGAACACAACAGTGCCCTTTGATTATTGATATATGAACCCATTTAAGAGATATTCCACATTAAATGGAAAACCCCTCACACATGCTATTTAAAGCTTAATATTTATCAATGGACCATTTCAGGAACACCAGGTCTCAGAATTGCACACCATCTTAGCTCCTGCTCACAGAATTTTCCTAGAAATTTGATAAAAATAAAAATGAAAAAATATGAGTCATTACATTATCCTCACTTTAAGTCTTTATGTCCCTGAAATCCCAACCATGGGATTCCCATATAGGTGAGGGTACAAGAACAATCCTAAGCCTCCTTTTCCCACATGCGCTTCTAGATATTACTTTGCTTCCATAAAATCTAATCTA
This sequence comes from Viscum album, assembly GCA_963277665.1. Classification (NCBI taxonomy): domain Eukaryota; kingdom Viridiplantae; phylum Streptophyta; class Magnoliopsida; order Santalales; family Viscaceae; genus Viscum; species Viscum album. Next base: position 370,151,670 of record OY728132.1, on the reverse strand, counting down.
GAGGAATCAATCACCAACAGAGGGTCATCTCCTTTTAATCCTTAATCTCCAATAGAAGGTCCATAAAAGTATCCCCATAATCAACATTAACTTCACCCTAGTCAATGTATTGTGATGGTTCATGTACATACTTCTCAGTTGGGATACACGTAAGACATCGTATACCTGCTATAACTATGGAGATAGAGCCAAGGGGTTTGCCACCTATCCCACTCTAGGTAGTAAAATAAAAGGGCTGATGATACTAATAGATAGCTTTTCACCCAGATCGAATCTCTATATCCCACATCGAGGAGAGACCCAAAGAAACACATGGCATCCATCCTTGAACTCCAAGGGTCTCCATCACCTACCTGCATTGGGATTATGACAGCTATGTTTAGTCTTTATCTGCTTTTGGATGACCTGCACCTTCTCTATAGTAGCCCACACCACCTCTGGGCCCATGAGTGCTAATTCTTCGGGGTCAATCTAGAAAAGTGTCTACCTATTGAGTTACCAAAACAAGACCTCTAACAATGACATACCAGTAGTGGAGTGGTAGCTGTTGTTGTACCAAAATTCAACTAGAGGTAGGTGATCCTCCCAAATAGAACCAAAATCAAGGATGTAAGAACATAGTATGTCCTCTATAACCTGTATGGTCTACTCTATTTGGTCATCTTTCTATGGACGGAAAGCTGTACTCAAGCACAACCATGTCCCAAACGCCTCCAGTAATCCCTTCCACAATAGGGATGAAAAGCATGCACCTCGATCCGAGGCTATTGAAGATTGGATCTTGTGGATTCGAACTATCTCCTACAAATAGAGTCATCCCAAGTTCTATACTGTAGATCCAATAAAAGGAAAAACTTGCTCCCCACATGTCGAATATCCATCAGGGGTATTCCCAATGGTCAACTGAGCATTTATAGACTCATAGTTGGTATCATTGAGTTGTTCCTCCCTGACTCACATTATGAGTGGAGGGGTAACAACCACCTATTGGAGGTAAGTGGTATCATCTCAATCCACGAAGGATAACTGTAACGAGGCCAATTGATTTGTTTCATCATTTAGCAAATATGAACTAGATCTAATATTGACAGCATCTGCTACCACATATCCCTTAGTTGGAGTATAGACTACTTCAAAATCATAGTCCTGGAAGAACTCCAACCATATTCTCCATCTTAAGTTCAAATAATTATAAGATAATATATAATTGATAATCTAGTGGTTAGAGTAGTTGGTAAACCATTCACCCACAAGGTAGTGTTTCCACATGTTCAATGCAAAAAATCACGGTTTCCAACTCAAGATCGTGGGTCGAGTAGTTCAGCTCATGTGGTCTCAACTGACGCTAAACATAGAAAATTACCACATTTCTTTTCATCAGGACAAAACCAAGTCTATTCCTTGATGCACCATAGAACACTATGTACTCGACTACCTCTACTAGAAAACTCAAGTTCAGGGTGCTAGTCAAACTCTATGTGAACTTCTATAAAGTCTACCGGCACCTTTAATCTCTACAAAAGGCCTCCCCTTTAAAATGACTATTGTGTTCATAGACCCTTTTTTAGTGGATATTCATACTCATAATCCAGTTGGTTAAAGTGTCTGTAATCCACAAATAACTCCAAACACTGGGTCTGACTATTCCCTTCCTCTACAAGTCCTCCACATATACCCTCTGATTTCTAAGATATGAAAAATACATCTGATATAATGATGGTGATATTAGTGCCATCTCGGGGTGGAGAACGATTCAGATGTCCATCTCTTTGTGGGGAGGTAAACCTAGAATCGTATTATTGGAAAGACATCATCATGCTCCACCACTACTAATGGTTACTAAAAACTCAAAACATCCACTTCCACGCGGGTAAGGATGGCCAACTCTAGAGTGATAAGATGAACCCTCCTATGCATGAGTTTATCATGTGCTACACAAGTTTCCTTTTTCTCTAGCCATGGAATACCCCATTCCAACACTGTGAACATACTGGATCCTTTTTCAAAAAAACAGTCAATTTGAGCATTAACTGTAGATGATCAGTCCATACCCAAACTAATGTTGTAAGGCCTCGACAATTCCACCAAGAGGTTCCAACCAAAACTATTACCTCAAGGGATATATCACGACATCAAAATAAGTGATATTATTGAGTATCATCGCATAGGTATCTCCAGACATAAGGGTCAAGTCAATAGTTTAACCAAAAACTATAGCTCTTGGACAAGATTTGCAAGAAGGAATGATAAGAACCTATGTCTATCAATACAACACCTAATAGTAGACACAGACCGTACGTCAAATATTTCTTGGAGCCCTTGGGTAATATTCCTTGACCAAATGTAGCTAATCTCTTCTCATCTTTTCCAACTACCTGATCCTGGTGTGGAGCACATTGGGCTGGTGGTTGTAACATGTCAAAATGTATTCCACCTCCTACTGCTCTCCCATCACTTCTGCCACATCTGCCACCCTGCAGATTCATCTTTTCCTATCACTATCTCTACCCTAATGTCCCATCAACCATTTTCACTATCAGAATGAAAGGCTGAAAACCCTCTATTGAGATGTCTCCTGCTATCTTTTGAAAAGAATTACCTCTTTCTAGGACAATGAGACTCATCCTATGACCCCTAAGGGGTAGATCCCCTATCTTGGGACATCTTCTTGGAATGTCTCATACGTTCAAGTCTCTGAGACTAATGTCGGCTTCTAGCTTACCCATTGCAGACATCAATTGGCTGTATATGATCTGGAAAAGGACTTCCAACCAAAAATGATCTCTCTAGAACCCTATCATAAATAAGAGTGCATAAAGTAATAGCGATGGATCAAATATCCCTAAATACACCTCACTCAGAGTTTAGATCCATTAATAACTAGTTGAATCATATTAATCAAGTAATTGGAGTGATTGGTATTCTTTGATGAATACTCAATTACCAACATGTCATACTGGTGAAGCTGTAAAAGCTCTAAGGAATGCATATCCATTAGCTTTTATGGTGAGAGCCCCTTCTTTGAGAAAGGTTCTTAAAATTTATTCAATAAAGAGTCACATAATCATAAGATTAGACAATCTAAACCCCACCATCACCCTACTAAGACATGTAGAAGGCTCACTGCAAAGACCACCATATAATCTAATGGTATCCTTATTATAAGGCAAACTCAGTCACCTCCTCAAGTAAGTCCTTAACCGCCTATGAGTCGGGCTTGGCTCGGAACCTGAGGGGTCTCTATTAATAGAACTCATGATGTGTGCTCAACCTGCACATCTCATCCGCTGGTACTATGAGTACCATGTGATACTCCATAGGCAGTGGTATAGTTGGTACACCAACTGATGGCATTTCATTTGGTACGAACACTGATACCCATCTCATCACCCCATAGGTCATCCTTGAGATCATGCGGTGGAATCCTAGCTAGCTGTCTGTGTGGAAGCATCATGAAACAAAACAAGATGTACCACAGTCAATGGAGTATACATATAGAGCTGGATCAAGAACGACATGGAAGACTCAACCCATTATTATACGATTCATGTAGCATCATTTTTCCCTACAACTAGTGTTTCCATGTACCAAGTAAAAATGCCGAATTTAGGGTCCTGGTGTTGGAATATGTCGGCCACCACACCAACACTGGATTCCTTTGCAGGAATTCCAAACTCGAAAAACATAACAATGTTTCCCCAAACTAGACTCATAGACTCTGGGTTCCCAATGTAGAAATGACCTCCTCTGATACCACCCTCTCATGACCCGTCCCCCTGGGAGTGTGCCATGGCTTCCCCAAGACCGCCTCCCATAGTCTAGGGGTTGGAGACTAGCACCTAGTAGTAATATCACAAAGCAATATAAGGCATTTGTCTAAGTACATGTACACACACAAACACTAATCCCATCCACAAGTGCTAGAATGTGAAAACACTTAGTAAACAACACAAGGTACGACAATAGAAAACTGAAGTTAAATAGGGCTGAAATAAAAGCCTAACTAAAATAAGAATGTAAAAGTAAAATTCTCTAGAACTCCTCTGCAGAAAACCCTACCTGAATGGTAGGTACAGAAGTGACTATCTGAAGTTGCAGAAGCCCATCTCATCTGTTGAGTCACTCTAAGCACTACCTGGCCTCAGTCCAAAAAGGGCTCAGTCAAAGCACAGATCATCTGCACAGAACCTGACATGTGTAGGCGAAGCTCGTGTAGAGGTGATTAAAACAATACTTAGTATGGACCCCAAACCACAAAGTTATATTGTAAAGAAATACATAAAGTAGACTACCAAAGAGGTTCAATATGTGTATCCTCTAAGAAGTACAGTCAATAAAGTCACTAGAGTCATCTCAAACAGGTATAACCTAATGTATAGAAAGAAAGACTATCAGTTGTATTACTGCACACCTTGTACTGCCGAGGGACTAATCTCCAATGAGTCACCATGTCCTTATGGGACACTTAGGACTACTAGTTTGTTGGGACAATGATGTCCGCTAGTCTGTTAGGCCACTTAGGTTGGATTGTCAGTTGGAACACTGATGTCTGCTTATGTGATTGACCACTAAGGTCCACTCATGTGCTGGGCCATGATGGATGATCTTCTACTGGGCCACTCAGTTCTGCTCGTCTTCTGGGCCACTCAGGTCCACTCATCTACTGGGCCATTGATGTTTGCTCATCTAATGGGCCACTGAGGTCCCTTCATCTACCAGGCCACAGATATCTGCTAATATATTGGACCACTCAGTTCTTCTCATCTTCTAAGCTACTAAGGGACACTCATCTCCTAGGACACTTAGGTCCACTCATTTACTGGGCCACATAGGTATGCTAGTCTACTGGGCCACTGAGGTCCACTTGTCTACTATCCACTTAGGTCCACTTGTTTTTTGGGCCACTAAGGTCTACTTATCTGCTGGGCCACTAAGGTCAGCTTGTCTACTGGGACACTGAGGTCCACTCAATTCCCACTCATAAAACACTTGATTTTGTGAGAATATACCCCTCCATCCATCAGTCATATTTCAACATCCATGAAAACCCAAATATAGTATTTCAAAAGGACCATCCCATCATGAGGGTCCCAAATTCACAAAAATCTCTCTAATCGGACACAGAGATTTGAATTTATTACCGATTTATTGAAAAGGGGTGGATGGTGTTTTGGTCTGATCCGACCCACTCGGACCAAACCAAACCAACCCTACCTGACCTGGATTGGCCAACCCATTCCAGCCTAACCCAGGATATAATACCATTTAGGTCTACTGGACCCGCCCCTTGGGCCGAGGGTCCAGTCCACCAGGCAGCCCAGCGGCCTAGGCCCCTTCCTCCGACCTGGTCTGCACTGGTGGGCTGGTTCAGTCCTACCCCAACGCAGTAGGTTCCACGTCCACTCCATGTCACATGGAATGCTTAAGTGACTTCCTCCCCACACACGGTATGCTAACCACGTGCCGTCACCCAGCCGTGGTCCGCCATAGACACGCCCCTACTGTTGTCGCCCACAACTATGCTATAATGCTCCTCTGCTACCATGATGCATTGCTGAAACTGGCTGTTGTCACCATCCTTTGATATGGCATCCCTTTCCACCCCTGTATCCCTCCTTTCCATGGCCTTCCATTATCTCTCTGACTTTTCTAACCGTGGCTCTCCATCCTCCACCACCGGATCCCATACCGCTAGTCGTTCAGTTGGTGGCACCATCTCCCTCGTCCTCCTATTCGAGTTGATCAACCAAAGTGGTCCTGCTTGGAAAATGATTGTCATTACGTCATGAAGAATGGAAGAAAAGGGAAGAGTAGAAGGACACACAAGGAACACATGAATAATGGACCATGAATTTTGTTCATGTCTACTTGATTCGTCCTTATTCAGAGTTTAACAAAGGATAAATTAAATGTGAGTACAACTTCCCATAACTCCCCACATGAAAATTCCAAATCCCACGTAGATGATCAAACCATGGTCAATTTTTTATTGAATTGACCCGCATTTTTCCTTTTGAAGAGAAGAAAGATGGAAAGATAAACACATAGAAATAAACCCCTACCAAGGTATGGATTGATCACATGAGAAGGGTGAATCTTGCATCCATCGTTTTTCAATATGTTGAAAACTAATCTGAATCCATTCATTAATACATCATTCTTCGTCACCACTCATTGTTCTCCAACAAATTTTATCAAAGGATTTGGAGAAAACTCTAGGATCCTCCCTTGATCTCATATCCCTATTAATAAACTAATGGGGTAGATGTGTTTTATCATTTTTGTTATGTGGAGTCACCACATCATTATGCTATTTCATTTATTAAATAAAACAACTATCTCGACATTTCATTGTAGTGAAACATTTTTGAATAAAATAAAATTTATTTTTTTTATTTTTTTTCTTTAAAATTCCCAAAAATTAACTTTTACCCTAGACCCACACCGATCGAAGTTAGGCCCTCCCTAAGGAAAACACACCCTCATGAGCTCAACGGTACTATCATATTTCTAATCCGAGTTACATTTTATGAGTTATAAGATTTTAAAAATAAAATAATATTTTTTAATATTTTATTTACGATCACGTCCCAAAAACTAAATTCCATTGTTGGACCGCATCGGCCATTGTTAGGCTTTACCTAAGGAAATCACGCCCTCAAGAGCTCAACGATGGTATCATATTTTTAATCTGAGTCACTATTTGTGAGGGATAAGAATTTGAAAAATAAAATATCTTTATTTAATTATTTTATTAATTTTTTTTCCATTTTCGGGTTTTCTCACCGGAGGTATGTGATGACTAAATTTAAGTTGCACCTAGGATAAACCCACCATATTGAATGAAAAGGTGCCCCTTGTATTTTTGGCATGGGCACCTATTTAAGAGTCTCTCATCTTTAAAATTAAAATTTCTCACACAAGAAATTTTAAACATAACATTTTTTGACAGACCATTCTTGGAACACCAGACCTTAGTATCACGTTCCATGTCAGCACCTGATCTCTTAATTTTCTTATAAATTTTCTTAAAATAAAATATGGAAAATCCATGTCATTTCATTCTCCCCACCTCAATTCTTTAAATCCCTCAAATCCAAACCAAGGGATTCCCAAATAGGTGAGCATACATGATAAAAACCTAAGCCGCCCAATCCGACATTATTTCCTAGAGAATAATATGCTGCCACTAAATGTACAATAGAGGAATCAATTACCCCTAGAGGGTCCTCTCTTGTTAATACTCAATCTCCACTAGACACTCTTGGAAAGTCTCATAGTCATCAATATCCAGATCACCATAGTCAAAGATGTGTGATGGGTACTGTACATATCTCCTCATCTAAGATATGTGGAAGAAGTCACGAACCCACTCTAACTACTAAGGTAGAGCCAAAGGGTATGCCACCTCACCTAATGTACATAGTAACATAAAAGGTCTGATGAACCTCAGAGATAACATACCACCCCGACCAAATCTTTATATCCCACATTGATGAGAGACCTTGAGTAACACATGATATCCCTCCTTGAATTCTAGTGGTCTCAATCACCTACCAACATTAGACTTATGATGGCTCTGTGTAGTATTCATCCACTACTAGATGAACTTCACCATATCTATAGTATCCAACACCAACTCTAGGCCCATGAGTGCTGACTCTCTGAGATCTGTCTAGTAAAGTGGAAACCTATAGGGGCGCTCATACAAGCCCTCGAACAGTGTCATAATTATGGTGGATTGGTAGCTATTGTTTTACAAAAATTCTATCAGAGTTAGGTGATCCTCCCAACTATGACCAAAATTAAGGATATAAGCATGTAGCATTTCCTCTAGGACCTGAATGGTCCACTCTATCTAGCTGTCTGGCTGCGGGTGGAATGCTATGAACAAGGGAAACTGATTGAAAAATTCCCCCTACAATCCCTTCCACATCCAAGATGCAAAGCATGGATATTGATTCAAGAATATCATTTATTGGATTCCATGGAGTCGAACAAAATCCTGCACGTAGAGGCATCCCAAGCTCTCTAATATATGTCCTATGTAAGGAATGATATTCCCCCTACCATTCAAATATCCATCAAGGGTATTCCCTATGGGAAAATGATTACTTAAAGACTCAGAGTCAGTACATCGACTCGCGCCTCCCTGAATCACTATAAGAGTGGAGGGGTAACAACCACTGATTGGAGGTAAGATGCATCATCACTATCCATGAAGGATAACTATAATGAGGCCAACTGATCCATTTTCTCATTTAATAACTATGAAATGGATCTCCTGTTGAGAGAATCTACTACCATGTTTCGCTTATTAGAAGTATAGACTACTTTGAAGTCATAGTCCTAGAGGAACTCCATCCATCATCTTGGTCTCAAGTTCAAATACTACTGAGAGAATTTATCCTTGAGACACTTATGGTTATAGTAGATGGTAAATCGTTCTCCCATAAGGTAGCATTGCCACTTAATCAATGTAAATACTACCACTTCCAACTCAATATCATGGGTGATGTTGTTCTGCTCATGTGTTCTCAACTAACGTGAACTATATGCAATTAAAATTTTCCTTTACATTTGGACACAACCATGTCCGGTCTCTGATACATCGCAGAGCACTACATACTTGAATCATTTCTTCTGTAAAAATCACGATCGGGGTGCTTGTCAAACTTTTCTTAAATGGTTTAAAATCATTCGGGCACCTTTCCATCCCCATAAAAGGCTTCCCCTTTCAACTGATCAATGTGTTCATCGACACTTTGGTAGTGGATACATATTTTTTGTGACCACTTGGTTAAAGTGTAGATAATCCACACTTATCCTCGAACACTAGGTCTCACTAAGTGCTTCCTCTAAAAGTCTTCCACTTACATACTCATCTTGTGAAGCTCTATGAAATCCATCTGATATACTGATGCTGAAATTGGTTTCATATCGGGGTGTAGAATGATGCAGAAGTCAGTCTCTATATGTGTTGGTAAACCTGGAATTATCTTCTTGGGAAGACTTCATCGTACTCCACCACTACTATTGGGTACTGAAAACTCAAATCATCCACTTCCATGAGGGTAAGGCTGGCCAACTCAAGAGTGATCGACTACACCCTCCTATGCATGAGTTTATCCCTTGCTTCTTGGGTTTTGTTTTTTTCTTACCAAGGAATAACTAATTCAAACACTGTGAACATATCACATCTTTTTTCCTAAAATAGTAAATATGAGCATGAACTAGAGATGAACATTCCATACCCAAACTAACATTGTAAGGTCTCAACACTGCCACCAATTGGTTCCAACCAAAACTCTCACCTCAAGGGTTACACACACCATCAACACAAGTGTGGTTATCATGCCTCCTCCCATAGGTATCTCCAGATGCAAGGGCCGAGTCAACTGTTTAACCGAAATCAATAGGTCTTGAACAAGATTCATGACAAGAAGGATTGATTAGCACCTCTGTCTATAAATAAGACAGCTATGAGTAGACATAGACCGTACATCGAATCATTCCTAGATCACTTTGGTCATATTCCTTGACCACATGAAGCTAAATACTTCCCATGTCCACTAGCTCCCTGATACCGGTGTGGATCAGATTGGGGTGGTGGTTGTCACATGTAGAAATGTATACAACCTCCTGCTTCGCTCCTAACTACTCTGTGATGTCTTCTACCCTGCAGATTCATTTTTTCCTATTAGGGTCTCTACCCTGGTGGCCCATGCACCATTTCACTATCAAACCGACGGGTTGGACAATCCCCAGTGAGATTTCTCCTTTCGTCTTTTGAAAACCATTACCTCTTTAGAGGCCGGCTGGACTCATCCTATGAGCCATGTTTTGTAGATACCCTATCTTGGGACCACATCTCTGAATGTCTCAGACATCCAAGATTTTGAGACTGACGCTGACTCCCTTCTTTCCACCTATTGACATCCACTGGTTGTATCTACTCAGCCAAAGGACATTCAACCAAAAAGGTTCTCTATATCACTCAAGCATAATTAGTAGTTCATAGAGTAATAGTTATGGCTTGGATATTCCTAAACATGTATTGCTCTGAGGTCCGAGAATTGAAGAACTAGACGAATCAAATTCATCAAGTACCTGGAAAGGTCAGTACACCTTGATGAATAATTATCTATGGGCATGTCATCCTATTGATGCTCTATAATCTCTTGGGAATTCATAAACCTTATATTTTATTGAGAGATACCCTTATCTGATAAATTTTCTCAAGATCTATCCACGAAAGAGTCACCTCATCGTAATATTGGGCAATCCAAACCCTGTCATCACCGTGATGATCCACATAGAAGTATCCCTTCCAGGACCTCTATCTGATCTAATAGTGTCCCGAATAGATGGAAAACTCAGTCACCACCTCAAGTCAATCCTTAGCCACCTATGGGTTAGGTTCACCTAGAAACATTAGGGGTATCTATCACTGAAGCTCGTGAAGTGCGTTCAGCCCTCACATCTCATAAGTTGGTACTATGAGTACCATGTGGCACTCCACAGGTGGTGGTATGACTTATACACCATCTGACGGGGTTATCTCTGGTACAAACCCCTGTACCCATATCTTCAACCCATAGATCATCCTACTAGTCATGTATTGGAATCCTAGAGTGCTATATACGTGAAATCATCTTGAAACAAAAAAAGATGTACCATGATCAACAAACTATACCTAGTGAGCTAACTCAAGATAGAAATAAAAAACTAAACTCATTCCTATATGATGCATGCACCATCATTTTACCTGCAACTAGTGTTTTCATGTACTGATTCAAATAATAGAATTCAGGATCCTAGTGTATGGATACGTCAGCTGCCACACCAGCACGAGATTCCCTAGCCTGAAACCTGAACTCAAAACACCTAACACTATTTTACCAAACCAAATTCATAGATATTGGGTTATTAAGGTAGAAGCAATCTCCTCTCATACCACTCTGTCCTGAACCATCCCCTAGGGCCCCTTCCGTGTCTACCCCATGCGCACATCCCATAGGCTAGGGGCTGGCATCAAGCACTGAGTAAGAGTATCCAAAACAATTGGGAGGAATTTTATTAAGTACCTATACACACATACAAAAATCCAAGCTAGAGATTCTAGAAGGTGAAAACACTAAGTAAAAAACACAAGGTAAGACAGTAGAAAAATGAAGGTAAAAGGGGCTGGAATACATGTCCAAATGAAATAGGAATGTTAATGTACAAGTCTCTGGAACTCCGTCGCAAAAAAAACCCTACCTAAAGGGTAGGTATAGAAACAACTGTGTAAAGTCGTAGAAGCATGTTTCATATATCGGGTCACCCTAAGAACCACTTGGCCTCTATCCACTAAAGAATCTCTCAAATTGTTGATTGTATGCACAAGAAATGACACACGAGGGTTAAACCTATGAAGAGGCGAGTAAAAAAATACTCAGTAGGGACCCCAAAACCCAAAGGTATACCACAAAGAAATACACAAAGCATACTACGAAAGTGGTACATGAAATGTAGCCACTAATTATTACATTCAAGAGAGTCACTAAAGTCATATCACATAGGTATAACCTAAATTATATAAATAAAGACTATCAGTCATAATGGTGAACATCTTTTACTACCGAGGGACTCATCCCTGATGAGTCATCGTGGTCTACTGGGCCACTGAGGTTCGTTCATCTACTAGGCCACTGAGGTCCAATGGTGTGCTGAGCCACCGAAGTATGCTAATATGCTGAGCCACTAAGGTCCGTTGGGGTACCAGGACCCTCAAGTATGATCATCTGCTGAGCCACTCGTGTCTGCTCATCAACTGGATGACTTAGGTCTGCTTGTCTATTGGGCCACTCAGGTCCTCTCATCTACTGGGCCACTAAGCTCTGCTTGTCTGTTGGAACACTAAGGTCCACTCATCTACTGGACACTAAGTTCCCCTCATCTACTGGGCCACTAAGGTTTTCTCTTATATTGGGCCACTCATATCCTATTGTCTGATGGGCCACTTAGGTCCGCTCCTCTGCAGGGCCACTCTGGTCTACTCTGCTGCTGGGCCATTGAGGTTAACTCGATTCCCACTCATTGTGTGCTTGATTTCTGGGGAATAAACTCCTCAAGCCATCAATCATATTTCAAATTCTACAAAAATATAATTGATTATTTCAAATGGACCAACTTTTCATGAGGGTCCCAATGCCGAAAAATGGATCATCAATCAAACCCACAGTTTGGAAATTATGCATGTTTTACCAAAAAGGGAAAGGTTTGGCACTAGTATGGTCTGACCTGGTCACACCGACATGACCTGAACCTACCATACTTGGTTTCACCGACCAGATACAGCCAAGCCAAAGGGCCATGCCCATTTGGGATTTCTAGACCCGACCCATTGGGTCGAGGGTCCAGCTCGTCGGGCTGCTCAGTGGCCAATCCTATTTGGGATTGTTAGACAGGACCCATTAGGTCAAGGTTCCAACCCATCTGGCTGCCCAGTAGCCCAATCCCCTTCCTTTAGCCTGAATGGTGATGGGGGCCCAGTTTCTCTCTATCTAGGCCCCCCAAAGACCCAGTTCCCCCAAATTTCTGAACCGCACTAGGAGGAAAGTTCGTTCCTACCCAAATGCAGTAGGCGCCATGTCCGCTTCACGTCACACGGTCAGCTCGGCCAGCTACCCCTCCTCACGTGGTTTACTGACCGCATGTCATCTTCCTAGTGTGGCCCACCCAGGACAAAGCCTACTCTTGCTGCCTATAGCTCTACCGCATGCTTCCTATACTACCGAGGTACATCGCCGACACATGCCGCCTCTCGCACGCTGCTGCCACTGCATGCCACCACTTCCAGCCTTCAAGCCAACATCCCTTACCGCTATCGCGAACCTCCTAGCCACAACCTTCCATCACGACCGCAACTTTCCATCCACCACCGCTGACTCCCATGACGATAGTCATTCACCCAGTGCCACTGTCTCCCTCGACGTCCTGTCTGATTTGATCCACTGACGTGGTCCCTCTTGGACCACGATAGCCATTACTTCATAAAGAACAGATGAAAAGGGAGGATTATAAGGACACACAATGAACACATTAAGGAAATGACATTTCCATTGTTTGTGTAAGAATGATTCATCCTTGTTAGGAGTTTAATGAAGGATAAATAAAATGTGAATCTAAATTTCCAAAATTCCCCGCATAAAAAATCCCATTCCCATATAGATGATTGAACCGTGGGTCAATTTTTTAGTGAATTGACCCACGTTCTTTGTTTAGAAGAGAAGAATGAGGGAAATGTAACCATTTATAAATAAACATCTACTTGTGTTTGGATTGATTAGAGACCAAGGGTGATTCTTGAATTCATCATTTTTCAATCAAACGACGTCTGATCCAAATATGTTCGTTGATCTTTCATCATTCTTCATTCATCACCGCTCATTGTTCACCAACGAATTTACTCCAAGGCTCCAGAGAAAACTCAAAGATCCTCCACTGATCCCATATCTATGTTAATCAACTAATGGATTAAACATGTTTTAGTGTTTTTGTTACACTATTTCATTTATGAAATGAAACACCTGGGTCACCATTTCACTGTTGAAAAACTTTTTTGAATAAAATAATCTTTCTTAAGTTTATTATATTTTTCATTAAAATGCCCAAAAATTTAAATTTTCTTTTGACCTGTGTCAGTAGAGGTTTGGCACTACATAAGGAAAGAATACCCTCATGAGCTCAACAATACTTTCAGATTTACAATATGTGTTACATTTTATGAGTTATAGGATTTAAAATATAATATGATATTTATTTAATTATTTTATTTACGGTCATGTCCTAAAAACTACTTTTCACAGTTTCCCCGTGCCGACCAATGTTGTGATTTTCCTAAGATTAGAACACCCTAATGAGCTCAATGGTGGTCTCATATTTTCAATCCGAATCACCGTTCATGAGTTATAAGGATTTGAAAAATAAAAAAAAACTATTTAGTTATTTTATTTATAGTTATTCAATTATCTGGTTTACTTACTAGAGTCCTGCACTGACTAAAATTAAGTCCCGCCTAGTGTGAAAACTCTATCTTGAACACAATGTTGCCCTAATATTTCTGATCTGGGAACATATTTAATAGTTACTCCACTTCAAAAGAAAAACCACTCATGCACGCTATTTAAAACATAAAAATTTTTGACAGACCATTCAGGGCACACAGTACCTCAGAATTGCATGCCGTATCAACAACTGGTCTTGGAATTTTCCTAGAAACATTATAGAAATAAAACAGGAACAATTTGAGTCATTACAAAATATTCTCAAAATAAGCCCAAGGGAGAGAGTCCATGCTTAAATAGTCACAACTATTGAGGTTGATGTTCTTAATGATGTGGTGGATAGTACATTAATCATTTCTTCAAACTTATCCAATTATTTATTTGATTCTGGATCATCCCATTATTTTATATCTTCTTATTTTTCCAAGAAAATTATAAATTTACAATTTGATATAATAAAGGATTTTTCATTAAAAATCCTATGGGAAGTATCGTTGCAATAGAGATGTGTCAATAAATCCCCTTTATGAAAAACAAACGTGCTTTAGCTGATGGAATTAACATCATACCTCTGATTGACATTGATATAATTCTTCATATTTATAGGATTTCAAATTCTAATTAAATAATCTATGGTAATAGTAAACAAGTGTCAATTTTAGAGAATGACGTAGAGTCCCTTATCATTAGAGCTACAACGTCACCATTTGATTATTATCTTGATCCACTACCAATAGCTAATTTGGATGCCATTATTAATGAGGAGAGAAAACAATATCTATGGGTGATGAAATAAATCTTCCAATTGAGGATGTATCTATTATGCATGAATACATTGATGTATTTCTAAAGGATTTACCTAGATGTCCTATGAAGTGGGAGATTATGTTTTTTATTAATTTAATTCATAAGGAATGTCCTATATCAAATACACTTTATTGAATTTCCACAATGGAATTAATGGAGATAAAGAATCAACTAGAAGAATTGAGTGATAATGGATTTATTCACCCTATTTTTTCTCCATGGGGATCCCCTGTTCTCATTGTCAAGAAGAAATATGGATCTATGAGGATGTGTTTTGACTATAGGGAAATAAATGCTATTACGATAATGAACAAGTATCCTCTTACTAACACTGATGATTTATTAGATAAAATTAAAGGATACTAATATTTTTTGAAGATTAAACTTCAATCTGTATTCCATCAGTTTCATGTGAGGAAGGAAAATATTTCAAATATAGCATTTTGAACTTGGGATGGGCATTAAAAATTTACATTAATGCCTTTTAGGCTGACTAATGAACCCTATGTATTAATGGATCTAATGAATAGAGTTTTCAAAGAATATCTTAAAGAATCTATTATGGTATTTATTAATGATATCTTGGTATACATCAGAATCTATGAATATCATGATAATCACTTTTGCATTATTATAAAGAGTCTTAGAAAAAAGGAGTTATATGGGAAGTATAGAAAGTGTTAATTCGGGCTTCAAAAAGTTTTTTTCTTGGCCATATTGTCTCTAAATATAGAATCTTAGTTGATTTTTTGAAGATAAAGGCAATTTTGAAATGGACTACACCAACAAGCATAGCCGAGGTATGCAGTTTTATTGGTTTAGAAGGATATTAATGGAATTTTGTTCAGAAATTTTATTGATTATCTAACCTGTTTACCAAGATTACTCGTAAAGGGGTTAAGTTCATATGGGAAAAATAATGTGTAGAATGTTTTGAATAATTAAATAGGATATTGTGGAATGATCCTATCCTGAATCTACCATCATGAAATGTTGGATTTGTGATTTATTATGATGCATCAAATAAAGGAATTGGATGTGTCCTTAAATAGAATGAAAGGGTAATTGCCTATGCATCAAGGAAGCTAAAAAATAATGAGTAGAACTATCCAACTCATTATCTTTTGTTAACGACAATAATTATTTCAATGACTATATTTAGACACTATCTCTATGGTGAAATATGTGAAATATATACAGATCAAAAGAATTTGAAATATATATTCTCACAAAAAGAACTCAACATGAGGAATAAGAAATAGATCAAGATAATCAAGGATTATTATTGTTCAATACACTAACACCCAGGGATGAAAAATAAGGCGGCAGATGCTTTGAGTAGGAAGGATGATGGTGTTATGAACAAAATGATGGTAGATAATTATCCTATGTACATGGATATAGAAAATTTGGATATGGTAATTATCACAGATAGTGAATCATCATTACTTTTTAAACTAGTTTCCCAAAAATATTAACTAGAAAGAATTAAATGTTCTCAATGTGATAATAAGATTATTCAAAATAAAATTAAATCTATAAATAATTGGAAGTTTCCAAACATCATGTGTGAGGATGGAATTCTAAAATTTGGGAGAAGGTTATGTGTTCACTGTATACCCGATATAGAAAGGGAGTTATTGGATGATTCCTACAGTTCGAATTTTTATATACACTGTGGTAGCACTAAGAGGTATAGATATTTGAAGGAACATTTCAAGTGGGATAACATGAAGTGGGAAATTTATGAATATGTATTAAGATGTTTAGTTTTTCAACTAGTGATGGCTAAAAGACAACATCCTAAAAGAGTCATGCATCCTATGAATGCTCGTATATGGATATCATATGACATCACTATGGATTTTGTGACTGGATTACCAAAATCCCCAAGAAAGAATGACAAAATATGGGTGATTGCTGATACACATAGGAAATAAACACATTTCCTCGCTATAAGGGAAGATTTTCCAGTAGATCTCATTGCATTAATAAATATGATTGAATTTGTAAGACTTAATAGAACACCTCTCTCAATTTTATTTGATCTCGATCCATTATTTAAATTTTTTTTGGAAAAGTATTCATAAATCATTGGATACCGAGATTTATTTTAGTACTACCTATCACCCACAAACTGATGTGAATTTAGAATATAAGATACAAACATTACAAGATATGTTGAGATCATTATCAATTGTCTTTGAAGGAATGTGGGACTAGTATTTTGCTTTGGTAGAGGTTTCCTACAATAATAGTTTCCATTATAGTATTCAAATAGAACAATATGAAGAACAATTTGGAAAGATATGTCGTACACCAACATGTTGGGATGAATTCAATTAAAAAAATCTTGTGGTCCTAGACCTTATTGATGAAACAACAACAAATATAAAGTCTATTAAAACCTATATCAAATCCCCTGAAAGTAAGAAAAAAATAAATATCAATAATTTAAGTAAGGATTTGGAATTTCAAGTGGTAGATCATATTTTCTAGAAAGTATCTCCGGGGAACCATGTTATAAGATTTGGGAAGAAAGGGAAAATGAGCCCCATTTACATTGACCATTTTGAAATTATGGATAGAATTGGAGTTGTGGATTATCATTTGTAAATTTATCCATAAATTTATATAGTAAACAATATGTTCCATGTCTCATTGTTATGAAATTACATGCATGACCCAACACATTTCCTCACTTCTGAAGGAAACGATCTGAAACCTAATTTATCTTAATTTGAAGAGCCTATCAAAATTCAGCTAAAAAAGGAATATGTGTTGAGGAATCAGATATCATAGTTGGTAAGGGTACTTTGAGAAAAATCATAAAATTAAATAGGAGACATGAGAGCCTGAGGAACATACAATGGAGAACTACTCAAATCTTTTTTATGTTACATTCTGAAAATTTTGAGGATGGAATTTTTCTATGTGGGGAGAATGTAACAACCTAAAATTCTATCAATGAATTTTGTATTCGTATGTTTATTTGATATAATATAGATCATATAAAATCACTTATTTAATAGACTAAAAAGTTTACAAATGAATAATGGATGTAGTAAGAGATATTTCTAGAAGTTAAAGAACCAATACCGATGAAATAGTAACACGACCTCTGGAATAGTAATGTAACCATTATGAATAGTAATCCAACCAAGAGCTTAACAATCTCACCAATTAAATTATAAATAATATTTTTCCATCCTATATATTAAAATATAATATAATATATCATATTATATGTAAATAAATATTGTAAAAATTACTAATTAGGTGTTGGTATTTTTCTGAGTAATAAATATTTAATTACAATATTATAATTAATAAATTGATTTAAAAGAAAATTTATTTTCATAAAATGTTTCCATAAATTAATATTTTTTTGTCTTATGATTTTATGATAATTTTAGGAGAGCATAGTTAATTTTCCAGAGTGTTATAAAATTAGTTATAATTTTATAAACTGTATTTTTGAGTGGAAAATGATTTTAATTTAAAATTAAATTTCTCATATTTGGAAAATTATTTTAAGAAAATGGAGTTAATTATCTAAATATAAACACTTAAAAATAGTTATGATGATTTTTTTTTGGATTTTTTTAAAATACTTAATAATTTGGTGAATAGTAAAACTTTGTAATTTACAGTATAAATATATTATAAGATAAATACACTATTCCTCGAGTCATGATTGATTTAAGAACCATAATCTATATATTCCATTAGTTATTTTAATATATTGGATGATAATTATATATCTATTAAAAGTCATGCTCCAAAATAATAAACAAATAATTAAAATATTAAAAAATCACCCCTCTCCTCCATTATAAATACCACCCCTCACCACCACATATCATGACACCTTTAATTTGTTGTGACTTATAAAATATTTTCCCAATAATATTCCCAAGACTCAAACCCATTTTTAGGAGATCTTTTTCTCATCAAAATACCTAAACTAATCCTCTTAAAAAGGTTCTCAAGGAGGAGTATTCAAGAGGTAAAATCTTCTTCCTTCTCCTTTTAATGTCTTTTAAGTTCTTCTCTTCTATTCTATCCTCACCTCCTCTATCAAAATAAGCATGAAAAATATAGTATCATCTATATAATGTAATTAGATCATATTAATGTAATTTTGTTAATCAAAATCATTTGTTTCTCTTT
Organism: Viscum album; assembly: GCA_963277665.1. Lineage (NCBI taxonomy): Eukaryota > Viridiplantae > Streptophyta > Magnoliopsida > Santalales > Viscaceae > Viscum > Viscum album. Next base: position 370,132,639 of record OY728132.1, on the reverse strand, counting down.
TATTTTTTGAAAACGAAATCATCATATAAGAAGTGTTGATTTACAACCTTCATGGGTGAAAACTTTCGTTCTTAAATTTCTCCTTAAAGGCTAGTAATTAAAACAAAATTATGGGTAAAAGAGACTATAATATATTTATTAAGAGCTTTCTTATATTATTTATGTAAAATATTTACATAATAAAAAATGATAAAACCAAAAGAGTTTGTTATGATCAATAAATACCGTAATGATGCAATTGATTATCATTAAATGTATTGTCTAATGATTCATCCTAATTATGTATAAAAAAATTGACATATATATATATAGAACCATTAATAATTATTTATTTTCATTAATATCTGATAAATTGAATTATATATAATTACACCCATTCCACATGATCTTCCATACTCATATACAAGTATTCCGATCGTGGAAACAAAGGAAATGAACACTCCTAAGCAATATAATTATATCTTATAACTCATAAAAATAGACATAAAAGAACTTAATTAAATTAAAAAAAATAAAAAACATGTAAATAATGTTATGAATTAATTAATTAATTCATTTAATTTTATTATCCAGGATGTTAAGTTGAAGTGTAGAACACATTCTGACATAAGGTAAGATGTTTCTTCCCGAACCTTCGTTTTCATTTGGGTTATGATTTCCTTCTCTATACTCCAATATAATTCTTTGTTATTTTTATATAATTCTTATAAATTATATATATATATATATATATGTTCCAGAATCATATATTCATATCATTTCATCATTCTTTGATGGTATAATAAATGTTTTACAAGGTCCCATTCTCATTTCTTCCTGATACACAAGCCTGATTAAAGGGAATGTCTTGATTTATTACCCTTTTTTATACACCATTCATAATCTATTTTAAATATCATTTATTTTTCTAAAATTTTCAGTTTTTTCATGAAAAATTATATTTTTTCATTCCTTGTTTTATACCAACAATGATGACAAAGAAAAATGATTTTTGTAAAAGAACTCTTCTTGTTAATGTAAAAAAGAGTATTTCTCTCAAGAATTTCTCGATGATTTTATAAGAGTATTTTCATCTATTTAAAAACCCTTGTTGATTATTACGTTTAATTGGGATTAATATTTTCTGATATCATAAACCATATTTTATGAATGGTTTATGGCTAGTTTTACTGTGGATGTTCTATCTTGATATCATTCATCATATTACTCCGATTGGTTAGTGGTTATGTTTACTAATTGGGGAAAGTTATTTACATTTCATATGTTAGTTTAAATATGAATGAATATGTTGATTATGTTTATCCCTTTTCATATGAGGAATTCATTGGACTTAGTAAGTGTCATGTGGGGCCCACTGTAACCCCTCAGTGTATCGGTAGGTCTCATGAGATAAACTAGTTTTTGTTTTTACATATTTATATATGGCTTCAGAATAAGTCCTTGATGGTATTTTTCTAATTACCAAATTATTCATCCACTCATTATGATATTAGTATTATATATTTTTTTCAATTACCCAACTATTATAATATTCATGATTATGTTTCAATATCCAATGATCCCTTATATGGATTTATTTAATCAGTTTCTATTCCTACCATATTATGCTCAAGTTTTTGTTTTAATAGAAAGTGTTTTTAGTTATTCACCCTTCCTAATGGGTTTTTATGCTTATGTTTTATTACTTACCCTTACTGAGATTCTGAGATCAAAACAATCTTATGTTTATTTTTCCTAAGATGTTAAGATGAATTTTGTTACTTACATGGAAATATAACTATAAGAATAAGTGTGTTTCCAAATGATTATATATTATATGTTTCATTTATAGTTATAATGATGTACATATATATATATATATATGCATCTTATTTTCCAAATCTAATAAACTATTCTATTCTCTGGGATGCATGATTCTTTTTTATGTGCCAATTTAATAAAGAAAGGCATCCAATCTAGGACACTAGGGTTTTGGTCTTTACACCCTATTATTATGATAGGACAATTATACCATATTTATACCTATTTGAGTGGGAGAACCCCTAGGTGAAAATTTAGAGTTAGGATGTGTTGAATATGATCCTAGAGGATAATGTCATGTGGTGATGATTAGAGAATAGTGCACTAGTTTGGTTTTAAAATGTGGGTTTGGATTTGGATGTGGAGGAGGAATGTTAGTAGAATGGGGTCTATAGTTTTATTGATCATTCTTATTTATTCCTTTTAGTGTGGCCTTTGGATTATCCCCATTCCATCGATGATTATTTCTGATGATTTTATTTTAATTTTTCATAGTTTCTTTCACTCCTGATCAATCATTAATGTTTGTTGAACATATATGTTGATCTTTTTAGATGGTTAAACTTACTAATTAATCCCAATTTCTCACACCACCTTCACATGTTTTTTAGGTTAAGTCACCAAAAATTATGTTGTTGTTAAGGAATCATGTAAAGAGTTGGATGTTGGCTTCGAGTTTAGATTTTTATTTATTTGAATTAATATGAAATTAAATGAAATATTATCTATTTAGATATTCCCATTTTATTATTTTATGGATTTTCTTCTTAGTTGATATCATTTTTTCAATTCCATCTTAATGGTTTAGGGTATATCCTTTCAAATGAAATATTTCTACAACCTCTACACTTGTAGTCAGCTTGTGGTCTACTAAAGACGGGACTTAGGGGTCATTATCCCTCTTCCTCCTATACCATCTTAATATATGTACCTTTTTAGGGATAAGTCCATGATATAATAAAATTATGTTTTAAATAATTTCATTTACAATATCTTTTAAATGATAGTATGATGTTTTCGATTCATAACATAGGGAGAAATAGTGTTCGGATGATATGATAATAAATAGAATTTTGGGGTGAAGTTATTTGGGAAAATGAATAAAAAAATACCGTATTTAATGTATATAATTAGAATTTCTAGATATATATATATAATTATTACTCAATAGAAATTTTAAGTATAAGTAATTTTATTTTTGAAAATAATGGGGTGATGATCATGGATTAATGTGTTTAAAGTTTTTCAAATGAGATTAAATAAGTAATAAGATTAATATAATGATTATTACACATGATTTATTATGGGATATATTATTTATATTAAATAAATGGAAATTTTAATAAGGTATTAGACTTTTATATTCTCAAGAAATGAGAGAGAATTTGGTATAAGTGAATAATTAAATATGTTTATTTAGAAAAACACATTAGTGAACATTGAAGGTTAGGTAATAGTGGAATCATGTGATGGGTCATTACCAACATTTATTTTTATATTTATTGGTGATCTATCCATGATTTTATATGTCAAGAAATGACCTGATCGATAGAATTCAATCAAGGAAAATAAAGAATGGATAAAACACTAGAACCAGATTGTACGATAATGACATATTATTTATAATTATTTCAATCCATTAAAAATAACATTGTGATAATCCATTCTTTGTTGATGGATTTGATAATATATCTAGTTTGGACCTTCATTTCATCGTTGGTACCAAAAGTAAATTCCCAATAATAGTGATCCACATGTTTTCCAAAAACATCTGAACGTGACCATATAAATCTTCAGGTGATAACATGGATGATCCTATCACTAGTTTCCTTCTACTTTGGTCACCTCAAAGATCACTTCCAAAGGATTATATTTGATCTCTCTTAACTCACAAGTAGTAGGCAGAGAAAGATTTCTATTAGTTATTGGGATCAATCTTGGAGAATGGAGCTCTCTGGGGATTCTAGTGCATTCTCTACATTCATTGTGCATAGAGAAAATGATTTTATCTATTGAAAAATAATATTACTATGTATATATTTTTAAAGTGTAGGAAATTAATAATTTTTCAAGTTCCCTTTAAAATTTATTTTATCCATACAAAAACCCATGTCTATAATAATAATATTATTATTATTAATCATGAAATGTTCTAAACTTTGGAAATAAAATTAAATATTATTTATTCAAATAATACTCAATATATGTTATATCTCATTGGAACCATAAAATTAGTACTCTATTCCTATAACATATTCATCAGTTCTTGAATAATGACCATTTATTTAGTAAATAAATATCAATACATTATTTTTGAAATAATAAATCAATATTATATTTACTAAATAACAAATAATTACTTACTGAATATTTCACTAAAATAATAATCTCTTGAATAACTGGTGGTGAAATATATGTTGTCATGAAAACATGAATAATTATGAAACCAGATGTAGTAATAACATTTATTCAAGTTGTTAAATAATAAATAATAATATATTATTTAACTGGGATTATATAAACCCTTAGTTTGTGACCCTCTAGGCCTCTTTCTTATTAGCATTTGGAAAAGATGTCTAAAGTCTGATGTTAACATCTAAAAACATTCAAAGAAATCTGTATAAAAATAAATTAACGCCTTAATGGCACAATAAATCATATAGATTGTAAATTTTTTAATATAATCCATTTATCATGATATCTCTTATCGACTAGTTTGAATGCTATCGTCATAAACCGATGTGCTTGATGTCTCTTTATTTGAATTTCAGGAAATCGGACATTCCTATAGAACTAAATTTCTATGGATTTATTTATGATATATCATTTCCAACAAATTTCCATTGATATTAGCTTATTTTAAATAATATAAGTCACAAATTATATAACACATTATTCATTAATGAAATATTACTCGTGAGGTTCCCAATGCATCATATCTCACCGCGAACATATTTCATAAATTTTTTCATCAATAAATCAAAGTTTACCACTTATAATACTCATTAATAATAATTATAAGGTCTATGTATCAATACACATATCTATACATAGGAACATCTAATGAAACATATAAATTTGGATTTCCTAACGACGATGATCATAAGAGAGTAACCATGAGAAGGTGCCACAAAGTCCTATAAGTCTCCACCCTATATAGCCTATATAATTTGTGTCCCTAAAATTATATCATTAGTTTATATAACATATATTTAAGAATGCATTCATTACACTTCTGAGTTCTCATCATAGCAGGGAACCACTATGACCTCTCAGTGAAATAACTACTGTTAGGACATTATCACATACTATATCACATAGAAGAGTAACCATGATGTGATAAATAGTTTATTTATATTCAAAACTATGAAATCATGTTATCATAAATTATATAATAGTTGGTTTCTGGGAACCAACCCCAAAAAACATTGGGTAACTAGTCATTATATATGATAACATATTTTTATGATATTTTTCTTTGATTTAGAATAATATTATGTGCAAGAAAAAGCTTTTGTATTTATAAAATTAACAAGTCACAATGTTGTTTTTTAATGGCATGAAAGTTTTTATTTTTTGTTTAAATCCTTGATTTAGGAATTTTATTACCATGAATTTGGTTACGATGTGGTCAAGCCTTGTGATTATCTATATTGATATTACCAATGGAATTGATTGTGTTATTATTTTTAAAATTTGGGATTATTCCAAGTGTTTTATTGGGTTAATACTTGAACCATGTGTATCGATATAGTATAATTTTATAGGTATTTTGAGTTCATGTGGATAACTTAAAATGCATTATGTTCTACACATAAAATTTTTGTCATGAATTTTATGTTTTATGATTATAGTTGAGTTCTGGCCTTAAATTATAATATGTATTTTACCATATCAATATATTAATGTTAAAAAAGCGGAGGGTATTGGAGCCTCCAATCCTATCCTATTGAGACATATTTAACGCACCCAATAAATAAACATTTTAATTATTTTGTTTTGTAGTTCATGTATTATTCTATAATTATTTCATATATGATATGTGGGAATGTATGAGGAATATTATAGAGGTCTATTAATTTTTATTATTTTTGGTTTTAATTATGTCTAAATTTACTATGATTATAAATAAATTATTATGGTTATCTATTAGAGGGTAAATAACTCTTCATATAATATACATAGAACCTCAATGTTAATCTACATTATCTAATAATTTAGGAGCACACATGAGTACATGTGGAATTTCTCCTCAACATCACAGTCACATTAGGGTGGTGTGTCCTCATCAATGAAATTTTAATTTTTACTAAATAGAATACTAAGATTTAAAAAAGTTTATACTCTAACATAAATGATTTTAAGATTCGATAAAGTCAATATTAGTGAAAATATGTCATATATTATTAGTGGTTGAAATTTTTATAATCCTAATATTATGTTTTTATTTTAATATTTATCATGATCTCACTTTCTATAACCTATTTTCACATACTTATCCTGTTTAAGGATAAGTCAATTTTTCACTATAAAACCTCAAAATTAATATTATTAATTATTACCAATATTATAATAAAAAATTTATTAGTTTTAAATTTCTTTTCCCTTTTGGTTTGTACTTTCATTATTTCATTTATATATTTTGGTATTATATTATTTTAATCCAAAAAACATTATAATATGATTTTATCATTAATTCTAATTTTATATAAGACTACATAGGATAAATTTAATAAATACATAGTGGATTTGGGGAGTATCAATATTCTATTTGAGTTTACAAGAAGTATAGGTATTACGTGGGCTATAAAATAAAAAATTATTTTAACGATTGCGAACATATAGATAATCATTTAATTTAAATAATTCCCATTCATGATATGGATTAATTAATATTATGTTAAAGATAAATTTTAATGATAATACCAAATTATATATTCGTATTTATATTCATAGAATATTTAAAAACTACTTATATTTTGAATAAGTTGCATTAAGTTATTATGAAAAATATTAATCCATTAGTTATGAGATGTGGTGGATATATTTTTAATACTTATGAATCATATGTCATATACATTAACCATATTAAATTTATTGGATTTTTCAAACCAATGATATGTATGATATAAATGGGGAGTGTATTGGTCTATTTTTATGAAGTGTGTGTTATTAGAGAATATTTTTGGTTTTCATATTATAAAAAGATATAAATAATAATCAATCTTAGATAGAGACCTTTGTTTCACATGAAGTGAAGAGTTTTTGTAGGTGATTCATGATATGTGTGTGGATATTTATTAATATTGGAGTTTAAGGGTTATATTTGATGTTATTTGGAGTATAAGAAATTAAGAAAAGATACATGATAAAAAAAATTTGAAGTTGAATTTATAAATAATTTATCATGTGAAGGACTAGAGAAAAAAGACATCGTAATGATTGTGAACATTAAAAAAATATTCTTCACCATAGGGAAGAAATACCATGTCATGGTCAAGATACATTGGTTGGGTTCTAAACCAAAAATATAATGGAATTATGAAATGAAACATGTGTGGTTCTATTTCATGGACAAATAAATAAAACATGAGAAAAGAACCACAATAGGGTGTATCAAACATTTTCCTGGTTAATAACCATGAAACTAGTGGTATTATAAAAAATTCTGATTTAAAGATCACTGTTGGATTAAAGGAAGAAAATAATGATAAATTTCTATTATATTCCAATATTCAATGTTGTTATAAAAATGGTTTATAATAGTTCCAAACATTTTTAGAAAAAACATTGGGGGTTTACCTCTCCATACAATGGTTTGATAGAAAATATAAATTTTATTGGTTTTTCTGATGTAGTATTATTTTGGAAAAAGGGATACTCAAACTATATCCATTATATCGACCAATTATATAAATTATAATATGAATAATTTTTTTTGAGGTTGATAATGAAGGGGGAGATGCTTAAAGTTTAATATAGAAGATAACATTAGTGTTTGAATATCAAAAATTTAAAACCTAGAGAATAATGTGAACTAGTTTATTTATGTGTATTTAAAATGGAGTGAGTATGAAAGAAACATGAAAATACAAATATACGATATATTTGATGAATAATTTTACCTATTTATAATCACATATTCCTGAATAAGGAAACATTAAAATCTCAAGATCAAATAAAATGGAATTCATTGGTTATATAGTGTGTAACTAAATTTTTTATTGGTATTTGGTGACCATGGATTTATCTAAACTTTTAAATTTCTAAATATTTAATGAATTATGTTGTTGGATGGTCAAAAAATTTTATTTCAAAATTATAGAGATCAAAAAATCATTTTAAATAAAACATTACCACTTTTTACTGACATCATTTAGGAATGTTTTATTATAGATTATAGAATCGACTATATTGTACATATTTAAGAGTTATATTATTGTTTCCAAGTTCATATAATAGTTTATATATACATTTTTATCTACATGAGTTCAAGGATAAACCCTTGAAATTATAAACTATTGGATTATAATAGTGTATTTGATTGAAATGGATGATACCATGTTAGTAAAATTATATAGAAATTAATTTTGACTGGTGGACCATATATATAATTATTCTTCACTTTTTTTTGGTTATTTTTAATATTAAATTAGTGAACTATGTGTAAATACCCGTAAATTTCAAGGGAATTTTTTTCATAATTTTCTTTGGAATTTTACAAGAACGCAGTTTCTGACGGCGCCTGATTCCGAGGCCCGGTGTGCCCGGAATCATTTTCCGAAGTTTGGCTCGGGTACGTTCAGTGAACGGACGAGTGGGGTTTTCTAACATTTGAACCGGTGCCCGGAATCGAATTCTGAGGGCACCGATGAAATCGCAGTGCCAGTATTCGCTTAGAAACGCCTCTTCCGGAGTAGCGTTTGCTCGGGTGTGGTTTTTAATTTTCGGGCTTAAAGTTAAGAAATAAAATAATTTTGCGACAACTTTATTTTATTTCACATAAGCCACTTGGAAGACACTTGAAGCCACTTAAAGGCGGCTTGAACTGAGTTGAACTGGATAGGATGCTGTCCAGAAATATCCTACCCCCCTTGGTAGGATATTTGTGAGGTGGGGCCCGCACGAGCCCCGCCGTTTCTTTCCGCTAAGAAACGCACCCGTGAAAACCCGTCTTAATGAAAGTCAACCGACGCGTTTTCTAAATTCTTAACAGACCATTTAATTGGGCGGTTTATTTCGAGAATTAAATGGGCTGTTTCTTTCGTGAATTAAATGGGTCGTTTCTTTCGTTGAATTAATTCAACGAATTAATGGATCGTTTCTTAACCAGTTTTTCAAATTCGTTGGCGTAATAATAAAATAAGGCCAACGCTTAACCTCTGGTTATTTGCGCTTGAGAATATTTGAGAGAACCATCGTAACTTCTTCTCCCTCGCGAAGAACGCGAAGAACGCGAAGAACGTGAAGAACGCCGAACCCAGAAATCGACGACGCCTTCGCCCAAGACGTTCTTCCGATCTCCGATCTCCGATCACCGACCATTTGAGGTGAGTGGTTTCGGAGTTCCGCTCAAGGTTCTTTCCTTTTTGTTTTAAACACAGATTTAATTAATCATGTTTTAAATCTGTTGTTCTTGGTTCGTTGAGTTCGCCGACTCAACGCCGGTTCCCGCGACGACGCGACGCCTCCCCGCGACGACGCGACGATTCCTCTCTTCCGCGACGATCCTTTCCGCGAAGAACGCCCGCGCGCGACGATCGACGAGGTAGGGATTTGTTTTGGAAATTTACCCCTTTTTAATTTTTCCGGTGAACGTTCTTTGAAAATTAAAAAGTCAGTTTCAAATGAACAATTTTATTTTAATTAAAATTATCGGTTCATGTGTTGAACAATTTTCTCCCGGTTGTTTATCTCTAACGCGGAGGGTGCGGGCCAAACGAACACGGCCCGACGACCCTCCGCCGTTCTTCGTTTGTGAGGATTTGACGGTCGACGACGGAACGTGCCGCAACGGACGCTTGACGATTCCGCAGTAAAGAACGGATCCCGGGAGGAGCAACGGCGCAGACGGGAAGGAAAACGGGCCGCCGGAGCGACGCCGGCGGCCCGCGGAAGTTGCCGGCGGCGCGGGTTACCGACGCGGCGGCGCCCCGGCGCGCCGCCGGACGAGTCCGCCGCGGCTGAAGCCGTGGCGGCGGCGGCCAACGGACCCGCAGCCGTGCGGGTCCGGTTCGTCCAGGCGGGACGCGGCTCAGCCGCGTCCACGGTTCGCCAGCGCGGCCCGCACGCGGGCCACGGTTCTTCCTCAGGCCGCGGGTCAGCGCCCGCGGCTCCCACCCGCGCCGGACCGGCCCTGGCCGGGCCGGGCCGGGCCAGCCGGGTCGGGTCGGCCCCGTTCGGGCCGACCCAGTGGGGGTCGGGCCGGGTCGGCCCGGGCCCGTACCCCCCATCTTCGGACGTTTTCGTTCAAACGCCCGTATCTTGAGTTTCGTGCCTCCAAACAACTCTCCGTCAGCGGCATCACGATCCTTGGATCGAGACGATCATTTCGGTATATCGCATTCAAGGTTTCGGATTACTTTGAGTCCGGCCGGGTTGGTTCGTACACAAGACCAACCGGGCCCTCGGAGCGGAAACGCTCATATCTTGAGCTATGGACGTCCGATTGACGTGCCGTCAGCTTTGTTGAATTCCTCTAAGTGAGACGGATCTTTTGGCATACTCCGCCCGAGGTTTGGACGCAGGTGGAGTGCGGTCGGGTTGGTTTTGCCTTAAAAACCAACCGGACCCCTGGGACGAAAATGCCAATATCTCTAAGACCGGGCGTCCGATTGACGCGCCGGCTGCGACGTTGAGTTCCTGTTGACGATACGGAACTTTTGGATACATCAACTTCGGACTTCGTGTCAGTTGATGTATCAGCCTCTCGGCTCGTGGAGCGGACCCTCCCGAACGAGCTTGCTGTGTGCGGGAACCCTAGTGCTGGCTGCAACTGCTACTTCGACAGCGACGACTGTGCAGAGATCCTCTGTGGACTCCGACGACGACCGTGCAGAGATCCTCCGTGGACTGCGGCGACGACTGTGCAGAGATCCTCAGCGGACTGCGACGACTACTGCACTCAGCGATCCTACGTGGATCAGTGCTTCAGGTCCTGCGTGGGCCCGGTCCTGTGTGGGCCCGATCCTGTGTGGGTCCGATCCTGTGTGGGTCATCTCTCAGCGGTTCTGTGTGAGACAACTCCTACAGGTCCTACGTGGGCCCGATCCTGTGTGGGTCACTGCAAGGTTTGTACCTATCGATCCTTCGTGGGTCCGACGACTTAGATGGTTCAATGATCATCTTTGTCGTTATCCGAAGAAGTATACATGTGTGAGATGAATCTTGTGTTACTCTCCTTTGTGGATTGTGTTGAGCTATCCTGTGTGGATTTACTGTTTACTCTCCTTTGTGGATTGTGTTGTTCTATCCTGCGTGGGTATGCGTTTTGCTTTCCTGTGTGGACTGGGTTGTGCTTGGGCTCGGACGTTGGAGCCGAACGGGGAATTGCAGACTTAGGTATATGTATGGGCATATACCTAAGCCGTGTCAGATGTTACTTCGTTATTGCATCTCTTCTTCGTGATTTATCCTTTGTGGATTTCGGGAGACCTTCGGGGGTCTCGGGGTCCCTACTGAGTAGCTTATACTCACCCCTGCACGGGCTATGCCCGCACATCGTGGTGTTGGTTGTAGACGACGGACAGCGCTGATCGTGGAGGAGGTGTGCGGAGCTGGACAGTACCTGGAGGTGGACCACTGGGCGGGACGTACTCGGAGCGGTTAGGTGAACCCGAGGAGCAGCGGAGGATATCTGTACCCACCCTTCAGGTGGGACTTCCAGAGGACGGCTCGACGCTGCAGTTTTTCCCTTTTCAGTTGCTGTTTTTCCTTTCAGTTGTACTTTACAGTTGGGCTTGTATTTCCGGCCCCTTTTACTTCCAGCACAGCTTGTACAGTTTTACTTAGTGTTTACTTTTCCGCTTGCTTATTCTGTGGTGCTTGTTTTCTTTTCAAAGGAAATGCCTTCCCTTTTGTTGGGATTTACGCCTTGGTGCTAGTCGCCAGCCCCTGGCCTATGGAAGGCGGGCTTGGGGTAGTCACGGCACGGGCCCCGAGGACGGGTCGTGACAAATTGGTATCAGAGGTGGTCGGTTCTACCGTAGACTCTGATCTTTCTTCTATGTGAAGCAATAGTGTTTAGCGTATTGAGTGTGGTTATCAGTCCAGGGAGTCCAGTGTTGGTGCGGCGGCCGACGTATCCATACACCAGGACCCTGACTTCTGATTTCTGACTTAATGCACGAAATCATTGATTGCATGTGTGTTTCAAGTTTCCTCTGTGATTACTTGTGTCAGCTCACCAGGTATACTATTCTGACCGTGGCATACTTGTTTCCTTTTCAGGATGGCACGACAACAACAGCCAGCTAGGGTTCCTAGAGTAGGGCGCGACGACAGCCTGCCGAGCGACGAGGCCTCGGTACAGGGCCCGTTGACAGCAGAGTCATCGGCGGTACCTTTACCCGCCGAGCCCCCGATGCTTCCAGCACTGGCAGCTGACGACGCACGACGCCTCGGAGCTCTGCACGAGTTCCAGCACCAGCGACCACCCAGGTTCCGTGGGGAGATGGACCCCCAGGCAGCCGAGGACTGGCTGGAGGCGGTCGTCCGAGTTTTCAGGCTAGTGAGGACACCAGCAGACCTCATGGTGATCCTCGCGGCGAGCCTACTGCACACAGCAGCCGGACGCTGGTGGATCCTGATGCTCCAGGTACACGATGAGGCCACCCTCATCTGGACGGACTTCGAGAGCCTCTTCCGCTCAGAGTTCGTCCCGGCCACCCTCCGTGCGGTGCGCATCCAGGAGCTTCTTCAGCTGCGGCAGGGCAGCTTGACGGTCGCTCAGTACGCGGCGAGGTTCACCGACCTATCTCGCTACTCGACGGACATGGTACGGGACCCCTTCTTCCGGGCCCGGACCTTCGAGCAGGGATTGATACACGAGATCAGGGCATCGCTGATCTCCCTCAGCATCCCGACCCAGGAAGGAGTACTGGAGCGGGCCCTCCTGATCGAGAGCTTCCTGGCTGAGTCCACAGTGAGACCTACCGCAGGGCGGCAGATAGCGGAGTCTTCGGCAGCTGGTAGCCAGCGGATGACTCAGGGTTCCAGGAAGACCAGACCTTCCGGCAGGCAACCTCGGGACACTGGCTCAGCAGTGCAGGGCACCCAGCCCGGAGCCAGTCTTCCGAGAGGCAGGCAGTGCTACGAGTGCGGCGGGAGGGGCCACATGGCTCGTGACTGCCCGACCCGTCGTACCGAGGGTCAGCAGACGGTGGAGGGACCACCCAGGCAGAGGCAGAGGGTCGACCGTGGCGGTCCGTAGGGAGGAGGCGGACGAGGCAGAGGAGCTGGCCGAGCAGCAGGTGGTGGGCGACGCTTTGAGGCTCTGCCACCACCACCACCAGGAGGCCCGCCCCGACCACAGGGAGCTGGCGGGCAGAGACAGGCTCAGCTCCAGGCAGCGGAGGCCTACGACCACGGTGCGCCAGAGATGATTCGAGGTACTATCTGTGTCTATTCCACCCTTGCTGCAGTTTTGATAGACACAGGAGCGAGTCACTCTTTCATAGCCACTACCCTTGTTCGGAGCTCGGAGATTCCGACCGAGCCGTTGGCTCGATCCTTACGGCTAGAGACTCCTACGGGAGAAGACTCGACGATTACGCACTGGTGCCGGCAGTGTGAGCTTACTCTAGAAGGCGAGAGCTTCGGCTGGGATCTTCTTGTAGCAGCGTCGAGGCCTTACGACGTCATCTTGGGCATGGATTGGTTATCTACGGTCCATGCTCAGATTGACTGCATTAGGCGCAAGGTGCGATGTGTGCGCACCGACGGGAGCAGGTTCACCTTTACCGGTGAGAAGGGAGCCTTAGCAGCACAGGATGGACTCACGCAGAGGAGAGGTCAGCCCATCACTCATGAGTTGGCTAGCCTCATCCTGGGAGCAGTTGATGTGCGGAGTCCCAGTTTTCCTGCAGTGGTGGATCAGTACACAGACGTCTTTCCCGACGACGTTCCAGGGCTACCTCCTCGCAGAGAGGTAGACTTTTATATTGACCTGTACCCCGGGACATCCCCGATATCCACTCCAGCATATCGGATGGCCCCCGCTGAGCTTCGAGAGCTGCGGGTACAGTTGAAGGACTTGCAGGGCAAGGGGTTCATCCGACCCAGTGTTTCACCCTGGGCTTCCCTGATTTTGTTCGCCAAGAAGGCAGACGGGAGCTTGCGACTGTGTGTCGATTATCATCACCTGAATCAGGTGACAGTGAAGAACAAGTATCCGCTACCCAATATCGATGACCTCTTCGACCAGCTCAAGGGAGCACGGTGGTTCTCGAAGATAGACCTCAGGTCAGGCTATCCTCAGCTTAGAGTTCGAGATGAGGATGTGCAGAAGACGGCCTTCAGGTGTCGGTATGGCCACTATGAGTTCTTGGTTATGCCTTTCGGCGTGACCAACGCTCCAGCAGTGTTCATGAGCCTCATGAACAAGATCTTCCAGCCTTACCTCGATCGATTTGTCGTGGTCTTGATCGACGACATTTTGGTGTACTCGACGATGGAGGAGGAGCACGCCTACCACCTGCGTGTTGTGCTAGACACACTCCGAGAGCACCAGCTTTATGGAAAGCTCTCGAAGTGTCAGTTCTGGTTACGTGAGTTCCACTTCTTGGGGCACGTCATTTCTAAGGCGGGAGTTGCAGTGGATCCCGCGAAGATCGAGGCCGTGCTAGCTTGGGAGCCACCCAAGAGCGTGACAGAGGTGCGGAGTTTCTTGGGCCTAGCCGGATACTATCGGAGATTTGTGCCGGACTTCTCCAGAGTTGCGGCCCCACTCTCAGCATTGACGAAGAAGGGGAAACCCTTCGTGTGGTCAGACAGATGTCAGCAGAGCTTCCAGGAGCTGAGGCAGAGGTTGACCAGCGCACCTATCTTGAGGTTGCCTGAGGAGGGAGTTGGATACGTAGTCTACTGCGATGCATCAGGGACCGGACTCGGGTGTGTCCTGATGCAGGAGCGGGCCGTGATTGCCTACGGATCACGTCAGCTGAGGCCGAATGAGCAGAACTACGCTACCCATGACTTAGAGTTGGCAGCAGTGGTCTTTGCCCTGAAGACATGGCGACACTATCTGATGGGCGAGCGCTTCACAGTCTTTTCTGACCACCAGAGTCTCAGGTACATCTTCTCTCAGAAGGACCTGAACCTGAGACAGCGGCGATGGCTCGAGTTCCTCCAGGACTATGACTTTGAGATAGTCTATACTCCTGGGAAAGGGAACGTGGTGGCTGATGCCCTCAGCAGGAGGACGGGCATCCATCTACTTGAGGAGGCGACAGAGCAGCTAGCCTCTTTGCAGATATCCTTCATGGATAGAGACGGAGCAGCCTTCCTTCAGTCTCTCACAGTCTCTCCTCCACTTCTTCAGCGGGTCAGAGAGGCACAGCATGGGGACGTTGACTGTGAGACGCGGTGTGCACAGATATCCTCGGGACAGACACCTGATGGTTTCTCCCTTGGAGCAGAGCACGATGTCCTTTTCAGAGGACGTACCTTGGTACCAGTCGCCTTACGAGAGGAGGTGCTGAGAGAGTTTCACACTTCTCCTTTGGCGGTACATCCTGGAGTGGCGAAGATGTACCAGGATCTCAGACGACAGCACTGGTGGCCGGGCATGAAGAAGGTTGTGGCAGAGTTCGTTTCACGGTGCCTCACCTGCCAGTAGTTGAAGGCAGAGCATCAGGTACCAGCAGGCTTGGTACAACCCTTGGAGGTCCCGGAGTGGAAGTGGGACGGGATATCTATGGACTTTGTGACTGGAGTTCCACACACTTCCAGAGGTCACGATTCCAGTTGGGTGATTGTTGACCGACTCACCAAGTCGGCACACTTCTTAGCCATCCGAGACCAGGGCACAGTGGAGAGCTTGGGGCGTCTCTACATTCAGGAGATTGTACGACTTCACGGTGTGCCATCGACTATCGTCTCCGATCGGGACGCTCGTTTTACTTCCCGGCTTTGGAAGGGGTTGCAGGAGGCGTTTGGGACGCGACTACGTCTGAGCACCGCCTTTCACCCTCAGACGGATGGTCAGACGGAGAGGACCATTCAGACTCTCTAGGACATGCTCCGCGCATGTGTCATCGACTTTGGTCGCAGCTGGGAGGACCACCTACCCTTGGTGGAGTTCGCGTACAACAACAGCTACCACTCCACCATCGGGATGGTACCCTACGAGGCGTTGTACGGCAGGCCTTGCAGATCTCCTTTGTGCTGGACAGACCCTGGGGAGTCAGCACTTGTGGGACCAGAGATGGTCCGGGCCACGACAGAGAAGGTCCAGGTTATCCAGGAGCGGATGAGGACAGCACAGAGCCGGCAGAAGTCATATGCTGACAGGAGGCGGAGGCCACTAGAGTTCGAGGATGGCGACCACGTCTTCTTGCGGGTCTCACCTCGACGTGGTTTGAGGAGATTTGGCCGAGGCGGAAAGTTGTCTCCACGCTTCATCGGACCCTTCCAGGTCCTCAGCAGGGTTGGCGAGGTGGCTTATCGCCTGGCTCTGCCACCTCAGTTGCACCGGGTGCACGACGTCTTCCACGTATCCCAGCTGAGGAGATACGTGCACGACCCGACGCACATCATTGACTATGGGGAGCTAGACGTGGATGATGAAGCGAATTTTGCGGAGGTCCCAGTGGAGATAGAGGATCGACAGGAGCGGGTCCTACGTGGGCGATCGATTCCTCTTGTGCGCATCAGATGGCAGCACGTGAACCTCCAGGAGAGCACTTGGGAGCGGGAGGCTCAGATGCGTGCTCAGTACCCACTTTTGTTTCCCTAGTTTTTGATGTATCTTTACGGGGACGTAAAGTCCTGAGGTGGGAGTAATGTAAAGACCCGTAAATTTCAAGGAAATTTTTTTCTTAATTTTCTTTGGAATTTTACAAGAACGCAGTTTCTGACGGCGCCTGATTCCGAGGCCCGGTGTGCCCGGAATCATTTTCCGAAGTTTGGCTCGGGTACGTTCAGTGAACGGACGAGCGGGGTTTTCTAACTTTTGAACCGGTGCCCGAAATCGAATTCTGAGGGCACCGATGAAATCGCAGCGCCAGTATTCGCTTAGAAACGCCTCTTCCGGAGTTTCGTTTGCTCGGGTGTGGTTTTTAATTTTCGGGCTTAAAGTTAAGAAATAAAATAATTTTGCGACAACTTTATTTTATTTCACATAAGCCACTTGGAAGCCACTTGAAGCCACTTAAAGGCGGCTTGAACTGAGTTGAACTGGATATGATGCTATCCAGAAATATCCTACCCCCCTTGGTAGGATATTTGTGAGGTGGGGCCCACACGAGCCCCGCCGTTTCTTTCCGCTAAGAAACGCACCCGTGAAAACCCGTCTTAATGAAAGTCAACCGACGCGTTTTCTAAATTCTTAACAGACCATTTAATTGGGCGGTTTATTTCGTGAATTAAATGGGCTGTTTCTTTCGTGAATTAAATGGGTCGTTTCTTTCGTTGAATTAATTCAACGAATTAATGGATTGTTTCTTAACCAGTTTTTCAAATTCGTTGGCGTAATAATAAAATAAGGCCAACGCTTAACCTCTGGTTATTTGCGCTTGAGATGATTTGAGAGAACCATCGTAACTTCTTCTCCCTCGTGAAGAACGCGAAGAACGCGAAGAACGTGAAGAACGCCGAACCCAGAAATCGACGACGCCTTCGCCCAAGACGTTCTTCCGATCTCCGATCTCCGATCACCGACCATTTGAGGTGAGTGGTTTCAGAGTTCCACTCAAGGTTCTTTCCTTTTTGTTTTAAACACAGATTTAATTAATCATGTTTTAAATCTGTTGTTCTTGGTTCGTTGAGTTCTCCGACTCAACGCCGGTTCCCGCGACGACGCGACGCCTCCCCGCGACGACGCGACGATTCCTCTCTTCCGCGACGATCCTTTCCGCGAAGAACGCCCGCGCGCGACGATCGACGAGGTAGGGATTTGTTTTTGAAATTTACCCCTTTTTAATTTTTCCGGTGAACGTTCTTTGAAAATTAAAAAGTCGGTTTCAAATGAACAATTTTATTTCAATTAAAATTGTCGGTTCATGTGTTGAACAATTTTCTCCCGGTTGTTTATCTCTAACGCGGAGGGTGCGGGCCAAACGAACACGGCCCGACGACCCTCCTCCGTTCTTCGTTTGTGAGGATTTGACGGTCGACGACGGAACGTGCCGCAGCGGACGCTTGATGATTCCGCAGTAAAGAACGGATCCCGGGAGGAGCAACGACGCAGACGGGAAGGAAAACGGGACACCAGAGCGACGCCGGCGGCCCGCGGAAGTTGCCGGCGGCGCGGGTTACCGGCGCGGCGGCGCCCCGGCGTGCCGCCGGACGAGTCCCCCGCAGCTGAAGCCGCGGCGGCGGTGGCCAACGGACCCGCAGCCGCGCGGGTCCGGTTCGTCCAGGCGGGACGCGGCTCCGCCGCGTCCGCGGTTCGCCAGCGCGGCCCGCACGCGGGCCGCGGTTCTTCCTCAGGCCGCGGGTCAGCGCCCGCGGCTCCCACCCATGCCGCTCGGCCAAGCCGAGCCGGGCCGGGCCAGCCGGGTCGGGTCGGCCCGGTTCGGGCCGACCCAGGGGGGGTCGGGCCGGGTCGGCCCGGGCCCGTACCCCCCATCTTCGGACGTTTTCGTTCAAATGCCCGTATCTTGAGCTTCGTGCCTCCAAACGACTCGCCGTCAGCGGAATCACGATCCTTGGATCGAGACGGTCGTTTCGGTATATCGCACTCAAGGTTTCGGATTACTTTGAGTCCGGCCGGGTTGGTTCGTACACGAGACCAACTGGGCCCTCGGAGCGGAAACGCTCATATCTTGAGCTACGGACGTCCGATTGACGTGCCGTCAGCTTTGTTGAATTCCTCTAAGTGAGAAGGATCTTTTGGCATACTCCGCCCGAGGTTTGGACGCAGGTGGAGTTCGGTCGGGTTGGTTTTGCCTTAAAAACCAACCGGACCCCTGGGACGAAAATGCCAATATCTCTCAGACCGGGCGTCCGATTGACGCGCCATCTGGGACGTTGAGTTCCTGTTGACGATACGGAACTTTTGGATACATCAACTTCGGACTTCGTGTTAGTTAATGTATCAGCCTCTCGGCTCGTGGAGCGGACCCTCCCGAACGAGCTTGCTGTGTGCGGGAACCCTAGTGCTGGCAGCAACTGCTACTTCGACAGCGACGACTGTGCAGAGATCCTCCGTGGACTCCGACGACGACCGTGCAGAGATCCTCCGTGGACTGCGGCGACGACTGTGCAGAGATCCTCAGCGGACTGCGACGACTACTGCACTCAGCGATCCTACGTGGATCAGTGCTTCAGGTCCTGCGTGGGCCCGGTCCTGTGTGGGCCCGATCCTGTGTGGGTCCGATCCTGTGTGGGTCATCTCTCAGCGGTTCTGTGTGAGCCAACTCCTACAGGTCCTGCGTGGGACCGATCCTGTGTGGGTCACTGCAAGGTTAGTACCTATCGATCCTTCGTGGGTCCGACGACTTAGATGGTTCAATGATCATCTTTATCGTCATCCGAAGAAGTATACCTGTGTGAGCTGAATCTTGTGTTACTCTCCTTTGTGGATTGTGTTGAGCTATCCTGTGTGGATTTACTGTTTACTCTCCTTTGTGGATTGTGTTGTTCTATCCTGCGTGGGTATGCATTTTGCTTTCCTGTGTGGACTGGGTTGTGCTTGGGCTCGGACGTTGGAGCCGAACGGGGAATTGCAGACTTAGGTATATGTATGGGCATATACCTAAGCCGTGTCAGATGTTACTTCGTTATTGCATCTCTTCTTCGTGATTTATCCTTTGTGGATTTCGGGAGACCTTCGGGGGTCTCGGGGTCCCTACTGAGTAGCTTATACTCACCCCTGCACGGGCTATGCCCGCACATCGTGGTGTTGGTTGCAGACGACGGACAACGCTGATCGTGGAGGAGGCGTGCGGAGCTGGACAGTACCTGGAGGTGGACCACTGGGCGGGACGTACTCGGAGCGGTTAGGTGGACCCGAGGAGCAGCGGAGGATATCTGTACCCACCCTTCAGGTGGGACTTCCAGAGGACGGCTCGACGCTGCAGTTTTTCCCTTTTCAGTTGCTGTTTTTCCTTTCAGTTGTACTTTACAGTTGGGCTTGTATTTCCGGCCCCTTTTACTTCCAGCACAGCTTGTACAGTTTTACTTAGTGTTTACTTTTCCGCTTGCTTATTCTGTGGTGCTTGTTTTCTTTTCAAAGGCAATGCCTTCCCTTTTGTTGGGATTTACGCCTTGGTGCTAGTCACCAGCCCCTGGCCTATGGAAGGCGGGCTTGGGGTAGTCACGGCACGGGCCCCGAGGACGGGTCGTGACAAATTGGTATCAGAGGTGGTCGGTTCTACCGCAGACTCTGATCTTTCTTCTATGTGAAGCAATAGTGTTTAGCGTATTGAGTGCGGTTATCAGTCCAGGGAGTCCAGGGTTGGTGCGGCGGCCGACGTATCCATACACCAGGACCCTGACTTCTGATTTCTGACTTAATGCACGAAAACATTGATTGCATGTGTGTTTCAAGATTCCTCTGTGATTACTTGTGTCAGCTCACCAGGTATACTGTTCTGACCGTGGCATACTTGTTTTCTTTTCCGGATGGCACGACGACAACAGCCAGCTAGGGTTCCTAGAGTAGGGCGCGACGACAGCCTGCCGAGCGACGAGGCCTCGGTACAGGGCCCGTTGACAGCAGAGGCACCGACGGTACCTTTACCCGCCGAGCCCCCGATGCTTCCAGCACTGGCAGCTGACGACGCACGACGCCTCGGAGCTATGCACGAGTTCCAGCCCCAGTGACCACCCAGGTTCCGTGGGGAGACGGACCCCCAGGCAGCCGAGGACTGGCTGGAGGCGGTCGTCCGAGTTTTCAGGCTAGTGAGGAGACTAGCAGACCTCATGGTGATCCTCACGGCGAGCCTACTGCACGCAGCAGCCGGACGCTGGTGGAGCCTGATTCTCTAGGTACACGATGAGGCCACCCTCATCTGGACAGACTTCGAGAGCCTCTTCCGCTCAGAGTTCGTCCCGGCCACCCTTCGTGCGGTGCGCATCCCGGAGCTTCTTCAGCTGCGGCAGGGCAGCTTGACGGTCGCTTAGTACGCGGTGAGGTTCACCGACCTATCTCGCTACTCGACGGACATGGTACGGGACCCCTTCTTCCGGGCCCGGACCTTCGAGCAGGGATTGAGACACGAGATCAGGGAACCACTGATCTCCCTCAGCATCCCGACCCAGGCAGGAGTACTGGAGCGAGCCCTCCTGATCGAGAGCTTCCTGGCTGAGTCCACAGCGAGACCTACCGCATGGCGGCAGATAGCGGAGGCTTCGGCAGCTGGTAGCCGGCGGATGACTCAGGGTTCCAGGCAGACCAGACCTTCCGGCAGGCGACCTTGGGACACTGGCTCAGCAGTGCAGGGCACCCAGCCCGGAGCCAGTCTTCCGAGAGGCAGGCAGTGCTACGAGTGCGGCGGGGTGGCCACATGGCTCGTGACTGCCCGACCCGTCGTACCGAGGGTCAGCAGACGGTGGAGGGACCACCCAGGCAGAGGCAGAGGGTCGACCGTGGCGGTCCGTAGGGAGGAGGCGGACGAGGCAGAGGAGCTGGCCGAGCAGCAGGTGGTGGGCGACGCTTTGAGGCTCTGCCACCACCACCACCAGGAGGCCCGCCCCGACCACAGGGAGCTGGCGGGAAGAGACAGGCTCAGCTCCAGGCAGCGTAGGCCTACGACCACGGTGCGCCAGAGATGATTCGAGGTACTATCTGTGTCTATTCCACCCTTGCTGCAGTTTTGATAGACACAGGAGCGAGTCACTCTTTCATAGCCACTGCCCTTATTCGGAGCTCGGAGATTCCGACCGAGCCGTTGGCTCGATCCTTACGGCTAGAGACTCCTACGGGAGCAGACTCGACGATTACGCACTGGTGCCGACAGTGTGAGCTTACTCTAGGAGGCGAGAGCTTCGGCTGGGATCTTCTTGTAGCAGCATCGAGGCCTTACGACGTCATCTTGGGCATGGATTTGTTATCTACGGTCCATGCTCAGATTGACTGCATTAGGCGCAAGGTGCGATGTGTGCGCACCGACGGGAGCAGGTTCACCTTTACCGGTGAGAAGGGAGCCTTAGCAGCACAGGATGGACTCACACAGAGGAGAGGTCAGCCCATCACTCATCAGTTGGCTAGCCTCATCCTGGGAGCAGTTGACGTGCGGAGTCCCAGTTTTCCTGCAGTGGTGGATCAGTACGCGGACGTCTTTCCCGACGACGTTCCAGGACTACCTCCTCGCAGAGAGGTAGACTTTTATATTGACCTGTACCCCGGGACATCCCCGATATCCACTCCAGCATATCGGATGGCCCCCGCTGAGCTTCGAGAGCTGCGGGTACAGTTGAAGGACTTGCAGGGCAAGGGGTTCATCCGACCCAGTGTTTCGCCCTGGGCTTCCCCGATTTTGTTCGCCAAGAAGGTGGACGGGAGCTTGCGACTGTGTGTCGATTATCGTCGCCTGAATCAGGTGACAGTGAGGAACAAGTATCCGCTACCCAGGATCGATGACCTCTTCGACCAGCTCAAGGGAGCACGGTGGTTCTCGAAGATAGACCTCAGGTCAGGCTATCCTCAGCTTAGAGTTTGAGACGAGGATGTGCAGAAGACGACCTTCAGGTGTCGGTATGGCCACTATGAGTTCTTGGTTATGCCTTTCGGCGTGACCAACGCTCCAGCAGTGTTCATGAGCCTCATGAACAGGATCTTCCAGCCTTACCTCGATCGATTTGTCGTGGTCTTCATCGACGACATTTTGGTGTACTCGACGACGGAGGAGGAGCACGCCTACCACCTGCGTGTTGTGCTAGACACACTTCGAGAGCACCAGCTTTATGGCAAGCTCTCGAAGTGTCAGTTCTGGTTACGTGAGGTCCACTTCTTGGGGCACGTCATTTCTGAGGCGGGAGTTGCAGTGGATCCCGTGAAGATCGAGGCCGTGCTAGCTTGGGAGCCACCCAAGAGCGTGACAGAGGTGCGGAGTTTCTTGGGCCTAGACGGATACTATCGGAGATTTGTGCCGGACTTCTCCAGAGTTGCGGCCCCACTCTCAGCGTTGACGAAGAAGGGGAAACCCTTCGTGTGGTCAGACAGATGTCAGCAGAGCTTCCAGGAGCTGAGGCAGAGGTTGACCAGCGCACCTATCTTGAGGTTGCCTGAGGAGGGAGTTGGATACGTAGTCTACTACGATGCATCAGGGACCGGACTCGGGTGTGTCCTGATGCAGGAGAGGGCCATGATTGCCTACGGATCACGTCAGCTAAGGCCGCATGAGCAGAACTACGCTACCCATGACTTAGAGTTGGCAGCAGTGGTCTTTGCCCTGAAGACATGGCGACACTATCTGATGGGCGAGCGCTTCACAGTCTTTTCTGACCACCAGAGTCTCAGGTACATCTTCTCTCAGAAGGACCTGAACCTGAGACAGCGGTGATGGCTCGAGTTCCTCCAGGACTATGACTTTGAGATAGTCTATACTCCTGGGAAATGGAACGTGGTGGCTGATGCCCTCAGCAGGAGGACGGGCATCCAGCTACTTGAGGAGGCGACAGAGCAGCTAGCCGCTTTGCAGATATCCTTCGTGGATAGAGAAGGAGCAGCCTTCCTTCAGTCTCTCACAGTCTCTCCTCCACTTCTTCAGAGGGTCAGAGAGGCACAGCATGGGGACGTTGACTGTGAGACGCGGCGTGCACAAATATCCTCGGGACAGGCACCTGATGGTTTCTCCCTTGGAGCAGAGCACGATGTCCTTTTCAGAGGACGTACCTTGGTACCAGTCGCCTTACGAGAGGAGGTGCTGAGAGAGTTTCACACTTCTCCTTTGGCGGTACATCCTGGAGTGGCGAAGATGTACCAGGATCTCAGACGACAGCACTGGTGGCCGGGCATGAAGAAGGCTGTGGCAGAGTTCGTTTCACGGTGCCTCACCTGCCAGCAGGTGAAGGCAGAGCATCAGGTACCAGCAGGCTTGGTACAGCCCTTGGAGGTCCCGGAGTGGAAGTGGGACGGGATATCTATGGGCTTTGTGACTGGACTTCCACGCACATCCAGAGGTCACGATTCCAGTTGGGTGATTGTTGACCGACTCACCAAGTCGGCACACTTCTTACCCATCCGATAGAAGGGCACAGTGGAGATCTTGGGGCGTCTCTACGTTCAGGAGATTGTACGACTTAAGGGTGTGCCATCGACTATCGTCTCCGATCGGGACGCTCGTTTTACTTCTCGGCTTTGGAAGGGGTTGCAGGAGGCGTTCGAGACGCGACTACGTCTGAGCACCGCCTTTCACCCTCAGACGGATGGTCAGATGGAGAGGACCATTCAGACTCTCGAGGACATGCTCCGCGCATGTGTCCTCGACTTTGGTCGCAGTTGGGAGGACCACCTACCCTTGGTGGAGTTCGCGTACAACAACAGCTACCACTCCACCATCGGGATGGCACCCTACGAGGCGTTGTACGGAAGGCCTTGCAGATCTCCTTTGTGCTGGACAGACCCTGGGGAGTCAGCACTTGTGGGACCAGAGATGGTCCGGGCCACGACAGAGAAGGTCCAGGTCATCCAGGAGCGGATGAGGACAGCACAGAGCCGGTAGAAGTCATATGCTGACAGGAGGCGGAGGCCACTAGAGTTCGAGGATGGCGACCACGTCTTCTTGCGGGTCTCACCTCGACGTGGTTTGAGGAGATTTGGCCGAGGCGGCAAGTTGTCTCCACGCTTCATCGGACCCTTCCAGGTCCTCAGCAGGGTTGGCGAGGTGGCTTATCGCCTGGCTCTGCCACCTCAGTTGCACCGGGTGCACGACGTCTTCCACGTATCCCAGCTGAGGAGATACGTGCACGACCCGACGCACATCATTGACTATGGGGAGCTAGACGTGGATGATGGAGCGACTTCTGCGGAGGTCCCAGTGGAGATAGAGGATCGACAGGAGCGGGTCCTACGTGGGCGATCGATTCCTCTTGTGCGCATCAGATGGCAGCACAGGAACCTCCAGGAGAGCACTTGGGAGCGGGAGGCTCAGATGCGTGCTCAGTACCCACTTTTGTTTCCCTAGTTTTTGATGTATCTTTACGGGGACGTAAAGTCCTAAGGTGTGAGTAATGTAAAGTCCCGTAAATTTCAAGGTAATTTTTTTCTTAATTTACTTTGGAATTTTACAAGAACGCAGTTTCTGACGGAGCCTGATTCCGAGGCCCGGTGTGCCCGGAATCATTTTCCGAATTTTGGCTCGGGTACGTTCAGTGAACGGACGAGCGGGGTTTTCTAACTTTTGAACCGGTGCCCGGAATCGAATTCTGAGGGCACTGATGAAATCACAGCACCAGTATTCGCTTAGAAACGCCTCTTCCGGAGTTGCGTTTGCTCGGGTGTGGTTTTTAATTTTCGGGCTTAAAGTTAAGAAATAAAATAATTTTGCGACAACTTTATTTTATTTCACATAAGCTACTTGAAGCCACTTAAAGGCGGATTGAACTGAGTTGAACTGGATAGGATGCTATCCAGAAATATCCTACCCCCCTTGGTAGGATATTTGTGAGGTGGGGCCCGCACGAACCCCGCCGTTTCTTTCCGCTAAGAAACGCACCCGCGAAAACCCGTCTTAATAAAAGTCAACCGACGCGTTTTCTAAATTCTTAACAGACCATTTAATTGGGCGGTTTATTTCGTGAATTAAATGGGCTGTTTCTATCGTGAATTAAATGGGTCGTTTCTTTCGTTGAATTAATTCAACGAATTAATGGATCGTTTCTTAACCAGTTTTTCAAATTCGTTGGCGTAATAATAAAATAAGGCCAACGCTTAACCTCTGGTTATTTGCGCTTGAGAAGATTTGAGAGAACCATCGTAACTTCTTCTCCCTCGCGAAGAACGCGAAGAACGTGAAGAACGCCGAACCCAGAAATCGACGACGCCTTCGCCCAAGACGTTCTTCCGATCTCCGATCTCCGATCACCGACCATTTCAGGTGAGTGGTTTCAGAGTTCCGCTCAAGGTTCTTTCCTTTTTGTTTTAAACACAGATTTAATTAATCATGTTTTAAATCTGTTGTTCTTGGTTCGTTGAGTTCGCCGACTCAACGCCGGTTCCCGCGACGACGCGACGATTCCTCTTTTCCGCGACGATCCTTTTCGCGAAGAACGCCCGCGCGCGACGATCGACGAGGTAGGGATTTGTTTTGGAAATTTACCCCTTTTTAATTTTTCCGGTGAACGTTCTTTGAAAATTAAAAAGTCGGTTTCAAATGAACAATTTTATTTTAATTAAAATTGTCGGTTCATGAGTTGAACAATTTTCTCCCGGTTGTTTATCTCTAACGCGGAGGGTGCGGGCCAAACGAAAACGGCCCGACGACCCTCCGCTGTTCTTCGTTTGTGAGGATTTGAAGGTCGATGATGGAACGTGCCGCAGCGGACGCTTGACGATTCCGCAGTAAAGAACGGATCCCGGGAGGAGCAACGGCGCAGACGGGAAGGAAAACGGGCCACCGGAGCGACGCCGGCGGCCCACGGAAGTTGCCGGCGGCGCGTGTTACCGGCGCGGCGCCGGACGAGTCCGCCGCGGCTGAAGCCGGGGCGGCGGCGGCCAACGGACCCGCAGCCGCGCGGGTCCGGTTCGTCCAGGCGGGACGCGGCTCAGCCGCGTCCGCGGTTCGCCAGCGCGGCCCGCACGCGGGCCGCGGTTCTTCCTCAGGCCGCGGATCAGCGCCCGCGGCTCCCACCCGCGCCGCTCGGCCAAGCCGAGCCGGCCGACCCAGGGGGGGTCGGGCCGGGTCGCCCCGGGCCCGTACCCCCCATCTTCGGACGTTTTCGTTCAAACGTTCGTATCTTGAGCTTCGTGCCTCCAAATGACTCGCCGTCAGCGGCATCGCGATCCTTGGATCGAGACGGTCGTTTCGGTATATCGCACTCAAGGTTTCGGATTACTTTGAGTCCGGCCGGGTTGGTTCGTACACGAGACCAACCGGGCCCTCGGAGCGGAAACGCTCATATCTTGAGCTACGGACGTCCGATTGACGTGCCGTCAGCTTTGTTGAATTACTCTAAGTGAGACGGATCTTTTGGAATACTCTGCCCGAGGTTTGGATGCAGGTGGAGTGCGGTCGGGTTGGTTTTGCCTTAAAAACCAACCGGACCCCTGGGACGAAAATGCCAATATCTCTCAGACCGGGCGTCCGATTGACGCGCCGTCTACGACGTTGAGTTCCTGTTGACGATACGGAACTTTTGGATACATCAAATTCGGGCTTCGTGTCAGTTGATGTGTCAGCCTCTCGGCTCGTGGAGCGGACCCTCCCGAACGAGCTTGCTGTGTGCGGGAACCCTAGTGCTGGCTGCAACTGCTACTTCGACAGCGACGACTGTGCAGAGATCCTCCGTGGACTCCGACGACGACCGTGCAGAGATCCTCCATGGACTGCGGTGACGACTGTGCAGAGATCCTCAGCGGACTGCGACGACTACTGCACTCAGCGATCCTACGTGGATCAGTGCTTCAGGTCCTGCGTGGGCCCGGTCCTGTGTGGGCCCGATCCTGTGTGGGTCCGATCCTGTGTGGGTCATCTCTCAGCGGTTCTATGTGAGCCAACTCCTACAGGTCCTGCGTGGGCCCGATCCTGTGTGGGTCACTGCAAGGTTAGTACCTATCGATCCTTCGTGGGTCCGACGAATTAGATGGTTCAATGATCATCTTTATCGTCATCCGAAGAAGTATACCTGTGTGAGCTGAATCTTGTGTTACTCTCCTTTGTGGATTGTGTTGAGCTATCCTGTGTGGATTTACTGTTTACTCTCCTTTGTGGATTGTGTTGTTCTATCCTGCGTGGGTATGTGTTTTGCTTTCCTGTGTGGACTGGGTTGTGCTTGGGCTCGGACGTTGGAGCCGAACGGGGAATTGCAGACTTAGGTATATGTATGGGCATATACCTAAGCCGTGTCAGATGTTACTTCGTTATTGCATCTCTTCTTCGTGATTTATCCTTTGTGGATTTCGGGAGACCTTCGGGGGTCTCGGGGTCCATACTGAGTAGCTTATACTCACCCCTGCATGGGCTATGCCTGCACATCGTGGTGTTGGTTGCAGACGACGGACAACGCTGATTGTGGAGGAGGCGTGCGGAGCTGGACAGTACCTGGAGGTGGACCACTGGGCGGGACGTACTCGGAGCGGTTAGGTGGACCCGAGGAGCAGCGGAGGATATCTGTACCCACCCTTCAGGTGGGACTTCCAGAGGACGGCTCGACGCTGCAGTTTTTCCCTTTTCAGTTGCTGTTTTTCCTTTCAGTTGTACTTTACAGTTGGGCTTGTATTTCCGGCCCCTTTTACTTCCAGCACAGCTTGTACAGTTTTACTTAGTGTTTACTTTTCCGCTTGCTTATTCTGTGGTGCTTGTTTTCTTTTCAAAGGCAATGCCTTCCCTTTTGTTGAGATTTACGCCTTGGTGCTAGTCGCCAGCCCCTGGCCTATGGAAGGCGGGCTTGGGGTAGTCACGGCACGGGCCCCGAGGACGGGTCGTGACACTATGTTTATTAACATTGTAATGTTTTCTTTTCATTAAGAAACATGGAATAATTTTTTTAATTTTTCTTAATAGTTGTTAATGTAATTTTTTTATATATTGATAAATTTAAATTTTATGAATCAACCCATTTTATTTTAATGATTAGAATGGTACCTCAATATAATTTGTGTCATAAATTCTATAATTGGTTTCCTAGAAGTAATTAGGAATCCTTTGAATATATTAAATAATCTTGAAGTTGATGGTGTAAAGAAGAATCTTTTCATTATAGAATATGGTTGTAAATGATTATAATCTTTATAGATCATATGAATTTAGTGAATATTAAATGAGATTGAAATATCTAAATAAAAAAATAATAATTAATGGATATATAAATAAATTTACACCTTTTTATGTATAGATATAGTTGAAATTACATTGGATGGTTTCACTCTAATGGTAATTAGTGTTGTGGTGACTCTGGCTTAGAGAAAAAATATCAACATTTAAAGATGTGAAAGTAGTTATATATCAATATCATGTTTAAAGAATTTATTCATAAATTTCATTTTGATAAATATATTAGATGATATTTGTGATTATGTAAGATACGTTTATGAATGGGTTATTTGAATGATGGAAGTAAAACATAAAATCATTTTTTACTGAATTTATTTACATTGTTTTGTTGGATGGATAAATGGTGGATGATTTATTCACTATAGTTATTGAGATTTCAAGATTCATTACTGGTTGTGGAGAATCTCTAAAGGATTTAATAATTTTAATTTTGTTACTTTATGACTTTCCAAACATGTTTGATAAAATAGTCTTATCACTTGAAGATAATAATTTGAATAAATTTCCACTGGATGAAATGATTAATGCTATGTTTTTTCATGATATGAAGAAAGGTGACTTTTTCATTAAAATAACTAATATGAAGACTAAAATCTATTTCAAAACCCAGAATTAAAATAATTAATCTATGGTGGTTGAGGATATATATATATATATATAAATATATTTCTATGGAAATATTGATTTTAGATTTTATAAGATCACATATCTATTCTCAAGAAGTATCCTTTAATTAAGAGGTTGATATCATAGTATAAAACTTTTAGGTGTTGTATTTTTATAGTAATTGGACATTAATTATACAATGTATAAATAATTGGAGGTCGAAAATGAATATGGGGAATCAAAGAAGTTCTCTCAGAATAAGAATTTGAATTTGAATAGGAAGAAGACTCCATCAGTGGTAAAATAAAAGATATTTTCTATACTCAAAAGGAAAATGTGTTTTTAATGAAAGAGGAATAAAAATGAGATAATATTAAAAGATAAGAATATTCATCATCTAGTGATCATAGGTATGTGTTTTATTGGAAATATAAATGTTGAATAGTTTTGTAATAATGGAGGGAAGAATAAATTTACATTATATATAAACTAAAATGACAATTAAATGAAGGTATCATGAATATCACAAAACTGAAGAGGAATAATGAGATTGTCCAACCTTAACATATATACACATTACATAATTGTACATAAATATCAATTATATATCATTACAAATTATATTCCCAAAACATGAAGGATTATTATCTTTAGGGATTGTCAATATACATGTCTTATTTTATAACACATTATACATTTATTCCACCAATGGATCCCATTTTACTATAATCTATAAATGTTATATGTAATATTATACTTATTATTCCATTGAATTGTAAAAAATGAAAAGGCTAAGATCAAGCAATAATTAATCGGTAAAACATAATAGATTTCAATTGAATCAATATAGGAGATCATAAATGAGTAGGAAAAAAACATGGATTTAGGATAAAATACTCCTAAAATATAACTCAAATGATTTAAAACCCAAGATCATAAAATGAATCATAAATAGAATCTATAAAATATCAAAGTAATTTGTAATCATATATGAATTGTTTACATGTGGTTGTATATAAAATCATTTCTTATCTTATAGAGTACTCCGCATACCATCATCAAAGAGTGGATAAACATGTCCCTAAAATAGTGGACTAAGATAAATTCTTATTTATTGTTACATATCATCTCCTAAGATATATGATTTATCTAATTGATATGATGGATATATAATTATAGGACCTCCCATTAAATAATTATAAACCATATATATTTGTGTTTTATAGTCTTGGAGACATTAAAAAATTCACCATAACATAATAATACAAAGAAAATTAAATTGGTTTTGTGAAAAATTTCAAAATAATTAAAAATAAATCATCCAAATAATATAATTATCTGATAATTTTATAAATATTGTTGGAAAAAATTGGAAACATTAAAGGACATAGAAAAAACATAAGGAAATAGAGATAAAAATATTAATTTCGCACATTTTTATGTTATTCAGAGTCAATAATAGAGATCCTATGATATCATAGAAATATAGGTATGTTAATAAAACAAATTCATGAATCAATACAAATAATATATATGTAAATGAATAATATAAAATAATTAAAATTAATAAAAATAAAACACCACTAAAAATTTCATAATCATTTATATATGAATCAATTTAATATGAGGCGTAAAAATACATGTAGATCACCAATGCAACCATAAGAGAAGAAAAATGGGATAATTCATTTAAATTTAAATCAAAAGATCATAATGGATGTTTAGGTATCGATTATAATGGTTAAAAATAAAGATTAACAAAGAAAACCTTATGATATTCGTTGTGGTTATATCAAAGTCGATTGAAAGGGAGAACATGAGATATAATTTTCAATCACATAAAATATATGAAAAATTGTATAACATTTGTCTATGGGGTTGTATATAAACAAAATATAATAATATAAGTGGTGAATATGATAAATATCTAAATAATAGGAAATTTTGATTAGAAACCCTTATCGTTAACCCCAACTCACAAAAGTTCTCTTTAAAAACTTTTATAATAAAAGATACCCCTTAATATCTTATTTTATCATCACATCAACATTTATTATAATTTTTATATATTAAATATATTTATTTTTTATATAAATATTAGTTAGTTATATCTTTTTTCCATTATCATATATTAGTAGTTTGGATTATTTTATACTGGTTTTATTATAGAGATGTTAATCATTCTTCATTGTTAATAAGATAATAATCCCAATATTAGTGCAAGTATGGGAATCTTGTTATTATAATGATTTATATTCACCCATTTTTATTTCTATAGTATCATTATGGTTAATAAGAGTGGAATTCATATGGTGCCTATTTCTTTTTTCATTTACAAAATTAACAAGTTAGTTTTAATGATATTCCATCTGTGTTCCACAATTTCAGAAGAAACAATAATTAAATATTTTGTTCATTAATATTATATTTTAATAGTATTAATTAATTTAT
Source organism: Viscum album (assembly GCA_963277665.1). Taxonomy (NCBI): domain Eukaryota; kingdom Viridiplantae; phylum Streptophyta; class Magnoliopsida; order Santalales; family Viscaceae; genus Viscum; species Viscum album. Next base: position 370,100,684 of record OY728132.1, on the reverse strand, counting down.
TCTAATCCATGATAAAAATTATGAAGATGGTATTACTTTGTTCATGTATGTTTTTGAACCACCCAAAACATTAATACATTTTTGAAATCAATGAATAAGTGTATAGATATACGTAATAGTAATATAATATTAAAAAATATTTATGTTAAAAGAACATAATTATATTTGTTAATGTAGTTTAATAACATTGGAGAATATAAATTAATTAAAAACATTATGAAGAACAAGATTTTTACTTTGATGGAATCATCATTTCTCCCAATTAATTCACACATAAAAAAGGATTTAGATCCCTTTTATTTGACTAGAATCTGAAAACAGAGAGAGGGAAATATATGATTTGAAATTTGGGTAGGAATTCAAGAATAAATTAATTTCTTGATGTTTTATGGTGTGGATAGAGGAATGGTCCTTTTATAATTGATTTTGAGTGTGATATTTAAAATTTTTAAATCCTTATTGGATAAGGAAATTTATTTTAATAAGAAGAGTTTTAATTAATGAAAAAGGTAATATTAGAATAAAACCATTATAAAAATATATTTTTATTCCTTATAATTTTTATAAATCATTTATAGAATATAATATATATGAATATTTTCTGGATTTTCCAATGTCATTCAGTATGCTTCCTTGTAAACTATAATTTTCACAACAAAATGATTACTGTGTGGTAAGGAAATTTAATAGAACATGGAAATGAAATATACAAATATGTATGAGAAATTAATCACAGTTGTCATGAAAATGTGGAAAAAATTCTAGTAAAATTATTTAAATAAAGGATCCCTCTATACTAGTTTTAAATTCATCATAATAAAGTTTGTTTCTAGTTTTTTTATAAAAAAAATAATATATATTTTTTAATATTTAAAGGAAATATTTTTCATTATATGAAGTTACATTTATAATGAAGAATAACTAAATTTAAAACATTAAATGTATATAACCCATTCTTTGTAGGAAACATTTTAGTTAACATACTTTAAAAAGTCAATTTATTTTGAAAATAAAGTAAAACATAAAAAAGATATCATTTACCATGGGAAACTGAAGTTCACTAAGGTTATGCCTCATCCTAGGATCCTCCTACTCTCCATGATTGAACAATACATAACCATTCATGAGAAAATTTTTTTAAGGTGGTCGAATCCAAAGTCCAAAAGATAACCAATACATATCATCATTATATAGTTTTGTTAATGTTATAGAATAGTCCAAAGGCAATGGTAGATGTAATTTTCTTAGTTTACTTTTACTATTATACCTACCTTGGTATCCAGAGTTCTCATATTTTATTCCCTATCCAAAAAATAATTATTGGTTTCTATCCATGTAAAACAAAGTCCAAATATCCATAAAATATTTCACATTTTTGGGAAAAGTGCATTCGATGAATTAATCACACAATATATGTCTTTAAAACAATAAAATAAACATTTATAAAATTTTAAACTTTAATTAAAAAAAAGAACATTCAATGCATTAATCCATGAAAAATATTTAAATAAATAAAAAATTAGGTTCCAACCGAGCCTCAAAAATATTTTTTAGGAATCTATTTAAATTTATGTTGAAAACCATGTTTGAGTGTCCTATTTAAACTCCCATGATTTCCATACACTGTTATACACAAATACACTGACACACACACTCACTCACTCACACACACACACACACATATATCTCAAATTGGAACAATTAACATATTAAAATGTGAATTTTTATACACACAAACAAACACACACAAAGAGAGAGATATATATATACATATTTACCTATATAGATGTGGATAACACCAACATAGAATGATATATTTTTAGAAACACAAAACTATTATAAGATCATTATAAATAATGGTGGGATCCAATTTTTATTCCAAAATATAATTTATAACAATTAATCTCTTTTCTAAATGTTATTTGGCATCTATTAAAACATCTAACGTGACAAATCATCTAAATATGACTTTTAAAAAACATTCAGTTACTTGATGAACATTAAATTGAAAAGATTATAATGTTAACCACGATTTCCACAAATCATGTTATTTTAAGATAATAATTTTTTTAAATTTTATCTAAATAAGGGATTAAAAATTAATAAATCATGGTTTTAGAAGTTAAAAACCAAAACAAGAGGAATCCAACCTGAAACTTGATACTTGAGAAAATAGTAGCACTATCCCTCATCCACTAGATAAAATATAGATTACTAAATTAAGAGGAACCTATAAATTAATAAACCCCTAATTAAATTCATGTCTATGAGGAATAATGAGAAGAAACCATTGATGGGTTTTATTTAGTACTCTTTTCCGTCAGAAACTACGACTACAAAACTCCTCAACAAAACTCACAAACCTTAAGTTCAATGATTTAACAAGAAAAACACCCAAAATTAGAGGTGAGGACATATATGGTATTTGAATAGAATATAAAAAGATGAAAATAATGAAGATAATGGAAAAATATTATTGTGTAGGAGGGGGAAATAAAAATAGAGGATAGTAAACAAGTAACTGAAGAGAGAATCCATTGAAATCCATGGTTGGAAGAGGAGGGTAATTGTGAAACTCTCCCTCATAGCATGAAACAAACATGAGAGAAAGGGTATGGGGTGGGGTGGAATATAGTATAATAAGGGGGTGGGGTATATATATATATTTATTTTATTTTAAATTAATTTTACACTTTATTAGTATTTTATTTTCTTTATTGTAAATGGGTTGACACACCCAGTTTTAACACGGTTTACAAAAACGCTATGCCAACTGTGCACCCCTCACTGATAATAATTGAAACAAATAAAAATTGGTCTTTATGGTTAAAATAAACATTTATCAACCATGAAAAATTGATCATACAAGAATTGAAGGTCCCTCATGTGGTTGACGCACTACTAGACTAACTATGATAGATAACTATGTTCCCTCTAACAAATTGATGAATTTTTAAATTTTCAAATATATACAACCCAAAAATCATTTTTATGACCAAAAGTAAATAATTAGATAAATTAATAAAAATAATAAGTGTTGGGGTGTGAAATTTATCCACACAATATACCTTTCTACGCCCAAAAATCCTCAACTATCTCAAAATACAACAGTAAATACCTAGAAATTTTGATGATTTTTTTTAAATACATTGGAATTTTACGAGTCTGTGGCTTCTGACGGTGCTTAACTCTGAGGCCCGGTGTTCCCGGAAACAATTTTCGAAGTTTAGCTCAGGTACGTTCAGTGAACAAACAAGCGGGTTTTTCTAACTTTTGAACCGGTTCTCGGAATTAAAATCTGAGGGCACCGATGAACTCATAGAACCATTAATTGCTTAAGGGGACACTTACCATAGTTGTGTTCGCAAAAGAGGAGAATTTTATTTTTGGGGGTTTGTTTAAGAAAAAAATTAAAAAAAAAATTCGGTAGCATTTTTTTATTACTAAAGGAGGTTACTCCCTCCCATGGGTTGTTAAGGGTGGGGCCTAAAGCCACTTAATTACCCAAGTGAGGAGGTTAGAGAGGTGGGGCTCACACGAACCCCACCATTTAAATTTCTTGTGACCTCATTTATTCCCCTATTTTTTCCTTGATGTTTCCTCCATTAATATCCCTTGTTTAATTATTGGGTAACTCCTTGTATTGATTAATGAGGAACCTTCCTTTTCCCCTTCTTAATTTACACTGCCAATGTGTTTAATTATGGGGAACCTTCTCTATCCTTTCTTTTGTCAAAACTTTTTAATTAGTGTGGTGAATTAATTACAGGAGAGTTTCGTTGCGTGTGAAATTAAATAACAGGAGGAACCTGTTATTTAATTTTTGGAGGGAATCGTTGGAGAAGGAAAGAACGTGGGAGAACTCTTGAAATTTGGATGAAGAACACCAGCCTCTGACGAAGAACGACGAAGAACAAAGGTTCCTCGGAGATTGATGATGCACCACCAATCTTCTTCTCTGCGACAAGAGTGGAGACACGGCTTCCTCCTCAGCACACTCCAACGCCGCCTTCGTTACCTTTCACCGTGACGCCGTCTACCAAGATGTTGTCTACCGCGACGCCATCTACCGTGAAGCTGACAAACACCTTCTTTGTTGAGGTAGGGGTTATTATTTGTCACGACCAGTCCTCGGGGCCCGTGTCATGACTACCCCAAGCCCGCCTTCTATAGGTCAGGGGCAGGTGACTAGCACCAAAGGCGTAAATCCCAAAATAAGGGAAGGCATTACCTTTATGAAGTAACATACACAACAGAGCATGCAAGAGAAATAAACAATAAGAAAACTTAGTATAAGGTAAGTGATGAAAAAGTAAATGGGCCAATATACAAACACAACTAAAAGTACAATACAACTGAATGGAAAGTACAATAGCAGAAAGAAAAAGAGCAGTACCGAGTCGTCCTCCGGAAATCCCACATGAAGGGTGGGTACAGATAGTCTCCTTAGCTCCTCAGTCCGAACGTCCGCTCCATGTATGTCCCGCCAAGTGGTCCACCTATGGGTACCGACCAGCTCCACAAGCCTCCAACTCGATCAGTGTTGTCCGTCATCTGCATCCTACACAACGTAGTGCGGGCATATCTCATGCAGGGGTGAGTATACGATACTCTGTAGAGACCCCGAGTCCCCCGAAGGTCTCTCATAATCCCCGAAGGATAAACCACAAAGGAAAGATACAATCAAAAAAGTATCAATAACACTACTTAGGTATATGCCCATACATATACCTAAGTCATCAGTTACAGTTTGGCTCCAGCTCTTGAGCCCAAGCACCACCCAGTCCACATAGGAAAGTACAACCCAGTCCACATCGGAAAGAACAACCCAGTCCACATAGGAAAGCACAAGCCAGTCCACATAGGAAATCACAACCCAATCCACATAGGAAAGCACAACCACATCAATGATAATGATTTACAATCAAGACTCATCTCACACAATTATACACTTCCTAAGGTGATAGAGACGATCATATTTATCCAATGATTCATCTAAGCTATCAGACCCACATAAGATACAAGACCAGCTAAGCTGTCAGACCCACATAGGATACAAGACAAGATACTCTGTCGGACCTACTCAGGATACAAGTACAGAGGTCAATACTACCACACCCACGTAGGAATCAAGAACAGTAGGAATCGCTTTCAGACCCACAGAGGATCCCAGTACAGTCGTCCTCTCTATAGGTCCGATAGCGATGACTACTGTTCTTGTATTCTACGTGGGTCTAGCAGTACTGACCTCTGTACTTGTATCCTGAGTGGGTCTGACAGAGTAGATGGTATTTTATCCTATGTGGGTACAACAGCTTAGCTGGTCTTGTATCCTATGTGGTTTCGATATCTTAGATGAATTAGTTGCTACATCTGATCGTCTATATTACCTTACAAAGTATATACCTGTGTGAGATGAGTCTTGATTCTCAATCATTATCATTGATGTGGTTGTGCTTTCCTATTTAGACTAGGTTGTGCTTCCCTATGTGGACTGGGCTGTGCTTTCCTATGTGGACTGGGTTGTTCTTGGCTCGGGAGCTGGAGCCAAACTGTAACTGATGACTTAGGTATATGAATGGGCATATACCTAAGTAGTGTTATTGATACTTCGTGAATGTATCTTTCCTTTATGGTTTATCCTTCGTGGATTCTCTGAGACCTCCGGGGGTCTCGGGGTCCCTACTGAGTATCGTATACTCACCCCTGCACGGGCTATGCCTGCACTACGTTGTGTTGGATGCAAACGATGGACATCACTGATCGAGGTGGAGGCTTGTAGAGCTGGTCGGTACCCGGAGGTGGACCACTTGGCTGGACGTACATGGAGTGGATGGTCGGACCGAGGAGATGAGGAGACTATATGTACCCACCCTTCATGTGGGATTTCCAGAGGATGACTCAGTGTTGCTGTTTTACGTTCTGCTACTGTAATTTCCTTTCATTTGTACTGTACTTTCATTTGGATTTGTATACTGGCCCATTTACTTTTTCAGCAATTACCTTGTACTCAGTTTTTCTTAGTGTTTACTTCGCTTGCGTACTCTGTTGTGTATGTTACTTCATAAAGGCAATGCCTTTCCTTCTTTTGGGATTTACGCCTTTGGTTCTAGTCACCAGCCCTTGGCCTATGGAAGGCTGGCTTGGGGTAGTCACGGCATGGGCCCCGAGGATGGGTCGTGAAAAATTGGTATCCGAGGAGTCAGTTCTACCGCAGAACTCAGGACTTTGATAATTTGTTATGTGTGAAGAAATAGTGTTTAGGGTATTGAGTGTGGTTTTCATTCCAGGGAGTCCAGTGTTGGTGTGGCGGCCGACGTATCTATACACCAGGACCCTGACTTCTGATTTCTGACTCAGTGCACGAAAACATTGATTGCATGTGTGTTTCAAAAGTTATCTTTGTGATTACTTTGAGTCAGCTCACCAGGTATGCTGTTTGACCGTGGCACACCTGTTTCTTTTCAGGATGATCCCACGAAGGCAGCCAGCTAGGGTTCCTCGTTACGCGCGGGATGACATCTCATCGAGTGATGGGGCTTCGGTGTAGGGCCCCATTTCAGTGGAGGCACCAGCTGTACCTCTACCCACCGAGCCACCGATACCACCAGCCCCACCGGCGGAGAGTGCACGCCGCCTGAGTGCGTTGCGTGAGTTTCAGTGACAGAGGCCACCCAGGTTCCATGGAGAGACGGATCCTCAGGAAGCCAAGGATTGGCTAGAGGCTATCATCAGAGTCTTCAGATTGGCAGGGACACCAGCTGACCTTATGGTGATCCTTGCCGTGAGCCTCCTGCATGCAACATGTAGATGGTGGAGACTGATGCTCCAGGTGTACGATTAGGCATCTCTACTTTGGACGGACTTTGAGAGCCTCTTCCGCTTGGAGTTTGTTCCATCCACCCTCCGTGCAATGCACATCCAAGAGTTATGACAGCTGCGGCAGGGCATCATGATAGTAGCCCAGTACTCAGTGAGGTTTACTGACCTCTCGTGCTAATCCACGGACATGGTAAAGGACCCATTCTTCTGGGCCCAGAACATTAAGGAGGGACTCAGACATGAGATCAGAGCTTCGATGATCTCCCTCAACATCCAGACGCAAGCGGGGGTGATGAAGAGAGATCTCTTAGTGGAGAGTTTCCTCGCTGAGAAGTCACCAGCAGCGAGACCCTCCATAGGACGACACGTAGCGGAGTCTTCTGCAGCCGGTAGTAGACAACAGATGCAGGGGTCCTAGTGGACCAGGCCATCAGTTGGGTAACCTCGGGATATAGGTTCGGGTGTGAGGGGCACATGGTACAGAGCCAGCCATACGAGGAGCAGGCAGTGCTATGCATGCAATGAGAAGGGTCACATGGCTTGAGACTGCCTGACCCGCTCTGCAGATGAGCAGCAGGCTGTAGAGGGACCTCCCAGGCATAGGTTCAACCGTGGTAATCTTCCGGGAGCAGGAAGACGTGGTAGAGGGGCTGGCCAAGCTGTAGGTGGTGGGCGACGTTTCATGGCCCTACCACAACCACCACCAGGAGGACCACCTCGACCACAGGGAATGGATGGACCAGGGAGAGCTTAGCTTCAGGCAGCTGAGGCCTACGACCATAGAGCTCCAGGTGCAGACGGGCAGGAGCGGGACTAGCTCCGAGCATGGAGACTTTTGTTCATGTTTCTTCTAGCTTGTTTATGTCATTGTTTGTGGATGCTTTGTGTCTTTGTAATTTGAGCTACGCTAATAAAAGATGCTTATTCTTGTGATGTTTTCTCCCTTGTCCTTTTTATGTGGTTATTATTGAGAGGTTCCAATTAAAACCCTTTACTTGACCCTCAATTTATATATTTCTACTAGAGGAGACCTAGTGACCACACACTGCTACCGACAGTGTGACTCGACCCTTGGAGGTGAGAGTAACGGTTGGATCTCTTGGTAGTAGCATCAAGGCCTTATGACGTCGTCCATGGCATGAAATAGTACCATTCATGTCAGGATTGACTGTATTTTGCAAAGAATATGTTTCATCCAGGGAATGAGATCATATTCCTCTTTTTGGAAAAGGGGAAATCTTTGAAACTCTTGTAGGACATAAGCAAAAAAGGGTGTTTTTGAGTTCTTTTCAAGGGCCAGTCACACCCATAGTTCGTTGGTCAAATGGCTTACGGTCTACTCTAATCACAAAAGTCTCAACTGTGTCTTCTCATAGAAGGAACAGGAACTGAGACGTTGTCGTTGACTTGAGTTCCATGGGGACTATGACTTTGAGATAGTCTATACTCTTGGGAAGGGGAACTCTGTAGAAGAGTTCGTTTCTTGATGCCTTACTTGTAAACAAGTGAAGGTAGAGCACCAGGTGCAAGCAGGCTTGGTACATCCCTTAGAGGTCCCGGACTGTAAGTGGGACGAGATATCCATGAATTTCGTGACGGATCTTCCATGTACTTATAGAGGATACGACACCATCTGGGTGATCATAGATCGAGTTACCAAGTCGGCCCACTTCCTACCGATCCGAGAGCAGGGCTCAGTAGAGAGCGTAAGACGCCTCTACGTTCAGGAGATCGTACGACTTCATGGTGTGCCATAATCTATCATATCCAATCGAGATGCTCTCTTTACTTCCCAGAATTGGAATGGGTTGTAGGAGGCCTTTGGGATGTAGCTACACCTGAGCACTTCCTTTCATCCTTAGACATGTGGCCAGACAGAGAGGACCATTCAGACACTCGAGGACATACTCTGGGCATGTGTCCTTGACGCTGGTCGTAACTAAGAGGATCATCTACCCTTGGGGGAGTTTGTGTACAACAACAGCTACCACTCCACCATCGGAATGGAACCTTACAAGGCACTGTATGGTCGACCTTTCAGATCACGTCTATGCTGGACAGACCCAGGGGAGTTAGCACTCGTAGGAACAGAGATGGTTCAAGCTATGACGAAGAAGGTGCAGATCTTCCAGGAGTGGATGAGGACTGCACAAAGAAAATAGAAGTCCTATGCTAATTGGAGGGAGAGACCACTTGAGTTTGAGGATGGTGACCACGTTTTCTTAAGGGTATCACCTCGATGTGGATTACAGAGATTTCTCCGCGGCAAAAAGTTTTCTCCGTGCATCATCGAGAATTTTCAAGTCCCTCGTAGGGTAGGCAAGGTGGATTACCACCTGGCCTTCCACCTCAGTTACACTGGGTGCACGACGTCTTCCACGTATCTCAGCTGAGGAGATATGTGCACGACCCGACACATATCATCGACAACAACGATCTAGACATCGATGACTGGGAAACTTTTGTGGAGGTCCTGGTGGAGATCGAGGATCGACAGAAGAAAGTCCTACGTGGACGGTCGATACCTCTGGTGCGCGTTCGTTGGAAGCACGTGAACCTCCATGAGAGCACATGGGAGTGGGAGGCTCAGATGCGTTCTCAGTACCCTCATTTGTTTCACTAGTTTATGTTGTAGCTTTATGGGGACATAAAGCCTTGAGGTGGGAGTAAGGTAAAGACCCAGAAATTTTGAGGAATTGTTTTTAAATACTTTGGAATTTTTCATGTCTGTGGCTTCTGACAACACTTGATTCTGAGGCCTGGTGTGCCCAGAATCAATTTTCTAATTTTAGCTCGGGTGCGTTCAGCAAACGAACGAGCGGGTTTTTCTGAATTTTGAACCGGTGCTCGGAATTAAAATCTGAGGGCACCGATGAACTCGCAAAACTGGTAATTGCTTAAGGGGACACTTACTGTAGTTGCGTTCGCAAAAGAGGAGAAGTTAATTTTTGGGGGTTTGTTTAAGAAATAAATAAAAAAAATTGTCGGAACAATTTTTTATTACTAAAGGAGGTTACTCCCTCCCATGGGTAGTTAAGGGTGGGGCCTGCAGCCACTTAATTACCCAAGTGAGGAGGATAGAGAGGTGGGGCCCCCACGAGCCCCGTCATTTAAATTTTTCTGACCTCATTTATTCCCCTACTGTTTCCTTGACATTTACTCTATTAATATCCCTTGTTTAATTGTTGGGTAACTCCTTGTATTGATTAATGAGGAACCTTCATTTCCCCCTTTATAATTTAAACTGCCAACGTGTTTAATTATGGGGAACCTTCTCTCTCCCTTATTTTGTCAAAAACTTTTTAATTAGTGTTGTGAATTAATTATGGGAGATTTTCTTTGTGTTTGAAATTAAATAATAGGAGGAACCTATTATTTAATTTTTGGAGAGCATCGTTGGCGAAGGAAAGAATGTAGGAGAACACTTGAGCTTTGGAAGAAGAACATCGGCGTCCGACGAAGAATGACGAAGAATGCCGGTTCCTCAGAGATTGACGATGCACCACCAATATTCATCTCCGCAAAAAGAGAGGAGATGCCGATTCCTACTCAGCACACTCCGACGTCGCCTTCGTTTCCTTTCACCACGACGCTGTTTACCGTGACGCCGTCTACTGTGACGCCGCCTACCGCGACACCGTCTACTGTGACGCTGACAGAAACCTTCTTTGTTGAGGTAGGGGTTATTTTACGTTCATGATTAAATAAATGTTATTCGTTAAATAAATTGGCCGCAGGTTATTGACATAACAGGAGGAGATTGGACCACACAAACATGGCCGATCCTCCTCCCCTTTAATATTTTGATCCTTGTTGAACTTGCCGCGAAGGCGGAGTGGTGCCGTTGCACCGCACGAGAATGAAAAGGGACCGCGGTCGGAGCCGGCCGCGGTGGAGGTGCGTGGTGCCATCGCGCCGCTCCAGTGAGACCAAAGGAAGCCGCAGCTGGGAGCGGGTTGCAGCGGAGGGGCGCCGTGCCGCTGCACCGCGCCAGCCGGACAGGAGTCGCGGCCTAAGGCCGCGACGACTTCTCAAAGTGGCGGTCGGCCGAGCTGGCCACCGGAACCTCCTGGAGGCGGCACCCCTTGGGTCCCATAGATTGTACAAGGCCGGCCTTAATGTCTGGCCGTTCTAGAAAAGTCAGGGGTTGAAACCCCCGGCCAGTGCCTCCCCATTGCACCCCGCTCGACCAGCACCGAGCTGCCCGCACTGGGCCGGACCGCCCGCTCCAGGCCGGACCGCCCGCGCTGGGCCGGACAGCCCACGCCGGGCCGGGCCCCCAACGCTAGGCCGGAGTGCGCCAGCCAGGCCAGGCCGTGCCCAAATGGGCCGGATCCTGACCCGGGTTGGGTCGAACCGGTTCGGGCCGACCCAGGGGGTATCGGGTCGGGTTGGACCATGCCCGAACCCCCTATTTTCAAATAGATCCGTTCAAACACCAATAAGTTTGGCTACAAACCTCTGATTCACGTACCATCAGTTGTGTAGCGATCCTTGGATCGAGGCGGTCGTTTTGGTATATTACGCTCAAGGTTTTGGTGAACTTTGTTTGTAACAGGTTTGGTTCGAACACGAAACCAACCGGGCCCTCGAAGCGGAAACACTTATAACTCAAGCTCCAGCCGTCTGATTGACGTTCCATCGACCTTATTGGATTCCTCTTAGTTAGAAGGTTCTTTTGGATTACTCTGCTTGAGGTTTGGATGCAGCTGGATTATGGTCGGGTTGGTTTTAGCTTAAAAACCAATCGGGCCCCTGGGACGAAAAGGCCAATAACTCTCAGACCGGGCGTCCGATTGACGCGCCGTCTGTTGCGTTGAGTTCCTACTTTTGAGACAGAACTTTGGGATGAATTAACTCCTGACTTCGTGTCAGTTGATGTATCGAAACCCTGGGCTCGTGGAGTAGACCCTCCCAGAATCGAGCATGCTGGGTGCGGGAACCCTAGAGCTGGCTGCGACTGCGACGATAACGACTGTACTTGGATCCTCCCTGTGTTCGACAGTGAGGATGACTGTACTCCGATCCTATATGGGTTCGACAGTGAGGACGACTGTACTTGGATCCTCTGTGGGTTCGGCAGTGAGGATGACTGTACTTGGATCCTTCATGGGTTCGACAACGAGGATGACTGTACTTGGATCCTCTGTGGGTTCGGCAGCGAGGACGACTGTACTTAGATCCTCTGTGGGTTCGAAAGTGAGGACGACTATACTTGGATCCTTCGTGGGTTCGATAGTGAGGACGACTGTACTTGGATCCTCCGTGGGTTCGACAGCGAGGACGACTGTACTTGGATCCTCCGTGGGTTCGGCAGCGAGGACGACTGTACTTGGCTCCTACTTGGGTTTGGCAGCAAGGACGACTGTACTGGGATCCTCTGTGGGTCCGATAGTGATGACTACTATTTTTGAATCCTACATGGGTCTGGAAGTATTGAACTCTGTACTGGTATCCTGAGTGGGTCCGATAGAGTATCTGGTCTAGTATCCTATGTGGGTCCGACAGCTTAGCTGGTGTTGTGCCCTATGTGGGTCCGACAGATTAGATGAATCAGGGGCTACATCTGATCGTCTCTTTCGCCTTACGAAGTGTATACTTGTGTGAGATGAGTCATGATTCTAAATCATTATCATTGATGTGGTTGTGCTATCCGATGTGGACTGGGTTGTGCTTTCATATGTAGACTGGGTTGTGCTTGGGCTCGGGAGCTGGAGCCAAACTGTAACTGATGACTTAGGTATATGTATGGGCCTAAACCTAAGTAGTTTTATTGATACTTCTTGATTGTATCTTTCCTTTTTGGTTTATATTTCGTGGATTCTGAGAGACCTTCGGGGGTCTCGGTGTCTCTACTGAGTATCGTATACTCACCCTGCACAGGCTACGCCCACACTACGTTGTGTTGGATGCATACGATGGTCAGCAGTGATCGATGTGGAGGCTTGTGGAGATGGTCGGTACCCAGAGGTGGACCACTTGGAGAGACGTACACGGAGCGTACGGTCAGACCGAGGAGTTGAGGAGACAATCAGTACCAACCCTTCAGGTGGGATTTCCGGAAGATGACTCGGTGTTACTGTTTTACTTTCTACTGCTGTACTTTCCTTTCAGTTGTACTGTACTTTCAGTTGGTTTTGTATACTGGCCCATTTATTTTTTCATCACTTACCCTGTAATCAGTTTTTCTTAGTGTTTAATTCTCTTGCATACTCTATTGTGTATGTTACTTCATAAAGTCAATGCCTTCCCTTCTTTTGGGATTTACGCCTTTGGTGCTAGTTGTCAACCCCTGGCCTATGGAAGGCGGGCTTGGGGTAGTCACGACACGAGCCTCGTGGATGGGTCGTGACAACAAATGAAAGAAAAAGGAGTGAACCTCTTTAATGTACCTCGGGTATCCAAAATAATGTAACACCATGAACACACTAATATAAATCCAAAAACACTTAATATAATGAGTCATAATTATATATCAAATGAATTCATCTCCCAAAGGACCTCTATACTAAATAACCATGCTATAGCACATGAAGATGAGTTCCCATTAGGGAAAATAAATTGATTCAACCAAGTAGACTAGATTACATAATGAGGGTTATATCCCCACTATTTAAAAATACTATAAAAACTCATTCTTAGAATGAACTATGTCTTGATATCCAATGTGACCTAAAAAATTCCAAAAGAAAAAATTCCCCAATACCTTGACTTACACATAAAACTAAAACAATGAATCCAAACCCAATAAGGGAAGGGGAAATATAATTTAGACTGAAAACCAGTCTCCCTAGAATACATACTTCACTTATACAAATGGGAAATGACACCAAGGAAGACTAAATGGAAATTTTGTGAGTGAGAAGGGCCCCTGGATAAAAAAATATCAACCCAAAATCTCAATTAATGAAATATCCAAAATCTTCCTTAACTTACAAATTTTTTATCCCCAAAGTGTCATTCAAGATCTTCCGCATGCATTGAATAGTAATGGTAGGAAAATAAGAACCAAAAAAGGAAAAATGAATAACCCCTATGATGGAGTGAAAAAATATGTTTCTGTTAATAAATAAATCTTGTCTCACAACAACTATTTTATAACAGAATCACACAAAAATACTATTACATTTCATACAGATCATGTGTTTGTATTAACTTCCAAAAAATTGGATAGAAGTGTGATATAATCACAAAAAATAATACAATCATTAAGATGTAATATATATACAGGAATTCCCCATGAAGTTGATTCATTACATAATAAATGAAAAATTAAGATTAGTGATATATAAATGATAGACATTATCAAATTATGTGAAAGAAACATTGTATGTGTAGCAGTGAATGACAAAGTGAGAACGATGGTGTATTTATAGGAAAAAAAATGTCATTATACATTGTTACTATTATGAAATATGGTCAGTGAGAATTATTGTCATTTCATAATAAGGTATTTAGTCATTATTATTATTCATTTGGTAGATGTAATAATGTGAATGTTGGGAAATATTTTATGATATAACCAAAAATGTATTTTTGAAACTAAAAATATTTTTATATTCAATATAAAATATTTTTTATGATAAATTTATATGTTTTAAACAAAATTAATTTTCATTTAATAATTTAATAAAATTATTTCTTTAATTGTTTTATAATTTAATGAAGTCCTGTATAATTTTATAACAGTTAAAAAGTTTTATATGTTATAAAAACTCTTATCTTTTAAATAAAAAATATTTTTATTTCAAATTTTACATTATTATATTTATAAAATTAATTCATATAATTTATATAATTTTCTTATTCATCACATTAAAGTTATATTATAGCGAACATATGGAATTAATCTATTTTTTTGGGTAACGAGACCAAATACCATTCTTTTACAAAACATCATAACTCTTATGTTATAAATATGATATTATCATAATTTAAAATATATTAATAATTATTATGAATAAATATTTATTTATTTAATCACATAATATAGAATTTTTTACATTTAGATACACATGTTTAGCTCTTTGGAGCCAAAATTGTATCTTTTCTAAAAAATTGCATTTCTATGTTAAATGAGTACTATATCTGAATTGATTTTTATTTATTTTATAAATTAAATAATTTAAAATTGATTTTATATTTTAAACTATTGGGAAAATATATATAATATGGTAAATTGTAATTTTTAGAACCAAATGATACCATGGAAAAAAGATATTCACCACCGTAAAGGTAAAATAAGAAAAATGTTAAAATCAAATTGTAAATACAAAATACAAATTAAAATGAAATCATCAAAAGGGATTTTGATGTATTTTGAATCCTTAAACTAATTTACCAAATATAATTATAAAATAATATTTTTATTTAATACCACCGAAAAATGGAAATCCTTTATAAAAAAATTATCATAATTTTATCCCTTTAAACCACCCCTCCTCAATTATAAATATCCAACTTTCCCTCATCAAAATCCACAGAAAATTATATTTTCCATGAAAAATATCTCAATGTACCTATTATGAGTCTCTCCAAGGTGGTTCTAATCATATGCAGAGTCTCCCTATGGATTTAAGAACCATCCTCCCTATGTTATAATATATATTCCCCAAGATTTTCAATTCAAGTACAATTTTTTTATTGGGATTTGATTCCAAATTTATTATGATTTCAAGTGTTTATAAGACACCCAATATTCTATATATTTTTTATTGGTAATGATATAATTTCTTTTCCTCCCATTAATTCCATTCCAAGATCCCATTTGTATAGTTGTTATGTTTCCAAACTCAACACTTGATTTTTCATGCCCTATTTCCATATCCTAAATAATCGACCCTATTTTCATTAATGGGTATTAATTTATATGTTTCACTAAAAAATTTATAAGGAGAAACAATTTATGAATCCCATATTCTCTAATCATGTTTTATATATTATCGATACTTAAGATTTTGGATCAACGTGGCACACATAAAGTTAGAAATATGTTGTGTGTTCCCTGATAGCACTGTAATGTAATGAGTAAATAAGTAATATCTAGACATGATATGATCAAGATACCATTTAGTTATTAATTAGTAATGTTTTACGATACTTTGATCAAAATCCAAGGTAATATGTTTTATGAAACATTATGGATGAGATTTAGAGATATGTTTATGAATGTATCATATTTTGGTTTTATCCCCATTTCCATGTTATGTATCAACTTATTATTTTCATATACTTACTATTTTCTTCGAGTCCATATATAAATGTTCTTATGATATAACTCAGGTCTCACCTATTATTTTATATTTTATTTCTTATCCCTAATTTTAATTTATTCTCACAAATATTATTTGTGAAATGTCCCAATGAAATATTACACTGTGAGATGATCTATGATGGGATAGTAAATAATCATTTCAAGTGAGTTGAACATTTATTTATAATTTCTTTAATTACCACATATTACTTATAATATTTACTAAATTTTTATGAAAAAACCCCATACAAGTTATTCTGAGTTATTTATGTAATCATTTTTCAAATAATTATTGGTAAAATCATATTATAAAAGGAGGGTCTCAATAGTTGTTATTAAATAATTTTTTAGTTATTTGTATAACCTGGACTAGAAAATATTAGAAATAACCCTAAGGATATGTATATATACTAGAAATATTTTAATATTTCTGAGATGTATAAATAAAATGGTTTGTAAGTAAATAAATACTTTTCCAGATTATACATGTAGAGGGGCCTCTAAAATAGTTGTAACTAGACATAATAACCCAAAAAATAGAGGATTTGGTACTAAGGAGATAGTCAACTAATTCATAATTTTTTTTTACTTCACACCTCGGTTGAAACTCCCAGAGGATATTATTTGGATATCATATGTTTTTTATGAAAAACATGAATGTTTGTACAAAAATTATAATATTTCTTTTTAAATTAATGCACAGATTAAAGTATATGTTCATATATTTCATAAGTTATAAAAACATTTGGATTAAACTACCATTGAGAATTTATTCTAATAGTGTCCAATTTATTATTTAATTATTCCTTTTTTAGAAAAGGGATGAAAATAAAAGGTAGTTTAATGTTATAATTTGGTTATAAATTATCCATTTAATGTTTTAATGTTTTTTTTTCTGATTATCAAAGATCATTTATATGATGAAAATAAATAAATACTGAAAACATTCTTACCCTTTCCAAATGATGTATTCATATTTATTATTTCAAAATCGTATTTGAGTAATTTGGAAAAATAAAATACTCCACTTAGTTAAAAAATATTATTTCATAGATACAACACCATTTAATATTTATAAAATTTATATGGATCATTGAAATACTATATACCTCCCTGATCCATTACATGGCGAAAATATAGTGTTTGAGGTATTCTAGGAGGCAATAGTGAATCATTTCAAGAGTTTCCCAAAAATCCAATTTTTCCAATGGTGAGTCGTGAAGGTGAGAAGATAATGGTAGCTCATTAGATAGTGGGTTATCCACTAGTAGTTTATAAGGGTGAGTCAGAATAGTGACTCACAATGGTAACTTGCGATAGTGAGTAAGGAATGGTAGGTCACTAACGGTGATTCAAGACAGGTGACTCAGTACGGTGAGTCACGTCAGTGATTCACAACAGTGACTCACATATGGTGGGTCACTAATGGTAGCTTGTATAATGGTGGGTAATTTACCAGAGTTCATAATAGTGACTCACTAATTCTGACTCACAATAGTGACTCACTAACAGTGACTCGATAATGGTGACTCACAACAGTGAATCGTTGATGGCGACTCACTGATGACAACTTGCAACAGTGACTCACCTAATGGTGACTCACCATCTTTAGATCTTCACCGATATCTCACAACGGTGACTCATGAAGTGATGAGCCTTCCACCTATTACTCACCCACCGATATCTCACACCGATGACTCACCAAATGGTGAGTCATTTCAACATTTTGTCAAACATTTCAGTTTTTCCTAGTTTTTCCAGATTCACCCCTTTAACATTTTATTTTATGTAAATAAGGTTTAAAACCACGTTTAAGTGTTTTTGAAAACATTTAAAAGGTTATAATTATATTTTGAATTTATTAATTCTCGTGAGGCTTAATGTTAGCCAAAATTTATTTTCGAGGTTCACTTTTAATGGGGAGTTTAAAATGGTTTCTTATCCCTTGAGTCTGGGACTGAGTACTTCAAAGCCAGACTCCTTTAATTCATTTTATCTTCCTCTATTCTATGGACACATGAGTGTCCCAAAAGCATTCTTCCTTGAGGAGCAATGTGTTTGTGTTTCAGCCTTGAATTGGATTTCCTTGGAGCCTTGCACACCTCCTATTTTGACACAAGGAGGAGGTGTTGATTGTCTGTTTCTAAAGGTAAGGATCTCTTCATCTCTCTTTTAATTGTGTATCATGTAGAATGGGTGTAATCATGTATCCTTGTGAATATTGTTTAATAAAAGTTTAATAAATATAATTTAATTGGCTTTAAACCAATAAAAAGGGGTTGGGGGAAAGCGATACATGCTTCTATTTCACTGTTTATTGGTATTTTGATCTATATGGGCTATGTGCCTACTAAAAATCGTGGTTGTTGGTGGTCTTCGTCTGTGTACTCGGGATGACTTGTGTTGTCTGGTTGTTGATAATGTTTTGAATGGATGTAATATATGCAATTGATAAACTATGTACATTCTGTTAGTTAAATTGAATCCCCATGATCAAACATGTTATATGATAACCCATAAATTATCAAAGTGGAATTAATGAATGAGTGTTTGATAAATCTTAATACACCTTTACTTGTTTGGTGTGAGAGTGTGCTATGTGTGGTTTTTTTCTATCTTGTTCATTGTGTGGTTGTACAGTACTGGGGTTGAGAGCATGACTATAAGGTGGGGGTGGTATAAGTGGTGTAATTGAATATCAAGTTGTGAGATTTATTGATAGAGTAATGGATGGGTAGTGTTTTAGAAACAGGGATGTATGTTTGAGATGTGCTATTTTTATGATACTAGGTGTGATGGATGTGGTGTTGTTATACTACCTATCTCTCAGGTTTGGTTGTGATGAGATGTGTTTTGGGGTTTAACTACATGATGATGGATTTCTTATTGAGATTGTGGATTGGGTAGAATGAAATTGAACAATGATGATGGTAGCGGTTGGTATGGGTATTAAACTGAGTGGACATATGAAGAAAATTTATTTATTATGGTTCTTTTTCCTCTATAGGGTTTATGCTATGTAGCTTTTTCCATGTTATTGTTGGTAGTTTCTATGGTAGGGATGGAATGAAAAAACGTTTTTCTTAATAAATAATGATAATTACTTAAATGGGTTGGATGGTGGAATGTTTGAGTAGTGTCTTATTATGGATGGATTTCATTTATAAACATCTAAAGTTACTATTTTTGGTGGGAATAAATTCCATTTAGAGGTAGAAAAAGAGTTGGAAATATCATATGGTGGTTTATTGTTTTATTGAGAACTAATAGGTTGGTATTGAGTGTTTGATACTATATATACATACCTTTATTTTCCATGTGTTTTCTATACAAACCCCACCCTAGTTGAGAACTATGTTCTGAACACACCCATTATCACAGGGAGGGTGTTTTTCCCAAACAACCCAATTGGAGGATGGATGATTGGGAATCGAATCTTCCCTGCTCCCTCTTCCTAGTGATGATAACCCAAGATTCTTCTAGACAGTAGTGGTTTGTGAGGCCACGATGTGTGTGGGTGAGTTGTGTTTTCCTAGGTGTCTTCATGATGATATGTGACGTGGTATTTGGCCCAGGTTTCTATGGTCGGGATGTGGTTGTGACGTCCAGGTGTGTACAGGTGAGATCTTTCGAGATTGCATTTCCCAGGTTGTGGGACTAGGTGTGAGGACTAGGTGTGTGTGGGCGGGTTGTGATGTGGTATTTTCGGAAGAGGTGGGAGCTCGAGGATGTTTTCCATTAGGGTGTGAGAGTGGATAATTAGTGGGAAAGTGGTGTGAGGTACCCTATCATCAATGTTCTTACTATATTACTTTACATGACTTATGTTATTTGGTGAGAGTGCCATGATGAGGTTGGTATGGCTAGTATTCTATTCTAGGTGTTGTTGGTTTTTGATGTTTTCTCACAGGGGAATTAGTATGCTTTCCCATTTTTGTAGGAGAGTATTTGATTTTCCTATTATGTATACTTGTTTAATTACCCTACATTATAAAACAAATTTTAGGTTTCCAAAAATATTATAGAGTCTATGCTGCCCATTACTAACTGAGACTTTGGGACATTTTCCATGTCGCTGCTTATCCTTGTTTTAGGTATCTACTTTAGAGACTCTTGTTCTGTAGTAGTTGTTTTTTAAACAAGCATGTTGGATGATTTTGGATTTATTATATATATATATATATATATATGTCTTGGATTTTTTTTGATGAACCATATTATCTCATGATATTGTTTTCCTATAAAAAATGGTAATGCATACCATTTTTTGAAATTTTATAACCTTGGTGTTGGTCCCCACCTCGGGGTCTACTGGAGGTGAGAATTAGGGGTCATTATCTCTATTCATTCATTTCTAGCTCAGGAGGGGAATATTAGGAGGGATGAGATCATGATTGTGTGGTATCAGAGCCAGGTTGAGAGGGATGATGGAGTTCAGAGGTATGAACAGTGGGGATTTCATTGGTTGGTAGGGCTACCGTGTTATGAAATCTTGGTGCGTGACATATGTCAAGGACGACTAGCTTGGACACTATATTTTATGGGACCCCGTGATCCGATGCAAGTAATATGATCTACCAAAGGACCTGGTGAGGATATACCATTTCTAGGGTAGGGACCCTAGGAAATGTATATCAATTATAATGACTTGTGTTCTTAATTTAATTGGAAATTTCCGGAAATTTAAATAAATAATGAGTTAAAAATGAATGTTAAATAAAATTCCATACTAATTCAGCTTATGAATTCCTTTTTTACATTTCATCCATGGAATCCGGTCTTCATCAATGGGTGGATTATGAAGTTGAGGCTCAGTATGATGATCGGGTTGTTCGTCGGAGGGTTGATCAATTAGAGGAGGATGACCAGTTTCAGAAGACGCTACATGATTTCTAGTAGTAGACTCTAGGAATGTAAAAGGGAAGTGTTTCGGACATAGAGACAAAGAGTTGGCTTGAGGAGCTTGTGATCACCTTCAGATTGATTCAGGCTCCAATGGAGTATTGGATTCCTCTGGTAGTGTGCCATATGTGTGGATCCATGCATCACTAGTTGAAACTATTCCTAGGAGAGAGTAAGGAGGCATATGATTTGGGGGATGACTACATGGAGGCATTCTATATGGAATTCATTTGATTCACAATGAGGGTTAAGAAGAGGAAGGAGTTAATCTCCCTCGAGTAGTGGAGTATATAGGTATTGGAATTAGGGATAAAATTCAAGGATCTCATTCATTTTTCTCTGGATCTCTTTCCAAATGTGGAGTCTCATGTGAGATTCCTAGAGGAAGTACTTCTTCCATATCTCTAGTACACAATTACTCTATTTACCTTTCAGATATACTTGGAGGTCCATAAGAAGGAGGAGGTAGTTGAGAGGATGTAATCATGAGTATTTGTACCATAAGAGGGGAGTCAATAATGTTCTTTTAAGGGAAAGGTTATTAGTAGAATGTGTCAGGAACCAATTCCATTAAGGTTCTGATCGATAGGAAGGTGACCTCAGCAGTTTCTGTTTTGACTTTTAGGTTCACATGCCTATCCTGTGGGATTATGGTTAGTGTGTTTTATATTGGGATTATTTGGGAATCCTTAGAGTCAGGGATTGTAGGCTGTTTGAGCTTAGTGAGGTGGGGGTGGGTAGGTCCTGTGCCCGCATCAATAGTAGTTGCTGACAGGGAAGTTCCAGCAGTAGAGAAAACAAACTCAAACTCCACCAAGGGGAGACAGAACAGGTAGGGGATAACTTCAGGGTGTTCTTCGAGGTCCTCAATGCAAGAACGGTCAAGGATGTGGTCCTTAGAAGATGTGTAGAGGAGCAAGGTGTGGTCAATTTCACGCCACAGAGTCAACAGTTCTAGCATGGTCGGAGATCCTTCGAGGTATGATTTTCTTGTTTATTACCTTTGATTTTTATTTGTTTGATTTAGGAGCTTCACACTCCATTGTTTCACCCTTTCTACCCAGGCTTTGGTACTAGAACTATAGAGACATTATTTAAACCTAATGTTAAGTACAACAGTTGGAGGTCAGACTAGTTTATTTTATGTATTCTGGGGATGTAGATTTATTATGGGGCCAAATCATTCTTGTGGGGATATCTTATAGATATAGATGTATCCATACAATATCATTTTTATCATTGAATAGTTGTATACTCTATATGATTTTATTTACTTCTTCTGAAGGAGAGCCATGTTTTCAAACATGGATGATCACCGTGTGGATTTTTTGTCTAGCAGAGTCATATGATGGGTAGTTGGAATATGGGGCCTCTTAAGTTCTTATTGGATGAGTTGTTAATGGAATAAGTGTATAATAAGATGGAGGAGGTTCCCAGTGTTGTTGTGGAGTTCTTGGATTTATTCCACAATGAGGTTTTGAATCTATCCCCTCGACGTGATTTTAAGTTTAGGATAGACATTCATCCTGGTGCTTCTCCAATTTTGATGGATCCTTATCAGATTGAACCTTTAGAGTTACAGGTGTTGAGGATTAAGATTGTTGACTTGAAGAATAAGGGATTCATCAAGCTTAGTGTGCCACATTGGGGTTCTCTAGTCTTGTTTTCAAAGAAGGTAGATGTTGGTCTGAGGTTTTGTATAGACTACTGGAGATTGAATCATGTAAATATCAAGGACTGATACCCCCTTATGAGGATAGAAGATATTTTAAAATAGTAGAGGGGAGTGAGTTGGTTATCTATGATTGATTTGTTATTTGGATATCACAGGTTGAGGATGAAAGAGGGTGATATCCTAAAGACTTTTTTTCAGGTGCACCTATGGGAACTTCGAGATCATATTCATTCCTTTTAGTGTTACAAACACACTGATGATGTTGATGAGGCTTATGAAATCCATATTCCATGAGTTCCTTGACCAGTACATCATTTTATTCATCAAAGACATCTTGATCTACTTGAAGTCAAAGGAGGTGCATACTGAGCATCTCAAGATTTTCTTGGAGGTTATTTGACGCCAGCAACTCTATGGAAGGTTACCCAGGTGGATGTTCTGGACATGGGAGGTGCACTTACTTGGACATGTGGTATCTCAGTAGGGTATAGCGGTGGACCTGTCAATGGTAAAGGAATTTATTTATTGGAAAATACCTAATAACGTTGTAAAGGTTTTTAGTTTTCTCAGCTTGGAAAGCTATTATCAGTGTTTTAGCTGATTTATCTCCATTTATGGCCTCTTTAATAGCTCTAATCATAAAATACCAAGCTTCTGTGTTGAGTGAGATGTTCCAGGAGGAATTTGACTATTTGAAAGGGAAGCTGGTCAGTCCTCCCGTACTCTAGTTTCTAGAGGATGGGGTGATGTTTTAGATGTTTTGTGATGCTTCTCGTCTGGGTTTGGGATATGTGTTGATGCAACATAAGGGAGTGATATCTTATGGTTTTAATAAATTACATCCCTATGAACATAAATATTCCACCCATGATCTAGAGCTATCATTGGTCTTGTTTGTGATAAATTTTTTGTGGAATTACCTTATTGGGGAGCATGATGTGGTCTTCACAGATCACACGAGATTACCGTATGTCTTTTCCCAGTGATATGTAAACTTGTGATATCGGAGGCTTATGGGGTTTCTCGAGGATTATAATTTTTAGATCACTTACACCATAGAAAAGGGAAATTCTAGAGTTGATTATTTGAAAAAGAAGTTGCAGAAGGAGGTAGTTCAAGAATATATGGACTCTTGGAACGTGATGGAGGATTTGAACACCATGCACTTAGATACAGGACTGGATGGTGGGAGAGGGTATTTATTTCAGATGATAGTGTATTCTTCTCTGATTTATTAGGTTTAGAAGTATTAGTAGGGAGACTCGGAGGCAGAGGTGATACGTGATCATGCTGACCTTGGTGATGCTCTATAAGGATAGTGAGAATTAAAAGGTATTTTTTGGAAGGATTTTTTTCCATAGGAGATGCATGTGGGAATTATCTAAGAGATTCACAAATAACCCTTAGAGGTATTTCCAAGAATTTCTATGGTGTATTGCAGCCTGATAGAGCAGTTATTGTGGCTCAGGATTAAGCAAGCATTAACGGAGTTTGTGACAAAGTTCTTTGTGTGACATCAGGTGAAGGATGAGAACCGTGTACCTAGTGACATATTGAATCCCCTAGATTTCCCCAAGTGTAAGTGGGATTAAATCTCGATGAATTTCATCACAGGATTACCTAAAGATTATAGAGGATATGACGAAATCTAGGTAGTGGTGGACCGACTGAAAAAATCAGTTCACTTTGTAGAAATCAAGGAGTTGGGTACAACAGATGCCTTGGAAAAGTGGTATGTGGATGAGGTGGTGTAGATGCATGTAATTCTGAGATCCATTATCTCGGTTTAGAATACATGTTTTACCTCGTGAGTCTGGAGGGGATTTCAGCTTACTTTCGGCAATCAGTTATGAATCAACACAACCTTATATCCTCATACATATGGGAAGATAGAACAAACTATCTAGTAGTTTGAGGACATTTGGTGAGCATGTATCTTGGACATTGGTGGATCTTGGGTTTGACACTTACCCTTTTTAGAGTTTTATTATAATAATACTTGTCACTCTTCCACTATTAGGGATAAATTTGAATCTTTTTATGAAATACCATGTCGTTCTTCATTATATTGTGAAGAGGTTGAGGGGACCTCTATTCTTAGATCCGAGGTGGTGCAGAGCACAACAGAGAAGGTTCATCTTGTCCATGAGAGGATAAATTTAGCACATGACCGATAGAGGTCATATGCTGATCACTGGAGGAGGAACTTTGAGTTCGAGGTTGGGGACCAAATTCTCTTGAAGGTTTCCTATAAACATAGGTAGAAGAGGTTCAAAAAATGGAGTAAGCATTCTTCCAGGTTCATCATATCCTTTGAGGTGTTAAGATGAGATGAAAGAGTGGCATAATAGTTTGAATTTACATCATTATTGGAGAGGATCCACGATGTCTTTCAGGTCTATTGGCTTCGTCTGTATCTTCATGATGATTCTCATTTCATTTAATAGGGAGTGTTGGATGTCAAAGATGACATAGTGTTCATGGAGTGGCCAGCATAGATCCAAGATCATCAGGATAAGGTGATACATAGATGGAAAATTCCATTGTTTAGTTTTTTTGGATACATGGTGGCCTAGAGGAGAGTACTTGGGAAAGGGTGGTGTAGAGGCGTGCCCAGTTCCAAGAGTTATTCTAGGTTTTTTCATATTGTGTTTCCTTTTTTAATGTAATACATGAAAATTGTTTGTTTGGAAATGGAATTTTTCTTTATTCTAGGATTTGTGATAAAGTTCTGACATTCGAAAGTGAAATACCATATTCCTAAATGAGATGCATTAATTGAGTTGCGATTAAACCCATGCGGGTGAGTTAGTGCTACCCAGAGAAGATAAAATCTTGTCATTGGGGAAAGAATTCCATAATTCATATGTTAGGATGGTGTGGATATTGGAGCTTTTGTGGTGTGTATTACAGTTTGGTTGGGGAAATATAATTTTAAGGATTTGCACTTGGATGTTGAGGTTTCAATCTAGATTTCGAACAACACAAGGTAGTTTATTGTTGAACTTTGGTGTGCTTAGTTGGTAGTAGTGTTTTAAGAATAGAGGGAACCTTGAGAGGTATCTCATGGGGTGGTCATTTGGACACCTATTTTCCTTCTGGGATGTTTTTTAATTATCATGGATTTGAATAGTTGGAGATGTATCAGATTTAATAGACCTAAATTCCTCAATCCATTACTTTGAGAAAATATGGTGTTTGAGGTGCTCTAGGAGGAAATAAGAGCTCATTTCAATAGTTTTCAAAAAATATAGTTTTTCCAATGATGATTCCAATTGGTATGTCACTAATGGTAGATCTTATGAAGGTGGGACATCCACCGAAAGGATGTAACAGTGAGTTAGGACCAGTGAATCATAATGTTGACTCGTATCAGTGACGTGCAATAGTGAGTTAGGAATGGTAGGTCACTGACGACGAGTCAGGACTGATGAATCACAACGGTGAGTTGTGTAGGTGACTCACAACAATGAATAAATGATGGTGAGTTACTTATAGTATCTCTTATAATGGCGGTTTACCCCCAGTAGGTCTCAATGGTTACTTGATGATGGTGACTCGCAACGGTGACTCGCTGATGGTGAATCTCCACAGTGACACGCTGATGGTGGCTCACTGGTAGTTACTCATCGAACAGTGACTCAGCAGTGGTAGTTCATCACTGGTAGCTCGCATCAGTGACTCTTCCCATGGTGATTCATCCATTGGTAAATCACCCGCTGTTATCTCACACTAGTGAATCACCCGATGATAAGTCATTTCGACAGTTTTTCAAAATTTCTATTTTCCCCAATTTTTCCAGACTTTACCCTTACCTTTTCATTTGACTTAAATAGGGTTTAAAAACATTTTTAAGTGTTTTTTATGAAAATAAAAGGGATTAAAATTATATATATTTAATTTCCTATTTCTTAGGAGTCATTATGTTAGTCAAAACTCATAATCAAGATGTACTTTTAATGGGGAGTTCAAAATGGTTTCTTATCCCTTGTGTCTCGGATCAGGTATTTCAAAGTCGAACACATTTCCATTATTCCTTCATTTTATTTTCACTTGATACTAGAGAATCCCAGAACCTTTCTTCCCCAAAAATTTGTGTGCCTATGTTTCACCCTTGGATTTTGTTTTCCTAGATCCTTGTGCACCCCCTATTTGGCGCAAGTAGGATGTGCTGATCGTCTGTTTGTCGAGGTATGGATCCATTCATCTATTTTTTAATTTTGTATCATGAGAAGTGGTTTTTAAACAAAAAACATGGGAAGGGGGAATGTTACACATGCTTCTATTTCATTATTTATTGATATTATGATCTATACAGGATATATGCCTATCAAAAATCTTGGTCGTCGGTGGTCATAGTTTGTGCACATGAGATGACTTGTGATGGATTAGTGTTGATCATGTATTGAATATATATATATATACAATTGATTTACTATATATATTCTGTTAAATAAATGTATTTTTCATGATCGAACTTGTTCCCTTATAACCAATGAACTATCGATGTGGAAATAAAGAATGAGTGTTACCTAAATATAAATACACCCTACCTTGTTTGTTGTAGTGGTATGATGTGTGTGGTTTTGTTTTGTCTTATTCCTTGTATTTCTGTGTGGTTATTGGGTTGAGAGCATGACTATACGGTGGGGTGGTACGGGTGGTGTAATGGAATATCAGGTTCAGATATTGACTGATTGTGGGATGGATGGGAAGTGTTTGAGCAGTGGGGTTAAAGGTTTGTGATGTTCTATGTTTATATTACTAGGTGTGATTAATGAGGTGTTGTTATACAAGAGGTCTATCAGTTTTGGTTGGGATGATATGTGATCTGAGGTTTGGCTATGTGCTGGGGGTTTTCTTGTTGAGATGGTGTATTGGGTGGAATGACTTTGAAGAATGATGATGAAATTGGTTGGTATGGGTGCTAAAAAGAGTGTAAATTTGAAGAATTTTTTTTTACTGTGGTTCTTTTCCTCTTCTTGGTTTATGCTATGTGGCTTGTTTCATGTTTTGGTTGGTAGTTTCCCAGGCCGGGATGGAATGAATAAATGGTTTCCTTAAAAAATAATGATAATTGGTTAAATGAGTTGGGTGGGGGTACATTTGAGTTATGGCTTATTTTGGATGGATTTCATTTATCAACATCTGATGGGACTATTTTTTGTGTTAATAAATGCATTTAGATGTAGTAATAGAGTTGTTAGCATCATAAAGATGTTGATTGTTTGATTGATAACCAATTGGTTGGGCTTGAGTGTTTGATACTATATATACAAACCTATATTTTTCTTGTGTATTTTATAAGAACCCCAACATTATTGAGCACTATGTGTCGAACACCCACATTTCCATAGGGGAGGGTGTCCTTCCCAAAAAACCTAATGGGAGGATGGACAGTTGGCCACCTGATCTTCCCTGATCCCTTTTCCAAGCAATGACAACCCATTATTCTTCAGGCATGTAGTGGTTTGTGAGGACCAGATATGTGTGGGCGAGTTATGGTTTCCCAAGTGTCTTCAGAATGAGATGTGATAAGGTATATGGCCTAGGTATTAGAGGGGGGAGGGGGGCATGGTTGTGAGGTCCAGGTTTGTGTGGGTGAGATGTGATGAGCTTCTTTTTCCTAGGTTATAGGACTAGCTGTGAGGCCTAGGTGTGTGTAGGTGTGTTGTGACGTTGTACTTTTGGAAGAGGTGGGAGCTCCATGACGTTTTATATTAGGGTTTGAGAATGTATAATCTATGGAAAAGCGGTACATAATAGCCTATCATTGATGAGATTAGTATATTACTTTACTAAAATTTCATTATTTGGTGAGCATTCCTTTACAAGGTTGGGATGGCTAGTATTTCTTGCTAGGTTCTTTGGGCTTCTACTATTTTCTCACAGAGGCATTAGTATGCTACTCCCACTTGTGCACATGAGACTTTGGTTTTCCTACTACGTATACTTGTATGATAACCCTATTTTATAAAAATTATTTTAGGATTTAAAGAGGATTACAAGGATCTTGATGGTCATTACTAGCTCAGACTTTGGGACAATTTTCGTTTCACTTCTTAGCCATGTTTTTGGCACTTACATTGAAGACTCTTGTTTTGTAGAAGTTATATTTTAAACATGAATGTGGGATGGTTTGGATTTATTTTTTAATATATACATCTTGGAGTTGTTTTTGTATGAACCATATTATCTACCAATCATGTTTTCTTGTAAAAAGGGTAATGCCTCCCATTTCGTTAGATTTTATACCCTTGGTGATGTTCACCACCCTGAGGCCTACTTGATATGGGACTCAGGGATCATTATCTCCATTAATTCATTTCAATATTAGGAGGGGAATCTTTTTAGGGAGGGTCCATGAAAAATATGTTGACTTTTCTATTTTATTTCAAATTATCAATTTTATCATCCCTTTAATTAAGGTAAAAATCATTAATGTCTTGAAAATTTTTATTCCAGAGTTGTGAAATTCAAACTAAGGGACACTATAAATATCAAAAACATTTTGGAAGACTCTAATTATTTGGATTAAAGGTATAAATTACAAATTTTTTATGAAGAGAAGAAAAATGTAAGGATTTAATTTGTAACATACTAGTTTTATCATGAGATATTTTCCCTTATAATTCTATTTTGAGCCTTTATTTTTATACTTGGGATATGCCTAATATGTTGAGGGAGTCTTCAGCAGAATAGAATTATCATTAAAATACTAAAGATCTAGTTTTAGCGTAAACAAACCAAGTTCATGGATTTTTTAAATAGTTCACCTATGGATACACAGTTCAGACAAACCATATAGGGTGCCAAAGATGCTTTGACGCGAAGTTCACTTGTTTTTCATAGTTTTTTCCAAAACTTTTTCATATCCTTCATCGGTAGTTCTACATAACTAGTGGTGCTACATTGTTATGTCGTACGATATGGACCACTATGCCTAAAAATCATGCACCTATTAAATGTTTTGTGAAATTACATTTTCTCCCATGTATTATTAAATTTCTTTGACCCCATTTTTTCTTCCTCTCTATACATAGTAGTATACCACATAGTTTGAGAAATCTTCTATGGATTTCAACTTGGCTTTGAGTTATGTTCCCCATATGGTGTCTGAATCATTAGTTATTTGTCTCATTGGAATAATATCTATAAGGGAATCAATCCTCTTTCTTACTCCATTCATTTATTTAAAAAAATTTGGTAATATTTATGTTAAAATCATGGTAATGATATAATAAATCATATTCATGGTTGTTAATAATTTTATATTTATTATAAACAATTTGAAGTAATTTATTTAATAAAGAAGGAATCCATTTTTATTTTAAAATATTGTTTTGTAGTTTTGTTTAGAATTATAATTTCAAAATATTGGGATTTATTATGTAAAATTAATAATTTTTTTAATTTAGAATATAAAAATTAACATAGGGTGAACAATTTTCTTTTTTTGGAAAATATTTATTTCTCAATGAGTAGTGAAAAATTAATATTTTTTTTGAAAATTTAATTTCTTTTCAATTAATTAAGTAATTTAAAAGTCCCATGATGTTTTTATTAATATTTATAGTCACATATATATTATTTAGTTGTATTTAATTGACTTTTTTCATGAACCATCCTAGATACCCTGATACGCAATCCGACATTGACATAGATAGAAGGGTGTTCTTGATCCGCATTGGTTAGAAACTGAAACCTAGGATAATACAAGATAAAAGAGGGAATAGTTTTTTTCCATAAAATAGTGGAATTTAAAATATAAATTTTTGTATATCATGTCTCCTCAAGGAGAAAGTACCAGAAAACAGATAGGAAAAATTGTACCAAAGAAGATAGATAAACAACTCAACGAAACATCAACCCAAATTGCTATAAACAACTATCAAAAGATTCCAAATATAGTGCAACAAGAATACCATAACACCATCAATCACCATCATTACTCCATGTCCCAAAGTATCAAGAACATCCACTACATCCATGTACCACAATCCCTTTTCTCGAACCTGGCATAAGAAAATACACAATGATCTGAAGGAAAAGGTAGTGTGCGATCTATAAATCCAAGTATATTCTCACCTACTGTTCCATAATAGATGGAATAATAATGAAAGGATCATTAATTCAGCTTAAATAAAAATATAATTTCATAAGATATATTTTTTATATTTAAACCAAACCATTTTTTCTTTTAAATGTAAAGGAAAAATTTCACACATGACTTAAATAAACATTTTATATGAATGAATTCGTATAAGTAATTTGGATTGTGGAAAATAGTTCTATAACAAGTGGAATATATAATAAAATTATAAAAAATCACCATGATCATCATCCAAGAAGTTATTAATTTTCTAGTTATAGGACTCTCACACTTTGCAAATTTGTGATCATAACTAAACATATTTTCACACATCCCTTTTGATCTAGAATAATATGACTCATCAATATCCTATTAGGGATAGTCTTTTAGAAAAAAAAGTTTTGTTATATTTTTTATAATTAATCAATTCCTAGGGGATCAAGATCCTAGTGTGATTGTCCCAAATTACCCACTAACTACCCAAGATTACATGTGCTCAATCAATAATTTTACAATGGAAAAATCATCTCATTTCAAATCATATTATCATTTATGATTCAATTTCCCAATTTTCTTTTTCAATATGGAAATTAAATTTCCAAACCAAAACATTGGGTTTTCATTATTTCATATCCTTTAAATTCAAAACTAAACATGGGTTTTCATTATGTCAATTTAATCATTTTTCTCAAAATTAATATAAAATCATTTTATCAATTACATAATTTTAAAAATTCGTCCCAGAATTCCAATTCCATTGTAATTGGGGGTATTTATGTATATCAATACCTTTTCAAAATACTATTTCAAAAAATATAAATTCATGATTTTAAAAATTAATCAAAATATGTTTCAAACGAATCATGAAATTCATGATTTCAATTACATGGAAAATCTCAATTAGAACCACCTACCTTTAAATAATGAAAATTAAATGATCCTCACCCCCAACTGGGATGTGAATGAATATCAAAGGAGAATAAAATATATGAATTTGATCTCAAATCAAGATCTGACAATATAAGGAATATGTACATCAAAATAGATTTTATTACATTAAAAAATGATTATATAACACTCTCTTAGGAGGAGATAATGGAAGATAGAACAAGATCACATGAGAGGTGTTCCACATACTAGAGAGGTATCTAATCCTCCACCATCACATTAATTTTATAAAAGGGGTGGTTGGTGGATAAAAAATAGTTTTTTAGAGTCTTCCTAAAAGGTAAAATCATATTTGATCTGAATGGGGGTGATTAGCCTCATAAACCAAGTTTTCGAGATTATAAAATTAATTTTAAGAATAATTAATAATGGAACAATTGGTTAGATAAAGGGGGATGTATGGTTTGAAAAACTAGGTGACATAACTATGTTCCTCTACTAGTCTCCAATTTTGGGTACATGACTTGGACACATAGTTAAATGAAACATGACCCAACCATGAATTCCCCAAAATCCATGGGATTCATGGTTTGCGTGGATGAAAAAACTATTATAAAAACTATGAACCATAAACATGAACCTCCCTCCAGTGGCTCTCAATAGGGTGAAAAAAATTTTGGCCGAAGAACACCATTTTCTCTAACCATTTTTAAAAAATGGACAACCCAATGAGCTTAAAAAATTAAATAAATTTCACTCAAAATAGCTCAAAACCTGACCCAACCGAAATAGAAACAAAAAATGGTTTGAGGAAAGCCTAAAAGCAAGTTACAAGATGTTAAAACCTCTCTACCATAAACAATTTTTATCACAAAAATACTATCTTGAGGTTTCCATATCAAGTGAGTCCGCTTCACTCTCATTAGTGCCTTCCACTCCCAAGTCTCAAGAGAATAATAACCATGCTACCATAGATCACAAAACAAAGGTATCATCCTCCAACAATATAGCCTTCTCTTAGAATCAACTATCCTGAATAGGTTCTCATTCCAAAATAAATCTGTATCAACATCTTGATTCTCTTGGATCTGGACATGAGGTAGTTCAGAGAGATTGTTTTAAAGCATTAAAACACCGAACAAGTTGTGGATAAAATTCAACTATGGTGGAAGTGCTAAATGGTAAGCCAAATTCCCCACCCGATCCATAATCTATAAAGTAATAACAAACATCAACCACTTATTTACCTATTTCAGGAGATTTTTGTGACTAAATCAAGGAGAAACACTCAAAAACACACCCGATCACCCACAAAAAACTCTAACAGTTGACGGTAATGATCATCACAAGATGTATATTTGCTTTATAAAATCACATGTATCTGATGAATCAAATGAATCTTATCCATATTCACTTAAAATACTTGGTCAAACAATGAATGCTTTACTAATATTTGAGAAAAATTAGATATTTACATGGGTGGAATTAAAAAACCTCAAAGGGATCTATATTAATGGATGACTGCTAACTATTCTTATGTGAAAACCCGACCAGTCTAAATTGGTTATCCCAAGATCCAATAAAATTGATGATGTAAGCATAGAGAAGGTCTTCCAAAATCTATTTATCCAGTTCTATCTTTCCATCCATTTACATATTATATGTTGTGATCAAGCTCACTATGGATCCCATTAATCATAGAGGCATCTCCAAAAACAAGATGTGAACTGGGGATCCCTATTAGAAACTATCACAGATGAAACACCATGAAACCTAGAAACCTCTATAAATTTTATTTCCCTATGTCTCAATGTTGGTAGTATCATGGATGGGTATAATGTGATCCAATTTGGTCAACATATCCATCGAAACTTATATAAATTTCTTCTTCTGAGGGTTATACAGAAACACCACTAAGAAGTTAATAATAAAATTTATCCCAATTCCAAGTTCAAACTGAAAGGGTATGGATAAAACTAATGTTTTATTGTTCTAGACCTATAACTGTTGGAAAGTTAAACAACATGATAAAAATCCAGTAGTATCTTGTCTCATACCCCACCGCTAGAATCATTGTTGTATATTATAGAAAATATTCTTAGAGGCTAGGTTCATTATCCACTAATAACTATGGTAGTTGTAACACCCCGAGATTTTATGAAAAATATTCTTTTTAATTTCATTAATGTCTTGAGTTTTATGCTACACCAAAAGGATCTTGCATAGCACGCATCCTTGACTTGCCTTGCATTACATGCAATCACGACCTTCCTCGATAGCGTGTGTAGTACGCAATACCGAGTTTCACTAAACAACGATATGCTATTAAAATATTATTAAAACTAGCCGTTATGAATAGTAATAACCAATTTTTGAAATTTTTTAATTTTTATTTTTCAAAATGGACTTCATTTCTGGATTCGGAATATCGAAATTAGCTTAGGGTAAAATTTTGGTACATTTCGGATAACTTTCATTTTCTGATGAATAGTGAAAATTACTAAATTTTAATTAAAAACAACCTTTTTAATCGAAATAATTAATAGTGATAAATTATTAATTTTAGTGGTTTTAAAGTATATTTATAATATATTTTTACAATTTAATACAATGTTGGTCATTGGATGTAATTTCACATTTAAACCAGACATAAACAAGTGTCAATCTTTTGGTAGTTATTATCTCTTAAAAACACGCTATTTGTTTTGACGATGGGAATTAATTTTTAAATTAATTAATAAAAAAGATATGTTTTTAATTTGGTAAAATAGACATCATTTTTGAGTTCATAATATCAAATATATCTTAGGCCTAATTTTTGGTATTTTTCTGGAAACTTTCATTTTTTTGATGAATAGTGAAACCACTAAGTGGTAGTAAAAAAATGAATTTTTCATAAAACTTAATTTTACTGCTTCTGTGAGTGGAATTTCAAAAATCTGAGAGACACGGTTGATGTCAGTAAGTAAAATGTGGTTCAATGAGATGAAAATAATTTTTGGTGAATAATAACTTTTTACTTTTTTTTACCACGGTTAAAAGTAAATAGGGTAATTAAGGGTAAAAATGATATTATTATTACCCTAACACATGTCATAATTCTATTGGACAAGTTTAATTCAAACCAAAACAACCTTAGGAATAAAATATGACCATTTAGGCCCACTTGGATTAGATTAGGACATTTATTATTAATTTACT
Source organism: Viscum album (assembly GCA_963277665.1). Taxonomy (NCBI): domain Eukaryota; kingdom Viridiplantae; phylum Streptophyta; class Magnoliopsida; order Santalales; family Viscaceae; genus Viscum; species Viscum album. The sequence continues at coordinate 370,065,851 of OY728132.1, read as the reverse complement.
TAAAGAAGGGTTAAAATAGTTAAAATCAAAGTTTAATAACTAAATCATTTTTAATATGAGGTTATACATAAGATAAATTTGACTATATATATTCATTAGCAATATAAAAATATTTTCTACATAATGGTATTTTATTTGTAATTTTTAGACATTAAATACTTTAATTTATTTATGACACAACGATGATGCAGTAATTATCTTATTAATGAAATATTGACATAATCGATGTTATAAATACCCAAATAAATGTAATTTGAGACTTTTTATGACTTAAAATAATTTTATATGTCCATATGGCATGTTATTGTTTATTTAAGTAACTTGGTTAGAACTTATCATTCCGTTATAAATTTTATAAAAATCATGTACCAAATAGTGTCAAAATTGACATAAATTAGTTTTTAAAACAAATATTATATTATTAATTTTTATTTTATTCCTAAAAATATAAGGATCGGCCAAATGACTTAGATAAGGTTATATATATTAATAATAAAGAACTTGGAGTTCTTTTGGCTTGATATAGTAAGTTTATTAACCATATAGTGTAATAAAACAAAAAGACACGGTAAAAGTTAAATTATTTAACTTAGAGTTAAATCTAATTGATAAGGTTAAAATAATAACCTAAACATGTATAAATCATATTGGATGAGAGGATTTAGATCCATCCCCACCTTAGCTTCGAAATATATCAATTTGGCGCTATTTAAAACCGAACTTGACTTTATAATAAAATAATATTTTTAGTTTTCCCAAAGGTGCCCCTCTCCTCCCTTATAAAAGGGCACCTCCTCCCTCTCCTCCTCACACCAATTTGAGCATTCATGCTCAGCCAAACCCGGACAAAATATCTTCTCCACTTCCATAGTATCATCCTAGAGGTCCTGGTCTTCTTCAAAGACCATCCTTAGTTCTTTAAGTGGAGGATAAGAAAAGGCTCGTCAAAAAGAGGTAATATCCATTACCGATCTTTTTCAATTTCTTTATTCTTCAACTCCTTCTTATTTAGTTTTTTCATGATAAAGTAATAAAATAAGTATTTCTTATATACTGATATGTTATTATAAATATGAAATAACTCTAATTAACCTTTTATTCATCCTATGGAAAAAGGAGATCACCGCGCGTGCGTACGTACGGAATACCGTCTCCACGACGTGATGAGATTTATTCTCCATGTTAACCATTTAAGAATGATCATAAAGTATATATAAGAAATAATAATGAAATATATGAAATTATAAAGCTACTAGATTTATGTATATATGTATTTCATCTACTTACTTCCATTCAATACAATAAGGAAAGGAAAACAACGTTCATGCGTACGTACGGACTACCGTCTCCATGAATGGTGTGTTTCATTTCATTTATCTATCTATTATATATATATACTGAATATATATGATATATTAATCATGTGTTATATTCTGGAAGTAAGTAAATCATGATATAAGTAATAATAATGTCAAGAACAACAAGTCCAAACACCTACGATAAATGAAACGATTTTACCCAAAACGCTTCTTTAACAAGGAATTTACAAAAGAACAGGTAATATAAAGTCATAAGTGAACCATATATGATATCATAACAATGAATATGATTCTGTAATAAGTTAATGACATTATTTAAATCATTATATAGGAGATTCAGACACTTACAAAGAAAATCAGACTTAAGGTAAGGGAAATATCTCAATCTCATTTTTATCCGAGATTCTTTATACTTTGGCATTTACTGGGGTGTATTTTATCATCCACATCCATTTTTCCTCAATATGTAATATTATCTCCATCCACCTACAATTGTTTAAAATCGAATTTTACCCTTCGGTTAGTTTTTAGTAAAGGTTATGAAAGGAATCTTTTGTCATTTTTCGTACGAGGTACTTTTTGACTTTTCCGAAAAAAGTACGAGAAGAATGTTTTTTTAACTTATACGGCATGAATGAATTTTTTTTAAAACATTATTTCCAAGAAGCTTACTTGAAAAGTTTTCAAGTTTATTTTTAATCAAATTCTCTTAGTTTAAAATTGTATGACATGTTAAGAAAGGAAAAATGTTTTTGAAGTAGAAAGGATATTTTCCTCAAGAATGGAGTTCAAGTGTTTTATCAAAATTATTTTCCATCTAAGATAATATAGGGTTCTGATTCTATCCCTATCATTACATTGATTTGATTATTTTGTGATGGAATTATTTTTATGAATTCATATATCTTATAGGAATTGTTTTATGATGTCACGATGTTTAAGATTCCCATTTTTATTACATGGGTTATGCTATGATGTATGGTTTATGATTTTGTGGCACATATAAGAATGGTATCATTATGAGATGGGTGGGACCTATATCTCCCTCCAATGCATTGGGTAAAAATTTTATATCTCATGAGATAGACATGGCTGGAATGGTAGGTTATACCGGTTCAGTGAAACAGGACTGAAACGAGGGTGACTCGGTTCAGAAAGGGACTTTGTCCACTAAGATAGTCTTGGCAATGAGTCTTGACTAATAAGAAATGATTCTCTATGATTACGTGTGTATGCCACAAAGTTTCATGTTTTAAGTTTTGATTATTGGGATTACATTTCACTACTATGATTTATCCCATGTTATGAAATTATGATCTCTTTTGTAGGTTAATATTTCCAAAAGTTATGTTCTTATGAATATGACGTGATTGATATTTCTTTTGTTTACCCTTACTGAGCATTTGAGATCACCCTTTTATGTTTTTTTTCAGGACATAAAGAAAGGAATTAGGTTTAAAAAAAGGAGATCTTTATGGGAGATGCTGAAGATCTTTCACCACGATTAGAAGATTATATTCCGAGTTTCCAAAGACACTAAACTATTATGATCCTTGTGTGTGTGTTTTTGTTATGTACTAAGTATTCCAAAAAAGTAATGTAATGTCCATGTACGTCATGTTTCGGGTCTCTACAGTTGGTATCAGAGGAATGGTTTAGTCAACATTTGGAAACTAGGATGCGAAAACGTTAGTGAGATCCCTAGAGATATTTCTAAGGTATGTCTAGGGATGTCCCTAAAGATAAGTATACGTATAGAATATAGTCCTAGAACTATGGTAACGATCACAGAATTTAACCTAAGATATTAGATATTAAGGGTACCCCCCCTTTATTATGTTGTTTTCCCTAGCATGATTTTTGCCTCTCACACTATTCTTTTTGGGTTTTAGACGATGGATGGAACCTGAAGAACCGTGTTGATCACTGTAATGGACAATGCCATGATTTTCCTCCTGAAAAAACAAATGTTATGGGAGATGGAGTGCAAAATCTTATTGCTATACTTACACAAGCTATGAATCATTCTGGACTTCCAAATGAGCAGAGAAGGGAATAATATTCTATTGAGTCCTTCATGAGGCAACGTCCACCTCTTTTCAGTGGGCCTTCCGATCCACTTGTTGCTGAACAATGGATCAGGACCACTGAAAAGATATTTTCAGTTCATCAATGTTCGGAACATGATAAAGTCATCTTAGCAGTATATCGTTTGGAAGGTGAAGTTGATCAATGGTGGAATCTTATCAAGAATACGAGGCCAAGAGATGAAATTGAGTCCATTGAATGGGACGAGTTCAAGAACTTTTTTTTCAGTAAGTACTTCCCTCGTATTCTTCAAACAAAGATGGAAAAGGAATTTCTTGAGTTGAAGCAGAAGGATGAAGAATCTGTTGGTATATACAAAGCGAATTTTACAAGACTTGTAAGGTATGCATCTGGCATTATCATCCAACCTGAAAGTAAAGTTGATCGATTTTTCAGTGGCTTAAAACGAAGTCTTCGAAGGGCATTAGCTATAAGAGACTTCAATAGCTATGAAGAAATTGTGTGTTGTGCTATCAAGGTAGAAATGGAAGTTGGTGTTACATATCCATCTCATGGTTTTGATAAGAATCAAAAGATGGAGTTCAAGGATAAATCTCAGAATAATGGTGAAAAGAAGATGAATGTTTCCTTATGCACAAACTGTGGAAAGAAGCATGGTGGAGATTGTCTTAAAGGGACTAGAAAATGTTTTAAGTGTGGAAAATATGGTCATCAAGCAGCTGAGTGTCGAAGTAATGGAAAAGGGTTTCTAATGATGTGAATAAAGCAAAGACTGCAGAGAACGCACCACCAACACTTTAATGCTTCAAGTGTAAGGAAATGGGGGCATTATGCTAATGAATGCCCAAATCCAAGGGTTAGTGATGATCGACATGAGCAACTGCTTAAGGCAAAGGACAAAGGGAAGTCACATGCAATCACCATTGGCGATGCTTATTATGACAACAATGTGGTGGAATGATTAAGTGTTTATGTAATTGGATTCCATAATAATGTTGTATATAGTATCGTGGAATATTGGAATATTTATGTTTTGGTCTAATGTGGTATTCAAATTTATTGAGATATTTTTGGAAATAAGATGATATGCGCATAATGAAGGGAAAACGAGAAAATGAAATGTTTGATAGTATTCATGATCTCATGATTGATATAAGGACTAAGTGGTATCATGGTTTGAGTATATAGAATTTTGAGGATTTTGTGTGTGGGAAGTGTTAACTTTTAACTGCATTCATGTTTTCACTAAGGTTAAATGGATATTCATTCTTCAAGAGAATACATGATTAAGGTATTCACATGTTTGTAATTTGACCAACAAGATATATCTTATGATATATGGGGGATAAATGATGGCATTCACGTGATTTTTATGTGACATTTCAAGTAATCGTTTTCTTTATACTATGAGCTTGGACTGATGTATTTTAGATAAGCCTAAATATTGGAATGGATTATGTTGGACATATGCTAAGTATTGTTTAAGGATAGAACTTTTTTCGACATTACTGATGGGATTTTATAGTAATGTAGTTTTAGAAAAAGGATAACCTGCAGGACGGGCGACAACCCATCGCGTCGGACAAGGCTATGGGAATCGAACCCACAACTGAAGTGCGACTGACCTTTTTCGCCTACCACTAGCCTACAGGAAGTCCCTGTTTAGTAGAAACTAGTTTTACTATATTAAGTAGTATGATATATGAAGTATAAGTCCATTTTAGGAACCATATATGATTAATATCACTATAGATGGATTTATGTATTTTTTTTGATAACTTTTCTAACCCTTTGTTTGAGACAGATGGAATGACCGATCATTCTGTCACATGATCTGCTAACACATCACGAATGACAAATTCAACTTCATTTCATTAATAGATGAAGTGGAAATTGTACAAAGAACAACCAACGGTGAGACTATACCAAAATCACGAAAGTATTTCTTCTAATTCCAATTTCATCAACTTTAGGGAAATGATCTTGAAAACCAAAAATTTTGTCCTAGTGCTCTTATATCGGATGAATCATATGGTACCTTAGATCATCATAAATTTATGGCTTTGTGATTGATGGCTTTTCCATAGCCATGTTCTCTACCACTCTCCATCAGAACATGATGGATAGATTTCTCTTCCATATCCATATTTTCACCTATGTAGAAACCCAGTGATTAGATTATTTGGGTAACCGTTACGTTTCATACTTTTGTTTTTAAAGATTGGTTTTGGTATTCCTTTTTACGATGTGGGTTTCTATTAAAGAAACTTTCGAATAGTAAACCATTTATAACCCTGACGAATTTCGAGGGCGAAATTCATTTTAAGGGGGGTAGAATGTAACACCCCGAGATTTTATGAAAAATATTCTTTTTAATTTCATTAATGTCTTGTGTTGTACGCTACACCAAAAGGATCTTGCACAACACGCATCCTTGAATTGCCTTGCATTACACGCAATCATGACCTTCCTCGATAGCGTGTGTAGTACGCAATACCGAGTTTCACTAAACAACGATATGCTATTAAAATATTATAAAAACTAGCCTTTATGAATAGTAATAACCACTTTTTGAAATTTTTTAATTTTTATTTTTCAAAATGGACTTCACTTCTGGATTCGGAATATTGAAATTAGCTTAGGGTGAAATTTTGGTACATTTCGGATAACTTTCATTTTCTGATGAATAGTGAAAATTACTAAATTTTAATTAAAAACAACCTTTTTAATCGAAATAATTAATAGTGATAAATTATTAATTTGAGTGGTTTTAAAGTATATTTAGAATATATTTTTACAATTTAATACAATGTTGTTCATTTGATGTAATTTCACATTTAAACCAGACATAAACATGTGTCATTCTTTTGGTAGTTATTATCTCTTAAAAACACGCTATTTGTTTTGACGATGGGAATTAATTTTTAAATTAATTAATGCAACTGATATGTTTTTAATTTGGTAAAATAGAAATCATTTTTGAGTTCATAATATCAAATATATCTTAGGCCTAATTTTTGGTATTTTTCTGGAAACTTTCATTTTTTTGATGAATAGTGAAACCACTAAGTGGTAGTTAAAAAATGAATTTTTCATAAAACTTAATTTTACCGCTTCTGTGAGTGGAATTTCAAAAATCTGAGAGACACAGTTGATTTCAGTAAGTAAAATGTGGTTTAATGAGATGAAAATAATTTTTGGTGATTAATAACTTTTTACTTTTTTTTTACCATGGTTAAAAGTAAATAGGGTAATTAAGGGTAAAAATGATATTATTATTACCCTAAAACATGTACTAACTCTATTGTACAAGTTTAATTCGAACAAAAACAACCTTAGGAATAATATATGACCATTTAGGCCCACTAGGATTAGATTAGGAAATTTATTATTAATTTATTTAAAGAAGGGTTAAAATAGTTAAAATCAAAGTTTAATAACTAAATCATTTTAATATTAGGTTATACATAATATAAATTCGACTATAAATATTAATTAGAAAGATAAAAATATTTCCTACATAATGGTATTTTATTTGTAATTTTTAGACATTAAATAATTTAATTTATTTATGACACAACTATGATGCAGTAATTATCTTATTAAAGAAATATTGACATAATTGATGTTATAAATACCCATATAAATGTAATTTGAGACTTTTTATGACATACACTAATTTTCTAGGTTAATATGACATGTTATTGTTGATTTAAGTAACTTGGTTCGAACTTATCATTCTGTTATGAATTTCATAAAAATCATGTACCAAATAGTGTCAAAATTGACATAAATTAGTTTTTAAAACAAATATTATATTATTAATTGTTATTTTATTCCTAAAAATCTAAGGTTCGGCCAAATGACTTAGATAAGGTTATATATATTAATAATAAACAACTTGGGGTTCTTTTGTCTTGATATAGTATGTTTATTAACCATATAGTGTAAGAAAACAAAAAGGCACGGTAAAAGTTAAATTATTTAACTTAGAGTAAAATCTAATTGATAAGGTTAAAATAATAACCTAAACTTCTCTAAATCCTATTGGATGAGAGTATTTCGACCCATACCCACATTATCTTATAAATATATCAATTTGGAGCTATTTAAAACCGAACTTGACTTTATAATAAAATAATATTTTTAGTTTTCCCGAAGGTGCCCCTCTCCTCCCTTATAAAAGGGCACCTCTTCCCTCTCCTCCTCACACCAATTTGAGCATTCAAGATCGTTAAAACCCTGCCAAAATCTCTTCTACACTTCCCTAGTATCATCATAGAGGTCCTGGTCTTCTTCAAAGACCATCCTTAGTTCTTTAAGTGGAGGATAATAAAATCCGCGTCAAAAAGAGGTAATATCCATTACCGATCTTTTTCAATTTCTTTCTTCTTCAAATTCTTCTTCTTTAGTTGTTTCATGATAAAGTAATAACATAAGTATTTTTTATATAATGATATGTTATTATAAATATTAAACAACTCTAATTAAACTTATATCCATCCTACGGAAAAAGGAAATCACCGCGCGTGCGTACGTACGAAATACCGTCTCCACGACGCGATGAGATTCATTCTCCATGTTAACCATTTAAGAATGATTATAAAGTATATATAAGAAATAATAATGATATATATGACATTATAAAGCTACTGGATTTATGTATATATGTATGACATCTACTTATTTCCATTCAAGACAATAAGGAAAGGAAAACAGCGTTCATGCGTACGAACGGACTACCATCTCCATGAACGATGTGTTTCATTTCATTTATCTATCTATTATATATATATATATATATACTGAATATATATGATATATAAATCATGTTTTAAATTCTAGAAGTAAGTAAATCATGATATAAGTAATAATAATGTCAAGAACAACAAGTCCAAACACCTATGATAAATGAGACGATTTTACCCAAAACGCTTCTTTAACATGGAATTTACAAAAGAACGGGTAATATAAAGTCATAAGTGAACCATATATGATATATTAACAATGAATATTATTCTGTAATAAGTTAATGACATTATTTAAATCATTATAGAGGAGATTCAGACACCTACGAAGCAAATCGGACTTAAGGTAAGGGAAATATCACAATCTCATTTTTATCCGAGATTCTTTATACTTTGGCATTTACTGGGGTGTATTTTATCATCCACATCAATTTTTCCTCAATATGTAATGTTATCTATATCCACCTACAATTGTTTAAAATCCAATTTTACCCTTCGGTGAGTTTTTAGTAAAGGATATGAAAGGAATCTTTTTTCGTTTTTCGTACGAGGTACTTTGTGACTTTTCCGACAAATGTACGAGAAGAATGTTTTTTAAATTATAAGACAAGAATGGATTTTTTTTAAAACATTATTTCCAAGAATCATACATTAAAAGTTCTCACGTTTATTTTTAATCAACTTCTCTTAGTTTAAAATTGTATGACATGTTAAGAAAGGAAATTTTTTTTTGAAGTAGAAAGGATATTTTCCTCAAGAATGGAGTTCAAGTGTTTTATCAAAATTATTTTCCATCTATGATAATATAGGGTTCTGATTCTATCCCTATCATTACATTGATTTTATTATGTTGTGATGGAATTATTTTTATGAATTCATTTATCTTATATGAATTCTTTTATGATGTCACGATGTTTAAGATTCCCATTTTTATTACATGGGTTATGTTATGATGTATGGTTTATGATTTTGTGGCACATATAAAAATGGTATCATTATGAGATGGGTGGGAACTATATCTCCCTCCAATGCATTGGGTAAAGATTTTATATCTCATGAGATAGACATGGCTGGAATGGTAGGTTATACCGGTTCAGTGAAACAGGACTGAAACGAGGGTGACTCGGTTCAAAAAGGGACTTTGTCCACTAAGATAGTCTTGGAAATGAGTCTTGACTAATAAGAAATGATTCTCTATGATTATGTGTGTATGCCACAAAGTTTCATGTTTTAAGTTATGATTATTGGGATTACATTTTACTACTATGATTTATCTCATGTTATGAAATTATGATCTCTTTTGCAGGTTAAGATTTCCAAAAGTTATGTTCTTATGAATATGACGTGATTGATATTTCTTTTGTTTACCCTTACTGAGCATTTGAGCTCACACTTTTATGTTTTTTTCCAGGACATAAAGAAAGGAATTAGGTTTAAAAAAAGGAGATCTTTATGGGAGATGTTGAAGATCTTTCACCATGATTAGAAGATTATATTCCGAGTTTCCAAAGACACTAAACTATTACGATCCTTGTGTGTGTGTTTTTGTTAAGTACTAAGTATTCCACAAAAGTAATGTAATGTCCATGTACGTCAAGATTCGGGTCTCTACAGTAGTATCCCATCACAACCTTCCTCATGAAAACATGAATAACATACTAGTTACGAGAACATATAATACCCTCTAGGGTGAATTAACACTCACCATTGATGACCCCATAATAAAGAGTGTTCCTAATGTGATGGAATTATTCATCACGTTACAGATCCTGATGAATCATCTTAATAATAAAGGAGGTTAGCTAAACACTGGTCAAAACCACCTTAGAATTATTATATTGGAAACTTAAATGAAATTGTAAAAATATGGAAATAAAATTACACTCTTATACAGATTATTTCATGGATTGGGTTGGATGTTTTCCAATCAAATAATTATAAATGACATTCAATTTCACTATGGTATTGGTAATGTCAAAATTAAAATACTACAAGTACTGTAACAAACACATCCTATAGGGATTTAGGTCTTTTTGAGAGAAGATATAACTCATGATCTTATGGTTCGAATAAATGGATTTCATTAGTTTAAATTGGTTATTCTTCCATGCATCATAGAAACGAGTTTGAGATCATGGGTTGGAATGTTCATCTCATGTTTCTTAAGATAATGATAACCATAATATACTATGTGGTCACCATACAAAATAGAATATCCCAAAATCGGATAAGATAAGTCATAAAATAACTAATATCACTTCCAGACCTCTAGAATAGTCAGCATCGTTGCATAAGTCAGTGATTTAACATATGAGAAGCCAACTTTGAGAAATACTTTACTAAATGGTTATAATGTGCCACTATACCCAAGATTATATATGTATCAAAAACAATATGTTGTTGTTCTGATGTGATAACATCATTCACCTCTTAATATAAAATTTAGATACCATGTCCTAAGATTTAATTTCATAAGAACTTCAATTATAGACTAAAAAAAATCACATTTTGATATATTTTCATAGAGGCAGCAATTTAAAAATATTTATATATCTTCTCTCAAATTTTACACATGCTCCTCCTTGTATTGAGAGTAAATAATGATGTTATCCACAATAACCATCATGAATGTATCAATTTACTCATGGTTGATATTTTGAATCAAATATATAAATATTTAAATATCATTGGGTTGGTCAAATGGTATGGTAAGATAATCATATTGGCCTTTCCAACTCCAGAAGGTAGTATTTCAGAATTTCAGAATATTTTATTTGCAACTGGTGGTATGCAAACAAAAGATCAGTCACAAAGAACCAGTTCAAACACTTAAAAATGTTTAAAAATAATCTTTTTGAAGAAATGAAAACATTTTCTATAAATTATATTGATTTAGTTGATAGTGATAAACACATAGGCAAAGCACACCACCATCTTTTTTTTGTAAAGAGAACAATAACCACCCAAGGCGATACACTTGAGAATATAAGGAATTTCTCATGAAATTTATCCTAATGAGCCTTCAAATCTATCAGTTCAGATGGTTCCATACCATAATATGGAATATATACTAGTTGAGTACCATGTACTATTTTTATATAAAACCCAAACTATCTAACCGATGGGAAGCCATAAAATTCCTAAGAAAAAATGATAGGAAACCTGATGAGTACTGGTGGAAGATCATCAATAAAATATTTTTTTCTCCATGTATCAATAAATCCTTAATATCACCCATACCAACATTGGAGAATAAGGTCTGGATCTACCCATCGTGGTGTCCCATTCCCTGTGAAAGGCATAGACCACCCTATTAGGAAATGTAAGGGAGACCTACCAAAGATATCATCCAATATAATCTTTATAAGAGATATAGTAATACATACTAATAATAATGTTTGAACATTTGATATCTAGGACCAAAAAATTCTAGGTATAATTACTCATTGATAAATAGAAAAAACAAGAAGGACACCAAATAACCTTCTACCTCTTCATTATCAGGGGTGTAATAATTTCCACCACATAAAATAAAAATCATCATAGGAAGGGTTAGATTATAAAAAAAATATGTCAATATGATTTATTTAGATGAAATTGTATCAAATAAAGTAGTTACAAAGGTTAAAACTATAGTGATGGTACCTGTCACAGTCATTGGACTCATATCAACTTCATCGGGAAACTCTTCCATTATGTAAAGAAGTTTACTTTCAGAATCTGTTGTCAAGAACACCTATGTTTGTGAAACATATATGATTTCACAATAGTACATTGAGATGGTAATGAGTTAGTTCCACCTAATTGAAGTATAATGTTTTTAACATAATAGCTATATGTGAACTAGTCATTCATAGGAACTACACACCTTGGGTTCCTTAGTGCAGACCCATCAGGAATGAAAAACCTTACCACATTGAAATTATATAAAAGGGTCTCTACCAGTAACTAAAATCGGTCTTGAAGAACCATGGGGGTTAGATCCACCATGAGACTCATAACACATCTACTTTATTTTAATTGAAATCACTGAACATACATTGAGATAAAAAAGAAATCCCACCAACCCTAACTTACCAGCAAAGTCAAGATCACCCATCAATGGTCTATCTAGTAAATTTGTAAAATAAGTCATATTTGCAATGAAATAATAGGATTGGATATCATCCTGATTAACCATATAAAATATTTATGAAATCATATTCTCATTAGTAAAAATATGAGGAGAAAACCATACAATATAAATAAAGTGGATAATATATTAACTCATGGACTTGTTAGTTTACTGTAGATTAAGGAAATAAATTGACATTTCAAAAACCATGGAATATATATAGAAATTATAATTCATAAGGACATTGGATTCATTACACTATAATCCTTCATAGTTCTTTATCAACACCATTGAATCTCACAAACTTTTTCTAGGACCCTTTATCTTGATGGTAGGACCCATCACATTAATTTAATGAGGTGTTTTCAAGAAATAAAAAAGCATCACAATTTCTATCAACCAATATAAAGCCTCTTGAGGATAATTATAGACATGGAATCATGGTGGAATTTGGAAAAGAAAATCTTTTTTAATGATCTCTAGATTCATCCATTTGAGGTTCCATGAATGGAGCCTAAATGAGAATAAGTGTCTCTGCCTATCCTAAAGTTTGGACAGTACACATGACTATATCAATGATATTATGGTAAAATAGAGGGCTCTATTTATTTATTTCATCAGTATATACCTTATTAAGGTGGCTTAAATGACATCCTAAAGGCATTATTCTATACAACATCAACATAAAACAAGAAAAAAGTTGACAATGAATCCAAAATCAACAACTATAATGGGATTCAAAAGAAGATGATTTTAATAAAACCCCAAACAAATGTTAAAAACTTCAAAAAGATCAAAATACTCATCAAACACAATTTAGTCCCACAACCCATATTTACTTTAAGAATATTATGATGAGATGTACCTAGGAACACCCTTGTAACTACCTCCTATGTCACATCAATCCTACATACTTTCCATGAAGACAACCTAGAACATAGATCAATTTCCAAAAATTATTATTAACATGGACATTTGAAACCACATTTTAATGAACCATTATAGATACCCTAGAACCGTGATTCACAAGTCAATACTAACATATCTGGAATGACATTCTTAATCCCTATGAGCTAGTAACCAGCACCCAGAATCATAAAAATTAAAATGGGGAACTAATTTTTCACGAAATAGTTGATTAAAAAAATAAAATTAGGTATATCAACGTTCTTCAATGATAATGAAATTGAAAAAAAGATTTTAAAAAATAAGAAAGAATTTAGACAAACAAATCAGCAGAATGTCAATAAAAAATTACATCAAAAAGCATCAAAAGTAAAAAAACCCAATGTAAAAAGTGGAACTCAACATCACTAGTCACTAGGATAAATTAAAATCCTAATGTATAAATAACATAAATTACCTCCAAGTGTAACATTACCTTTTCGTTGACCTGGAATAAAAATATTTTACAAACTCTCGAAGGAAATGGTAGGGTGGGACCTATAAATCCTATAAGGGTTTAACAAAGTGCTCCATAATAGATTACATAACAATAAAACAATCAAGATTTCTATTTAAATAAAAGAGATCATGGAAAAACTATAATTTGAATATTTAAAACAAAGTATTCATTATTTTCAAAGGATAGAAAAATAAAAAACATATATTAAATAACTTTTTTATAAAAACATTTTTTTGATCCATTTGGAATGAATAAAATAGTTTGATAATTAACAACACATATAAGGAAAAAAATACACAATATGAAAAATGGTCATCCGCCATTAAGTATTTTAATTTTTGGTTATAGGATCCTCACCCTTCACAAATCAGTGATCATAGATAAACATGTTGACACATATCCATCAGGGTGAGTAGAAATAAGACTCATAAATATCCCATCAGGGACAATCACACTAGAAAAGGTTTTTATTATATTCTTCATCATCAATCCAAATATATTGTATCAAGAACCTAAAATGATTTTTCCAGATAAACCACTATATACATAAGCTAACATGTTCTCAATAAATCAATAAAAATGGGAAAATAATATCATTTCAAATAAAATAATCATTTACAATTAAATTTCAACAGTTTATTTTTTAATATACCAATTCATTTTCAAAACCCAAAATTTGGTTTTTAATCAGTTCTTTCATTTTAAATCCAAAAACAATCATGGATTTTCATTATACCAATTCAATCCATTTAATCAAAACAATTTATAAAACTATATCGTCAACTCTCTCATTCCCAAATTCATCCTATAATTAAATTTCTATTAGAATTTGGGGATTTTATCAAAATATATTCCATTTCATATTCCAAATTTAGATCATATCAAATTGGTGTTTTATAAATCACATGAATGCTATTTCAATAAAATAAAATAATGCATTTCATGGTTTTAATTTCATAAAAAATATCAAATGGAACCAACTACCTTTAAATAATGGAATCCAAACGATCAGCAACTACAACATGGATTACAATGATGATATAAGGCGAGGAAGATGTATGGATCAGATCTAGAATCAATATCTAACATGAAAATAATTGAATCTATCGAAACATAGATTAGATAATTCAAATACCTGATAATTTTATACTCTATAAGGAGAAGAGATGTCATGATCGGAAGAGAACATGCAAGAGGGGGTCTAATTACCAGAGTAGGATTAGATCACTTAAGGTCTATTTAATTAAAAAAAGGAGGTGTGTGGAGGATCCAAAATAACTTCATAAGTTCCTCTAAGGAAGTGAAAATTATATTAGGTGTGAATGATGGTGATTAGCCTCTAAAATTAGGTGGTTTAGTATATTAAAATTAATTTTTATCAAATTAATAATTGTGAAAATAGATATCTAAAGGGGCCTCAATGTTTAAAAAATTGTGCACCCTTACCATGAACCCCTACTGGTCTTATGTTTGGGGTGCATAGTTTCACTGCATAGTTAAAATAACGGCGTTCCACAGTGTATTACCTACTACTTATTTGGTGCAATGTTTTTAGGGTAGGACATAATGTTAAAAAAACCAAGTTCACTAACCATGTTCTACCCTCTGCTAGCTCTAAAAAGGGTGTGTGATTTTATAGTATAAATTGAATGGTTTTCTTTTAGCATTCTCCAACTGTGTACAACCTTAATAGATTCCAAAATTATACAAATTTAAACTAAAAACCCTAAAAAAGACCCAAATAATATTGATAAAAAAGGTTAAATTAATAACCAAAAACAATTAATATTATTTTCCAACATAATTAATTTTCAAACAAATTTTTCTTTCTTTTTAGAATAAGTTTATTTTTAGTCTAAAAATGTGTTAATATGAAAACTATTTTAAAGTGAATATTGTTTTTCCATTTTAATTATTTAATATATTTATAATGAGGATTTTTTAATGGAAGTTATAAATTATAAACCAGTAAATATAAATTTACATTCATAAAATGGTTATTATTATTCATAGATTTTATATAAAATCAGTTTCTTTGAGAAAAATGCACTTCTTGAAAAATCATTTTTTTGTTGCATCTGCAGGTTTTGATTTAAATTAAAATTTTCCACTATTGTGAATTAAATTTGGTATAATGTATTTAATAATCGTAATTATCATAAATTATATTATAAAATATTGTAAAATTAAATTTTCACCATTATTAATAGTGAAAAATAAAAAAATTAAGTATCCTAGCTATAGTAAAAATAGTTTTACAGGGGTTAAATTAAAAATATAAGTGTTAAAATGACCAATTTAATTTTTTAGAGTTTAGTTTATGTAAATATATAGTAATTATTTTGGATATGTCTTGAAAATGATCCATTTTAGTGCCTTTTCATTAGAAAAACAACAATAAACCTTTTTGTTTTCAAAAAATACAAGTGTAGAACTCACCTCACTTAGAAAAGGCCACCCACTCTTGTCTCATATTAACATCATCAAATCCATTTGGGTAGGCCAAGAACTAAATATATATCTTCCTTACTTCCATATGAATAATATAGAGCTGTTGTTTTGATCATAAATCTATACTAATAAGGCTTTTGGTGCTTACTTAAGGAGGTTTCCAAATGTAGAGCTATTAGGCTTAACCATGCATCTTCATTTTATTTTTTCTTCCACATCCTTAAATAATTATTCAATTATTATTATTTTAAAAAATAATATATTATTTATACCGAGATTTTATTTGTTTAGTGGAATGACCAAAATCTATCTCCTCTTCCATCAAATAAAATGGAAAATCTACACTCATGTATAATATAAACTACCACCTCACGAAACGATTTTATACATTTTCAATTATAACCACTCATGGCTTGATTTAATGATATATTTAAAGTATTAATGTGATATTTGTAACATATTTAAAATTATTTGATAATTATATCACATTTAACTTCTTATGTTCCATTTTATGGGGGATATAATATTGTCTCTCTTGTCTTTGATGGGATACCACCTCACGAAGTGATGTGATCCATTTTTCACTAATGCATTATATGTTAGTTAATAATGAAAATGTTAATTATTATATGTGATATAAAGAAAATAATAATTATATTCATGACACAATTATCATTCTAAAAATATAATATATCATTTTCATTCTTACACTGAAGAATGATAACGTCATTTTGGTATGTATTGACTACCGCCTCCACGAAGCGATGTGATTATTTTCTCACCACCAAATAAAAATAATGATATAATAACTATTTTTGTAAGAACAATATGGAATATATGATATTATTATAATATTTAATAGTAAAATAATATTTTACACCTTTTAATAGTGATCATTCAATAGTGGAATATCTTCGAATGCGTATGTACGACCTACTGTCTCCGCGATCATAAAATTGTTCATTTTTAATTACCATAATTCATGATTATTTTAAAAATTTAAAATTTAGGTATAAATATGAAATTTATTTCCTTTTTTTTATTCATTAGATGTTGAAATAATGTCATCTTTTATTGTATTCAACCTACCAAAATCATTTTTGGACATATAAGACAAATATCATCAAAACATATGATATAAAATTAATTGACAATGTAATTATATATAACATCATAATAAGAGAAATAAAAGTAATAATAAACATGAAAATTTTCTTAATAAATTAATATTTAAAATATTTTAATTATACAGGAAGATAAATAATGAGCATGTTGAATCGAACTCATTATAGGCGACATCGTCTAAATTTCCATTCACCAAGGAATATTTTAATTTTATGCACTGATAATATTTTATGAGGTCTATATAAAGCCCCTTATATTTTAACATCTTGAATTTATCTATTTCCCTGGCATTTAATGTTTTATTTGACGTTATTCATTTATGAGTCTTAGGATTCTAATATTTCTAAAATGAAAAGTAAATTTTATTTAAAAAATTCTTCATTTAATATTTTTTTTCAAACATAATTTTCATCCATGACCATGTTTTTAATGTTATATTATGAATCTGAATATAAGAGTTTTATAAAGGAACTTTTGGCCTTTATATCATAATTTTTCATAAATGAATCATTTTACTGGTTGTATGACTTTATTTATAGATAAAGGATTTAAATTTCTATTTTTACATATATGGTGAAAATGATTTTTCTACTCTCATTACCATTATTTTATGTTTATCTTATGATAAATTCATTCATGTTTTATTCAAAGAAAAAAACCACTATCCCTTTTTTTGGGTGTTTGGTATTGAATATGGGTTTTGAAGAAATAAATGTATTTTTTGTGTTGAAAATTGAGTTTTTAAAATAAAATGGAATTTTGATATATGAAAGTGATTTTAATAAAAGTTTAACAGAGTTTCAAAATGTTTAATGATGAAAATGTGAAATAATATATGTTTTTATTAATGATATGGTATCTGCTATTTATTCATAGGAAATTGGTGTGCTTAGATATCTTTGTGTGAGCGTGTTGCAACTTATACGATGGGTGCACCCAGAGATAGATAGGTGAACCTAATATATCTTATATGATGGGTGCACCCAAATAGTTCTCTAATACATAGGTTAATTTTACTTATCATAAAAGGAAAAAAGGATTATGTTGATGAAAATTTTCTCTTATAGAATACACTGAGTTCCAGTTACTTCTCGCACAAGTTTAAAATGTGGTTTGAATATAGTTCTCTAAGTTTCCAAAAAATGGTTTTGATTTGGTAACTAACATAATTAATTAATTGTTTTGGAAAATAAGTGTTTATTTTTCATGTAAACATCATTTATTTCTATTTCATAAAGATAATTGTGATAAATGTTATAAATTTTCTTCAATTTCAAATTTTTTACTAGACTAATTTTTTTTCTTAATATATCCATTATTAATCCTTTTTTTATCGTCCCACATTTTAATTTTTTTCATAGTGTTTAAGGATGGGTAAAGGAAATGAAGCTGTCAAGATGAATGTCATGAATTTTTTTCGAGAATTGTTTTTTATTTTTAATGTTTTTTTATGGTGGGACATTGGATACTAATAGAAAATTTCCAATTTGTATTATATGGTTTGGTTATGTATGAGTTAATACCAACTTCACTAATAATATAAACAAAAGAACGTCTTAAAAGTGAAATAAAGTGACATATTCAGTAAAAAAGATTATGTTATAATTAATTTTGGGTATTTATTGTTGTAATTAAAGACTTGTTTATATATATTTACAAGTTAGGATATTTTTATATCATTAAATTTAAATATGTTTTTTTATGAATAAGATGAAATGATATATAATTTGATGATTACCATGTTTATTCACATAAAAAATGTTTTTTAAGAAAGGTTTTGAATATTATGAATAATGAAGTGGTATTTGAAAGGAACCAGGTGGAAAATATCCTAGAAAATAATCCTCATAAGAATGTATGAATTGGAACACAATTGTTTTTATAATGCTATCTCTGTTGAAAAAATATATAAATTAGTGTGGTATCCATACTAGAGAGGAACCTGATCTACTATAAAGTAATATTTTTATAGTGGATAATTTAATGAGGTAACGTTGCCCATCATTTAGTGGGTCATCTTACCCTGTGGTAGCCTAAGGATGGATTAATTTCTTTGAGAATGAATTTGAAATAATGATAAGATCTAAATGTTAAAATGTGACTCTTTCCATTTATCATTTTGATGGTAAACCTAATTAATGGTTTATTTTTGGATAATAATATTAGAGAGAAAGATGATTTTGATTCCATAGAATGGGAAACATTTAATGAAATTTTCCTACATAAATATTTACCTATGGTATTTTGACTCTATTTATAAAAAATTACTAAAAATGAGGGAAAATATTAATATTATAAAGATTTATATGAATAAAACATAGCATGAGTGTCCAGGTATATTATAGATTTTATTCAGGACATTAATAATGAAATTAATATATTTCCATTATGGTTAAAACCATGTTTATGAAGATAATTTTCTACAAGAAAATATAACTATTATGATAAATTCATTCTTTATGGTTAGATATTTTAGAGTTATTTTTATTACTTTTATGATACTCAATATGAAAATAGTAAGAAAATGTCATGGTGGAAGGAAAAAGATTAGAAAATTACTAATAAGTATTGATGTAATCCCCCAAAATGTTCCTAGTGTAGTGAGTGAAATATCATGGATTGGTGTAAAGGATCTAGTAAGTGTTTATAGTGTTTTCAATTTTTTTTCATGGGGCTTGTGACTATAAATAAAACATTCTTGAACAACCAAATAATATGGAAACTGATCACCATCATATAGTGATTTATTGTTGTTGTGATGACTTGGGTCATTTTCCTTCATGTGTCAGAATATAGTAGAACTTGATAGAAATTATTGCGATCGAAAAAATGTGTATCAATGTCATTTTATACTATTCAAGTTGATTTTGGACCATTAAATTAAGTGGTGACTCGTATGATACTTGTTTCTATGAATTTTTCCAATGCCATGTTTGAATATGGATATTTTCATTCTTTAATTTTTGAGAAATTTGAATTTATATTAGGATATCTCTAAATGAATATGATATGTGATTTTTTTTGAAAATTTTTATGGAAATATTTAATCGTAATTTTTTTATGATTCTTCCTGTTATTATCAGTCATATGGTATTTAAAAAAAATTGTTGGACTGACCATAAGATAATTTGATATCATTCTTAATTATAATTGACTTTCAGATTTTCATGCTATGATATATTTTACTACAACAAATGTTATTTTCATTTATTTTATGCCACTTATAACTTACCATGATTTGAGAAATTGGTTAGAGGTCAAAGTGAAAGTTACCAAGATCATGTGGTTTAAAATTAATATATTATTGAAATTAGTGATGCTTTAGTAGTAAATGAATGCATGGAAGTATTTATGGATTATTTTTCTTATGTTCTTTATGATTATGAGGTTGATTTTACTGTTGACTTAGTTCTTGAAGATGAGCTTATTTTGAAATATTCTTATCAAATAGATCAAATTCAACTTTTAGATTTGTAAATGAAATTGCAAGAGTTGTTCTATAATTGTTTCATTTGACCTATCACATCATAATGGGGTTACCCAATTTTTTCAAAATATATGTATGGATCAATGATAATTTTCATTAATTATAGATCCTTTAATAAGATCGTTATGATTAACATGTATCATTTTCTTTTTATCGATGATTTATTTGATCATATATAGTAATACCATTATTTTTAAAAGGATTATATATGGTCTAGGTACCATCGACAAAATGTGATGGAGGATGAAATTATGAAGACTTGGTTTCAGACAATATATGGGCATTGTAATTTTTTGGTTATGCCCTTTGGTTTTTCCAATACACTAGATATATTTATAGACATTTTAATTTGAGTTTCATGTGAACTCTTGGATATGTTTTTGGTTATTATTGTTGATGAAATTTTGGTATATTATCATAGTAAATAGGAACATTAAATAAACATAAAGATTGTTTTCCAAACCATTAAATAAAAGCTAATATTATGGAAATTTAGTAGGTTGGATTTTTTCATTTATATTTTTTTCATTGGACATATTTTTTTAAAGACGGCATAACTATTGAACCTACTAAAAAAGTTATTTGAGAAACACCAATACCAACAAATTCCCTATATATTCATAGTTTTCATGTATTAGTTAGTTACTAAAGTGGTGTTTTTAGAAACATTCCTCAGTTGTCTCACCTACTGACTAAGATAACTCGAATGAAGTAAAATTCATATGGAAAAAAGATGTGATGATTTATTTCTATCATTAAAAATAAGATTCGTGAATGCTCTAATTTTTTAATGGATTCCAAAAATGGATAATTTTTTAACTAAAATAATGCTTCATTGAATGGAATTTTTTGTGTCATAATGGATACGGATCAAGTAATTTTTTCTGGCTCACATTATTTAAAACATTACAAGGTAAATTGAACATCAAATGATCTAGAATTAGATAATGTGGATTTTTTCTTAAAAATTTTAGAGAAAAAATTTTAAGGGATTATTTTTTAAAATTATACAGATTTAAAAAGATTGAATTATATATTAACTCAGAAATTATTGAACATGAGACTAATAATATGGATAGAAATGGTGATGGATTATTATTGTTTGATTCATTAACATTCAGAAATTGAAAAAAGTTTGTTGATTCCTTGAAATAAAAAAGTAATGATATATTAACCCTATTACCCTTGGAACGTGACACTTTTGTGAATGATTTAATGAATTTTGGCCTAGGAGATATCGTTGAAGGGAAATCCTCTCTTTTGTTTCAATATTCAGCATATTCACATTTTTTAGAAGTAATTAAGAAATCTTGGAAGGAGTTTCATGATTTAAATAAATAGGTAGAGTCTATTATGAATGGTAATTTTTTATATTTTAACATTGATAAAGAATTTATTTTAAAATTTTAAAAATTATTATCTGTCCCTTGTGATTTTCATTTGAAGAAGGATTTTTTGAGTGAAGTTCATAGTTCTCAGTTCATCTGGTAAACACTAAGGTGTATAGATTCCATTAGTAGTATTCTTGGTGGTATGGAAACAAATGATATATTACTAACATAAATTTTGTGAATTATTATTAGGTTAATTAAAAATGATTATTAATAAATGGAATTATTTAACATTTTCTAATTCTAGAGTGGAAATGAAAAATAAAAATCAATGTATTATTGTGTGATAACCAAAGATATCTTGATATAACAATGTGATTTATTTTATTGTAGATCGATTAAGTAATTATTCACATTTCCTTCCAATTCAAGATATTTTTCCTTTGATCAGATTTATCCACTATATCTAAAGAATATATTCATCTTTCTTAGAGTTACTATCTTTATTGTTTTATACCGTGATCCCAGATTTACAATTATTTTTTTAAAATAATTTAGTATTCATTACGTATTGATTTAAATTTTAGTATATATTTTAATCCTCAATATGATGTACAGTCGGAGTGGAAAATTTAGACCTTAGAAGTTGTGTTTCATTTTAGTTAAATGGATTATAAAGGATTTTTGGATCATAATCATTCATTGGTTGAGTTTTCTTATAAAAATTGATTTCAATAAGGTATATAGAAGACAACATTTGAGGCATTCTACAGAAAGAGGTGTCAGATTCTATATT
The DNA here is from genome assembly GCA_963277665.1 of Viscum album. Classification (NCBI taxonomy): domain Eukaryota; kingdom Viridiplantae; phylum Streptophyta; class Magnoliopsida; order Santalales; family Viscaceae; genus Viscum; species Viscum album. Next base: position 370,043,026 of record OY728132.1, on the reverse strand, counting down.
TTGTGGAATAATTAGGAAAAAGGAAGTAGATAAAACTAAAGTTAGTAGAAAAAATGTATACTAAGGTTTAGTTGATTCAACAACATATTATGACGACTTTGTGATGGAAAAAATATTATACAGATTACCACAGGAAGGATCTTTTTTAAGGTAGGTGATCTTACTTTTCTAAAAGTATCTATATTGAAAATTATTTTGAATTTGGTAAAAATTAAAATATAAATCCATTTTTAATTGGACTATATGAAATCATAGAAAATTTTCTCACCTCTGAGTTTATCCTTGGAACACAATGTGCTTCATGTATCAACGTAAAGGAAATATGTAACAAATTCATCTCTTATTTTTATCCCTCATGTAGTTCAGTTGGAAGGGAGCTCTTCCAATGTGTAACATTCTCTTCAGTTTCATGAACATAGAGAGAAAGTGTTATAAAATTGGGTGATTCACTAATTTCAATTTTTATGGAAAAACCATATGGTTTAAGAGAAAATAAGGGAATCTCAAAATGTTATGAGGGAAAGGTATCCCAACTTATTTTAAAAGTAAATGAAATTATGAAGATGAAATTTCAAAAAGTGGAGAATAATTTTACATCCCTATAAATCATATAATAATTCACTTTTATGATTCTTAATATTAGTATATTCATTTTTAAAAATAGTAAGAAAAACATTGAAGTCAAAAATGAAATAGTTTTAATGAAACACTTTTATTATAAGGGTTTTATTTAAAATATATATTTTATAAATATTATAAATATTATTTTTAATTTATAATAACATTTTTATATAATCATATCAAAATTAAAAAAGGATCAAATTTTGGGATTTTTTGAGAGAATATTGACTTTTCAATGAAAAGTGAAAAATAATTTTTTTTGGAAAATTGTCATTTATTTTAAATAAATTAAATAATTTAAAGTTATAATTATAAAAAGAATATTATTTGAAATAAAATAAATATTATTAAGTTATATTTAATCAATCTAATTACTTTTGAATCACCTTTATACTGGGTTTTAGTATAAGATTATTTTTTGGTTTAAAAACAGGGTTGCATGAAAACTGTTTTAAAGTGCATAATGATTCCCCATTTTATTTAATTAAAATAATATCTAATTAATAATGTTTTAAATGTAATTTATATATTTTATGTCAATAAATTTTAATATATATTCTTAAAATTACTATTTTATTCATAGAGATAATATAAATTCATATTTTGGTCGTAAAATACACTTATGGAAAACCATATTTTTTTTAGTTATACTACATTTGTTTTAAATTAGAATTTAAAAATTAATTGAATTTACTTTTTCTATAGTGGAATTAATATTTTAATCAGAGTAATATTTAATATATTATATTTTTAGACTAATTCTTATAGCATAATTATTAGTAAATAGAGTAAAAAATAATTAACATGGTTAAGGTAAAAACAGTTTCCCAAGGATTTAAAATAAAAGGATAATTGTTATGATAACCTAAAATATTTAATAACATATATATATTTGTCATATTTCTAACTTATTACTTATAATTATAGAGAATTTTCTATTTTGGATCCTTTTTCTATTTGAAAATGTAGGAAAAAGTATTTTAAAAAAAAAATTATAAGTGTGCCACGTGCCTGACATTTAAAAGGTCACCCCTATCCTCTTCTATGAACATTATAAAATACCTCTATATTAGCCAATATCATATAAAATATCTTCCATAAATCCATCCAAACATCCCTTAGAACTAAATTTGACTAGAAATCCATCATAACAACCCCTTTGGTTCTTATCTAAGGAAGATTCCCGAAGAATATATATCATACTTAACCAAATGTATTTATTTTATTTCCTCTTCCAACTCCTTAAAGTCCTTTTCAATTATTATTATATAATAAAAAAGTATCTCCCATATACTGATACATTATTATGGTAATTGAATAACCTTAGTCTATCTCTTCTTCCATCATATGGGATATAAAATCATCATTCATGTGTTTGGATGTAACATCCCGGATTTTTTATAAGGTACAAACCATTGTTTGGTTATTTTTTGGACCTAATAATGATTCCTAATGAATTAATGCTGGTCTCAGGCGTGTTTGGGGATTATTCAGAGCCCATACGTCCAAATATTAAAGAGGAATACTAGGACACACAATAAGTAGAAACCATTCGACCTTGCTCGCACAGTTTCCCTAAACGGTGTGTTTGAATAAAGTGGGACTATGGGGAATGAAAAATTTGTATAAAACTATGCGAACCAAGGATCATGTCCATGTGAAAAAATGTAGGTTTTTAATAGTGGTGTTTTACATGGTTTTCACATGATCAGATAAATAGTTCATCTAATTATGCATAGTTCCCCTTTGAAGCAAAAACTACTTCATAGTTGGCGCATGGTTTGGCCAAATGTGTGGCCATACCATGAACCCCTATATTTGAGGGTGAATTTAAAAAAATTTCACTTAATAAATTTTTTAATCCCTTTTACTTCTTTCCCCATCTCATTCCATTTGGTATATTATCCACTCCATGCATGGAGTTCCCTTCTCTCTTAACCTAGGGATCAAGACACCTCCTCCATTAATCGCTCATTTACCTTATGGTATGATCCATCAAAACACTCTTAGTAATATATTAAATCCCCTCTCTTATTTTTGGATTTTTTCCCCAGAATTCTCATTCTCTTGATGTGTGTTCATTTGACTCATTTTCATATAATTTGATAGCATTTTTCAATTTATTCCATCCTAGATCGAATCAAAGGTCATCGCTGGATGAAGGAAGCTCTATGATGATATGGTAGTTTATTTAAGTCCTTTCCACAAATTTTATTTTATTTTATAAAATTTTCTTTTTTTTCTATGATCTATACCTTTCTAGTGTCACCACTAATTTTTTAATTAATTTAAAATACAATCCATATCATTCCAATTTCAACTTGATCTAGTAGAAAATCATCCCCTTAGGTGGATCTCCTTGACTTATGTCATCCCTATTGGGTTTTCTCCTCTATTGAAGCTCAATTAGCTTTATGGTTTTATGATCAAAATATAGATGTAGTTGCTCAATTATAAGAGGGGGGGGGGGTGAATTATAGGTTTAAAAACGTTCCCCTTTTAAGACTAAAAGGAAATATAGGTTTAATAATGTTAAATAAGGTAAATTCACAAACCCTCTTTAGTTCAAACTCAATGGAATAACTAGAAGTGCCCAGGTACAATTATAAGAAACCTAAACATAACCAAATTAATCTTAAGGAAACTTAAGTAGATTTTACTTACATAAATATTCTATATTAAATCTTATAGAATGTTATTTGTATCAGAGTTAAAAAAATATAATAAAGTATAAGAAATTTATACTTTTATTCTTTAACAAAAATAAAGAGGAAATAAAACTTGTAACAATAAAAAGTAAATACGTATGAAATCTTATAACTGATAGAGAAAAGTATCCAACGACCTTGGATAAAGGTGTCTTGATTTATGCATTTATGAAAGTATTTCTTACCCACACTTGGGTAAGCCCTCAATAAGAGTATCTAAGTCTATCTTTCTATTCCTGCAAGCCCTCAAACTTTAAGGTCGTAGGAACCTCTTTACTCCTATCCCCATATTTCCTAAAACATTAATGTATTAAGAATATCTATCATCTTATCCTAAGAATCCATTGATTGTACAAAAAAACAATCAGAGTAGCACTAGATTGAATAAGTTATTCACGGATGAAAAATACGTTCATATATTGCACAAATAATGAGAATCTCTCTCTTTATAAATCACATAACAACATCACAACATGAAATATCAATGTGTATCAATATCGTTCAAATGAGCTCTTATTTATAATTAAAAACATCAATGGTCAACTCCCCCTCCAATGGTCATATTTTTCCTTAAATATTAGAGGGAGTTGTACACGTGTCACTCAACCAATAGTTAGTTAAAAAATAGACTGTATGACCCCATTTCATGTAAGAAAATAATGTATAAGAAAATATAACTTGTAGGAAAAAACATTCTTCAGTTTAAGAAACATAAGTATACTAGGATCCAATAAAGATGGAGAAATTCCTCAAGGAAAATATATAACATGAATAAATATGAATAATCGAATTCTAAATATAAAAGTTTGGAATCTGAATTTTGAGGAATTCAGAGTTTGAATTCTATGGTATTTGTGGACTGAATTCCAATGAATTCGGAGTCTGAGTGCTGGGGAATTCAGTGTCTGAATTTTGAGAATCCAGAGTCTGAATTTCAAATAATTTGGAGTTTGAATTTTAGAGAATTCATTGTCCAAATTTCAGAGAATTTAGATTCTGAATTTTAGAGAATTTGGAGTATGAATTTCAGAGAATTGGGAGTTTGAATTTTAGAGATTTCATAGTCTAAAAAACTATAAGGTACTCTGTTTGGTAAGGATTCTAATTTTTGTCGTAAGAAAAAAATGGACAGACTTTGTTTGATAAGACATTAAATTAGATATTGAAACCAAGGGTAAAAATTTCCTTAAGAAAATAATTCATAATGAATGGTAATTTTCCTTACGAAATGTGTTTGTGATTTTCAAAATGTAATGAAATGGGAAAAGTTATAAGGTTACTTATTGACGTAAAAATATCCTCCTCTTTGAAAAGCTCAAAATTTTTTTGGAAAAAGAATATAAAGAATAATGTTTATAATTTTTGAACATTAAATTAAATACTTTTATCCTCTTTACTCATGACCCACGGTAAATACGACTAACTTCCCCTTATGTTTTAAAATCCCTAAGGATACTATTCTTGTTTTTCATAGAGAAGTTACTTCTTCTGGCTTAAGAAAATATTCTTTAAGAAATCTTACCCTCAATTAATCTCCCCCTTACATAGGGCATTCTTTTTTTTTCGTAGTATTCTTTAGATCATTATTTTCTCCCCCTTTATGATTTTCAAAAAGGAATGGATGAAAAAATGTAACTGAAATGTTATAAATATACATGAAAAAACAATAGAAGTATAAGAAAATTTCATTATGATTAGAAAATATTTTACAAGGACTATACAACAAAATATCATATTTAATGAAACCAGACATACTTCTTTTCCATTGGCATCAACTTTTTCTAGGTGGTTTTTAGTTTCATCATCTCTTTATGGTCATACTCAAATTTCTTGGCCAAAAGATACGAATCCTAATTTTTCCTCTCAAGATATTTCTTTCTTTCTTGTTGGGGATTAAGAATTTCAGCTTGATACTTTACTACCTCTTCTTTCTGTTTGAATTTTTCTTCCGACTCTTCCCAGTGTTTCCTTTCTCTATTCAAGTTGAGAGCAACTGAATTCAGTTTCTATTCAGATCTCTATCTTATTGAATCCTAGAAACATTTTATTGGTTACGATTTTCTAAAAAACATGTCATAAGTTTACTGATGGTTTCATTTGACTTATCAAAATAATCCTTTACTGAATCATGAAAATAATCAATTATTCTCAGATCATCAATTATTGACATAGAACATAAGGTTATTTCCAATCATGATCTCCTACAAGCATCATAACCAATGTGAAAATATTTGAATTTTTCATCAAGATTAATATAAATTTCCATTAGAATGCTTATCAAATACAATTTTCGACTAAAATTATGCTAAAGAAACTAATAACTCAAATCAATATAGGGAAATAAAATAAATTGTGTTCACTATCTTTTTCAAATATTGAATAACAAAATCTTGTCTCCTGGAAGTTGTAGATTCCGAAGCATATTTCTTTGACAGTGAGGAAATTTTATGTTTCTCTTTATCTTTCCTCTTTGATTTTCTAACAACATCTTTATTATATTTCAAAAACACAAATTTTCTAAGAGAATAAATAACCACTTGTTTTCTTTTGTTAGCTCTAGACATTTTCATTTTGAAAATCAGAGTCGCATGATCGCTATTAGAGACTTGGATTATCTTATCATCATCAACATCATCTTTATCAGAACCTTCCTTGATATCATCCGGATGGATAAAATCATGATTTCAGCTTTCATAATTAGTTGGTTTATCAACCACATCCTGTGAATTATCATTTTTCCCTTCTGATATTTTTTTGGTTGATTCAACTTGGGATGTTCTGATCGAAAAATTATTAGAAGGAATTTCATTATCTTTATATTCTTCCACCATTTTTATAACATCTTAACTTTTCTCTTACTCTTCCCCTTCTTGCTGGATAAATTCTTCTTCCATAATGGTTTTTGGAATTGAATGTTTCTTTCCTAGAGATTATATTTGAACTGACTCCTGTATGAAGGATTCTGATACCTGGATTTGTTCAGAATCTTTCTTTGTATCTTTATGAAATGATTTGAATATTTCAACTTCTGAAATTTTCTTCTTCTTGTTTTTCTCTTTAGCTCGATTCTCAAGATCTTCTTCTACCTGAATCTTTAAGGCCTTAGCCTCAGTAGGGATTAAAACAAAACATTTATCTCTATCATCCTCCTCCTCCTCCTTCTTATTCTACTCTCTCCACTTAGCTACCACTTCATCATAAAATGTCTTTTTCATTTTCATCTTGGGTGGGGCTGACTAAGTTTCCAGAGCCTGTGCATTTTCTTTTGATTTCGGTTCTTTCTCTATTCTCTTTTCAGTGTTTCGTGGATGTTTGACCATCTTCTCCTTTATTTCTCAAGGCATGAATTTGAATTTCATAAATATCATTGAACTCCTCTAACTTAATACTCATTCCGATTTTACTTCTACTTAGAGTATCATCACAAAACAAAAATAATATTAATGGTTTTGGGTTTTTAAATGTAAAGAATTTTGAAAGATTCTAGATAATGAACAATGATCTTTAAAAATATCACTAGATAGAAAATTATCTGAGATTTGATGGTGCCATTATTGTTGTTGTTGATGGTTAGATGAATATAATTGATAAGTTTTACCTTTCTTCGATTCACAAAGAAATCCATCATAAAAATATCACACTTCTTGAGGGAATATTTATCTCCCCTTCCTGAAATGAGAAAACCTTGCATCAAAAAATCTAAAAATAAATAGTTGGTTGTAAGGTGATTGATGTTGGATGACTTAGCTCCTTTAATTACTAGGAACTCAATTGCATTAACATTCTCTAAATATCCTTCCTTGTCTGGAAACATGTTAGAGAAATATAAAGTATCTCTTTCATATGGTATATCCCTAATACTTATAGCTTTGTTGACGGATAAAGAATAGGTATTACCATAGATCTTGAAATAAAAAATATCTCTTCCTCGTTATTCATAAAAACAGACTATATCATAAAACTCTTTAAGAAGGCCAGGATAAAACAGATCCCAATTCTTTGGCTTGGCAGCTCAAAGAATTTCATAATTATTTTTCTTTATAAATTTTTTAATATGATAAATATACTTCAAAATGAAATTTGGTTTGACCAAATTTTCTTTGTAAATTTTTCAATCATTGATTTCCTTGTTTGAGGCCATTTTATTTTGTGAATAAATGTCAAGATACATTCAGAATGTAAGGAAACTAAGAAAACTGAACTACTGATTTGAAGGGAAGAAGGGCTTTGGCGCAAATATAGTGGAAACCCGATGTGGGACACAAATAAGGGGGGACATTATATTGGCCTCACGATGATTATTCAAATTCCCATATCAGTCCAATGGTTGATATAAGATTTATCTGATCTGATAGTTGATATCAATGTCGAAAAAGAATTTATAGGTTCCGATCATTTGAGGTTTTAATGAAAATTGGATTTAAAGAAAGTGAATCTGATAATGTTTTCTAAAAACAAGTAAGAAATACCAACAAGTAGAAAAATAAAATTACAAATATTTAATTAAGGAAACATACCTTTCAAATTTCTTAGAATGAATTGTCAATATTGACAAGATTCTTCTTTAAGAACCTAGATTCTGGAATTGTAATACCCCAAGATTTTATAATATATATAATTTTTAATTTCATTGTTGTCTGATGTTGTACGCTACACCAATATTAGTTTTCACTATACGAAACATTGTATCATCTTGCAGTATACACAACACTATACCTGGCTTGTGTTACACATAAGTGCAGCCTTTATTTAATGATTGCATGGAATGCAATACCAATTTTCTCTAAAAAACGATATAATATTTAAATATAATTAATGGTATATAAACTTTCTATTATTAATATTATTAACCACATTTTTAACTTTATATAACAATAAAATTTACCTTATGTATTTTCTAGAACTTTACATAAGAACAAATTCCATTTTTTGGATAAAATATTTTTTTCCAAAAATGCAGTTTTGTCGCCTTTTGATTGAAAAACAATTTTAAATATATTTTTGACACTTTTATATATTCAATTTGATAAAATATACTTATTATTTTTAAGCATGATATAAAATTTTACTTTGGATGAATTTTCGATATTTTTCTGATAACATTAATATTTTGATGAATAGTAAAAATACACAAAATTTTAATTTAAAACAATTTTTTTCATCAAAATAACTTATATTAGTAAATTATATTGTTGAATGATTTTAAATTATAAATATAAGATATTTTTATAATTTAATTCATTTTCATTAATTTTACATTGAATTCATATGTAAAAAAATTTCAATCTTTTTCAATATTTTAACTTTTAAACAAAAACCTGTGTTTTTCATTTTGTGAATGGAATTAATTTTAAATTAATTACTAAAACTTATGTTCTTTTAATTATGAAAAATTTATTCTATATTTTTAATTATTGGGTGCAAATTATGTAAATAGGTAACTTTTATTTTTTAGTAATGACGATAATTTTTATTTAACATGGTTTAAGGTAAACCAGGTAAACTAGTGTATAAAATAATATTACAGGGACACTAAAATTATAAAAAAACTACCAAAATTATATTGGATGAATATAACTCTACCATTAAAATCTTATGTTTTAAACATGGTCATTTAATGTCCACTTGACATTGAAAATCACATAGTTATCAATAAAACCAATGAAAGTGACAAAATGTCAAATTCACATTTCTTATTAGTATAAAAATATTAATATAAGGATAACTAGATCATATATACTAAAATAAATATTCTATGTAAATTTAAAATAATTACCATCATCTTGGTAATTTATTTTTAATTTTTGGGAAATAAATAATTTCCTTAAATTCGTTTTCTTTGATGATGTAAAAATTAATTAATTCAAGAGAAATGAATGAAATAATTTTTATTAAAATTAAAATAACAATTAAAAAGTCCAAGCATAGAAAAAACTTATTTCTAGAGTATATCTCGACCATAATCATCCAAATGTCATGCTAGTGACCATTTTGATCCTTATAGAATATATTATGACCTTTATATTATTTTATTTAAAGTAATGTTAAAATTTTCACATTCATACTTTAATAAGTATAACATTTTTAATGCTTTTTTATAGTAGATAAATTCTACTAAATATATTATCATGAAAATTATTAAACTTATCATAATTATAGTATTTTATTTTTAATGTTTATTGAACAAATAAGTATATTAAATAATTACCCAAAATCATTGTAGTAATTATTTTATTAATGTACATACCAAATAAATGTTATTAAAAATATAAAATAAATATGTTTTGGGATAATAAAATGTAAAATGAATTTTATAGACACTATATACCTCTTATTAATATAATATAATAGTTTATTTAGGTTAAATTGTCATCTTAATATTTTTTAAAATGAATAAATTAAATAGTGTCAAAATTGTCAATATTGATTATTTTTGGAAATAGTGTTTTATTAATATTTTAAAAATAATCAAACATTTTTCAAAATATATAATAGTTATTATATGGTCTAAAATATTCAAAATTATTTATTTATGTCCTAATTTAAAACAAATAAATAAATATTTTACTCTTTTAAAATTGAAATAATTGTTACCCTAGTTTAAATGAAATAGAATAACAGAGTGTTTAATTGAGAAGATAAGTTTTGAATGGAAATATAAACTTATATAAAATGTATTGGTTGATGAAATAGAACCCTATATCATCTCAAATTCTAAGTCGGGACATTTTAGAGGTTTTTAGTGGGGTTTGAGTTTATTATAAATTAATATTTTTTAGGATTCCAAAAGTGCCTCTCACATCAATTATAAAAGGGAACCTCCTCCCAGAATTCTACACAACTCATTAAGCCTTAATGTTCATCCATCCCATACCATTTCTCTTATAAACTTCCCTAGTTATATTATAGAGTTTATTTTCTTCTCAAAAGACCAGCTATAGTTATATTAAGAGGATATCTAAAGAGAGAACATCAAAGAAGAGGTAAAATTCTCTACTGATTATTTCATATTTCGTTATGTTTCTTCTTCTTATTCCACTTCATGAGTTGTTTCATTATAGAATAATAACCCCAGAAACAATTATATACATATATTTCATTATTATTATTAAACAACCATATTACACAATCTATCCATCCTATGAAAAATGAAATCACCATGCATGCGTACGTACAACTTACCTTCTGCACACCATGGTGTAATCTGTTATTCACCACCAACATGTTGGGATGGGTATAAAAATAGACTAAATAAATTTATATTATTATTATAAAATTATATTTATTTTGAAATATATTACACCATGCAACTCAACACCATTAAAGAACTATCGGAATTATATCGTCGCTCGTGCATACAAACGACCTATCGTCTCCACAACGCGATGAGATTCATTGTCCACATTTACCATTAATGAATGATTATAAAGTATATATAATAAACAAGAGTAAAATATATTACATAATTATTCTTCAGGATATATATATATATATATATATATATCATTTAATTACTTTTAGTCAATTCAATAAGGAAACAGAAACATCGTTCATGCGTATGTACGACCTATCGTGTCCATGAACAGTGTTTTCCATTTCATTTATCTACATATTATATATATCTATATACTGAATATATATGTTATATAAATTATTCTTTACATTCTTGAAGTAAGTAAAACATGATATATTTAATAATATCAAGAATAACAAGTTGAAACATGTACGAGAAATAAAACAATTATTACCCAAAACGTATTTTTTACATGGAATTGACGAATAAATAGGTAATATTTACTCATAAGTTAATCATATATGATATCCTAAATATCATTATAGTTATTTTGAAAGTTAATAATACGTTTAAACCCACTATACATGAGTTTCAGACACATATGGATGAAATCACACCTAAAGTAAGGGATAATTTTTCAATTTAATTTGTATCTGAGATTGTTAATAAGTAATGGGGGTATATTTATCATCCATTTCCATGTTTTCTAAAATTGGTTTTAGAAATTTTTTATATTATTCTATGTATGTTTAAAGTCATTTTCCCCCTTTTGACTTTTTATAAATGATTTATAAGGAATCTTTCTTTCATTTACTATAAAAGTTACTTTTTGACTTCTCTGAAAAAAGTACGAGGAGAATGTTATTTAAGTTATACAGAATGAACAGATTTTTACATCTTATTAATGACTAATTTCCATTAAAATTACTCTAAAAATACCACATTTATTTTCAACAAATTATTTTCTTTTAAAATTGTGTGGTATTTTTATAAAAGAAAAGGTTTTTAAAGAACAAAGAATATTTTTCTCATGAACTAAGATCAAGTGTTTTATCAAAATTATTTTCCATCTAAGATAACATAGGGTTATGTCTATATCCCTATTATTACTATGATTTTATTGTGTTAATGATATAATTTTTATGAAATCCATTTATTTTATATGGATTATTTTATGATGGAATGATGTTTAAGAAACCCATTTTATTTCATGAGTTATGATATGATGAATGATTAATGTTTTAATTTAAGTGTTTAGTTTTACTGAGTATTTGAGCTCACTATTTGTATGTTTTATTTTCCTCAGGATATAAATACTGGTTTTAGTTAGGAAAACAAAAGGGTACGATTTTTTTGGGAGATGTTGAAGATCTTTCACCAAGTTTGAAGATTATGTTCCATGTTTACAAAGACACTAAACTAATATGATCATTTGGAATCGGTTTTCATCATGTATTAAGTATTCTTCAAATGTAAAGTAATATCCATGTAAGTCAAGGTTGGGTTATTACAGTTGGTATCAGGGCGATGGTTTAGTTAACACTTGGAAACAAGGATGAATAACTTTAGTGAGATCTATAGAGATATTTATAAGGTATGTCTAGGGATTTTCAGAGGGGTAAGTCTAACTATAGGTTATAATCCTTGAATTATGGAAATGATAATGAATAACCACGGATTAAACCTAAGATGTTAGAGAATGAATGTACTCTCACTTGATTATGTTGTCTTCCTAGTATGATTTTATCCTATCACACTATTATTTTTGGGTTTTAGACAATGGATAAAAACCAAAGGAACAATGTTGACGATTGATAGAATGGGAAATGAAATAATTGTCCTTATGAAGAACCAAATGTTATTAGATCATAAAAAAATAATCTTTTTTCTATAACCACAAATCCTATTAGGGTTCCAAATGACCAAAGGTGGGAAAAACGTTCTCTTTAATCTTTATTAAGCCAAAATTGACCTTATTTTAGTGGAACGACAAATCTAATAGTTACTGAGAAATAGATTTGTACCATTGAAAAGATATTTTTCATTCTCCATTGTTCTATACGTGAAAAGGTTAAGTTGGGGACTTATTTCTTTGAAGGTAAAGCGAATATGTGGTGGAACATTATCAAGAAAATGAGGAAACACGATAAAATTGACTCTATGGATTGGGATGAGATTAAGAAGTTATTTTCAGTATTTCCTATCAGAATATTCTTTTAAAAAAATAGAGATTGATACTTCTCATCTATCTTAGGGTTATGATAAAAAAATAATGATCTAATTCAAAGGAAACTATCAAAATTATGGAGAAAAGAAGATTATATTTTCTTTATGCTCAATGTGTGAAAAAAAAACAAAGGAAGTTTTCTTATGGGGAATAAGAAAAGTTTTATGTGTTGAAAAGAAGGTTATCAAGCATTTTACTACCGAATTAATAGGAATAAACAGAAAGATCAAAAGAGTGAACCTCCCACAAATCATGGTTAATAGTGAAAGTAAATGGGAAATTATGCTAACCAATTCCCAAATCCAAGGGTTATGGATGATTCTAGACATCAACAACCTCTTAAGGCTAAAGGAAATAGAAATTCACATTCGATCACTATTGGAGATGTTGATTATGACATCAAAGTGGTGGAGTGATTATGTTTTTATATAATAGGATTCCAAAATAGTGTTGTATAATATCTTGTATGGTATTATGTAATATCCTTGTATTGGTACATTGTGGTTTTCCATAAGTATATGGTACTGAGAACCCTGAAAAGTGATTGAAATATTTTTGGAATGCACATGATATGCGCATAATGAAGGGATAAATAGATAATGAGATGTTTGATAGTATTAATGACTTCATGACTAATACAAGGACCAAGTGATATAATGGTTTGAGTATATAGATTGTTTTTTGTATTTTTGGATGGTTAAAGGTTTTAATTTTGACATAATTCATGTTTTAACTAAGGATCTACAGTAATTCGTGTTATTAAAATGCTTTAATAGAATACATGATTAAGGTTTTCACATGTTTCGAATGTGACAACCAAGAACTAAATTATGAGATATGGGAGATAAATGTTAATTCGATTTAGTTAACTCCTTTCTAAAGTTTTATATTTTATTTTTTTGAAGGATTGTAATTTTATACATATATAGATAGTATAAGTTATATCCCGTTTGATTTTTTTAGATTAATGTATTATCTCTTTTTAGGTGGACATATGAATATTTGATTACATGTGCCATCCTTTTTGTTGAAATAGATGGAAGGATGTATCATTACATCATATGATCTAATAAATCTTAAAGAGTTGAAAATTTAACATCATTTATTTAAATAATAGATGAAGTGGAAATTTCTCAACGCACGAACAATAGTCATATTGTACCAAAACCAAGTAAGTATTTATTCTCATGAAAAATTATTCAACTTTAGTGAAATGATATTTAAAACCAAAAATGATATTTTAGAACCTTATTATTTGATGAATCATATGGTCAGTTAAATCCTTAATGATTTAAGGAATTTTGGTAGTTAACTTTCTCCTGAAAGTGTTCTCTAACACAATCCATCAGAACTTGATGGTTAGATTTTTCTTCCATATCTGTGTTTTCATATCACACCTATGTTCTCCAATGTGGAAACCAAGTGATTAGTTAATTTGGGTAACTGTTACGTTTAAATTTCATTTATAAAATGATTTTTTATAATTCCTTTTCACGATGTGCATTTATATGAAGGAAACTTTAAATTAGTAAACCTTTTATAACCCTGATGAATTTCTAGGGTGAAATTCATTTTAAGAAGGGTATAATGTAACACCCCAAGATTATATGATATAGATATTTTAATTAATTTGATTTTTTTGTGATTTACACTACACCAAGATTAGATTCTTCTATACAGAACACCGTGTTATCTTGGTGTATACAAACCACTATACTTGGCTTGTGTTACACACCATAGAGGCCTTCTTCGACAGCTTGCATTGTATACAATACTAAGATTAACTAAAAAAATATATAATATTAATGTATTATTAATGGTATATAAACTAGATATTATAAATATTATTAAACTCATTTTTAATTTTATATTATATTAAAATTCATCCTATTTATTTTCAAGATCATTGTATAAGAACAAATTCAATTTTTTGGATAAAAGTTGTTTTTTTACAAAAAATATAGCTTTTCCACCTTTTGATGGAAACAACATTTTAAATATAGTATTTGACACTTTTATAAGTTCAATTTTAAAAAATAAACTTTTTATTTGGAATCGGGATGTAAAATTTTACTTTGGATGAATTTTTGTTATTTTTTTGAAAACTTTCATATTTTGATGAATATTAAAAATACAGAAAATTTAAATTGAAAACAAATTTATTAATTGAAAAAAATTATATGGTTAAATTTAATTATTGAATTATTTTAAAGAATAAATAGAATATATTTTTATCATTTAATACAATGTAAGTAATTTTCATTACTTTTATACTGAATTCATATGTAAAAACATTTCAATCTTGTACAATGTTTTAGCTCTTATACAAAAACCCATTTTTTCCATTTTGATAATGGGATTAATTTTAAATTTATTACTAAAACATATGAGTTTTGAATATTTAAAAATGGAATATATATTTTTAATTAGTAGGTCCAAATTATGTTAATAGGTTACTTTTATTTTTTAGTAACTACGGTAATGTTTATTTGACGTGGTTAAAGGTAAATCAGGTAAATTAATGTAACAAATAATATTATAGGGAAAATACAATTATCCGAAAACATTAAAAAATATAATTTTATGAATATAATTATACCACTAACATCTTATGTTCTAAACATAGTCATTTAATGTCAACTTGACATTGAAAATGACATAGATATTATTAAAACCAATGAAAGTGACCAAATTTCAAACTCACATTTCTTATTAGTAAAATAATTTTAATATAGGGATAACTATGTGATATATTGGGAAACAAATAGTCCATGGAAATACAAAATAATTACCTATATCATGGAAATTTATTTTAAATTTTTAGGAAATAAATACTTACCTAAAAGTCATATTCTTTGATGATGTAAAAATTAAATAATTGTTGAGAAATCAATTAAACAATTTTTATTAAAATAATAATAACCATAAAAGGTCCAAAAAAATAGGCTAAATATTATTGGTCATGTATATCTCGAAAATAAACATCCATATTTAATTCTATTAACCATTTGGAGCCTTGTATAATAGATTATGACCTTTATATTATTTTATTTAAACTAAGGTTTAACTTTTCACATTGATACTTTAATAATTATAAAATTTTTAATGTTTTATTTTATAGTAGATAAATTAGAATACATATATTCTCATGAAATATATTTAAGTTATCTTAATTATAGAATTTTATTTTAATTTTTACTCAACAAATAAGTATATTAAATAAATACCCAAAATTATTGTAGTAATTATTTTAATAATGTATATATCAAATAAATGTTATTTAAATATTAAAATAAATTTATTTTGTGGTAATTTATATGTATAAAAAATTATAGATACCTTTGACCTCTTAGAAATTAAATATTATAGTTCGTTATAAGTTAAATTATTATCTAAATATTTTTAAAAATCAATAAATTAAATTGTGTCAAAATTGACATTATTGATTTTTTAATCAAAATAGTGTTTTATTAAATTATATAAAAAGGATAAAAAAATTTCAAAATATATAAGAATTATTATATGGAAACAATGTTTTAAAATACTTACTTAAGATCTAATTTAAATCTAATAAGTACATATTTTACCCTTTTAATATTGAAATAATTGTTACCTCTGTTTAAATTAAAAAGAGTAACTTAGTGTTAAATAGAAAGGATAAGGATATAATGGACATAGAAACATGTCTAGGATGTATTATTTGATGATATTACAAACCTATATCATATCATATAATAAATTGGGACATTTAAGAGGTTTTTTTGTGGGGTTTGAGTTTATTATAAATTAATATTTTTGAGGTTTCCAAAAGTGACCCTCACCTCAATTATAAAATGGCACATCCTCCCTCATTTCTATACAACAAATTAATCCTTAAATTTCATCCATACCATAACCATTTCTCTTATCAACTTTCTTAGTTATATTATAGAGGTTCTGGTCTTCTCAAAAGACCAAATCTAGTTCCATTAAGACAAGATCTTAAGAGAGCACGTCAAAGAAGAGGTAAACTTGTATACCGATTCTTTCAAATTCCTTTCTTCTTCTACTTTCACTTCATGAGCTGTTAAATTATAGAATAATAACTACATTACCACTTATATAATGATATTTTATTATAATTATGAAGCAACTATATTCCACATTCTATACATCCTAATAAAATCTAAATTACCACGCGTCCGTAAGTACTGATTACCATCTCCACGTCATGGTGTAATATGTTTTTCACCACCATCACACTTGGATGGGTATAAAAATGGATTTAATAAAAACATATTATTATTATAAAATAATATTTATTCTGAAATATATTAAACCATGTAATCCAATACCATTCAAGAATCATGAGAATGATATCATCGCTCGTGCGTACGTACAACCTACTGTCTCCACAACATGATGAGATTCATTCTCCACGTTATCCATTCAAGAATGATTATAAAGTATATATAATAAATTATAATGAAATATATGAAATAATAGTTATACTATACATATATATATCATTTACTTACTTTGATTCAATTCAATAAGGAAACGAAGACATCATTCATGCGTATGTATGACCTACCGTCTCCATGAACAGTGTATTCTATTTCATTTATCTACCAATTATATATATTTATATACTGAATATATATGATATATAAATCATATTTTTCATTATGAAAGTAATTATATAATTATATAAGTAATAATATCAAGAATAAATAGTCGAAACACGTACGATAAATAAAACGATTATTACCCAAAATATTGATTTAACCTGGAATTATCAAATGAACGGGTAATTTAAACTCATAACTGAATGATATATGATACCATAAATATTATTATGTTTCACTGAAAAGTTAATAATACGTATAAACCCACTATAGAGAAGTTTCAGACACATATGGATGAAATCTAACCAAAGGTAAGGGATAATTTTTCAGTCTCATTTTTTATCCGGGATTATTTATACGTATAATTGGTATATTTATCATCAATGTCCATGTTTACTAAAAATATTTTTTTACTATTTTATTGATTTATGTTTAATTTATTTTTACTTTTACTACATGTTTTGGAAGAAGTATTTCTTTCATTTACCATACGAGTTAGTTTTTTACTTCTCCAACAAAAGTAAGAGGATAACGTTTTTTTACTTATACGACATGAATGTATTTTTATGTATTATTACCACCTTATTTAAATTAATACTCATCTACACTAGTTAAAATTTATTTTAAACTAATTTATTTTCATACAAAATTGAAAATTTTTTTGAGAAAAGAAAATGTTTTTGAAGAATAAAGGATATTTTCCCTAGGAATTAAGTTCAACTATTTTATCAAAAATATTTTCTGTATAATATGACATAGGGTTATGTTTCTATCCCTATTATTACATTGATTTGATTGTGTTAATGAAGGAATTATTTTTATGAAATCCATTTATTTTATATGGATTATATTATGATGTTTAAGAAACCAATTTTATTTCATGGGTTATGCTATGATGAATGATTAATATTTTTGTAGCACATGTAAAAATGATTTCATTAAGATATGGGTGGACCTATATCTACCTATAATGAGTTGGGTAAAGATTTATATCTCATGATATAGACATGACTAGAATGGAATGTAAATTCCATTCACTAATATAGGCCTGGAACGATAAGTAAATTTTGTTTTATAATACACAGCTAGAAGGGAAAATAAAAATGGTTCAGTAATGGACTTTGTCCACTATGATGGTATTAGCATCAATGCCTTGGGTTCTATGGAAATCTTATTATGTTATTAATTATTTTCCCCAATTCCATGTTTTATGCCAATTCTATTTTTTCATATTTAATGTTCCTTTATGATCTATGCCTTACGTACTGCAAATATTTATTTCATGACACAAGATTTTGAGATTTAAAAATTATGTTCATGTTTTTAAATTCTTATGTTTATGGTTTGTTTTATGTTTTAAATGTTTACCCTTACTGAGCATTTTATCACACCCTTTTTATGATTTATTTTCCACAGGATATAATGAAATGATTTAGGTTGGAATACAAAAGTGGAAGATGTAACATCCCAAGTAACTAATAAATAATAGATATTCTTATCTATGTCTATTTATGAATTAGATAGTATTTTAGAGGCTTAAAATGAGAATAAATCCAATCTTAAGAATGGAATACACTAATATTTTTATAAGATTTTTTTACTGCCTTTTGATGGAAAAACATTTTTAAATAAAAGTTTTGACAATTTTATAAGATATATTTGTCAAAATAAACTTATTATTTATGATTGGGACATTTAAATTTACTTTAGATAATTTTTTGGTATTTTTCTGACAATGTTCATTTTTTAATGAATAGTTAAAAATACTACATTTTACATCAAAACTGCATTTTTAAACTAATTTAATTATATGGTTAGATTATCATTATAGTTGGTTTTAAAGTGTTATTAGAATATATTTTTACCATTTAATCCAATGGTGGTCATTATAATTAGTTTCACATTGGAATTGAGAATTAACAAGTACAAAACGTTTCATTGATATTGTTTCTAAAAAACCTGCTATTTGTTTTGACAACGGGAATTATTTTTAAATTAATTATTGAAATTTCTGTGTTTGGAATTTGGTAAAATGTATTACATATTTGGAATCACAAGGTATAAATTATGTAATAAAGACTCTTTTGTTTTTGGACATTATGAATTGTAACGACGGTAATTATCTTTAATTATCTTGATTAATTAGTAATCGGGTAGTTAAGGATAATAAAATAATATCATAATAATAAAAAATGACCCCAACTTGTGTTCTAATGGTACTGGTTATGTCATGGACGTCCATGGGATTCCTTGTGCCAAACTTGGGGACCCCATGGAATCACTTTTGTGTGATAATGACTATTTATCTTTTTATTTCTAAACAAAGTTAAATATAACAAAGAATGTATCACCTGAGGAAATTTTTTTTAATTTTTCCTACATATATGATCTATTGGACTATAAATAGTCATTGGAAGTCTAAAAATATTTCCTACATCATAGTATTTTTTTTATAATTGTTAGACATTAAATAAATTAAATTATTTTTGACATCATGATGATGCAACGATTACCTCATTAATGAACAATTTAAATAAATTGAAAATATAATGTAAAATATAAGACATACACTTTTAAAATACTTATTGGATGAGTATATTTAGAACCCTTATCACCTTATCCTCAAAATAAATAAATGTGGGACCTTTAAAATCCGAAACTCATTTGAAAATAAAGTAACATTTTATACCTTTCCAAGAGTGCCCCTCGTGTCCTCTTATAAAAGTCCCCCACCTCTACCTCCTTACCCACACATCTCAAGCCTTTGTCTCGGACAATACCTAGTCATTTTATCTCTCCACATTCCTATATTCTTCCTAGAAGCCTTACCATAGGCAGAAAGCTCTTCATGAAACCATTTTGGTTCAAACCAAGAAGAGTTACCCGATTTAAAGGTAAAGTCTCCTCTAATGTTCATTTGTTTTATTTTTATTCTCCAACCCCCTAACCTATTTTTAATCATTTATTTTGTAACAAAACCATTATCTTCAATATACTAGGATTTTTTTATAAGAAGGATTCGAGCTACACTTACACACACCTTTATCTAACGGTTAAAGAGCATACTGTTTCATTGGTTGGCGAATTTCAACCTCACGAAACGATGATTGTTCAATATTCATCTAACACCTTAAAATGTGGCCATTTATATGACACTATATTTATATATGATATATTATATGTTTATTTTTTCCTTAATATTCTTTATTTTTCATTTTAGTCATACCTTTATGGTTTCCATTATGGGTAAACGCGATATCTTCATTTTAGGAAGTGCGGACTACCGCCCCCTCAAAGTGATTTTCTTCGTTAATGCCATATATGGGACGTATAAAGGATGGAGTTAATGATATTATATATGATATTATACTAGAATTATAATATATCTTTATATCATTATGATTCCATTCCAAAAAATATGAAATAGAAATGAAAGTAGCGTTCATGTGTGCGTATGGATTACCGTCACCATGAATGGTGCATTTCATTTCATACCTCTAAATGTTATGTAATATCATAAATTCAAGTATATACTGGATATATATGATATATATTATATCTACATCATGAGTATAACTCTGGATATAATGGATACATGAACAACTTGTAATTATAAAGAGTTTATTTTTGACTCAAGTACCAATGATCGTTAAAACGACCGTTATTAACTTAAATAATTACATAGTGTTCATGACATGGTAATAAGTGATATAAAAGGAATAATGAAATTTAAAAATGTTCTTAAGCAAGAATAAATTAACTCATGTTTATTATTCAGGACATTAAAGAACGATCGAGTCAAGTCGGACCTGAGGTATGGGACTTCGTCTCAATCTCCTTTCATTAAGGCATATTTTGTTTTATACACACCATTATTTTATTCGGTATATAAACCCATTTGACTTTTACGTTTACATGAAAGGAATATTTTTATATGAAGCGTTTACTAAATGACAAAAGGGAGTATTTTTTTTCCGTACGTATGCGGAAACAACGACTTCTCTGCCGCTGTGACCATTATTTGAGCTTCGGCTTCCTCTACAAGCCATAAACTTTTTTTAAAAATGAAAAATAAATTCCATGTTTTAATTTTCTTTTATTTTGTTATTGAAAATGGTTTTCATAATGTTTTTATATCAATGTGTTGTATTGATATCTTGTGATTGAAAAGTGGAAATGTTATGTTTACTTTATGCATGTTTTATGTGATACGATTATGTTATGGTTCTTGGGAATTGTTATAGAGACGAGTGGTTCCGTGATAGACTAAGGGCAGGTGAGCCCAATATAGCTCTCCAATGCATTGGGTAACGCGAATGGGTTAAACGTTAAGGTTTCTCTGAAGAGATTTAGGGAATATACTATGATGGGTATTCCAAACTTAACCATGAGGGTTACTCCCTATGTAAGAATGTTATGAATGCCTCAAGTTACCTTTATGTATTATGATTTCTATGATTTATTCAAGATTTGATGAGTTATGTTAAAATGCTTATGTTTTATAAGTAAAGTATGATTTCATACATGGACTAATGTTTTCATTTCTTACTTTTATATCCCTTACTGAGCTTTTTATGCTAATCCCAAGTTTTTGAAATGTTTTTCAAAGGTCAAGGGAAAGGTACATGATGTGATGATAGGATCAAGGAAGTGTCATGAAAGAATCCATGTTTTGTTTTAAATATGTTTCTGTTGATGGGAAGAAAATGAATACTATCTTTTATATAACCAATTTGTTTAAATGTGGAATGTAATGCATGATTTATGATCTAATTCTCTAAAACTCTAAACCTGAAAAGATCGTCAATGTGTAATCTTGTAATAACTCAAGATTAAGTAATGTTTAAGGATGGGGCCTTATAGTTGGTATCAGAGGTCGGTTTAGATAACATTAGGAGTTAGAATTCTATTAAATAATTATCGAAAAATATTTCTTTTATGGTCAAATTGAAATGATATAGCATTTTTGAATATTAACATGTTGATTCATCTAAGAAATGTTTGTTCAGAATGGTTTTCTGCAGAGGATACAGGGAAGCAGTGCTAAGAAAGCATACAGAAGGAAATGACCTTCCTAATCAGCATCCTGAGATGGTCAGATTTGGAACTGAATAGTTTGTTGTAGTAATTGTGCAGTTGACTCAAGTGATAAATGGTGGTGGTATCCATGCCTGATATCATCCAGATCAACCACAGAGGAACATGTCGGTGGTGGAACATTTCATGAGGCAACATCCCCCATCATTCAGAGGATCATCTGACCCTGTGCTAGCTGAAGGGTGGATTAAAGTACTGGAGAAGATTTTTGATTTCATGGGGTGTTCAGAAAATCAAAAGATTAGTCTTGCTATTTACCATTTGGAGGGTGAATAGGATCAGTGGTGGTCGATGGTTAAAAATATCGGGGACGCTGATGAGATTGATGCTCTTGACTGGGATGAATTCAAAGGTATGTTTCTTAAGAAGTATTTTCCTAAGGCTGTTCGACTTAGGTTGGAAAAACAATTCCTTGAATTGAGGCAAGAGGAAGACTCAGTTGCTACCTATCATGAAAGGTTCACTCGATTGGCAAGGTATGCTCCAAATTTTATCCGAGACCTTGATAGTAAAATCAATCGTTTTTACTCAGGATTAAAGCCAAAATATCGAAGGGCATTGGCTTCTCGTGAGTTCAAAAGATATGAAAAACTTTTTTGATGTGTTGAGAAGGTGGAAATGGAGTTTTTTGATGATCAAGTGTTCTATAAAATCCAGCAGAAGAAGAGACCGAGGTGGCAGGAGAAATGAAAGAATATTTCAAAAAGGTCTGACGGTAAGAAAACTAAGTTTCCAGTTTGTGATAAATGAGGTAAAAGGAATGCTAGGGAATGTCTTCTAAATTCTGGAAAGTTATACTAATGCGGTAAGATGGGACATAAGGCTCGTGATTGCCCTGAATAAGATTAGGGTGATGGTAAGACCAAATTTGATTTACAGTTTGTTAAATGTTTTAAGTGCAATCAGATGGGTCACTATGAAAACGAGTGTCCGAAAAAGATCTTGAGTGATGGGAAGCAGTTAGACTACAAGTAGAAAGGTGTGGTGAAATCCTTTGCAACTGCTTCAGCAGATGTTGGGCCATCAAATGAAGTTGTATTAGGTACTTTGATTGTTTTTTCAGATTATGCCAGTGTGTTGTTTGATTCGGGGTCTACACATTCTTTCATCTCTGAAAACATTTATAGTAAAATGAGATCACCATATCAAGAAATGACTTCTGAACTTGTGGTAAAAACACATGGGGGAAATGTTGAGGCAAAAATAATTTATAAGAATATTTCTATCCTTATCGGTGGAAAGAACCTACTTGCAAACCTTATTGTTTTACCTCTAGTAGAGTTTGAGGTTATCCTGGGTATGGATTGGCTCTCTATTTACCATGCTAAGATTAAATGTAGAGCTAAAGAAGTATCTTTTCAGAAAGACTTTCAGTTTGTGTACAAGAATGAACCCTTACTGTTGATAACATATCAAGAGGCCGAGAAACTTGTAAAAGATGGAAATGAATGTTACCTTGCACATATCATTGAAAACAAGGGAACTGTTCAGATTAATGATGTGCCAGTGGTAAATGAGTATCCTGATGATTTTCCTGCCGAGTTTCCTGGAATAATACCAGATCGAGAAGTTGAATTTACCATTGACTTCGTTTTTGATGCTAATCTAATTTCAAAACCCCCTTATCGAATGGCTAAAATTAAACTTTTAGAGTTGAAGGAGAAATTCCATGATTTATTAGAGAAAGGGTTCATTCGACCTAGCACATCACCATGGCGTGATCCTATTTTATTTGTTATAAAGAAAGATGGTTCAATGAGACTTTTCATTTATTATAGAGCCTTGAATAACATCACTGTTAAGAACAAATATCCTTTGCCTCATATCGATGATTTGTTTGATCAGCTCCAGGGAGCTCAGTTTTTTTTTCAAAGATTGACCTGGGATTGGGGTACCATCAGTTGATGGTAAAAGAAGAAGATATTCAAAAGACCACGTTTCGTACAAGATATGGCCATTATGAATTTGTAGTAATGCCTTTTGGGCTAACCAATGCACCTGCTGTATTAATGGACCCTATGAATAGAATTTTCCATGAGTTCTTGGATAAGTTTTTGGTTGTTTCCATTAATGATATTTTGGTGTTTTCTAAAAGTAAAGAGGATCATGAAATAAATTTAAGAGTTATTTTGAAAAAAATAAAAGAAAAGAAATTGTATGGGAAATTTAGCAAGTGTGAGTTTTGGTTGCAACAAATTTCTTTCCTTGGACACATTGTTTCTAAAGATGGGATAACTATTGATCCTGCAAAAACAAAGGTTGTGGAAGAATAGACAAGACCCACAAATGTAACTGAGATTCGTTGTTTTCTTGGTTAGGTAGGCTATTACTGAAGGTTTGGATGAAATTTTTCACGGTTATCTAGTCCAATGACTAATCTAACTCGGAAGGGTGTTAAGTTTATCTGGACAAAATAATGTGATGATTGTTTTCAGGAACTGAAAAGAAGATTGGTGAATGCTCTAGTTTTGGCACTACCTTCCAGGAATGGTGAGTTTGTTATCTACAGTGATGCTTCATTGAAAGGACTTGGTTGTGTCCTAATGTAGAAGGATTAGGTAATTTCTTATGCTTCATGACAGTTCAAAACTCAGGAGGTAAATTACCCTACACATGATTTGGAATTAGAAATGTTGTTTTTGCTTTAAAAATTTGGAGGCATCATTTGTATGGAGTAAAGTGTGAAATATATACCGATCAAAAAAGTTTAAAGTATATATTCACTCAGAATGAATTGAAAATGAGACAGAGTAGATGGCTAGAATTAATCAAGGATTATGATTGTACAATTATTTACCATTCGGGAAAAGAAAATAAAGTGGTTGATGCTTTGAGTTGAAAATGTAATGCTTCATTAACAATGTTGTGTTTGGAACGTGATCCTTTGGTTAAGGATTTGATGAAATTTGGAATAGAAGTTGTTGGTGCAGGATTTTCTTCTGTTTTGTTTCAGGTATCAGTGAAATCTTCTCTATCAGACAGAATTAAGTAAGCATAGAAGCAAGACAGTGAGTTGCAGAAAAGGGTAGAGCTGGTTCAGAAGGGTAAGTTGCCTGAATTCAACATTGATAATGATTTTTTTTAGATATTTGGGAAGAGATTGTGTGTTCCATGTGATTCACAGTTGAAGAGAGAGTTATTATGTGAAGCTCATAGTTCTCTGTTTTCAGTTCATCCAGGCAGTACTAAGATGTATAGAGATCTTTGGGAGTATTACTGGTGGGATGGAATGAAAAGGGATATTGCTGATTTTACTATGAAGTGTTTGACTTGTCAACAGGTTAAAGAAGAGCGGCAGTTACCGAAAGGGATGCCTCATCCTTTACCAGTGCCAGAGTAGAAATGAGAGAATATATCCATGGACTTCGTTGTGGGATTTCCGAAGACACCTCGAGGTAATAATGCAATCTGGGTTATTGTTGATCGGTTGACTAAATCTGCTCATTTCCTTGCTATACAAGATACTTTTAACCTAGATCAACTTTTCCGTTTGTATCTTAAAGATATAGTTTGGTTACACAGAGTTCCTCTCTCTATTGTATCCGACTGAGATCCCAGGTTCACTTCTATCTTTTGGAAAGGCCTTCAGAAGTCGTTAGGCACAGAATTAAATTTTAGTACAACTTTTCATCCTCAATCAGATGGGCAGTCAGAATGAACAATTCAAACATTGGAGGATATGCTACGTGCTTGTTCGATAGATTATCAGGGAAGTTGGTACCAACACCTTTCTTTGGTTGAGTTTTCTTATAATAACAGTTTTCATTCTAGTATACAGATGGCACCATTTGAGGCATTATTTGGGAAGCGGTGTTGAACTCCATCTTTTTGGGATGAAGTAGGTGAAAGGAAGTTGATGGGACCAGAATTGGTAGGAGAGTTGGCAGAAAAGGTTTAGCTGATACCAAAACACATGAGAACAACTCAGAGTAGGCAGAAGAGTTATGTGAACAACAAGAGGAAGGATCTCTCTTTTAAGGTAGGTGATCATGTTTTTCTCAAAGTTTCACCATGGAAAAGTGTGATGTGATTTGGTAAGAAAGGAAAGATGAGCCCAATTTTCATTGGACCATATGAAATTCTGGAGAGAGTTGGATCATTTACATACCGAGTGGATTTACCTCTGAGTTTATCTCAGGTACACAATGTTTTTCATGTTTCAATGTTAAGGAAGTACATGCCATATCCATCTCATGATTTGAGTCCAGAGGTAGTACAATTGGAAGAGAATCTATCTTATGAGGAAAAACCAGTCCAGATTCTTGACCACAAGGAGCAAGTGTTGCGGAATAAGGTGATTCATCATGTAATGGTTTTGTGGAAAAACCACATTACTGATTAGGCAACATGGGAATATGAAAATACAATGAGGGATAAATACCCCCACTTATTCGATAAGTAAATAAATTGCGGGGATGAAATTTTCTGAAGGGGGGAGGATGTAACATCCCAATTAAGTAATGAATAATAGATATTCTTATCTATGTCTATTTATTAATTATATAATGTTATAGAGGTTTAAAATGAGAATAAATCCAATCTTAAGCATGGAATACACTAATATTTTTAAAAGATTGTTTTACTGCCTTTTGATGGAAAACCTTTTTTAAATAAAACTTTTGACAATTTTATTAGATATATTTGTCAAAATAAACTTATTCTTTATGATTGAGACATTGAAATTTACTTTGGATGAATTTTTGGTATTTTTCTGACAATGCTCAATTTTTAATGAATAGTGAAAAATACTGCATTTTACATCAAAACCGCATTTTTCATCTAATTTAATTATATGGTTAGATTATCTATATAGTTGTTTTTAAAGTGTTATTAGAATATAATTTAACCATTTAATCTAATGGTGGTCATTATAATTAGTTTCACATTGTAATTGAGCATAAACAAGTACCAAACTTTTCATAGATATTGTTTCTAAAAAAACCTGCTATTTGTTTTGACAACAGGAATTATTTTTAAATTCATTATAGAAGTTTATGTGTTTCGAATTTGGTAAAATGGATTACATATTTGGAATCAGAGGTTCCAAATTATTTAATCAGGAATCTTTTGTTTTTGGACATTATGAATAATAACAACGGTAATTATCTTTAATTATCTTCATTAATTAGTAATCGGGTAGTTAAGGATAATAAAATAATATCATAATAATAAAAAATGACCCCAAAATGTGTCCTAATGCTACGTTTTGTGTCATGACCGACCATGGTATTCCTTTTTCCAAACATGGGGACCCCATGGAATCACTTTTGTGTGATAACGACTTTTTATCTTTTTATTTTTTAAGAAAGTTAAATATAACAAAGAATGTATCAGCTGAGTAAAAAATATTTAATTTTTTCTACATAAATGATATATTGGACTATAAATAGTCAATGGAAAGATAAAAGGATTTCCTACATCATAGTGTTTTTTTTATAATTTTTAGAAATTAAATAAATTAAATTATTTATGACATCCTGATGATGCAGCGATTACCTCATTAATGAACGATTTAAATAAAATGAAAATATAATGTAAACTCTAAGACATACACTTGTAAAAGACCCATTGTATGAGTATATTTCGAACCCTTATCACCTTATACTCGAAATAAATCAATGTGGGACCTTTAAAATCCGAAACTCATTTGAAAATAAAGTAACATTTTATACCTTTCCAAGAGTGCCCCTCCTCCCCTCTTATAAAAGGCCCCCAACTCTACCTCCTTACCCACACTTCTCAAACCTTTGTATCGGCCAATACCTGATCATTTTATCTCTCCACATCCCTATATTAATCCTAGAATCCTTACCATAGTAAGAAATCTCTTCAAAAAACCTTTTTGGTTCAAACCAAGAGGAGTTACCCGATTTAAAGGTAAAGTCTCCTCTAATGTTCTTTTGTTTTATTTTGCTTCTCCAACCCCCTAAAATCATTTTATTCATTTATTTTGTAACAATAACAGTATTGTAAATAAACTAGGATGTTGTTATAATAATTATTCGGGCTACAATTACACACACCTTCATCTAATGGTTAAATAGCATACTGTTCCCGTGGATGACGAATTTCTGCCTCACGAAACGATGAATGTTCAATATTCTTCTAACACCTTCAAAGGTGGCCATAAATATGACACTATATTTATATATGATATATAATATGATTATGTTTTCCTTAATCTTATTTATTTTTCATTTTTGGAATACCTTTATGGTTTCCTTTATGGGTAAACGCGATATCTTCATTTAAGGAAGTGCGGACTACCGCCCCCTCAAAGTGATTTGATTCCTTAATGTCATTTGTGGGATGTATAAAGGATGGAGTTAATGATATTATATATGATATTATACTGGAATTATAATATACTTTTAATCATTATGATTACATTCCATAAAATAAAAAATAGAAATGAAAGTAGCGTTCATGCGTACGTATGGCTTACCGTTTCCATGAACGGTGCATTTCATTTCTTACCTCTAAATGTTATGTAATATTATAAATGCATGTATATACTGGATATATATGATATATATGATATATACATCATGAGTATAACTCTAGATATAATGGATACATGAACAACGTGTAATTATAAAGAGTTTATTTTTTACTCAAGTGCCAATGATCGTTAAAACGACCGTTATTAACTTAAATAATTACATAGTATTCATGTCATGGTAACAAGTGATATAAAAGGAATAATTAACTTGAAAAAGGTTATTAAGAAAGTATAAATTAACTCAAGTTTATTATTTAGGACATTAAAGAACGATTGAGTCAAATAGGACCTGAGGTATGGGACTTTGTCTCAATCTCCTTTCATTGAGGCATATTATGTTTTATACACAACTTTATTTTATACGGTGTATAATCCCCTTTGACTTTTAAATTTATTCAAAAGGAATATTTTTATATGAAGAATTTACTAAATGAAAAAAGGGAATGTTTTTTGTCGTACGTATGCGGCGATAACGACTTCTCCGCCGCCGTGACCATTATTTGAGCTTCGACTTCCTCTACAAGCCATTACCTTTTTTTAAATGAAAAATAATTACAATGTTTTACTTTTACTTTATTTTGGTATTGATAATGGTTTTCATAATGTTTTTATATCAATGTGTTGTATTGATATCTTGTGATTGAAAAGTTGAAATGTTATGTTTTCTTTATGCATGTTTTATGTGATATGATTATGTTACGGTTCATGGGCATTATTATGAAGACTGGTGGTTCCATGATAAACTAAGGGCAGGTGAGCACAATATAGCTCTCCAATGCATTGGGTAACGAAATGGGGTTAAACGTTAAGGATTCTCTGATGATTTTTAGGGAATATAATGTGATGGGTATTCCAAACGTAACCATGAGGGTTAATCCCTATGTAAAAATGTTATTAATGCCTCAAGTTACCTTTATGTCTTATGATTTATATGATTTATTCATGATTTGATGAGGTATGTTAAAATTCTTATGTATTATGAGTAATGTATGATTTCATACATGGAATAATGTTTTCATTTCGTACTTTTATATCCCTTACAGAGATTTTTATGCTCATCCCACGTTTTTGAAATGTTTTTCACAGGTCAAGGGAATGGTACATGATGTGATGATAGGGTCAAGAAAGTGTCATGAAAGAATCCATGTTTTGTTTTAAATATGTTTCTGTTGATGGGAAAAAATGACTACTATCTTTTATGTAACTGCTTTGTTTAAATGTGGAATGTAATGCATGATTTATGATCTAATTCTCTAAAACTCTAAACCTGAAAAGATCCTCAATGTGTAATCTTGTAATAACATAATATTAAGTAATTTTTAAGGATGGGACCTTATAGAAGATCTTTATGGGAGATGTTTAAGATCGTTCACCAAGTTAGAAAATAATGTTCCATGTTTTCAAAGACACTAAACTAATATTGTCTTTAAGAATATGTTTTTGTCATATATTAAGTATTCCTAAAATTTCAGGAAATTTTCATGTATTTCAAGAATAGTTTTTTATAATTGGTATCAGAGTGAAGGTTTTGTTAAACATTGGAAACAAGAATGAAAAAATATTAGTGAGATCCCTATAGATATTTATAAGGTATGTCTAGGGATGTCCATAAGGGTAAGTCACACTATAGGATACAATACTAGAATTATGGTAATGATCATGAATAACCTAGAATTAAACATAATATTTTAGATATTGAATGTACTCCCTCTTGATTATGTTTTTTTTCTTAGTACAATTATTTCCTCTCACACTATTCTTTCTGGGTTTTAGACAATGGTTGGAATCCAAAGGAAACACGTTAATGCTGGATATAATGAGAAATGCAATGATTGTCCTTCGAAACAACCAAATTTTATGGGAGCTCAAATAAATAGTCTTGTTTTTATGACCACAAATCCTGCTAGGCTTCTAAATGACAAAAGGTAGGAACAACGTTCTCTTGAATCTTTCTTAAGGCAAAGTCCACCTTGTTTTAGTGGAACGACCAATCCACTAGTCGCAGAGAAATTGATTCGTACCGTTGATAAGAAATTTTTCATTCTCCGTGGTTTAAAATGTGAAAAGGATAAGTTAGGAACTTATTGCATATAAGGTAAAGAGAATTTATGGTGTAACATTATCAAGAATACAAGGAAAAAAGATAAAATTGACTCCCTGGATTGGGATGAGTTTAAGAACATATTTTTTTAGTATTTACCTTCATTTCATTTTTCTTAGAAAATTGAAGATTTCAGTTTCTCATCAATCTCATGGTTTTGATAATAAAAGATGGATAGAATTTATAAGAAAAAATAAAAATTACAGAGAAAAGAAGAGTAGATTTTATTTATGCACAATGTGTGGAAGGAAACATGGATAGAATTGTCTTAATGGTACTAATAAATGTTTTAGTGTGGGAAATAAGGTTAGAAAAAATTTTACTACTAAATTAATGGGAATAAATGGAAATCTCCAAAGAGTGCTCCTCCCACAAATTAGGGTTACAAGTGAAAGTAAATGAAGAATTATACTAACCAATGCCCAAATCCAAGGGTTATGGATGATTATCGACATAAACAACTTCTTATGTCCAAATACAAAGGAAAATAAAATGTGATTACTATTGGTGATGCTGATTATGACAACAATGTGGTGGAATGATTAAGTGTTTAGCTAATGGGATTCCAAAATACTGTTCTAGAATATCTTTTATAGTATTATTGAATATTATAATATCTATATATTGGTCTATTGTGGTTTTCCATCACTATATGGTACTGGAAACCACGAAAAGTGACTGAAATATTTTTGGGAAGCACATGATATGTGAATAATCTAGGGATAAATAGATAATGAGATGTTTGATAGTATTAATGACCTCAGGACAGATACAAGGACAAGTTGCTATTGTGGTTTGATTATATAGAATTTATGGAATGTTTGGAGTGTGGAAAGAGTTAATTTTGATAGAATTCATGTTTTACCTAAGGTTCTATGGTAATTAGTGTTATTAAAATTTTTCAATAGAATACATGATTAAGTTATTCACATGTTTGGAATGTGAAAACTGAGAACTACATTATTAGATATGGATAATAAATGTTATGTTGAGTTAGTTCACCTATTTCTAATGTTTTATATTTTTAGTTTTTGGAAGGATTGTAATGTTATCCATTTATGGATAGTATAAGTTATATTTAGTTTGATGTTTTTTATATTAATGTATTATCTCACTATAGGTGGACTTATGCATATTTGATTACCCGTGCTAACCATATTGTTAAGACAGATGGAATGACCTATAATTCTATTGAAAGATCTACTAACATATCAAGAATGAAAAATGAAACTTCATTTCTTTAAATAAGAGATGAATTTGAAATTTTTCAAGGCATGAACAATAGTGAGATTGTACCAAAATCATGCAAGTATTTATTCTCGTAAAAATTCATCGACTTTAGGGAAATTATATTGAAAACCAAAAATGTAATTTTAATACCTTATAATTTGATGAATTAGATGGTCCCTCAAATAATTGTAGATTTAGGGATTTCTAGTTGTACACTTTTTCTAAACCATGTTCTCTATCACTATCCATCAGAACCTGATGGTTAAATTTCTCTTTCATATCCATGTTTTCGCTTCCCACCTATGTTTTCCAATTTGGAATCCTAGTGATGAGGTATATTGGGTAACCATTATGTTTAACTGTCCCTTTTAAAATTATTTTTAGTATTCATTCTTACAATGTGGATTTCTATGAAGTAATATTTATATTAGTAAATCATTTATAACCACGATGAATTTCTTGGACCAAATTAATTTTAAGGGGGGTATAATGTAACACCCAGAGAGTTTATGATATATATTCCTTTTAATTTATTTGATGTATTATGTTGGACACTACACTAAGATTAGTTTGGACTATAAAAAACATCTTATTATCTTGTAGTATACACAACAATATACATGTCATTTGTCATACACAAGAGCGACCTTCTTCGATAGCTTGCGTTGTACGCAATACTGAGTTTCACAAAACAACAATATAATATGAAAATATTATTAATGGTATTTAAACTAGATATTATGAATATTATTAACCAAATTTTAAATTTCATATAACATTAAAATTCATCTTATTTATTTTATAGAACTTTAACAAATTCAATTTTTCAGATAAAAGATGTTTTTTAAAAAAATGCAGTTTTATTGTCTTTTGATGGCACACCCATTTTAAATCTATTTTCTGACACTTTTATAAGTTAAATTTGAAAAAATAAACTTTTTTTGTAATATAGATATAATATTTTACTTTGGATGAAGTTTTGATATTTTTATGGTAACTTTAATATTTTAATGAATAGTAAAAATATGTTAAATTTTAATTGAAAACAACTTTTTTCATCAAAAACAATTAAATTGATAAATTATATTATTGAATGATTTTAAAGTATAAATAAAATATTTTTTTTATTTAATACAATATAATTTATTGTCATTAATTTTGAATTGAATTCATTTGAAAAAAAATTCAATATTTTGAAATGTTTTAACTTTTAATCAAAAAACCGTTTTTTATCATTCCAACAAAAAGGGAGTAATTTTAAATTAATTACTGAAAATTCTATGTTTTAAATATTTAAATATGGATTCTTTATTTTTAATAAATGAGTCCAAATTATGTTAATAGTTTATCTTTATTTTTTAGTAACAATGATAATTTATATTTTACGCGTTTAAAGGTAAATTGGGTAAATTAGTGTAAAAAATAATATTATAGGGACAATACAATTATACAAAAACCATCCAAAATCCTATTTACATAATATAATTATAATATAAAAATAACAGGTTAAAAAAATTGTCATTTCATGTCCACTTGACAATGAAAATGACATAGATATTTATAAAACCAATGAAAGTGAAAAAAATGTCAAACTCACATTTCTTATTAGTATAATAATATTAATATAGGGATAACCAAGTGATATCTTTGAAAATAAATAGTACATGGAAATAATAGAATTATGTACAACATGGTAATCTATTTTTATTTTATAGGAAATAAATAATTACTATAATGTCTTATTCTTTGATGATGTAAAACTTAATTAATTGATCAGAAATCAGTGAAACAATTTTTATTTAAATATTAATAACCATTAAAAGGTCCAAAAACATTCCAAATCTTATTTGTCGGGTATATCTAGACTCTAATCAAATAAATTTCATCCTAGTGACCATTTGGATCCTTATATAATATATTATGATGATTATATTATTTTATTTAATATAATGCTAATGTTGTCACATTCACACTTTAATAAGTATAAAATTTTTAATTGATGGTTTTATAAAATATAAATTTGACTAAATAAATTATAATGAACTATATTACATATATATTCACTATAGTATTTTATTTTTAATTTTTACTCAACAAATAATCATATTAAATAATTACCCAAAATCACTGTAGTAATTATTTATTAATGGATATATCAAATAAATGTTAATAAAAATATAAAATTAAATACTTTTTTGGATAATTAAAATGTAAAATAAATTTTAAAGAGACCCTTTATCTACTAAGAACATTATATAATAGTTTTTTTGAATATTAACTAGTTATATTATTATTTTTAAAATTAAATTAACTGAATAGTTTCAAAATTGACACTATTGATTGTTTATCAAAATAGTTTTTTATTAAATTCTTTTTAAAAAATAAATAATTATAAAAAATAAATAATAATCTTTATATTTCAATAAAATATTATAAACTATTTATTTATGATCTAATTTAAATTAGATAAATAAATATTTTACACTTAATATTTAAATAATTGTTACCCCAGGTAAAATAAAATAAAATAACTAAGTGTTAAATTTAAAATATAATGTTTGAATGGATATATAAACTTGTCTAAAATGTATTGGTTTATTATATTACAAACCTATATCATCTCATATTCTAAATAGGAATATTTTGTAGGTTTTTAGATTAGATTTGAGTTTATTATAAATTAATATTTTTGAGGTCTCTAAAAGTTCCCCTCACCTCAATTATAAAAGGTCACCTCCTCTCTCATTGATCCACAAATTATTAAGCCTAAAAGTTCATCCATACCCTGACCATTTATCTTATAAACTTACCTAGTTATATTATTCAGGTGTTAGTATCCTTAAAAGACCCACTCTAGTTCCATTAAGAGGAGATCTAAAGAGATCCCGTCAAAGAAGAGGTAAACTTCTCTACCGATTATTTCATATTTCTTTCTTCTTATACTTCCACTTCATGAGTTGTTTAATTATAGAATAATTAATACAGTATAACATATATAATTTGATGTTATTATGATTATTAAACAACCATGTTACACTTTCTACCCATCCTACTAAAAACAAAATCACCACATGTATGTACGCACGACTTATTGTCTCCACACCGTGGTGTAATATGTTTTTCACCACCATCTTACTTGGATGGGTATAAAAATGGATGTAATAACTATATATGTTTATTATAAAATTATATTTATTCTTAAATATACTACATTATTCAATTCACTATCACTCAAGAATTTTGGGAATGATATCGTTTCTTTGCGTATGTACGGTCTACCGTATCCACAACATGATGAGATTCATTCTCCACGTTAACCATTAATGAATGATTATAAAGTATATATAATAAATAAGAATGAAATATATGAAATAATAATTCCAATGGATATATATATGTATATATATATATATCATTTATTTACTTCTATTGAATTCAATAAGGAAACGGAAACAACGTTCATGCGTACGTACGACCTACTGTCTCCATGAATGATGTATTCCATTTCATTTATCTACATATTATATATATTTATATACTGAATATATATGATATATAAATCATGTTTTACATTCTATAAGTAAGTAAATCATGATCTATGAAATAAAATTACGAATAATAAGTCGAAACACGTACGATAAATAAAACGATTGTTACCCAAAATCTTTCTTTAAGATGGAATTAACAAATGAAAAGATAATATAAACTCATAAGTGAATCATATATGATATCATAAATATTATAATGGTTATTTTATAAGTTAATAATATGTTTAAACCGACAATACATTATTTTTAGACACACATGGAAGAAATCAGGCTTAATGTAAGGGATAATTTTTTAATCTCATTTTTTTCTAAGATTGTTTATACATACTAGGGTATATTTATCATCCGTGTCCATGTTATCTAATTTTTTTTTCCAATTTTTTAAATATTATTATATTTATCTTTAATTTAATTTTTACAAATTTTTGAATTTTACTACATGTTTTGGAAGGAATATTTATTTCATTTTCCATATGATTAACTTTTTTACTTCTCCGAAGAAAGTATGAGGAGAATGTTTTTTTAATTTATATAGATTGAATGGATTTTTATGTCTTTTTAATGACTTATTTCCATGAATCATCCTCTACATGATTTTAAATTTATTTTCAACAAAATTATTTTCTTTTAAAAGTGCATGGAATTATGAGGGAAGAAAACCTTTTTGAAGAAGAAAGGATATTTTTCTCGAGAATTAAGTTCATGTTTTTTATCAAACCTATTTTCTATATAATATGACTTATGGTTATGTTTCTATCCCTATTATTAAAATTATTTCATTTGTTTAATAATTTAATAAGTTTTATGAAATCCATTTATTGTTTATGTATTATGTTATGATGGAATGAAGTTTAATAAACCGATTTTATTTCATCAGTTATGCTATGATGAATGATTATTGTTTTTGTGGAACCTGTAAGAATGATTTAATTATGAGATGGGTGAGACCGATATCTACCTATAATAAATTGGGTAAATATTTATATCTCATGAGATAGACATGAATGGAATGGGAAGTAAATCTAGTTGACTAATACAGGGATGGAACAACAATTAAATCTGGTTCGGTAATACATGGATGGAATGAAACGTAAACCCAATTCAGTAATGGACTTTTTCCACTATGATGGTATTAGAATAAATTCCTTGGATACTATGGAAATCATATTATGTGATTCCTTATGTTCCAAAATTCCATATTTTGTTCCAGTGCTGTTTTATCATGTTTGATGTTCCTTTATGATATATTTTCTACGCACTACCAAGAGTTCTTTCATGACTCTTGATTTTTATTTTTAAACATTATGTTCATATTTTTACAATCTTATGTTTGGGGATCATTTTATATTATAAATTTTTAACTTTAATGAGCATTTAATCTCACTATTTTTATGTTTTATTTTCCCCAGGATATAAAGAAAGCTTATAGGTATGAAAAAAGGGGAAGATCTTTATATGATATATTGAAGATATTTCACAAAGTTAGAAGATTATGTTCTAAGATTACAAAGAAACTAAAATCATATGGAATTTCGGTGTCTCTTAATTTCATTTATTAAGTATTCTATAAAAGTAATGTTGTGTCCATATACGTCATGATTGTGTATTTACAAGAATTTTTTTAAGAGAAAATTTTTGTTGTGAAAAATTTTATTAAGGAAAGATAAAATTTTATGTTTTGAAAATGATTATTAAGTAAAGGAATATTATAGGTTCCTAAAGAAAAATTAAGGAAAGGAAAAAAAATTTAGACAAATACATTTTTAGAAGAATAAACAAATGTACTTCCCCTATAAAAATGAATTTTCCTAATATATGGATATAGGTTTCAAAAAAATATGAATATGGAAGAATAACTTATAGTTATCATTCAACACTTTTGTTTAATATATTCAAATAAATTAGAGGGTAAATATGTTGTAAAAATGTCAACCAATTGATCTTGTATTATGATAAATTGAAGAATAATATCTCTTTTTAGTGTGTGATCCCTAATTAAGTGATACCTAATATCTATGTTCATTTTATGAGAGTTATGTGCTGGACTTTTTCTTAGGGATTTGGAAATTTTATTCTCACAAAATATCTGTGTTTTGGTAAAACTCAATCCATAGTTTGTGACTGTGTGTTGCATCCACAACACTTGATCACAAAAACATTCTACTGCTACATATTCAGCTTCATTAGTGGAAAGTTCTACTGAGTGTTTTTTATTTAATGAACATTAAAATAATGAATCTCATAATAAATGACATGTTCTAGGGGTGATTTTTCTATCTATTATACATCCCCCAAAATAACTATCTGAAAAACTTTTTAAAAAATAATTTCCAGAAGAATAAAAAGGTCCAAAATTCATGGTTCCATTTAAATAGTAAAAAATTCATTCCAATTATTTTAAATAATATTTCTTTGGATTAGATTGATATCATACACATAAAAATAATGAAAATTTTATGTATGTATGACTATCAGTTTAGTATAATAAACTTCCTATCATACCTCTAAAAGATGTTTAATGTACTAATTTCCTAGCTTCATTAAGATCAAGAGAGTTTTAGATACCTATTGAAGTACTTATACTTTTAGTTTTTTCATATCCATAATTTTTAAGAAGATCATTAATATACTTATGTTGATATATATTGGTTCTTTATGTTACATGAGAAATTTTGAAACTAACAAAAAATGTTAAATCATCCATCACACTCATTTAAAACTCAGATTTCATTAGATTTGCAAAAGAATCAATTAAATATTTTTGAGTCGATCCGAATATAATTTCATCCACCCAAATTTTAACAATCAAATTTTTTTTATTATATTTCTTTGTAAAAATATTTTGACGATCAATTTCCTTAACATAATTATTTTTTATCAAAAATCCTACAAGTCTATCATACTAGGATCTACAGGGTTTTTTTTAAGTCCATATAAGGCATTGGTATGTTTGAAAATAGGTTCATGATGTTTTTTTGTCTTCAAAACTAGGAGGTTGTTCAACATAAAGATCCCATTGAAAATATCCATTATGGAAATCACATTTCACGTCCATTTGGAAAATTTTGAAATTAAATAACGTTGTAAAGGAAAATAGTATTCGAATGGAGTCAATTCTAGCTACTGAAGCATATGTTTCTTCATAGTCTATTAATTATTGTTTATTATAGCCATTAGAAACTAATATTTCTTTATTTATTAAAATTATTCAATTTTCATAACATTTATTTATGAAGACTCATTTTACTCCAATTATAGAAGTTCCCTTAGGTCTTTTAACCAAGGTCCAGACATTGTTCCTTGCAAGTTAATTTAGTTCATCCTGTATAGATTTATACCAATCTTTATCTCCCAATGCTTTATCAGTGCTGTTTAATCCTAATTTGAAACATAATGCAATATTTCCTACTATCATTTGGATTATTCTTAAGAAAAAACTGATTTGTGGTTTGGAAAACCTATTTTTCAACATAAGGTAAAAAATATTATTGGGTAAATAGTTCAGAAATGTTTTTTTGTTTATTTTAGTTATTATAAGACTATTATATCAAAGTATGATAATAATTTTTTGAAAAAAAAATCTGAAGATATAGGTTGGAGGTTTTTAAAAACAAAAGGATCAGTTTCGTAAAATTCAACATGCTCTGTTTCTTCAATAGTACAACAATTTTTTATAAAAAATTTATAAGCCTTAGATGTGGCGGAATATCCTAATAAAATATCTTCATCATATTTGGGTGTGGATTTATTTATGTTTTCGTTAGTATTCAAGATGAATACTTTTCATCCAAATACTTTGATGTAAGAATATTTAGGTTTTCAACTAGTCCATAATTCATAAGGTGGTTTGTTGATAAAATGTCTGGTTAAAACATGATTTATAGAATAACAAGTATTAGATAAAGATTCATCCCAAAATTGTTTAGAAATATAAGATTAAATCAACATGATTCTTGTTATCTCTTAATGAATTGAATTTCTTCATTCAATAACACCATTTTTTTGAGTGGTTATTGCAGCTAAAAAGTTATGAGTAATTCCTTTCTTACTACAAAAGGATTCAAAATCTGAATTTTCAAATTCCCCCCCATGATCACTATTTATAGTCATCAATGGACGTTTTTTATCATTTGTAACAAGGTCTTAAAAATATTTAAAATAGGAGAAAGCTTCATATTTCATTGCAAGAAAATAAACCAATGTAAATCTAGTGTAATCATCAACTAAAACAAATACATATTATTTTCCTTAAATACATTCAGTTTGTGTTGGACCGCAAAGATCCATATCCACTAGCTATAATGCATCATAATTCGAGACTTCACCAAATCATTTAAATATTGACTTATATTTCTTTCCATATTGACAAGGATCACAAACTTTTTAAGAATCAAATCTAATCTCCTATAGATCCTTAAAATGTATTTTCTTTGTGACTTTTAATAGGTTCCTAAAGTTACAATGTCCTAGTATTTTAATCCAAAACCATGATTGATCTTCTATTTCACTTATACATGTTAGATCTTGTTTTCCAAGTTATTCTATCTTAAGTGTATAAACATTCTCATGCCTATGGGAAGAGATAATAAAATCTTCCTTGGAATTGTGTACTAAAGATTTATCATTTCTAAAATTCACCAGCTAACCTTCATCACATAATTGTATTATTCTGATAAGGTTATGCTTAATACCTCTAACAAATAAATCATTTGAATTAATGCTTTTCCAAGAATAACAATGTTACATATACCACCTATTTCACCTAATCATTATCTCTAAAAGTTACATTTCCTCATTTTACCTGGATAATATTTTCAATGATTTTTTTGTCACAAGTTGTGTTCCGGGAACATCCACTATCCATGTACCATGTATTGTTGTTAATACAGCCTTTATTTTCCTAAAAATAAAACAGTTAATATTTTGGAATCAAAACATTCTTGCATCCAGAATTGTTAGAAAGTAAAATCTCAGGTATCCACATTTTCTTAGAAAAGTAATATTTATAAAAACCTAATTCTTAGGTTTATTTAAAGATGAATTTTTCTCCCAATGTCCACCACATTGACACTTAGTAAAAAAGGTGCACGTTGGGGAACAAAATAATTATGACTAAAAACTATTTTTCAGTGAGCATAACAAAATCCAAAACTGTTCCAAAGAGGATGAAGTTGTGAAGAAATTTTATCAAATTCTTTTTTTTCCCGAAATAAAATATAACAAAAGTATATTTAAGGAAAAAATTTCAGATTTTATTCTGATGACAAAATTATTATCCTCAAAGCCATTACTCTTAGTGTTATATTTTTTCTCGAAAAAAATTTTCATAGAAATGACACTTTCAAGATCCTTAGAAAGTATATCCTTCTTAGAATTATCTTCTATAAGGTTTTTAGAAACATTTCCAAAATCAATATTTTTTATATAGATCCTATGAAATATCTAACACCTTTTTTAATATTGATACTCTTGAATTTTATTTTTCTAATTTTTTTATCTTATAGTTTTCATTCTCATGTAATATAGAAAATCTAGAAACTTATTCAAACAAAGGTAAATTATTATCTTCTGATGAAAATGTTTCTTCATCTGAAGATTCTTAATATTCTTCATTTGGAAAATTTTAATTTAATGAAATATTGGTCAATGCTTCATCATTTTGAACCTTATCCATAAGACAATGATTTTCCATATGTAATTTGTCTATAAGAACAATATTATTCTAACCGGAGGATTTATATTCCAAATATTCATCTGAAGTTTCACCACCACTAGAACTCTAGGTGTCATTAGATTTCAAAACATTATTAGCCTTAGATTTATTTTTCTCTATTTTATTCCTTTCAGATCGATTTTTCTTTCTATCATTTCTCTTATGAATCAGACTATCTGGTGTAATATGTCCATCTTTTTTCATTCATAACAAGCTACTTCAGAATATTTTTTATCTTTTCTGTATTTATTTTTATATCTGTAGTAAAAATCATTCTTTACGGAAATGTTTCTCATCCTTTAAGAAATAATAGATAATTCATTCTTATACTAATCACTATCACTTGATTCAGATATAACAATATCTTTCATAGCTTTAGATATGGTTACCCTTTCGGGAGTCTTGGATTTATATATAGTAGTGAAAGAAACAAATCCATTACCATTCTTTTTATTATTAAATTAGCATCTCTCTTCATTATTGTTTCATGCTGAAAAAGAGTTCCAAATTACTCATAAAGAGTGATATTAGATACTTTCCAATTTTTGTCTAAGGACATCCTTTCAGATTCCCACTCATTATGCATAATATCAATTATCCTGTCTATAAGAACTTCAACATCAATAGTTTTTCTCCCACCTACTTAAGGATGTTGACGAATGTCTTAAATATTTGTTTCAATTTTCAAATTGGTTCTCGATAAGGAAGTGTAAATCAATGATATTCAGCTCTTAACAAATCTCTTATAGTTTCTAACACTTCTGAATTTACAATGTGGATAACTTCATGATTCTTCTAGATACTATTTTTACATCACAAGAAGATATTTGATTATAGATATTCCTGGTCCTGGAACATTAAATAGTTTTGTGTACCTTATAAATTAGTTGATATTCTTATTTTTTCTGATTTGTGTACGTTATGGTTTCCTTTTTAGGAATCTTGTATTTACCAATGATCATGAAAAAATTATCCACTATAGTGTTAATTACATAATTATTCATCCTATCTCCTCTATACTCATAATAATTTAAATTAAAGATTGGGGGTCTGGTAGGATTGAGATTTTCTATTGACCCAACATTCATTCCTGTCATTATAATGAAAAATTTATTTTCCACAATACTATTTAGTAGAAAAATTTATAAACAAAGAAAATCTAGATCATGTAAAGATAATCAAAAAATGATAAGCAATAAAATTTATATACGAGTATAAGTATTTTATAGACCTACTATGATACCAATTGTAGGATCAAAATATAAATGTAGATACTCGATTATGAGGGGGGGGGGTGAATTGTAGGTTTAAAAACATTACCCTTTTAATACTAAAAATAATATATGTTTAACAAAGTTAAACAAAGAAAATTCACAAAACCTATTTGGTTCTAACTCAAAGGGATAATTAGAAGGGCTGAGGTCCAATTATATGAAACTAAACATAACCAAGTTAATATTAAGGAAACATAATAAGAATTTACATAGACAAATATTTGTCCTTAAATCATATAAAATGTTATTTATATTAGATTTAAAAAAATACAAGAAATTATAAGAAAGTTATACATTCTTTCTTTAAAAAAAATACAGTGGAAATAAAACTTGTAACAACAACAAGTAAACAAGTTGAAAATATTTTAACCCAAACAAAAGGGTATCCAAAAACCTTAGATAAAGATCACTTGATTTATATTTTTAATAAATTCTATCTTACCCACACCAGGGTAAGCCATTGATAAGAGTATCTAAGTCTGTCTTGCTATTCCTGTAAGCCCTCGATCTTTAAGGTAGTCAGCACCTCAGTCTTCCTATATCTGGAAGCCCTTTATTTTAAAAAGAAACAATTAGAGTCACACTAGGCTGAAAAAGTTGTTCATGGATGAAAAATATATGCACAGATTTCACAAAGCATGAGAGTCTATCTCCATAAATCACTTCACAACATCACAACATGTAAACTCTATTTGTATTAATATCGTTCAAATAAGATTATATTTATAGGTAAAAACATCAAATCAACTCCCCATCCAATGGTCATATTTTTCTTTAAATCTCGTAGGGACCTCTATACATGTCACTCAACGAGCAGTTAGTTAAAGAAGAGATTGTATGAAATCATTTCAAGTAAGAAAACCATATGTAAGAAAATATATCATGTAATAAAAAACATTTTTTAGTTTAAAAAATGTAAGTAAACTAGGATATGATAAATTTGGAACAATACCTTAAGGAAAATATATAATATGAAAAAATATGAATAAATATATTCTAAATATACTAGTTTGAAATCTGAATTTTGAGGAATTATGAGTCTGAATTCTAAGGAATACAGAGTCTGAATTCTGAGGAATCTGGAGTCTGAATTGTGAGGAATTCAGAGTCTGAAAAATGAGGAATTCAGAGTCTCAATTACGAGGAATTCAGAGTCCGAATTATTTAAAATCCATAGCCTAAATTTAAAAAAAATGGAGTTTTAATTTTAGAGATTTCAGAGAATGAATTTCCGATAATTCAGAGTCTAAATTTCAAAGAATTTGGTATATGAATTTCAAAGAATTCAGAGTCTAAACTTTAGAGAATTTGGATTCTAAATTTCAGATAATTCGGAGTTTGAATTTCATAGAACTCAGAGTCTATGAAACTGTAACATTTTTTATTTGGTAAGGATATAAATTTTTGGCTTAAGAAAAAAAATTTCGGCTTGGTTTGAGAAGACATTAAATAAGATATTGAAAACATGGGTAATATTTTTCTTAGATAAAGAAAATTTTTCTTAAGAAAACAATTCCTAGAGAAGGGTAATATTCTTTAAGAAATGTGTTTTTGATTTTTAGAACATAATGGAATAGAGAAGTTCATAAGGACACTTATTAACATAACAATTATTGAGTTTTTTAAATACC
The DNA here is from genome assembly GCA_963277665.1 of Viscum album. Taxonomy (NCBI): domain Eukaryota; kingdom Viridiplantae; phylum Streptophyta; class Magnoliopsida; order Santalales; family Viscaceae; genus Viscum; species Viscum album. Next base: position 369,998,473 of record OY728132.1, on the reverse strand, counting down.
CATGTGGGTGTTTACCTATAATTTATGACTTGAGAAACATAATTAAGATGAATTTGGTGATGATTCACGTGTTTATGCCCCTAATTCCAATTCCCTAAAAGAATAAATACATGAAAAAGCCTTCACCAATATGCTTGTTTTGATATAGGGGATTGAACTAATGAAATGGTCTTCTTTATAGACAGACTTTGTATTTACATTGTCTGATTTAATGAATTAACTTAGTGCCAAGGGTGATACAAGGGGTTCCAACATAAGAATATATTGGAAGGAATCTTTGTGCCTTCTTGTCAAATTTTGAAATTATTATTTTTAAGATGCCAGGGGTGACATGAACTATATATGATTTGGGATTTCTGTGCATTAATTATTCTTACCTCCAGAAGAGTGATACTAATTCCCTATGTGAGACCCCATGGATGGGATCGATGGCACAATTATTGTACCATTCCACAAGATAGACTTGTAACCCTATACATGACACTATGTCAGGAATCACAAGATAGTTTTTAAAATTATCACATCACACATAGATTGAAAAATGGGACTTCATTGTTGGGTAACCTTGGACAGACTTATGGACCTTATTCTTTCACCGAGACTCTTTTGAGATTCTTGGGATCACCTTTTAAATTTTCATAGATGGGTTCAGGGAGACTCACTATATTTTATAAATATTATTTTAAATTAAATTTAAAATGTAAATTATTTAAAAAAAAATTTATCCCTTATTCTTGGAAATATAGGGACATGTCTTTTAAGCCCAATCATAATCTTGGAGTAAGTGTATCTCCTTAAATCTGTTTACCACTCACTTTACCATCACATGATCCCCTCGTTCGAACTCACTAGGTGTTAAAAATATAGGTAAATTGGATGGGTAACCAATTGGAATGCAATACATTTTCTTTAGTTATTTATTTCTATTTTAATTTATTAATTATAGCACACTGTTAATTTTTTATTTCATGAAATTGATTTTCTTACACACCATGGGTAGAAACTTATGAATATGGTATCTCACACCCTATTTGGGACAACTTTGGAACTGAAATTGACTTTATGGTTACGTGTATAGACAAGGGGAATAAGCTAGATTCCAATTCTTGATTGACATCTCTTCGATGGTGTTCAGGGTAAAGGACCAATCTTACACTCAAGATGCCAGTTGTAGCTATTTTTTGAACATTTTATATATTTTTTTAGATTGTTGTATGTGCCTTTATCCCCTTCTCCTTACATTTTCAATTCTTATATCTTTATTACCATGAAAATTATATTGTATATTTATTTATTCTCCTACCTCTTATCATTTATGTATCATGCATGTTCTATTATAATTTCTCTGTTACTATCTATTACTTTTAATGATTTTTATATTTCTTCAACCTTGTATATTTATATAATACTACATTCCACTCTTATCAATTAGGGAATAGTATCTCCACAGACACACCCTTGGACCTCTATACTAGTCGGAAGCCTATGGAGTTTGGGGAGGTATGCATGAGGTCTTATGTTCACCATCTCGAGGCACCATTAAGTGGCATTTGGGATGGGATGCTAAAAAGTTGTATCATTTTCATTTTTCCATGTGTCTTACTATTTAGGTTTAGATATGATACTAGGATATTGGAAATTGTTCATGAGCCCATGCTTGGGAATAGCTAACCCGCATATTGGGGAAACACAAATTACCACAGATGGGTAAATGTTGTTATTGCTTTCCCAATTACTGTTTCATGGATTTTACCATTGGGTGACTCCCTTTCCTTGTAGAGTTATTAATTTTTATTTTATTAAAAAGTGATATGTTTTGTCCTAGCGTGATTTTATGAGAGAACATCGAACTCATGCATCATAATAGAGACCTTAAGATTAAAAATTTCATGAATTATGCCACTATATAACTACATGACTGAAAATTATAATATTTTATTATAAAGGAGAAGAAGTGGAAAAACATTTATTGTGGGTAGAAGTGATAATGTCGGTCACAACCCATCCCCTGGGGCCCATATCGTGACTACCCCAAACCCGCCTTCCATATTCCAGGGGATGGAGACTAGCACCAAAGGCATAAATCTATAAACTGGGAAGGAATTTCCTATAAATATAAAAAAACACATCAGAGTACAAAAATAGAAGTAAAAAACTAAGTATAACTATATACAAAAGAAGTTCTGGAAAGTAAAAGGGGCCAGAAATACAAACCCAACTGGAAAGTACAAGTAAAACTGAAGGCAAGTACAAATGAATAAAAGTAAAGCAGCTACTGAGTCGTCCTCCGAGGTTCCTACTTGAAGGGTAGGTACAGATGGCCTCCTCAGCACTCTCGTCTGTCCGTCTCCTCCATGTACCATCACACAGGGTGGTCCACCTCAGGGTACCATCGAGTCCTGATACTCTCTCTATCAGTCAGTGTTGTCCATCATCTACAACCAACACAATGAGGTGCGGGCGTAGCCGGTGCACGGGTGAGTATAACGATACTCAATAGGAACCCCGAGACCCACAAGGTCTCACTAAATCCAACAAGTATAAACCAAAAAGTATGAAATCAATTTATAACTATTACTTAGGTATATTCCAATACATATACTTAAGTTATCTGGCAACCCATCTCAATCATGAGGAAAACACAAAAGTCATTGACTCAGATCAAACCAGGATTTTCATTAATGAAACCACGACTACTGGAGAACTCACCCTCTGTCGAGTACAGTGGGCCTGTCGTGACACCAAGGTGCTTCTCACTAACATTAGACTGATGAGGTACTTCTCCTGTCGAGTACCGCGGGTCTTCTGCCAATTACCAGGCCCTCTTATGCTATGGGTCTGCATTCCAAATACCACGTGCTCCCCATAATAGCCTGAAGAGGTACTCCTCATGTCGAGTACTGTGGGTCTGCCTCCAACTACCAGGCGCTCCTCCATCATGGGTCTGCCGGCAACTACCAAGCGCTCCCCACTTGGCTAGTCTAATTACTCTGAGTCGAATCAGTCAAGCAGTCATCAGGTTTGCCAGCTATTAGGTCTCTTTACTCTACCTTCTCGTCACTAGAAGGATCTGATCCATGAGCTATTGGGAAATACTCTAACTGTAGTGAAGTTCCTTGAAGAAGTATCTCAACGGTCCAACATGTCATAGGGGTCTCAACAGAACAGATGGTGCATCAATTGGATGCCCGATTTGTTAGTTATTAGCCTTTTAGTATCGGGGCCCAGTTGGATTCATGTACGATCCAACCTGATCGTAACTCAAAAATACCCCGAACTCAAGTGGGGTAATCTCAAAGAGACGAATTTGTTCAAATAATATCGGCGCCACTGACGGTTTGTCAAATGGACGTCCGGTGTCGAACACATGGATCAAGAAGGTAATGGGCCAGTAATGGGCCTAGGTCCGGTCTAACCTCGTCGGATAGACTTGGCCGAAACCAGTATGGGTCGACCCGGTCAGACCCCCTGGGTCAGACCCAGTCCGTTTGGGTGGTTCAGCCCATTATGTTTTGGCCTGGTCTGCTGGGCCTGGCCGAGCAGACCGCAGGGGCGGTTCGGCCCAGAGCGTTGCGAGGGTGCGACCCGACATGGCTCGGCCCGGAGGGCACGGCTAGGCCAGTTCAGCAGGGGCACCGCGAGGGGGGCCGAGACACCGGCTCGACTGGGTGTTCTCGAGGGAGGCTGGACATCTCGGGGGTGCTGGGCAGGGCGCAAGGGGTGCTAGGAAGGGCACCGGTTAGGCCGCAGCAGGGGCTGGGTAGGCCGCGACAAGGTGCCGAGGGCACCGGGCAGGGCACCGGGGGGCACCAGACATGGCACAGCCGGGCACCGGGGCACCGGGTAGGGTGCAGTAAGGCACTGGGCAGGGCACCTCCTGGTGCTGGGGGGCACCGGGCAGAGCGCAGCAGGGCGCTGGGGGCACCGGGCAGAGCAGGGGCTGCCGGGCGACGTGTGGGGAAGCGCGCGGTGGACCAGGCAGCGCGCGGGGGCACCGGGCATGGCATCGGCGGGGCCGGGCAGGCCGCGAGGCAGGCCGTGGGTTTGACCGGGGTGCGGGCTAGGCTGGGCGTCGGGAGGCCGCAGGTAAGCGGGTCAGGTGCTGCTGGGCCGATGGTGTTCGGCCGAGAGCACCGGTGCACCGTGGGGGTGGCATGATTCGCGGGGGCCCCGGGTAGCGTGACCTTCATCATTGCCGCCTTCGTTTCCTCTTGCTTAATCTCCAAGCTGAAGTTCAATCAAAACAAGATTGGCGGAGGGGTCGGGCCATGTTAGTTTGGCCCGCAGCCTCTGCGTTTAGGGTGGTGACAATTGGTTCTCAAGAACGAATCATAATATTCTTCCTGTAAAAGATAAACATCATCGTTCTTCTTTTTTAAAATAAAAGAAGAACATGATGCTTAAATGAAACTAAACCCCTACCTTTGATTCATTGGTCGTCGTTCGTTGACGTCGTGGAAAGATGGCCGATGATCCATGGTAGACGAACATGTCCCACGTCGAAGGGGTCCGAGGAAGAAGGTCAGAGGGGGTCATTCTTCGTAGTCGAAGGCATCACTCTCTAACGTTCTTTATTGGGAGAGAGTTCTTCATTGGAGATCGTTCTTTGTTTGAGAGAATTCTCTCTTCTCCCACGCTTCACCAAATGAAAGTGCCCAAAAAAATTGATTGTCTATTATTTTAATCATTGGAAAAAATTTCAAAAAGGTGAAATAAATTATGTAGTCTCCCCCAATTAATCCACAAGAGGTTGGCATATAAATTGAAGGGGTCTTGGTTCCATTTAATTAAAGTTGTTGGCTCTATTTAATTAAATGGAATGGTGGAAAGGCTCCAAGGGTGGTCGTACCATTATGTAGGGAGTTCAAGGGTTGTCCCCACTTAATGAAGAGTTTCAAGGGGTTAAACGTTGGGTGGTCCCCACCTCAATTATCCTCTCATGGAAGGTTGAGTTTGGGTGTGACTCACCACCCTAGCCTATCATGGGAGGTTTAGGTGTGGTGGCCCCCACCTCCAACCTCCTCTTGGAGGTTTTAACCTCCAAACACCCAAAGATGGCTCAAATAAAATAAATTTGTTGCACACTTTATTTTATTATTTTTTATAAAAATCCATAAAATAACATTTATTCTCGACCCACTATCATCAAGGTGAAAGTATTCTTAAGTGAATACCAGAACTATGAGTTAAATAGTTCCCTTGGATATTAATTCTGAGCACCAGATTCAAAATTTATAAAAACCCGCTCATATTTTTACTGAACGTACCTGAACCAAACTTCAGAAAATGAATCCAGACACACCAGGCCTCAGAATCAAGCACCGTAAACATTCACGAACTATTAAAATTACCATTTATTTAAAAAAAATCCACAGAATTTCTAGGTCTTTACATTCTCCCTACCTCAAGGCTTTACGTCCCCGTAAGCTACAACTCGAAATATGGGAAAAAATGGGGGTACTGAGCACACATCTGAGCCTCCCGCTCCCATGTGCTTTCCTAGAGGTTCACACACTACCAGTGAACATGAACTAGAGGTATCGACCATCCATGTAGGACCTTCTCATGTCGATCCTCAATCTCCAGTGGAACCTTTGTGAAGGTCTCCCCATCATCAACGTCCAGCTCTCCATGGTCGAAAATGTGGGAAGGGTTGTGCATGTATCTCATCAGCTAGGACACGTGGAAGACATCATGCACCTGGTGCAACTGAGGTGGAAGAGCTAAGCGGTAATCCACCTCTCCTACTCTACTAAGGACCTGGAATGGTCCGATGAATCAGGGAGATAACTTTCCGCCTCAGCCAAATCTCTGTAGACCTCGTCGACGTGATACCTGTAGAAAGATGTGGTCACCATCCTAGAACTCTAGAGGCATTCGTCTCCTGTCAACATATGACTTCTGCCTTCTCTGTGAAGTCTTCATCTGCTCCTGGATAATCTGCACCTTCTCAGTGGTAGATCGTACCATCTCTGGACCCACAAGTGTTGAATCCCCAGGGTCTGTCCAGCACAAGGGTGATCTACAAGGTCGCCCGTACAACGCCTCGAATGTTTCCATCCCTATGGTGGAGTTATAGTTGTTGTTGTAATCAAACTCCACTATGGGCATGTGATCCTCCCAGCTATGACCGAAGTCAAGGACACATGCACATAGAATGTCCTTGAGGGCCTGGATGGTCCTATCATTCTTACCATCTGTCTAAGGATGGAAGGTGGTTCACAAGAGAAGCTATGTCTCGAAAGCCTCCTGAAACCCCTTCCATAGCGGGGAAGTAAACCATCCTTCACGGTCAGAGATAATAGAGGAAGGTAATCTTTTTAGTCGCACAATCTCCTGCATATATAGGTGTCCCATGCTCTCTACTAAACCCTACTCTATGACCAGTAGGAAGTGGGCCGACTTGGTGAGTCGGTTGATGATCACCCAAATTGAGTCGTGAACCCTGGATGTACGTGGAAGACCCATCACGAAGTCCATGGATATCCCAGCCCACTACAACTCTAGGACCTCTAACGTCTGAACCAAGCCTGTTGGTACCTGGTGCTCTACCTTCACATGCTGGAAAGTGAGGCACCGTGAGAAAAAATCCTCTACCACCTTCTTCATACCTAGCCACCAGTGTTGTCATCAAATATCCTGGTACATTTTTGCCACTCCTGGATGTACTGCTAGAGGGGATGTGTGAAACTCCATCAACACTTCCTCATGAAGTGCCACTAGTACCAAGGTACATCCTCTGAAGAGGATGACGTGCTCCCCACCTTCAGAAAATCCATTAGGTGCCTACCCTTTGGATATCTGAGCACATCGTGTCTTGCAGTCAGCATCCCCATGTTGCGCCTCCCTGACTCACTGAAGAAGTGGGGGAGTGACCGTATGAAACTATAGATAGGCTAATCCATCTCTATTCACAAAGGATATCAATAAGGCAGGCAACTACTCTGTCACCTCTCCTAGAAGATGTATACCATATCACTTGTTGATAACATCTGCTACAACGTTTCCCTTCCAAAGAGTATAGACTATCTCGAAGTCAAAGTCCTTGATGAACTTGAGCCATCACCGATGTCTCAGATTCAGATCCTTCTGAGAGAATATATACCTGATACTCTTGTGATTATAGTACACAATAAAACACTCGCCCATCAGATAGTTTCGCCACATCTTCATGTCGAAGACCACTGCTTCTAACTCCAGGTCATGGGTAGCATAGTTTTTCTCGTGTTGTCTCAGCTGCTGAGAACCATAAGCAATCCCTGCTTGCGCCTGCATTAGGACACACCCAAGTCTAGTCCCTTATTCATCGCAGTAAACTACGTACCCTACGCCCTCCTCTGGAAGCCTCAAGATGGGGGCACTAGTCATCTTCTCCCTCATCTCCTGAAAGCTCTACTGGAATCTCTCCAACCACACGAAGGGTTTACCATTCTTTTTCAAGGCTGATAGTGGTGATGAAACTCTATAGAAGTCTGGATTGAATCTCCGGTAGTATCCAGCCAATCCCAGAAGACTTCGTACCTCCGTCACACTCATGGGTGGATCCCAACAATGAACCTCCTCAATCTTCGCTGGATCCACTACAACTCTAGCCTCAAAGATGACTTGTCCCAAGAAGTGAACCTCTCGAATCCAAAACGGGCACTTCGAGAGATTACCATAAAACTGGTGCTCTTGAAGTGTGTCAATTACTACCGGCTAATGGTAGGCATGCTCCTCCTTAGTAGTCGAGTAGATCATAATGTCGTTGATGGAGTCTACGACAAAGCGATCGAGGTAAGGCTATAAGATCATGTTCATAAGTCCCATGAACACTGTTGGAGAATTTGATATGCCAAAGGGAATAACCAAGAACTCATAGTGGCCATACCGACACCTAAAGGCCATTTTCTACACATCCTTGTCTCGAACTTTGAGCCGATGATAGCCTGATCTATGCTCTATCTTTGAGAACCACTGAGCATCCTTCAACTGATCAAAGAGATTGTCCATCCTTGGGAGTGGGTACTTGTTCTTCATGGTGACATGGTTTAGGTGACGGTAGTTGACAAAAGCCCTCAAGATCCCATACGCGTTCTTGGAAAACAAAATCAGGGCTTCCCAGGGAGAAACACTAGGCCGAATAAATCCCTTACCCTGCAAGTCCTCTAGTTATACCCTCATCTTTTGAAGCTCAGAGAAAGCCATCCGATATGTTGGAATAGATATTGGTTCCGTACTGGGGTACAGGTCAATGTAGAAGTCCAGTTCTTGGAGAGGAGGTAGTCCTGGAACAGCATCAGGGAAAACATCCGTGTACTTGTCCACCACTATAGGATAGCTCAAACTCTCCACATCAACTGCTCCGAGGGTGAGATAGGCCAACTAATGAGTGATCGGCTGCACCCACCTCCTGGTAAGTCTTTCCTGTGCTGAAAAAGTTCCCTTCTCACCAGTGAAGGTGAACCTGGTCCCATCTGTGTGGACCCCCCACACTTATAGCCTAATACAGTCGATCTGGGTATGTACTGTAGATAACCAGTCCATACCCAAGATGATGTCGTAAGGCCTTGGCGCCGCTACTTTGAGATCCCACCCAAAGATCTAGCCTCCTATAGTAAGCTCAAACTACCAACACCAGTGCGTAAACGTCAAGTATTCTCTCGTAGAAGTCTCTAGCCATAAGGATCGATCCAACAACTTCGTTCGAATCTCTGAGCTCTAAACGAGGGTGGTGGAAATGAAAGAGTGACAGACACCTATGTCTCTAATAACTGTAGCTAAGGTGGATTATACATAGATCATACCTTGAATAATCTCAAGAGAATCGTGATCCTAGGCCTCAGCTGCCTGAAGTTGAGCTCTCCCCTATCCACCCGCTCCCTATGGTCGGGGTGGACCTCCTGGTGGTGGTGGTGGAAACCCCTCGAAACGTCGTCCAACGCCAGCTACACGTCCAGCTCCTCTTCCACGTCTTCCTCCTCCCTATGGACCACCTCAATTGATACTATTACCCTACCTATGAGGTCCCTCAACTGTCAGCTGATCATCAGAACAGCAGGTCAGACAGTCACGAGTCATGTGACCAAGCCCGCCGCATGAGTAACACTGCCTTCTCCTGGCATGACTGGCTCGGTCTCCACTCCAGGTGCCCTGCACAACTGATCCAGAGTCATGCGGTCGACCACCTGTAGGTCTGGTCCTCTTGGACCTCTGCGACATCTGTCTACTACCAGCTGCAGAAGACTCCGCTGCATGTCGGCTAGTGGTGGGTCTTGCTTATAGAGACTGCTCGGTAAGGAAACTCTCCAGTAGGAGGGCTCTCTCTAGCACCCCCACCTATGTCGAGATGTTGAGTGAGATCATCGGAGCTCTGATATCTCGCCTGAGCCCTTCATCGAAGGTCCGAGCCCTAAAAAATGGGTCACGTACCATATCAGTTGAGTAGCATGAGAGGTTGGTTAACCTCGCTAAGTACCGTGCTACTTTCATGCTACCCTGCTGTAGATGCAATAGCTCTTGTATCTGAACCACACGAAGGGTGGATCAGACAAACACTGCCAGAAACTGGCTCTCAAAGTCTGTCCATAGTTGCGTCACCTCATCATGTACCTAGAGAATTAGGATCCACCATATTCCTGCTACTGCCTGAAGGAGGCTGGCAGCAAGGATCATCATAAAGTCCATTGTTGTCCCTACTAGCCTGAACACTCTCACCATAGCCTTCAACCAATCCTCAACCGCCTATGGGTCCGTCTGTCCCCTGAACCTCGGTGGCCTCTGGCGCTGGAACTTGTGCAACACGCTCAAGTGGCGTGCATCGTCTGCCGCTAGGGTTCATGGAATCGGTGGCCCAACGGGAAGTAGTACCACTGGTGTCTCTATTGGAAAAGGGCCCCAAACCAAGGCCTCATCGCTCAGTGGGCTGTCAGTGCATATGAATCTCGGGGCTCTAACTGGTCGTACGTGGTGAGGCATCCAGAATTAAATAGATGTGACACGATCAAAAGATTATACCTGTGGAGCTGACCTAGTTGAGCTGACTTATAGAAAAAATTTTAAATACACACACACAATCCATGTTTTTGTGCACTTAATATGAAATTAGAAGTCAGGGTCCTGTTGTATGGATACGTCAACCGCCCTCACCAACACTGGACTCCCTGAACTTATAACCACACTTAGTACACTTAACACTATTTCTTCATAGAAAATAAATATAAGAGTCCTATGTTATACGGTAGTACCGACTGCTTTGATAGAAATTTGTCATGACCCGTCCCCCGTGGCCCATATCGTGACTACCCCATGCCCGACTTCTATAATCCAGGGGATGGAGACTAGTACCAAAGGTGTAAATCCCTAATATGGGAAGAAATTTACATGAACTGTAAACAAACACATCAGAGTACACAACTGGAAGCAATACACTAAGTAAAACTGTATACAAACGAAGTTCTGGAAAGTAAAAAGGAGCTAGAAATGTAAGCCCAACTGGAAAGTACAAGTACAACTGAAAGCAAGTACAACTGAAGAAAAGTAAAATAGCTACTGAGTCGTCCTCCGGTGTTCCTACCTAAAGGGTAGGTATAGATGGCCTCTTCAGAACTCCCGTCTGTACATCTCCTCCATGTACCATAACACCGAGTGCTCCACCTCCAGGTACCATCTAGTCCTACTACTCTCTTCCTCAGTCAGCGCTGTCTGTCGTCTGCAACCAACACAATGAGATTCGGGCATAGCCCATGCATGGGTGAGTATAACAACACTGAGTAGGGACCCCAAGGCCCTCAAGGTCTCACTAAATCCAACAAGGACAAACCACAAATTATGAAATCAACGGATAAACATTACTTAGGTATATGCCCATACATATACCTAAGTTATCTAGTAACCCATCTCAATCATGAGGAAAACACAAAAGTCAATGACTCAGCTCCAAATACGATTTTAATTAATGAAACCACCATTGCTGGAGAACTCCTCCCCTGTCTAGTACAGTTTACATGACTTGACACCAAGGCGCTTCTCACTAACCTTGGACTGCCAAGGTACTCCTCCTGTCAAGTACCGCGTGTCTGATACCGACTACCAAGCGCTCCTCCACTGTGGGTCTGCCGCCAACTACAAGGAGCTCCCCCTAATATCCCACAGAGGTACTCCTCCTATCGAGTACCATGGTTCTACCACCAACAACCAGGCGCACCTCCACCGTGGGTCTGCCGCAAACTAATAGGTGCTCCCCACTAGGCTAGTCGAATCTATCAAGAAGTAGTAAGGTTTTCCATCTACTATGTCTCCACACTCTGCCTGCTCGTCACTAGAAATATCTGCTCCATGAGCTATTGGGAAATACTCTAACTGTGGTGAAGTGCCATGAAGATGTATCTCAATGGTCCACCACGTCATAGGGATCTCAATGCAACAGATGACGCATCAATCAGACGCCCGTTCTGTTAGTAATTATCCTTTTTGTCCCGGGGGCCCGTTTGGATTTGTGTACGATATAACCTGACCGTAACTCAAAAATACCCCAAACTCCAGTGGCGTATTCTCCAAGGGACGACTTCGTTCCATGAATACTGGCACCGTTGACGGTTTGTCAAACGGACGTCCGGTGCCAATGATATGACCCAAGAAGGTAATGGGTCAGTAATGGGCCCGTGAATGGTCCAACCCGGTCGGACCGACTTAGCCCCACCCAGTATGGTTCGACCCAGTCAGACTCGCTGGGTATGAACCTGTCCACTTGGGCGGTTCAGCCTGTTATGGTTTGGCCCAGTCTGCTGGGCCTGGACCAGCGAACCGTGAGGGCAGTTCAACCCAGGCTCAGGGCCAGTTCGGCCCAGAGAATTGTGAGGGCATGGCCCGACATAGATTGGCCCAATGGGCATGTCCAGGATGGTTCTGCCAGGGCACCATGAGGGGGGCCGGGATACCATCCCGGTCGGGTGGCCGCGGGGGAGCCTGAACGTCGCGGGAATGCCGAGTAGTGCACGGGCGCGCCAGACAGGGCGCGGGGGGTGCCGGGCAGGCTGCGACAGGGGTCGGGCAGGAAATGGCAAGGCACCGGGGGCACTGGGCAGGGCGCATCAGGGCACCTTGTAGAGCACAGCAGTGCGCCGAGCAGGGCGCAGCAGGGCGTCGGGGTGCCGGGGTGGCACCGGGCAGCTCAACGGGGGCACTGGGCAGGGTGTCGGTGGGGCCGGGCAGGCCGTGGGGCAAGTAGTGGGTTTGGACGGGGCATGCACCTGGCAGGGCGTCAGGAGGCTACGGGTAGGCGGGTCGGGCGCCGCTCGGTCGACGGTGTGCGGCCGGGAGCACCGATGCGCCGCGGGGCAGCGCGATAAACGGAGTCCACCAGTAGCATGGGCTTCATCGTTGCCTCCACCATTGCCTCTTTCTTCATCACCAAGACAAAGTTCAATGAAAACAAGATCAGCGGAGGGGTCGGTCCATGTTGGTTTGGCCCGCACACTCCACGTTTAGGGTGGTCACAATTGGTTCTCAGGAACGAAGCACAATATTCCACCTGTAAAAGATAAACATCATCGTTCTTCATTTTTAAAAGAAAGGAAGAACATGATGCTTAAAATAAACTAAATTCCTACCTTTGATTTGCCAGTCGTCATTCGTTGAAGTCGCAAAAAGATGGCCAACGATCCCTGGGGGACGAAAACGTCCCACATCGAAGGGGTCCAAGGAAGAAGGTCGGAGGGGTGTCATTCTTTATAGTCAAAGGCGTCCCTCACCGGTGTTTTTTGTTGGGAGAGAATTCTTCGTTGTAGAGAATTATTTATTGGAGAGAATTCTCTCTTCTCCCAAGATTCACCAAAAGAAAGTGCCAAAAATAATATATTGTCTATTATTTTAATCGTTGGCACAAATTTGAAAAAGGTGAAATAAATTATGTAGGCTCCTCCATTGAATCCACGAGAGGTTGGCATATTAATTGAATGGGGTTGGCTCCATTTAATTAAAGGGGTTGGATCCATTTCATTAAATGGGAAGGTGGAAAGGCTCCAAGGGTGGTGGCACCATTAAGTGGGGAGTTCACGGGTTCTCCCAACTCAATGAAGAGTTTCAAGGGGTTAAAAGTCTGTTCATCCCCACATCATTTATCCTCCCATGGGAGGTTGAGTTATGGTGGGCCTCGCCACCATAACCTCTCATGGGAGGTTAAGTTGTGGTGGCCCCCACCTCCAACCTACTCTTATAGGTTTTAACCTCCACACACCCAAAGGCGGGTCAAATAAAATAATGTTGTTGCACACTTTATTTTATAATTTTTTACAAAAAGACAAAAACTAAATTTTATTCTCGACCAACTATCGTCGATGTGGAAGTATTCTTAAGCGAATACCGGTGCTGCGAGTTCAAATATGCGCTTATATTTTAATTCCAAGAACCGGTTCAAAAGCTATAAAAACATGCTCTTACGTTGACTGAATGTAGGTGAAAAACACTTTAAAAATTGATTCCGGGCACACCGGGCCTCAGAATCAAGCACCATAAACTTTCATGGACTCGTAAAATTCCCATGTATTTAAAAAAATTTTCCACGGATCTTCTGGTTCATTAAAATATCCAAGGGATTTGGCCCTCACAAATCTCTTATAATTCTGTGGAAGAGACCCCAAAAAAATATAAAATGATTGCTTCACCAATGGACCCATTACTAGTTAAGGCATCAGCCGTAAAGTTGTCTTCTCTCCAAGTGTGACCAACCATGAATCCAGGCTCAAGGAAGCACCTTTCCTTTTGAATAATATAGAAAAACTCACAAGGAGTATTAGAAGAACTGTGCAGGAGACTAATAGGAGTTTTAGAATATGTTCCTAATTCCATTATCAAGATAGAATACAATTTGTATAGCTATAACCCGCTGAGAAGTCCCCTCACTTCTGTGATGATAGCATTGCTTACACCATAAAAAGAACTAAACCCCAAAATGATACCTCATGAACCTTCCTTGATGTTCCGGATAAAAAAATAATACCTACAACATATGAGCCAACAATATTCAATTTTATTCCAGTGGAGGGTGGTTTCCAGTAGGCCCACCTACCCTTATTGGTAATGGAATACTTGGTATAAAGGAACGTCCATGGGATGATCATCCTAAGAAACCTAGATGAGGAACCATAAGGTTAAGGCCCACCCAATTTAGCCATCAATCATCTGAAGTGAACTAAGATGAGCACATGAGAGTATGCTCTACCCTCTTTAGCTTTGTTACGGGATTCCCAAATGATCCAACATGCCTCAAGGAAAATCATTCTCCTTACCTTGTCCTCCTCACGTCTAGACATTATTCCATAGAACTAGGAAGACAAAAGATAATCAATAGACTCCCCCATCCATACAGTCCAATACAACTACAAATGTTACTCGAAATTCTTGTCGCCACATCACTCCTAAAGAACATGGGCCAAATGGGTTCAAAACTCAATCGTCCACAACACTAGCACTGAGAAACCAATAGAACCCCCTTCTTCTCGACGTTTTCCTCCATTAAGAGTTCCATGTTCGACAAAAACATGGTCAAAAAATTAAATTTAATCATAATTCTATTATACCATTACATAACTGCCCACGAATTGGTAATGCTCCTCTCATACAAGCACTCCTGATGAGCATTCCCACTAAATCTTGCAGAATAATAAATGGAAAGAATACATCTATCTAGATCATAATTCAGAACAATATTTTCAACCAGCTCCTACTACCATTTTCTAAGTGTAGTGCGTATAAAATAAAGATATCCAAAATCTTCCCTAACCATAATATCTAGTTATAAACATCTTGGAAAAAATATGGGTGCACCACACAAGATATCCTTCCAGTACTTAATCTCACTACATCCCACAGTCCATCAGAATTTATCCTTTAGAACTTCAAGTAATCTGATCATGGTTCTAGCTAGTTTCATTGGTTTCCTTATAGCAACAACCCATTACATCCATTTTTCACCATACCCATGACACACGAATCTTTCCCATAGATTTTCTCCATAAATGATCTCCCATGCCAGCTTCCCTTGCATAGATTGCATGACCACCAAAATACTACAAAGGTGGACACCTCCCTCCCCGATGGGTTTTTTCCATCCTCCTCCATATTGCCTAATGAAATATCCTTTCATCATTTGAATCCCATAAGAATATGTTGCAAAGTATCTCAATGTGCTCAATTGTTCACTTTGGGGATTTAATAATAGATGATATAAGAATAACCATCATGGACAACCCACTATTGATCAGGGTAATGCGGCTGCTGAAGGGGAGGAACATATATTTAAAATTTCTAACACGATCGGTAAATTTACTAATAATCTCCTCAAACTGGCTCTTCTTGACCCTACCATTTAAAATAGTGGTCCCATGTAAAGCAAGGGAAACTACTTCCAAATCATTTCCAAAAGGTATTTGATGTCTCTAGCCCGATATAAAGGGAATTTGTTCGATATATAGGAAAATATTTTTCCATGACTAATCATTTTCCCACTTTGGTTAGCATATACCTCCATCATGACCTTCCAACAATTTATGGATTTATTCCTTCCATTTATAAAGAAAAGAATTTCTTCCATAAACATCAAATGGGTAATAATACTATCTCCCTACTTATTTTTGTAAGGTCTAATAATCCCCTCTTCTATATTGCATTTGGTATTCTTCAAGAGCACATCTTGAGGCAAGATATAGAGGTAAGGGGACATGGGATCACTCTACCTCATACCACACACTATTTTGAAGAATCCAATGTCCCTCTACATCAAAGAAATGGTTAGACATGGGGAAGAAATGAATCTAAAGGTCAAGTCACAAAACCATTAACTGAATCTCAACCACCCCATGACTTTATTAATGAATCCCAACTCAATTCATTAATAGTCCTTGTCCATGTTAACCTTAATGATAATGTTTTATCCAAGATTCTTATTATTGGTATCCTATACTATTTCTGGTGAAATTCCTATCTCACCATGAAGAACTCACACTTGATGAACCCATGTTTCTCATATGACACAATTCTAGGTATGATACATTTAAGATTTTTATTGAAGATTCTAGATAGAATTTTTTAGTTAAAATTGCATATAAATATAGGAGATACTACTGAATCAACTCAGGATTCTTCACATTGGGCTCTAAATACACTCTGGATGCACAAATAGTTCTAGGAATATCTCCCCTTTAAATAAATGTCACACTTCCTCCTTGAATTAAGAACATATCATATCCTTGGAATCCATAAAGAAAGAACCAGGAACCCCATCTGGCTTCAGAGCACTATCATCTTTCAACATATAAATAACCTCTTTGATATCTTCCACATTAGGACGAGCCTCAATGTTATCATTATCTTTTTCATCATTCAGGTTGGGAATTAATTTCCAAGACATGTCCAGATTATCATCAGTACCCAAACCTAGATAATAAGTAACACTAGGCTCAACCAATAGGTTCTTGAAATGATCTAAATCTAAACTACATTCCACAAAATCTTTATTCATCTAGGATCTTTCTGGTAGCTTGAGATTTATTTCCGTAGTCACCCTCCTCTCTTTAATGCACACTTGAAAGTAAGATGAGTTTCTATCACCCTCTTTAATATAAGGGGACCTTGATTTCTCCCTAGAGAAATGTTCAGTCCCAAGAATTTTTTCATCTAGAAGGCTTTTCCTATCATTGAGCATAGAAAAAATGTCGTCATCCCAAGACTGTGGAATACATAGTTACAACTGTTCAACATCCTCTTGAGGGGACTCCATGTAATCACCATCATAAGGAATAATTCTATTCCAATCCTACAGATCCTTCCTCAGTTTCTTGAGCCTCACCAATAAACAATACTAGGGACATCAAGTTGTATAAAGGAACCAGGAATCCCGAACTGTTTTCATGAAGCTATCCATTATTTCCCAACTGTGAGAATACACAAACCATTCTAAACCCCGCTTCCCACTCTGAAAACTTATTACCAATGGAGAATGTTCTTAAACAGATCTAGGAAAATGAAACAATCACTTACAAGGAGTCCAATCTTTTTACATTATCCAAACAACGATCAAGTCTACTCCGAATGCCTCTACTGCCCTTCATATTGTTACATCATGTGAAACGTCCACCATTATAACCCAAATACAGTAGACCATTGGACGTCATGAAAGAGATTATGTCCATCATTACAAAACTAGAGCACTCAAATCCATCTTTCTTCTCCATATCATCAATAATGGTGTTAAACTCCACTACCACAAACCATACCAAATTCACATCACTAAAAGCCCCAAAAGACTACCATAAATCCATATTACCCATAGCCTCATAAATCACATAAAAAAAAGTTATAAGGAAATATGTACCACCAAAATTGACTTTGATTGTGAAATGTGAGAGGAAAAATAAACCATTTCAACCTCCATTCCTTTATTCTAAAAAACCCATAAATATTGGTTGCATGAGCATGCATTCAATAACTACTTTCTGTTGCAAATATTCTGTATTGCATGTTATTTTTGTTTGTAACCTATTTTTTGGAATTGAAGTGAATTGATTGTAATATATAAGAAGGTTCTAAAATTTCTTATATAATTGATAAAACAAAATTGGAACATAAAGTATTTCCATTACCCTAATAGTTTTTTCCGACAAATGTCTATGCAAATTCCTTAAGAAACCAATTTTAACCTATTGAGCCATGTACCGCCAGTCACATTGGATGTAAAATTTTATGGTAGGATTAAATGTATGACACATCTCAATTTATATTTTTTATTAGACCTTATTAATTGGAAGTGGTGGTCTATATAATTCAATATTTATTGAGAATTAAATACTTGAATAATAAAAAATGAATACAACATTTAAAGTTAAATAAAAACTTATATGTGCACATATGATACCTTGACCATGACCCAACCATAGATTTGGGAAGTAGGTATTATCTCCAATGCTATTTCAATGAATTTTTTTGACCACCTAGGCCTTGATTCGGAAGCAATCAAATGGATGTAGTGTTATTACAGGCATTCCTTGTATCTATCCTTTTTATCACTTTCACTATATATTACACATCCTATTTGAAGCATTCACCTAAAAGTTTTATAATTATTCCACTGTGTTGACCATGTGTTGTATAACAGTAAAGTGGTGATGAGAACACTAAAGAGGTGGTGGGACCTAATCCACTAGTGATACATCCTATAGTTCCACCTAAGGAACATCCTTTAGATTTTACAATTGGTATTAATTCCGTTTTGTGACAGCTTCTTTTAGTTCATGAATATTATTCACTTTTCTCCTTGACCTACCCTTTTTATAGAAGAGCTAACCCTTGAGTTCTAGCAGCATCATTCTACCAACTTTTCATGGGATGGTGGTACTTATGATGTGGAGTAATGGCTAGAGGTCATGTTGTCAATATTCAATAATATCAAGATGTGTTTAGAGAAAATGGTGAAACATGTATACTATGTACTATCTGATTCTTCCAAACGTCGGTGGGACTTTCTGATTCAGGCTGGTCAACAGTAGGGTATATTTTGGGTCGACTTCTAGACCACCTTGTTCGAATAATTCTTTCCTTATAACCTACAAATATATTGCGTTCATGATTTCATGAACCTTCATTAGGTAACATATCAATGATGGAATACTCATCTAGCTTCACTGAATTACAGTGCTTTGCACCGACCATGACCAATGATGAGCTTAAAACTATGAGGGAATTTGAGGATGGGATTTTATGGGCTGTCTGATTGTAGGGGAACATCTTTCGGATGACCACGATTTTAGTGATAGTGAATCAAGCTCTTATTACAAAGAAAAACCTGAGAAAATAAAATGAGGTAATGAAAGGTGGTTCAGCTTCTAGGAATAGAAGTGGTTTATCCCATAGTAGGATGCAATGTTTTGAGTGTAAAGACCTGATAATTATCATCCAAGTGGCACACACTTACATCAATGTGGTGTAACACCGATCTAATAGGACAAGCTATAAAATACACAATGTATGAGGAACTTGATTGAGTGTTGGGCATACTGTATGATGTTTCATCTCTAGCATTTCTGTGAAACTTTTCTTCTAGTTCCAAGTGAGAGGGGATTTGCGATAACACCTCCTTTAGGTTACAGATCGGTTAATCCTTGCAAGGAATGAAGTTAGTCTTCTCAAGGATACATAGGTTGAGAGGCCCTTTATGACTATGGATTTCAGGGCTCAATGTTTCAGCGTCAGTAGAGTGAAACTAGTTTGTCTATTCAACCAGCATATCTAGGATCTATTTTAGGCACTATTTATGCTATAAATCCCACTGAAAAGGAGTATAGTATAAGGAAATATTAAATTTTAGGTACTATTCTAGTAGAGTCTACTCTAATTTCAACCCTTTTTGATACAAGTGTATCACACTCCTTTCTATCTACTGTAACTATTGGAAGTCTAAGCCCAGTTATAACGTGCTCTAGAGGCATAATGACTCTTGAATAACTACTAAGATCTCGAGATGAGGGTATAATCTAGTCCATGGAGTGAACCTAGGAAATATGTGTATACCTTATTATGTGGAGTTTCTTCATCCTCAATATGACATGTTTTGATGTCATTCTCTAGATGGACTGACTTGTGCCATATCGAACCTAGGTGGATTTCTATAGTCATCATTTGTCTTTAACATCACATGAGGGAAGAACATACATATATAATGGAGAATGAGATATCTAAGAAAGATGAGATAGACCCAAGCGTATTGGGATTGGTGGTGTAACAAAACATATAGCTAGTCTCTTTAAGAGAGATTAGGGTTTGTAGATCATGGATTTGACTCTAGTTGTGGATCATTTTAGGGATGTATTCCCTAAAAATTTCTCCATATTACATCATAAGAAAGTGTTTGAGATCCCCATCGATCTTGTACTTGGTATAACACTTCTGTCCATTTCTATATATAGGATAGAACCTATAGAGATCCATTAATTTAAGAAGCATCTTGATGATTAAGATCCTAAGGATTTTATCTAACACATCACATCACCATTGGGTTCAATCATCCTTTTCACTATGAAGGAGGACAATAACCAGATATTGTGCATGGATTACCACCAAATGAATTAGCTTACTGTAAAAAACCGGTATCCACTTCATCATATACATGACCTCTTTGACCAAATTTGAGGAGTGATAATTTTCTCCATGATCAATTTTTGGTTGGTCTACCGCTAGGTGTGACTGGGGAAGTTATACATACCACGTACAATGTTCTAGAGTAGATATGTTTTGTATGAGTATCTAGTTTCCCATTAGTTCTAATGAACATGTCAATAGTATTCATGGATTTGATTAATCATGCTTTCCAATTGTATCATGATTCTTTTGTGGTGGAATTTGTAGAAAATATATTTGTGTACTCATGAACCAGACACGATAATGACAACTATTTAGAGATCGTTCTAAGTAGACTGAGAGAGAACCGTCTATATGTGAAGCTCATTAAATATCACTTCCTTATTAGTATGTTTTACTTCATGAGTTATATCATAAGTGAGGTAGGATTATTAGCTGACTGAGATAAGGTGGTCTTCATGATTTTCTAGGAGCATCCCATGAATTTATTAGTTATAAACAACATCTTTGGGATATATTGACATTATAGGGATTTATCCAGGACTTCACAATCCAACCAGTTCCACTTATTGGATTGTCCTAAAAGGGTATGCAATTTGACTGGAACGAATCCCGTGAGATTGATTTACATGAGTTTAGGGGAAGAATGAAATCATATGAGATAATGATTGTGCATGTGCTGAAAAGAATTTATACTATCTATTTTGATACATCAAAAATCATGCTGGGAGAAGTGATAATGTAGGACTACTGGTCATTAGTTTGTGGGTCCCACCAACTAATTCCACATTAGTATAATTACCCTACACATGTCCTCGAGCAAGGTGTCATAGTCCATTCTGTATGATGTTAAATGCACTACTTGTTGGGCGGGAAATTAATTATTTACATGGATAATAAAAATATAAAAATATACCTTTAATCAATGATACTTGAATCTAAGGAATCATAGGTGGGGGAATACTTGAAATCATTCGACTTTGAGCTTTCTTATACACCTAGAAGGGAAAATTATGTAGATGATGCATTATTCTAGAAGACTAATACACACGCTATCAAGAAGGACAATAGGGAGTGGAAGATGGTGGCTCTGTTTTTTGAGATGTATCTTGAGGTTTAGGAACAGCAAGAGAAATCAATTTTAGTGGTTATATAAGTGACATACTCCCTCCTAGAGTGGGCCCCGACGAGGTAATTATCTGATTCTAAGGGACTCGTTTTAAGGGATAATTTCAAAAAATAGTACCAACCTCTTGGTTGTATTGTTGATAATGTAAAACCCTACTCTTCTGTGGTCATATATGGGTGAATTTGGATATATGAAAATAGTTGATTAGGGGGTCACATGCCTTTATTTGGGCAGTTCATATTGGGATTACCAAGATGAATAGAGATATTAGTCCTTAATATTGGTGGCTTGGTATGAAGAGAAATATAGTATATTTTATCACTTAGTTCCCCACATGTCAGTAGGTAAAGTTGGAGCACCATTGGCCATGTAGACTTATAAAAACTATATCCATTTATCAGTGGAATTGGAATGACATCACATGGATATTTTTATAGGATTTTGAACATCCCCAAGAGGTAGAAATGTAGTATGGTCAATCGTTTCTATTGATGAGCTACAATGCTTTTATATCCAAGAGGTAGTAATAATTCATGGTGTTACCTATTCTAAAGTATCAATGCTTGATTCACCTCACCATTTTGGGAATGGTTGTTTATGTAACTAGGTTCTCAGGTGATCTTGAGAACTCTATATCACCCATAGATTTACAGGAAACTGAAGTAGACAATACATTTGTTAAAGGATATGATTCAATCATTTATCCTTTATTTTATAGGTTCATGGGAAATTCATATTCCTTTAGTTTTGTTTTCCTACCACAATAGTGTTTAGGAAATGATTTAGATGGCTCCTGATGAGGCCCTCTATGGTAGGCCATTTCGTTCACCCCTATACAAGATGGAGGCATGGGAGGTAGCTCCACTGGGTCCTCATCTTATCTAGGACAATTCATAGAGATTCCAGCCAATCCATAAGCATATAAAAATAACTTTGTTCAGGTAGATGTCTTATGCTTACCATTTTTACAGAACAATGGAGTTTGCGGTTGGACATATGGTTTTTATGCATGTATTGACAAGTTTGGTTCATATATGAATTTGGAGATATGAATAGTTATTAGCTCATTATGTCTAGCCTTTCAAAATAGCAGAGAGTGTCATATCGGAAGCCTATCAGTTTCAATTATCTCAAAGGTACTATTCCATTCATGATGACTTTCACATATCTCACCTTAGACCGAATCATGATCACCAATATCATGATTTTGACCCTAAGGAGTATTTAACCTTCTAGGAGTATCCAATGCGTAATGTTTATCATATCATGAAGGATATCCAAGGTAGGATTTTTTATCTTGTCCAAGTGCTATAGAAGCACAAACATGTATAGAACAAGGCCTAGGAGTGTGAGGAAGATGTATGTTCTTAAGGGAGAACACTATTCTCTAATGGAATCTCACTACCCTCAGAAGGGAAACACACTAATGAGTTGTCTTAAAGAGAGGATCATATAATTTCTAGAATTTTCTATAAGTAACATACAATTTTTCTTAGTTTAATCTCTTTTTGTGGCCATAATAATGATTTATAAGGATGTCCAGGAGGTTCCAAGTGTTTCTTTGGTATATTTGGTGCCTGGAGACACAACATACAATGAGGAAGATGAAGATTCAGGGTTAGTGGAAACTGTTCCACCCATCTAGCTTGGTTTCTCTAAACTATTAATCTGTAGAATGTAGGGTATGGGGGGAAGCATAGTTTTTTCTGCAACCATGTGACCCCAAGCATACACCCATGAAAGGAACTTTAGGGTTTTACAGTGGGATTTTTCATGGTTTACACATGGTTAGATAAACCATGCACCTAACCATGAAGAGTTCCCCTTTGAAGTAGAACCTAGTGCATGGTTGAAACACAATTTGGTCAATAATACAGAAAAAATATGTACACCTATATTACTTGCTTAATTTACAAAACAACCCTTAGTTAATGTTTTAAGCCCTCTTCTTTCACCCCCTCTCATTCCAACATATATTTCATCCTTTACAAACATGGAGGTCCCTTCTCTCTCAACCAAACGATCAAGACACCACCTCCATCTGGTGCCCATTTTACACACTGTTGGATCCATTAGAACTCTCTCAATAAGCTATTAAATTCTCTCCCTTCCTTTGGATGTTCTTTTCCTCATATTTTGTGAAATCTTGGAGTAAGTTCATTTTCCCTATTTTAGAGAAGTTGATGGTTTCTTCAATTTTTTCCAACCTAGATTGAATCAAAGGACAACGTTATATAATGGGAGCTCTATGAGTCTAGGTTAGGTGGTCTAGGTCATTTCCCCTCATTCCGTTATGTTATATAAAATGAAAAGTTGTTCCATGACTCAGTCCATTACAATGTTTCCTCTAATTTGTTAATTAAATTTTAATGGAAGCCTTACCATGCTAATTAGGACCTGAGATATTGCTAAATCAACCCGTTTGGGATATATTATTAAGTTACATCACACCTAATGTATGTTCTATTTTAATTAAGAACAATTTCTCTTCCTCAAGTGGTTTTTAAATACTCATGAAGTTGTTTCTCTATAATTTATGCCTTGAGATGTTTAATTATGTTTAATAGGGTAATGAGCCATGTGTTTAGGACCCTGTACCATATTATATAAATGAACCATTAAATTTAAACACCTTTAATAATATTATTATTATAATATAAGGGATTGAACTAATGGAATGGTAGTTTATCTAGCCATTCTATTTATGTACATTCTTTAACATAATGCTTCACCTTAGTGTCGAGCATGAGACAAGGGGTTCTGACATAAGCACTCATTGGAAGAAAGATTCATTACTTATTTTTATAATTTTAAATTCTTTGTAAATAGGCTGGGTGAAACACCAGCTATGCCTGAGATTGGATCTATAAGAGTTAATGTTTCTAACTTCAATACAAGTGACACTGGATCGATAGGGGAGACCCATTACGTGATTTCAATGGAATGATGGTTGAACAATGCCATAAGGGAGACTTGGTCCCCTATATGCGGTACGAAGTACAGACTCAGAGGTAAATTAAGGATGTAATCACACTATGACATGAGTGGCATGAGGGAATTTAATCTTCAGTCACCATAGGTGGACTCCATGGTTCAGTCATTTTCTGAGACCCTTGAGTGAGACTTCTAAACAAGTTCTGAATTGTCATGGATGGGATATGGGTGACAATTTTAATTTTATAAGGAATATTTTCAATTAACGTTAAAATATAAATAATTTTTATCATATAATAAGTGATCCATTGGTCTTGGAAACATAGGTACGTATCCTCAAATCCCAATCAGAAGCTTGGGGACAGTCCACATCCTTACACCAATTTTTCAATATCTTTAACTTTAAATAATCGCATGGTTCAGACTCATTCGATTAATTTGAAGTAGGTAAATTAAATCGGTGACCTATAGAAACAAAGTATATTTTATTTATTTATTTATTTTAATTTCAATTTACTAATTATATAACACTATTCATTTCATATGTCACAAAATGGATTGGCTTAAACACCGTGGGTGGGAGCCTACTGAGATTTCATCTGACCCCCAGCTTGGACTTTCAATGATACCCAAGAATACATTATGGTTTTAGGTATAAAAAATGGGAAGCATCTAACTTACAATTCATGATTGACTATTCTATGACGGATTTTGAGGAAGAGGACCAAAAATATGATCTAGATGCTAGTTATAGAATTTTTTTATCCTTTTTGTATTTTTTGATAGTATGTGGAATATGAATTTATCACATTCTTCTTGTATGTTTATTTTTGTATATCTAAATTGACCTGATCGTCATATTTTATTTTTTGTTATTTAGATTCTACTTATCATTTACATAGCTCTCATGTTCCACTACACTCAATGAGGGAATAGTCTCCCCATGGGTATAACCTAGGCTCTCGTTTCAAGTCAAAAACCTTTTACATTTGGGGAGGTTCACTTGGGGTCTTATAGCCACCATCTCGGGCCACCATTAAGTGGCACCCGGGGTGGAATGCTACAATGGAGGACTACCGCCCCACAAATCGATGTTAATCATTTTAATCATTGTCTTTCATGGATTATTACAATGATGGATTTAAATATAAATATATATATGGTATTTTAAATATATTTATACTTATATAGTTATGATATCAAACATGCATTTTCAATTTCATTTCCATGGGGGATATGATAACATTACTCCTGTGTACGTAGGAGTACGGCCTCAAGAACTATGTTGATTCATTTTTAAATAACGGAATGCATGGAAGGTAATATAGATAATGTTTATGAATATTTTTGATATAAGTTAAATAATAATTATATTCATGAAATATTATTAATTCATAAAATAAAATATATATTTTTCTTTCTTAAACTTAAAAATGATAACATCATACATGTACTTGTGGAAGATCACCTCCACAAAGAGATACAATTATTTATTCATCACCACATCAAAATAATGACATATATATATAAATATTTAAAGAAATAATATGGTATATGTGATTTTAGATCAATATATAATCATAAAATATTACTTACATCCTTTCCAAAATGATGTTTGAAAATTTAAAACATTAATCATGCGTACATACAACCTACCATCTCCATGATTGTGACATAGTTCATTTTTCATAACCATCATTAATGGTTGGTTTTAAAATGTATAATTTATGTATAAATATAATAATTATTTAATTATTATTATTATAGATATGCTTAAAAAATGACCTATTTTCCCTAGTTAACCAATTGAATCCATTTTGGGACATATAAGCCAAATAACATAAAAAACTATGATATGAATCAAATTCAGTATGTAATTGTATATAACATGGTGATAGGTGACATAAATGGAATAATAAACAATAAAAAGTTTCTTAAGAATGAAAATAAATGACATAAGTATATTATTTAGGTATATAACGAATAAACATGATGAATCTAACTCAAGGTTAAGTACTTTGTCTCTATTTCCATTCATTGAGGAATATTTTGATTTTTTGGAATAATATTATTTTATGAGATGTGTATAACGAATATATAAAATTTAATATCCTGATTTTCTCTATTATCATGTTGTCTAAATTATTTTCTTAATGTATTTATTTCATGGGTTTTGTGATTCAGATATTTATAAACTGAAAATTTACTTTTCTTTTAAAAAATATCATTTAATATTTTATATAAAATTATATTCTTCTATGCCTAGGATTTTTAAAATGATTTTATGAATGTAATTATATATTTATTATAGTTTTAAAACAGGCATTTTTGGAATTTTTTTCATACTTTTTCAATATATGATATTGGTTTGGAATGTTTGAATTTATTTACATTTGAAAAAAGAAATCTTATATTTTAGTGTATACGACGTCAATGAAATTTTCCCTGTAGAACCATCATGTGAGGTTTATATTACATTAAAAGAATTAATGTATTATTAAAAATATCCTCTTTCCTTTTTTAGTTATTTTTTTATTGAAAATGGGTTTTCAAATGATATGTTTGTTCTGCTATTAAAACTAGGTTTTTTAAAAAAAAGGGTATTTTGATATCTGAATGTTAATTTCATATGTGTTTAAAATATTTTTTTAAATTTTTAACGAAGAAAAATGGAATGATAAAATTTATTTTTCATGGTATGTTACTTGAGAATTATATATATGAAATGGGTGTTCCCAGACAACCTCGAGTGATCCTGTTATAGCTTATACTATGGGTGCACCCAGTTAGCACCGAGTGACCCTGATATAACTTATATGATTGATACACTATGAAATTGATCCAATAAATTATGTAATAATACTTATATTAATAGGAAATAATAATGGAGTTACCAAAGGTTTTTTAAAATGGATTTAACTAGGATCCAATTAGTTCTGATATGGGTTTAAAATCATTTATGAATGTGATGCTAAAAGTTTCCAAAAAAGAGATCATATATGCTTGATATATATTTTAATGATTTTCATTGAGAAAATAGTTTTTTTGAGAGGAAAATTATTTATTTATTAATATATTTGTGATATAAAGGAATATCATTTCTTTGGTTTTCAAATTTTTCACTGGATTAATTGTTTTATATATTTTTATGCACTTATTGAGATTTTCTTGTTCGTCCATTTTTTTCAAAAAGGATTAGTAGGGTTTAAGGATTAGTAAGGGAAAGAAAATAGTAAAGTTGAATTATGTGAATATTTTTTTAAGTGAAAAATATTTTTATTTTAAAACTTTTATACAGTGTAAAAAATGGATACATATCAAAAGTGTCTACTTTATATTATATGGCTTTGTTAAATATGAGTTATGACCTAATTATCTAAAACTATAGACATGAGATGATACTAAAATTAAAATAAAGTTAATTCTTGACCAAAAATCATGTTTATTTTATGTTTATTTTTTGGTCCTTATAATTTTTGTTCAAGATAATATTCCCTATTTTTAGGGTATTCCACTATTATTTTGATATCTTCCATTCTATCTCGAATTAGAGGCTAAAACTAGATGAGGAGTAATCTAAATCTATAATTTAGGGATTATAGTATTTTTTTCCTATGTTTTTTTTCTATATTTCATGTGTTTTTGTGATTAGACACTAAACATTCCACTCATTTCCTTAGAACTATAATTTTCCTTAATAAAAATTACAAATAATTCTATGAATGTCCTATAATGTTTTATTTGATAGTCAGAGGTTATCCACATCTAAAATTTCCACCCCAATGATGTTATTATTATTATATCTAAACCATGTATAGTGGATGTTGAGACATGGTCGATGCCACTATTAGACATGATGCTTTATGCTCCCTTGATGTGTGATGTTGCGTATGGAGTCTCACATCATTTATTAAATGGTGAGAATGAAGTTCCACGATTTTTATAGGTTTTTTTTTGGGAATTATGTTTCACATAACTAATTTGGCGAAGTGATATGGAAAATTTTGTTTCCCTAAACAAATTCTTAGGATAGTACCCTATTTAGGGCATGAAACATTTATGACTATGCATGAACTCTTGATTTATGCCTTTTTCATGTCCAATATTAGTATCTCTATAAATGGATAAATATGTTACTATATATATAGTTCATATACATACATAATAATGTATATATATATAAATATATAAATACTTATACTTATATATTTACGGTGGAACATGTTCAAAGATATTTGGTCTTACGCTGAAGAAGGTACAGTTAGGAGGGTGTCATTTATAAGACAACCATAAATTTTTTTAGTTTTCATTTATATTTTCATTTATTATATATTTACACAACAATTTCATATGCACTGTATGGATATTTATAGATTCCATTGGTAGTGGTCTATATATTATATCTCACACACTGTTCAGGTTGCCTCTTGGTACCTGAAAAAACATGTTTTTTGCAGGTTAGGGAAATGGAAAGGGTCTAGAAATGAGTGATTGATTGTCCTCCTAGGATTGAGTAGGATAACAGAGGTCTAGTATTATTATACTGATGCATATGAAGTAAATTTGGGAATTTTTATATAGTTTTTATATCATGTTATAAATCTATTTATCGACATTCCATCAATTTCTCTTTTTTTAGTGTATTAGGGCATGATCCTTTTTCTATATTACATGGGTTATTTATTATGTCATTTATTATCATATAGATTTATGTAATTAATTTATACTACTTACCATTTCATTTTATTTACCAATTATTTTATAGCATTGTGTCCTCTATGACCAGAGGGCATTGTATCCCTATAGACCAAATCTAAACACTTACTTCTAGTTAGAATCCTTTAGAATACCGAGGGAATGCATGAGGCCTTGTTGACAACAAGATCTGGGAAATATTTAATAGATCAGTGGTCAGGACACTACAAATTGGTGTTATAGTAGCTTCTCTTCCTAGATTCTTAATATTTGATAATGATTAAAGAGGTGATTTGGAAGTGTTAGAATCCAGTAATAAACCTGTGTATATGAATAGGTAACCCACTTATATATAAAACCCAAATTTCTTAGGATTGGAAGTTGATGGTATGTATTTCTATATTTATAGCTATACTAATTTCAACATTGATTGGAAGAACTATTTTATAATTTGACTTTATGGATTTTGTTTTCATTTTTCGACTATGTAAATTAATTTTCGTACATGCACCACTATAGTGATACATAGATTCTTATGTGGTGTATTATATCATTCGATATATGGGACTATCGTAGCTTGAATTTAAAAAGGTTGTTGACAACTACTTGATAGTTATATTAAAATTAATCTAAAATTTCTTGAAAAGAGATGAATAATTGGTTATTTATTGTGTCAGCGTCAACCTAAATGGTGTTTATGGTATATATTTTTCTGGGAACTCTAAATTAAAAAATTATGGTACATTAGAAAAATAGAATCCTAGTCTCAAGGGATGAAATATTAGTGGTTGAAATTAAATGAATTCTAATTTTAATTTATAGAGTGTATGAGCCTCTATAAATTGGGAATGGTAATACATCTAATTTAACATTCATTGAGGTTTTTTAGTTACATGACGTTCCAATTTAAATTTATATTGAAGGTAATATAATAACTAGGAATGATACCACCATGAAATAGACCATGATACGTATATATAAAACATTTGAATTTTATGATCTCTCTAAATTAAATTATAGTTACCATTAAAAGGGTATTCTAATTACAATGTGAAGTTTTTTTCCTCTAAACCTTGCAATTGAAACTCTATTTACAAGGAATTTTTATATGATGTGGGAACATGAAGAAGACTCGACCATGATATTGGGTAGTCGAGACTGTCAGTTATGAATTAAATGATTTTATTGAATTAAATAGACCAAGATTTTGGGGAAAGAATATATGTGTTAAATATTGTATCAGAAGGCATTGAACCTATATGATTTATTATTATGTGATCTATTAAATTATTAAATTGTTTTTTGAGGATTGTGTTTGGTAATTTCAAAAATATGACACCATTGAGACCTCAATTTGAGCACCATATAGGTGGAGATAACCACGCTCTAGAGGATGTGGGCCATGAGCCACCAGTATTACCACATGTAGGGTAACTTGCACCACCAAAAGATATACCTAAATTGGGAACCAATTCTCATTAATAAGAGGGTTTCATGTGGTTCTGGTAGTCCTTAGAGAGAGATTTATGAACCTACACTTCCATTGATGAATATTCATGAGATTCAAAACATCCTCAACCACCTACTTTCTCAAGGGATAGTAACCCCCAGTTACTGAATCATCTTTGGATTCCATGATTTATATATTTGAACACATGGAGACACCTTTATAAATGAGGGTTATTCTCACAATATACATACTTAATGAATCCTACAAGAGATAGTGAGTATTTGTCACCCAATATGGTCATCATTATATTGAGGTCTAGAATTATATTACGGTGTCCTTCTAGGATTAATTCATTACCCAGACACTGAGATCTTAGTGGGGCAAGGAATTCAGGAAACTCCAGTATGTTGATATATATGTGATAAAGTATTATAATCATTTAAATGGGCTCTATAATTTCTTTTCCAACCCCCAATGAGTATATGATGATTAAAGTAATACAACTTGAGTATGGTCTTGTTTAAACCATCCAATATCAAGTATATATCTTCTGGTCGACAAATATTTCAGAAATATCAATCCAAGACCTCATTACAGTGAAGAGAATGTGGGAATTTGAGGGTATGGGATAGTGAAACATATCACCGAGATAGGGAAGCTGATCATCTAGTGATAATGGGTATACAATAACCCTATATTTTAAAATGACCCCCAAAATATTCCCATTGGATATGATGATGGGATACTATCAGCCGTTTAGGTTTAGGGGATGGATTAGGTTGTGAATATCAGTACTATGAGATGAAGAGTCAACAAATCATGCATACGATGCATATACATCATGTTAATCAGATTCATGGTAATATCCATATTCATGAAGTATATCCAACACTATAGGAGAAGGGTTTCTAGCCTTATACAGTTTGAGGAACTATTCAGTTAACCACCAAATTAGTGTCTTCATTATTTGAATCATGTTCATCACATTCATTTATCTTTATAAGTATTATGGAATGATTGGGTTGTGATATTTATTGGTTTGGTTATATAATGGAACTCGATAGACCATTAATAGGGATATCACATATTATATAACCATTCAATCATTGTCCCTGTGAGGTTGGTAGGTTTTGTTTTCTATGAACCCACTTTGTCCTGTAGATGACTATTTTCGACATCATATATTGGATGGACTGATTACTACCCAATCACAATAATGTTTATTGTCATCACTTGAGGATGTCTTTAACATTACTCGAGGGTGATATATATATTAATAATATTGAATTGTATGTCCATGATTGTAGATCTGGGATTGAAATCCTGAGAAGGGTGGATTTATGGTCCAAATCGCCAGTCTATATCCACACGAGTAGGGAATGATGCAAAAATATTTCCCTCAAGTAGAGAAGAGATTTAGGGAAATTTGTTCTATTTAATTCTATAAAATAACCTCTATGAGAGACGGAGAGTTCACCATTGCAGTTGTAAACATACCATCACTAGTATCCATTCCACTATAAATTATAGAAACTAAAAAGTTACAAGAGATCAAGAGGTAGAAAGAAGAATTAGAAGATAAGGGTTTCATATGACCCAACACAACTACTATTAGTTGAACATTCCTTTTTCCCAAGAAGGAAAATTATACCCTCATCATTTATGTGCAATATAATCAATTAAACAAGATTACAGTTCTGAACTTGTAAACACTACCTTGTATAGAAGACCTCTTCAACTAGATCTATGGAGTGGTGATTTTCTCCAAGATTGAATTGAGTTTAGACTACCATAACATGAATGTTAGGACATTAAAAATGAAATGTACACTATTCCAGAGTAGATATGGCTTGTATGAGTATTTGGTTGTGTCATTCAATTTCACAAATACACCCATAGTCTTCATTGATTCAAGGAGTAAGGTATTCCAACCATATATGGATTTATTAGTGGTGGTATTTTTTGACAACATCTCAGTGTATTCTCACACTCGACATGAACATGAATAATATATGGACATCAAACTAAATATAATATGTGAGATCGAACTATATGAAAGTGACACTAAATTCCTCTTTCATATTGATAATATTTACATTATTGGACACATATTCTCTAAGGTAGAAGTATGTATTGATCATGAAAAGGTGAGTGTCACAGTATTATAGGATCAACCATAGAAAGTATTTGATATAAAATATTTATTGGTGATTGATACATATTATAGGATATTTATTCCGGACATTTCATGCCTAGAAGTACCCACCACATGTTTGAAAAAGTTATATGAATTTTACATGGTCAAAAGCATTGAAGATAGATTTTCAAAAAGATGAATGGGAGGATAAAGTTTATGTCAATCATGATTTATAAAGAGTTTCTAGATGAAATACATATTATTATGATTTTCCAGGAATCAAACTATGAGCCTTCTTGGTGGATAGAAATTGAGTTGTGGAATATGGGTCTTAGTAGTTTAGGCCACAGAAGATGAATTACTATACACCTAATTTTAATCATGCAATTGTGGTTCATTTGTTATGTTTTTGGACTCATTATCATCCAGGAAAGTGTTTTTTATAGAAGCCCCCAAAAGCCCCAGGTATATATTTACTCATCATGATCTGAATATAATGAAGAATATTTGGGTATATTACCTAAAATAATTTTATTTTGAATTCTATAATATTCCCAGGAAGGGTAATTTATTTTATAACAGACTAAACCAAAAGGCTCAGACATATGCCATTCATAAGGATAGTAAGAAATGATAGTTGATGTTTATTTTATAATATGAACTTTTTGGTTTAGGACTATCAAAGGAAAAATATAATAGAATAATTATTAGTGAAATCCTCTCATCTATAAATTTTGAGGATGTGATAGCTTTCAGATCCTAAGGGATTAGTCCTTTGGAAGAGTGCCATATGTGGGGACCACTTCCTAGATGGTTTATTGACCAATAAGATGTTCTTCACATTTACATAGTGTTTGGGTTACTGTGTACAAATAGGATGAATTGATGTAGGTCAATCAGGCCACTACATGGGAAGTACATCTATGTATTACCAATATGTACCATGAGTTATGCCAATAGTATTGGTGGATAGTTTTGAACATGCAGATTGCTCGTTATATCATAAAGTGTTCCACCTGTCATCTGGTGAAGGTATAACACCAACGACCTGCTAAAATACTATATTCTATGTCTATTGGAGAATGTAAAAGAGACAATGTCACTATGAGTTTTTGAAGTTATTTTTGAGATACCAATGATTCAGTGATGTGGTATGGGTAATCATGGACATATTGACCAAGGTATATATGTTTGTACCTATCAGAGGGTCCTTTTCATTGGAATATATTTGGATGATTTATATTTTGGAGATTGAACACCAACATGGTGTTCCCCATTTTATCATATCAGATATAGATGTTTGGTTTAAAAATGGTTCAATCAGGGATAACAAAAGTATCTCTATTAACATGTTCTTTAATTACGGTATTCCACTGTTAGACTAATAGATAGTTTGATCATATGATATGAGTGTTTTAAGACATCCTCTAAGGATGTGTCATTGATTTTGGAGGGTACATCGAGAAATATATGACCGTCATAAAATTTTCCTAAAAAAATTCTATCTAGAAACTATTCATATGTATTACTATGATTCCTTTTATGCTAGGTCATGTTGTTCCCCCCTATCTTGGTTAAAGAATGGTTAGACAACATTAGTGGGACCTTATAATTTTTAGAATACATCAAAGCTATAAAAGATTATATACATTCATATGACAATATCTCAATATATGTAGGAATATTATATCAATCTTCATAACTAACCTCTAGAGTTCGAGGTTGGGCAAAGAATTTTTCCGTGTGTTTCACCAAGTTTGGTTCATAGACAGATTCGATGTTAGAAAATGATATAAAATTATTTCATTGGTCTTTTTGTGATCTTGGGGTGAGTTTGGATGATAGAATATTTCATTGAAATAACTAATAGGTACTGGTCTATGTACAAAATCATTCCTATATCATAGGATCATTTTTATAATTCTGACTTATATCACTCTTTTGATCCTAAGGATATTGAGTTGGAGGAAGATGTGTCCTTCGAGTAGTATCCCATGTGTATAGTTAATTAGAGTAAGAGTCTTATCCAAGTAAGTTATTTTCCACTTCTGTGGGTGATATTGAAGAAAACTGGATATAGGATGATACCGAGGATTAATAGGATAATTTAGGTTCTCATAGGTTGTATTTATTCATAGACGATGCCATACCACCCATGGAAGAGAATCTCAAGAGGGTTAGTTTTTAAGGAGTGGAGGATGTGACATCCATTTTTCATGAATTTTGGAACCCTTAAATTTTGATTGGAACCTTTATTTTTATCAATGTGTATTTTCCAAAGTGGTTAAGTGAGTGTTTAAGAGTGTTTAGGGATCTTACAGATTATAGAGATCTAGATTTTGGAGGAGACAAACCAGGCACACAATTTGTTTAAACCATGCCCCTGAGGACACCATGTTTGGAGAAATAGTGCAAGGTGATATAGAGGTTCTACATTCATGTAAACATACTACACAGATTTTGCAAAAACCATGATTCTAAACTACATGGGTAGTTTCACATTACCAATTGTGCCACACAATTTTGGCACATAGTTTGGAAAACCGTGCAGCCAAACCATGCACCTCATAAATGTGGGTGAAATTTAATTTTCTTTGCTTCCCAATTTAATTTTTCAACACCCGTTTTTATTACTCTCCCTGAATAGAATGATCCACTCTCATTTGAGATATCTCCCATTTATTCCACCTAGTCTTTAAGGAAGGTTATCCATTCAGTGTCCAAATCACTCAGCATTGGTCTCATTAGATGCATACTGACATGTGCATCAATATTTTTTTTAATTCAATTATACTCCTATATTAAATGATATTTTCATTCATAATAATATTTCCAATTTTCATATAATTTTACTATTAATATGATTTCAAAAATTCTATCTCAGAGTAGAGGCTTACACTGGACGAGGAGACTTCTACCACAATATTTATCTGGTCTAGTAATTTCCCCTATGTTTTTGTTTCTATATATCATATGATATGGTGCCTCAATTCGATACATTACTTTTATTTCCTTGAAATTATAATTTTTCTTACTCTAAATTTTATATCATTCCATAAAATTCTTGTAAAATCTTACTTCATTTTCATAGGTCACCCACCTCTACAATTTTAATTCCTTTGGTCTACATATTAAATACATTAAATAAATGTTATATTAGGTGGTTGAAGACCATCATTTAAATTTTTTAATTCATTATATAAATGATTATTATTGGTATGATACTTAAACAATGTACAATAGTTGTTGATAAATGGTCATGGAATATTTTTAACAATATTTTTCATGCTCCCTTTATGTGTGATGTTGGGAATGACATATAACATCATTTATTGAATGATCATATTGATGTTACCCATTATTATAGTGGTTATTGTACATGAAATTTCATTTCAATCATTAGGTTGATGGATATTATTAATTTTTTTCCATGATCGAATACTTGTTCTAGTGCCCTATTTACAACATGAGACCTCTATGACTACACATGAACACTTGAGTTATTCCTCTGATCCGATCTAGTATTATTATATATATGTGGATTTATATCTGAATACATATATATCTTTTATATATAACTATAAATTATTATATATACATATACTTAAATATATATATGGTGGAATATGTTTAGAGATATTCTGGCTTAGGCCAAAGCAGGTACAGTCAGGCAGGTTTCCTCTAAGAACTTGTCTTGACATTCTTATTATTTACATTTCTATTTTATTTAATTATATCTTTGCAATAAAATTTTATATTAACTTGTAAGTCATTTCTTGATAAAATTTGTGGTAGCCTACTAGGTATATCACACACCCAGTTTGGGCTACCTATTGGTACCCAAATTGATATCATGGTTGTAGGTAGATAAAAAGTAAAGGGTCTGACTATTGATGCATTATTGTATCCCTTAGATAGATTATGAAATTAGAGGGATGATATTTATCCTATAATAAAAGTGGAGTTTTATAGGGACTTTTGTTACATTTTTTTTTATTTTTTTACATGTATGTTTCTCTATAACCCATTTATTTACCTTTTTAGGGTGTCATGACATGATTGTCATTTTATATATATCTTGGGTTATTTATTATGTCATTCATTATTATATGAGTCTATGTATTTCATTACTACTTATTATTTGTTTCTAATAATTACCTATTATTATATAACACTATGTCCACTATCATAATAGGGAATAGTCTCACCACTGACAAACCATATTACCTCACTACTATTTGATAGCCATTATCAAATGGGGTGGTGTGCAAGAGATCATGTGGCCAATGAGCATAGAGAAATGTTTTGTGGATCTTTGGTCGAGACTATAATTAATTTATTTATTGGTGGAAAATGTTGTAGAATTAAACATATTATTCCCTTCATAAAAGAACTCTTTTATCATGACAACTATTTTATAATAGATTCACACAAGATGAATATTACATTTAATACACATCATGTTATTATATTGATTACCAAAAATCTGAATAGTAATGGGATATAAACATGGTGAAAGTTTACAATCATTAATAGGTACACTATATGAATGAATTCCCCCACTACATTAATTTCTTCTATAATAACTATTAAAACAGCCAAAAGAGTTTTCAAAATGATAAACATTATCAAATTATGTATGAAAACCTTTATAAATGAAGTAGTGAAAGATAATGTAATAATGATGGTGTATTTATATAGAAATATGTTCATTGGACATTATGATAGTCATCTAATATTATTGATAGGAATTATGACCATTGGTTAATATGAAGGCATGCCATTATTTTAATTGGATAGGTAGATTCAAAAAGCGACATTTGAGAATTATTTTATAATATAAAAAGATGTATTTTTGGAAACTAATAATATTTTTAAATTCTATTTAAAATATATTTTATGATAAATTAGTAATTTTTAAATAAAATTTATCTTAAGGAATTAAGGCTATAAAATTTATTTTTTTAATTGGAAATATAAATTAACAATGTCTTGAGTAATATTATAATAGTAAAAAAACTTTTCAATGTATTAAATACAATTATATTTTAATACATAAATTCTTGTATTTAAATGTTAATATTATCATATTTTTATAATAATATTGATATAATAAATAATATTTATGGATTCATCACCAAAAAATTATCTTAGAAACAAATAAATAGTATTTTGGAGTGACGCTTTTTCTTTTTTTAAAAATTGTTTTTATGTTTTACATTAGTATCATATTAAAATTAATTTTTCTCACTTTTATAAATTGAATCACGTAAAATTTATTTCATATTTTTAATTATTGGGACCAAATTTGTCAATATGGGTAATTTATATTTTATGAACACAAATGTTACATTGGTGAAAAAAAAATTACCACAGAATAGGTAAAATATAGTAAATGGTTAAAATTAAAAGGTAAATACATAAGAAAACATAAAAGGATCACTTTAAATGGGTGGTTGAGGTATTCAAAATACTAAATTAGAATTTACATATTAATTTTAAACCGGGTTATTTTTAGTTAATTCCACCTAAAAGTGTTTATAGTTAATAAAAAATTAATCATTATTTCATCTCTATTTACCAACCCTCATCAAGTATAAATACACAACCATTCCATACATAATGTATACTTAAAATATATTGAACATGGATTATCTCTAAATATCCACATCAATAGTATTTTCAAAGTGATTATAGGGTTATTTGGAGTGTCTCTCTAACTTTAAGAAGTATCCTCAAAAGGTAAGAGGTCCCTTCCTCCACTTTTTCAATTAAAGTATGTCTTCTCTATAAGGCTATTTATTTCCAATTTATAACTTTTTACACTATTTATTAGAAAAACCAATATTTTATATATGATTTTATTTTAATGAAAGGCTTAATTTCTATCTCATTGAACTCATTCCACGATCCATTTTTTATAGTTGTTTTCATTCTAAAATCAACCCATGATATTCCATTCCATATTTTCATGTCAATGTTACCAAATACAATTTTCATTCAAGGAAATTTATTTATATTTATCACTGAACTATTTATTTGGTACATCCATATATGAAAACAAAATTCAATACTAAAGGGTTAAAATTGATAATATATGTGATTTTTATCAATGTAGAGCACATAATTTTTGACATATGATTTTTGCATTCTTATAGTGCTCAAATGCATTGGGAAAATAAGTAATATCCAGATATTACAAGTTCATGATACCTTGGAAGCATACATTGGTAATTGTTTTTAGAACCCTTATCAAAATACATGGTAATATAATTTACAAAGCCTTATTCATGCGATTTGGTGATATTTTTATGAATGTATCAAGTTTATGTTGTAGAAGTTTTTTCATGTTATGCTTCATATTATTGTGTTTATATACTTATGTTATGCCTCATGTTCTAATTTAATTGTTCTTATGTTTTTCTTTTTGTTTCACATATGATGTTATCTTATATAATTTTTTCATTAATAGGATTTATTCTAACCCCTATAATTTGATAAATAACCCATGGAAATCATATGAAGTATGATAATATAGGTTTAGATATAATGGGAACGATTCTAGGGAGTTGATAAAATTATGTTTTCTTTTCTGTACCTTGAATTTATTGTACTTTATACCTAGTTTCCAAGTCGATCCACCTAAAAAGGTCATTAAATGTGTCAGTTTTTAAATGAATTATGATTAAAATCAAATAATAAAATGTTATTCTCTATAGACCTTAATGAAAGTGATATATCAAATCCTAAATAAATGGTATTTAAATATTCAAGCCCATCAAAATAGATCATACAAGAGAACTAATATACAAAATAGAGGACCTTCACCAAGACCAAAAGAAGAGTGGGTCTACCAACCATCCTTGGTTGACCCATTGATATCAATATCACTTCATTGTCTCCACTGATCAGATTCTAAAATAATTCAAGAAGAGATGAGAATATCACAAAATCAAGGTCTAGACAATGGACTATATAAATCCAAATGAACCTATGAATCCTTAACCATTGATTTGAGTAATAAAATTCACAAAAAATGGAAATATATATTTATTGAAAGGCTAAAATATCATGTGAAGATTTGGATTTACAACTCCAATTGGTCTCTGGGTAAGCCCATCAACCAAAATATTAGCCTCCTTTACTAAAAGAGGCACCACATAACGTCATCTTAAGACACGATCACCCAAAAACACTCTAAACAATTCTGAGGGTATATCTATCCAAAAGGGAATAGAAAATTTAATTCAAAACACATCAAATATAAACCATTGAAACTTGATTACTCATTGATAAAAATAAAAACCCAACGGATAAATTAGAAACACCATTATTTATAAAATTAACCAATAAAGTAAAAAAAAATCAAATTATAATAGAATCTCTCAATTAAAATTTTAAAAATCATTCCTTTTCCCACCAAACAAAAATTATTTCTAAAAAAACAATGTTTTAAATCCTCAATTGTGTGATTTATAATCATTTTTAAATTTGAAATCTAGATTAGTTCATAATAAAATTTAAAATTTAATATTTTACATGTAAATAATTTTTTGAATCCAAAAAACAATGTCATATTTTTGGATTTCTTGAATATATTAATACCAACTTATATTATAGTATTTTTTCAATATTATCATACTAATTTCAAATCCAATAAAAATTAATTTTACATGTATATAAATCTATCATTGAAACTACTCTGAAAATCAAATATTTTAACGCCCTTCAAGTCATTTTATGAAAAAACATTAAATAAATTTAAATAAAATAGATATTATGTCAACCGAAACCTATAAATAATTAGATTCATATATTTTAATTTCTGAAATTCTCAAATATTATTTTAAAAATAATTTTTCCCAACATAAATTCCATTTATCTATTTTTCGAACACAAAAAATTGATTCCTTTTAGAATTGAATTGTGTATATAGAAACCCAATAAATTAAATTTCACAACATCAGAACACTATAAAAGTGACTAGTGGTTGTGCATGACTAGGCCACATGGTTTAGAAGACCATGTGCCAAGTGTGAACCCGCCATTAGAAGTTATGCGGAATTGTGTACTTAGACTATATATGGGGTTATAGGTTATGCAAGATCACCATGAGATACTATTTCATTACTATTATAATACTTCAAAACATTGTAATCAATAAAATAAACTAGAATGTCAGAAATAAATAAAATAATATATTTCGACATCTCATGGAAACTGATGGTTCATCACAAAAAAGAGTTGGTTAGACACATTCTCATACCTACACTATGAATTATGAAATTCCAATCTATACTTAGAATTTATACCTAATAATTAAGGGCAGTCTCATACTTATGAACCTATAACATCTATCCCTTAATCAAATGCTTGAACCAGCCTATGACACCCATGAGGAGCTTTCACGATCTACATGTGGTGATAAAAAGAACCATGGAATCCAAATAAATCTTTTGGGAATTATTTTTACCATTAGATAATAAATAATAAATATATATAAATTATATAAAATTTTGGCATGAAAAATTTGTTTCTTGGGCATCAAGAAAAATAATTATGCTTAAAGAAATTATAAAGAAAATAAAACTAAACATGTAATTATAAAAATAAAACATTACACAGTATACTCACCCCCAGTGTCCCTCTACTATAATGAATATAAGTATAAAAACCCATAACCAAATGACTCTGATTTTTACACGATTATATATATTTTACCCTTCATCCATATAAAATAGTAAATTCCTATGTCTTTGATTTGAAAAGGTAAGAATAAAATAAAACCAAACTACCAAAATACCTTAATGTGACAATAAAATCACCATAAAAGTGATATATTCTGAAATTATAGTTTGGAATAGAACAAACACCAACATTGATATATAAAGATATATATGAGAAATTAAACCGTATATTAATTTCAGGAAAACCACTTCAAATGATATTGTCCTTAAAATTTTTATTTTATGCAAGTATGGAATACATAAAAAAAATTATTATAATTTTTATTTATAAACCTAGTAAAAGATATTATTTCATTTATAATGGAATTATTATTCAAAACATGAAGGTTCGTTCAATTTTCTGAAGAAAATTAGTTTTATGGAATAAACATAAAGATCCACTAATTTCCAAGAAACATTTCACCTAATATAAATTAAACAAATTTATTTATTTTGAAAGGAAAGTTGAAAAGATAAATAAATGGGTCCGACACCATGGGAATCCCAATGTCAATAAGGTTTGGCATCATCCTAGGATCCTCATACTCTTGATGATACAACCATGGATAACTATTTCCATGAATGAGACACTAAGAAGGTCAAAGATAAACCCTCAGTTATAAATGACCTGTATCATTATTATATAGTTTTTTAGTGTTATATCTTTGTTCAAAGGCTAGGGAGGATGTAACATACCTAGTATAATTAAACTAGTCTCTCCACCAGAGTACCTGGGGTTCCCATGTTCAATTCCCATTCTATAAAATAATCATTTATTTCATATCATGAAGAAATTAAGTAAAATGATTCATAATGTATTTCACGTTATTGGGGAAAATAATTTCAAAGGGAAAATAAAAAAAAATTATTTATGAAAAAATCAAATAATCATTAAGATAGTAGTAAACATTATTTCAAAAAAATTAAATCCCATTTTATTATTAAAACCAAAAAAATCTCAAAATAATCTACATTAATTGTCCCCATCAAACCTCATAATTAACATTAAAGAATAAAATTAAAAATTTAATTAAAACTCGATTTCAACACAGTGTTTGAAGACTCAATATTTATATCTATTATAATGTACATATATATAGACACACACACACACAAAAAAATATATATTTGTATCTCACAATGAAAAAAATCAAAAATTCTCTTGTATAGTTTTACACATAAGCACACACATAGAAAGACACAAAGATATATATATGGTCACCAGTGTATATATGGGTAACACGAACATGGAAGGATTCATTTTTTGAAATGAATTAATTATTAAATTCCTATAAAACCAAGATATAAATGAAAATATAAATCCAAAAAATCTTTCATAGCATCAAAAGTCATTAAAAATATCTATTTTAAATTTTAAAAAACATTGACTGTGACAAATAATTTATTGAACACTTATAGAAAACATCAAATTCAGGAAAAAAAATTGTATTCAAGTATAAAAAAAGTTAAACCTGATTTCCACAAAAAAGAATCCTTGAAAATTTATAATATTGTTATTTTATATCTAAAAGTGGGATTTAAATTGAAACAAATTAATGTTATAGATTTTAATAAATATAAAAAAGGGCTACCTTTCAAGAACTCGATTCCTATGAAAGTAGTAGTTATTTCCTTCATCAAAAAATTCTTATACATACTAATAATGAATGATAAACATAAAATTATAAAATACCGAATTCAAATTAATAAAAATAGGAATTATGAGAAGAATACCTACCCATGTTCAATGTAAAACTCATTTCCTTCGACAAATGTGGATAAAACGGGCCTCAATAGAACTCAAAAACCCTAGGAACTAGGACAAAAAAATTTAGAAAAGAAACATTTGGTGTGGGATATATTACGGAATGAAGTAACTGAAGAATAACATAAAATATGACATCCTGAGACTCAGACTCTCAGATCTTGTGGCTAAATCATGATCTTTACATATCATATTTGCATACTGATATTTTTAACCAATTTTTTCCATCCAAACCTTACAAAATCAAAAGGAAAAGTTGTATCACATAAATTATCAAGGACTTTATGGGTTTATTGTGTTAAAGAATTTGTATAAACACCAATATAATCAATTCACAAGACTTTAAATGATCATTCTACCCACTTAACACATCTTTTCATTTTCATATTAATACGTTATCATCATCTATATGAAATACCATCTTGGAATTAATCATTCAATCACAT
The DNA here is from genome assembly GCA_963277665.1 of Viscum album. Lineage (NCBI taxonomy): Eukaryota > Viridiplantae > Streptophyta > Magnoliopsida > Santalales > Viscaceae > Viscum > Viscum album. Next base: position 369,955,082 of record OY728132.1, on the reverse strand, counting down.
AATTTATAACTTTAGGAAAAGGAAACATAATAAGTGTGAGATAAAATTATCCTTAAGAGAATATGTAATAATTAATTAATGAATTTTACTCGGCAGCGTAAGAAGAGAATAAGGGTATGATGACATAATAAATGGTCTTGAGTATAACATAAGAATATTTACACCCATTAATACCAAGATCATCAAACATAAACACATAGAAGAAGGAATTTAGAATGGAAGGAGTGAAATGAATCTATAATCACGGCCCACATGATATAAATCATAGAAAAATTCAACATCATTAACCCAAAACAATCATATATAAATGAGTTCAACCAAAAATATCTAGGTGAACCCCTCATTTATAATGTCCAATGACACAATAATAAATAATGATCGCATGGATTTAATTCCATTATAACTCTTTGAAATAACCTTTTTAATTTTTTATAACATGGTTAATCCATGTATGGGTTATTGGTTCCTTAATAATCTATTTGAAACATATTTTACAATGGGATAGAAATAGGTTTCATAACAACCTATTTGAAACATAATTTAGCCATTGAAATTAAATTGGTTCCATAAAAATATCTGTGAAACATGGTTAACCTATGGAAATGAAAAAAATTCCATAAAATATATTTTAAACATGGATAAATAATGGAAAAGAAACATTTTCCTTACTAGTCTCTCTAAATCTGGTTAACCTATTGAAAAGAAAAGAGTTAAATAACAGTATCTTTGAAAAACTATTAATCCATCTGGATAATGAATGAGGATGGTATCAATAAAAAATATCCCCATTTTAACATAAGTATAAAATGGTTTGTTAACATTTATTTATGTAAATACCATTAAAGAATCATTAAATTCATTTTTTGAGGAAAATACCATTTTCATTTTAAAAATAGATTTTGGAAACATTAATTATTTTGAAAATAATTTTCGTTGAAAATAACCATGAATAATTATAAAATAATCTGTAAAAAATAATTTGAATAATTTATAGAGGAAAATATCAATCCATAATTGGAAAAAAAAAATTAATTTTTTTTTACAACAATTTTAGAAAACATCGGTTTGGAAGAAAACAGATCTCTGACTAAAGAGTGAAATGAAGTAAGTTTCCATGAAAAACGCATTTTAAAAAAATTTATTACCAAATATTGGGAAAATTTAATGATTAATTTTTAATATAATTATTATTTATAAGAAAATAAATGAAAAAATAATTATAATAATTATATATTAGAGACTTAATCATACACAATTCTGATAAATGATGAGACCATAACAGATGAATCTTACCACTCTTGTAATATTGAGTCCCAATAACCTCGAAATAATTTCATTTTTAAAATTTATAAAATAAATATATTCATTATATAACATTTAAAAGGTGTATAGTATACTACTCATAAATTAAGGTAGGTGTATAACATAACTTATGTCTCAAATAATTAAAATTGAGACAAAATCCCTTAACAATTTCGTATCTTTGAAACCGTAAACCCTATGAAATAGTGTTTATCAAATAGATATTAAAATTAACATAAATTTAATTATAAGATTCATAAAATAAATTAATAGTCAGTATATAAACCTTATAACAATAACATGCGGTGAATATGGAATGCATCTCACAGAATGAAAAGTTAGATGAGAAAAACCCTAACCTCAGTCTACTTTTTTTATCAAAAGTCCTTTTACCTCTTATATAGTGGTTTTAGAAAAGTTATTATATTATTATAGAGTAATATTTATATTTTTAATATCCTATATTATTTTATTTTTTCCCATATATTACAATGTTATTAAAATTTCCATGTTAAATTTATGTTTTGGGTAATAACCATTTTTGTCGTATATGTTTTGACTTACTATTTTTGGTTCGATTACTTCTATAATTATTTCGTACTCTTGATAAAGTAAAACATGATATAAATATCATATAAAATCACTATATATGTATTTTGATTAATCTAACAAATATATTTATAGAAAATAAAATCCATCGTTCATTGAGATGATAGGTCGTACGTACACATGAACATTATTTCCATTTTCTTGACAATTTGTAGGAAATAAGTAATATATATACATATATATATGTATATTATCATTACCATATCATATTTAGGTAATATATATTTATCACATATTTTTAAATATCATCCTATATACATTCCATGTAATGTGTGAACAAATCACACCACTTCATGAGGTGGTAGTCTACCTTACACACGAACAATGTTATCATATACCCACAAAAGGGAATGCGTGAAGTTATGTGATGAATAATAATTTTAGAATAAAAATCAAATTATAAACATACTATATATCATATATAAAAATAATTTATATCATTATTTGAGACCTTGAAAGGTGGTACTGGGAAAATGAATGATAATGATTCAGGAGGCGGTAGTCTAGTGTACACACAAAATTCTATTTCAAAACCAATTTTATGGAGGTATATGTGTTAGTAGGTTGTAACATTAAAATAACAACATCAATTTATATCGAAGAAGCTAAGGTTATTAAATATTCATTATATAATAATAATTGATGGATTTGGGGAAAGAAATAAAATAAAAACTATTTTATGGAAGGGAAGTTGGGATATTCATTGGGTAGGGATTTGATGATCCAAAAAGCTGGATAGGATGGAAGAAGTTGGGAGAGTGAGTTACTTTTTATAGTTTAGGAGGTGTGTCATTCTTATAAATACTCAAAATTATTTACTATTGGGTGTTATCCCTTATATCGTGTGCTCTAAGAATTGAATAGTAATGTATGGTAGGGATACTTTAGTCAAGAAACACCATAAAAATACAAAATAAATACATTTATTAAACATTTTTTTCATTAACTCCCATGTATCCTTATTTTTTCATTGTGGGTTTTAATTGAGGTAAATAGTTTTCTAACATATTTAATTCATCCATTTAGACTAAATTAATGTGGAAATTATTAGAAAACACATAAATACTAATTAAAAATATTAAATCCAAACTATAAAATAAAAAATCCTTGTGTTTTGGAAAATAATTTTAACAGAAGCCCATTTGACGTTAAAAAAACTACTTCAACCCTAGCCATAGAAACAATGTTTTTACTAATTAGTTGTCAATATGTTCATTATAAAAGATATATCAGATGATTAATGGACCGTATTTTATATTTATTAACATTTAAAAATCACTTTACATATGATAGGTTTTATTAATAATTTTTAATCATTTAATAAAATATCATATATTGTAAAATAACATTAATGTTAATTTTGAAACTATTTATTTATTTTGAATTTTGAAAACATTAAGAAAATAATGGGATGAAAATATATTAATTTATCCTATTTTTTTCTAGATATAATAATCTAAAAAAATAATGTTACACAATAATTCAATCTATTTACTTCTCATTTAATGTTTTTATTATCTTGTATTTTATTAAATTATTAAAAATTAATCCCCACATTGGTGTTTCTTATGAATTTAAGGTAATTAAATAAACTATAAAAATTAAATATAAAGTATTATGATAAAATTAAATCATTTATCCTCTGAAATAATATTTATAACTCAACCAATGTAGTTTTAATCATATCCCCAAATCTTTATATAAATTAAAAAGAAGAAACATATTTTTTTGACCTTTTTCCTTATTTAACATATTATATGGGTTACATTCAAAGAAAACTATCCCATAAACCAATGAATTTGGTTAATAATTTCATAAGGGTCTAAATATTTCATAAAATATTTTTTGAAAATTTTGTAACTCATTTTAATCCTTAAATTTGAATTTTAACCACTAAAAACATTATTACTTTAATTATTGTACTGAATTATAATTATTTTTACTAATTAGTTTGGTCAAAAATTCATATAATATTATTAATTATATATATTATTCTAAATAAAATAATTAATCCATGTTTTCCAATTAAACTCAAGGAAGTGGCTGAATTTAATTTAAAATCAATGTCATAAACAAGATGAGAAAGCGAGTTTTTAAAGTAAACAATGTTCAAAAGTTCACAATGTTATAATATCAAAATTCAGTATAAAAATTATTCCAATGACTGATATTGGATTAATATATGTATAATTTCTATATTATGACTGTAAATATTATTAATAATAATTTCCCTTTGTAAAATATTAAGGAGAAAATACATTTTTCAATTAAAATTTAGTATTATTTACTATTCATAAAAATCTAGAACTTTTCAGAAAAACACCCTAATGTTACCGTATTATATTTTTTATATTTCTATTTCTAAAAAAAATAAAATTTCTAAAATTTTAAAAAAATTAAATAATTGTGCCATAATAGGATTTAAAATAGTTTTTTTTAGAAAAAATACTATGTTTAATCGTAAAATCGGAGTTATATTTATCTACTATCTAAAAAATAAATGAGATGAATGTTAAACATTAGATTTAATATATTACATATAAATTTAATTATTATAATCCAAAATTTTTATTTTTTTATTTTATTGGTTCAAAACACACTTGTGCAAATTTGAATAGTTTTTCAGAAAACTATTTTCTACTATTATAAAATTGGTTTTATTTTCATTTATAATTAATTGGTCACCAAATATTTAATTATATATAAATGTGTATAAATTATTTTAACAATTAATTCATTCCATTACATAACCTCCATTTCTATTCCAAGATCATCAAAATCATATAAAATAATAATATATGTAGTATGTTGTTGTTCGGTAAAACTCAGTCCTACATGTAATGAAGGATAATAAAAGAACTTGTTGTTGCATGTATCATAATATAAAATGAGTGTTTTAGGTAATGATATATAAACTCAGTGTTCCATGTCTATTACACTATCCAATATAATTTTCTTATTCTGAAATACCAGGGTGTTAAATATTCCCCCATTAATAAATTGAATATTAATTTGATCTTAATATCAGTAATCAATGGATGAACATTTGAAAATACTATTGTTCTTAATAAAAATCATAAAATTAGTTAATAAAACATTATCTAAATAATATAGAATTGTACGTAAAAGTTTCATCCGGAATAATAGATAACTAGGGTTCCAAATAAAACAACATTGGTGGTAATAGAGGATTTAGACATGGAAGAAAAACATAAATCCCAAATAAAAATATAGGGTGATTGAGACCATTACTCACTATAGAGTGAATGATCAAGATAAAATTAAAAATAATGAAACCATAAACAGAAGTTGTGTGGAAAAGGTCATTTATATCATCAGAAATGATGTTAATAGGATAACATTTTGTTTTATGATCCTTTTACTAATGTTTAGGAATTATTATACCATATAGAAAAAATGAATATGGAAATATACTTACTAGAGGAGTAATATTTCATCCTTTAATAAATTTCCACCAAAATCTAAATTTTTATAGAAATTATGAGTTTTCATGTTTCATTTTCTTATGCGTGAAGAAAAAAATAAAATTTTAGATACCACATATCCAAAAAGTAGATAAAAATATATTGCTCATGTCTTTATAAATTAGGAAAAACAAAAACAATTATCACATGGTATGATAATTCAGAAAATGAATAAAAATTCATATGATACGCAAATATTAAAAATTATATAGTAATACCCAATGATCAAACAAAATTATTCTATAAATAACATTCCTTAATTTCATGAAATATTTCCTTACTATGATTGAAACCTAGGTATTAGAATTAGTTGATCATGAAATCATCCTAGATAAGTAAACAATTATTTCTCAAATGAAATCCCAAATGTTTATGAAATAAACACAATCATAAGCTAAAAATTGTCATACTAACCTGAGCATCCCATTGGACAGTGGTAGGCTCTATACCATTGTCCCCCTTCAGTTGTGTGTTCAATCCCCATAAAATTTCAAGATGTAATGGGTTTCCTCCCAACATGTAAAGACTTAGACATTTAATGTATTTTTTTAAATTAATTAGGATTATTTTGAGTCTGTAAAAATTGAAGACGCGTGATTCTGAGGAACGGTGCACCCGTAATGAAATTTTGAACTTCATTTAAGCCATGTTCAGTAAACGCATGGGTGGAATTTTATATCATTTCAACCACTGCTCAAATTAAAAATTTGAGGGTGTCGTTGAATTCACAGCGTTGGGATTCTCTTAAGGGATGCCTCACTTTGACCGCAGTAGGTCGGGATAAAAAGATAGTTTTTGGACCTTATAAAAAAAATAACAACAAATATTTTTTCCTTTTTTTGTACCTATTGAGAATTGTTTGTGGGACTGATAACTTTTCATGACATTTAATGGATTGACTCATGGTTTTGTAACCACAATGTTGAAACATTAAATGCGGTTCATAAATGAACTGCATTAATGTTGCAAAATAAGGTTGGTTTCCTGTCTATTTATGTGAGGCTTGAGGTTTGGATTTTGAGAATGAAGTGAAAAACCTCTGAAGAAGTGACACAACATCTTACACTGATGAGGAATGGAAGTTTGGACGTTGTTGGAGGGATTGATCCGGAATCGACGAATGCCGATGACTTCCACAGGCAGGGATTCTTCATCCACCACCGCGACATCCCCAATGAATTTCGAGGTAGGTGGGTTATTATTTAGGTTTATCTTTGATGAATTAAATTTATACTACTTTTTAAGATGCTAACACAGAGGGTGCGGGACCAACGAACAAGGCCCGAACCCTATGCTGCTTTGTTCTTGTTACGGTCTTTGGGGGATGAATTTATAAATTTGACTAAACCTTGAATCCTGGAGCCGTGCAATAACGACGACATCTTGGGAGGCCCGTAGGCTTGAGTGGAAGGGAAAATGGAGCATTGGGGAACACTCGGTGGGCCGTGAAAGATCCGCCGGTGCAGTACTGGTGCGACGGCGAAGGCGGTGACTGATGCTCAGCATATGCAGAATGGGGGATGGCGCCGCGACTAACAGATAGGCAGACAAATCTCGGCCGGCCAGAAAGGAGGGAGACGGCGCGCCGTAGTGAGGCAGGCCACGACTTCGAAGTCATAGGGAAGTGAGGGGACTCACTCCTTATAGGCCCTACAGAAAACTAGGCGGTGCCACCTAGTGCTTCCAATTAAGAGTCGAATGGCTATTTGATCCATTTGAGAGGCGGACCATGTGACACTCGCACGGGTCGCACCACCCGGCAGGCCGAGTCCACCGCGGCCCAGTGGGTCGATCCTTCCATGGCCTAGCCCAACGGAGCTAGCCCAGGTCGGTTCGTGTAACACCCCGAGATTTTCTGAAAAATATTCTTTTCATTAATGTCTTGTGTTTTACGCTACACCAAAAGGAGCTTGCACAACCCAGATCCTTGACTTGCCTTGCATTACACGCAATCACGACCTTCCTCGATAGCGTGTGTAGTACGCAATACCTAGTTTCACTAAACAACGATATGATATTAAAATATTATTAAAACTAACCATTATGAATAGTAATAACCACCTTTTAAAATTTTAGAAATTTTATCTCTCAAAATGGACTTCATTTTTGGATTCAGAGTATCGAATTTAGACTAAGGTGAAATTTTGGTACTTTTCGGATAACTTTCATATTCTGATGAATAGTGAAAATTACTAAATTTTAATTAAAAACAACTTTTTTAATAGAAATAATTAATAGTGATAAATTATTAATTTGAGTGGTTTTAAATTATATTTAGAATATATTTTTACAATTTCATACAATGTTGGTCATTGTATGTAATTTCACATTTAAACCAGTTATAAACAAGTGTCAATCTTTTGATAGTTATTATCTCTTAAAACCATGTTATTTGTTTTGACGATGGGAATTAATTTTTAAATTAGTTAATGTAACTGATATGTTTTGAATTTGATAAAATTGACATAATTTTTGAATTCATAATATCAAATATAGCTTAGGCCTAATTTTTGGTATTTTTCTAGAAACTTTCATTTTTTGATGAATAGTGAAACCACTAAGTGGTAGTTAAAAAACTGAATTTTTCATAAAAATTAATTTTACCGCTTCTGTGAGTGGAATTTCGAAAATCCGAGAGACACGGTTAATATCAAGGACAAAAATGTGGTTCAATGAGATGAAAATAATTTTTGGTGAATAGTAACTTTTTACTTTTTTTTACCACGGTTAAAAGTAAATAGGGTAATTAAGGGTAAAAATGATATTATTATTACCCTAACACATGTGTTAATTCTATTAGATAAGTGTAATTCGAACAAAAAAAACCTTAGGAATAAAATATGACCATTTAAGCCCACATGTATTGATTAGGACATTTATTATTAATTTATTTAAAGAAGGGTTAAAATAGTTAAAATCAAAGTTTAATAAGTAAATCACTTTTAATATAGGGTTATACATAAGATAAATTCGACTATAAATATTCATTAGAAAGATAAAATTATTTCCTATATAATGGTATTTTATTTTTAATTTTTAGACATTATATAATATAATTTATTTATGACACAACGATGATGCAGTAATTATTTTATTAATGAAATATTGACATAATTGATGTTATAAATACCCAAATAAATGTAATTTTAGAATTTTTATGAATTAAACTAATTTAATAGGTTAATATGACATGGTAGTATTGATTTAATTAACTTTTTTTAGAACTAATCATTCTGTTATGATTTTCACAAAAATCAATTACTAAATAGTGTCAAAAATGACATAAAATTGTTTTTCAAACAAATATTATATTATTAATTGTTATTTTATTCCTAAAAATATACGGTTCGGCCAAATGACTTATATAAGGTTATATATATTAATAATAAACAACTTGGGGTTCGTTTGGCTTGATATAGTATGTTTATTAACCTTATAGTATAAGAAAACAAGAAGACACGGTAAAAGTAAAATTATCAAACTTAAAGTTAAATATAAATGATAAGGTTAAAATAGGAACCTAAACTTGTCTAAATTCTATTGGATGAGAGGATTTTGACCCATCCCCACCTTAGCTTCGAAATAAATCAATTTGGAGCTATTTAAAACCGAATTTGGTTTTATAATAAAATAATATTTTTAGTTATTCCAATGGTTGCCCCTCTCCTCCCTTATAAAAGGGCACCCCCTCCCTCTCTTACTCACACCACTTTGAGCCTTCAAGCTCGGACAACCCCTGAAAAATTCTTTTCTACACTTCCCTAGAAACATCCTAGAGTTTATGGTCTTCCTCAAAGACCAATTTTAGTTCCCTAAAAGGATATCTCAAAGAGGCACTTCAAAGAAGAGGTAATGTCCGTTACCGATTCATTCAACTTTATTTCTTCATCCACTTCTTCTTCTTAGGTTGTTTCATTATGAAGTAATAACATAAGTATCACTAATATACTGATATGTTATTATAAGTATGAAACAACCCTATTTCACCATCCATCCTTCCTACGGAAAACGAAATCACCGCGCGTGCGTACTTACGGAATACCGTCTCCACGCCGTGGTGAAATCTATTTTCCACCACCACCTTACATGGATGAGAATAATGGTGTAAATAATAACTATATATGATTAATTTAAAGTGATATTGATTATGAAATAGTATAAATACACTCCAATACAGTCCCACGATCATGAGAACGATATCATCACTCGTGCGTACGTACGGACTACCGTCTCCACGACGCGATGAGATTCATTCTCCACTTTAACCATTCATGAACGATTATAAAGTGTATATAATAAGTAATCATGAAATATATGACATAATAATGATACTGTATTTATTTTTATATATGTGTATGTCATCTACTTAATTCCAGTCAACTCAATAAGGAAACAAAAACAGCGTTCATGCGTACGTACGGCCTACCGTCTCCATGAACGATGTATTTCGTTCCATTTACTGATTTATTATATATATGTATATTCTGAATATATATTATATATAAATCATGTTTTATATTCTGGAATTAATTAATAATGATCTAAGTAATCATATGAATAATTATAAGTCAAAACACGGACGAAAAATGAAACAATTTTACCCAAAACACTCTTTAACATGGAATTTACAAAAGAACGGGTAATATAAAGTCATAAGTGAACCATATATGATATCATAACAATGATTATGATTCTGGAATAAGTCAATGAAATTATTTACACCATTATACAGGAGGTTCGGACACTTACGAAGAAAATCAGACCTAAGGTAAGGGAAAATAGCACAATCTCATTTTTATCCGAGATTGTTTATACTTTGGTATTTACTGGGGTGTATTTTATCATACACATCCATGTATCCTCAATATGTCATGTTATTTACATCCAACTACAATTGTTTAAATCCAATTTTACCCTTCAGTGAGTTTTTAGTAAAAGATATGAAAGGAATATTTTGTCGTTTTTCATACGAGGTACTTTTTGACTTTTCCGACAAAAGTACGAGGAAATTGTTATTTTTTTAACATATACGACATGAATGGATTTTTAAAACATTATTTCCAAGAATATTCCTTTAAATTTTTTCATGTTTATTTTTAATCAACTTGTTTTAGTTTAAAATTGTATGACATGTTATGAAATGAAAATGTTTTTGAAGTAGAAAGGATATTTTCCTCAAGAATGGAGTTCAAGTGTTTTACCAAAATTATTTTAGATATAAGATAATATAGGGTTCTGTTTCTATCCCTATTATTACATTGATTTGATTATGTTGTGATGGAATTATTTTTATGAATTCCTTTATCTTATATGAATTGTTATATGATGTCATGATGTTTAAGATTCCCATTTTTATTACATGGGTTATGCTATGATGTATGGTTTATGATTTTGTGGAACACATAAGAATGGTATCATTATGAGATGGGTCGGACCTATATCTACCTCCAATTCATTGGGTAAATATTTTATATCTCATGAGATAGACATGGCTGGAATGGTAGGTTATACCAGTTCAGTGAAACAGGACTAAAACGAGGAGTGAACTCGGTTCAGAAAAGGACATTGTCCACTAAGATAGTCTTGGAAATGAGTATTTAATAATAAGAAATGATTCTCTATGATTATGAGTGTATGCCACAAAGTTTCATGTTTTAAGTTATGATTATTGGGATTTCATTTCACTACTCTGATTTATCCCATTTTATGAAATTATGCTCTCTTTTGCAGGTTAAGATTTCCAAAATTTTATGTTCTTATGAATATGATGTGATTGATATTTCTTTTGTTTACCCTTAGTGAGCATTTGATCTCACCCTTTTATGTTTTCTTTTCCCCAGGATATAATGAACGGTTTAAGGTAAAAAAGGAAGATCTTTATGGGAGATGTTGAAGATATTTCACCACGATTAAAAGATTATATTCTGAGTTTCCAAAGACACTAAACTATTACGATCCTTGTGTGTGTGTTATTGTTATGTACTAAGTATTCCGAAAAAGTAATGTAATGTCCATGTACTTCAAGATTCGGGTCTCTACAGTTGGTATTAGAGGAAAGTTTTAGTCAACCTTTGGAAACTAGGATGCGATAACTTTAGTGAGATCCCTAGAGATATTTCTAAGGTATGTCTAGGGATGTCCCTAAGGTTAAGTATATGTATAGGTTATAGTCCTAGAATTGCGCTAATGATCTTAGAATTATAACTAAGATGTTAGATATTGAGGGTACTCCCACTTTTATAATGTTGTTTTCCCTAGCATGATTTTTCGTGCTCACACTATTCTTTTTGGGTTTTAGAAAATGGCTGGAAACAAGATGATTCACGATAATGGAGGATATGATGGACAATGGAATGATATTCTTCATGAGAAACCAAATGAAATGGGATTTGGAAGTCCAAACATCATTATTATGCCGAATCAGAAATCTCATAATATGATCAATAAAGTAAAATTTGTTAAGATTCCTGACTTGGCTAATAAGAGAAAGATGGAGTTTCATGATGATCATAGAGGAAAGAAAGTTCAATTTCCCCTATGTAAATAATGTGGGAAGAGGCATTAAGGAGAATGTTTCAAAGGAACTGGAAGATGATTTGGGTGTGGAAAAGAAGGACACAATGCCAGTAAGTGCAAAGGAAAAAGTTCAGTTAACACCAGGGATGAGGATAATGGTATTGCTATGACATCAACAATGGTTAAATGTTTTAAATGTGGAATGTACGAGCATTATGAAAACCAATGCCCTAAGGGAAAGTCTCATGAAGAGAATCAGTATGGTCATATGGATAGTATTTATGTTGATGATAATGAAGAGACTATAAATGATATGTGAGATGAAAGAATTGTTGAAGCTCGGTCAATGGTTTAAGAATGTAGTGGAATGATTACATGTTTATCATGTGTAATGTTGTATAAGGAATATCATGGTACTATGGAATAATGAGACATCTAAGTATTGTTACACTATTGTCTTTCCTTGAGTTTTGAAAGTGTATGATTAATGGTACCAGTATCCATGAAAGGTTATTCAGATATTTTTGGAATGTAGATGATATGCGCATAATGAAGGGATAAGGAGAAAATTAAATGTTTGATAGTATTAATGAGCTCATGACTGATATAAGGAGAAGGTTATATCATGGTTTGAGTATATAGAATTTTTTGATTTGGTATGTGGAAAGAGTTAACTTTTTACAGAATTCATGTTTTCACTAAGGTTTAATGGGAGTTCATTTTTTTAAGAGAATACATGATTAAGGTATTCACATGATTGGATTGTGACCAACAAGATATATGGGGGATAAATGATGGTATTCACATTCTTCGTTGATGACATTTCAAGTAATCGTTTTCTTTATACTATGAGCGTGGACCGAAGTATTTTAGATAAGCCTAAAAATTGGAATGGATTTTGTTGGACATAATCTAGTATTGTTTAAGGATAAAAGTTTTGTCGATATTATTGATGAGATGTTATAGTAATATAGTTTTAGAAAAAGGACAACCTGCAGGACGGGCGACAACCCATCACGTCAGACAAGGCCGTGGGAATCGAACCCACAACCGAAGTGCGACTAGCCTTTATCGCCTACCACTTGCCTATAGGAAGTCCTTGTTTAGTAGAAACTAGTTTTATTATATTAATTAGTATGATATATGAAGTATAAGTCCATTTTAGGAACCATATATGATTAATCTCACTATATATGGACTTATGTATTTTTTGATAACTTTTCTAACCTTTTGTTTGAGACAGATTGAATGACCCATCATTCTATCACATGATCTGCTATCACATCATGAATGACAAATTCAACTTCATTTATTTAAGAGATGAAGTGGAAATTGTCCAAAGAACGACCAACTGTGAGACTATACCGAAATCACGAAAGTATTTCTTCTAATTCCAATTTCATCAACTTTAGGGTAAGGATCTTGAAAACCAAAAATGTTGTCCTAGTTCTCTTATATCTGATGAATCAGATGGTACCTTAGATCTTCACAAATTTATGGCTTTGTGATTGCTGGATCTTCCATAGCCATGTTCTCTACCACTCTCCATCAGAACATGATGGTTAGATTTTTCTTCCATATCCATATTTTCACCTATGTGGAAACCCAGTGATTAGTTTATTTGGATAACCGTTACGTTTCATAATTTTGTTTTTAATGATTGGTTTTGGTATTCCTTTTTACGATGTGGGTTTGTATCAAAGAAACTTTCGAATAGTAAACCATTTATAACCCCGACGAATTTCGAGGGCAAAATTCGTTTAAAGGGGGGTAGAATGTAACACCCCGAGATTCTATGAAAAATATTCTTTTCATTAATGTCTTGTGTTGTATGCTACACCAAAAGGAGCTTGCACAACACACATCCTTGACTTTCCTTACATTACACGTAATCACGACCTTCCTCGATAGCGTGTGTAGTACACAATATCGAGTTTCACTAAACAACGATATGCTATTAAAATATTATTAAAACTAGCCGTTATGAATAGTAATAACCACCTTTTAAAATTTTATCTCTCAAAATGGACTACATTTTTGGATTCAGAGTATCGAATTTAGCCTAAGGTAAAATTTTGGTACTTTTCGGATAACTTTCATATTCTGATGAATAGTGAAAATTACTAAATTTTAATTAAAAACAATTTTTTAATAGAAATAATTAATAGTGATAAATTATTAATTTGAGTGGTTTTAAATTATATTTAGAATATATTTTTACAATTTAATATAATTTTGGTCATTGGATGTAATTTCACATTTAAACCAGTTATAAACAAGTGCCAATCTTTTGATAGTTATTATCTCTTAAAAACACGCTATTTGTTTTGACGACGAGAATTAATTTTTAAATTAGTTAATGTAACTGATATGTTTTGAATTTGATAAAATAGACATCATTTTTGAATTCATAATATCAAATATATCTTACACCTAATTTTTGGTATTTTTCTGGAAACTTTCATTTTTTGATGAATAGTGAAACCACTAAGTGGTAGTTAAAAAACTGAATTTTTCATAAAACTTAATTTTACCGATTTTGTGAGTGGAATTTTGAAAATCCGAGAGACACGGTTAATATCAAGGAATAAAATTTGGTTCAATGAGATGAAAATAATTTTGGGTGAATAGTAACTGTTTACTTTTTTTTACCACGGTTAAATGTAAATAGGGTAATTAAGGGTAAAAATGATATTATTATTACCCTAAAACATGTCCTAATTCTATTGGATAAGTGTAATTCGACCAAAAACAACCTTAGGAATAAAATATGACCATTTATGCCCACTTGGATTAGATTAGGACATTTATTATTAATTTATTTAAAGAAGGGTTAAAATAGTTAAAATCAATGTTTAATAAGTAAATCATTTTTAATATAGGGTTATACATAAGATAAATTCGACTATAAATATTCATTAGAAAGCTAAAAATATTTCCTAAATAATGGTAGTTTATTTGTAATTTTTATACATAAAATAATTTATTTTATTTATGACACAACGATGTTGCATTAATTATCTTATTAATGAAATATTGACATAATTGATGTTATAAATACCCAAATAAATGCAATTTGAGACTTTTTATGAATTAAACTAATTTTATAGGTTAATATGACATGTTAGTATTGATTTCATTAACTTTTTTAGAACTAATAATTATGTTATCATTTTCACAAAAATCAAATACTAAATAGTGTCAAAATTGACATAAAATAGTTTTTAAGACAAATATTATATTATTAATTGCTATTTTATTCCTAAAAATCTAACGATCGTCCACATGACTTATATAAGGTTATATATGTTAATATAAAACAACTTGGGGTTAGTTTGGAATGATATAGTATGTTTATTAACCTTATAGTGTAAGAGAACAAGAAGACACGGTAAAAGTAAAATTATCAAACTTAAAGTTAAATATAAATGATAAGGTTCAAATAGGAACCTAAACTTGTCTAAATTCTATTGGATGAGAGTATTTAGACCCATAACCACCTTATCTTCGAAATAAATTAATTGGGAGCTATTTAAAACCGAATTTGGCTTAATAATAAAATAATATTTTTAGTTATTCCAAAGGTGCCCCTCTCCTCCATTATAAAAGGGCACCCCCTCCCTCTCTTCCTCACACCACATTGAGCCTTCAAGCTCTGCCTACCCCTGCCAAATTCTCTTCTCCACTTCCCTAGAAACATCATATAGTTTCTGGTCATCCTAAAAGACCAATTTTAGTGCCCTAAAAGGAGATCTCAAAGAGGCGCTTCAAAGAAGAGGTAATGTTCGTTACCGATTCTTTCAACTTTATTTCTTCTTCCACTTCTTCTTCTTAGGTTGTTTAATTATGAAGTAATAACATAAGTATAACTCATATACTTATATGTTATTATAATTATGAAACAACCCTATTTAACCATCTATCCATCCTACGGAAAACGAAATCACCGCGCGTGCGTACGTACGGAATACCCTCTCCACGCCGTGTTGAAATCTATTTTCCACCACCACCTTACTTGGATGGGTATAATGGTGTAAATAATAACTATATATGATTAATTTAAAGTTATATTGATTCTGAAATAGTATAAATACACTCCAATACGGTCCGATGATCATGAGAACGATATCATCGCTCGTGCGTACGTACGGACTACCGTCTCCACGACGCGATGGGATTCATTCTCCACTTTAACCATTCATGAATGATTATAAAGTGTATATAATAATTAATCATGGAATATATGACATAATAATGATACTGGATTTATTTTTATATATGTGTATTTCATCTACATAATTCCATTCAACTCAATAAGGAAACGAAAATAGCGTTCATGCGTACGTACGGCCTACCGTCTCCATGAACGGTGTATTTTTTTCCATTTACTGATTTATTATATATTTGTATATTCTGAATATATACTATATTTATATAAATCATGTTTTATATTCTATAATTAAGTAATCATGTTCTATGTAATCATATGAATAATTACAAGTCAAAACACGGACGACAAATGAAACAATTTTACCCAAAACGCTCTTTAACATGAAATTTACCAAAGAACGGGTAATATAAAGTCATAAGTGAACCATATTTGATAGCATAACAATGAGTATGATTCTGGAATAAGTAAATGACATTATTTAAACCATTATACAGCAGGTTCGGACACTTACGAAGCAAATTAGACCTAAGGTAAGGGAAAATATCACAATCTCATTTTTATCCGAGATTGTTTGTACTTTGGTATTTACTGGGGTGTATTTTATCATCCACACCCATGTTTCCTCAATATTTCATATTATTTCCATCCACCTACAATTGTTTAAATCCAATTTTACGCTTCGGTGAGTTTTTAGTAAAAGATATGAAAGGAATCTTTTGTAGTTTTTCATACGAGGTACTTTTTGACTTTTCCGACAAAAGTACGAGGAAATTGTTATTTTTTTAACTTATACGGCATGAATGAATTTTTAAAACATTATTTCCAAGAATATTCCTTTAAAAGTTTTCATGTTTATTTTTAATCAACTTGTTTTAGTTTAAAATTGTATGACATGTTAAGAAAGGAAAATGTTTTGGAAGTAGAAAGGAAATTTTCTTCAAGAATCAAGTTCAAGTGTTTTATCAAAATTATTTTCCATATAAGATAATATAGGGTTCTGTTTCTATCCCTATTATTACATTGATTTGATTATGTTGTGATGGAATTATTTTAATGAATTCCTTTATCTTATATGAATTGTTTTATAATGTCATGATGTTTAAGATTCCCATTTTTATTACATGGGTTATGCTATGATGTATGGTTTATGATTTTGTGGCACACATAAGAATGGTATCATTATGAGATTGGTGGGACCTATATCTCCCTACAATGCATTGGGTAAAGATTTTATATCTCATGACATAGACATGGCTGGAACGGTAGGTTATACCGGTTCAGTGAAACAGGACTGAAACGAGGAGTGAACTCGGTTCAGAAATGGACTTTGTCCACTAAGATAGTCTTGGAAATGAGTCTTGACTAATAAGAAAAGATTCTCTATGATTATGAGTGTATGCCACAAAGTTTCATGTTTAAAGTTATGATTATTGGGATTTCATTTCACTACTATGTTTTATCCCATGTTATGAAATTATGCTCTCCTTTGCAGGTTAAGATTTCCAAAATGTTATGTTCTTATGAATATGATGTGATTGATATTTCTTTTGTTTACCCTTACTGAGCATTTGAGCTCACCCTTTTATGTTTTCTTTTCCCTAGGATATAAATAAAGGTTTTAGGTAAAAAAAAGGAAGATCTTTATGTGAGATGTTGAAGATCTTTCACCACGATTAGAAGATTATATTCTGAGTTTCCAAAGACACTAAACTATTACGATCCTTGTGTGTGTGTTATTGTTATGTACTAAGTATTCCGAAAAAGTAATGTAATGTCCATGTACTTCAAGATTCGGGTCTCTACAGTTGGTATTAGAGGAACGTTTTAGTCAACCTTTGGAAACTAGGATGCGATAACTTTAGTGAGATCCCTAGAGATATTTCTAAGGTATGTCTAGGGATGTCCCTAAGGTTAAGTATATGTATAGGTTATAGTCCTAGAATTGCGCTAATGATCTTAGAATTATACCTAAGATGTTAGATATTGAGGGTACTCCCACTTTTATTATGTTGTTTTCCCTAGCATGATTTTTCGTGCTCACACTATTCTTTTTGGGTTTTAGAAAATGGCTGGAAACAAGATGATTCACGATAATGGAGGATATGATGGACAATGGAATGACATTCTTCACGAGAAACCAAATGAAATGGGATTTGGAAGTCCAAACATCATTATTATACCGAATCAGCAATCTCATAATATGATCAATAAAGTAAAATATGTTAAGTTTCCTGACTCGGCTAATAAGAGAAAGATGGAGTTTCATGATGATCATAGAGGAAAGAAAGTTCAATTTCCCCTATGTAAATAATGTGGGAAGAGGCATCAAGGGGAATGTTTCAAAGGAGCTGGAAGATGATTTGGGTGTGGAAAAGAAGGACACAAAGCCAGTAAGTGCAAAGGAAACGGTTCAGTTAACACTAGGGATGAGGATAATGGTATTGCTACGACATCAACAATGGTTAAATGTTTTAAATGTGGAATGTACAGGCATTATGAAAACCAATGCCCTAAGGGAATGTCTCATGAAGAGAATCAGTATGGTCGTATGGGTAGTATTTATGTTGATGATGATGAAGAGACTATAAATGATATGTGAGATGAAAGAATTTTTGAAGCTCGGTCAATGGTTTAAGAATGTAGTGGAATGATTACATGTTTATCATGTGTAATGTTGTATAAGTAATCTCATGGTACTATGGAATAAAGAGACGTCTAAGTATTGTTACACTATTGTCTTTCCTTGAGTTTTGAAAGTGTATGATTAATGGTACTAGTATCCATGAAAGGTTATTCAGATATTTTTGGAATGTAGATGATATTCACATAATGAAGGGATAAGGAGAAAATTAAATGTTTGATAGTATTCATGAGCTCATGACTGATATAAGGAGAAGGTTATATCATGGATTGAGTATATAGAATTTTTGGATTTTGGTATGTGGAAAGAGTTAACTTTTTACAGAATTCATGTTTTCACTATGGTTTAATGGGAGTTCATTTTTTTAAGAGAATACATGATTAAGGTATTCACATGATTGTAATGTGACCAACAAGATATATGGGGGATAAATGATGGTATTCACATGCTTGCTTGATGACATTTCAAGTAATCGTTTTCTTTATACTATGAGCTTGGACTGAAGTATTTTAGATAAGCCTAAAGATTGGAATGGATTATGTTGGACATAAGCTAGTATTGTTTAACGATAAATGTTTTTTCGATATTATTGATGAGATGTTATAGTAATATAGTTTTAGAAAAAGGACAACCTGCAGGACGGACGACATCCCATCGCGTCGGACAAGGCCGTGGGAATCGAACCCACAACCGAAGTGCGACTGGCCTTTATCGCCTACCACTGGCCTACATGAAGTCCCTGTTTAGTAGAAACTAGTTTTATTATATTAATTAGTATGATATATGAAGTAGAAGTCCATTTTAGGAACCATATATGATTAATCTCACTATATATGGACTTATGTATTTTTTGATAACTTTTCTAACCTTTTGTTTGAGACAGATTGAATGACCCATCATTCTATCACATGATCTGCTATCACATCATGAATGAAAAATTCAACTTAATTTATTTAAGAGATGAAGTGGAAATTTTCCATAGAACGACCAACTGTGAGACTATACCGAAACCACGAAAGTATTTCGTCTAATTCCAATTACATCAACTTTAGGGTAACGATCTTGAAAACCAAAAATGTTGTCCTAGTTCTCTTATATCTGATGAATCAGATGGTACCTTAGATCGTCACAAATTTATGGCTTTGTGATTGCTGGATTTTCCATAGCCATGTTCTCTACCACTCTCCATCAGAACATGATGGTTATATTTCTCTTCCATATCCATATTTTCACCTATGTGGAAACCCAGTGATTAGTTTATTTGGGTAACTGTTACGTTTCATAATTTTGTTTTTAAATATTGGTTTTGGTATTCCTTTTTACGATGTGGGTTTGTATCAAAGAAACTTTCGAATCGTAAACCATTTATAACCCCGACGAATTTCGAGGGTGAAATTCGTTTTAAGGGGGGTAGAATGTAACACCCCGAGATTCTATGAAAAATATTCTTTTCATTAATGTCTTGTGTTGTACGCTACACCAAAAGGAGTTTTCACAACACACATCCTTGACTTTCCCTACATTACACACAATCACGACCTTCCTCGATAGCGTGTGTAGTACACAATACCGAGTTTCACTAAACAACGATATGCTATTAAAATATTATTAAAACTAGCCGTTATGAATAGTAATAACAACCTTTTAAAATTTTAGAAAATTTATCTCTCAAAATGGACTTCATTTTTGGATTCAGAGTATCGAATTTAGCCTAAGGTGAAATTTTGGTACTTTTCAGATAACTTTTATATTCTGATGAACAGTGAAAATTACTAAATTTTAATTAAAAAAATTTTTTAATAGAAAAAATTAATAGTGATAATTTATTAATTTGAGTGGTTTTAAATTATATTTAGAATATATTTCTACAATTTAATACAATGTTGGTCATTGGATGTAATTTCACATTTAAACCAGTTATAAACAAGTGTCAATCTTTCGATAGTTATTATCTCTTAAAAACACGATATTTGTTTTGACGACGGGAATTAATTTTTAAATTAGTTAATGTATCTAATATGTTTTGAATTTGATAAAATAGACATCATTTTTGAATTCATAATATCAAATATAGCTTAGGCCTAATTTTTGGTATTTTTTTGGAAACTTTCATTTTTTGATGAATAGTGAAACTACTAAGTGGTAGTTAAAAAACTGAATTTTTCATAAAACTTAATTTTACCGCTTCTGTGAGCGGAATTTCAAAAATCCGAGAGAAACGGTTAATATCAAGGACTAAAATGTGGTTCAATGAGATGAAAATAATTGTTGGTGAATAGTAACTGTTTACTTTTTTTTTACCACGGTTAAAAGTAAATAGGGTAATTAAGGGTAAAAATGATATTATTATTACCCTAACACATGTCCTAATTCTATTGGATAAGTGTAATTCGACCAAAAACAACCTTAGGAATAAAATATTACCATTTATGCCCACTTGGATTAGATTAGGACATCTATTATTAATTTATTTAAAGAAGGGTTAAAATAGTTAAAATCAATGTTTAATAAGTAAATCATTTTTAATATAGGGTTATACATAAGATAAATTCTACTATAAATATTCATTAGAAAGATAAAAAGATTTCCTAAATAATGGTAGTTTGTTTTTAATTTTTAGACATTAAATAATTTAATTTATTTATGACACAACGATGATGCAGTAATTATCTTATTAATGAAATATTGACATAATTGATGTTATAAATACCCAAATAAATGTAATTTGAGACTTTTTATGAATTAAACTAATTTTATAGGTTAATATGACTTGTTAGTATTGATTTAATTAACTTTTTTAGAACAACTTATTCTGTTATTATTTTCACAAAAATCAAATACTAAATAGTGTCAAAATTGACATAAAATAGTTTTAAGACAAATATTATATTATTAATTGTTAATTTATTCCTAAAAATATAAGGATCGGCCAAATGACTTAGATAAGGTTATATATATTAATAATAAACAACTTGGGGTTAGTTTGTCTTGATATAGTAGGTTTATTAACCTTATAGTGTAAGAGAACAAGAAGACATGGTAAAAGTAAAATTATCAAACTTAAAGTTAAATATAAATGATAAGGTTCAAATAGGAACCTAAACTTGTCTAAATTCTATTGGATGAGAGGCTCTAGACCCATAACCACCTTATCTTAGAAATAAATTAATTTGGAGCTATTTAAAACAGAATTTGGCTTTATAATAAAATAATATTTTTTTATTCCAAAGGTTCCCCTCTCCTCCATTATAAAAGGGCACCCCCTCCCTCTCTTCCTCACACCACATTGAGCCTTCAAGCTCGGCCTAACCCTGCAAAATTCTCTTCTCCACTTCCCTAGAAACATCCTATAGTTTCTGGTCTTCCTAAAAGACCAATTTTAGTGCCCTAAAAGGAGATCTCAAAGAGGCGCTTCAAAGAAGAGGTAATGTTCGTTACCGATTTTTTCAACTTTATTTCTTCTTCCACTTATTCTTCTTAGGTTTTTTAATTATGAAGTAATAACATCAGTATCACTAATATACTTATATGTTATTATAAGTATGAACCAACCATATTTCACCATCTATACATCCTACGGAAAATGAAATCACCGTGCGTGCGTACGTACGAAATACCCTCTCCACGCCGTGGTGAAATCTATTTTCCACCACCACCTTACATGGTTGGGTATAATGGTGTAAATAATAACTATATATCATTAATTTAAATTGATATTGATTCTGAAATAGTATACATACACTCTAATACAGTCCCACGATCATGAAAATGATATCATCGCTCGTGCGTACGTACAGACTACCGTCTCCACAACGCGATGGGATTCATTCTCCACTTTAACCATTCATGAATGATTATAAAGTGTATATAATAAGTAATCATGGAATATATGACATAATAATTATACTAGATTTATTTTTATATATGTGTATGTCATCTACTTAATTCCATTCAACTCAATAAGGAAACAAAAACAGCGTTCATGCGTACGTACGGCCTACCGTCTCCATGAACGGTGTATTTCTTTCCATTTACTGATTTATTATATATATGCATATTCTGGATATATATTATATATAAATCATGCTTTATATTCTAGAATGAAGTAATCCTGATCTATGTAATCATATGAATAATTACATGTCAAAACACGGACGACAAATGAAACAATTTTACCCAAAACGCTCTTTAACATGGAATTTACAAAAGAACGGGTAATATAAAGTCATAAGTGAACCATATATGATATCATAACAATGAGTATGATTCTGGAATAAGTCAATGACATTATTTAAACCATTATACAGGAGGTTCGGACACTTACGATGAAAATCGGACCTAAGGTAAGGGAAAATATCACAATCTCATTTTTATCTGAGATTGTTTATACTTTGGTATTTACTGGGGTGTATTTTATCATCCAGACCCATGTTTCCTCAATATGTCATATTATTTCCATCCACCTACAATTTTTTTAATCCAATTTTATGCTTCGGTGAGTTTTTAGTAAAAGATATGAAAGGAATCTTTTGTCGTTTTTCATACGAGTTACTTTTTGACTTTTCCGACAAAAGTACGAGGAAATTGTTATTTTTTTAACATATATGGCATGAATGGATTTTTAAAACATTATTTCAAAGAATATTCCTTTAAAAGTTTTCATGTTTATTTTTAATCAACTTGTTTTAGTTTAAAATTGTATGACATGTTAAGAAAGGAAAATGTTTTGGAAGTAGAAAGGATATTTTTTTCAAGAATCGAGTTCAAGTGTTTTATCAAAATTATTTTCCATCTAAAATAATATATGGTTCTATTTCTGTAACGCCCCGACCCTAGATACCCAGAGTCGGTGCATTATTAAATAATATTGGCATGATCACAAGAAAGATCAAATCTCGAAAGACCGATTGGTTTAGTAGCCTTGGAAACACTAGATATATTCATAAGTCTTACATTACATCATAAAATGAAAAACTACTACAACAACATATTTTCTCCATAATCCACACTCATATCCCCACATAATATCCCTGCAGGTCATTCATAATTTACTTCATCACTTCCTGGGAAAAATAAAACATAGAAAAGGGGTGAGCTCAAATGCCCAGTAAGGATAACAATATAGCGGAAACTTTCATAAATAAGAATAAACATTTAAGGCAATGTATAACTAAAACAAAAGCCTTTCAAACTTGAACTTTTAACATAGTATGGAATAAATAAAATGAAATAATTCCATTTACTTATTCACATGGATATTCTACTAATCGAATAATCACATGCAAAATCAATAACCACTTTCATAATGATGGAATGCATAATGCCAGACTATCATAACCACATAGCCAAGGCCTCGTGCCAAGACTACAAATAAGATTTTTCCAAGGCCTTGTGCCAAGACACTAGTTTGTCTCATGAGACCTACCGATGCATCGAGGAGCTATAGCGGGCTCCACCCGTCACTTATTAAGTCTAATGCATTCCTCATATGAACAGGTTTAAAGATAACATAAACATTCTTATTAAAACTAGCATACGAAATGTCAATACTTTTACCACAAACCATGAATGGTATAAAAATAAGAAATCCACAGTCAAACATAACTCATTCGATTCAATATGGAAGATTGTATTGTATCACATTAACCTCAATCAAGAATAATGAAGGATGTAGACATAGATGAAAATAATCATCAAAACTATTTAAGAGAAATATCCCCCTTTTCTTGAAAACATTTAAAAGTCACATTATTTGTCATGAAGCCATTTAAACATAGATTTTTGAATCAAAGTGTCCCATACCACTTTGAAACTTTTAAAAGGAGTTTTAATTTTAAAACTTTAATGTCCATATAAAGAAATCCTTAAAACCATTTTTTAAAACATGGACATTAATGAAAAAGATTTAGAAGAATAAGTCTTTAAAATATTTAAAAATGGTATTTTAGTTAGAGATTCTAACCAAAAGAGCAACACTTGAATACAAATAATTGGGGTAATCAAAACTTTGTAATATCATGAGAATAAAGGGATTCATGATATACTATGTCAAAGTACATTATATACACCACATAAAAGTGATTTGGTGTATAACAACAAAGAAGTATCAATGGAATTTAAATTGAGATGAAATCTCTCATAAAAGCCGTATCCTTAGGTTAAGGATAAATCAACGACATAATTATGTGTGAAAAATATAAATACACTCAATATGATTGGATATTTAGTGTAAATCAATCAGATGACATTCACACATATTCTTATAAAAACAACACCAATGACTTGGATATTTAACTCAACAAATGGAGATTGAGTTAAAATTACTCTTATCAAGTTCATACCGATCACTTGAGAATTTATCAATGGATTGATTATGTGTATAAAAATTATATCCACAGAAAGGGGAGTGGAAAATATGACATAAGTAAATTAATAGTAATTCCACACATAATCTCGGATTAAAATAATCAATGAAGTTTGTGTAAAGCCGAATAATTGGAAATTGAAATTTCAAATTCCCTTATCCATTTGGTAACTTATGAAAAATGCACCCATGAAATAAGGACCATACAATGATGATGTAAATACCCATAAATTAAATTATATTACACAATGAATACAATCATGGGCAGTACACATACACCACATGTAATAAATAAGTGGTGAACAATGGAATTCTCACGAAATTAAGAGTGAGATACGAAAATCCTTACCACGTTAATTTAAAACACATAAGTGGCAGAAATTAATTTAAAATTAATTCCCGTTGTTAAAACAAAAAACGTGTTTTTTAGAGATAATAACTATCAAAAGATTGTCACTTGTTTATGTCTGGTTGAAATGTGAAATTATGTTCAATGACCCACATTGTATTACATGGTAAAAATATATTCTAAATATACTTTAAAACTACTCAAATTCATAATTTATCACTATTAATTATTTTGATTAAAAAAGTTGTTTTTAATAAAAATTTAGTAATTTTCACTATTCATCAAAATATGAAAGTTATCCAAAAAGTACCAAAATTTCACCCTAGGCTAATTTCAATATTCAGAATCCAAAAATGAATTCCATTTTGAGAGATAGAATTTATAAAATTTCAAAAATTAGGTATTACTATTCATAACGGTTAGTCTTATTGGTTATGGTCTGTTAAAATCTCGAAGTTGCGTACAATGCACGCCATTGCATTATTCGAAAGGAAACATACTGAGGAAGCTTGGGGTGTTACATTCTCCCCTCCTTCAATAAATTGCGTCCTCGTAATTTTTAAAATTTTTATTGGGAATATAATGGAAATTTCCACATCGGAAAAAGAGTCAATAAAACTATCACTTTAAAAGAAAGAAAGAGAGGTATAAGGGTCATCCAAGATAACCCATACTATGATTCCATGTAGGAAAACATGGATATGGATGATAAACTATGTGTCAAGTTCTGATGGAGAGGGATAGAAATCATGATCAAGAGAAAGTTAATAATAAGAAAACCACAAACTTGTGTTGGGACAAACGACCATTAGTCTCCTAGTAGGAAAGTAAATGGACAACATTTTTTTTTAAGTTACATTACATAAGGACGAGAAATTCATTTATGATATTGACTAAGAACATTAAGAGATATACTTACATTTTAAGTAGAGTTTCATTATTTAATAAATTTCCACCACTAACTCAATTTTTTTTAAACGATGAGTATTCAAGAAGACTTGGTCACACTGGAAGAGCTAGAATAAACTTCTATAGAATCACATGATCCATGTAGGATAAACTATATATTTACATTGTCTTTGAAGATTAATCAAACCCAAAATGGTTATTGAATGATCTAATGATCCCCCAAAATGATATTCCTTGAGATAAATATGCACTAATCTTAATTTCTAAAATTAAACCAACAATACACCAAAGTTAAATAAATACCATTCAATAATAAATTATCCTTAAAATCCTTCAATATAATCCAAACTAATATTGAAACCCAATACATAGAAGAATTTGATTATGTAGTCTCCCATGTTAAATTGTATCTCCAAATGACATCAAATACTCTTAAAGTCACATACTTAAAAGTAATTAACATCATCACATATTCTCTGTTATAGGTTAATCATTTCCATAAATAACCCAAATCACTATAAATCCACAATAAAAACTTAGATAAAAATCCACCATTACTCTACAAATGAAACCCCATTGTATTCTATTTTCCTTGGGCATATAGTGTTCCCAAAAAAGCGAACATCTTAAAAAATAACATTTATCACTTAATCAGCAAATCATTTTCCTATACCAAGGGTATTCATTTGATAAGACATAAGAAACCAAATCATCTTATTATTGATCAGTAAAATCATTTAACAAAAAAAATAGTCACACTAACCAGGGACTTCACGTAGTCCAGCGGTAGGCGATAAATCCCCATCGCACTTTGGTTGTGGGTTCGATTCCCACATCTTTGTCCGACGCGACGGGTTGTCACACGGTCTACGTGTTGTCCTTTTTCAAAAACCATATTTTATAATATTACCAAAATGAGATAAATTCCTCAAAATAACATAATTTAACCACAAATGTTATATCATACCTTGCATTTTCATCCCAAATTATAATAACTTATAATTTTCTCAAACCCCAATGATCATATAAAACCAAATGGTTATTTATACCTATATCTATAAGAGAAGAGACAATTCTTCCTCAAATATCATTCTCACATGGCAAACTGCGGGGTTACAAAAACAAGAGAAAATTATTCCAAAGTAAACCCATCAACAAGGAGTGCTAATACTTTTTAAATTTTTCTCTAACCATTTATTTCCACATAGCTTCTTCTTTGACCAAGAAAATATCCTATAGAATAGGACATTCATTCGGGTAATGGCCAGGTCCCCTACATTTACGACAAATGACTGTAAATGGACTCTTTGGACCATTTTTATATTCTTCCATAGTACTCTTCATTTTTCTTCGGCAATTCTTCACTTTATGTCCTTCCTTTCCATACGTAAAGCATTTCTTTGTCCCATTGAGACACTTTCCTGGGTGTCTCCTTCCACATTTCCTGCATGATGGAAATTGAGGATTCCTTTCTCCATGGTCTCCACTGCTGGAGCTCTTATCATTCATCACCTTTCTCTTCTTTTTTGAGTCTGGGAATTGGTTAATATATATATTGTTGATCATATTTTTGGAAAATTGATTTGGAATAAAGATGATATCTTTTACGCCTATCAAAATTCCATTTTTTTGCTCATTTCCACCACCGTTCCCACCTTGTACATCATTCTCAGAGTCACTATGACTTCCTTGGAATCCAGCCATTGACTAAAACCAAAAATCATTGTGTGAGTAACAGTAGTCATAAAATAATTTAGAGATTAACATGTCACCATATTCTTAATTTGAAACACATTAGGATTAACCAAGGTCATTTACTCTCATCTTATATATATAATACTTTAAATCGGTTTGTAAAGAAAATGTAAATCATCCTAAGCATATCCCCCGGGAGTGTCGTAACCAAGAGTGCAGCAAGGACCGTTGTCGTGCACCAGTTCCCGTTTGAGTCTAGCTCAAAGCGGTGTTTTTGGGTTTTACCCCTAGGTACATCTGTGCCAGAGCCGCCTCTACCTGCTCGTATCCAGATAGGGATGTATTGCTCGGAAAACTCACAAAATCTCTACAATACCAAAATTCTAGGAAGTTTATCTATACTAATCCTAAATGTTCATCTTAGGTCTATGTGCTCTAATCAGAGTTTATCTAAATCTAGCTTCCAAGTTTTGTACTAAACTTCCTCTGATACCAACTGTAACGCCCCGACCCTAGATATCCAGAGTCGGTGCATTATTACATAATATTGGCATGATCACAAGAAAGATCAAATCTCGAAAAACCGATTGGTTTAGTAGCCTTGGAAACACTAGATATATTCATAAGTCTTACATTACATCATAAAATGAAAAACTACTACAACAACATTTTCTCTCCATAATCCACACTCATATCCCCACATAATATCCCTGCAGGTCATTCATAATTTACTTCTTCACTTTCTGGGAAAAATAAAACATAGAAAAGGGGTGAGCTCAAATGCCCAGTAAGGATAACAATATAGCAGAAACTTTCATAAATAAGAATAAACATTTAAGGCAATGTATAACTAAAACAAAAGCCTTTAAAAATTGAACTTTTAACATAGTATGGAATAAATAAAATGAAATAATTCCATTTACTTATTCACATGGATATTCTACTAATCGAATAATCACATGCAAAATCAATAACCACTTTCATAATGATGGAATGCATAATGCCAGACTATCATAACCACATAGCCAAGGCCTCATGCCAAGACTACAAATAATATTTTGCCAAGGCCTTGTGCCAAGAAACTAGTTTGTCTCATGAGACCTACCGATGCATCGAGGATCTATAGCGGGCTCCACCCGTCACTTATTAAGTCCAATGCATTCCTCATATGAACAGGTTTAAACATAAAATAAATATTCTTATTAAAACTAGCATACGAAATGTCAATACTTTTACCACAAACCATGAATGGTATAAAAATAACACATCCATAGTCAAACATAACTCATTCGATACAATATGGAAGATTGTATTGTATCACATTAACCTCAATCAAGAATAATGAAGGATGTTGACATAGATGAAAATAATCATCAAAACTGTTTGAGAGAAATATCCCCCTTTTCTTGAAAACATTTAAAAGTCACATTATTTGTCAAGAAGCCATTTAAACATAGATTTTTGAATCAAAGTGTCCCATACCACTTTGAAACTTTTAAAAGGAGTTTTAATTTTAAAACTTTAATGTCCATATAAATAAATCCTTAAAACCATTTTTTAAAACATGGACATTAATGAAAAAGATTTAGAAGAATAAGTCTTTAAAATATTTAAAAATGGTATTTTAGTTAGAGATTCTAACCAAAAGAGCGACACTTGAATACAAATAATTGGGGTAATCAAAACTTTGTAATATCATGAGAATAAAGGGATTCATGATATACTATGTCAAAGTACATTATATACACCACATAAAAGTGATTTGGTGTATAACAACAAAGAAGTATCAATGGAATTTAAATTGAGATGAACTCTCTCATAAAAGCCGTATCCTTAGGTTAAGGATAAATAAATGACATAATTATGTGTGAAAAATATAAATACATTCAATATGATTGGATATTTAGTGTAAATCAATCAGATGACATTCACAGATATTCTTATAAAATCAACACCAATGACTTGGATATTTAACTCAACAAATGGAGATTGAGTTAAAATTACTCTTATCAAGTTCATACCGATCACTTGAGAATTTATCAATGGATTGATTATGTGTATCAAAAGTATATACATAGAAAGGGGAGTGGAAAATATGACATAATAAAATGAATAGTAATTCCACACATAATCTCGGAGTAAAATAATCAATGAAGTTTGCGTAAAGCTGAATAATTGGAAATTGAAATTTCAAATTCCCTTATCCATTTGGTAACTTATGAAACATGCACCCCTGAAATAAGGATCATCCAATGATGATGTAAATACCCATAAAATAAATTATATTACACAATGAATACAATCATGGGCAGTACACATACACCACATGCAATAAATAAGTGGTGAACAATGGAATTCTCACGAAATTAAGAGTGAGATAAGAAACTCCTTACCACGTTAATCAACTGAGTCGTATGGCCAAAAGTTAATAACCACCAAATTATTTACAGAATAACATGAATATAAAGAGAATCCTGATAATATATATCAAATGGCAGTACACAATACACCACTTTCAATAATTTAGTGGCGAACAATGGAAATCTCACGGAATTGAAAGTGAGATAAGAAAATCCCTTACTTTGTACTTTTTCCTTGGTCGACGGTAGGTTAACCTCCTGTATAATGGTGAAATAATTGTTATTTAATTATACAAGAATCATATATATTAATATGATATCATATATTATCTGTTAACATTGATTTGTTAATAATATCTTAGAATTATCGTCGTTTCGGGTGTTAACTTACTCGTTTTGTCTTATATGTTTTGTTACATAAGCCATGTTTGTTGTATCTTATTCATACCCAGAATGATATCAAGTCCTTAAACATAATTTTTAAATCATCAAATTATAATTATACTTGAATGGATATGATGGAGAATGAATCTCATCGCGTTCGTGGAGACGGTAGTCCGTACGTACGCACGAGCGACAATATCATTCTTTTGATATTAAAATAATATATAAATGGATGGTATATCATATATACAGAATCATTAACATGTTATATTTATTATTTACATGAGTTACACGTCATTATTATACCCATCCAAATAATAATATATTGAATAACAATTACACCACGACGTGGAGAAGGTAAGCCGAACGTACGCACGTATGGTGACATGTTATTCAAAGGGTGGATAGAATACTGAATATGGTTGTACCATATTTATAATAACATCACAGTATATATATGATACTGGAGTTATTATTTTATATTGGTAATAACAAAGAAAGATGAAGTGGAAGAAGAAAGGAACTTGAAAAGGGGTGGTGAAAACATTACCTCTTCTTCGGCTTCTTCCTTTTCATTTGATCAAAAGGGCTCCATAGGTTGGCTTTCTGATCAAAATAATGCCTCTAGGTTGTAGTGAGGGAAGTTTAGATAGTATTTGGGCAGGGGTTGGCCGAACCAATGGGCTTTGAAGGTGTGAAGTAATGAGAAGGAGGAGTTCCCTTTTATAAGAGGGGTGAGGGGCACCTTTGGAAAAGCTCGAAATATTAATTTATAATAAATTAATATTCGGTTTATAATGGCTCCAAAGTTTATTATTTAAATTTTAAGGTGGGGATGGGTCTAAAACAACTCAACCAATAGAATTTAGACAGGTTTGGGTCATTATATTAACCTTAACTTTAAGTATTAACTCTTAGTTAATTAGATTCACTTTTACAATGTCTCTTTGTATTTTTATATTATATGGTTAATAAACATACTATATACATCCAAGAGACCCCCAAGTGGTCCATTAAATGTTAAACTATCATGATATAAGTCTATTGGCCGAACCTTAGATTTTTATGAATTTAATATCAATTAATAATATAATATTTGTTTTAAGAACTCTTTTATGTCAATTTTGACACTATTCAATAGTTGATTTTTTTGAAACTCATAAAAGATTGATTACTTCGAAAAAAGTCAATTAAATCAATCCTAATATATCATATTATCCAAGAAAAGTATTTTAATTCATTAAAAGTTTCATATTATATTTATTTGGGTATTTATAATATCAATTATTTTAATTTTTCACTATTAAAGTAATTAATTCATCATCATTGTGTCATAAATAAATTAAATTATTTAATGTCTAAAAATTATAAATAAAATATCATTATGTAGGAAATATTTTTATCTTTCTAATTAATATTTATAATCTATAATCCAATATATATAACCCTCTGTAACAATTGTTTTGTTAAAAGATATATGCTTGTGTCATTTTTGTATTTATTTTAACTTAATTAAAATAATGTGTCATTATCACTTACAAGTGGATCCATGGGGTCCCAAAATCGACCCAAAGATGCCCATGGTCGACTATGTATCAACGAATAGGGCTAATACACGTTTTAGGGTAATTTATTATTATTATAATATTATTTTTTAACCCTTGTTTACCGGATTTACCCTTTAACCATGGTAAATAAAATATTTACCGAAGTAATTATCCAAAATGTTTAAAAATAAAAGTTACCTATTTACACAATTTGAACATCCTGATTCCAAATATGGAATCCATTTTTCCAAATTCAAAACACAGAAGTGGTCGAAATTAATTTAAAATTAATTCCCGTTGTTAAAACAAAAAGTGTGTTTTTTAGAGATAATAACTATCAAAAGATTGTCACTTGTTTATGTCTGGTTTAAATGTGAAATTATGTTCAATGACCCACATTGTATTACATGGTAAAAATATATTCTAAATATACTTTAAAACTACACAAATTAATAATTTATCACTATTAATTATTTTGATTAAAAAAGTTGTTTTTAATAAAAATTTAGTAATTTTCACTATTCATCAAAATATGAAAGTTATCCGAAAAGTACCAAAATTTCACCCTAGGATAATTTCGATATTCCAAATCCAAAAATGAAGTCCATTTTGAGAGATAGAATTTATAAAATTTCAAAAATTAGGTATTACTATTCATAACGGCTAGTCTTATTAGTTATGGTGTGTTAAAATCTCGAAGTTGCGTGCAATGCACGCCATTGCATTATTCGAAAGGAAACATACTTAGGAAGCTTGGGGTGTTACAGTTTATATCCCTATTATTAAATTGATTTGATTATGTTGTGATGGAATTATTTTAATTAATTCCTTTATCTTATATGAATTGTTTTATGATGTCATGATGTTTAAGATTCCCATTTTTATTACATGGGTTATGCTATGATGTATGGTTTATGATTTTGTGGCACACATAAGAATGGTATCATTATGAGATGGTTGGGACCTATATCTCCCTCCAATTCATTGGGTAAAGATTTTATATCTCATGAGATAGACATGGCTGGAACGGTAGGTTATACCGGTTCAGTGAAACAGGACTGAAACGAGGAGTGAACTCGGTTCAGAAAGGGACTTTGTCCACTAAGATAGTCTTGGAAATTAGTCTTGACTAATATGAAATGATTCTCTATGATTATGAGTGTATTCCACAAAGTTTCATGTTTAATGTTATGATTATTGGGATTTCATTTCACTACTATGTTTTATCCCATGTTATGAAATTATGCTCTCTTTTGCAGGTTAAGATTTCCAAAATGTTATCTTCTTATGAATATGATGTGATTGATATTTCTTTTGTTTACCCTTACTGAGCATTTGAGCTCACCCTTTTATGTTTTCTTTTCCCCAAGATATAAAGAAAGGTTTAAGGTAAAAAAAGGAAGATCTTTATGTGAGATGTTGAAGATCTTTCACCACGATTAGAAGATTATATTCAGAGTTTCCAAAGACACTAAATTATTACGATCCTTGTGTGTGTGTTTTTGTTATGTACTAAGTATTCAGAAAAAGTAATGTAATGTCCATGTATGTCAAGATTTGGGTCTCTACAGTTCGAGTCTACCCGAACCAGGTTTTGTGACCTGAACAAGGTCACATCGGCCGGGTGAGACTTGACCCGACCCCTTTTAGGCCCAATTTTGCTTAAGGAGACGTATCTTGTGAACTAGACATCCGTTTGACGAACTATCTGCGAAGTTGGGGTCCTTTGAGAAAGATGGTCCATTTGATATACTCCACTTGTGATTTGGAGAAAGTTAGAGTATGGGCAGGTTGGATCACACCCAAATCCAACCGGGCCCTCGGCACTAAAATTCCTATAACTCACAGACCGGACTTCCGATTGATGCATCGTCTGTTACATTGGAACCCTTACGACATGATGGACGTTTGGGATACTCCTTTGTGGAACTTAGGGGCTGTTGAGGAATTCCTAATATACAGAGGAACAGATACTATGGAACTCAAGAATAATCGGTGCAGGGAATCCTGTGGCTTCCTATCATCTCATAGCAACCCTGTGTGGATCAACATTCATAGCCACCCTGTGTGGATCAGAATCTTATAGACCCTATGTGGATCAACATCTTAGTGGACCTGTGTGGATCATAATTCATAGAAACCCTATCTGGTGCAGTATCTTAGAGACCTTGTGTGGATCAACATCTTATCGACCTTATGTGGATCAGTATCTAGCAACCCTATGTGGATCAACATAATAGTGACCTTGTGTGGATCAACATTCTAGAAGCCCTGTGTGGATTAGCATTCAGTGACCCTGTGGGGATCATCATTCTAGCATCCCGGTGTGGATCCATAGTGCGCAAACCAATGAGGACCAGCCTTAGAGTGGCCCATCATGGATATGCATTATACGACCCTATGTGGATCAGCAAAAAAACAAATCCCTCATGGTTCAGTTTTGGAAACATCCAAATGGAATAAAATAATATATCTTTAGTATAATCATATTTATACCATAACTTTCAGTTGTTTACCTGGTTTGAGATGAGTATTTTCTTTGTGCTTTGTGATCGAGATCATGATTTCTGGTTTTCCATTGTACGATTCGGAGAGACCTTCTGGGGTCTGAGGGCCTCTACTGGGTATTTTTATACTCACCCCTACTCAAGGGGCCTTACCTGCACCATGCTGGGGCTTATACAGATGAAGAGAAGCCCAGATAAGACTATTTGAGCCAATACCAAGTGGAACACGAGGGTGACTGATTAATGTGGAGAGTTGTGGAGACAAGATGTACCTACCATTTAGGTAGGATCCTTGGTGGATGATTGCATGAGATGTTTACTGTTTTCTGGTTTAGATGTATCTTTCAATTGGCCTTGTATTTTGGCCCCTTTACAATCTGTTCACACTTTTATTACTACAGTTTTACTTCATCGATGCATTTTGTTATGTTATTGGACTGTGTGTTTGTAAAAATTTAAAGGAAATGGATTTCCATTTTAGGGATATGCCTTTTTGATTCTAGTAACCAACCCCTGGCCTATGGAAGTAGGCTTGGGTTAGTCACGACACTGGCCCTGGGGGATGGGTAATGTGAAATCCGTATCTGAGGAGTCAGTTCTACCAAAGAACTATGACTCTAATCCTTCCAATGGAGCAATGGTGTTATGTTTTTTGAGTGAGTTTTTTAGTTCGGGGGGTCCAGTATTGGTGCAGAGGCTGATGTATCCATACACCAGGATCCAAAATCCTGAATTCTGACTCAGTGCATGAAAACACTGATTGTGCGTGTTTCAGAAATGTTTTACTTGATCTCTATTGAGTAATCTCACCAAGTATAACTTATTGATAATGCCACACCTGTTTCTTTTCAGGATGCAACTACGTAGACATCCAACCAGGATTCACGAGAGAGTTCACGATGACTACCCACTGAGTGATGAGGATTCGGTGCAGGGCCCTCTTACTATGTTAACACCTTCTTGTGGTGCACCAGCAGCACCACCACCCATTGGGAAGTAGTTGCCACAAGCCCCACTAGCGGATAGTGTATGCTGACTGAGCGTGTTTCAAGAGTTCCAGAGACAGTGGCCTATGAGGTTTCAGTGCGAGATAGATCCCTAGGTAGCTGAGGGTTGGATGGAGGCCGTGACCAGAGTTTTCTACCAAGATGGGACCCCAGAAGTTCAGATGTTTATCTTATCTTCTAGCCTCTTCCAGGGCACAAGAAGGGGATGGTGGTGTTTAAGACTTTGTACATATGGGGAGGCAACAATCTCATGGTTGGATTTTGAGACCCTCTTTAGGGTGAAGTTAGTATTAGCGACTTTACGCTCAGTGAATATCCAGGAGTTGTTGCACTTAGAGTAGGGAATCCTACCAGTGGCCCAGTACAGGGAAAGATTCACCGACCTCCCAAGATACACTACCAACATGGTACGAGACCCTTTCTTAAGGGCCCAGACCTTTGAGTAGCGTATCCTGTGTGAGATCAGAGCATCGATGGGATCACTCAATATCCCCATGCTGGTTGGAGTTCTCAAGCGAGAATTATTGGTGGATAGATTCTTAGGTGAGAATGAACTGATGATGAGAGCCACCACTGGATGATAGGAAGCTGAGTTATTTTCAGTAGGAAGTAAGTAGATGACAAAGATGTCAAAGCGGTCAAGACCATCTAGGGGATGACTCCTGGATGTACAGTCAGAGGTGCAGAGATCATAACGAGGAGCATGCCAGCAGAGGGTCATATTGTGATTCACGTGTGGTGGGCAGGGCCATATGGCTTGCGACTACCTAACCCACAGTACCAACGATCAGAAAATGATCGAGAGAACATCGAGGCAACGACCGAGTTTTGAGCGAGGAGGTGGGTAGTGTGGAAGACGTGGTAGAGGGGAAGGTCGTGCAGTAGGTGGTGGACAATGGTTTGAGGTTCATCCACCACCACCCCCCAAAGGTCCACCCTAACCATAGGGAGCTGATCGATAGGTGTGAGCTGGGCTTCAGGCGGCAGAGGCCTACTACCACAGTGATCCGGAGATGATTCGAGGTATGATCTGTGTCTACTCCACCATAGCTACACTTCTTATAGACACTGGTTCTAGTCACTCTTTTATTGCCACAACACTCGTTTAGAGCTCGGATATTATGATGGTGACTTTGGATCAGGACTTAACATTATAGACTCTTACAAGAGAATATTTGATGATTACACACTAGTTCAGATGGTGTGAGATCGCTCTAGGAGGTGAGAGCTTTAGCTGGGATCTTCTAGTAGCAGCATCGAGGCCCTACAAAATCCTCTTTCGTATGAACTGGCTATCCATAGTCCAAGCTCATATCGAGTGTTTTAGACAGAAAGTGCAGTGTGTCCGTTAGGATATGACCAGTATTTCTTTCACCAGTGAGAAGGTAATATTTGCAGCACATGATGGACTTACTTGGAAGAGGGTGCATCTAGTCACTCATTAGTTGGCTAGCCTTACCCTCATAGCAGTTGATGTGAGGAGTCCGAGTCATCTTGTAGTGGTAGACCAGTATACTGAGGTATTTCATGATGATGTAACAGGACTAACTTCTCACAAATAGGTAGAATTCTATATCTACCTATACACTGGGAAGACACCGATATCTACTCCATCATATCGGATGACTCTTATGGAGCTTTGTGAGTTACCGATACAATTGGAGGAATTGTAGAAGAAGGGGTTCATAAGGACTAGTGTTTCTACATGGGCATCCCAAATTTTGTTTTACAAGAAGGAATATGGGATTTTGAAGCTTTTTGTGGACTATCGGTACCTCTTTGACCAGCTGAAGAGAGATCGATGGTTTTCAGAGAAAGACCTAAGATCAGGCTATCACCTGCTCATGGTGTGGGATGAGGATGATCTGAAGATGGCCTTCAGGTGTTGATATGGCCATTATGAATTCTTGGTACTTCCTTTCAGCATAACCAATGCTCTGGATATGTTCATGGGGCTCAATAATAGGATCTTCTAGCCTTACCTCTATTTCTTTGTGGTAGTCTTCATAGACGACTTCTTGATATACTCGGAGTAAAAATAAGAGCATGCCACACACCTAAAAAATTTTCTGGATACATTCTGAGAGCAGTAGCTTTATGCGAAGCTCTCAAAGTTCCAGTTTTGGATAAGGGAAGTCAACTTCCTTGGGCACAATATTTCTGATGCTGGAGTTGCAGTGGATCCAGTGAAGATAGAGGTAGCACTTTCTTGGGATCCACCTAGGAGTGTGACCGAGGTTCGGAGTTTCTTGGAATTGGCTAGGTACAACCTTAGATTCATACCCAAATTTTCCAAAGTTGTGACACCCTTGTCAGCTTTGAAAAATAAGGGGCAAACCTTTATGTGGATGTATTGATGCTAGAAATGTTTTCAAGTGTTGAGGAAGAGGCTGACGAGTGCCCCCATCTTGAGGAAACCAGAAGAGGGCATTGTGTATGTAGTCTACTACGATGCATCAGTGACTGGACTAGTTTGTGTCATGATGCAAGAGAAAGCAGTGATCGCCTATGGCTCATGATAGTTGTGATAGCATGAGAAGAACTATGCTACCCATGGCCTGGAGTTAGCAGCAGTGGTCTTTGCATTGAATATGTGGCAGCACAACTTGATGGGTGAAATGTTTAATGTTTACTCTGATCATAAGAGTCTCATGTATATCTTCTCACAGAAGGTCCTGAACCTGAGACAACATTGATGTCTTGAGTTCCTCTAGGTATATGACTTTGAGATAGTCTACACTCCAAGTAAAGTAAATACAGTAGCAGACACACTCTTAATGAGGTCTGTTCTATGATTTCTTAGTGAGGAAACTGAGAAGCTATCCACATTGCAGATATCCTTTGTCGATTGAGATGGAGTAGCTTACCTCCAGTCTATGACAATTACACCCCCACTTCTTCAGTGAGTTCAGGAGGCTCAGCTTGGGGACGTTGACTACAAGGCCCGATGTCCTCAGATATCCTCAATACAGACTCAAAATGGATTTTCTAAAGATGAGGAGCACGCCATCTTCTTTATACGAAGCACTATGGTACCAGTGACACTACGAGAGGAGGTGTTGAGGGAGTTCGATACATCCCCTTTGGCGGGATACCCTGGTGAGCCAAAGATGTACCCGGACCTCTGTCGTTTGAACTAGTGGCTAGAGATGAAGAAAGCAGTGGAAAAGTTTTTATCTCCATGCCTCACTTGTCAGCAAGTGAAGGATGATAATCAGGTACCAGCATGCTTAGCTTA
This sequence comes from Viscum album, assembly GCA_963277665.1. Lineage (NCBI taxonomy): Eukaryota > Viridiplantae > Streptophyta > Magnoliopsida > Santalales > Viscaceae > Viscum > Viscum album. Next base: position 369,915,998 of record OY728132.1, on the reverse strand, counting down.
ACCACTTGAGGTACTAGATTTGAAGTGGGATGGTATATTCATGTAATTCTTGATGGGGATACCATGTACTTCTAGGGTGCATGATTCCATCTGGGTGATCGTTTACTGAATCACCATGTCGGCCTACTTCATACCCATCCATGAGTAGGGATCAGTAGAGTGTTTCAGACGTCTCTATGTACAGAATATTGTATAGCTTCATGGGGTGTCATCAAAGATCCTCTTAGATCTCAACGCTTGTTTTACATCCCACATGTATAAGGTATTTTGGGAGGCATTTGAGACTTAGTTATGCTTGAGCACCACCATTCACCCTTAGACAGATGATCAGATGAAGCAGACCATTTGAACAATCGAGGACATGCTTCGTGCTTGTGTCCTTGATTTTGGCTGTAGTTGGGAGGACCAACCGCCACTTGTGTAGTTTTATTACAACAATAGTTATCACTCCACAATTGTCATGGATCTATTTGAGGCCCTATATTGGTGACCCTTAAGATCACCTATATGTTGTACAGACCCAGGGGAGTCGGCACTTATGGGTATAGAGTTGGTACATGCAACCATGTAGAAGGTACAGATCATCTAGGAGATGATAATTACTGTACAGATATGGCCGAAGTATTATGCCGACAGAAGACAGAGACAGTTGGAGTTTGAGGTGGGATACCATGTCTTCTTACGGGTCTCACCCTGACGAGGATTATAGTGGTTTGGTAGGGGTGAAAAGCTATCTCAGAGGTTTATCAGACCCTTCCAGATCCTCAGTAGAGTAGGCAAGGTGGCGTAATGTCTAGAGCTTCCCCTACAGGTGCACTAAGTGTATAATGTATTCCACATGTCATAGTTGAGGAGGTAAGTGCATGACCCATCATACGTTATCAACTCGGGCCAGCTAGACATCGATGATGGGGCGACATTTTTGGAGTTCCCGGTGGAGATAGAGGATTGACATGAGCAGATCCTACATAGAAATTTGATCCCTCTGTTGTGAGTTTTTTGGTAGCACGTGACTCTCTAGGAGAGCACATGGGAGTGGGAGACTCAGATACATGCTTAGTACCCCATTTGTTACCCAAGTTTTGTGGTATCTTTCTGGTATGAAAATCCCTAAGGTGGGGAGAATGTAAAGACCCATGAATTTCATGATATTTTTAAATTAATTGGGATTACTACGAGTCTGAAAAAATTGATGGAGTGTGATTCTGAGGCCTAGTGTGCCTGAAATAGAATTTTTAACTTTATTTAAGGTACATTAAGCAAACCTACGAGATCTGTTTTCCATCTTTTGAACCATTTCTTAGATTAAAAATACGATGGCACGGTTGAATTCAAAGCACTAGGATTCACTTAAGGGAGGATTCCCTTCAACCATAGTAGGTCGAGAGAAAAACATAGTTTTTGGACCTTACAAATAAAATAATAAAATAACAAAAAAGATTTTTTATTTCCTTTTTTTGTAACTGTTGAGCGGTTGTGGTAGGACCGATGACTTGTCAATCCATTTAATGGATTGAATCTTGATTGTGTAACCACGATGTTGAAACATTAAATGAATTTTATAAATGAACCGCATTAATGTTGTGAAAGAAAATTGGTTTTCTGTCTACTGAAGTGATGCTCGAGGTTTGGTAATTGAGAAGGTAGTGAGGAATCTCTGAAAATGTGATGCGACGTCTTCCAATGATATGGAGAGAAATCTTGGATGTCATTGGAGGGATTGATCTGGGATCGATGAACACAGATGGCTTCCATGGACAAGGATTCTTCATCCACTGCCGCGATGTCCCCAACGAATCTTGAGGTAGGGGGTTTATTATTTAAGTTTATCTTTGATGAATTAAATTGATACCACTAGTTAAGATTCTAACACGGAGGGCGCGGGCCAAATGAGCAAGGCTGAAACCCTCTATCTCTTCATTCATATTACGTTCTTCGGGGGAAAAATTTACAAATTTGACAGAACTTTGAATCCGGGAGCACCGCAACGATGACTGAAACTCGGGAGGCCCATAGGCACGAGTGGAAGGGAAAAAAGACCACCAGAGCTCAACTGGTGGCCCATGGAAGATCCGTAGGCATGGCACCAGTAGGGAGTCACCAGTAGAGATGGCGGAAATCGACGCTTGCTGGACGTAAAGGGGGGGTCAGTGGCACAGTGGAAAGAGAGCATCCAACACTCGGCTGGTCATAGAGGATGGAGGCGGGTCACCATCGGGTGCTGTGGTGAGGCAGGTCGTGGCTTCGAAGCCACGATGAAGGGAGGGGACCTGCAGACAACTATGCGGTGCCACCTGACGCCGCCAATTAAGAGCTTAATGACTCTTTGATTCATTCCAAAGGCGGACCGGATGACCTTATCTTGGGTTGCGCTAGCTGGTGGGCCGAGCTCGCCACGACCCAGCACAACCAGGTCAGACCCGGACCAGACCCAAACCCCTTTTGGCCCAGTTTCTCTTAATGATCTGTATCTTACAAACTAGATGTACATTTGGTGGACCATCTATGATGTTAGGATCATTGGAGAGAGAAATTCATTTTGAGATTCTCCACTTGGGGTTTGGAGAAAGTTGGTGTATGGATGAGTTGAATCATACCTAAATCCATCTAGGAACTCAGCACTAAAATGCCTTTAACTCACATACATGGCGCCCGATCGATGCACAGTCTATTGCGTTGGAACCCTTATAACAACAAAACATTTTGGGTTACTCATTTGTGGAACTTAATTAATGTTGAGTGACGCACGATATCCAGAGGAGCAGATACTATGGGACTCAAGCGCACTGAGTGTGGTGAATCCTATGGCTAGTTTTCATCTCATAGAGACCATGTGTGGATCAACATTCATGGTGACCATGTGTGGATCGACATCATAGAGACCCAGTTTTTATAAAAATCATAGGGACCCTATGTGGATCAGAATTCATAGAAACACTATGTGGATCAACGTATTATCAACCATGTGTGGATAAACATCTTAGCAACCCTATGTGGATCAACATAATAGAGACCCTGTGTGGATCAACATTCTTGCAACCTTTTGTGGATCTACATTCTATTGACCCTGTGTGGATCATCAGTACGTGACCTAATAAGGACCAGCCTTAGAGAAGCCCATTTTGGATCAACATTATACGACCATGTGTGAATTGAAAATGGAACAAATCCATCATGGTTCACTTGTGGAAACATCCTAATGAAATAAAATGATATAGCTTTAGGCTAATGATCTTTATTTCAATACTGAAATTTGTTTTCCTCGTTTGAGTTGTGTCTTTGATTTGTGCTTTGGGATCGAGATCATGCTTTTTTGTTTTCATTCGTGGAATTACGAGAGACCTTAGAGGGACTTGGGGTCCCTACATGGTATTGATATACTCACTTCTGCACGGGCATCACCCATACCATGTTGTGTCTTGTACAGATGATGAGCCGCTCGGTTGAGACTATTAGAGCCAGGACCAGGCGACACATGAGGGGTGACTGGTTGACGTGGAGATCTGTGGAGATGAGTTGTATCTACCCTTTAGGTAGGATCCTTGGTGGATGATCACAATAGTTGTTTACTATTTTTGGTTATAGATGTATCTTTCAGTTGGGCTTATATTCTGGACCATTTACTAATAGTACACACTTTTACTACTGCAGTTTTACTTCGTGGTTTCATCTTGTTGTGTTCGTGGTCTGTGTGTTTGTACATGTTTAATAGAAATGCCTTCCCGTTTTAGGGATATGCCTTTCTAGTGATAGTATCCAACCCCTAGCCTATGGAAGGAGGGCTTAGGGTAGTCACAGAGCAGGCCCATGGGTACGGGTCGTGACCCAACATACATATTAAAATTATTTTTAAATATGAAAAATAATTCCTCCCTAAATATAACATCATATTGATCCAAGGTGTTACAAATACCCCAAACGAATAAATTTCTCCCAATATTCCATTAATGACCATAGTATTTTAACTTATTACAATCGTTAAATGGGGTTTCTAAGGTATTAAATTTATGATCCACCTAAATCATATAAACCTAAAATGGAATCCATAAACATTAAGACTCCATAACATGAAAACATATTAATCTAAAATGTTATCTAAAACAAACTTTGATACCAACTATAATAGAACAGGACCTGCACATATCAATCCTATGCTAAAATCATGAACATTACATTTCTGGAATTCATGCCAATAATTTTGACCCAATTCAATCCATCCAACTATTTCAACATCAAAAGGAAACATTGGATAACATACACTATCAAGGACCTTTTATGATTTTAGTTTTATATAATTAAGATAAACTACAACATAAATAATTTTAATGAGTTAAAATGATTATCTATCCCTCATAAAAAATATTTCATTTTTCACATTAAGACATTATAATCATCCATATGAAATCACTTATAGAAATTACTCGGTTAACCACATTCATTATATGTTGGGGGTATGTAACGATAAAAGGGTGAGATAAAATTTTCAGTAAGTGAAAACATAATAATTAATAAATGAATGTCCTTAGTGATCATAAGAATATTGTAAGGGTACGATGACATAATCAAAGATCATGAGTATATGATAACAATATTTATACAAATTAATATATGTATCATCAAACATAATCACATGGAATAAGTAATTAAATAATGAAGGAGTCATATGAATAAATAAAAATGATCCTTGTGATATTAATCATTATCAAATGAAACATTATAAATCCATAACAAGCATAGATTAAACATATTGGTATATTAGAAAAACACCTCACAAAACCATTTCAGAAACCCTGCAATTTCGAATAAAAATATATCCAACTAGGAATATAATTATGTAGAGAACATAACCATTACTTAATTCATCATCGTGCTATCTAGGAATACCAATATTATAATTTATAATGGGCACAACAAAAACAATCTAGGTTCACCCCTATTTTATATTTTACAAGAAAAAATTAATAAATAAATATAATAGGGAAATAATTTCATCATAAATAGTTTAATCATAATTTTTTATTTTCATAACATTATTGAATTGTGGGAAGTAAAAGAGTTCAATAACAGTGTATTTGAAACATAGTTAACATGTGGAAAAGAAACGGGTTCCATAATAGTCTATTTAAAAAATAGTTTACATGTGGAAAAGAGACAAGTTTCATAAAAATAACATTGAAACATTGTAAACCAATGGATGTGAAATGGGTTACAAAAAAATATATTTGAAATTTTGTTAAACCATGTAAAACAAATAGGGTCTATAAAAATCTTTTTGAAACAAGTTTAATCTGGGGAAAAGAGATGAGTTCCATAACAATCTCTATAAATAAATCCTAATCCAAAAATTTAAATAATTAGCATAGAATCATTAAAAAATATCCCCATTATAGAATAGCTATTGACACAATTTTTTAAATTTTATGAATGGAAATAGTATTAAAATACCATTAAATACATTTTGAGGAAAATAACATTTTCCACTGGAAAACCATTTTCAGAATCATAAGAAAAATTTATAATTATTTTTGATGAAAATAAAATTGAAAGCGTATAAAGGATTATTCTAATAAAAATTAATACATTTCGTGATGAAAATATAATTCTGTATTTGAGGAAATTTTTTTAAAACATTTGTGAAATAATTTTTAGAGAACATGGTTTTAGAGGAAAATAGAATACCAACCGAAAAGAGAAATGATGTAAGATTTTTGTAAAAACCCTCTATCAAAAATTATAAGTAAAAAAGATTTAAAAAATTGAAAAATCAATTTTATATATCTTTAATTACCAATTTAGAATTGATATCATGTTAATTATAAGAATTCAAATTGGAGACTTAACCATTCAGAATCCCAATAAATGTTAAAGCTATAAAATAAGAATATAACAACTGTGGTAACATTGAATCAAAATAAACATGAGATAATTTAATTTATATTATCATTAAAATAAATATATTTTTGATCTAACACTTCAAATTATAAGAATATACATCTCATGAATGAATGTTGGTGTATAACATAACATTTGTCTCAAATAAGGAATATTGCGAAAACAATATCATAATGATTTGTTTACTTAGAAACCATAAAACCCTTAAATAGAGATCCTGAAATTGATATGTAAATATGCATGAATTTGAGGATGAGTTTAAAATAATAATTTCATATGGAATATATAAACTACACAACAAAAATAAGTTGTTAATCTAGCATGTATCTCACAAAAAAAATGAGACGAGAAAACAATTATTTCATGCTTCCTTTTGTTCGAACGTGATTTAACCACACAGAAAGTGGTTTATATCATGTTTTTAACTTATTAAAGAAACGTATTAAAATTTTTAATATCATATATTACTTTCTTATGAAATTATACTACCCATTTATTAACAATTTCATGATAATGTTATGTTTCATGTAAAAACTGCTTTATTTTTCATATATGTTTTGACTTTCTATTTTTTGCCCACATAGTGAAATAATTGTTCCATACCATCCAGGTTGAAAAACATGATATAAATATCATAAAAATTTAGTATATATGTATATATAGTAAGCCCTAAAATTTAGTGAAATGAAATGAAATACACCATTCAAAGAGATGGATGTTTGTACAAACACATGGATGTTGTTTCCATTTATTTGTCATTTTAAATGAAATAAAAGTAAATTATATGTATATATATATTAATTAATTTATAATAATTATTTCATAAAAATAGTCTTTTTTGTTAAACATATCCCTAATACATTCCATGCAACATGTTAATGAATCAAACTACTTTGCGAGGTGGTAGTACAACATACCCATGAATGATTTTATTATACTACCACAAAATAAAATGGATGATGTTATGGATTATATAATAATAATAGAATAACAATTAAATCATAAATTCTATATATTTCATACCTAATTAGTATTTCCATCATTATGCACAACCTTTAATGATGGTAATGAAAAAATAAACAAAATCAGTTTGTGAAGAGGTAGTCCGCTATACACACGAAAGATTATTTCATAAACTGTTAGATGGAAGAATATGTAGAAAAACATAGTATAATTTAAAAAATATTAGTATACAAAATATTTTTTTATCATATAATCTTGATATAAAAATAATTTAATTAGGTTGAGTAGGAAAAAAATAATTTCAGAAGAACATTATATATTCTTTGGGTATCCTCCATAGGTTTGTATTAAAACCATGAAAGGATTAATTTATGATAAAAATAAGGAATATATGATGAGTTTATGGATGTTGTAAGTTATTTATTCAGGTTTTGGATAATCTTAATGGATTGATATGTGTGAAGAAGTGGGGAGAGTGTGTTCCATTTTATAGTTGATGAGTGGAATTCTAATACATACTCAAAAGGATTTACTATTCTGAGGTAATCCATAGCACAAGTTACAAAAAAATTGAATAATAATTATTTGGAGGGATTATATGGTCAATAAAAACCTACAGAACATAAAGAAATACAGTTTTTGAAAATTTTATTCCTTAACTTCCAATATTCCTTTTTTTTAACTTCGGTTTTCATTAAGGTTTCCTATTTTCTAACTAAAGTAATTCATACCATAAAACTAAATTAATGTGGTAATTGTAATAAAAACTAGTCATAATGATTTTAAATATTAGAACCAAATTAATAAAAAATAAAATGTTTGATGGGAATTAATTTTAATAGAAGCACATGTAACACGCAAAAACACTACTTTAACTCTAACTATGCAACATGGTTTTTACAATTTAGGGGTCAATATGATCCTTATAAAATAAATTTTTTTCTAGAAATGTACTATATTTGATATTTATTATAATTTATACATAAATTTATATAATTTATTTTATTCTTAATTTTAAATCATTTAATAGTATATCATTTATTACAAAATAAAATTAATCTCAATTTTAACATTTTATATTTAATTTGAATTAAAAAAACCAATACAATAGCATAATTAAAATATATAAATTATAAAAATTTTAAATATGATATATTAATCTAAAAAAAGGACCACATTAATTAATTATATTCACTCTAGTGTTATGTTTGTTAGTATCATTTATTTTATTTTATTATTAACAATGTAATCTAGGTATTAGTGATTCATAAGGATTTAATATATTTATATATTCTTAAAAAATTAAATTTAAATTATTCTGATGAAAATAAATCATTTATATTCAATAATAAAATTTATAACTAGGTATATGTAGTTTTATCACAATCCCCAATGTTTTTTTATATTAAAATGAAGAAAGGGATATTTTTTGTCATTTAATTTATTTAAATTATTATATGGGTCAATTTCTTGGTAAAGTGTCCCAAAAAATCATATAGTTATATGGTAATGTCTCAAGAGTATATATATTTTCATACAATAGGTTTTTACAAGTTTTGGGTAATTTTAAACCTTATATTCTAAGTTAAACCAATTAGTAAACCACTTTTTACTATAGTCGTGGTAATTAATTTTAATTTTTTCAAAAATCACATTAAATAAAAATAAATTTTACTATATTAGATAATATAATATATTCATTTTACAAATATCGAATCCATTTTTTCTAATTCAACTCACAAAAGTGGTAGAATGTAATTTAAAAATAACCCTACTAATGGGATGAGAAATTGAGATTTTTATCTAAAAAAGATCGTTCGTTATTAATGTTTTTAAATCAATATTCGATATAAATACTATTATAATGAAAAATAATGGATTATTATTTTTATAATTTAAATATCATGAATTTAACACTAAATAAAAATATAAAAGAACTTTGTATAAAAATTTGGTGGGAAGACAATTTTAGTTAAAATTCTTTATTTTTCATTATTCATAAAAAATTAAAACCATTCAAAAAAATACAAAAAATTAACTATAAGATAATTCTAGTAGTACTATTCCCAAAATTAAGTTTAAAAAATTAATTTTTATTCAAAAATATATATTTTATAAATTCACCATAAAAGGTGACAAAACATTTTTTTAGAAAAAAATACATTTTTAAAACTAAAATTGGTTTTATATTTATATATTCTCTATAAAATACATATTATTAATGTTATAAATTATATTGAATATATTAAACTAAAATATATTTAATATAATCCATCAAGAGTAATTTTTTTATATTATTTTAAAAAAAAACACTTGTGTGTATTTAAATAGTATCATTTTCACAAAACTATTTCATTTTATTTTCAAAATGGTTTTATTTTAATTTATAATTAATTGGTCACAAAATAATTCATTATATATAAATTTTAAAAATATATTTTAAAAATTCCGTAAACCCTTTCAATACCCTCCATTTCAATGGATATGTGATTACCATCATATTAACTAATAATATTAATAATATGTTATTGATTAATGAAATTAGGCATTGCATGTAACACACGCTATTGAAGAAACTATTTTTTACTTGTATCATAAGAAACACTGAGTGTTTCATGTAAAACTTGATAAAATCTATTTTTCATTTCCATTTTTAATCTATTTAATTCAATTATATTCTTCTCAAATATCAGGGTGATGTAAAAAATGATATAAGAAAAAGGAAAATAAATATAGTGTTGGTGGGTGAAATATAATTGGAGGAGAAGCCACTTGATGTTGGAGAAATAATTAACCAAAATAGATGGTAGAATAAGGTGGGGATGTCATAACTGATGTTTCAATTTTTAACACTAGTCTAATTTATCTTTTTTCCTTGTATTTTTGGCTCATGTTCTAGGCATGATGATATTGAATTTTCAGTGTTAGTGTGTTTTTATATTGGAAAACGGTTAGGGGAAACCATGTGGCCTTTCCTAGGAAACTATTTGTGTTTTGGTCTACATATGGATGGGAGTGAAAATTCCACACATGGTTAGAAAAACCACATGGTAAGCATACAAGTGGTTCTATCTTGAGGCAGGACCATCTTACATAGTTGCCGCATGGTTTACCAAATCATGTGAACTCCCTAGATATTTGTTTTTGAAATTACTATTATAAAATATTGGTATTTTAACCCCAAAAATCCTACCCTATTTCCCCTCTAGTTTTTGAGATCCTAAGGGGCCTCTTCCCTTGTTATACAAGACTCAACTCCCCTCTTATGCCGTATAACTAGTAATTATTCATGGTTTTGTACTATATTTATCAATGTAATCAACTCATATCCTCTCCCTCTTCAAATTTATTTCATTTTCTCTTTAGTTATCCTTCTCCCATGGTCTATTGTACATATGGTTCATGTGTCCCCTTTATTTATTTTTGGGGGGTTTTCTTTTTTATGGTTTCTCTTAGTTGATCTTGGATCTTTGATCCTTCATATGGTGGTTCTAGGTGAGCTTGTTGAAGCATCATGAATTTGAGGTAGGTTTCTCTTAAACATGCATTTTTAATTTTTGAATATTTTATTTCATACTTTTATAACCATAATTGAATATATAACAGTGATGTGTGATATGTGAAATATTATCTTGGTGTGAAAAGTGGTCATTTTCTCTTTGTTTTGTGATAAATGTAATTTTTTTGTTGAATGTTTCACACCAAGTGTTTGATGGAATCCCCAGTTGTATTTTTTATGAGATTTGTGGTATTTAATGATTGGTTGTTTTTTTAATATTCTCAAGATATGTGAAAAAATGATTTGGGTTCTTTTAATGGGTTTCCCAAGTTGTTTGGATTCAAAAGAAGTTTGTATTTGGATTTTAAAAATAGTTAAGGAATGTGATGGTGGTAAATGACCTATTTGGCATTTTGATGAACATATATTTCAATTGAAATTCGATGTAAGAATTCAGGTGGTATTTTAAAAATTATTTTGAAATGAATAATGGCATGTTTATTCCTTTTTGGAAAGGTGGTTTTGGTTCTTTGAAAAAGAGATATATTGTTAAAGAATGCTTGATGGTCCATTTGGAACATTGGTGAAAGTGGTGAAAATGTTTATGTTAAAACCTCTCTATGGATAATCATCTTTCCATGTTTATATTGAATGCATAATACATACTTACATTTGAATCCTCAGTACCCATATATTTTGATCAGAATGAGAGATCCTTGGTGTGGAGTCCTTTGATTTACATATTTGAATGGAAAGATATTGATCCTTGTGGTGACTCGAGTGATTCATGTTGTGTGAGTTATTATTATATATCATAATGTGATTGTATGCTCGGTTGGAGTTAGTTGGATAACCCTATTTTACATGTTTACATGGGAACTTGGAATAGTGTGAAAATTATATGATAATGATTTCATCACTAGTAATTGTTACACACCGACTAATGTCCCATATCATGGGGATATATTGAGTTTATTGATATGGTATAGTTCACCTTGGTATATACAAAATAGGGGATGGTCGAGAATGTGAATGAATTATTGACGTCATCGAGTGAGGCAAGATTTACGGGATGAGTCAACATGTATTAGAATTCTTGGGATTATTCATGAGCTCCTAGGCTTACCCATATCTATTGGCACTTAGTTGTTTGTGGAGAATGATTTTGATGCACAATTGGTTAGATTTTATTATGGTATATTTTACAATTTACCTTATTGTATGATTATTGTTCTTACATCTTATGTAGTGCGACGTTATTACAATAATGGTAAAATGTTTTCAAGTGATTACAGATTTTTTTGGAAATGTTTTACAATATTTCTCTCACATAAATTGATTGTTATATTTTCCATTAATAATTCATATGGTTCCTCCTTAGAAAAGAGTATGGTTTGAAATGGGAAAAAGAGAAATGGATCGTGTTTGATTTAACTTAATAAAATGTGTGCAAAATATTACTTTGGTATATTTTATTTCAAACAAGATATTGATGTTTCTTTTATTTAAAGGTAGTGTATTCTAAATATATTTGTTCAAGAATTCCTATGGAGTTTTGATATACAAACCTGTTGTTATTTCTTGTTTATAGATTTTTGTGAAAGTCTTATGATGGTTTTTGTCTCCATGGGTGATGGTTAGATTTGGTATCAGAGATTGAATATTGGCATCACATGAAGATGTGATAGTTATCGGGTTCAGTTAGTTCTTGTTGTTTAATTCGAAGTGTTTTAGTTTAAGTGTAAAGGAAATTTAGTTTGGTTGATTATATATTGGGATGCTCTATTTATTCATCTTTTTTCTATTTATTTATTTTCACTGGATTAAATCATTCCGATGGTCTCTCTGTTGATGTAAGACAATAGTTTCTAGCCCATGGGGATGAATAATTCTCTTCATGTATTTCTGTGGATCGATCGGAGTGACTAGTTCAGGGTTAACCTGGGTTGTTTAATGAAAAAATGACATTAAAGAATGTTGTTTTTTTATAGGACCTATCTTTCAGAGTGGACTATGTTATTTATTATGTTAAGGTAGATGAAGTAAGAATATCTAAGCTTGGGTGCATGTTTAGAGTAGTGTCTGGACAATGCATTCAAGACCGAGCATTTCATTTCAATGGGAAGTTGGATTATGTTAGGATTCATTAGATATTTAGGTTTTTGTGCTTGGGATATGAAATGTGAGTTGATACATAGTTGTTAGTGATATCTAAAATCTTATAAATCTATATTGAGCACTGGACATAGTCATAGAAGACTCTCCACGATAGTGGAATTTTTCGCATATAGCCACCAAATATATAGTCAATTCATCCATCAACACAAGTTTCCCCTTGTGATTTTTTGGGTCTATCATGATTATGAAAATTGTTATGTAAAATATTGTCTTTGGATTGTGAAAATGGGATTTTTATTGATAATGGGTTGGTTTTGAGAAAAAGAAAAATTAATTTTTAGAATCATTTTTAGAAATATTTAAAAAAATGGTTATGATAAAATTATTTTTGATGGAATGGGAATTTTTGAGTTGTTCAAAATATATTTAAGGGGACTCATGATATTTATATTCTTAAATGGTTTGAGGTGTGGAGTTTGAAAATGGATTTTTTTTGAATAGTTAATGGTGTTTTGAATATTATTTTTAATGTTGAAATGGAAAGTGGCTTGAAAGTGTGAAAACAAGGGATGAATGTTTGTTTTTGAAAATAAGAATGTTTTTTTATCTTTGATATTTTCATAGGTGCTTACATGAATGATATGTGTGGGTAAGTGGGATGATGAGTGCCTGGATTGGCATGAGTTGATACGTTTCTGGGGTGGCATGGTAATGTGCATGTGTGAGGATCAATGGGATACCATTGTTAAGTGAATAAATAAACACTATTATATTCCTTAATGAATATGTTTTCAATAAGAAATTTTTTATTTTCTGAAAAATTGGTATTTGTGCTGTTTGTTTTCCCATGATTTGGGATGTATTGTTTTTGTGGTTTCTTATTTTTGAGAACTCTTATTTATGAGTTAGTTTTGATTGAGATCTTGGTTTTCTTATTTTTAAGTGTCTCCACCAACAATTATTTGATGGATATTCACGGTGTAACTATTGGTGATTATCTGTTGGAAGGACATTGAGTTAATCAATCTAAGGATTTCATTCTTGAGTTTTAAAAATTAAGTTGACCTCTATTTTATGGTCAAGTGAATCATCTGTAAGAGGAAGAGTGGATGTAGAATATTGAAAGAAACATCATTTTCCATGAATTTAATAAGTCATTTAAGGTTAATTTTTCTACCTTCATTCTGTAAGGACTAACCTGGAAGTGGTGGAATTGAGTATCTCAAAACAAGCCTTAAGAAGTTCTCAACTGGGAGTTTTACAAGGATTTGGTCACCCATTACTATTTCTATGAAAAATTAATTCTATGAAAGGGAATGAAGAGGTATTATATATTTCAAGGTGATGGATTAGTGATTGAATAATTTGATTATTTTGTATAGCTTGTTCCTTACACTATAGATTTGGTCGTAGAACATTCCTTGAAGGCTTGATGTTTTGAGTGTGAATTTCGTCCTACTTTGAAATTGAAGGTGTAAGAGTTTGATTTTACCAATTTTGTAAAATTGGTATAGAAATATGTTCATGTTGAAGCTTTGATAGAAGGAGTTATTGAGGTATAAATACATTCTTTGATCTCTAGAGTTATTTAAGCCAATTTAATCATGTAAATGGGGAATTATACTGAAGCTGTCGGTGTGGGACACAATATTAAAAGGCCTCTAGATCATTATTTTTCTTTTTAATGACATGGGGTTATGGAGCTTCTTCGATGTGTAATGATGAGTCATAAAAAGTCATCATCTTCTAATGATTCAATTACCTTTAATGCTTGTAAATTCCTAGGTTAGTTGCAACAGTTTTGTCAGGGTGTAGCCAGGAAGTGATGCAGATCCAGATAACAAGAGTAGAGTGCTACTGGGGACCAATTAAAAGTCCATTTCAATTGTGGTGTTTCTTTAGGTTGTGGAAGTTGTTTCTGGTGGTGTTTTAAGTGTTTCATTCTATTTAAATATAAAAAGAGTACGTTTTGAATTTTTTCGATAACATCAATTTTAATGGATGCATGTCTATATTTCATAAGTATTATATTGTTTCCCTTATGAGTGGAGGTGAATTCTGTTGTGTGTCTCATTTCTATTTTTTTCATTTGAACTACAAAAGGATGAGTCTGTATCTTCTAAAACCCTTATTCTAGAAGAAAGAAGGAGTTATAAATAGGGATCATAATCTAATGAATTTGAGGTAGGAGATGATTCAAATATTAGAGCTCTACACATTAGCCCTAGAGTGAAGCTATCCCATAGTCAGGAATCCCAGGGGTGCGAGGATCCTTATTCTGAATGTTGTATTCATTACATTAATAGAGATAGTTAAGGCCCCCTACTTTAGCTCTTGTTCTTCCCCTTTTTGGGGGGGTGTGTTGATTGGTTTGGGGAAAATTTACAAGTTGGTTCATGTTAGGTTTCCTTTGTTGGTCTATTCATAAATTATGGGGAGACCCACCATGGGTATCATTATGTTTTCTCCTATGATAGATAAGTTATAGTTATTTTCTAATAGAGTGGAGCCTGTTATGGACCCCTCAATTTTAAATTTTAGTTTGGTTTCAGATGAGGTCTATTAGAACATGGATTATTTTTTGATGATATATAATTTTATATTCTTTTTGGTTTGGGTGAACATTGGGTTTGTTTTAAGTGTGCCAATAGTTTAGTTTGAAGCATTATTATAGTGGTTTTACGCTGATTTTCTCTATCATATTTCAATAAATATTTTTTGTTCCTTGACTCTTTTCAAGAAATACTCATGATTTTCATTTTGATGTGGTTGAGAATTTTATGTTTTAAGGGAATGGATTTCACGGTTATGGAATCCTTAGTCTTTGGTCGATCAATTGGAAGATATTGTGAATTTTCGGGGGTAAAAAGTTTTAATGGTGGTGAAAATTGTCTCACCCACATTTTTAATCTTTACCTATTATCTGGTTTATATTTTGGCCTTGGTTTTTGGCTCATGTTCAGGGTGTGACATTTTTGAGTTTTGAGTTTATGGGTGTTTTTTTCTTAGCGCACAGTTGGCGCTCTGTTAGAGGAATCTATGTGGCCCATCCTAGAAAACTGTAAAATATTTTGTGTGCTTCTAGTTATGGGTTCATTCCCCACACATGTTAATAAAAACGATGTGTTATGAATTTTGGGAGGTTTTTTCTTGATGAAGTACTGTCTCGCAAGGTTGGTGCACGGTTTACCAAAATGTGTGGCCAAACTATGTGAACTTCCCAATACCATTTTTATAAATTCTTATTCTACCATCTCATGAATTTTACCCCAAAACACCTCCCCTCTTCTCCCTCTAGTTTTCACTACCCGATGGGTTCTTTTACCTTGTTATCTAAGCCTCCACTATAATCCTATTGTGTACATCTAGTGATTCATGAAGGATTGGGATATATTTCTCAAGGTAACCCAATCCTCTTCTCTCTTTATTCCATTTTATTTTATTTTATCCTTAGTTATTCTTCTCCAATGGTCTCCTAGTCCTTGGGTTATTTTTTACCATATATTTTTGTTGTGTTTTTTGATTTTTAAGGTTTCTCTTGGTCAATCATGGATCTTGGATCCTTATACATTGGATGGATGTGTTCGTTTTTGAAGTGCCATGGATTTGTGGTAGGTTTATCATTCACTCACCTTTTTAATTTTAGAATCATTGGTTTTTTAATTTTCAGACCTTACTTGAATATGTAATAGGGACGTGTAATCTTTGAAATATTTTCTCAGAAAGAAAAGTATTTATTTCTTCATTGTTTTTCAACAAATGGAATTTTTTCATCAAATGTTTCACACCAAGTGTTCACTAAAATGATCGGCCAAATTTTTGAGTGATTTTTGGTATCTAAATCAATGTTTGGAATTGTGAATATATTTGTGATATGTGAAATGAATATTTGGGTTCCATTAATTCGAATCCCAAGTGGTTTTTTATTTAAAAGAATAGCATATTTGGATTTTAAAAATGGGTTGGCATGTGATGGTGGTTAATGGACTATTTGGTGTTTTGATGAAAATGGATTTAGATTTAAATTTTATTTGGTTGTTCAAGTTCAATTTTAAAATTGATCATGAAATGAAAAATGGTTTATTATTACCTTTTTGGAATTTGGTTTTGGTTCTTTGAAAAAGTGACAGTTTATTAAATAATCCTTGATGTCTCATTTTGGAAATTGGTAAAAGTTGTGATTTTTTGTTGAAAAATCTCCGTGGATAATTCTCTTACTATGTTTTTGTGTAATTGGTGGGACATCCTCTCTGTGGATTCCTCATGATCCATTTATTTTTAAAGGAATGAGAGATCCTTAGTGTGGACTCCTTTGATATATATATATATATATATTTGAATGGAAAGAGATTGATACTTGGAGAGAATTGGGTGTTGCCTATTTTGTGTATTATTATTATATATGTGTATGTGATTGGATGTTTGGTTGGAATATATTGGACCACCCTATTTTAAATCATAATAAGGGAACTTGGCTTAGTGAGAGAATTTTATGAGGGTGATTGCTGCACTTTCTTGTGTTACACCTGGGCCAGTAGCCCATAATAGCGAGATATATTAAATTCTATTATTATGGGATAGTTCCCCTCATTTAATACCATATATGGGATGGATGAGTGTTTGAGGCCATTATTTATTTCATCGAGTGAGTAATTATTTTTAGGATGATTGAATATTTATTAATATGTTCTGCATTATTCACAAGCTCCTAGGTTCACCCAATGTCTATTGGTAGTTAGTTGTTTGTGGTGATTTATTATAATGAAATATTGATTAGATTCTCTTGTGTGATATTTTACTATTTCCCTTACTGTATGATTTTTTTTCTTTCTTCTTGAATAGCGTTTCATAATTCCAATAATTATAAAAAAATCATTTTGTTATAGAAAAAAGTATTGGAAATGTTTTGCACAATTTCTCTCTTATAAAAGGAACATGACCTTTTTATTTTAAAACATTATATGATTCCTCCTTGGAAAAGTGTGTGTTTTTAATTGGTAAAAAGTGAAATAGACTATGTTTGATTTAATTTGAAACAGTTGAAAAAACATACTTTCATATATTTTATTTCAAAAATGATGTTGATGTTTCTTTTATTTAAAATAAGTGCATTGGGAATATATTTTTTTTGGAAAGCCTATAAATTTTAAATACACATGAATATAGTTATTTCTTGTATTTAGCTTGTGGTCTAGAACATAGATTTGTTTAGACCATTGTGGGAGATGGTTGGGTGTTGTATCTAAGAATGACCCAAAGGGTCAAATAATGATGTGGTGGTTGTGAGGTTTAGTTGTTTCAAAATTTTATGTTTATTGTATTTTAATTTAAGTTTAGATTATTTTAACTTCGGACTCATATATATAGGGTTGAAATATTTATTTTATGCTATTTAGTTTAGTTATTTTCATTGGGAGAAATTGTTCCATATGGTCTCTATTTTGATTCCCATAACTAGTTTCATGCCCATGGGGATCAAGAATGCTATTTGGGGCTCGCCATAGATTGACTCGGATGACCCATTTGTGGTCGACCCAAGTTGGTTCTTAACATGGGATGTTTCACTATGATTCCTTATTGTATGTGATATATAAGATAGAAATTGGAGGGGGTGGGAAGATATTTGGGAAAAAGTGGAAAACGTTCATTTAGGTTTTATTTTATTTGAAATTAATTTAATATATTTTTATAATATCTATAATTATTATTATAAAATTTTTTGTTTTTTTTGAAAATAGGGAAAAACATACTTTCAAAACTATTTATTCAAATCATGTTCCAACTGTACACCACACACTGGGTACAATTAAGAACATGAACGTTCATTCCAAATGAATAAACCAACCATGAACTGACCATAAAAGATAATTCTAAAAATATTTATAGGTCCCCCAAATGGTTTTCACATGGATAGACCAACTATGTGAGTAGACCATGTTCTCTTCATTGAATTCAAAAAAATTTATATTTTCAAGCATGTTTCTCATGAAACTCATCACCATGAAAATTAAATGTAATTAAAGAAGGCAATAAAAATAGCAGTGGTTGATGTGTGACATTCTATATAAAAATGTTTAATTGTTCACCCCATGTATAATTGGTTGGGATCATAAAATACATTTCAGAAATCCTTAAATCTTATTATTTAATTCCAAACATTAAATACATGTAATTATATAAAGAATATTTGATATTGGAATTGTACCATGTATTGAATAAATTTAATAATTAATCTCATAGTATGTTTTAAGGACCCACAAAAGCTTCAAAAATTACATTCTCATAATCTGAAAAAATTATAATATCTTCAACAATGAGTTACCCCTTTCATTTGAGAAAAATAACCCTCAAAATTATGTATTATGATCTATATAATAATTTTTTTTTGTCATAAAAAGTTCATATTAATCATTACATTGATATATGATCTTCATTCTATTAACGATATGGAATTTAATTTTCTAATACTGATAATTGTTAAGGGATCATTGTAGAGAGAGTCAACATATTACCAATATCACATTAAATTCACCCAATAAATTAATAAATATATTTTCAATGATTATCTTCAGACAAAGTTTAATTGTATAAATTATAAATCTAAAGGATGTAATCAACATACCAGTATGTATTTTCATTTATAATTCAGTATTGATTTATAGGGGTGGTGAATTAATTCTCATAGAAATATTACATTGTATATAAGAGTAGGTAAATCAATAATAAAATAATTAATTGTAAGAAAAAGAATTGATAAAAATCATAATTATATCTATTTTAATATGTTCTGATAATTAACTAAAAACTTAATGGATAGTGTGATTATTAAATAATAATCACTAGAATAAATATTCATATAAAGAAAAAAAATGCAATGATACCCTAACCCATTAATCTATAATTTCAAACCATGAAATAATAATTTCATTATATATAACATTCTATACATACAAAGTTGATTCATATTTCATCCATATATTCTTCAAAACATAATCCCAAATACTAAAAAAACCCATTTATAACACCAATTGAGATGACCTAACCCTTATATAAATACAGATTACATAATTATTCATTACCATTCATTACATATCATAATAAATAACAACCTTGTAACTTTTTGGTTTAGTGTTTTTAAAAATAATAAATGTTTACGTATTATATTACAACACAAGGTTCATTTTTTGTACACATGAATCATACATTAATTCCTTCGAAACATGTCATATAAAATATTATCTATTTAATTGGAAATAATAATACAAGAAATCAGTGATATCATAATCTAGATAAAGGGTAAAATATAAGTTATATCAGCAGAATCAATAAAGATGATCATAAATAATATTATAAAGGATATGACATAAAAAAGAACAAGCATGAATAAGCAAATGATCCTAAAGTCCTACTCAAAGGACTATGAAACATGTATTATCATATTATTAATAAAACAATTTTATAACATAACATATTAATGTATAATGACATGGAAATATGAAACTTATGTTGGAATAGAAAATTATATATTATTTTGAAGTTCACTTCCAAGACCATTATTATATAGTGGAAAAACATACCCCAAAACAAATTATAATTGGATAAACTCCTTTATTAGGTAATAATTAATCTTATGAGATATGTCATTTATGCAATTCATTTTAGGGATATATAATTTCAGTTCCACCCTATATATAATGGTAAACCAAACATTTTTGTGCTAGAGGATTATAAAAACATTCATAAATTGATTATAACATAATTTACCGGAGATAATGGAGTGGATTTGTTTTTTTTTTCAAAAATAAGAAAAATAATATTCTAGAGAAATATTGTGGATTAATATAATATTAAAATTTCCAAATTTTAATAATATATGAAATAAGGATATTGACAATTACTAAAATCTATTTAGAAGAAGAAGATAATACTTTTTAGAAAATATTAAGATTTATCCTTTTAATTTCGATACAATTATATAAATATGCAATTTAAAAATAAGTCTTTTTTAATAATGTCGATAATTTAAATAAAAAATAATATTATGAATCAGGAAAACATGAAAAATAATCATTTTAACGTAAACAGAAGAAACTACAAGATAATATGACCAAATAAAAAATTTATGAAAAGTGTGATTAATAGATTTATTTCCCAACATTGTACGTATGTTTATGAAAATTGTTAGAGATTCTAATAATTCATTGAAATATAGATATGGAAATAGAATATATTATGAAACATTATAAATAATATGGTAACAATAGAAAAACATTCAAGCTGAAAGAAAACAAAAAAAATTCTCCATACAAATTTCATAATAAGTGAAATATGAACTAGTCAGAGGGTAATTGTAAAAATAAATGTAAACAAACAAAAAGGATATGATTAATTTATATTTATATGAATTTGGTATAAAAAATATTCCTATCGAATTTTAGGAGTCAATAATATTGATTATGAAGAGTGATTGTTTGAGAAAGATATGAATTTTGTAATGTTTGTATAAAAATAAAATGAAAGGGAGATCATGATATTGGGTTTTAAATCACCTAAATTACATGAAAATCATGTTAAATATAATATTTGAGGTAGAATATACACCATTAAAAATAAAATAGGTAGTAAATATGGAAAACATATCAATGAAATTAAATTAAAACTAGAACGTCTTACCATTACTATTGGATTATATGAATGTTCTCTAACACCCTGTAAGAAAAACCTAGACAATTAAATAAATTTTTTTCTTAATTATATTAATTTTTATTATATTAATTTTTATTAATTAAGTTAATTTATTATATTTAAATTTTTTATTTATATTTTATTTTGATCATCAGATGTCTCTATTTTGGATTGTTTTGTAATAGTTCTTTAATGACGACAATGTTCACTGATCATTATTAAATTTTTCATAATTTTACAATTTGTCAAGGTAGTGGAATTATATTCATAATATGTTTTATAATTTCATATTTTAATTTTATTTTAGAAAAATTTTGGATTCTTAATAATTGAATTCAGAATGTATTCATTTCATTTAACATTATCAATATTAACAAGATACTTCTAAATGATCATTCAATTTGGTGCCACCATTTGGAACCCGTAAAAATGAAATATTGTAATAATAAATATCATATATTAACCATATTCATGAATTTATTATCATACATTATAAAAATTTTGTGGATTTTATAGCATCGTACAAGTTGGTGGTTGAACTGACTCAAAAGGAACTTCTTATACTAATCCGAAATTAAGATTAAAGTGTTATACACTTGTAAAATGTTTTTAAAGAAGAATAATGTTGTTTATATATCATAAATAGATTATTTTAATTTTAAATTATGAATTTAAATTATAATTAAACTAAAAATAATTACTAAGAACTCAATACTTACATTAATGTAATGAATATTTCCCATAATGGATTCATGTATAATTAAATATTTAGACTAAATAATTAAGACATGAATTTAAATATTGAGAGATAATAATGAAGTGGGATTTATTAAGTTATTTTAAAAATATAATAACTATATACATTTTTCATTTATACTTTTTTATTTAAAGGTTGTCCTAATCTAATTGACTTTTTTTAGAATTACAAAATTGTTTGGAAGGATTGTATTTTAATTTTGGTGAGTTTTGGAAAAAGAGGTAACGTTTTATAAAAAATATATAAAATAGAAAACTACATATATATGTATTGATAAGTGAAATATATTATGATTAATAATAATATATTTTAAAATCGTGTAAAAAATATGGCCATACCTGGCCATGTAATACAATAACAAGGCCAACAAGGAAAATGGTAGTGGAAACTGGCTTAAAAGAAGCACTTGGCCAGGGAATAATATAAGTGAAATGTGAAATCCTTAGTACAAGTCAAAGATAGGTGATACATGTATTGGTCAATGTGTGGGGAATAACCATGGGTGAGAAGTGCGGTTATGCATTTTCATCCATGTATATCAATAAAATCCACAAAGACATAAAATTGGTATAAGATTATATAGTATCTGGAATTGTTTAAGTAAAATAATAAGTTAATAAATATAAAAATTAAATCACTTCAATATAATTGATGTTTAAATTTTCATATTATGATTGTATTACCATGAAATTAACGCTAATTCTTTGATTATGAGCACCATGGTAGCATGGGTGATGGCTTAAAGAAGACCATATGTGGTGGTCAGAACACACTCTGAGCAAGAATTATGATGTGTAGAACAAATATCAACCAAATGAGTACCAATTTTAGTTATTATAATCACACACCACATTTTATGTGAGTTTCACTATGAATTCTATAAAGACGATGCAATAATAGTGATTGTAGTAGTAGAGAATAATACATAATACATTTCTTCCTACATATTAGACTTTTTTCAATACTGAAGCAGGTTGATGTGTAATATATTTTTGTGTTTCATTTAAAGTGTATCACACCACTAAGAGCTCAAGATATTTATTGTATGATTACTATATAGGATAAGGATACAAAGCTTCAAAACTACTTCGGATAAGTGATTCTACAATGCATAAAATATTTCCCTTTATGAGATATTGAGGAGAATGGTTAACAACAATGTCTGTTTGATATGTTATGACATTTATGAATTATTATGAATTATCAAATTCAAGCTAATATATGTGATGAGGTAGGTGGGATCATAAACATAATGAGTGTGATGTGTATTAATTAGTGAAAAAGATAATAGTGGTGGGAATGTGTCACACTTTATCAAGGCGTTGTGGTTGATGACAATAAGTTTTAATTATGAATGGATTTTATCATGGAGTGTTATAAAGTGGAATAAGAGATGATTAGTTTTCAAAATATTTGAGTAAATCATAAAAAATGCGAGTTATTGAAGACAAATTATGGTATTTTTGGGGTGGTGGAGTTGTTTCTGATGAATATACTATCACAGCAGGTGGGGCCCAATTAAGTCATTGGTCGGATATCTACAACAAGATATATAATATTTATTTATTCTAACCCAATGATATCATTGAAGATGTATTATGGAACCTTTGATGTTATTCTTCACTCAGTGGTTTCATTTTGTAGTCATAGAAGTGAATTTTCAGGTGAAGGTGAAAAAATAGTGGGAATTTTATAGATATATGATGAGATATTAGGTAGATAATTATACAAATAAATAAATGTTGATTATGTTCTTTTAGAATTATATTTTTAAGGGAGGGTTGATTATTAGGGTTTACTGTTAATACTGGTCTCTCACTAGTTTATGATATTTATTTTAACCCTCTCACGGACATAATTATGGGGTATATATTTTATTTATTATTTTTTATTGAATAAGGGTTGAGTTTTAGAGTATTATTTTTATGGGAGTTTGTCGTGGGACATTCAATTCATCCTCTATTTTCATATCTCTGCATATTATCCTAATCATGACCATTTTCATTTGATTAAAAGAGTTATTAATAGTTCATTGAATAGCTTTCATCATTTTTCATATCCACTAGGAGGGTTATGTACTATATTCAAATATGTATTTGGATTACCTGAATTATATATATACTGAAGTAAATTAACTTAATAAAAGGGTAGAATAGTGATTAGAGAGTGAGGGCCAAGACCAAGGTTTCCCTTAGATTTTATTCTAACAACCACATGGTAATATATCATATCATAAATGCTCAAATTATTAATAAAACTTAATTTAAATGGTTTAGATTCTAGAACCATTTAATGTTCATTGAGTGCATTTTTTGGATTTATTTTATTTTTTATTGTTTTCTTAATAATTCAGTTAGAGTTCTCCTTTTTCACATTACCAAATATATATGGGTTCAACCGCAAACATGGATACAAACTATACATCAATAGTTATGATTGGGAATGTTTAATATTGATTTATATACATTATAACCCATAAGAATCAATGATACCCAGTGGGAGGTCAATATTTATTGGCCTTTTTTGAGGACATTGTGGATTGTATGAATCCTTAGTTAAATATATTTAAACAAAATTCATCAAATATCATTCAATTTTAGGATTTTAATTTAGTTTTTTTCTCCTATTTTTTCTTTTTTATGGACTTGGTTGGTTTTTATGTTGTTATGGTAGGTACGAGTTTCACCGTATGTGGAAATAATTGATTTTCCATTCTATTTTTAGATCATGCACCGAAAATTCATCAGATTAAGGAGAAGATACCAAATCAAAGATGATGTGGCTAATAAAAATAATCATGTGATGATAATGCACAATTATATATATTTTAGAATGTATTTAATAAGTAATATAAATACATTGAGTGGTTGACCAATGTGTTTATATGAGTCAAAAGAGGCACATAAAGAGGTAAAAAATTCAGTGAAAAAAATGAGGATATTTTAATAGTGATCCTGAGTTTGAGGTGAAATCCATGGTATTTGATAATAATAAGGGTGAATATAAAACAATATCCATGGATATAAACCTCATAATTAACAATATATAAGAGAAATAAGTGTAATAATACGTAATATAATTGTATAAAATATATTAGAGGTGGTGAAAATTTAAAAAATAAAAATATAAGAGACATTTATAAGAAACAAAATGAAGAGGTTAATATAGAAATGTATTACCAGGTTTGGACTGTCAATGATATACTTCTTCATATATTAAGACTATCCCAATTTTGGATATCTTCCCAACAGTGTACCAAACTGATTATGAAGATAAGAAAGAATGTTACATCAAATTAGAATGGTTTTTAGTCATTGTTAAATATCGATGAAGAAAAATCCTTCCATACTCATTTTATATGAATAATGTGGTATTATATATCATAATGATATCTAAAAATTTATTTTTAAGTATAATTAAGATATTTTATATTCTTTTATTTGAATTAACTTGTATTATTTTTTTAGCAATATGTTTGAGTATGTATACCCAATATTCCTTACTATTTTGAGAGTAAATTGGAATTGAAATAAATGCAACCTTCATTGATGGTAAAACTTTTTATGAAGTATATATAGAGAAACGATAAGGATTTCTTATTGGAAAATATTATTTATGTCATTATTGGTTGATGAAAGTGTTTTATGGGATAAGTAAATATTCAAGAGATTGGGTTTTATATCTCAACTCATTATTCAATTCATTGTATTTTTGGAAAATTTTTTTGTGGAAACTATCTATATATCAAAAAATGTAAGTGGTTATCTCTCACAACTATAATATATAAATGCGATATTATCATTTTTGGAAGTGAAGAAAACTTATTGAACAAAAATTCCATTAAAAAGTTATTTTTTTCATTTTTAATTATTTGAAATGTGAATCAATTCTTGATGCTTTAAATTCTTAAATGGATGAATCATATAATTTTTCCTCTATAAAATTATGATTTATAATTTCATAAAAATATTTAAATATTGGAAGAAAATAATGTTTCAACAACAATTTATGTAATATCCATGACTTCAATGATAAATATGGAATGTATTTTAATCAAATTGGTTTTGGAAAAGATTTTGGTATTTTCATCTACTTAACATATTTTAAGATTGAATGTTTTATATATTATTTCATAATCATTAGGGTATCAACGTTGGATAAATAAAACTCATTTAATTATTGTAAAATCCATTCTAAAGTTCATCAATGGAATTGTAAACAATTATTTAATAGATTATAGGAATGTAAAACTCAATCTATTTATTTATGAATACAGATTTTTTTTCAATTATTCTTGATTGAAAGTACACATATAGTAGAGAGTTTTTCAATGGGGAAACATAAATTTCCTAAAAAACATGGAAGAGATGTATTATTAAGTTAATCATTGTTATTGCGAAATATGAAGCGGTTTCCAAGGAAATAACTCAATTAATGTTCTTGGTGACCCATATTGATGATATCAAAGTGGAAGTGAAATTATTCATATTTGTGAGATATTATAATCAATGTTCCATGAATATATCAAGAAATTATGTCCAACATTATTATTCACAACACTTTAATTTTTGTTATAATTTTATCAAAGAGAATATGGAATAATGATTTATTATTATCGAGTTCATTCTTTCAATGGAACATGTAATAGATAATTTGAACCAAGAACTACTTAAGATTAAATTTGAGATTTATGTTGATAGACGATGTTCAACCCCTACATCTCAAGGATAAGATATGGTCATATCATCCACCTTGATAATTGTTCTCTGGACATTTATTTTCAAAGATGGAGGAAATATTTAACATAAATAAAATGATATATATTTTTTATAGGATGTGAAATCTCATATAAATGGTTATTATATATTTTTAGAATTTTTTAAAAAAGCGGAATGCCATAAATCCATCACACACATTTGATGTGTGTGTGTTTTTTTTTATTTTTATAATGTTTTGATTTCAACATCCATGTTGGGGTGGTTTGGTCAAGGAAATATTCTAAATTTTTTATTTACTAGGTATGTTGATATAATTATAGAATATATGCTAGTGGTTTATTTAAGGAATATATATTTTTTAATTTTTTAGAGCATATATAGAAGTTATTGTACGTTTATAAAATAGAATACTAGGAAACAATTATTTATTAATCATATTTTCTTCTCAAAATTCACTCACATAGAATTATAATGATTTATTAAGGTTATATTTATAATATTGAGGGTTATTTATGTTTATTTGGTTGAAAAAAAATTTAATGGTAAAATTTATAAAAATGAGGATTCTTATATGGAGTTTTTTGTAACCTGGGATGTATTGGATATTAAAGGTAAGAATGTTTGAATTTTTTATTAATATAATGTGATTATAGATATTTATAATTTTATTTTTTAAAATATATTAATCATATGAAAACATATTGGAAGTTAACTATTTTTGATGATTTTAATGGTGATTAGAGGTTCATTAAGTGATGTATAAATATATGAATAATATTATTGGAGATGTGTGGTATTTTATGTTTTATATATCTTTAAAAAAAATCAATAATACATTGAAAATAAAAAGATACTGAAATCTATATAAAATGGTTTGTTAATAACAAAGGAAAACTATTGGAGTGATGTTAATGGCCAATGAAAACAACCCTTCCTCAATGGGTAGTGTAAAACATGTCATATTCTATTTATAATTTCCACAACATGGTGTTGATTTCAACTATGATCACTATCTTTTTTCATTTACCTTTTTTCCATTCTAATTCCACAGTTCCTCTGGATGGTTTCACTATTTATAGTGGGTTGGGAGTTTCTCTTCAAAGGTGTGTGATCTTTCATACCAAGATTTTTAGCTAAAAAATCTATTAGAAATATACTATCATGAAGATTAGAGCTATGAGAAAGATGATGGACTAAACAAGACTAATCTAGGAGATAGGAAGACCACTATTTTAGTAGTCACTAGATACTGGACAACTAATGGGGTATTTTGTTAGAAGGCATTCTATATACAACCACAGGTTAGTCATTGACCAACCACCTACCAGTCTATGAAAATCCATGTTTAAAGGATTTTTCAAGTAACTACTTGCTAGATGTCTTGTAACCAATGGTGAGCTAGTGAAATCGTTATTTGGATGGTGGGATCGACCAAATCACTGGTGTCACCGATCTAGTCAATTAAAGTAGGGGGTTTATCCTAATTTTTCCCAAAGTTATCCATTTTAATTATTATTCCTCCTCTAAAAGCCTTGTATCTACTAATATAGACCTATTTTCTATATTTTTATGTTTTTTTCCAATCCCAAATGAAATATTTCTAAGATCTACGTGTCAATAAAATCCTTGATACTCTTTTGTTATTTCTAACTCTGATTTGGTCTTGGATTTGTATTATTCCTTATGATCTACTCGTTTCAAGATATTATTCATCCTTAATGTCCATTTTTATTTATTAAATCCATGATTTTAATCAGTAATTTCTCGAATAATGATATCTTTTATGATTCCTTGATAATTTAAACTCTTCGGATTTTGAATCCTTTCTAGTATATGAAATTCATAGAGTTTGGAGATAAGTAATTTCATGAAAATATTTTATTATCCTAACTATCTATACTTTATTATATAAATTTGATTCTACATTTTTTTATGGGAACGATCAATGATTTGAAATTTTTTGGTTGTTTTGAATATTGAAATGAAATGGATTTCCGCCTTGGTATTACCAAATGAAAGGGATTCCAATGCGTCTTTAAAAAATTTTCAAAGGTTTTGCGATTATATTTATATTATATGTACATTGAAATATTTTTATTTTGAAAAATACTAATCCTAAATATTATCATTATTGAGGTTGGGTTCCAATCGTGGAAGATACATCTTTTTCCCAGGGCCATTTTTTACGTAATAATTCCACTATGTCTCTATTGATCGTGGAAATTGTGTGAGGATCCTCACTACACTAGACCTAATTTTCCAAATGTAAAATGTCTTTGTTGAGAGTATTTGGGATTTTTATTTGAAATTATTTTATAAAATTTTAATTATGGATATTATTTGAAGAACACATTATTTATGAAAGTTTTATAAGTTATAAAATTGGTGGATTTCCATTTTTTGTTAAATGGGTAAAATTGTAACTTATTACCATTATTAATTTATTTGAGTGTAATTTATATATATTATAATTAATTTTTATTAATTTTTTAGTGGAATAAAATAAATATTGTTTTTATGATACCCTATATACACCTTTAGTTGTATATTGATAATTCTTTATCTGACATAGGTAATGCAAAGACAATATGGGGTTTCAACTAGTTTCTTCCTTATCATGGTGTGGGTGATTAGAGTTGAAAACGTGTCACATGGAGATAATTTGTATTAGTACTTGTGTAATTTGGATTTTTATGGTTTTGGTAGCTATTATTTTCTTTATTTATGTATCTTTTCCACTATTGGTGTATAGTAAGTTACGAAAATTCTATTTATATTTCATATAGGTTTATAATCATTTAAAAAATAATAATTACCCATAGTAATTAATTATTCCCAAATTATTATCTCCATACCATGGTGAATGAGGACCCTATTCAAGTCATTTCAGGGTTGAATTGGTTTCCTAGATTTTTGGGTGATCTAATTTGGATTTTGATAGATTTTTAAATGGTTATAATTAAATCAAATGGGGTAAAAATTGAAAATTTGCCCATGGTATTATTTATATTGTAGGAAATAAAATAATGATTTTATAACACCATGATATTCAAATCTTGGTTATGGTCAATGAAAATGGAATTTTTTGTTATAAAAAAAATAATAATGTGGTGATCATGAATAATATGATGAAAAAAACAAAAATTAACAAAGATGTTCTTGAATTTACAATGGTTGAAAAAAGATATTAGAGAACTTTTAAATGACTAAGAAAAAACATATAGTTGTTCAATAGAATATCTATATTTAATTGAAATTATATTGTTTTTTATAATATATTTATTTATTTATGATTAAGCCTACGTGTTGTCTGGTATTTTAAGGAGTAAGGTTTTGGTATTCAACATTATTTTGATAAAATTATTTATCTAATGCTTGATATAATTTACATTACATTTCTCTCTTGATAAATAGTCAAAATCAACATAGATATGGGTGGGGAACTGATGGAAAATAGAATATGGTCATTGAACATCACAAAGAATATCATAATTAAATTTCCTCTATATTATAGTATAAAAGGATTCTAGAAGGGTGATAGAAAACATGGGATCTGATCGAAACCCATGACTATGGAAGTTTATAACTTCATACGATATTAAAAAGCACAAAAAAGAGAACTGTCATAAATGAGAGAAAAACAATTTAAGATATAGGCAAAGAAAACATCAAATCATCCATATCAAAAAAATTATAATATGAGTAGGATCTATGATCCAAAAAATATAATGATGGTTTAGTCCCCCAAATTTGGTTTTTTCATTTATTAAATAAGTTGATTGTGTTTCATTTTATCCCAAATATTAAAACCAGTAAATTAAATAAGAGGTAGAATGATATAGAAATTTCCATAGGGAAGATTTCAATTGAATGATGACCAAAAAATTTCATCCGAACCATTGAACCAACATATATTTGTATAATCCAAGAAATAGAAAGCCGATTTTTTATTTGAATAAATACAATAGTGTCCCTAATGAAAAATAATTAAGTTTGATGAGAAGAAGTGCATGTACCATCCCTCGACATAAGGGTATGTTCCATTGAACCTACCATATACTCCTAGGTCAACGAGAGGTTGAGGATTTTCTATATAAAGAGGCACTAAGACCGAAAGGGTATTTAGGTCAGTTGGGTTTATAAATTAATTACTTTTTTAATATAATTTATAATTTATTTATCATGTAATTATATTACCAATTTGGATCAAAAAATGTCAATACAAGAAAAATTAAAATTTGTTATATGATATTTCATTATGAATCACCTTGGATTGATGGAAAATTACTTAAGGATGAAATCTACATTACCTCTATGTATATCCCATTGTAAACAAAAAATAGAAACAAGAATCTGTGGTAAATATAAATTAATTCGATGAATATTTAACTCAAAACAGTATATTCTATAATAATTTGAAATATAGAAATCAAACCATATAATCAAATAAATATATATAATATGTTTCCTATAAATTTTATTGAACTGATTACGTTGATGACAGAAGTAATTATCCACCACGTAAATTTTATTAGATATCATTTCAATCATACACACACACAAACACTAATTTATATATATAAATACCATGATTATCAAATATCACACGATTCATGTGAAATAGTAAAAAATGTTTTCTGATGGGTTAATTATAAAAAAATATGTGGGTCACCAAAAATAACACGGAAGTCCAATATTACCCCTGAGAACCTTATCTATCTCTAAATACATCAAACTAATGTGTTTAACCAAACTATATATGTTGTGATGACTTTATCATTCCAAGAGCATTTCAAAATTAGATACCATATTGGGAATAACACTTCATGCCTTTCTTTAATAGTGTAGTATGTTCACTAAAATAGACACCACCATACTATGATGGCCCATGTGATGTTGTGGTCTATTACCGACCTCATCGTTTTTCTGTATTTGGTTTTTAGATACATCTCCACTAGATTTTATTTTATAAAACTAATTTATTAATGTGTGTTTAAGTCATGTGATCACAATGAATAATTTTAATGTATATTTAGTAACATGAAATTATTCATGTCATGTGTTCCATATTAACCCAATTTAATATACATATGTCAAGGAGCTAATATAAGGATGCAATCCCACTCATGCTATGCAAGTGTTCATTCAATCCGTAAGTGAATAATTTTTCAAGACAATCAAAACACTCTTCCCATCTATAAACTATTTATCATTATAAAGAGGCATAATCACCACGTCAGGTGTTTATAATTCCTCAAAAAACACTCATGGACATATAAGCCAGTGTTCCTCCTTATTGGTAGGAGGCATATGTTTGGTAGTCCTCAAGATCAATATCTAACGTACACCATTATATAATTAAATATTTTTGTTTTTCATATTTAGATGTTGAGCAATGTCATTAAATGGTATGTTTTTAACATATTTTCATGTTTCATTCCTTAATGATAGATTCTTATGTGTTTTGGTTCACTAATTATTTCGACGCTCATATAATGATTAGTGGAAACCACAAAATCATATCAAAGATAATTTCACAATGTATTAAATGTATTTAATCCAAATCTTCAAAAGAAAATATCATCAAAAGTGTGTAAAAAAATCCCATGGTGGTTCAACTTTGGTAATCTCTAGGAACCACTTTAGCTCCATGTTAATGGAGTCCCCATGGTATTTCAAAAACAAAATTTAACAATAAACCTTTATTTAGATGATGTCATGGATTTATTTATTACCTTAAGAAAAATTATATGTGTAAAAGTGATTTAATATGATATTGCACTACACTTGTGATTTAAATGTAAAGGTAATACTAATTACCCATACATGTGATTTTTCTTGCTGATAGATTGTCCCATAGGTGGTGAAATGTATTGATTTGGACATTTTATTCAATTCGCCTTAAATAAATTATTTTGGAAATTTAAAATTATGGATTTTAAAAGTTTTATAAATTAAAACTATTAGGATTTTTAAAATATAATTTTTAATCCTTACATAAAAATTAATGGTAGGTCTACTAGGCTGGATACCCTGAGGGGGGGGGGTGAATCAGGGTATGATAGATTAAAACAACAGTCTATTTTTTATCTTGTTTTCTTGTTAGAAAAAACCCTCTTCTTTCTCCTTCCCGATGCAGAGTATGAATAAACATTAAAGCATGCATAAGAAACATCAATTTTTACTTGGTTCACCCTCACTGGGATACGTCCAAGGAGCATACACCATCAATGTACTGATGTACCGATTCCACTATAAGTGCACTGTTATTTACAAGTTCGAAGCGGACTCAATGTCCCTCCTAGTCAACAACCACTCACAATTTGATGACTCGCTACTATGTCAACTGAAGTGAGCTCACTACTTTTTCAAAAGATCCACTCACTGTTTATAGACCCGTAGGTCTCTTCATTACCACTAATGAATGTATCCTCTACTATATATAGATGCTCTATTGATGTCAAAATTTCATCCCCTAATAAATACCCCTATGCCCCTAAACAATGATCAAAAACCTTTGTTAAGTACCTCTACAAATTAACCTACTTCACGAAGCCCATAATTTCTCAAATCTCAAACAAGCCTTCATGATGCTCCTGCCTTTTCGTGAAGCTCAAACAAGACTTCGCAAAGCTCCTGACTTTTCAGAAAGCTCACAATTTCGCAGAGCTCAGGTAGTCGCGGAGCTCAGGCCATCGTAGAGCGACTTCCTTCATGGAGCTCACTGAGCCAACGCGGAGCTCCCAAATTTTGCAGAGTAAGATTAGCCATCATGAAGCTCCTAATATTCGCAAAGCGAACTACCTTCACGAACCACCTTCATGATCAGAGATCAAAAACTTTTTCTTTTAAAACTCTCTACTTTCCTCAAGGGGCTCGAGGCCTATTTATAAATGATTCCACTGACCCTCGAACCATCCAGACGAATTTAACACCACGTCATATCAAATAAAGAAGCTTAAAAATTTCCGCCGAAATTTAGTCAAAATTGAGAAGCACCGTGGAAATTTTTCAATCCCAGAGCTTATCGTAATCATGGAGCATCCCATCTATTCCTTCGCACCTTAGCTGAGAAGATCCACTCAGAATGACCTTCGTTACTGCAATTATTTTCAACTCTGCCATTTGCAAAGCTTGTCGTAATCGCGAAGAATCACCATCAACATTCTTCTGGTCTTTGTGGAATCCAATCCATGAAGCCTATATTTGTGAAACTCATGCCTTTTTCCATGATGCCACCTTGTATCTATTCATTTATACCACCTCCAGATCGTCCATTCCATTGTCATGTTTTTTTTTCAACAAGGATTGTCAATAATATATTTGGAACTTGACAATTCACCATGGAAACCTTATTTGTCCACAGAAACAATCAACCCGAAAATGCTGCAATGTTACCTTGAGGGATTTCCTCCCAACAATTATGATGTTCATTTTTTCTATAGATGTTTAGATAAACAAATTTTTTTTATTTTTATTAAGAAATTTAAACTATGAATTGAATAATATAATTTATAATTTTTTTATAATGCTATAAAATAAATTTAGTAATACTTATAAAAGTTTTTATATGGGTAAATATTAATGATTTTCTTAATAATATATTTTTATAACAATATCTAATTATAAAATGTTTTATAAATTATTCTCGGGTTTAAATATTGGATATATTGATTTATTTATAAACTATTAATTGATTTAGTAATTTAATTAAAATACATTATCTGTGAATATTGTGTATGATTATTTATATGATATATTTTTCATTCGAGATATATCCTTTCATTACACACAATATATGACTCAATAAATTTATTTTTCATCTACCTTTACAATAGTTTTTTAGTGGTATGAGATTAATAATATTTGATGAATATAGTATGTGTATATTAGGTGTCATAGATACCATGATTTAAATTAGCTTATGAGTAATGTCTCCTCAGGGAGAGGAACATGGGTCCATAATACCTACAATCTCGTAGGCTTATTACATTTTGATAATGGGGAATGATTTTTTCAATTTATCATTCTGGTAATACTCATATGGATATTATCAATCTCATATAACTCTATGAATTTATTTTAAAGTATAGTGTAGATTTGTGATGTGATGCATTAAAGTGTATATAAATTTGTTTTGGCTTCTATTTTTTGGTGATTATCTTATACTATGGGTTCTGTAATGGGTCAAACATTAATGTGGTGTGAACAAATTAACTTGGTGGTAAGAATAGGCATTCTAAAAAATAATTCCTTGGATGTATGCATTCACAAAAAAAGATTAAAACATGAGAAGATCAATATTTTATGATATTAAATAGTTAAAAATTTAATTTAAATGAAATGAAAATTCAGTTAGGGAGATATTAAAATAAAAAACCCACAAATACTAAATTTTAGAATCCTTTTAATGAAGTAATTCCAATGATCTAGATCATCTAACTAGGTAAGAGATGTCATCATTGGGTTATCAAGGATTATCCTGTTTATGTAAAGACGTAATGGATTATACTTGAACATACATGGGTTTGTATTTACATATCTAGGTTCCCATACATAGATCTTATTAGTCTATTTTTCTATATTCTCTTTAGGACACACTAGTTGGAAGAACCTAACAGGATTACGTTATCAATGTAATAGTGTTGAAATTAATCATTAGATGGGTATGGAATTTTTTCCCACAAATATATCCATGTGTAATAACTATTTTAATTGGGATAACACCTTAATGAAATAACTATGTGATGAGAGAAACATCATAGCAGCCTAATTTCTTACTGAAATATATATTTTAGATTAGAAAATTGATATGATATATGGGGTAATCACTTTTAGTTGGATCCCCATCATTAAAATTCCTTAATGAAATGATGTAAAACATGATACTTACTCATTGATATGTCCTTGTTATTATATTTTTAATTATTTATAGAAATAATATTTACATCATTAATAGATATGAAATATAAAATAATCAATAATTGGTATCTAAGGATGAAACTAGTTCTCAAGGAGAAATATTCTGAGCATCTGAATGTGAATTTAATATGGGTCGATTTTAATAACTCCAAATCATTGGTAATAAATGTTAGGGGTGAATAATTTTTTTACTCATAATCATATTATGATAGAAAAAATGGAATTGATAAAGGGTGAATTACATATTTTTATAGTCAATGGAGATAGTGTTCCTATATTATAAGTAGGAACATGTTATATAGTTTTCATGAGTGGATTAATCCTTTAATTAGGGATCTATTATTATGTTCGTTTTATAAATCGAAATTTTATTTCTATATATTCTATAAGAAATACAATGTTTTCATTAATAATCATAAGATTTTCCCTATATAAAAGGATTATGTTTTTTATGGAGTTGGGAATATGATGAATTGTTTATATATAGTTGATATATATGATCCTATTTATAACCTTTAGAATAAATGTGTTAGATTTGATTATAATATCACCTACCATTGGAATTTTTACCTCATACATATATATGAAAATTCATTCAATTAATCCATAGAGATGTATTATTGGAATATTTAAATTATGAGTCATATGATATATGTACTTTTTTTATTGGAAAAAATAAACCTCTTAAGAGTAACGATGGAGAGACTATGGGACAATTTTATTTCATACATGATGATGTATTTGTACAAAATTAATGAAAAAGAAATTTTCATTTATAGGTACTTCATTACATTAATCGATGTCTTTAGTCAGTATAGATATGTGTTATTGATGAAACAAAATTATAAAACATTTGAAAAGTGTAAAGAGTTTTAGAGAAAAGGACATAATCTGTTGGGAAAGAGTATAAACACTATATAATCAAATTTGGATGGGGAATACTTAATAAATGAGTTTTTATATCAAATGTGAGTTTGTTGATTTTTTCACAACTCAAAAAGCCTATAACAACACTATAAATTGGTTTATCTAAATAAACTAATCATACCTTGTGAGGACTAGTTTTGTCAGTGAAGAGAATATGTGACTTTTCTTTTACATCATGGGGTTATTATCCTATTGTATTATTACTAAACTATGTTACATCTAAATAATTCATAACAACCCCATATGATAAATAGTATGGGAAGCATCCTAGTTTTACTTTCATTCTAATTTGTGGTAGAGATCCACATATATGACAATTTTAATTTGATTAATGTGACCATCAATTAAAAAAAAGACAACTTTTTTGTTATAAAATTGAAATAATGGGACATTAATTACATAAAAGAATCAAACACAATGAGTTTATGTCCCGAACATGTGATTTATTCAAGATAAAATTCACTAATCAAGGATTGCATAGGTGGAATAGTGAATGTAGAGATGTTCAAGACCAAAAAAATTATATTCCATAGAGGGTTTTGGATATACTAACACATATATTTTCCAAATAATATCATACTCATGTCACACAATAAAAACAATGGTATGGTAGTATAAATTAGAAACCCATTATATATGATTTTTTCTGTCAAATGATAATGAAATACTGTTCATAGAACATGAACCTAATACCTTTTAGAAGGCCATTGAGAGATATAATTTTATGAAATAGTTAAAATCTATGAATTTGAAATAGAATCCATGTACACTAACGATGTTTGGAAAATGATGTATTCACCTGAAGGGTATGTCCAATATGGTGTATGTGGGAATTCCTTATGAAAATTAACATGGATAGTAGATTTTCTATATATAAATCATACCCTGTGGAAAAAATGAAAAAAATTCATATTATTGACTATGAGGAAACCTTTTGACCTATAATGACGATAAAATCTATTGAAATATTACTAGAATTAAAAAATAATTATTATAATGGGATTTATAAAATTTATGTTAAAACCATTTTACATAATGGGAATATATATTAAGATATTTATATAATAAATATTGATCATTTTTATGTTTAAATATTGTCTGTTGTTGTTTCCAAGAAGCATTTTTTTCATTTATGGATTGAAGAAAGCTTCCATAATTTGAAGTTTTATGTTTGATGATACATTAATTGAGTATTATTTGACATAAAATGTAGAGACCCAAAGCTTGACGTACATGGACAATACATTACTTTTGCGGAATACTTAATACATAACAAAAACAGACACACAAGGATTGTAATAGTTCAGTGTCTTTGGAAACTCGGAATAAAATCCTCTAATCATGGTAAAAGATCTTCAAAATCTACCAATAAATATCTTCCCTTTTTTTCTTACCTCAAACCTTTCTCTATATCCTGGGGAAAAGTAAACATAAAAAGGGTGAGATCAAATTCTCAGTAAGGGTAACCATGGATAAAATAAAACATACCATATACATTTGAACTTAAAAACATGAATATAATGTTTAAACATCAAAAACATGATAAATGACATAAAACATGGAAGAACGTAAGGCATAGATCATAAAGAAACATTAAGAATGATAATATAGCATGGGAATAAAACATGTAATTGTGGCAACCATTATGCACATGATATGATTTCCATATTAGCCAAGGAATTCCTACCAAGACCATCTTAGTGGACAAAGTCCCTTTCTGAATCGAGTTCACTCCTCGTTCTAGTACTGTATTACTGAACCGGTTTAGATTTCCATTCCAACCATGTCGAATTCATGAGATATAAATCTTTACCCAATGCATTGGAGGGAGATATAGGTCCCAACCATCTCATAATGAAATCATTCTTACTTGTGACACAAAATAAACATACATCATTCATAATATCCCAACGAATAAAATGGGTTTCATAAACATCATCCCATCATCACATAATCCATATAAAAGAAATGGGTATCATTTCATAATAAGAAAAGTGAAACCATTTAAATCATAGAGACTTTATACATGAAACATACACATCTGAAATAATGTCATCTTAGATGGAAAATGGTTTTGATAAAACACTTGAAATGAATTCTTGAGGAAAATATCCTTTCTTCTTCAAAATAATTTTCTTTTCACAAAACATCATGCGATATTAAAAGAAAAATATTTTTTTGAAAATAGTCATGAAATATTTTGGAGGAAGATTCATGAAAATAAGGCTTTATAAAACTGTAAAAATCTGTTCGTGCCGTATAAGTTAAAAAAACATTTTCACGTACTTTTTCCGGAAAATTAAAAAAGTACCTCGTAAAAGAAATATTCCATACATACCATGTAGTAAAAGTCAAAATGGGTAAAAAGGACTTTAAAAATACATGAAACCATTTTTAGGAAACATGGACATGGATGAGAACAATAACCCCAGTAAATACTTACGAATAAACAATCTCGGATAAGAACGATATTGGAAAAGTTATCCCTTAACATAGGTCCGATATGCTTCGTACATATCCGAACCTCCTATATAATGATTTAAATAATGTCATTGACTTATTACAGAATCATATTCATTGTTATGATATCATATATGGTTAACTTGTGACTTTATATTACCCATTCTTTTGTAAATTAATGTTAAAGTAGCGTTTTGGGTAAAATCGTTTCATTTGTCGTTCGTGTTTTAAAATGTAATTATTCATATGATTACATAGATCATGGTTACCTACATCGAGAATGTAAAACATTATTTATATATAATATATATTCAGAATATACATATATATATAATAGATTGATAAATGGAAATAAATACACCGTTCATGGAGACGGTAGGCCATACGTACGCATGAACGCTGTTTTTGTTTCCTTATTGAATTGAATGGGTTTAAGTAGATGAAATACATATATATATATATATATACATAAATCCAGTATCTTTATAATTTTATATATTTCATTATTATTGCTTATATATACTTTATAATCATTCTTAAAGGGTTAACATGGAGAATGAATCTCATCGCGTCGTGGAGACGGTAGTCCGTACGTACGCACGTGCGATGATATCGTTCCCATAATAATTGAATTGAATTGGATAGGATGATACAATATATCATAATAAGTATGATTTTATAATAACTATGTATTATTATACTTTACACCATTATTCCCATCCATGTAAGGTGGTGTTGGAAAAATAGATTACACCACGGCATGGAGACGATATTCCATACGTACGCACGCGCAGTGATTTCATTTTCCGTAGGATGGAAAGATGGTGAAATAGGGTTGTTTCATACTTATAATAAAATATAAGTATATGATTGATACTGATGTTATTGCTTCATAATGGAACAACTAAAGAAGAATAAGTAGAAGAAGAAATAAAGTTGAAAGAATCGGTAACGGCCATTACCTCTTCTTTGAAGCGCCTCTTTGAGACCTCCTCATAGGGAACTAAAATTGGTCTTTGAAGAAGACCAGGACCTCTAGGATGTTTCTAGGGAAGTGTAGAAGAGAATTTGGCAAGGTTTGGCCGAGCTTGAAGGCTCAAATTGGTGTGAGGAAGGGAGGGAGGAGGTGCCCTTTTATAAGGGAGGAGATGGGCACCTTTGGAAAAATTAAAAATATTATTTTATTATAAAGTCATATTCGGTTTTAAATAGCTAAAAATTGACTTATTTAAAAGCTAGGGTGGGGATGGGTCGAAATCCTTTCATCCAATAGAATTTGGACAAGTTTAGTTTACTATTTTAACCTTATCACTTAGATTTAACTTTAAGTTAGATAATTTTACTTTTACCGTGTCTTTTTGCGTTCTAACACTATAAGGTTAATAAACTTACTATAACAAGCCAAACGAACCCCAAGTTGTTTATTATTAATATATATAACCTTATATAAGTCATTTGGCCGAACCGTAGATTTTTAGGAATAAAATAACAATTAATAATATAATATTTGTTTTAAAAACCATTTGATGTCAATTTTGACACTATTTAGTAATTGGTTTTTGTGAAAATCATAACAGAATGATTAGTTAGAACAAAGGTAATTAAATAAATACTAACATGTCATGTTAAACTATAAAATTAGTGGAATTTATAAAAAGTATTAAATTACATTTATTTGGGTATTTATAACATCAATTATGTCAATGTTTCACTAATAAGATTATTAATGCATCATCATTGTGTAATAAATAAATTAACTTATTTAATGTCTAAAAATTAAAAATAAAATATAATTATGTATGAAATCTTTTTAATTTTCTAATGAATATTTATAGTCAAATTTTTCGTATGTATAACCGTATATTGAAAATTATTTACTTATTAAACATTGATTTTAACTATTTTAACCCTTCTTTAAATAAATTAATAATAAATGTCCTAATCTAATCCAAGTAGGCCTAAATGGTCATATTTTATTCCTAAGGTTGTTTTTGGTCGAATTACACTTATTTAATAGAATTAGGACATGTGTTAGGGTAATAATAAGATCATTTTTACCCGTAATTACCCTATTTACTTTTAATCGTGGTAAAAAAAAGTAAAAAGTTACTATTCACCAAATATTATTTTCATCTCATTGAACCACATTTTACTTACTGACATCAACCGTGTCTCTCGGATTTTTGAAGTTCCACTCACAGAAGTGGAAAATTTATGTTTTATGTAAATTTGCTAATTCTCCTAGGATGTGGGTAAAAGACGGTGAAAAGTTCAATAACATTTTTATATATCTAAAATTATTATAAAATTACTTCAATGAATTACATTGAACTTATATAGGTATTATGTATCAATTTTGACCTAAAATAAATTTAAATAAAATAAATAATTATAAAAAGTCAGTTTTTAAATAGTAACCCAGTGTTTTCACTATTCATCAAAAATTGAAAGTTTCTAGAAAAATACCAAAATTTCAACCTAGGATAATTTCGATATTCTGAATCCAAAAATGAAGTCCATTTTGAAAAATAAAATTTTAAAAATTTCAGAAAGTGGTTATTACTATTCATAACGGCTAGTTCATAATAATATTATAATAATATCTCGTTTAGTGAAACTCGGTATTGCGTTCTACACACGCTATCGAGGAAGGTCGTGATTGCGTGTAATGCAAGGAACATCACAGATGCGTGTTGTGCAGGATCCTTTTGGTGTAGCGTACAACACAAGACATTAATGAAATTAAAAAGAATATTTTTCATAAAATATCGGGGTGTTACATTCTACCCCCCTTAAAATAAATTTCGCCCTCAAAATTTGTCGGTTATATAAATGGTATACTACTCGAAAGTTTCCTTAATAGAAACCCACATTGTAAAAAGGAATACCAAAATTTGGCTTTAAAAACTAAAGTATGAAATGCATTAGTTACCCAAATTAACTCATCACTGGGTTTCCACGTAGGAGAACATAGGTGAAAATATGGATATGGAAGAAAAATCTAACCATCATGTTCTGATGGAGAGTGGTAGTGAACATGGTTATGAAAAATCCAACAATCACAAAGCAATAAATGTGTGACGATCTAGGGTACCATCTGATTCATCAGATATAAGGGCACTAGGACAACATTTTTGGTTTTCAAGATCATTTCCCTAAAGTTGGAGAATTTGAATTAGAATAAATACTTACTTTATTTTGGTACAATCTAACTGTTGTTCATTCCTTGAACAATTTCCACTTCATCTCTAAAAGAAATGAAGTTGAATTTGTTATTCGTGAAGTGTTAGCAGATCATGTGATAGAATGACGGGTGATTCCATTTGTCTCAAAAAAAATGTTAGGAAAAGTTATTAAATATACATAAGTCGATATATAGTGAGATTAATCATATATAGTTCCTAAAATGGACTTATACTTCATATATCGTACTGCTTAATAAAATAAAACTAGTTTCTACTAAACAGGGACTTCCTGTAGGCCATTGGTATGCGATAAAGGCCAGTCGCACTTTAGTTGTGGGTTTGATTCCCACAGCCTTGTCCGACGCGGTGGGTTGTCGCCCATCCTGTAGGTTGTCCTTTTTCTAAAACTACATTACTATAACATTCCATCAATAATATGGAAAAAAGTTCTATCCTTAAACAATACTAACTTATGTCCAATATAATCCATTCCAATCTTTAGGCTTATCTAAAATACATCGGTCCAAGATGATAGTATAATGAAAATGATTACTTGAAATGTCACATAATAATCACGTGAATGCCATCATTTATCCCCCATATATCTTAAGATATATCTTGTTGGTCAAATTAAAAACATGTGAATACCTTAATCATGTATTCTTCTGAAGAATGAATACCCATTGAACCTTAGTGAAAACGTGAATGCAGTTAATGGTT
This sequence comes from Viscum album, assembly GCA_963277665.1. NCBI lineage: Eukaryota > Viridiplantae > Streptophyta > Magnoliopsida > Santalales > Viscaceae > Viscum > Viscum album. The sequence continues at coordinate 369,873,152 of OY728132.1, read as the reverse complement.
AACACTTTCCACATACCAAAATCCTCAAAATTATATATACTCAAACCATGATATCACTTAGTCTTTATATCAATCATGAGCTCATGAATACAATCAAACATCTCATTATCTTCTTATCCCTTCATTATGCGCATATCATCTGCTTTCCAAAATATTTGAATCACTTTTCATGGTTACTGGTACCATAAAATTATTGAAAACCACAATAGACTAATACAAAAATATTATAATAAACCATAAAAGTACCTCAACAACATTATACATGAATACCAATTCTTAAACACTTCAATCCATCCTCTTCGATGATTGTACTTGAATAATTCCTTCCTTGATTTAGAAGTAACTTTTTAGGTCAGGGTATTGAGTTGGGTAATGCCCATGTTCTCCACAAATAAGACATTGAAATCCATAATAGTCTGTAACTCAATGACCCTTTTCTTCACACAGATAACATCTGTCCCTCCATTTGAGGTATTCCTCAAGGTTCTTCTTCCCTTCATTAGAAATCTCATTCTTACTTTCTTTATGCTCCTCCACATGCGAACATGTATAAATGTCTATCTTCCACTTATTTGATGAATTAGGCATACCACTAAATTTCACCTTGTTAATCATATATCACGATGATTGATTCAACATAATCACAATATATTTCTCTCTAGGAATTACACAATTTTGTTGCTCACAGTCACCAATTTGTCCATTAGATTCAATGTTAACCGAAAACCTTCTGGTTCCCTCCATTAACTAAAACACAAAAAGAATTCTGTGAGAGGAAAAAATCATGCTAGAGAAAACAACATAGTAAAGCGGGATTACTCTCAATATCTAACATCTTAGGTTAAATTCTATGATCGTTACCGTAGTTCTAGGACTATATACTATATGTATACTTATCCTTAGGGACATCCCTAGACATACCTTAGAAATATCTCTAGGGATCTCACTAACGTTTTCGCATCCTAGTTTCCAAAGGTTGACTAAACATTTCCTCTGATACCAACTGTAGAGACCCCAAGCTTGACGTACATGGACAATACATTACTTTTGCGAAATACTTAATACATAACAAAAACAGACACACAAGGATCATAATAGTTTAGTGTCTTTGGAAACTCGGAATAAAATCCTCTAATGGTGGTGAAAGATCTTCAACATCTCCCAATAAAGATCTTCCCTTTTTTTCTTACCTAAAACCTTTCTTTATATCCTGGGGAAAAGAAAACATAAAAAGGGTGAGCTCAAATGATCAGTAAGGGTAAGCATGGATAAAGTAAAACATACCATATACATTTGAACTTAAAAACATGAACATAATGTTTAAACATCAAAAGCCTGAGCAATGACATAAAACATGGAAGTACGTAAGGCATAAATCATAAAGAAACATTAAGAATGATAAAATAGCATGGGAATAAAACAGGTAATTGTGGCAACCATTAAGCACATGATATGATTTCCATATTAGCCAAGGCATTGCTGCCAAGACCATCTTAGTGGACAAAGTCCCTTTCTGAATCGAGTTCACTCCTCGTTCTAGTCCTGTATTACTGAACCGGTTTAACTTGATGTTCTAGCCATGTCTATCTCATGAGATATAAATCATTACCCAATGCATTGGAGGGAGATATAGGTCCCACCAATCTCATAATGAAATCATTCTTACTTGTGCCACAATATAAACATACATCATTCATAATAACCCAATGAATAAAATGGGTTTCATAAACATCATCCCATCATCACATAATCCTATTAAAATAAATTGATATCATTTCAAAATAAGAAATGTGAAACCATTTAAATCATAGAGACTTTATACTTGGAACATACACAAATGAAATAATGTCATCTTAGATAGAAAATGGTTTTGATAAAACACTTGAAATGAATTCTTGAGGAAAATATCCTTTCTTCTTCAAAATAAATTTCTTTTCACAAAAAATCATGCAATTTTAAAAGAAAAATATTTTGTTGAAAATAGTCATGAAATATTTTGGAGGAAGCTTCATGAAAATAAGGCTTTATAAAACCGTAAAAATCTCTTCGTGCCGTATAAATTTAAAAAACATTCTTCACGTACCTTTTCCAGAAAAGTCAAAAAGTACCTCGTAAAAGAAATATTCCATACATACCATGTAGTAAAAAGGACTTTAAAAATACATGAAACCATTTTTAGGAAACATGGACATGGATGAGAAAAATAACCCCAGTAAATACCTACGAATAAACAATCTCGGATAAGATCGAGATTGGAAAAGTTATCCCTTACCTTAGGTCCGATATGCTTCGTACGTATCGGAACCTCCTGTATAATGATTTAAATAATGTCATTTACTTATTACATAATCATATTCATTGTTAGGATATCATATATGGTTCACTTATGACTTTATATTACCCATTCTTTTGTAAATTAATGTTAAATTAGCGTTTTGGGTAAAATCGTTTCATTTTTCATTTGTGTTTTAACTTGTAATTATTAATATGATTACTTAGATCATGGTTACTTACATCCAAAATGTATAACATGATTTATATATAATATATATTCATAATATACACATATATATAATAGATCTATAAATGGAAAGAAATACACCGTTCATGGAGACGGTAGGCCGTACGTAGGCATTAACGTTGTTTTCATTTCCATATTGAATTGAATGGATTTAAGTATATGAAATACATATATATATATATACATAAATCCAGTAGCTTTATAATGTCATATATTTCATTATTATTTCTTATATATACTTTATAATCATTCTTAAATGGTTAACATGGAGAATGAATCTCATCACGTCGTGGAGACGGTAGTCCGTACGTACGCACGAGCGATGATATCGTTCCCATAATTATTGAATTGAATTGGATATGATGATACAATATATCATAATCAGTATGATGTTATAATGACTATGTATAGTTATTCTTTACACCGTTATACCCATCCAATTAAAGGGGTGTTGGAAAAACAGATTACACCACGGCGTCGAGACGGTATTCCATACGTACGCACGCGCGGTGATTTCATTTTCCGTAGGATGGATAGATGGTGAAATATGGTTGTTTCATACTTATAATAACATATAAGTATATGTGTGATACTGATGTTATTACTTCATAATGAAACAACTAAAGAAGAAGAAGTAGAAGAAGAAATAAAGTTGAAAGAATCGGTAACAGACATTACCTCTTCTTTGAAGCGCCTCTTTGAGACCTCCTCTTAGAGCACTAAAATTTGTATTTTAAGAAGACCAAGACATCTAAGATGTTTCTAGGGAAGTGGAGAAGATAATTTGGCAGGGGTTTTCCGAGATTGAAGGCTAAAATTGGTGTGAGGAAGGGAGGGAGTAGGTGCCCTTTTATAAGGGAGGAGAGGGGCACCTTTGGGAAAACTAAAAATATTATTTTATTTTAAAATCATATTCGGTTTTAACTGGCTACAAATTGATTTATTTCAAAGATAAGGTGGGGATGGGTCGAAATCCTCTCATCCAACAGAATTTTTACATGTTTAGTTTACTATTTTAACATTATCATTTATATTTAACTTTAAGTTAGATAATTTTACTTTTACCGTGTCTTTCTGTGTTCTTACACTATAAGGTTAATAAACATACTATAACAAGACAAACGAATCCCAAGTTATTTATTATTAATATATATAACCTTATCTAAGTCATTTGGCCGAACCATAGATTTTTAGGAATACAATAACAATTAATAATATAATATTTGTTTTAAAAACTATTTGATGTCAATTTTGACACTATTTAGTAATTGATTTTTTTGAAAATCATAACAGAATGATTAGTTATAAAAAAGATAATTAAATAAATACTAAAATGTCATGTTAACCTATAAAATTAGTGGAATTTATAAAAAGTATCAAATGACATTTATTTGGGTATTTATAACATCAATTATGTAAATATTTCATTAATAAGATAATTAATGCATCATCTTTGTGTAATAAATAAATTAACATATTTAATGTCTAAAAATTAAAAATAAAATACCATTATGTAGGAAATATTTTTATCTTTCTAATGAATATTTATAGTCGAATTTATCTTATGTATTACCCTATGTTGAAAATTATTTACTTATTAAACTCTAATTTTAACTATTTTAACCCTTCTTTAAATAAATTAATAATAAATGTCCTAATCTAATCCAAGTGAGCGTAAATGGTCATATTTTATTCCTAAGGTTGCTTTCGGTCGAATTACATTTATCCAATAGAATTAGGAGATGTGTTAGGGTAATAATAAGATCATTTTACCCGTAATTACCCTATTTACTTTTAACCGTGGTAAAAAAAAGTAAAAATTTACTATTCACCAAAAATTATTTTCATCTCATTGAACCATATTTTACTTACTAACATCAACCGTGTCTCTTGGATTTTTGAAATTCCACTCACAGATGTGGTAAAATTATGTTTTATGTAAATTTGAAAATTCTCCTAGGAGGTGGGTAAAAGACGGTGAAAAGTTCAATAAAATTTTTATATATCTAAAATTATTATAAAATAACATCAATGAATTACATTGAAATTATATAGGTATTATGTATCAATTTTGACCTAATATAAATTTGAATAAAATAAATAATTATAAAAAGTCAGTTTTTAAATAGTAACCCATTGTTTTCATATTCATCAAAAATTGAATATTTCCCTAAAAATAGCAAAATTTCACCCTAGGTTAATTTCGATATTCTGAAACCAAAAACGAAGTCCATTTTGAAAAATAAAATTTACAAAATTTCAAAAATTGGTTATTACTATTCATAACGGCTAGTTCATAATAATATTATAACAATATCTTGTTTAGTGAAACTCGGTATTGCATACTACACACGCTATCGAGGAAGGTCGTGATTGCGTGTAATGAAAGGCAAGTCAGGGATGCGTGTTGTGCAAGCTCCTTTTGGTGTAGCGTACAACACAAGACATTAATGAAATTAAAAAGAATATTTTTCATAAAATCTTGGGGTGTTACATAAAATGTATACGATTCTAGTTTATATTAGTGGGTTTGTTGGATTATATTATTTTGTTGATATTTTATTTAAACTTCATACTTTTTATTATAAATTTTATCTTAAAACTTTATTCAATGAAGATTTTGGTTGGTAAATATTTTTCAATGAATGTAATGGGTGATATTCCCTACTTGACATGTATAATAATATATAGAGACATATCTAAGAGGTTTCTTCTACTAAGTCAAAACAAACATATCATTATATTTCTAAAGTGGATGAAAATGATGAAATCCATGAATTGGTATTTATAAGTGTTGTGTGGAATGAATCCCTGGAAAATTCAGGACCATTATAAATAGTCATAATGGACGGATATAATTCGTTATGCTTCTCTCATAGGATCTATCCTGTTTGCGATGTTGTGTACTTGAACCAATACCACTTATTGTTTGAGAAGTACTGGTAAGATTAAATCTAATAAAAGTGAGAGTCACAAGATTTATATAAATAACATTCTTATATATCTGATAATCCCTAAGGATATGAATTTACTAATTATAGGAGAAGATGATCATTGTGTAAAAGTTTACACAGATGCATGTATACAATCTGATAAATATGATACTAAATCTAAATCAAGATTCAAATTTTTATTAAATAATGGAGCTATCAGTTGGAAAATTTATAAAACAGGCTACCATATAGAACTCTAACATAGAATAAGGGTACACCACTATATAAAATGTGGTGAAGTAATTTATTTTGATCAAGAAGTTCCTTAACGAGCAAGTATTGGTTCCCTGTATTGATAGAGAAATTAAGATATATTGTGATAATGATAGGGTTGTTGATCAAGCTAAAGAAACCAGGTATCTCAAAAGGACAAAACACATTAAATATTAATAATATATCATATTATAGATCATTGAGAGGGGTGAGGTAGTGTTATGTTTTGTGGTTATATAGAATAATATAGAAAAATTATTGAAGGATCCAATATTGCATTAAAAAACTTAGGGCCTTATAGAATTTTTGGATGATATACACATGATATATTGGTTTTAATGGTTTTAAATGTATAATGTTACCATTATTAAGGGAATATATTTTAATATTTCATTAATATTTGTGGTAATTTATTTTAATTTAATGGTTGAAAGATAATATCCTCTCAAATTATAATATTGAGTTATCCATAATCGATGATCATTATAGTGTATTATGTGGTGATATGATTTGATATCGTTATCTTAACTAGATTATTTTTCTTGTTAAAATTATTTTTATTTTATATATGAAAAATGGATTCATGACATCATAAGTAGAGACATATTACTTGGACTAATATGTTAATGTATATACCCTAGAGTTTCATATAGTTATTGATTTACATATGATTGTATGATTATAATCAATTATTATTATATTATGCTATCATGATACCTTGAATACGATAATTCATAGTTTGATACCCTAATAATTTTAGTCAATATAATAACATTGATAATTGGGTGGTGGTTTTTTATGTAATTGATCATGTCGTTAGTTAGAGCATGGCCAAGACGGGTTTTTTCCCGGTTGCATGGAATGAAAATAATTCTATCTATTGATTGAATTACATTCAATAAATTTATAGATATTCATTGTTTTTCACATATGATGTAATAAACTACATGGAAGAGTGAAATTTGATATAATATCCAAATGGATGAATGATTTCCTATATATCCATCGACTTGGTCAATCAAGTTCATATAATTATAAAAAAATGAATGGATTATTCTCAATTGAATTGTCCTTGATTAGTGGCCACTTTATGTTAAGGTAAAAATAATATATAGTTATAAATATGATGTATAATATAAATACTATGATGGAGATGTTCATATAGATATATGATCATGTTTTATAGAGATTACACTTGACCCCATAGATAGCATGAGTGTCAATAACTATTTTGTAGAGGCCACTCTTTTATAAAATCTATAAAAAATGGATTTTAAATTACATTGTAATTATAATAAGGCTTATAGGGTTATATACATAGGACATTGGATAAGTATAATTTTTTTGACACATATGTTTCTTCCAAAATGAAGAGAAATCAATGAAGCTATATATCAATGATATTTTGATCAAATCACAAAGAGTAATAATGTTTTAAATTAATTAATTTTTTATTTTAGTGAAATAGAGACACTTTTGGAAGTGAAAAAATATAGGAACCACCACATCATGTTGGAGAATTCTAAATCATACTCTAAAATCAACATCACTGGTTTTATATTTATATTATGAATATTGTTTCTACATCCTTACCACATGATTATTTTTAGTTATAACTCATTTATCAATGAACTAATATGTATTATAATAAAATTTAATGGCATCATTGTATAATTTCAAATTAGAATTAATTCATGTAAAGTAACACATATTGGTATTCTTTAAAGGAAAAAGGTCAATGGGATTATATATGTACGTGATCATTCTCATGTTAGATAGACCTAGAGTTTCATTTTGATTCATCAAGACTATTAATTTTTTCTCTATAACGAAGAGCCAATATGTATTCATACAGTTGGATAATAAGTCTTGCATCATATGAGTGAAAAATTTAGTCATGTTCAAATCTTGGCCTAGTAACATCATTACACTCTCCTATTACACCAAACATGAGGTAATTTCTTACTTAAGGTCATTAAAAAACAACAACATGAGGATAATTGTATTTTTTATTGTTTACTAAGAATTAATCTTATGAAATTTAGTATTTTGTATGGAATTGACTCAATAACCATTTCTATTTTTGAGATTCATTAGAATGAGAGTTTTATATTAATTTGGATGATTTTGATTTTAAATGTCCATGTTGATAAGGGAATCCATAAGGTAAAGGGAATATAAATAAGGAAAAAGGTAAGAGAACCATTAGACATTAGAGCATTATATTATATTTCTTATATCTTTTAATATCCTTATAATTTGTTCACATGGAAGTATTTCTTGTGTCTATGAGAATTATCATTTAAGGTATAAGTTTTTCATTTGGTTTAATCTAAGAAAAAATCTTTATTGGAAACCCATCGATCCATGTATTAAGTATAATTATTGATAATATTGAATAATTATGTCAGGTGATAGAATGAAGATAAGAATGAGAGTATTTATTTTAATAACCATGAAATGGGTAGATAAGTTGATTTATATAGATTATATTACTTTATCATTTTTATTAAATGATTTTATAATGTTTATATTGATTAAAATTTCATGATTATTCATTACATGACTAAATGTTTGAAATTAAATGTATCCAATTCAAAAGAGGGTTTTATTCCATTATTAATTATTATTTCCTATACCTTATTTCTGGATATGTACAAGGGACATATTGATCAAAAGTACATGCATTCATATTATATTGAATATATAAAAGAGAAATGTATCATGAAAATGAATTGGGATTTTTTTTATAATTTTAATACTTTTTTACTTTTACAACCACCATTACATTTTATATTCCTTTAAAGAACCTATAGTCTTTTAATGACCTTGATATAAAGCTACATTACAAGACTATATTTATTTCACAACCTACTATGGGTATTTGTTAACGATCTACAATGGAATAAGTGTGGAAAATGAAATTTTTCGATGACATTAAGTGGGTAATTATTATTGAAAAGGTGACATGTAAGATAATATAATTGGTGGTTAGGTTAAGGATTATAAATAATCTTTCATTATGTTTTATTTTATGCCCTATAAAAAATTCTACACTGAAAATAAAATAAAATATGAAGAAAAATTGAATATTTTTTTAAATATTATTTATTATATAAAATATTTGTTATACTCTATTATTCTTATTTTTATGTTTTTTGTGACTTTAATTTATTAAGAAGATTTATTAGTGATGTCACCATTAAAAGAGTTTTTTATGTATATATTGTTTTTCAGGAATTTTTATTTTGATGTTAACCTCATTTTGAATCTTTTTTTTTCACATCAATCACCTAATAACCTTGATCCCCATATATATTTAATAATTTTATTTAATCCCTCATTATTAATATTGTTTCATGTCATTATGGGGTGAATATTTTAAATACATTGCAATCCAATGGGTAGGATACATGTACTAATGGTTTGGGCACGACTCTAGTCAATTGTACCTTGATTGTTGAGAGAAAATTTTCAAGTAAAATATATCTCATGTGATATTAACAATAAAAATAATTTGAAAATTTTGAATTTATTTTAAGAGATGTATCAAAATTATATCTGGAAAAGTAAAATTCATGGTTCTTGTATTTTGATAAAAAATAAGAAGCTAAAAAAATATTTTTTCCATGACTCTTGGAATATTCGTCATTATTGATAATTGTTTTATTTTTTTAAGATTATATATACTCATTAACAACCCATTGTTTATAAAAGAATTATTTTTCTTGAAATAAATGTGTTTTATATTATATAGTATTACATACATACAATACATAATGAAACTAAAAAAATCACTATTCAAAATCAATAAATTAGTACATTACAAATCCAATTTATGTCCCAAATATTAAATGGAATTAAAAAAATTAAAGTATAAAAACAAGAGTGGGAAACTTTGGATCACTATGATCATCTAGAATCATACCGCTATTGAAAAACACAATAGAAATGAAACAAAATATTGGTAAAGGAGTCGAAATTATAGAAAATGGAAATGAAAAACTGTGAGAGTAGTTGAGGTGAATAATTAATTACCTAATAATTTAATTTTTATAGAAGGTAATTTTACCATTAGAACAATAATGTGACCATTAGAATAGTAACACAACAGTTGGAATAGTGACCAGGTAGATGGAAATAGAAACCTGATTATTTGAATAGTAATTTGAGATAAAAATAATAAAATCTATTCATAATAATATTTACCAAGGGTAATTTATGAATTTATAAATAATATTATTCCATTAAATAAAAATAAAAATTGAAAAAAACTCAAAAAAATATATATGTGCACATTATTTAATAAATTTTATTTTATTTCAATTCCTAAAAATATAATTTTTTGTATTAAAACTTAAATTTACCAATGATTGAAAATTATTTTGACAACCTGATTTTACTTATTGAAAAAAACTATTTTATATTTATGAAGAGTGATTTTTTGAATTTTCAAGAGAATGGTGAAAATATAGTTGTTTCATAATTGGTTTATCTTAAATTAAACCATTAATGATATATTAATGACAAACTAATTTCTCGAAATTTGGGAAGAACCAAAAAATATTTAATTTGATAATTGAATCCTTAAAAAACATTATTTCCAAACATAAAAATTAGTTTCAAAAATCTAATTTCAATAGTATCACTTAAAAACACTTTTATTATTTTTCCACTTTACTTTTTAATTAACTAGTGAATTTAAATTTAAATTTTGTTTCAAATACGGAAAAAAGTTTTGTTATATTTATAAAAGATTCATTAAGAAAACAATTTCTATATCAAAAGGTTTGCTTTTGATAAATTTTATATTTTATATTTTATTCTAAATATATCCCACTCATTGAGTATAAATAACCCCTCTCCATTCCCTTGAAAAAACACCACTCCCTCACTTAACAATTATCTATATTTACTGAAATTATCTCTATTGAGCCATTATAAACCTTACATATATGATATAGTAAATAATCTTTATTCATTAATGAATTATTGTGCCGCACAATAGAAGAATAACCAAAAAATGTTTCAGTTTTAATCAACTCTTCTCTCATTTTTCTCATCTCTTATCTTTTACCAAATTGTTTCAAATAAATATATTATAATTATATATAGGATTTATTCTAAAAATTTATTAACTATATTAAAATACTATAAAAAATTATACTTTTGATGTTTTTAATTTTTATACCACTCTTTCTTTTTATTTGGACAATTGTCCCATAAACTGTCAGTGAACCACCGATGAGGATGTTTCCAAATCCTTTGTTATCACCATTACAATGGATGATTATAATAAATTATTTATAATATAATAATTTATAAATATATTTATTTTAATATTATGGAATTAATTCTAGTTATGTATAAATTACCCTAATTAGAAACAGTAAAATGAAAAGAAAATGAGAAATTTTTATGGAAAATTGATATCAAAATTCTTCACATTTAACATTAAATATTAAGAAGTGTAATCTATTGTAGTACATGAAAAATAGTGACATAAATTAACATAATAAAATTTTTGTTTAGTGTTTTAATAATCCATTATTTATTAATTTGAATATGGAAAAGTGATGAAATAAATTAGGATTTAAGGTAAGGGGATTAAAAAATAAAATTCATTATTTTGTGTTATCATCTATTTCACATTGATTTTTAGTATAAATATTCCAATAATATCCAAAAAAAATTCCTTTCACTATTATTGTACTTTCCTTTAAGATATATACATGTTTCAACCTTCAAAAAAAATTTAATCCATTTAAAATCATTTTTTTTCAAAAATACATTAATTTCAAAAACACCTCTTGAATCCTATTCAATTGAGTCTCATTTTAAAAATGAAAATTATATTTTATGAAAATTTATGATCTCCAATTTCCTATTTGGGAATCATAATATTTATTTATAGTGTTATGATATATGAATTATTTTATAGAATATATTCTTTTCCATGGGCTAATTTAGAAGTACAATAGTTATCCTTCCATGTGGCATTCATGATTATGATTTTTTATTATGGGAAAGGTGGGCCGAGAATTATATATCTTACCAATGCATTGGGTAGTGGGATATATATATTTATTGAATGAATATTTTCAATTATGCGATTCAATAGTTCTTCACAATGATGATGTTATGATTTATGCACATATATTATCCATGGACATGGTTCTAGCTTTATTATCATCTATGTGTGGTATTAAACAAAAATGTTATGATGTTTCATTATTATGAGTAGTATACATTACATTAAATTATCAAAATTTATCTACTCATGAATTTTATGATGTCTTTATGCTTATTATATAATGATGCTCACTCATGCTCTATTGAATCATGTCCCTTATTCCTTCCCTTATTATGATTTTAGACCACCCTATTATTTGATATATATCCTCAGGTTAATAAATGTACTAAGAATATCATGAGTGACATATAAGGACAAGGAAGAATAATTTAAATAATTTTTAAGTTTTATTATGTATAATTGATGCATGGGCCTATATTTATGTCATGACTAAAGCTCTAGATCAAGCCTAATGAAACAACCATAGTGATGGAGTAATATAAAATCACTTATAAATATGAATGGAAATAATGTTTTTATTAAATTAATGGTTCATGAGCAATTTCCATGAAAGAGAAAAACCTTTTATGAAATGAAAATGTTGAATAAAGTAATAATAATGGTTTTTTGGAGTAGAAAATTAATGAAGGGTGGGGGGTTAATTTACTTTAGAAATCAGAAATAAAAATAAAAAATCAAAATAAAATAGTTTCAATGTAGAAATACATTAAAAATACAAATTAGAACCATGTTGATGATAATACTGAAGTCAAATAAGTTATAAAGAATAGTGGAAATAATATACATTGAATTTATTGATTTTATTCAAATTGACATTATAATGATGAAAGTAAATAATAAATATTTGGGAAAACCCAATTTGATAAAAAGATCAAAAATAGTATGTGAGGTGAACCTATATCTATACAAATAAATTATAGACATATGTTTTATAAATATTGTTTATTGTTTATTTCAGAGACATCAAATTAGTAATTACTTATTTTTAACAAATTCCCAATTACCAAACTAATCTTGGTTTGAACAGAGACAAAATAACCAAAAAGACCATTGTTTTAATAGAAACACTAGATCTAAACATAAAATGAATGTTGAAAAAATATATAGTATATTTTAGAAAATTCATTAAATTATTTGACTTTTATCTCTCATAAATGATAGATACAATTGAGAGAGGGTAAGAGAGAAAATGTTCAGATCCATCATGAATTGGTAATGAAGGAAGGATCTTTGAGAGAGGGCTTAAAAAATGAGATATAAGGGCATAAAAATTCACTGTTAATGAATTAACATTCCACTGGTATTGAGAGATGATATTTAGGGGACCCATGGACAATATTTATAACCTCCATAGGAGGTAGAGAAATCTTGGGTCATGGTTGAGAAACAATTATGAAAATAGCTGATTTTTTGACAACTGTAAATATGGCTTGAAATATTTCACCATAAAACCACCAAACACCAGTAATTCTTTATCAAGTATCTAGTGGTTCATATTGAAACATATGTTCACTCTCTTCACCCATTGGTAGGATAGTGAAGCTTTTGATGATTTGGAGTTACATCCTCATGAAATTGGCTAGCTGATGGTGCTTGTTGTACATTTCTTGAAGAATATATTCCTATGATTGAATCCATGAGCATATAAGGAATTTGAAGCCTCTATAGAATTCGTAAACATATACATTGAGAATTAATATATTTACTAAATAAATATTTTATGTTGTCAATTGGAGTCCCATGATCCTAAAGATTCCATCAATTGGTTCATTAAAAACAAGACTTGGAATTTTGTTAGTATAACTAAAAATAAATAAATGAAATAATTATATAGTTAAATGAGAGTTTTTGATTATTTAAATTTAATAAGAAAGTAATATAAAATTACAATAATATCACCCTTTTTTGTGATATAAAACACATAATATAAGAAGATAAATTTATTTAAATCACAAGATAAAGATATATCGAAGTAATTCATGGTATTAGAAATAATAAATTTAGCATGTTTAATAGATTAACATAAATACATTCCAATTGATCAAGACTAAACAATATATTAAACATTATCAAGATTTAAATACATTATCAACCATTTTGAGATAAAAACATTTCCAAAAAAATTCTCAAACATTGAATAAGAAAACACATAAAACATCTCAAACCTTGTTATTATTAAAAACAGAAACAAGATGGTGAATAAATAAAATAAGTTATTCTAATAAATAAGATGATCATTTCTTGAAAAATATTTTAAAAATTAATATAAAATAATTATTTTTAGTATTTAATTTCATAAAAGATAAATCATTAATATCATGATTCGATAGGGGAGTAATGAGGAATGGGTCATTAAAACAACTCCCATTATATTAAAAAGAAATATTCATAATATAGAAACAATTCTATCAAATAAGATGGAATAATATAAAACACTTTTTATTATTTTATTTCAATTAACTAGAAAATATAAGAGTGAAAGAAAATTTTAATAAGAAAAAATAGAGGTCGTGAAATTCAATAATAAGTGAAAATAAAAATAAGTATTTTGGAATCAATTTCCTAAGAATGAAAAGAATAATTTTTTAAAAATAAATTAAAAGAAGTTTTAAAATACTATGAATGGAAAAATTGAAAAAAAAAATTACAACTATTTTGAAAAATATATGGATTGAAATAAATTTTAAAAATAAAATTCTACCCATTTTTAAAAAAACTAGACATGATAGGGAAAAATGATTTGTTAAAATATAAAGATAGATTTATAATTTGACGATATTACTGAAAAAAAATTCCCATGTTAATCAATGTTTAATTAAAAATATTTCCAGAAATAAAATATATAGGATAACCTTCAATTGAAGAAAAACTATGAGATCATGGGGTCATATTTTATAAATCATTTCAATGGTATAAAATCCAATTTATTAAGAACCCAAAAAATGATATATCAATGAACCTTGTTGGTGAAGCCCTATATAATATTAAAAATATTTTCCTTTTGGTAACTTTGAGGGTCTGATAATGTGAGATAATATACCATGATAAGGTGAAATAATTTTTCTATTATAAAATTAGATAATAATGATTTGGGAAATAATTTTTTTTACATTTTTAATTAATATTGGATGAATTATAGATATGATTTTGTATTCCATATCTAGGAATTTATATTCACATTCATAAATTAAATGATCATATTTATGAAAATATTTTCAAATCATGTTTTGAGAAATTACTTTTACAAAAGTAATATAATTTTAATGATTTTGTTACATGAAAAATAAAAACAATTAATATTCCTTTTAAAAAATTAAGAACCACAAATAATTTTAATATTCATTTTACCATAGGTGAATTTTTAAATAGATATTTTTAGATCCATGATTTAGGATTTGAAAACCACATCTTCTAGTCAATTTATTAGTTTTAAAACCAAATAATATTTTTCTTTTGGTTGAAGGCCATTTTTATTTTTTATATTGAAATTTTTATTCTTTGTTTCTATTATATTTCTTTTAAATAACTTTATATATATAATCATGGTGTCGGAAAACTTTTTTGTGTTAATCTTGAATGTATTCAAGTTCTTTGTAACATATGTGACTTGAAGAATAAAAAGAGGTTGCACAATAGGAATGAATAGGAGTGTGAGACATTGTGTAACAACAATCATTACCTTTTATGAAATCCACCATAATTAATTTAGTAATTTCATTGTTTTATGGGGATGAATCACTCTAGGTTAATACTATATTATTTTCTTACCTTGAATTTTTCATTAATTTTTTATAGATCATAAGTTTCAGTCAAATATGGACATTTTGGGTGAATTCAATGTATTTCACTTCTGGTTCTTCAATTAGGTCAAATATTTATCATGTTGGGAGGATTTTTTATGATATAATTGTTTTCTACCCATTTTTATAATTTTCTCAATTTCACTTTCATCATTAGTGTCACTTCTTGAAAATCAATCGGATTTGATTTCATTAAAATTTATGATCTTATTGGTTTCACTACATTCAATTACAAATTTTATCACATGGAATTTCATGGTGATTTCATATTTAATGAGTGATATGATGAATTCATGCTCCAATATTTTTTTAGATATTTCGATTATTGGATAATAATAAATTTGGGAGTGAGTGAACTAGGTAAAACTGAAAGGATTTTCCTCAAATTAATTTCTATAGAAAAATCTCCATAAATATATTTTATACCATTATTAATTTTTTTAAATAATATCAATATAATATTAATAGATTAATTAGTATACATAGAGAAAATTTTCGAATCTTGAACATAAATATCCAATATATTGTATTCGAATTTTTTGATTCCTTCATTTGTGAAATAATAATTTCATTATCTGATGAGTATTTTTCATGTAAATACAACGTTGAAGTGATAACTATTTATAATAAAAAAATATGACATATAGATTTTGTAATAGAGATAAATTTTTCCACAAAAAATAGCATTATAAATTGATTCCATTATAAAAAGATAAATCTTTTTAATTTAATACAAATGAAAATAATTTTTGTAAATAAACAATTTTAAAAATTTAAAATTATTTTTTAAAATTATTACCTTTAGAAAAAGAATTATCTATCTAGAGATAAATTGTTTCTCTGGTTAGAGATGGCATAAGGGGGGCTATTTTTCATTAAAAAAATGATAAATACAAAAAAAATTAAAAAATAATTTTTTTATATAAAACAGGATAAGAAAATAAATTTTTTATATATTAAATATTATATCAATGAAAAATAAATGAATAAGAAAAATTCATAAAAAAATATAGAATTATTTACTTTAAGCGTATTAAGAATATAATGAGAAAAGTGGAATATACATTACAGGAAAATCACAATTTGATAGAGTAAAGAATTGGCCCACGAGGTACCCCGACATCTCCACCCCTCAAATAGAGAGACATGTGTTATTTGCATAATTCCTTTGTTCTAAGAGATATCCAAGGACAAAAAATTCCTTTGTTTCAATAGATTTCCAAGAACCAAACATTCCTTGTTTTTAACAGATACCCAAGAACCAAACATCCCTTATTTTCAAATGAAACCCAAGAACTAATGGTAGATGGAGGATTGGGAAAAGATTGATTTTATGGATAAATATTAGTCACTGCTTCAATATTATATCTCTCTTGGTGGATGGATACAATTGATTGAGAGAGATATACAATATTGAGGTCCTTTATGATTTATTTGAGAATATTCGATAATTGAAAGAGGGATTGGGGTATGGGAGATAATTATCTATCAATACATTAATAAAGAGTTTTAATTACACATGTGCTGATAGATGTGATCCAAGGAATGGAAGGAATATATTTTTATCCTTCATATGTGATAGAGAGATCTTGGTATGATTCAATAAATTAATGAGATGATTGATATATTTTTATTACCACCATAAATATAACCTCGAATATTTCTCCCTGACATAACAAGATACTTGATAGCCACCATTGGGTAGTCAATGGTGCTTCTGAAAACTCCAACTCATTTTTCGCTCCCACCCAGTGGGCTAGTGTGTCTTCTAAAGAAATAGAGCTACTACCTCATTCCACAAAATAGCTAGTTCTTCCTACATCAACATTATTCAGTAATAGAATCCTATACATCCATCAATGTACTTTTGTTAATCAAATAGCATCTTTCTTAGGCTATAAAATATCCTTAAATACTCTATAAAAAGACTCAAGTATTCTGTAAATGTTTTATTGGATTACCCATGATCCACAATTTCTACTCAATTTTATGATAAAAACTGTTAAATTTTAATTTACATAAATAAGAACCATTGAATGAAATAAATTTATGCAAAAATTGGGGTTTTTGATCATTAAAACACCATGATATAGAGAGAGGTAAAACATAAAAGGGACTATTTTTTGAATATGTTTGATGAGAATGATTTAAAAAGTCACATGGTGGATAAGTCTAGGGTCATAGACAATGTAAATTTGAATGTGGTAATATTATTTTGAAATTTTTATTTTTAATTTTTTGTACTTTTATTTTTTCTGCATATATTGATTCAATAATTTTGTTAGTTACATTTTTATTTTGATTCTCAATAACACCCATATTTATGTTACTAATAATATTACATTATGTAGATGTTAGGATATTAATTTCTGAAAAAATTATTTTTACTCTAAAATAATACTCAATATTTAATAAGTGGAAGGATATTTGTTTTTCAAAATAAAATTATTTTGGATGTGGTTTATATGTAATATGGAAACACTTTTCAGACCTGATGTTTTATGTAGACAGTATTATTTTAATGGCTTACATTTGGAATAAAATAATGGATCATTAAAGATAAATTTTTAAGCAACGTTATGTTTGAGGAAAAAAATTATGGTTCTTAATTAATAATTTTATAATCAACCAAATTCTATTAGACACACTTTTAGAGTTTATCACTATATAGAAAAACAAAAATTTTGACTTATGAAAAGGAAGAGTTTTAAATTATGGTTTATTTTCCATTTTTCCAACAATGGTCTCTATAGATGTAAATATAATATTAAATATTATTGAATAATGAATAAAAATTTTGTGGTCAGTAGATTAAATAACATCTTTTTCTTTGAGATGTTACGTCTCTATTTGAATGTTTTAAATTCTAATGTTTGTGATTTATGATGCAATATTTTTGGATATTATTTCCTTGAATATTTTTGATCATTATGGTAAATATTGATATTTTTGAATTATATAAATTTACTTAGATATTAATATTATGTAAATGTATGTGTGTGTGTATTTTAAAAAATAAGAATTCATCATCGTTCTAAGAGATATAATTTTTTGGAATACATGTTTAAATCCTCAATTATTCTATTGTAGTTTCAACTGAATATCATTGCTAATATTTTGATGCAGTTCAATTTTTTTGAAAAGTTAGTCACCGTGGATACAATTTAGAAAGATAAAGGTTTAATAGTCTTCATTTTTTCTCTAATTCCTTTTAAATAAATCATGTTTTATATTGAAGAATATTTCTTAGTATCTATATTAATTAAAGATCAAAAGAAACTATAAGTTGCTACTACAACCATGTGAAAAATATTTAAAAAACTATATCCTAATATATTATCTATCATAGAGTAGTAGTTTTTAATACTAATATATTTTTGTTTTTTCAAATTCTCATACTAATATATATTTATTTTAATCTAATTTAAAAGAACTATATTTCTTTATAAATCCATGATTTTAAATTGTAAAATGCCTTCAATCATTTGTAGAAGTCCCGGAATAACCTAATTACATTTGAAAATAACCAATATCATATAGAGATATTTAGTAGAGTGGAATAGGTAATATGTTTTCCATATACCACTACAAAACTGCAAGTTATTTTATTTATTTATTTCCATTAATCACTCTTATTTAATAGAAAAAGAAAAGGATTGGTTTATTTCAAGATTTGTTTTTTATTTTTATGGAAATTTAGAAGGAAAAAAATTCACTACTATCGTGTCTTCATCAAATCCATTATGACTCAATATGTGGAATCAGAGGTTGATCTATTTTTTAATTTTGAAAATATATTTAGTTTCTAAAAAAACGAAGTTAATGATTCAGATGAAGAAAAATCTAAATAGATGATCTTAGAGAAGGCATGTCAATGATCTGTGATCCTTATTTTAATGAGGATAATTAAGGATTCTAGAATATTTAAAACAATGTTTATTTAACAAAATATTTACATGAGAGTGTATTTGAAGGTAGTCAATCCTTATGAAATTACTAAAAATTATCTAGAGAAATTTAATGAAATCCAAATAAATATAATTATATCAATTCAAGAGAAATTCTTGTTGTTGAAAATTGATTTAGAAATGACGATTTTAATAGATTATATTGGTGTGGTCTTCTCCTGAGATGTGGCAGACAATTTTTGTTTCTTATGAAGGAATTGATAATGTTAAGAAACTAAGGATAAATATTATAAAATTAAAATTTTATTCTTTGGGATTCATGAATATGAGAGAATCACTTAGATGAATGGATGATTGATAGAAGACAACAATGATATTTATTTCTTGGGAGATAAAATTAAAAAATCATATCAAGATTTAAACTTTTATAGAGTTTTACCTTTTTTCTACAATGGAATAGCTATTTATATTCAAAAAAATGTGTAAAAATGAAATATATAAGAGATAATTGGTACATTGATCATGTATAAAGATAAAATACAAGATGAATTTGAAAATAATATTTCCATTAAAAAAGAATATAATGATTGTAAAGACTCAGTTTTCTCTTGTAATACATTGAAATATTTATCTATATATTTTCCCAAATCAATGAATTGAGATGATGTGCAATTTTGAGGACTAAGGTTCCTAAAATTAATTATATATAAAATATTAAAAATATTTTTATATTAGACCTTCCTTGTTCTCAAAGATAACAAGATAACTCTAAAATAGATGTTCAGATCAATAATTTGAGAACATGGTTGAGCCCAGAACATAATGTTTACTCTTAACACAATATAAAATTGGTCATCATTGGGAGTTCAGACTCTTTGTTCATTGGCGGTACGTTCAATGGATTAATTAATTAATAAATTTATTCATTAATTCATTTTCGACCTAAATTTATTTTCTAAAAATACATCTCCATGGATTATTTTATAGGGTTAGCCATATAAACCCGCGGAGTATCCCATATCTTCCTCTTCCTCCACCATTAGAGAATCACATTGGATGACGAAAAAATGCCAGATTAGCACAGATCAGGATGCAAATAATGTAACGATATCTCCAAATCTTTGGTAAAGAGTTCTTCAATAATGATGGATTAAATATATAGGTAAGACTCATAATTTTTTGTTTTTCTCATATTTTTAATAAATTGATTCAGTAGATAGATTCTTTCTATCAATCAACGCTAGGTTTGGCCTTACAATACCCAATTATACCTGTTTAAATTGAGTTAATTCATTGGTTTCTAACACTTCTATCATCTTTGTTGTTCATTTTCCAGGAACTATTTCCCAACGATGATAAAACCTTTATTATAGTGCCTTTATCCCACATTTACATAGCATACTTCACTGATTGGACTATGCTGCCTTAGTTATATGTTTATAAGTGGTATCGATCCTAATAAAACCCCTAGAATATCATTGAAATAACGATAGAGTCTTGGATTGATGATAAAAGGAAAGATATGGAATTATTTTGACTAACATATGATCTTTTTGATGTTTTATGATCATGAAGCCAAATGAAAAATGATCATATACATTAATGGTGTGAGTATGCACATTTGGTAGTACATGGCTAGGTATTTGGACATGTACCCGTGTACACATTTGGTAGTACATGGCTAGGTATTTGGACATGTACCCGTGTACACAGACATGGCCATGTCACATGGGTGACACCCCATGCGAAGAAGAACACTTTGTATCAATGTACATGGGCACGAGGTTAGTACACGAGCATGGAAAACAGTACACATACCATTCTAGGTTAGTCTGGACATGATGTGTAGTCCACCTTCATAGTGTGTAATACTACATTCATTTTAATCCATGTGATTTATAGGGACACGACCAATAGGTGGAGTGTGGCCACATGCTATGTGGGTCCCCTCACACATCGTGTACCCTTTGACCTCATTGGAAGAGAGTTCAAGGTTCTGTATCTCCTTCATTTGAACTCAAATTTTGGTTCACAAGTAGCCTATACTGATTGTTTTTGGAGAAAATCATGATGGTTCCCTCTGTTGTGTCTTTTAAGATATGAGGATGAATTGTATGGTTATTTAGATTTTTTGAGAAACACTCGATGATGACCGTGATCCCACTGGTTCACCAAATATTACCGAGTAGTACCCTCTAGTAGAGATGGGAAGTGGAGTCATCGACACTTAATGAGTAATACCCTCCATTATAGCGAGGAAGTGGAGTCCAAAACGACTATCGAGTAGTATGCTCTAGTATATCTGAGATGTAGAGTCCTCGACAACTACCGAGTAGTACCCTCTTATAGAGCCGGGAAGTAGAGTCCTGAATTGCGATCGAGTAGTACCCTATATTGGTGGTGGGTTGTGGATTCCTCATTGCATAATAATTTGTACCCTTCTATTTGACTAGGTTATGGAGAACTTGATGACTATCGAAGTAGAACACACTAGTAGTGGTAGTCATTGGTTCCTCAACATTCAGAGTGGAAACCCCATCGTCATGGGAACAAGACCTCTATGAATAATATAAGAGCGGAACCCCATGACGTACTAGTGTGTGGGTACCCTACTTATATATTGATTCACCTTAAATATAAGACATAATGTAGAGGCTCGGTCTGACTTATATGCTAACTTATTTGGAGAAACATGAGATGTAGAGAATCATTGATGGACTTTTGGAACACCTAAAGACTCATCATCCAGGGATGAACTGTGAGATGGAAATCCCATTAATATCTTATTTGGGATTATTTTGACTGAGCACACACAAATTGATATATATATATATACCCTTCGGTATCCTCACCTTGTTTTTAGTTACTCTATTTACATGGAAAGAAAATATGTGTAGGGTATTCAATGTGATTTCTATGTTTAGATTCTCATTTTTAGATGATTTTACTCTCTTATTATAAGTGGAAAAGAGTCAATGTGTAGTTTATATTCTAACCATGTTTTTTCCCTTGTGATTGTATGTGGTTATTTTAACTCTTGGTTTGGGTTGGGATATTCTATTTCACTGTATCTTCCATCGTGTCTACTATCTACAGTCTTCGTATTTTGTCTCTTACTACCCCATCCCTTCATATTTCTCGAAAGCATACTAGGTATTTATACACTCACACCTGGATGGGATTTTCCTACACATGTGGACTCTTATGTAGACAATGTATAGGTCAATGATGACTTCATAGAAGATTTGCGATACTTGGTATTTTTTATAGTGTACAATGGTCGCCACTTTGGATTTAAGAGCTTTGTTGTATCAATAGTTTACATTTCTAGTTTCTCAATGGTGGGGCATATTTCTAGTTGGGTGTAATGTTTTTCACATTACTTTTCAGTTTTAACTATCATACCCTTGTACACCCTAGAGTTTATGCATTCTTTATTTACATTATAGATGTGTTTCCTATTCTACTCTTTTCCTATACACTTCTGCATTGATATGGTCGAGTGTGTGTGAAGATACTTTAGAAAAGGACTCCCATTTAAGATTTTCCTTTCAGTTCATGTCACCACCCCTAGCCTATGGGGTCGGTCTTGGGGTATTTGCGACTCGATCCCTGTCAGGGGTTTAGTAATGACAATGGTCTTATAAATACTATCTATGAATCATGTGATTCAAATTATCCATATTCAAGCAATGAATCATAATTTTTTCTATTTTTTTGGTAAACTATACAATAAGAGAAAAAATGGAATTAAATAGATAGATTCTATGAATGCAATGTGAATAGTATCCTGAAGTCAAATTTTCCTTTGATTAGTGTTCGTTAGAAAGAATACATTAAAATAAATGGAAAGAAGGTTATGAAGACTAATTAGATTACTACTTATGATTAATGTGATGAATTTGATATAGAAATTGAAACTAAGAATGAAAATAAAATGGAATATCTATGTATTATTTCTCATACTGATGAGGTTGACACTTATGATTCTAGGAATTTAATTAATTTTATTTATTATTCTGGAATTTATAAATAGTTATTTATTCTTTATTATAATTTTTAAATTTTAATAAAATATTATAGAAAAAATTTAATATGTTATGATAATATTTCTAATGATAATGAATTCTTAAAAATTTATTTCAGACTTTAAATATAAATATTAGTGTATTTTGAATGAAAATAAAATGAAAGAAATTTTTAAAGATGATAATACTTTTAAAAAAGATTCAATCACTCACACTAATGAATAAAAATATTTAAATAGTTTTTTTCACAAATAAAATTTATATCAGAAACTATCAAACTAGAAGTAAAAGTGAACAACCATAATTTTATAAAAATTATTCTGTTCTTGGTTCAGAAAGAAGAATAATTTCTATTGACAAATGTTTTTATTTATAAATAAACAATCCTTATGAAAAGGTATCATATTAAAAATTCAAACAATATAAATGTTCTATCAATGTCTCCTAAATCTTTTACCTTCATTCTTATAGATATAAAATTAAAATATTTGTGAAGAAACCAATCTATGAATATTGAAGAGATCTAAAAAATCAAGCTCATAAAAACGTTTTTCTAAAAATAAAAAACAATTTAATCCTTTCTATGATTTTTTTAGAGGAAAATAAATATCTATTTTTAATTATTTCTTAGAAAAAATGTACAGTAATGGAAAATAAGTTCATGGTTTTTATGAAATAACTGTTTTATATTCTCAAATAGCTAAAGATGAAATTCACTATAAATAACTTTTATTCAAGTTTAATCTTCTAAATGATGAAGTAGATACCAGAATAATGATATAAAATCATATAGGAAATCATATAAATAGTTGAAATAAATGTTTTTTTTTCTAATTTTTATTGGTACAATTAATAGGAAGTATTAGGGTTTGAATAAATGTTATATTTATAATGAATACATTAACCCATTTATATTGGGTATGATAAGAATAATAGAGTTTCTTCGATGGGATGCTGATAATAAGATAGATTTTGGTGAGTTAAAATAGTTTTTAGTTAACATTTATCATATTCTTTGTTGTATCAATGATTTATAGCTATTGAATAGAGAATACAATAGTTGTCCAGAGTTCTAGCTACTATAAGAGAAAAACCTCAGTGTTTGGAAAGTATATATGAACCATCTAAACTATCCAAAAATTAGGATTATATTTCCTCTATATAGATTATTCAATTTCAATGTTATATTAAATATATTTTTTCTATATCTTATAGTTTAAATATTATAATCATATATTTTTTCTACATTGAAAATTCATTAAAAAAATTTCTTAATTTCTTTTTGATGTCAAAATAGGTCATATATTTGTGACAAAATTATGGAAAACTATTGGGAAAAAATGAAAAATATATGGAAATCATTGTTTTTTAAAACATCAGATATAAGTGAATTTTTTGTAAAAACTTTTTATGTAGAAATTGTGCTTGAATTGTTTTTATAATGGTAGATATTTTCTTAAAATTTATATTTCTAAAATTTCATTTCTAATTATTATTATATTTAATTTTTAATTTTGGGTTTTTTTATCATCATAGAGGGTGATATTATTTAGTATATGTTTATTAAATAATTTCGTTAATATATCAGTTATTTTGATCCTCACAAACACCTACATTTAGGTTATTAATAAAGTAACATTAAGAAGATTCCATGATTTAAATTGCTAGAATAAATATTTTTATTATAGAATAATAATAAGACTTTAATCAGTGGATGGATATATTTTTTCTCAAATGAATATTATTCTATAGGGGTTTTATATGTAATATGAAAACATGGTTCCTACTATAAGGCCCCAGCCTTAAAACTTACTTAATCTTGAGTTATTAAAAGATTACACATTGATGATCTTTTCGGGTTTAGAGTTTTAGAGAATTAGATCATAAAACTTGCACTACATTCCACATATAAACAAAGTGGATACATAAAGATAGTATTCTTCATTCCCATCAATGGAAACATATTTAAAATAAACATGGATTCTTTCTTGACACTTACATGACACTATCATCATATCATGTACCTTTCCCTTGACCTGTGAAAAACATGTCAAAAAAACTTGGGATGAGCATAAGAAGCTCAGTAAGGGATACAAAAATATGGAAAGGAAACATGGGTACATATATACATAAGGATGAGAACATAATTTACCCATAAAACATAAGCACTTTAACATACCTCATAAAATCATGAATAAATCATAGAAATCATAACACATAAAGGTAACTTGAGGCATTCATAACATTCTTACGTAGGGAGTAACCCTCTTGGTTACGTTTGGAATACCCATCACAGTATATTCCCAAAATCTCTTTAGAGAAACCTTAACATTTCACTCATTCGCGTTACCCAATGCATTGGGGAGCTATATCGGGCTCACCCACCCTTAGTTTATCACGGAACCACCCGTCTTCATAATAATGCCCAAGAACCTCAACATAATCGTATCACATAAGACATGCATAAAGGAAACATAACATTTCCACCTTTCAATCACAATATTTCAATACAACACATTGATATAAAAACATTATGAAAACCATTTTCAATACCAAAATAAAAGAAAATTAAAACATGGTATTTATTTTTCTTTTAAAAAAAGGTATGGCTTGTAGAGGAAGCCGAAACTCAAATAAAGGTCATGGCGGCGGAGAAGTCGTTGTCGCCGCATACGTATGGAAAAAACATTCCCTTTTGTCATTTAGTAAAACGCTTCATATAAAAAAAAGATTCCTTTTGGATAAACGTAAAAGTCAAAGGAGTTTATACACCATATAAAAGAAGGTTGTGTATAAAACAAAATATGCCTCAATGAAAGGAGATTGAGACGAAGTCCCATACCTCGGGTCCGACTTGACTCGATCATTCTTTAATGTCCTGAATAATAAACTTGAGTTAATTTATACTTGTTTACGAACCTTTTTCAAGTTCATTATTCCTTTTATATCACTTATTTCCATGTCATGAACCCTATGTAATTATTTAAGTTAATAACGGTCGTTTTAACGATCATTGGTACTTGAGTCAAAAATAAGCCCTTTATAATTACAAGTTGTTCTTGTATCCATTATATCCAGGATTATAATCATGATTTATATATCATATATATCATATATATTCATTATATACATGCATTTATAATATTACATAATCATTTAGAGGTAAGAAATGAAATGCACCGTTCATGGAGACGGTAAGCCGTACGTATGCATGAACGCTACTTTCATTTCTATTTCGTATTTATAGAATGGAATCTTAATGATATAAAGGTATATTATAATTCCAGTATAATATCATATATAATATCATAGTTCCATCCTTTATACATGCCACATATGGTATTTAACGAATCAAATCACTTTGAGGGGGCGGTAGTCCGCACTTCCTTAAATGAAGATATCGCTTTTACCCATAATGGAAACCATAAAGGTATTCCATAAATGAAAAATACAGAAGCTTATGGAAAGAATAAACATATTATATATCATATATAAAAATAGTGACATCATAATGGCCACCTTTTAAAGTGTTAAATGAGTATGGAACAATCATCATTTCGTGAGGCAGAATTTCGCCATCCACGGAAACCGTATGTTCTTTAACCATTTGATGTAGTTGTGTGAGAGTGTAGCTCGAATTAATCTTATAACAACATCCTAGTATATTTAAGATACTGGTGTTGTTACAAAAGAAGTAAATAAAAAGAGTTTAGGGGGTTGGAGTAGAAAAATAAAACAAATGAACATGAGAGAATGAATTACCTTTAAAAGTGTAACTCCTTTTGATTTGAGCCTAAAGGCTTCCTTTGAAAGGATTATGCCCAACGGGAATCCTCTAGGATGAGGAGATGGATGTGGAGAGAGTAAATGGGCAGGGGATGGCCGAGCCAAAGGCTTGATGAGTGTGCGAAATGAGGTATAGGTGGGGGCCTTTTATAAGAGGAGAGGAGGGCCACTTTTGGAAATCATGAAACTATTATTTTATTTTCAAATGTGTTTCGAATTTCTAAGGTCCCACATTGATATATTTTGAAGATAAGATGATAAGGCTTCTAAATATTCCCATCCAATAGTTTTTGGACAAGTGTAGGTCTTATATTTTATATTATCTTTTCATTTTATTTAAATTGTTCATTAATGAGGTCATCGTTGCATCATTATGATGTCATAATTAAATTTATTTATTTAATGTCTAAAAATTATAAAACAAATATCCTGATGCAGGAAATCTTTTTATATTTCCAAAGAGTATTTATAGACAAAAATATGATCAGTATAACCCCTTCTAAAAATTGTTTTAGTAAAACAATTTATGTTAGTGTCATTTTTACCTTTATTTAAAAAAAGGCATTAAAGTCATTATCTCACCCAAGAGGCTCCATAGGGTCCCCAAAATCGACCCATGGGTTGCCTTTGTCGGACAAGACTCATCCAATAGGGGTAGGTCAAGTGTCATGGTGTTTTCATATTTTTATAATATCATTTTTACCTTTAATTACACTAATTACCTCTAATCGCGATTAAGAACTTAATAAGTTACTATTCACCAAAAAATTATTATAATCTCATTGAACCTCATTTTAATTATTAATGAAAACCATGTATGTTAGATTTTTTAAATTCAAAACACAAAGATGGCAAATTTTCATTTAAACGAAAAATCAGTTTTTATAAGTACCACTTAGTGGTTTCACTATTCATCAAAATTTGAAGTTTTTCAGAAAATTACCAAAAATTCACCCTAAGCTATATTTGATACTCCGAATTCAAAAATGAAGTCTATTTTACAAAATTCAAAACATATAAGTCACATTAATTAATTTAATAATTAATTCCCGTTGTCAGAGCAAATAGCGTGTTTTTATAAAACAATAAGTATCAAAAGATTGACACCAGTTTAAGTCTAATTTCAAAGTGAAATTGATTCCAACGACCACCATTGGATTAAATGGTAAAAATATATTCTAATTTCACTTCAAAACCAATTCAAAAGATAATCTAATCATATAAATAAATTAGATTAAAAAACAGTTTTGATGTAAAATGCAGTCTTTTTCACTATTCATTAAAAAATGAACATTGTCAGAAAAATACAAAAAATTCACACAAAGTAAATTTTGATGTCGCAATCATAAAGAATAAGTTTATTTTGACAAACATAGCTTATAAAATTGTCAAAATATAGATTTAAAAATGGTTTTCCATTAAAAGGCAGTAAAACAATCTTTTAAAAATATTAGTGTATTCCATGCTTAAGATTGGATTTATTTTCATTTTAAGCCTCTAAAACACTATCTAATTCATTAATAGACATAGATAAAAAATATCTATTATTCATTACTTACTTGTGATGTTACATCCTTCCCCCTTTAGAAAATTGCATCCCCGCAATTTATTTACTTATCAAATAAATGGGGGTACTTATCCCTCATTGCATTTTCAGATTCCCATGTTGCCTCTTCCATCATGTGGTTTTTTCACAAAACCTTTACCTACTTAATCACCTTATTCCGTAACACTTGCTCCCTGTGGTCAAGAATCTGGACCGGTTGTACCTCATAAGATAGGTTCTCTTCCAGCTGAACTACCTCTAGACTCAAAACATGAGATGGATCTGGCATGTACTTCCGTAACATTGAAACATGAAAAACATTGTGTACCTAAGATAAACTCGGAGGTAAAGCCACTTGGTAAGAAACTGATCCAACTCTCTCCAGAATTTCATATGGTCCAATGAACCTTGGACTTAGCTTTCCTTTCTTAACAAATCGCATCACACTTTTCCAAGGAGAAACCTTGAGAAAAACAGGATCACCTACCTCAAAAGAGAGATCCTTCCTCCTGTTGTCTGCATAACTCTTCTGCCTGCTCTGAGCTGTTCTCATGTGTTTCTGAATCAGCTGAACTTTTTCTGCCATCTCTTCTACCAATTCTGGTCCCATCAACTTCCTTTCACCCACTATATCCCAGAAAGCTGGAGTTCGACACCGCTTCCCATATAATGCCTGAAATGGTGCCATCTGTATACTGGAATGAAAACTGTTATTATATGAAAATTCAACCAAAGAAAGATGTTGGTCCCAACTTCCCTGATAATCCATAGAACAAGCTCGTAGCATATCCTCCAAGGTCTGAATTGTTCGTTCTGACTGCCCATCTGATTGAGGATGAAAGGCTGTACTAAAATTTAATTCAGTACCCAACGACTTCTGAAGGCCTTTCCAAAAGTTAGAAGTGAACCTGGGATCACGATCAGATACAATGGAGAGGGGAAATCCATGCAACCTGACTATCTCTTTAAGATACAAACAGAAAAGTTGATCTAGGGAAAAAGTATCTTGTATAGCAAGGAAATGAGCATATTTGGTCAGGCGATCAACAATAACCCAGATTGCATTATTACCTCGATATGTCTTCGGTAATCCCACAACAATGTCCATGGATATATTCTCCCATTTCCACTCTGGCACTGGTAAAGGCTGAAGCATCCCTTTCGGTAACTTCCGCTCTGCTTTAACCTGTTGACATGTCAAACACTTCACAGTAAAATCAGCAATATCTCTTTTCATTCCATCCCACCAGTAATACTCCCGCAGATCTCTAAACATCTTAGTACTGCCAGGATGAACTGAAAATGGAGAACTATGAGCTTCACATAACAACTCTCTCTTCAACTATGAATCACAAGGCACACACAATCTCTTCCCAAATCTCAAAACACAATCATTATCAATGTTGAATTCAGGAAACTTACCTTTCTGAACCAACTCTACCTTTTTCTGCAACTCACTATCTTACTTCTGTGCTTGCTTGATTCAATCTGATAGAGATGATCTCACTGATACCTGAAACAAAACAGAAGAACTTCCTGCACCAACAACTTCTATGCCAAAGTTCATCAAATACTTAACCAAAGGATCACGTTCCAAACGCAACATTGCTAATGAAGCATTACTTTTTCGACTCTAAGCATCAGCCACTTTGTTTGCTTTTCCCGGATGGTAATTAATTGTACAATCATAATCCTTGATTAATTCCAGCCATCTCCTCTGTCTCATGTTTAACTCTTTCTGAGTGAATATATACTTTAAAATTTTGTGATCAGTATATATTTCAAACTTCACTCCATACAAATGATGCCTCCAAATTTTTAAAGCGAAAACAATAGCAGCTAATTCCAAATCATGTGTAAGGTAATTTACCTCATGAGTTTTCAACTGTCATGAAGCATAAGCAATTACCTGATCATTCTACATTAGGACGCATCCATGTACTTTCAATGAAGCATCACTGTATATAACAAACTCACCATTCCTGGAAGGTAGTGCCAAAACTGCAGAATTCACCAATCTTCTTTTCAATTCCTGAAAACAATCATCACATTCTTTTGTACAGATAAACTTAACACCCTTCCGAGTTAGCTTAGTCATTGGACTAAATAACCGTGAAAAATTTCTAACAAACCTTCGGTAATAGCCTTCCAATCCAAGAAAACTACGAATCTCGGTTACATTTGTGGGTCTTTTCCATTCTTCAACAACCTTTGTTTTTGCAGGATCAACGGTTATCCCATCTTTAGAAACAATGTGACCAAGGAAAGAAATTTGTTGCAACCAAAACTCACACTTGCTGAATTTTCCATATAGTTTCTTTTCTTTTAAGGTTTGAAAAAAAACCCTTAAATGACTTTCATGCTCCTCTTTACTTTTAGAAAACACCAAAATATCATCAATGAAAACCACCACAAACTTATCCAAGAATTCATGGAAAATTCTATTCATTAAGTCCATGAATACAGCAGCTGCATTGGTTAGCCCAAAAGGCATTACTACAAATTCATAATGGCCATATCTTGTACGGAACGCTGTCTTTGGATAAAATTTGGAGCATGCCTTGCCAATAGAGTGAACCTTTCTTCGTAGGTAGCCACTGAGTCTTCCTATTGCCTCAATTCCAAGAATTTCTCTTCCATCCTAAGTTGAATAGCCTTAGGAAAATACTTCTCAAGAAACATACCTTTGAATTCATCCCAGTCAAGAGCATCAATCTCATCGGCGTCCCTAATATTTTTAACCATAGACCACCACTGATCTGCCTCACCCTCCAAACGGTAAATAGAAAGACTAACCTTTTGATTGTCTGAACACCCCATGACATCAAAAATCTTCTCTAGTTCTTTAATCCCCCCTTCAGATAGCACAGGGTCAGATGATCCTCTGAATGATGGGGAATGTTGCCTCATGAAATGTTCCACCACTGACATGTTCCTCTGCGGTTGATCTGGCTGATCTCGTGCTTGGATACCACCACCATTTATCGCTTGAGTCAACTGCGCCATTACTACAACAAACTGTTCAGTTCCAATTCCGACCATCTTAGGATGCTGATTCGGAAGGTTATTTCCTTCTGTATGCCTTCCTAGAACTACTTCCCTGTTGCCTCTACGGAAAACCATTCTGAACAAACATGTCTTAGATGAATCAACATGGTAATCTTGAAATGCTATATCATTTCAAAAAAAATATTTTTGGATAATCATTTAATTGAATTCTAACTCCTAAAGGTATCTAAACCGACCTCTGATACCAACTATAAGGCCCCAGCCTTAAAACTTACTTAATCTTGAGTTATTACAATATTACACATTGCGGATCATTTCGGGTTTAGAGTTTTAGAGAATTAGATCATAAAACATGCATTACATTCCACATATAAACAAAGTGGTTACATAAAGATAGTATTATTCATTCCCATCAATGGAAACATATTTAAAATAAACATGGATTCTTTCTTAACACCTTTTTGACACTATCATCATATCATGTACCTTTCCCTTGACCTGTGAAAAACATTTCAAAAAAACATGGGATGAGCATAAAAAGCTCAGTAAGGGATATAAAAATATGGAAATGAAACATGGGTACATATATACATAAGGATGAGATCATACTTTACCCATAAAACAGAAGCACTTTAACATACCTCATCAAATCATGAATATATCATAGAAATCATTAGACATAATGGTAACTTGAGGCATTCATAACATTCTTACATAGGGAGTAACCCTCTTGGTTACGTTTGGAATACCCATCACAGTATATTCCCTAAATCTCTTCGGAGAAACCTTAACATTTCACTCCTTCACGTTACCCAATGCATTGGAGAGCTATATCGGGCTCACCCGCCCTTAGTTTATCACGGAACCACCCGTCTTCATAATAATGCCCAAGAACCTCAATATAATCGTATCACATAAAACATCCATAAAAGAAAACATAAAATTTCCACCATTCAATAACAAGATATCAATACAACACATTGATATAAAAACATTATGAAAACCATTTTTAATACCAAAATAAAAGAAAAGTAAAACATGGTATTTATTTTTCTTTTAAAAAAATGTATGGCTTGTAGAGGAAGCCGAAACTCAAATAAAGGTCATGGCAGCAGAGAAGTCGTTGTCGCCGCATACGTACGACAAAAAAATTCCATTTTGTCGTTTAGTAAAACGCTTCGTATAAAAAAAATATTCCTTTTGGATAAACGTAAAAGTCAAAGGGGTTTATACACCATATAAAAGAAGGTTGTGTATAAAACAAAATATGCCATAATGAAAGAAGATTGAGACGATGTCCCATACCTCGGGTCCGACTTGACTCGATCGTTCTTTAATGTCCTGAATAATAAACTTGAGTTAATTTCTACTTGTTTACGAACCTTTTTCAAGTTCATTATTCCTTTTATATCACTTATTTCCATGTCATGAACACTATGTAATTATTTAAGTTAATAACGGTCGTTTTAACGATAATTGGTACTTGAGTAAAAAATAAGCCCTTTCTAATTACAAGTTTTCCTTGTATCCATTATATCCAGGATTATAATCATTATGTATATATCATATATATCATATATATTCAGTATATACATGCATTTATAATATTACATAATCATTTAGAGGTAAGAAATGAAATGCACCGTTCATGGAGACGGTAAGCCGTACGTACGCATGAACGCTACTTTCATTTCTATTTCTTATTTATAGAATGGAATCTTAATGATATTAAGGTATATTATAATTCCAGTATAATATTATATATAATATCATAGTTCCATCCTTTATACGTCCCACATATGGTATTTAACGAATCAAATCACTTTGAGGGGGCGGTAGTCTGCACTTCCTTAAATGAAGATATCGCGTTTACCCATAATGGAAACAATAAAGGTATGCCATAAAAGAAAAATACAGAATCTTAAGGAAAGAATAAACATATTATATATCATATATAAAAATAGTTACATCATAATGTCCACCTTTTAAGGTGTTAAATGAGTATTGAACAATCATCGTTTCGGGAGGCAGAATTTCGCCATCCACAGAAACCGTATGTTCTTTAACCATTTTATGTAGTTGTGTGAGAGTGTAGCTCTAATAAATCTTATAACAACATCCTAGAATATTGAAGATACTGGTGTTGTTACAAAAGAAGTAAATAAAAATAGTTTAGGGGGTTGGAGAAGTAAAATAAAACAAATGAACATGAGAGAATGAATTACCTTTAAAAGTGTAACTCCTTTTGATTTGAGCCAAAAGGCTTCCTTTGAAAGGATTATTCCCAAAGGGAATCTTCTAGGATGAGGAGAGGGATGTGGAGAGAGTAAATGGGCAGGGGATGGCCGAGCCAAAGGCTTGAGGAGTGTGTGAAATGAGGTAGATGTGTGGGCCTTTTATAAGAGGAGAGGAGGGGCACTTTTGGAAATCATGAAAATATTATTTTATTTTCAAAAGTGTTTCGAATTTATAAGGTCTCAAATTGATATATTTTTAAGATAAGATGATAAGGCTTCGAAATATTCCCATCCAATAGTTTTTGGACAAGTGTAGGTCTTAGATTTTATATTATCTTTTCATTTTATTTAAACTGTTCATTAATGAGGTAATCGTTGCATCATCATGATGTCATAATTAAATTAATTTATTAATGTCTAAAAATTATAAAAAAATATCCTGATGTAGGAAATCTTTTTATCCTTACAAAGAGTATTTATAGACAAAAATTGTATTAGTATAACCCCTTCTAAAAATTGTTTTAGTAAAACAATTTATGTTAGTGGCATTTTTACCTTTATTTAAAAAAAAGGCATTAATGTCATTAGCTCACCCAAGAGGCTCCATAGGGTCCCCTAAATCGACCCATGGGTTGTCTTGGTCGGCCATGACTCATCAAATAGGGGTAGGACAAGTGTCATGGTGTTTTCATATTTTTATAATATCATTTTTACCTTAAATTACACTAATTACCTCTAATCGCGATTAAGAACATAATAAGTTACTATTCACCAAAAAATTATTATAATCTCATTGAACCACATTTTACTTCTTAATGACAACCATGTATGTCGGATTTTTTAAATTCAAAACACAAAGATGGAAAAATTTAATTTAAACGAAAAATCAGTTTTTATAAGTACCGCTTAGTGGTTTCACTATTCATCAAAAATTGAAGTTTTTCAGAAAATTACCAAAAATTCACCCTAAGCTATATTTGATACTCCGAATTCAAAAATGATTTCTATTTTACAAAATTCAAAACATATAAGTCGCGTTAATTAATTTAATAATTAATTCCCGCTGTCAGAGCAAATAGCGTGTTTTTATAAAACAATAAGTATCAAAAGATTGACACCAGTTTCAGTCTAATTTTAAAGTGAAATTGATTCCAACGACAACCATTGGATTAAATGGTAAAAATATATTCTAATTTCACTTAAAACCCAATTCAAAAGATATTCTAATCATATAAATAAATTAGATTAAAAAGCAGTTTTGATGTAAAATGCAGTATTTTTCACTATTCATTAAAAAATGAACATTGTCAGAAAAATACCAAAAATTCTCACAAAGTAAAATTTGATGTCTCAATCATAAATAATAAGTTTATTTTGAAAAACATCGCTTATAAAATTATCAAACGATAGATTTAAAAATGGTTTTCCATCAAAAGGCAGTAAAACAATCTTTTAAAAATATTAGTGTATTCCATGCTTGAGATTGGATTTATTTTCATTTTAAGCCTCTAAAACACTATCTAATTCATTAATAGACATATATAAAAAATATATATTATTCATTACTTACTTGGGATGTTACACCTACCCTACATTTTAATTGGAACATATGATATTTATACCCTATATTTGGAATAATAATATGGATCAGATACACTAATTTTGGATGAAATCATATGTTCGAGGAATAAAAATATAGTTCATCATAAATTTTTTTAAATCAAATTTACACTATCTAGTGTATAATTGTTGTTTATCACTATAATGACAAATACTATGTTTACGTTCGTCAAAGATAGAGTTTTGAATTATGGTTTATTTTTATCATTTTCTATAGTGGTATCAATATTTGGAAATATATTTTTAATTAATTTTTATGATATATTAGAATGATTGAGTTTAATATATTAAATAGAATTTATTTCTATGGAAAGTTAAAAATATATTTTAATGTTCGGATTTGAAATATTTTTGATTTATCATGAGATATTTCTAGAGTTCTTTGAACTGATGATATTTGACCATCATGATAAAAACTGAGATGTTAATATTATTTAAATATATAAACATATTATTCTTTAGTATAAACATTGATTCATTTTCTACAAATAATATTTTATTTTTTTTCATTGAGATACAATTTGGAATAATACATGTTTTAATCCTTGATTGTTCTGCTACTACTTCAACTGTATTTCACTGTTAATAATTTTTTTTCAATTTGATATGTTCTACAATGTACTCATTAGAGATACACTACAAAGATATAAATGTTTTCTCAACTAATATTTATATAAAGCCTAGTATATTTTGAGGAATATTTTTTTTCTGCTATTTTTATTAATGATCATATACAATTATCAGTTTATACTAGAACTACATGCCAATTATTTTCAAACCTCTAAATCATAATATATTTTCTACTATAGTGTATTGGATTCTTGTATTCAATAATAAATAGAGTGTTATATTTTCATACTAATCTATGGTTATTTCAATTCGTATAAAAGTACTATATGGCCCTGTAAAAGCTCTGATTATAAGGTTTAAACTACCTGCACTCAGTTGTATATGCCCTCAAAAAAAGAACATACTAATGGAAATCACAAAACTCATGGAGAGAGTATTGGTGTAGTGTAGTAAGGGATATTTTTCCATGGACCACTCTATATTTTCATGTTATTTTATTTATTTATTTCCGCTACTCACACTTCTTAAGGAGTATAGGAATTAATCAATTCATTTTAAGTTGAACATTTTAATTTGTTCAATGCTTTTACAAATAAAAAAAATCACCCCACTCTTGTATCTTGTTAATATATGTTCCTACTCAATAGTGAGATCATGGTACCTTTATGAAGGAAATTTTCAAATTCATTTCTTCCATCTAATAACTTGAAAATATCTGTTGTAGTTTGTTCAACTAAAGTGAGAATGATATTCCCACATGAATGAGATTTCTACCCGAATGCATTGACTAGGGAAAAAAATAATCATCACCATAATTGAATTATCCTACATGATTTAAAACATATAGTGTCCATTTATTACTTTTAACAATAATTTAAATATTGTTTTTCCTATGTTATAAATATGGGTCCCAATTTTTGGAAACATATTGTAATTATTTGTATTACTTTTTGAATAATGACTTGAAACCTTCCTCGGGGAGTATATACACTAACCGAGACATGTAATTTTACTATGTTATTTTATATAACTACATATGTTCATATGTGTTATTGTGATAGAAGATGTGAAATATAGTGTAACATTAATCACAAAAATTTGTATCAATGCTTGTCAGTTTCTTGAGAATGAAATCACAACTGTTCAACTATCCATTTTTTTAAGCCAATGTTAGTATTGTCCACACTTCCTAATGAAAGTTATAATCATAACCCATTGTTTCTATTATCCATTACCTTATGTAACCTTGGAAGTTTTTTACATTTTACACCTCTAACTAAATAATTGTTTAGATCCTTTATTTGTTTTTATTTATGGTCATATTTAAAGGATAAAATTAATGTTTTTAATTCATCAATGTTGTCTATTTTTTTTTTGAAATTCAAAAACATATTCTAATTTAATAGATTAAATGAAAACCTATTGTAGTATATTTCCATGTATTTCACATAATTACATAGTGTTGTATGAACATACTGAGATGAATATAAGTTTCGTCCACTGAAGAATGGAATCTAACACTAAATTATTAGTGGAAGACTAGATATGATAAATAATTTTTGTATGTGGATATGTGATGTTGTTGATAAATAATTAAGTTGGAGTTAGATCCTAATATAATGGGAAAACCCTTTGATATATCCACTGGTGATTGGTGGAGACTCAAACATCTTGTATGTGTCATGATTGAACTCTTGTTTAAATGTATTATAAATAAAATTTAATATGGAAAATCTCTTTGGAATGTTATTTGAATATTTTAAGGAAAAAATAAATCCCATAAAGACTCAACAATAAACTCTACATGGAATGAAATAGTTTTAATTTTAGTAATTGAATGGTATGCCTTTGATTGAGTAACTTGAATGTTTTAATAAATTTATATCTTATTTGAAATTTTTAAAATAATATACTAGATATCTTTTTAATCTTCTTATTTTACTGAACACTATAATAGAGTGTTATGATCATCAAACGACTATATTGTTATACGTTATAGATGAGGTATAATTTTTTAATGTTCCAAATTCATGTTAAAAAAATTGTACATGTGAAGGAAGACGGATTATCATAATGATTTTATAAGAAAGGATTAGAAGGAAACAAATATAAGATTATCTTGCAAGAATATGTGATGATTAAAAAGAGGATAATTACAATGAATGCCTAGAGGTGAGTCCAACCACAAATGACAGAAAATTGAGGTTTGGGCCTATTATCATTATAAAGTGAACTGGAATAAGGATTTTATAAATATTTTTGAAAAATGATAATATTATATAAAAAACTATCGATGTTGAAGATCATAATTTTTTCATTTCCTCTATGGAAGAAATTTATAGGTCTAGTTTAATGATTAATATGTTTTATTCCACATTTGTATGAATTGAGATTATTTTTAAAGCCTCAAGGAGAAAAATGGAGTAGTGTTTCTTATAAGGAATAATTGTCCATGCTATATAAAATGTATAGGTATGGAATAATTGTGGATCCATGGGGGTATATTTTAAAACTTCCAGATGTAATATATGTTCCGATAATAAGAAATAACGTCATCTCTTATGTTGTCTGGGATATTCTTGCTAATATAATAACCATTGAACACAAATTCATGAGTGTAATTTTCTATGATTTCCTTATAATTAAATGTACTCAAAAAGATAATTTTAATTACATAAATGTTGATAATATTATAGGTGGAGTAGTGATAAATGATACGAGTGATCTACAGAACAATATATTATTTCCTATGAAAATCACACATATTGGAGAGAATAATTTTTTTAGATTAGTTAAATTTCTTCATTAAAATGTTCTTATATTGAAAAACTCAACATATATGAACACTATGTTATAGGAAACCAAACTAGATTCAGTTTGAATATTGTGGACTATCATAAGAAGGAAACAACTACCTATATCAAAATTGATTTTTGTGGACCCACAAGGAATGATCCAATGAGATATAATCATTATCCTTTTATATTTATTAATTATTATTCATGCAATTTTATGGTGTATTCAATTAATCATGGGAATAAAGTGTAAGATTTATTTTTAAATGGAAGAACGTGATTTAAAATTAGGTCCCAATATATATAAGATGAATGAGATAAAATAATGGTGGAAAATAAACATCAAGTAAATTTAAGAATTTTTTTCAAGATGAAGGTAATGTGAGACATATTGGTGTTATTAGAACACCATTGAAAAATTTAGTCAATGAATATATGAATAATATAATAATTGATTATGTATGATGTGTTTTACCATTTAATGGTTTGAAAAATCATTTTGGAAAGAATATTTGATATATGTATTAGCCATTGTGAACTAATTACTTACATCTACGATTGATGGAAAAATTCCAATAGAGTGTTGGTCTGAGGGGAATGTTTCTAATTATGATAGTTTGTATATATTTAGTTGCACTAATTATTTCATCTCATAGGCTCAAAATTGGATCCTAGAGAAAATAAATTATTATTTAATGAGTTAGGTGATGATGTAAAATCTTAATGACTATTGGAACTAGAAGCATAAAATATAATTTATAGTCTAGATTTTATATTTGATGAATCAGTAATGATAATGTCAAATTACATTTGGAAAGAGATGGATAGTCTATTTAAAGTTGTAACCAAAGGGAAAAAAATTCCACCACTGAGTAATAAGGTAAAACAATTCAATTGTGTAGAAATCATATTTATTATCCTTCTAAATAATTAGTTCCATTATATAAGGATAATGAGAATCATGAGAGTATTACCACGAAAATATAATAAAAGATAATCTAGATACGATTTTGGTATGATGGAATTATTTTTATACTATTTTAGTAATAAATGATGATATCTAAATTACCTATCATGATTTTTTGGATAATAAAGAGATAGCCCAGTGAAATTAAGCTACTAGAGATGATGTAAATTCACTATATGAGAATCAAGCATTAAAACTCATTCCTACAACCAGAAAATGAATGTGGTTGGGTAAAAATGGGTATTTTGGAAAAATTAATATTTTACATACAAGAATAGTATTAGGTGAGAGGAAATACTTATTTTTATTGGAAATTAATATTTTCAATGTATAAAATATAATTAGCTATTTTCTATTATTTTTAGTTATGAATCAGTCAAAAAATTGGAATTGGTTAGAAATTTTAAATTGTTGTTATCTCTACATGATGGCAATAAAAACATTTATTTATAGATCATTAATGGAAAAGAAATATATGAAACACAATAATGGGTTTCATGTTCTAGGAATAAATAATTAGATTTAAAAAATGAATAAAATAATTTTATATCCTCAAGAAGCAATCAAGATTATGGTGAAAAAGGTTTGGCACATTTATAATGAATTATAAATTTGTATATTGTCAATGTGATCATTTTTTATATATTAGGAAACCTCATGGCGGTACAATTATGAACCTTATTATATATATTGATGATATTTTGATTACATCTAAACATTAGGTCAAGATTTTTTAGTATAAATGTCACATAAACTAATAATTTTAGATAAAGTATTTTGGTGAAGACAAAATGATTCTTAGGATGAGGATTAGATGAAACAAAGATAAGGGTATTAATACCCTCATACCGATGTAATATTTAATCAAATTTATCTTAAGGAATTATATTTATGAAAAAACCAAACTGAATATTACCGCATTAACATATATTTTTAACTATTGTGCATCATTATATCCAATGACAATTAATGAGAGGAAACATATGGATCATGTTTCATATGCATGTGCGGTATTAGACATGTCGTATTTGATGGTGTGTATGGGGACTATTACTTCACATCTTGTGAGTATAGTATGTTAATACATGAGTAAACCTAATAAATTTCAATGAAATTAAACCATATATATTCCAAAATATAAAAATGGTACCTTAGATGTTGGTATTATATTTATGAGAGGTAAAAATGTTGAGATATTTCTTTATAGTTTTTTTATTATAATTATTCGATAGATCAATGAAAGTGCTTTTAACACCCCAAGATTTTATCAAAAATATTCATTTAATTTCATTAATGTCTTCTGTTTTACGCTACACCAAAAGGAGCTTGCACAAAAGAGATCCTTGACTTGCCTTACATTACACGAAATCGCGACCTTCCTCGATAGCGTGTGTAGTATGCAATACTGAGTTTCACTAAACAATGATATGCTATTAAAATATTATTAAAACTTGCTATCAGGAAAAGTAATAACCAATTTTTAAAATTTTGTAAATTTTATTTTTCAAAATGCACTTCATTTTTGGATTCGGAATATCGAAATTATCTTAGGGTGAAATTTTGGTACTTTTCGGATAACTTTCATATTCTGATAAATAGTGAAAATTAATAAATTTTAATTAAAAACAACTTTTTTAATAGAAATAATTAATAGTGATAAATTATTAATTTGAGTGGTTTTAAAGTATATTTAGAATATCTTTTTACAATTTAATACAATGTTGTTCATTGGATGTAATTTCACATTTAAACCAGACATAAACAAGTGTCAATCTTTTGATAGATATTATCTCTTAAAAACACGTTATTTGTTCTGACGACGGGAATTAATTTTTAAATTAGTTAATGTAACTGATATGTTTTGAATTTGGTAAAATAAACATCATTTTTGAATTCATAATATCAAATATAGCTTATGCCTAATTTTTGGTATTTTTATGGAAACATTCATTTTTTGATTAATAGTGAAACCACTAAGTGGTAGTTAAAAAACTGAATTTTTTTCATAAAACTTAATTTTACCGTTTCTGTGAGTGGAATTTCAAAAATCCTAGAGACACAGTTGATGTCAGTAAGTAAAATTTTGTTCAATGAGATGAAAATAATTTTTGGTGAATAGTAACTTTTTACTTTTTTTACCACAGTTAAAAGTAAATAGTGTAATTAAGGGTAAAAATGATATTATTATTACCCTAACACATGTCCTAATTCTATTGGATCAGTGTAATTCTATCAAAAACAATCTTAGGAATAAAATATGACCATTTAGGCCCACTTGGATTAGATTAGGACATTTATTATCAATTTACTTAAAGAAGGGTTAAAATAGTTAAAATCAAAGTTTAATAAGTAAATCATTTTTAATATGGGGTTATACATATGATAAATTCGACTATAAATATTCATTAGAAATATAAAAATATTTCCAACATAATGGTACTTTATTTTTAATTTTTAGACATTAAATTATTTAATTTATTTATGACACAACGATGATCCAGTAATTATCTTATTAATGAAATATTGACATAATTGACGTTATAAATACCCAAATAAATATAATTTAAGACTTTTTATGAATTCCACTAATTTTATAGGTTAATATGACATGTTATTATTGATTTAATTAACTTTTTTCTAACTAATAATTCTGTTATGAGTTTCACAAATATCAATTACTAAATAGTGTCAAAATTGACATAAAATAGTATTTAAAACAAATATTATATTACTAATTGTTATTTTATTCCTAAAAAACTGAGGTCAGCCAAATGACATAGATAAGGTTATATATATTAACAATAAACAACTTGGTGTTCGTTTTTCTTGTTATAGTAATTGTATTAACCTTATAGATTAAGAACACTTGAAGACACGGTAAAAGTAAAATTATTTAACTTAATGATAAATCTAAATGATAAGGTTAAAATAGGAACCTAAACTTGTCTAAATTCTATTGGATGAGATGCTTTCTACCTATACCCACCTTAGATTCTAAATAAATCAATTTGGATCTATTTAAAACTGAATTTGGCTTTATAATAAAATAATATTTTTATTTATTCCAAAGGTGCCCCTCTCCTCCCTTATAAAAGGGCACCTCCTCCCTCTCTTCCTCACACCACTTTGAGCCTTAAAGCTCGGCCAAACCATGAAAAATTATCTTCTCTACTTCCCTAGAAACATC
Organism: Viscum album; assembly: GCA_963277665.1. Classification (NCBI taxonomy): domain Eukaryota; kingdom Viridiplantae; phylum Streptophyta; class Magnoliopsida; order Santalales; family Viscaceae; genus Viscum; species Viscum album. The sequence continues at coordinate 369,829,878 of OY728132.1, read as the reverse complement.
CTAGAGGTCCTGGTCTTATTCAAAGTCCAATTTTAGTGCCCTTAAAGGAGGTCTCAAAGAAGCGCCTCAAAGAAGAGGTAATGTCCGTTACCGATTCTTTCATCTTTATTTTTTCTTCCACTTCTTCTTCTTTAGTTGTTTCATTATGAAGTAAAAACATCCGTATCACTCATATAATGATATGTTATTATATGTATGAAATAAACCTATTTCATCATCTATCCATCCAACGGAAAACAAAATCATTGCGCGTGCGTACGTACGGAATACCATCTCCACGCCGTGGTGTAATCTATTTTCCACCACAACCTTACTTGGATGGGTATAATGGTGTAAATAATAACTATATATGATTATTGTAAAGTGATATTGATTCTGTAATAGTATACATACACTCCAATAAAATTCCATGATCATGGGAATGATATCATCGCCCGTCCGTACGTACGGAATACAGTTTCCATGACGCGATGAGATTCATTCTCAATGATTAACCATTCAAAAATGATTATAAAGTATATATAATAAGTAATAATGAAATATATGACATAATAATGATAGTGGATTTATTTATATATATATATATATATATGTATTTCATCTACTTAATTCAATTCAACTCAATAAGGAAACGAAAACAGCGTTCATGCGTACGTACGGCCTACCGTCTCCATGAACGGTGAATTTCATTCCATTTAATGATCTATTATATATATGTATATTATGAATATATATTATATATAAATCTTGTTTTATATTCTGGAATTAAGTAATCAGGATCTAAGTAATCATATGAATAATTACAATTCAAAACACGAACAACAAATGAAACGATTTTACCCAAAACGCTCATTAACATGGAATTTACAAATGAACGGGTAAAATAAAGAGATAAGTGAACCATATATGATATCATAACAACGAGTATGATTCTGGAATAAGTCAATGACATTATTTAAATCATTATACAGGAGGTTCAGACACTTACGAAGAAAATCAGACCTAAGGTAAGGGAAAATCTCGCAATCTCAATTTTTATCCGAGATTGTTTATACTTCAGAATTTACTGGGTGTATTTTATCATCCAAATCCATGTTTCCTCAATATGTAATATTTTTCCATCAACCTACAATTGTTTAAATCCAATTTTACCCTTTGGTGAGTTTTTAGTAAAATATATGAAATGAAACTTTTGTCATTTTTCGTACGAGGTAGTTTTTGAATTTTCCGACAAAAGTACGAGAAGAATGTTTTTTTAACATATACAGCATGAATGTATTTTTAAAACATTATTTCCAAGAAGTTTCCTTTACAAGTTTTCATGTTTATTTTTAATCAACATCTTTTAGTTTAGAATTTTATGACATGTTAAGAAAGGAAAAGTGTTTTTGAAGTAGAAAGGATATTTTCCTCAAGAATGGAGTTCAAGTGATTTATCAAAATTATTTTCAATCTAAGATAATAAAGGGTTCTGTTTCTATCCCTATTATTACATTGATTTGATTATGTTGTGATGGAATTATTTTTATGAATTCCTTTATCTTATATGAATTGTTTTATGATGTCACGATGTTTAAGAATCCCATTTTTATTAAATGGATTATGCTATGATGTATGGTTTATGATTTTGTGGCACACATAAGAATGGTATCATTATGAGATGGGTGGGACCTAAATCTCCCTCCAATGCATTGGGTAATGATTTTATATCTCATGAGATAGACATGGCTAGAACGGAAAGTTAAACTGGTTCAGTGAAATAGGACTGAAACGAGGAATGAACTCGGTTCAGAAATGGACTTTGTCCACTAAGATAGTCTTGGCAATAAGTCTTGACTAATAAGAAATGATTCTCTATGATTATGTGTGTATTCCACAAAGTTTCATGTTTTATGTTATGATTATTGGGATTACATTTCACTACTCTGATTTATCCCATGTTATGAAATTATGATCTCTTTTGCAGGTTAAGATTTCCAAAATGTTATGTTCTTATGAATATGATGTGATTGATATTTCTTTTGTTTACCCTTACTGAGCATTTGAGCTCACCCTTTTATGTTTTCTTTTTCCCAAGAAATAATTAAAGGTTTTAGGTAAAAAAAAGAATATCTTTATGGGAGATGTCGAAGATCTTTCACCACGATTAGAAGATTATATTCCGAGTTTCCAAAGACACTAAACTATTACGGTCCTCATGTGTGTGTTTTTGTTATGTACTATGTATTACACAAAATTAATGCAATGTCCATGTATGTTAAGCTTCGGGTCTCTACAGTTGGTATCATAGGAAAGGTTTAGTCAACCTTTGGAAACTAGGATGTGAAAACATTAGAGAGATCCCTAGAGATATTTCTAAGGTATGTCTAGGGATGTCCCTAAGGATAAGTATACATATTGGATATAGTACTAGAACTAAGGTAACGATTGTAAAATTTAACCTAAGATGTTAGGTATTGAGGGTACTCCCCCTTTACTATTTTGTTTTCCCTAGCATGATTTTGGCCTCTCACACTATTCTTATTGGGATTTAGAAAATGGCTGGAAACAGGAAGATTCTCGATAATGGAGGATATAACGGACAGTGGAATGATATTCTTCATGAGAAACCATATAAAACTGGATTTGGAAGTCCAAACACCATTATTATTCCAAATCAGCAATCTCATAATATGATCAATAAACTCAAATTTGGTAAGTTTCCTTACTCGGCTAATAAAAGAAAGATAGAGTTTCATGATGATCATAGAGGAAAGAAAGTTCAATTTCCCCTATGTAAATCATGTGGGAAGAGGCATCAAGGAGAATGTTTCAAAGGAACTGGAAGATGCTTTGGGTGTGGAAAAGAAGGACATAAAGCCAGTAAGTGCAAAAGAAAAGGTTCAGTTAACACCATATATGAGGATAATGGTGTTGCTACGACATCAACAATGGTTAAATGTTTTAAATGTGGAATGTACGGGCATTATGAAAACCAATGACCTAAGGTAAAGTCTCATGAAGAGAATCAGTATTGTCATAAGGGTAATATTTATGTTGATGAAGAGACTACAAATGATATGTGAGATGAAATAATTGTTGAAGCTCGGTCAATGGTTTAAGAAGGTAGTGGAATGATTACATGTTTATCAAGTGTAATGTTGTATAAGTAATCTCATGGTACTATGGAATAAAGATACATCTAAAGATTGTTACACTATTTTTATTCCTTAAGTTTTGAAAGTGCGTGATGAATGGTACGAGTATTTTTGGAAAGTATATGATATGCGCATAATGAATGGATAAAGAGAAAATTAAATGTTTGATAGTATTCATGAGCTCAAGACTAGTATAAGGAGAAGGTTATATCATGGTTTGAGTATTTAGATTTTGGTATGTGGAAAGAGTTAACTTTTGACAGCATTCATGTTTTCACTAAGGTTTAATGGGTATTCATTTTTCAAGAGAATACATGATTAAGGTATTCACATGATTGGAATGTGACCAACAAGATAATGGGGGATAAATGATGGTTGGTTGATGAAATTTCAAGTAATAGTTTTCTTTATACTATGAGCTTGGACCGAAGTATTTTAGATAAATATTGGAATGGATTATGTTGGACATAATATAGTATTTCTTAAAGATAGAACTTTTCTCGATATTATTAAAGGGATGTTATAGTAATGTAGTTTTAGAAAAAGGACAACCTGCAGGACGGGCGATAGCCTATCGCGTCAGACAAGGCTGTGGGAATCGAACCCACAACCGAAGTGTGACCATCCTTTATCGCATACCACTGGCCTACAGGAAGTACCTGGTTAGTAGAAACTTGTTTCATTATATTAAGCAGTATGATATATGAAGTATAAGTCCATTTTAGGAACCATATATGATTAATCTCACTATAGATGGACTTTTGTATTTTTTTGATAACTTTTCTAACCTTTTGTTTGAGATAGATGGAATAACCCATCATTCTATCACATGATCTGCTAACACATCATGAATGGGAAATTCAACTTCATTTATTTAAGAGATGAAGTGGAAATTGTCCAAAGAACGACCAACGGTGAGACTATACCAAAATCATGAAATTATTTCTTCTAATTCCAATTTCATCAACTTTAGGGAAATGATCTTGAAAACCAAAAATGTTGTCCTAGTGATCTTGTATCTAATGAATCAGATGGTACCATAGATCGTCACAAATTTATGGCTTTGTGATTGCCAGATTTTCCATAGCCATGTTCTCTACCACTCTCCATCAGAACATGATGGTTAGATTTCTCTTCTATATCCATATTTTCACATATGTTGAAACCTAGTGATTAGTTTATTTGGGTAACTGTTACATTTCATACATTAGTTTTTAAATCTATGTTTTGGTATTCCTTTTTAAGATGTGAGTTTATATTAAACAAACTTTCAAGTAGTAAACCATTTATAACCCCGAAGAATTTCGAGGGCGAAATTCATTTTAAGGGGGGTAGAATGTAACACCCTGAGATTTTATGAAAAATATTCTTTTAATTTCATTAATGTCTTGTGTTGTATGATACACCAAAAGGATCTTTCACAACACGCATCCTTGACTTGCCTTCCATTACAAGCAATCGTGACCTTCCTCGATAGCGTGTGTAGTACGCAATACCGAGTTTCACTAAACAACGATATGCTATTAAAATATTATTAAAACTAGCCATTATGAATAGTAATAATTACTTTTTAAAATTTTGTAAATTTTATTTTTCAAAATGTACTTCATTTTTGGATTCGGAATATCGAAATTAGCTTAGGGTGAAATTTTGGTACTTTTCGGATAACTTTCATATTCTGATAAATAGTGAAAATTACTAAATTTTAATTAAAAACAACTTTATTAATCGAAATAATTAATAGTGATAAGTTATTAATTTGAGTGGTTTTAAAGTATATTTAGAATATATTTTTTCAATTTAATACAATGTTGTTCATTAGATGTAATTTCACATTTAAACTAGACATAAACAAGTGTCAATCTTTTGATAGTTATTATCTGTTAAAAACACGCTATTTGTTTTAAAGACGGGAATTAATTTTTAAATTAGTTAATGTGACTGATATGTTTTGAATTTGGTAAAATAAACATCATTTCTGAATTCATAATATCAAATATAGCTTATGACTAATTTTTGGTATTTTTCTGGAAACTTTCATTTTTTGATGAATAGTGAAACCACTATGTGGTAGTTAAAAAACTGAATTTTTTTCATAAAACATAATTTTACCATTTCTGTGAGTGGAATTTCAAAAATCCAGGAGACACGGTTGATGTCAGTATGTAAAATGTGGTTCAATGAGATGAAAATAATTTTTGGTGAATAGTAATTTTTTACTTTTTTTACCACGGTTAAAAGTAAATAGGTTAATTAAGGGTACAAATGATATTATTATTACCCTAAAACATGTCCTAATTCTATTGGATAATTGTAATTCGACCAAAAACAATCTTAGGAATAAAATATGACCATTTAGGCCCACTTGGATTAGATTAGGACATTTATTATCAATTTACTTAAAGAAAGGTTAAAATAGTTAAAATCAAAGTTTAATAAGTAAATAATTTTTAATATGGGGTTATACATAAGATAAATTCGACTATAAATATTCATTAGAAAGCTAAAAATATTTAAAACATAATGGTATTTTATTTATAATTTTTATACATTATATAATGTAATTTATTTATGACACAATGATGATGCAGTAATTATCTTATTAATGAAATATTTACATAATTGATGTTATAAATACCCAAATAAATATAATTTGAGACTTTTTATGAATTAAACTAATTTTATAGGTTAATATGAAATGTTAGTATTGATTTAATTAACGTTTTTCGAACTATTCATTCTGTTAAGAGTTTCAAAAAAATCAATTTCTAAATAGTGTCAAAATTGACATAAAATAGTTATTAAAACAAATATTATATTATTAATTGTTATTTTATTCCTAAAAATCTAAGGTCGGCCCAATGACTTAGATAAGGTTATATATATTAATAATAAACAACTTGGGGTTCGTTTGGCTTGTTATAGTATGTTTATTAACCTTATAGTTTAAGAACACAATAATACACGATAAAAGTAAAATTATTTAACTTAATGTTAAATCTAAATGATAAGGTTAAAATAGGAACCTAAACTTGTATAAATTCTATTGGATGAGATTATTTATACCCATACCCACCTTAGATTCGAAATAAATCAATTTTGAGCTATTTAAAACTGAATTTGGCTTTATAATAAAATAATATTTTTAGTTATTCCAAAGGTGCCACTCTCCTCTCTTATAAAAGGGAACCTCCTCCATCTCTTCCTCACACCACATTGAGCCTTAAATCTCGGCCAACCCCTGAAAAATTATCTTCTCCACTTCCCTAGAAACATCCTAGAGGTCCTGGTATTCTTCAAAGACCAATTTTGGTGCCCTAAATGGAGGTCTCAAAGATACGCTTCAAAGAAGAGGTAATGCCCGTTACCAATTCTTTCATCTTTATTTCTTCTTCCACTTCTTCTTCTTTAGTTTTTTCATTATGAAGTAATAACATCAGTATCACTAATATACTTATATGTTATTATAAGTATGAAACAACCCTATATCATCATCTATCCATCCTACGGAAAACGAAATCACCGCGCGTGCGTACGTACGGAATACCGTCTCCATGCCGTGGTGTAATCTATTTTCCACCACCAAATTACTTGGATGGGTATAATGGTGTAAATAATAACTATATATGATTATTTTAAAGTGATATTTATTTTGTAATATTATACATAAACTCCAATAAAATTACACGATCATGGGAATGATATCATTGCTCGTGCGTACGTACGGAATACCGTCTCCACGACGCGATGAGATTCATTCTCAATGATTAACCATTCATAAATGATTATAAAGTATATATAATAAGTAATCATGAAATATATGACATAATAATGATACTGGATTTATGTATATATATATATGTATTTCATCTACTTAATTCCATTTAACTCAATAAGGAAACGGAAACAACGTTCATGCGTACGTACGGCCTACCGTCTCCATGAACGGTGTATTTCCTTCCATTTACTAATCTGTTATATATATGTATATTCTAAATATATATTATATATAAATCATGTTTTATATTCTGTAATTAAGTAATCATGATCTATGTAATCATATGAATAATTACAAGTCAAAACACAGACGACAAATGAAACGATTTTACCCAAAACGCTCTTTAACATGGAATTTACAAAAGAACGGGTAAAATAAAGTAATAAGTGAACCATATATGATATCATAACAATGTGTATGATTCTGGAATAAGTAAATGACATTATTTAAATCATTATACAGGAGGTTGAGACACTTATGAAGCAAATCGGATCTAAGGTAAGGGAAAATCTCGCAATCTCAATTTTTATCCGAGATTGTTTATAATTCAGAATTTTATGGGGTGTATTTTATCATCCACATACTTGTTTCCTCAATATGTAATATTGTTCCATCCACCTACAATTTTTTAAATCCAATTTTACCCTTCGGTGAGTTTTTAGTAAACGATATGAAAGGAATCTTTTGTCATTTTTCGTACGAGGTACTTTTTGACTTTTCCGACAAAAGTACGAGAAGAATGTTTTTTTAACTTATACGGCATGAATGGATTTTTAAAACATTATTTCCAAGAAGTTTCCTTTACAAGTTTTCATGTTTATTTTTAATCAAATTCTTTTAGTTTTGAATTTTATGACATGTTAAGAAAGGAAAAGTGTTTTTGAAGTAGAAAGGATATTTTCTTCAAGAATGGAGTTAAAGTGTTTTATCAAAATTATTTTCCATCTAAGATAAAAAAGGGTTCTGTTTCTATCCCTATTATTACATTGATTTCATTATGTTGTGAGGGAATTATTTTTATTAATTCCTTTTTCTTATATGAATTGTTTTATGATGTCACGATGTTTAAGATTCCCATTTTTATTACATGGGTTATGCTATGATGTATGGTTTATGATTTTGTGGCACACATAAGAATGGTATAATTATGAGATTGGTGGGACCTATATCTACCTCCAATGCATTGGGTAAAGATTTTATATCTCATGAGATAGACATGGCTGGAACGGCAGGTTAAACCGGTTCAGTGAAACAGGACTGAAATGAGGAATGAACTCGATTCAGAAATGGACTTTGTCCACTAAGATAGTCTTGGAAATAAGTCTTGACTAACAAGAAATGATTCTCTATGATTATGTGTGTATGCCACAAAGTTTCATGTTTTACGTTATGATTATTGGGATTACATTTCACTACTATGATGTATCCCATGTTATGAAATTATCAACTCTTTTGCAAGTTAATATTTCCAAAATGTTAAGTTCTTATGAATATGATGTGATTGATATTTCTTTTGTTTACCCTTACTGAGCATTTGAGCTCACCCTTTTCTGTTTTCTTTTCCCCGGGATATAAACAAAAGGTTTTACGTAAAAAAATAAGATCTTTATGGGAGATGTTGAAGATCTTTCACCACGATTAGAAGATTATATTCTGAGTTTCCAAAGACACTAAACTATTCCGATACTTGTGAGTGTTTTTTTGTTATGTACTATGTATTTTGCAAAAGTAATGTAATGTCCATTACGTTAAGCTTCGGGTCTCTACAGTGGTGATCCACTAATTGTTTTTTAGTCACTAGAGTAAGAGGATCAATGATCTAGAGATCCACTCTATATTCAACAATATATTTTTATAATATATATGTAGAGTATATGGTAGTGATAGAATCCTTGAAGGTATCAATCTAGTTACATGGAGGGATAAAAACATTTGTACTATCATGAATAAAATTTATTTTTTTGATATTTAACTTATTTTATAAAATTCAATGTACCAGGTTCATTACATTCAAACCAATCAAATTAATTTTTGGTTCTATTTCATCTAAAAGATTATAAATTATAAGTGTATCTAATTCCATAATATAATAATAATCGACAACCCAACAGACATAATAAAGAAGTTGGTAACATGGATAATGTCCCAACTTTTTTTACATGATAAATATCTCTCTTACATGAAATGGCTATGATAATCAAGAAGGATGCATAAAGAACTATTAGATAAGAATCACTTAGTGATATTTGTTCTCAAGGTATAGACTATTGAATGTTGAAAAAAATTATCACTTACATAAATTACATGACTTCCCAAATTTTAATCTTATAGAGTCCATTTTAATCATATGAAAACCATTTAATCTGTACCCCTATAATAAAAATATGGCTGAAAACAGCATTCTAGTGATTGTAATCTATTTTACCCCTATTTGAATAATGAATCATTTCCTTCCAAATAAATAAGAAAATTTGACCAAACTACATAATTTTCCTGAGTTAATTTATATCCATTCATGTGTGTGAGAGTTAAATCAAGAGATAGAGTGATTTAGAGAGTAAAATTCCATTAAATATGATGAAAACATAGTAAAGGATGGTGATGGATTCATTTTATATCTATTATAGAGAGATCTAGCATTAGAGTGTCGAGATGATGATCAAAATGGTTGTTTTTTATAGAATTAAAATATGAATTGGAATAAAGGTAAGAGTTTATGAATAGACACAATTTGGGTGAAATTAAAATGAAATTTATTAATAAAATGACTTCATGACATAATAGTTTAGTGGTAGATGAACTATGTTATAGGAAAATAAAATGAGGTAATGTCCCAATAGGTAAGGAATGGTGCTTTATTTTTTCAACAAAGTATAATTTTTTCTTTACCAGAATATTGGATGATGGATGTTATTTAAACATGAATCCAAGTTAAAAAAAACTATTTGGAATCATTATTGGTGTTTCACACATTGGGAATCAATATTTTAAAGAGGGAACATAATCTTGGTGTGGGTCACTACTATGGTTAAGATGGAGTTCATATTCTATTGGTACCTAGTTAGTTTATGTTTTAATTTCCACTCTATATTGTCTATTATGTGGGTTTATTTTTCTTTTTGTGACTTTTATAATTTCTGGGGATTAGTTTTTTAAGTATCAATATTTATAATATTAGTTTCCTTGGTTTTTTCATTCGTTATTATTTTTTCATATATCACCTTTCTCCTTAAGAATCATCATTTATTCCATAATTAAGGGAGTGCACTTCTATATGGATTCATCCTTGATATATGAATATCATATAAAATTTCTTAGTATATTTTTGGTTAGAGTATTTAGTTTATAAATATAGAAACATGATTATCTGTTAGAATTAACAAAACACTAAAGGATATCATATATCTTAGTAAATAATTCTACACTATAAATTGAACATTACCAAATTTCATCAATTATGTATTTATACACATTTTATAAGTTATTATAACAACAATAATGTAACAAAAATATTTAATTGAAATAGTCCATTTGAAATTTTGATCTTTTATATTTTGGTTTTGACATAATTTTATATTATTAGGAATTATTTAGACTTTATTATCTATAAAAACATGTATTAAGGAAGTCATCTAAAATATATTCATATATATATATATATATCAACTTCCAAAAATCTATGTTGTACCAAAATTAAACATAAATATTTTTTCATTTATTGGTATCCAGTAAAATCATGCACCAGACATCAATGAAACTAAAAATTTACAATAATTTGGAAGATAAATAATGATATATATTTTTTGAACCATTAATGATAATACCCTAATTTTATAAAAAATCTATCCACCTCATTGATTAATATTATTTATGTATCTACTCATTCTTAATAGGAAATACACCTCAAAAATCAACCCCCATAAACCCGTTTACTTCAAAAACATATCATTCCTTTTTCATCCTTATAGATAAACCACTAAAATCAATATATGATTAAATTATCCCTGCTTCAACATAATTCCAATATCATTCCATGATAAATATAACAAAAAATAGATAATTTGTTTTATAAAAATTAATCACATAAAACCATAGAAAAAAATAAATTCCTAAAACGTAAATAATATGATTAATTAAAACACATATAGATTCCTAAAAAAATCATTCCCCTGAGGAAAAAACATCATGACCCATCCTATTGGGGCTTGTTTCACGACTCTCTAATGGAACCAATAATTGTCCATGGGCTGGAAACATTCTCTGAGAAAAAATATCACTAACATGGGATGCCTTAGAATAAGTACTTGTAAAAACTCAAACTTATACTGTCCTATAAAATGCTAAAATATAAAAACTAATGAATTAAAATGCACTCATACAACTAAATCCCATAACCAATGTATGACATGATGTAAAATAAAGTAATCAAGGAAAAATACAAGCCCACCAAAAAAAATCATAAAATAGGCCCACAATAAATGTAAAACAATTAATGCTGTCAAAATACTAAAAGAACACACCCCAGGTTACCCAGTCTCACTAACCACCATCTGGTCCAAGTCCATCTAGGACTCTGTCAAAAGGTTGATTTTTTTCACAACACATGAACCATTTAAGAAAATCCTATGCATGGGAAAGTATAAAAATACCGAGTATGAATCGAAAAAACCACCAAGTATACAATGAAAGAAATAATATCATCTTAATATAAGTATATGTCTATAATACTTATAATAAGAATATATTTATATAGTCAAAAAATACACATAGTATAAAGGTAAGTCACAACTATAGTATTCCATCCTAGGATTCTTTCTTGAAGATTCCACCTAGCACTCATCCGAGAGAACATACTCTTGATTTTGATAACACTAATGACATCACTCTAAAAGGTAAATATCATCAGGACATTCCATTGTAATTACATGATGATTTTATGAAGAGATATGATTTAAAAATGAGGATCACCCCTAGGCCATGGGGTAAACCAACGACTCTATCTAGATTAATCCACTAAGTAGTGGACTGGCGCCTACATGGTGTTGGTCATGAAAATACTATGAACTCCACACAGGGCATGTATATGAATAGAGGATCTCAATCCGAGCCTCATGGAAGGATTCCAACAGATCTATCTAATAAGTCCAATGGAAGTGATCACTATCCAAGGAGTAGAAGATGAATCCATACTTACACTCAGGGTATAGTTATGGAGAACGCACCCTAATAAATTTTGTCAAAGATATGGAGGACATGGTCTCCATGAATTTTTTAAAAGTACAAATTTTTTTTAAAGGATATACACCGTGTCAATTGACATTGGTTCATGATGGTTTAAATGAAACTTGTCTCATTCCCATGTCTATGTAATAGTGAATGGAATATCGATTGTCTATGTACTCTGCCTAAGTCTTAGTACCAAGCTTATCCCATGTACTTGTCAAATTCGGGTGCATATAGGGGAGTACATGGAGTGCTCCAACCAAAGTACTCTACCCCATATCCTTGTACCCTCTGAGGTACATGTTGAGCCACCACATAGAGGTAACCCACTATGTTATAAGGTGAAACACCGTGTGATTTTTAAATTTCTCCTGAAACCATTGAATCTACATTTTGGGGACTATATAGTGCATGGATCTGCATTAAATGTTGTGCAGTGTGTAATTTTATAAAATTACAGATCTAGAATCCATATTCAATTTGGTGCCGCCTACCTTTGATCCAATAACCATTTCAATGGGAAAATGAAGGATCCCCCATATCCTAGAGTTTTAATCAATAAACAATAAGATTCAGAATTCAAATCCATTTAGAAAATGAGATCATTCATATTTATTCATCGTGCGCTGAAGAACACAAAATTGGGTATAAAAAACATATGGATTTCCACTTTTTATACCACCTAACCACCATCATGTCATGCCATTCCCAGATCTATTATATTCGGTTGTTGAGCCAAAAAATTGGTGTGAAATGATCAATTCATCAGGTTATATTAAACTGTGGGCCAAACAAAGAATCCATACGGTGAATGTTGAATTGTGGGTGAAATTGACAACCATAACCCTAAGGAATGAACATCAGATAATGTTCGTGTAGGCCTCAATCCAATGTTGATATAATAAAAATGAATAATCAATTATCACAACATAATTCTCCTAATAAAATACCTATAAAATAAACCTATCCAACAATATGTCCAATCCATGAATCAATATGATGGTTTATTGAATTGTGTTTGTCAAATAAATTTTGAATATGGTAATAATCCAAAAATAAACATCCTACCAAAAAATGGATAGAACTCTAATAGAGGATCGTGCTTCAACTTGATCATTATAATTATTATTTGTTTATGTCTCACCCTCCTCATCAATCATCGATCCAGTCATAGACCGTAAAAGAATCACATTCCATGCACTCAAATGGCTTTCTAATGATTTCCAAGGCTATGCAACTAACCCAAATATTTTCTGTATGCATGTATTTTTAGAATTAATTAGTTCATTATGTTATAAAATAATGAAGTTATTTTAGTTAATTTATTTTATTCATTTTATGAAAGCTATTAATTTTGTACAAACATCCAACATTGACTAAGATTATGTCATGGCTAGGGTAAAAATATCATTTTGAACATATTGGTGTTGTCAAATTTCAGATCTGGTCAGCCTTTATAAATTATTCCACCTTTTCAATAAAACAAAATGTTAAAAAAATTGAATATATTTAATCTATTTCAACGATTTATTTAGGGAACACCCGGCCTCAGAATTGTAAGTTGTCTCAGTTCCTCATCTTGAAAATAATCTTTACAATATTAAAATAAATAAATGGGAAATATGAGTCATTAAATTCTACAAACCTTGGGTATTATGAAATATTAATCCAAAACAAGTGATACACAAAAAGATGTGGTACTGACCATTAATTTGATCCTCCTACTCCCTTGTTATTACTTGAAGATTCGCGTGCTTCCACTAGACATGCCCTAAATAAATTAATAAACCATGAAGGATCTTCTTCTTATTATCCTTGATCCATATTGGTTACTCATCCGAGGTTGATAAATCCCCAATGTATAGGTCTCCTCATTCAATAAATTGTGATGGTTGATGCATGTACCTCCTCAGCCACAACACATGGAACATGTTGTGTACCTGGTCTAATTACAGGGGTAGAATTAAGTGGTATGACACATCATAAACTCTATACTGTATCTGGAAATGTTCAATAAAACTCATAGATATATTTTCACCTCGAAAAAATCTCCATTATCCACATCATGGTGAAACATGTAAGAACACATGGTCTCCCTCCTCAAAATCCAAAGGCCTTTATCGTCTGTCCGTATATGAATTATGATGGATCTATGAAGTATTATTCTTATCCCGGAAGATCTTCACCTTTTTAGTAGTTACTTGCACCATATCTAGGACCGTGAGTGTCGAATCTCCTAGATCAGTCTAGAAAACTAGTGAATTTAAAGGATTCCCATACAAATCTTTGAATGGTGTCATACCAATGTTGGAATGGTAGCTATTGTTGTATGAAAAATCCACGATTGGTGTGTAATCCTCCCACCAATGGATAAATTACAACATGTAAGGTCGCATCATGTCCTCCAGAACTTGAATGGTCCACTTAGTCTGGCCTTTAGTTTGGGAGTGAAATGATTCGCTTAAGCATAACTGAGTCCCAAGAGCCTCTAGTAGTCCCTTCTACAACCGATATTTAAAGTGATCGCCATGGTATGAAAATATATTCAATTGAAATCCATGGATTCAGACTATCTCTTACACATATAAGAATATCAATATCTCAACTAAATACTTATCTCAAAAGCTAAGAAGTTGTTAGACTTGGTTATTATTTCTATGATCACCCATAACGAATCATATCCCTAGTAAAGATGTGGTAATACCTTCATAAATTCCATGATTATCTCTCCCCACTTCAATTCTCGAACCTCAAGGGTTTGAGTTAAACCCATTGGAACTTGGTGCCCAACCTTCTCATATTGGAATGTAAGGCATTAGGAAAGGAAATCTATGACACTTTTCTTAATAAATGTACACCAAAATTGCCAGCAATGTTCCCGATACATCTTTTCAACACATGGATATATTTCTAATAGAGATGTATGAAAATCTCTCACAACCTCCTCCACCAACATCACTGGTACTAGTGTGCATACTATGAAAATAATTACATGATACCCACCGTTGAAAATCTAGCAGGTGGATGTACACCAAATATATGAGTATGTAGGTTCTCACAATCGATATACCCAAGACATGCCACCTTGGATTGCATTAAAAAAGGAGGGGTAATAATAATCAACTATAGGTTAGGTTCTCCATATCTATACACAAAGGATAACTATAGTTAGGACAAATACTTTGAAAACCCATTCAGAATCTACAAACAAGATCTCTTACTAAGAGATTCTACTACGATGTTACCCTTCCCAATAGTATATATGATTATGAATTCATAACCCTAGAGTAAATATATCCATCACCTCTATCTCAAGTTAATATCCTTTTGAGATAAGATATACATGAGACTCATGATATCATAATAGACGATAAACGGATCTCCCATTAGGTAGTGTCACCACAGATTTAGTGTAAAGTCAACCATTGCTAACTCAAGATCAGGGGTTACATAGTTCTACTAATTTGTATCAACTGATGTGAACCATAAACAATAAGTGCCTACCTATATATCAGAACCCAACTAATCCCAATTCCTAATGCATCCCAGAACACTACATACTTGACACCATCCTTTGGTAATCCAATGATTGGAGTTCTCATCAAAATCATCCTCAACTACTAAAAATCATACTGGTACGTCTTTACACAAATTAAGAGAGGCAACTTTCAGGTAAATGCTATCATGGTGGGTGATATACTAGATAAATCAAGTATGAATCTCTAGTAATATCCTGCCAATCAAAGGAAAATTTTCAACTCCATCATGCTCTTGGGTGGCTCCCAAGCTAACACTACCTAGACTATGGCTGGGTCCACTACCACTCAAACATCTAAGATACCATGTCCCATAAAGTGGACCACCAAAATCAAGATTTGTAACTTTAAGATATTTATGTTAATACTTTTCTATCAAAGTATGTCCAAAACTACCCTCAACTATCTTACATGATCCTCCTCAGACGCCAAGTACACAAGTATATCATCTATGAATACAACCATGAAATGGCTTAAAAGGGTTTAAAGGCCCAATTCATGAGTCCCATGAATGGTGCTGGGTTGTTTTTCATTTCTATGGTCATCACTAAGTACTTATAGTGATCATAGTGACATATGAATGTCATTTTTGGTATATCCCCATCCTATAGTAACAACTACTTCTACCTTACATGAGGTTATACTTCAAGGACCATCATAACCCTCTCAACTGATCGAAGAGTTGATTAATCCTCAACACTGGATAATTATTCTTCATGGTCACCAAGTTCAAACACTGTTAGTCCACATATATCCTTAATCTCATGTATTCCTTCTCGGTGAAAAAAACTTGGGTTTCCCCAGGTGAAATACTAGGTATAAAAAATCCCTTTTTTCAAGTCCTTCAACTGAACCCTTCACACAAGATGGCCTTTGGGATCTATCCAATACACTGGCACAAATATCATTTCCTACCCAGGTTCTAGATCATTATAGAAAGTTATCTCATGATTGGGAGGTAAACTTGGAACATCCTTAAGAAATATGTCCTCATACATTTCCACCATTTTAGGAAACAATGAAATCATAACATACACTACAGAAAGGTTTAGGGTAGCCTACTGATGAGTAATTGGCTACAACCTCCTATGCATGATTCTATCCTATGTTGTCTGGGTTTCCTCTCCAGTGAAAAAGGAGAACCTGGTTTTGTCACTGTGGAAACACCACTTCCTCTACCTAAAATAGTAAATCTAATCATGAAATTTAGTTAACCAGTCAATACCATATGTGAATTCATAAGGCATAATCATTATTAAAAATAAATCGTAATAGATACTCTCACCTCTATGAGTCAGGTCACACCATCTACACAAGTGTGTGATCACAGAGCCATCCCTAGTAAGAGTCTCCAAGATCAAGGGTCGAGCCAAAGACTCAACTAGAATCTATATGTCTCATAAAAGGAATGTGGAACGAAAGGAATGAATATTTCATGTGTCTATTAGTATTAAAACTAAGGTATAAAAAACACAAATATTTTCTCAAATCATTCATAGTGCATTAGAGTCATACAATTTGACTTCCTAAAGCTGCCCCCTCCCATGTTCTCTATATCACTAAGCCAGGGAAGGACCACCTAGAGGTGGTGGTAGTAATAAGTCAAAGAGTATACCACCTCATGATGATCTCCCATCTCCTCTTCAATTCCCACCACCCTATGAACCTTCCTGATCCTTCCACTGATTCTGCCTTGGTGGCCCATCCAGAGCATCTTTGCCAGCTACAAAATGGGCCATAAAATCTATTGAAATATTTACTCTACAATCCCATGAGTAGAAATGCCTCTCCTTGGGATGACTAGACCCTTCCTGTGAGCCCCGAATCAAAGAACATCTATCCTATGACATTATCCTAAAATTCCTTAAATGTCCACCCCCCCTGAGACTGTTGTTGACTCCCTACTATAAAGGAATCTTTTCTAGAATGACTACTACTTGAAACCACTGGATACATCAAATCAACAGGGAAAATATATAAAACCAAATCTAACTATAACACCAAAAAATATGTAGGAATTAATATAGTGATAACAGTGGTCCATATGTCTCTACACAACCCCTGCTCAAAATTTTGATCTTAGAATAACATGTAATGAACTGTATCCATCGAGTCCCTGTAGAGGTTTCTAAATCTTGATGAATAATCATTTACTATTGTGTTTCCATGATGAAGCTATAGAATCTATTTTATAAACATATCCCTCTACATATTAGGTGAAAAATACTCTTTGAAAAGGTTTTCAAACTATGATCAAGTGATATTTTCCATATTTTAATATTGGTTCATCAAACCAAAATATTTCATTGTTGAGCTATGAAGAAGGACCTTCGCCAGGAACACAATAAGATCTATCAATGTCTTAACCATATGGGAAACTCAGGTCACGATCTCAAGCTTTTCCTCATCCATCTAATAGCTTAAGCTTTCATTTGAACCTGAGGGGTCTCTGTCCAAGAAACTCGTGAGTTTCACTTAGCCATTGCACCTCGTCTTCTCGTACATCACGTACCATGTTCCTCTCCATAAGTGGTGGCATATTTAGTGCAGCACCTAGAATAAAAAATCCTAGGAACTTGTCCCTGTAACGATGCACCATCATTGAGGGGATAATCCACATGATCTTTTGGTTGAATCCAAGCTGGCATACGTTGTGGAGGCATCCTAAATTAAACAACATGTACCACTATCAATGAGTATATCTAAAGAGAGATATCAATAAGTACATGAAAGAAAAATCTTATTCCTATATGATGCAAGTACCATTGTATTTTCTGTTTCATTTTTTCTCAATTACCTATTTGAAAAGATGGTAATCGGACTCATATTGTATGTATATGTTGGCTACTACACCAAAACAGTTTACTCGGTCTTGAAAGATGAACTCTTAACTCTTATCATTATCTCCAAAAAAAATCTGTCATACTCCAGTCCTAAGGTTTAACTGACCACATTGATGCAACTGTGTCACAAACTGTCCTAGTGGGCCCATGCCACTACTCTCCACTCTCACCTCTAACTGGCCATGGTTTGGTGAGTTGTTCTGAGTAAGAATATCACTAACATTGGAGGCCTTAGTTAAAGTACATGTACACACACAAACATATACAAGCCTATAAAATTATGAATTTAATAAATCCTAAAAATAATGCATGTATACATCTAAATCCCACAATCATAGTAATAATTGAAGTAAGGGAATTTAAAAATGGTCCAAATAGAATCCCACCCCATTGAGTCAAAAAGAATGTCTATCATAGAAGCAAAAATGGGAATGCTATCAAAATACTGCATGAACACACATTAATCTTTCCAGTATCACTAAGAACCGTTTATTACTAATCCATATAGGACACAGTCAAAATGTCTATATTCTTATCAGTACACAACAAGTGTGGGAAAAGTCCATACAACGGTGAGTATAACATTACCTAGTGGGACACCCTGAAACCAAAAATCATAAAAAAAAGTCAGAACTACACATGTATATATCTATCTTACATAAAACATGAATAAAATAATATACTTAATAAAGACACATAGTCTAAAGGTATGTCACATATTTAGTATTCTAGACTTGGATTTTATCTCTAAAATTCCCATAGCACAATTCTGAGAGAAAAAAATCTTGAGTATGATAGTACCAATGATGTCCATTGTAGAAGTAATTATCATCAGGTATTTCAATTAGATGTTCACATTGATGTTCTGAAGGGATAAAATACCAAGAATATAATCAATCCCAAGGACATGGGGGGTAAAAATAACTAAATTTGTATTAAACCACTAAATAGAGTATCAATGATCCTGAAGTGTTGGTCCCTACAATACCAATAACTCCACATAGAGAATGTAGATTAATGGAATATCTCACCTTAGGCCTCACAAATGGATTCCAAAAAATCTATCCAAAAAGTAATGCTGAATGGATCACTATCCTAGGAGTAGGAGGGGATTCCATACAAACCCTCAGTGAATGGATATGGGGAAATCAAACTACCATAATATGACCATGATATATAGGAAAAGGTATCCATGCCGTGATTTATAAAGTACACGGTGTCTAGAAGGGTTACACTCCATGTCCATTGACCCAAGGTCCTATTAGTGTGAATGAACCATGTATCATTCCCATTTCCATGTAAAATAACATGAAATATTGGTTTCCCATGTACTGTACCTATGTACTAGTACTTGGATAATCCCTTGTACTTGTCTAGGCTATGTCAGTGTAGAGGAGTATACAACATTATCCAACCTGTATACTCTATCCCATGTATATGTACCCTTTTAGGAACATTCCAGGCCATTGGGGATAGGTCACATGATGTACCATAGATTCAAACACAATTTGATTATTAACTATATCCTTAAACCCTAGCCACCACATAGGGGGGTGAGGGTGGGGCATACAATGTGAGAAACATCATTACATTCCATTTAGTGAATAATTTTCCAAAATTCAAAATCTAAAATCCATGTTCATTCTAGTGACTCAAGCTTTCAGGGTCCATCTTGTCCATAAAATCAAGGAACCTCCTCATCTGACCCTCACTTTTGAAAAATATAAATTTTCAGCCTTCAAATATTTTTGAAAAGTTAGATTGTTTTTTCATCATCAATGCACACCAAAGAACATGAAATCAATAATCCAAACCCATCAGGTTAAAAAACATGTTCATCTTTGTAGAAACATCATTTCATTCCAATACAAGATATATCATTTAATTTCATTTCACCATGAAATGGGTGTGTGAATATTGATTCATTGGAATATGTTGAACCATGGGGAAAACAAAAAATTCATGTGCTGAATGATGAATTAGGGGAAAAATACACAAGAACAACCATGAGTAATGAACCACAGAAAAATTTTTTATAGGAATTAATCCATATCTATTATAATAAAAATGAATAATAAATAATCATAATGTAAATCTCCGAGTAAAATCTCTAAAAAATAAACTCACACCGCAAGATGACCAATACTGAAATGAATTTGTTGGTCAATTTATTCAAATTCATTAAAGAAATTAATAATGAGAAAATAATCCTAAAAAAATTTTATAACCTAATTTAGATCGATCATTTCTAAATAAAATAGTTGTTCTAGGATTATAGGAGATATCATTTGATTCTGTCTTGCACCGGTTTCTGATCCTTGATCTGGTCATCATCCTTTAATGGAATCTCATTCCATGATCTCTAATGGATCTCCAACAAATTGTAGGGTTATATAGATAACATGGAATTTTTGTATAAGCATATATTTAATTTAATAATCCGGTATTTGTATAAATGAATAAATGAATAAATTTATTTTATTTATTTTATTCATTTTAAACTCATAATGAATTTTCTACAAACTCCCCACACTGACTAAAGTTATGTCACGTCTATGTTAAAACAAACATTCCGAACTTATTGGTTCCCTTAGACTTCTGGTACGTGACCCCATTTAGAAGATATTCCACTTTTTAAAGTAGGACTATGAGTAAATGATTTATAATATATGAAATATATTTTAATAATTTATTATAAGAACACGATGCCTCAAAATCACACACCATCTCAACACCTAGTCTCAGAAATAATCAATATAATATCCAAAAATAATACACGTAAAATTCGTGTCACTAAAAAATCTATATTATGTAATCATAAAAATGAATGTAATTTAATTATAACTAGTTTTACTATAAATATTTTTTATTTTAACACTAATATAAAAAATTATAAAGTGACTTAAAATTATTAAAAAATATCAAACAAATTTTTATAGTTTTCCCATTATCAGCCCATTCATAACATTTAAAATTTTAAATGATTAAACATTTTATTTAAAATTGATAAATGAATATAATCTTAAAAAATATTTCTCATTACATAAAAATACAATTTTATGAACAGAATTATATATCATTATATAATAGGAAAAAATAAAAATATTTAGGATATTACACTCTCATATGGGATTCCGCTTTATTAGTTTTTCCCTATATTCAACCAGGTGTCTAAAAAATATATAAAAAGGGGATAAGTTATTAACATATAACATAAACTATATGACCCTTAATTTTTATTGATTGGTTAACATATATATGATAATATTTTATTTTAAAGTAACTCCAATCAATCATAAGAGATATACTATAAATACACTTTTAAAAATAAAAAACCTGAAAATTTTGATATATTTGATTATGAAATGGATGTAGTACCAATATGTATGTTATCATTATTTTATGATCCAAAACCTCAAACAGTATAATAGTCAGTGGTGAAAAAATTTAGACTATTACCATCTTATGTATCCCATACTATGATGAAAAATATATGAATACACGATCACTGAATAAATATTTTTTATGGTTATATATTATATATATGTTTTATAGTGTTTTATCATTGTTATTTTTAATATTTTCTTATATAAATAATGTATTATTATTTTATTAAAATATTTTCTCATCAATTATCTACTATAGTATTGGAAGAAAAAATTAAAACCAATGAAACCAGTTGCATGGTCATTGTGATATTTAACAACATTCCCTTACAAGCAAAGGAATTTTTCAAGGTTTTATAAAAGAATATATAGAGGTAATTTAATTAGATATAATTATATTAAATTTGAATTATCTATAATGTGATTATTGAATTATGTGAAGATATTATTTTACCATATCATTAAAATATTTTATGGGGTTATGTCGCATTCGCATGCTACCATACCAAATAAATTAAATCACAATAATTTATCTATAATGGGGATTTTCCAAAATGCAGACGAATGAATAAAATTATTAAATAGATATTTCCAAATGATTTAATGATTTATGAAAATCGGGGTTATGCTTTAACATCTACTGTATAATCTATCTCCCTTAGTTTTAAATTTTTTAGAAAAATCTATTTGAGGTAATTGTTCAGTTATAATTCTACAGAAGTATTTATTAAGGTATCTATAATATAGATATTAAATATTTAAATAATTTTCATAGATAATGATAATGGATTTAAAAATTTAATATTTTCCTCAAATAAATATTCAGATTTTGATTTTATTACTTTACAAATTGTAAATTCTATGAAATTGAGATCAATTAGTGGATGAAAGTGGTTCATCCTAAATAAGATCCATGTTATAAGATTTTAAAAATTAGTGTCGAATATATACATTGAAATAATGTTTGGGTGATTAGGTGTCTTTAGTAAAGTTTTATTTTTTCCACACACTATTAATTTATATATATAATAATTTAAAAATAAAATAAAAATATTTTTAAAAAATATAAATTTAAATGATTATATAACCTTGATATTTATACCTTCATGAGTTCTTTATTCATTAATTTCTTACAACCTCAACCAAAAATTTTAAAATTAAAAATCCATAAATTGTTAGTAGATTATTCTAAATAAATTGACATTAAAAACCCTATTCATTTTTGTTTGGCCTTAACTTCCATATATGTGATCATGTATTTGAAGGATGAGTATTATAATATTACTAATTTTTTTTTCATGTGATAGAAAAAAAAGTTTTCACCTTTTTTATGCAATAAAAAAATAAAAAACTTAAGTATCAGTTATTTCTCATTCATAATTACAAACGAATTTCATAACTCATTTTTATTTGTCTTTTTCATTTTTTGATGTGGTAGATAGTATTTATTGGTATAAATTTTGAAGAAAGTGATTTTATTGATGTCTATCATATCAATTTAATCTAAAGGTGAAGGTAGGTGATAAAATATGTTTTTGAACAAATGGTATTAATTTCTAAAAAATAAAATAGTCATTGAAGACATTAACGGACATTACTATAATAATAACTATGAGAGCATAGAAAATTATTTTTAAATAAATATAAATTTCCCAGTATTTTATTATGAATATTAAATTTATATGTATGGTTCAAGGGAATATTCATTTTTGATGCCCTATATCAAAAGTTACTAACAATCATATTTATATTTTTTCTGAAAAATTTATACTGAACTTGTGAATAAAAAACTGTATATGGTCACAATGAATCATCATTTATTCCCTTTTTATGAAATGGAATATTGAATTTTTTTATTAAATAAATGTTTCAATAAGAATATTACAATAAATTTGATAATATTTGAATGATATACATATAATTTTTAAGGCCTCTATACAGGAAGAGAATACAAAAATTATGAAATAGACCAATGATTCAACAATCCGTAACATCATAGAGTAATTGGATATATTAGTTTCTTAATGAATTATAATATTTTATCAATGATCATGATGTTGGGGAATGGAATTCTATGTTTTAAAAATATAAATAATAAAAAATTATATTATGCAAGGAAGTGATTTCAATATATATTTGGAATGTTTAATTTACATGGATTATTATTATCTATTGAAATATATACATTTTATATTATATTTAAACATAGAAAAATAATAATTGTAAATTTTTTTGCAAGAGGTAGTATTTTCAAATTTTATCACAATGGGAATCTAGATTTCTTTAAAAAAAAATTAGTATGTAATTTTCATTGGAGTGTCAATGAAAAATTGATAATAAATAATAAAAATCTGGTTGATAAATTATTAGATAATTTTAATTTTTTGGAAATGATATAAAATGTGATAGGTACATTGAATCTAAAATCACATGTTCATTTTATAAAATAAAGAAATTTTGGTATTAAAACTTAGTATTTGATAGATATATATAGTTATAAATGTTATGTTTAAATAAAATTGTTAAAAATCATCAATATTTTAATTGAATACCATTTAATTTGGATAATTTGGATAGAAAATCAACAATATGAGAAAATTGTTTTTATATTTGAAAAAGATATATTAGAATATTTCTAAAATGATGTGCATGTGGTCGTTTTTCAATAGAGATAACAATATGAAGTAAAATTTCACGAAATGTTAGAATCATAAGAGAATAAGTGTGATATCTACCCTTATAAAACATCATTTATATATCTTAAAATAAAATTAATTAATATAAGGTGATTAAATTTTGATTTCTTTTGAAATGATAAATCAATTGAGGGTTAATATTTTGATTTTTGAGTATATTTTTTATCTATTTTTCGAAGAATAAAAATATTTAAGAAGAAAAATAATCCCTATTAATAATGACACAACTTATTTCATGTAAAAGGCAAGGCACCCCAACCATTTTTTCCTTTTCTCTAGATTTCTTCTAGGGGTTTCATGCCATAATTGTCCAATATTAACCACCATTCTCACCCATCACCTAGGATACCATGTTTAATTTTTGGCTATAAATTGACTTCAAGGTGTCCTCATTTCACATGATATTGTCAAATTTGGATGAGAAATAGGGGGTCTCATAGTTATTCAACATGGTATCTCCTTCTCATTATAGGTATGATTTTTATTGCTAAAACATAAGGTGACTATGTAAAGAAATTATTTATTCAGTAATAGGAAGATAAACTATTCATGAAATAAAACTTCGCCATTATTTCTCCTTTATTAGTGTAAAGGATCCTAAGATCACTAATACTCTTATTCTATTGGACCAGATTCTCTAGAGAGAACCATTCTAGGAAAAGCATTCCCAATTCACTATGGGTATCTCAAGATAGAGAAAATAAATCTAGTTGAACCTAACTAGGGATATTCACCTTCCCCAACTGACAATAAGTTGAATCACCTTTCCTAGTTCTTTCAAGGTTGAATAAACTTACTAATATCCTCATGAAAAACTTACTAGGGATAATATCTCTACCCATCCCTCACATGGGAAAAGTACATTACTTGTCACAAAATAGGGATAAGAACCTCTTCTTTCTTTCACGACTATAATGTTATACACTAATCCTCTGTTAGAGAGAATCCACCTCTACGACCTTCTGTATGGTGACTCACTCAATTATTCTTCCATACAAGGGTACCATGAAAACCCTGATTCCAATGGTAGAAAATCCATTTACTTAGGGCTCTTACATGTGAATCCAATTTTCATGGCCTCCTATAAAAGAAAAGGATTCAAAAAATTAGTTAATGTTCACAATTTTTATTACTTAAATATTATAATACCTCATTAAAAGGATGAACTGAAATTGTCCTCCTAGATAGATAGGACCCTAAGGGTTATAATAAAAATTTATCAACATGATAATGGGGGTCATTTCCATGAGGAAAACTGAATGGGCTCTAATAGATATGGCTTCCCATATTGGCTACCCAAATGATGAGTTTTCCTTCCTTATCCACTCAATTAGGTATCTGGTCCTAGGATTCCTTATTTTATACGTGCCCCAATTCTATTTTCATTGATTGTTACATCAGCATTAATCATTATATAATATTGGGAGAGAGAAAGTGTGTTGTAGAATCATCCATGACTACTCATCACATGTAGATGTTGGGAATCACATATTCAAGTTTAATCTCCCTAAATTCAATCCATGTTCCCAAGAAACACCAATGGGTTCTCATCCAAAAACCCTAACCTTTTCCTCATGAGACCATATCCTCCATTGATTTCACCCTTCCATCCTGATCTTGACACTATGAAAAGGGATATTAGATATTATATATTGAAATCCTACAATGTATAAGACCAAAATAATTACTAAAAGGGATATATTCCCTATGATTCCTATATCTAGGCATACAATTTATAATCCCCACTATGTCCAATTTTAACACCTCTTCCACTTCATGGCCATTTTAGTCATATGACATAAAATATCATGATAGTCTTCATGTCACATGATTATAAATTTCATTGTACAATACATTTACCTACATTTATATATGAATAATTGAAATAAATGGGGTTTGATTCCTATTAGTAAAGATATTTAGTAATACTACTTATTATTCAAACCCTACATCATAATGATTTAAGTTCTTCATAAAAATTTTGCATTCCATGTGATCTCAAACATCTCTTCCCATTGGATCATATTACCTCCAAGACACTTTATCACATATAATTGGGACATATTCCCTATAAACCACCAATATTCATGGTAAATATTCGTAAAATTACATGAATCATCTTCATGCACCCATATTTCTCATTAAATCACTTATGTCCCTCATCATTAGAAAATATTCCCCTTTATTCATGATGAAGTTTCACCAGGGTTGTATTCATTGAGAACCATTTAATGTGGAAATATTTAGGATAATGAAATCATCCATCTTAGTAGAACAAATGTGTATGATTCAAACTATCCCAATATCTCAGAAGTCGATATTTTATATGAAGCAAACCTATATAGAGGGGTCCATATTCCGATTCAGGTCAACTATAAAAGTTTTATCATGAATAACTCTAACCCCAATAATTGTTATAAACATTTTTTCATGTAATATATAGGTCCTTGAGGAAAAATCATTAAAGTAACTATACCTAGTCAAGGTTTCATTACTTAAATAGATTACATGGTGTATATGATGTTACGTAAAAAGGTATAGTGCGGCCAGTAAATTGAAACTAAATGACATGGGTTTTGATTCCCATTATAGTGATACATAGAAATATCATATTAGAATCCCAATATGACCACCTCTAATACCTTTATCCTCCTAGGAAAGTAATGAATCCTACAGTTCCTAACTATTAGTATTTAAATTAAATCATCACTAGTTCACATGTGGAATATAAATTGCCTTTGATACATGCATAGTTTCACATAAATTCATGATTTTGATCTAATTACTAGTGTAGTGGTACCTAATCCAGTACTGGGATTTTTGAATGATTCCCAAACACATGTTCAATATATAATACTCTCTTGAAGTATGAAATAATTTCACTAAATGGTTTGAGATGACACTGAACATCAATCCTCTCGACTAATGATCATTTTAAAATGTTGTTAGTATTGTCATAGGGACCACTTGCCTTTGGATAAGAAATCGATGATGACTAAAAATGAAATGGTAAAATGCTCATCAGGGTTTCCATCAGAAAAATATGGTGAACACAATGTGAATATTTTACTCAAAAATGTTATGGACAATGTGTTATTTTATGTGTGATATTTCCAAATGGATTAGATTGTTTGTGTTTGACGATTTTTACGTTACGTGTATCTTCTTGGACATCTAAACCAATGAAAAAAATAGATATCAATTAAAACTAATGGAATCATCAATGAATTAAACATAACAATCAAACACCCCAAAAGGACTACCTCACTAAACAAGAGGAAACTATCATCAATGCAACACCTCCAACACTGACTAACAAATGAACTAATTTGATATTAGTATTCCAATAGAGACATCAATTTTCTTGATAAAATCATGAACTTCTCTAGGAGGAGATGACGTGAAAACCATCCTTTCAATGATCGATTGTGGAGAAGTTTGTGGCTCATACAACCAGATCCAATTTCCTTAGAGTAATTTCTCTTGAGTAGGAAAATTCAATCCATTATTTTCTATGGGATATTTATAAAGAGCACAAAAATATACTCAAAATAGAATAAGAGACACCAAAAATTTATCCTGTTAAGAATTTCCTTTATCAAAATTAAACGATCACTGGTCCTCGTGAATATGGTGACAATTTTTTCTCAAACATTCCCAACCTATTCAATCAGGATTGGGAACCAAGGAGAAGTTCTAGATGGGGGAAAATGATGTTGATGGATTGTAATGAGCCCATACACCCATTTTAATCAACTTGACTAATTATCATATTTTGGCTATCTGAGAAGAGAATACATATATTTATACTGTATAGTAAACCAGCCAATAATCATTATATTGTACTCTTAGGTGAATCATAGTGACATATTTTGATAATAAATATAGAGAATGTTTATATTCGTTAATTAAATGAGGAATCATATCAACATATTCAAATATAAATTGATGATAAAAATGAACCCATATTTCTATTCCAACAAAATGGTAGCTGATATCTATGTTTTTACAAAATGAGACCATCAGAACAAACTAGGGGAAGTGGAAGAGCATACATATAGACCTTCCGACAAATTATAATTTTTTGGTATATAATATTAGTAATAAAAATGAAGTTGAAATATTATTATATCCACCAATATGGAGGTTTATATTTATATTCCTATCAATATGGAAACAACTCGTCAACATATTCTAGAAGCTAGTAAGAGAAAATACCAAGTTTATACACATATTGAATAGGATAATTTAATTATTCTATAGACGGATAAATAAAGTGAGGATGAATATATTCTTGTTCTTACTGGAGTACACTTTCATTCACCGATAATCACTTAAGGGCTTTCACATTTTACTAAAAAAATACAAAAATAGATTTCTGACCTATTCTTGATGTCCCTATAGAATATAATTATATTTATACTCAGTTAATAGGTGATCAATGTAAAATTTCCATGATATTATCTAGTAAAACTCATATACTGGTCCTCTCCTAGGTGAATCATCATTATATTTTGACGATAGCTAAATATCTTCAACCATATCATATCAACAATCCTACTCATACTTGTTAACTATGATGGAACATTATGTATACACCAAAGATAGAAATTTTTATATGTTTATATTGGTCATTTTGTCTTTTAATATGGGGTTTTTGTATGAATGGTGATTCCCAGAGTCGAGGTTATAGCCCTTGGCATTTGACCATGATTATGTAAATGGAATCAACAGGGGAAAAATACATATTCGATGTTGGATCGTATTCGTTCCACACACAAACTTTATATCCTTAGGGCCCTAAAACAACACTTAATAGAATCCAAGGATCCTAAAAACTCAACACTTATAAGGAAGAGTGGTTATAGCCTCAGAGGACCTCACTACAACATAAATATAAAAAATTCAGATGTCTTTCTCAGTGTACTCTCCACAAAAGTCCCCATAATAGTGATTAGAATATACACCCTAAAGGTGATCTCCTGGGAATAAGTTTCATAATTCATCCCAATATATAATAATTATGTGGGAGTGTAAATCATCCTTATGATAGAAAACGTGAAAATGACTATAGAGGAACTCCTATGGAATTCACTGTGAAGGCCCTCCCTATAGTGGCTTCACACCACATTAAGAACATTCTACACTTGTAACAAACACTCTAAGAGTGATATCATGTTGATAGAAAATAGAGAGATTGAATTAAACTACAATAAGTTCATAATCCTTAACTATTTATGTTTGATTCTATTTGAGGGACAACTCGGGGTAGTAATAATAATATGTATGGCATCTGAGAAAAATCGCCTTGGTTGAAATGGAATATATTACATATGAAAAGAAATGTCTTATTATTTTTAAATAGGGAAACAAACACTATACTAAAATTGGGTGGATGAATATCTATCCAAGAATGAGTAGAATAATGTTTTTATGTGGATAGAGATAGCCAAATGTTTTGTCCTAGTAATTTTCTATCCCATAGTCACCATATGTAAAAAATTTAAATAAGTCTTGAAGTGGAATGAATACATTATATATGACTATACCTATGGAAAAATCTACAATACCTAAGGGTGATGTATTATTTCAATGTGATGTAATACATTCATGTTGAGGTGGTAAGAGATCTTTACCTAGAAATTGAATCGACATACCTCTCAACATAATTTCATACAAATTTTGGGAGAAATGTTGTTGTTTACTTCAAGCATATATTATTATAATGAAGGTAATATTACATATAATTTTTTATTATACACTTGGAATTTTTATTGACATTGGATAGAATATAGATCATAAAATTTCACCCCACTCACTAAGTAATCTAATTAGCAGTGAAGATTAATATTTATATCATATCATCCAGAAATATTTTAAACCCACACTCTAAATATTCATGTTGGTCTATTAAGGGATTCAATGTCTTTTCTAATGACCATGAAAATAAATACTTTAGAGGATAATTACATCAATATTTTATTAAATCAAGGAACAAAAATTCAATAAGTTGTATCATTTCTGATTAACAAGACCAAAAACATTATAGATTGCATTATACGAAAATGGATCATGCTCATAAAGTGAAGTAAAATTGGACAATTACAATATAAAGGAACTAAATTTATAATGTTGTGATGTTCATAAACTTTACTGTATTGTGGGTGAAAACCTAGCCAGATGACAAGGATCATTTTTACCACCCCCACCACCACCCCACAACTCCTCAAATACCCAATAAAACATGTGATGTGATGATGGAAGAACCATTCCCAATCCCACATTAAGGGATAGGGGAATATATATTTCCACTCCTAAATCGATAAACAATTTATATATATTGGGAGAAGAATCAAATGAAGGGATAACCTTATAGTTCCTAGCCTTACAAGATTAATCCTCATCTATAGGGGCATTATTAGTGAATGTCATCAATTATTCCTCAGGGAAACCATCCATATATGAGAAATAGTGAAACCTCATAGGGGTCATAAGGTAAAGGGACCCACTATGTCGAATTATGTAATTAAAGGCCATAATCCCTCCTATATATGATTTTTTACTATTTTAGAATCCCTATTCTACTTTGATGAGGATGAGAAAATGATTCCTATAATTTACTATGAATAAGATAATATAAAAAATCTCAACATCGATAATAACACCAAGAACAACCTTCACATCAAATGGTATGATGTAGTAATATCCACATGAGCCATGGTTCACATCGGTGAAGCATAAATGCATATCCAAAACCAAAACCAATATTATATTATATAAACACTATCAAATTTCCTATTTACTCCTACTCATCACACCTCTAAAAATGAATATGGATATGGTGTAGTCTCATCCAACTCCCACCCACTATATTTGGAACATTAAAATAATTTCTATAATGTATGGTTTAAACAATATAAATCTTGAATGGAGTAATTAATGAATAATTGTAATAAACTACTCAACGAAAGTATTTTTAGTGAGTATAATTATTACTAAGAGGCTCATTCCTCTCTTATAATGTAAATTTAACCAAAATAAACCACTCAACCTATAAGAGAAGTTTTTAATCATAAATATGGGTTCATATTTGGGATATTAAATTATTAAATCTTAGTGGATGGAGAATTCTAAGAGTATACTCTACTGAGATAATAATGATATTTAATTCATGAAATCCTAGGATTTATCAAATTGGAAATCAAAAAATGGAAGAATAAAATTGATTATATCAGGTTTCACCCATGGATCCTACTAAGGAGTATTACAAGGTGATGTTCCCACATGATATCCTTGACTCCATTGAACCCACCCTAACCAAATATAGTCTATATAGGGGAGATTGTGCCTATATATCCAAAAGTTAACATATACTCTGATTGTGTAGAAGATACGTACTGACCGCCTAATTTTTGGAAGCATAAATTCCCCATTTCCAATGGTCTAGGGGATCCAATGAATCAAATGAATCAGATTGTTTCTCTATTTGGTCCCATGATATGGATGTTGAAGAAATAGGAAGTAAAAACAGAATGAATACATTTTCTATGATATGGATGTACCAACATCTGTTTGGTATATTAATATACAAATATGATTCACCACCAATTTGTAAGATCCATGAAAACAGTTCCCATATCAATTCATCTCAATGATAAAGTGGGAAATTACCATATACCTATATAAGTGTAAGGAAAAAAATTAATGTGTTGTGGAATATTTTACCAAATCTAAGGGATTAATATACTCCCTTAATATATAGAATCATAATGAGATTCTTATAGACATAAAAATCAAGAATATTTGTAGATAACTAAAGAAAATAATGATTTTGTTAAAGTATACCGGGGGATTTTAGGATTTCACAACAGTTTAACAGTTATTGGGGCTAGTATCTGATAGTCCATGGTTATGTTTTTTCAAAATCATTATTTTTTGGAAATAATTATCACAATATATATTTTTTAATCATCATTCTAAATATTACATGAAACCTCACTCAAGAAAATATTCTCATGTAATATCATAATAAACCTCTCCCTGAATAAGAAAACAACAAAAATCAACCAATAATAAGGACAGAAGGAGAATAAGTGTATTTTATTCAAGGATAAAAAGAATAAATTTTATTACATCTGGAAGGTGAAATAAGTAAATAATGTTAACACCACCATAGAAAAATCATTCTCTATTTTCTAGAGGCTAAAAATCCTAACAATATCAGTTGAAATGACCACCCTTATTACTACACCTTCCACATGTTTGTTAGTCAAGAATTTAATGAATTATTTGATTTTATAGATATTCTCCAGAATTTAGTTCATCATAATTAAATTGTTATAGGAAGATCCTTGTCGAAGGTTACTCATATTTCTATTTCTTCACTAGAGGACGAATTTGTATGATAAGAAATCATGAGTAGGTTTATAAGATATTAAATGACTGAATGACATTGAAATATGTAAAGTCAAGTGAAAGATCAGATTATATCACAACTAAACCAACTAATTGTGGCCAAAAACCATCCCTCTATATAAAACGGTATATGAAAAATCATCATTATCTATTTCATATAAAACATTTATCAATCAGCACTGGTGATACTATATTTAGTAGAAAAAATCAACACTAGTATTTGAATATACTTTAGATCATCTCAAAATTCGAACCTAAATCTTTGGGAGGACAAGAAGTGACCAAGATAACAAGTCAATGGGAACCACCCCATCAATTAGACTCATCATCAGATGAAGAATAATGATATAGTTATATAAATGTGATCCACTAGAAGTCCCCTTATCTAGAAGAGAAGATTCATATAAACCGAATATTCCTACACATAATCAGAGATAAAGAGGATGAGGTTATTGTGGAAATGTATTTTAAATAAAATGAGGAAAAAATAGTGCTTGAAATATAGAAAACATTTATGTGAAGTATTTAAATGTCCTAGATACCAAAAAACCAGACCTATAATGATCCTAAAAGGAAGAATGATCTCATTCTAAGTCATCTAACATGTATTTAGAGATAGGGTTTTCAATTAAACACCATCCTATAAAAAGGGAAGTTTATCCCAACCTATGATCCATAAGAAATCCACATTTTTTATCAATTAAAGGAATCATAAACATTATAAGAATTTTTTTCTAGGCTATATGCCAAGGACTAGCCCTAGGATTGGAGGCACCTGTCTATGGTTAAAAAATATGGCAACATTATGTAATTTTACATTGATCTATAAATTATTCATATTTTTATTTCTCTTCCTCTCTCTATAAATATTACACATTCCCCTAGGGAATTCGTTTTCAGAAAACATTATTTGAAGTCTAAATTCCCTAGATCCATAGAACATCCAGTGAAGAATAAACTTATTGTATTCTACACGTCCATGTAACTCGTAGTGAAATATTAGGAAGTAATGATAATTGGGAATATTAATCCCTTATATATATCTATAAATCTCAATGACTTCAATTTTCATCAATTCCTGGTTGATAATGGTTTTTGGACCAATCTCATAGAAATTTGGACACTCTATATCAAGGGTCATACTGAGGTTGACTAAAATCCCTCTAAAATGAAAATTCATCGAAATAAAAATAGTGAGAACAATCTACTAATGAGTAGAAGAATTAGATTCTAGTTTTATGATATCAATCTGACATTGAATTTAGGATTGTTCATTCGGACACAACCTTGATCATCCCACGAGGAATGTTGTGGCTCCATAATCATGTAGTGACACCTTTATCTTACCTCACATACCTTAAATATTCCATCAATGGGTTGGTCATAGTGTTTCATGCAAATAACGATCCCTTTTCATCCTATGAATTCCAACATATATATACATATATCTATAAAAAAGAAAATAAGTATCTAAAGGTGGAGAATACTATCTGGATAAATAAAACCAATGTCGTGGAGGCTAGTTGTACTAGAACATAGAATGAACTCAGAAAATACTATGTATTTTCCATCAATCAAATCATGATAATCACCCTGTGATTTAAAGGAGATCATGTCTGGTGGTACTCCCCCATCCTCATGACGTTGACTATGTTGGATTATCCCTTCCAAGTAGATAAAAAAAATAATTGTCATATAGTTGAAAGAGTCCTAAAGAAAGGCCCCTTTGTTTCTAGTATCTATAGAGTACTTAGTGTTATACTCAATATCTAAAAATAATTTTACATCATCCATCATAGCAGAAAGTTCCACTACATCATCTCTAGAATCTCAATATGTCAAAAGATTCTTTTTCAATCATGATAGTGAGAAAGAAGTGGAAAATATAAGGTTTTTCCTATTATTAACCTT
Source organism: Viscum album (assembly GCA_963277665.1). Classification (NCBI taxonomy): domain Eukaryota; kingdom Viridiplantae; phylum Streptophyta; class Magnoliopsida; order Santalales; family Viscaceae; genus Viscum; species Viscum album. The sequence continues at coordinate 369,794,953 of OY728132.1, read as the reverse complement.
TTTTTTATTCAAAAAATGACACTTCATCCTCTAAAATACCTCATAATGTTTCTCTATACTATACCCCAACATGAACACTCTCAGTATATATAGATTCCTTCTTTTCATTTAAAGAAACACTTATGACTCAATATACGCATCCCTAGAGCCAATGCCCTTGTCAGAACCTACTGGTTGGGATTCATTAGGATGATTCCAACACTGATATATGAAAAAATAGGCTCAAATATACTCATATATGGTTGTATATATCACTAATCATTGTATATCAAAGAAGGTCGATGAATATAAATTCAGGTATCCAAAAATGTCGGATTCACCTCTGTTTCCACCATCGTACTACCATTGTGTCATGATGATCACAAATATGAGATAACAGATTGCTGTTCTTAGAAACAGGTGTACAATGATCAATTGATTTGGATGTTATCAAACCCTATGGGGAAAAATATATGTGGTGATCAAATAACTTGGGGAGAAAATAATAAGAATAAAATATAAGATCAATCCTCGATTGATGTTTTTTTCTCTCATGAATCATTTCCATGAGGATAATAATGAAGAAATTATAGTTTCAATGTAATTCTCCCAAAATCAGCCACCAATAAACCCATCCCGTGAATACACATGATCCATGGATAAATCTGGTGGTTTACTGATTTGTGCTCGTTGTAGGAATAAAAAACGGGGAAAGGAAACAATTCAAAAAACCAACCTACCTCAATTTCAATCAATCACTAATGAAGAAAGATGTAGCGATGTAGTTGTTTGTGATATCCTTCAATTCCATTCCATTCTGGCCACATAACCTCTATTTGGCCATTTCCAAAAATAAGATATCATTATACACACTCCAAAGGCCCTCCAACAATTTTCATGGTTATAAAACTCTCCCAATTTTTTTCATATGGTCTTATTTAAAGAGGGGAAAATTTGGTCTCCATTTCACTATGTCAAAAAACAAATAAATAAAATAAATTAAATAAATAAATTATTTTATTTATTTTTGTCCGTGATGACTTTTCCATAAATGACCCACACTGACCTAGTTTATGTTGTTCCTAGGGTAAAACCCGAATTCTGAACTCCATGGTTCCCTCATATTTCTAATCTAGGAACCTGCTTAAATTTTATTCTAGATTTTTATGAAAATATCAAATACATGATATTTTATATATTTAATATATTTTTTATATTTATTCAAATCACACCAAGTCGTAAAATTGGATGACATATTAGCTCCTAGTCTAAAAAATAAACCATATAATATACAAAAATAATACACAAAACATTAGAGATGTTACATTCACCCCACTTATAATATTTACTCCCCAAAAAGAAATAACATGGGTAACCCAAAGAGATGGGGTAATAAAAATGAATTTGAGACTTAAGCTCCAATGTGCCCTCCTAAAAATTCTTGTTCTATCCCCAGAAAAACAAAAGGGGAATCAATCGCCCATAAATGATCCTCTCCCACCGATCCTCAATATATACTAGCTAATATACAGATGTAGCTACATCCCCAATTCCCATCTTGACCAAGTCTATAACATGTCATAGTTCATGTACATATATCATATGTTGTGATTTGTGGAAGACATCATGTACTTACACCAACATTAGTAGTAGATCTAAGCTTTAAACCACCTTTCCAACTATACATAGTAGCTAGAAGAGACTAATGTATCTCAGAGATAACTTTCCATGATGAAAAAATATCTTCAATACATGTTGAGATGATACCCTTAGGAATACTTGGTATCACTCCTAAAACTCTAATGGTCTTCATCATTAGTTCACACAATCCTTATGATGGCTCAATTCAGTCTTCATATACTTGAAGATAACTCTCACTTTCTCAGTAGTAGCTTGAACCTACTTTGATCCCATGAGTTATGACTCTCCAAGACTAGTACGAAAAAGTGGTGACATGTAGGGCCACCCATAAAGATCATCAAATGACGCCATACCAGTGTAGAAATGTTAGTTGTTTCTCTATGAGAATTTCATCAAGGGTAGTTTATCCTCCAAACTATGAACAATTTACAATATCCAAGACCACAACATGTCTTCCAAGACTTGGTTCTCCGATCTATCTGGCTGTCAGTTTAGGGATGAAACACCATGATTAAGAAGAACTGAGTCCTAAAATATTCCTGTAATCCTCTCCATAAAAGATATTTGAAGTGATAATCATGGTCATAGATGATTGTGAAGGGAAATCCATGGAGTTAGACTATCTCTTGCATGTACAGGCACCCCAAGCTCTATACTAAACGTTTCTCTTGAATAGCTAGGAAGTGGGATGACTAGGTGAGTCATCATATGGTCTCCCTAATGGAATCAGGTCTCTTAGACAAACATTGTAATAGCACCATGAAATCCAATGGGTATCCCATACCACTTTCTCTTTGAAACCTCAAGGGGTTGAGTTAAACCCAAATGGACATAGTTCTTAGCCTTTACCGGCTAACAAGTATGTCATCAAGAGATAAACTCTTCAAATCCTTTCTTCATACCTATATAACAAATTTATGTCGGAGGTACTATAACATTTTATCCACACTAGTATGTCTCACCAATGGGGATTCATAAAACTCCAACGACACCTCCTCTGGGAACATAAATAGTACCATCGATCATACTATGAAATGGATAACATGTTATCCACCTTCAGAATATCCATCAGGAGCACTTTCGTTCAATATCTGAGTACATATGGTCTCGTAGTCAGTATCTCCATGATTGAAATCACTTAGACACTATAAAAGTGGTGGGGTAACAACCATAAATTGAACATATGAATAACTATCATTGTCCATGATGTTCAACTACAACAAGGCTACATGGCTTGATGTCTTAGTCAACAATTGAGAACAAGATCTCATGTTAAGAGAATCTACCACCATTTTCACCTTCTCCTGAGTATATATAATAAATAATTTATACTATTAGAGGAACACTAGCCATATAATTTGCATCATGTTAGGATCCTTCGAAAAAAATATATAGTTGAGAATATTTGGATCTGTGTAAATAATAAACTGCTCGCTCATCAGCTAGTGTCTCCACATCTATAAAGATAAAAATTCCACAAGTAACACAAGACCATGGTTCATATAGTTATAATCATTTGGTCTCAACTAGAATTAAAAATATAAAATAATTTCCTACCTCTTCATCAACACAAAAAAAATGTTGTGTCCCTAATTCACCATGTAAAACTATGTACTAGACACCCTCCTCTAGATATCTCAAGATGGAGAGCTCATCTTCCTATAACTCAGTGCATGAAGGAATGTATGGAACCTTTCTATCCATATAAAAGGCTACCCATTCCACATTAAGTCTTTTAATGGTGTTGCTACTATAGATAATTTGGGTAATGAATTCTAATATTATATTTCCAACCCAAAGAAACTATGTACCTCGGTACCACACTTGGGTGGATCCTAATAAGGCACCACCTCAACCTTTTCTGGATCCACTGAAACTCCATCCCCAGATATGATGTGTCTCAGAAGGAGGACCTCTAAAATACACAACTTATACTTCAAGATCTAATGGTAATGATGGTGCTCTCAATGTATGTCTAGGACCATCCTCATGTTTCTTGTGTACTCCTCATCATACGCCAAATACATTGAGATGTAATTGATGAAGACCAACACAAATTTTTAAAATAAAGGGAGAATGATACATTTCATGAGTCCCATACACAATTTTGGAAAATTATTCATGCCAAATAGAATAACCAAGTACTCATAGTGACTATAATGACATCTAAATTATGTATTTGGTATGCCATCATCTTGTACTCACAACTAGTGATAGACTGACCGAAGGTCAATCTCCAAGAACCATCAATCCCATCATAACTTATCAATGAGTTCTAGATCCTTGGTTTGGGATACTATTTATTCATGGTCACCTGGTTCAAGAATCATTAATCCACACATAAGCTCAATATACCATCAACATTCATGGAAAACAACACTGGAGATGAATAAGGGGAAAATATGGGTCTCAAAAACACCATGTCCCATAATTCCTCCAAATAAAACCTCATCTCACAAATCTCAACATGAGATATCTGATATGCTGGTGAATATATTAATTTCATCCCAGGATGTAAGTCGATACAGAAGTCCCTCTCTTGGTGGGGAGGTAAAAATGGTACATTCTTAAGAAAGAATTCATCACACTACATGACTACTGTAGGAAACTGATATACCAAAGCATCCATTACTCTATGAGTCATGCTATCCAACTGTTGAACAGTCAGATTCACTTTGGTATTTCAAAGCTCTTCCTGCTCTACCATGATCTTAATTTCACCCAAAAATGAAACATTATCCCAGCACTAAATTAACACTATATCCAGCACCTAAAATAGTCAATATGAGCATGAAATGTGGATATCCATTCCATACCCAAGATGATGTTGTAAGCCTCATTAAGGAAATAAAGAGATACAATACAAAAATCTCACATCCATGAATCATATTAAATTGTCGGATTAAATATGTAATTTCTGGGTCACACCTTGTCAGAGTCTCCAAATATAATGGTTAATCCAAAGGATCAATTGGAATCTCTTGGTCATGAACTAGAGATGTTGATAGGAACTAATTCCAAGAACATGTGTCTAATAATACTACAACTATGTATAAAGAAGATAGATCATAACTCGTATGATTCCCTAATCCATGGGGACATAGGACTCCATAGACTATAGCTTCCTCATCCTTTCCCACTAGCTCACTAATCCATGCATGGACCACCTAGGGGTGGTGGTAGTATTATGTCGAAACTCAGACCACCTTCTGCTTTCATACCAACCCCTCTTACAAGTATGCCACCCTAAAAACCACCCTGATCCTATCTCTGTCTCCACTTTTGTAGTCCCTCGAACATCTCATGATTAGTTAAATGACGGGTTAGACAATCTCGATTCAGATATATTTTACTATTGTAGGATAAATAGCACTGGTCCCTTAGAATATTTTAGCCACCTTGAGAGCCCTACACCACTATACCTAAGTCCTTAGATCACCTCTTGAAGTATCTGATATCTGTGGATCCATACAACTACCATTGAATAACTATTGTTGATGTCTCATCTACCAGGTTCCCACTTATAGCTCATACTACTAGTGTCTTCTCTTACAAGAATCTCTCCAGTAACAAGGATTTCTCAAGAACTCCAATATAGGTGGAAATGTAATGAGAAACAACCATTTCCCAAATATATCAACAAAATCCATTCTTAAAGTTACAACGGCTGAATAACTAGTCTCACAACATATCAATGGAGTAAAATGAGAGATTAGTAAATCTCACTGAGTACTATTCCACAATAATTCTACCCTACTATAGATGTTAGAGATATTGTATAAGAACCAGTGGAAACATGGCAGAATTGAACTCGTCTATGAGAATAAACTCAATGTATTTCTAGGAGTGAGTCATCTCATCTTGTGACTAGGTCACTAAGACCCACCATCACCCTGCAGATCCCTAAAGAATACACAATGCATGAAATTTAATCTAATAGGTTGTTGTCCTCACAAGGTAGAAAATGAATGTGAATTTATCTAGCTAGTCCTCATCCACCTATGGGTCTGGACTACCTTGAAACTAGGGAGATAAATTACTCTTTAACATGTGTAACACACTAAAAAATTATTAATACTTTGATGGTACTATCATCTATAACTACTTCTCAATGGGTGGTGGTATAATGGGAAGACCACTAGAAGCTGATATCTTCTATACAGGCCCCTGTGATGAAGCCTCACAACAAATCAGATCATCTTCTTGATCATTTAATTGAATCCTATTAGGCCTTATACATGGATGAATCCTAAAATTAAATCAAAATGTATCATGTTCAAAAGAGTATATTTGGGAGCTAAAAGTACATGGAAAACACAATCATTCCTATATTATGGACCCATAAAAAAATTTCCCTACAACCAATATATACATGTATTGAGTTGAAAGGAAGGTTATTAGAGTACTGGTGCATGGATACATCTGCATCCGAACCAACACCAGAGTCCCCAACCTAAAATCGAAACTCCAAACACTAAACAATATTTCCCCAAACAAAACTCACCAATATGATCCCTTAGGTAGAACTGCAATATGATACCACTCTATCATGACTCGAACCACTAAGGTCTAACCCATGAACACACCAATCACAATTCCAATAGGCTAGGGGCTAGAGAAAAATTACATGGATGAATATCCCACAAATGTGAGAAATTAACATAATTAACATGTGCACATACACACATCTTCATACCCACACAGTACTGAAATGAAAAACAACTAAACAATGCATGAATAAAACTATGATCTCACAATATAGTACGATAGTAAAATTACTAAAAATGGAAAAACGATCCAAATAAAAACTAATAAAAACTATAAAATTAAAACTTTATCCAATGGAGAGGACTAAGTCCAAAAGAATTCTCTAGGTAAAATGGCTTGGTCTATTGAGCTTAAGCTAGTATCCACCCTCTTTTTTTCCCTCGGGACTCTATCCAGGGGGCCTTCATCTGCATAGACTTGACGTATGAGGAAATTTCTATGTAGGTGTGTGTATAAAAATACTCACTAGGACACCCTAAAAATAATAAACATGAATCACCAAGTACAATTAGCTCAATACAAGATATAATAATCAATGTAAAATAGAAACCCCCAGATTTACATAGGAAATACACCACACTACCAAGAGATCATAAGAAACATCCATCCATTGGATTCTACTCAAATCAATTGTCATTGAACACACTAAATAAAGTGGTTTAGCTCATTGGGCCCCACCCACGAAATCTCAATGGTCTAGGAAGACCATGATATATAGATTGGGGTCATGCCCAAAACCAGTGGGGGACACCATGAACCTATTAAGGATCGACCCACTACATAGGGGATCATATGTCAATGATTAAAAAAACCATACCGATATGGATTTCTAGATGGCAGATCAACGTCCTTCTCAAGGAGGTCACACTAATTCTCAAAACAATAGCTACAAAACAAATGATGATAAAAAATATCACTCTAGTATCACAGATGGACACCACATAATATATTTGATAATAAACCTCTAGAGGAGATCACAATTGAGTGATATGGATGTAATATCACACATTATGCTTGAGGAAAATGACTAATGGAACACAATCATTGTAAACTAATCCAAATGAAGAGAATGAAGAGCCACAAGAACTCTTCTAGTCGGTACATGACATATACCATCGGGTAGACGACATTTCTATATATCCTTACATCTTCCCATGTGATAGATCATCACACGGTATGTAGTCTCAAAGTATAGAATGTGTAGAATAAGTACACAGTGTGTAGAGACTCATAGTACCCAACCTATGTCTCTTATACATGTATGTGTCGAGGTGCTTGTATTCATGTTGTTGTACATGATGTGAGGCTACCCATGTACTCAACGCGTGTTTTGATACATGGGTAAACCCATGTACAACTGACCATGCTATGTCCATGAGTGAGTACACTACATTGCATCTGGCTGTGTACTTCAACCCATGTCCGTGTACCTACCGGGGTTCTTGAAGATTCAATCGGTGAGGGCCACATACTGTGTGATAGGGGTCCCATGTCATGTTATAGGGGTCACATGCAATTTGATCCTTAATTTTGGCAGAAACCCTAGCACCACATCCAGGGGTCCCACACTGCGTGTAACGATGGATTACACACCGTGTTTCCCAGGATTTTCCAAATTATCTCCACATCATCTCTCTCCCCGTCAGAGCCTCCACCCATTATGGAACCTATATAATGAGATTCATATGGATTTTTTGAACACTGGTATATGGAAAACCAATATTGAATCTCCTTGGAGAATAGATCTTCACATCGTCCTTCATTGCGTTCTAAATAATGTCAAAGAATGTGAAATTCAGTATCCAAAACCATCTGATTCACCTCCACTTCTATCATATCACAACCATCAAGTCTTGACAATCCCAGATCTAAGATATAAGATCATTACAACCTGAAATGGTTGGGAAACAAATGATTTATTGAGATTTTGCCACAACTTGTGCCCAATAGAGAACACCTACAGTGAATGAAGAATTGAGGGAGAAAATCACAAGAACAAATGAGAGGGACAAACATTGATTTATTTTCATTTCAATGTCATTTTATATACATGAGAATAAAATGATGATGTCATAATTTCAATGTAATTAACCCAAACCACAAAAAAAACACATCTCACAAATACACATGATCGATGGATCAATAATTCGGTCGGTTGATCATTGATTGTTATTGAAAAAACAAATAGGGGATGAAAAACAATTAAAACAGCCACCCTTCCTCAATTTGGATCAATGAATAATAAAGAATGATTTTCTATCATTTTTTTGGTGGGATCCTTTGATTTTGTTCTGTTTCAGCCGTCGATCCTCGATTTGGTCATTATCCACCAATGGGATCTCGTTCCATTTTTTTTGAAGTCTATCTAGTTATTTTCATGGTTATGTGACCTACCCCAAAAATGTTCCATAAGCACTTAATTAAATAATTGAGAATTAGAGCACTGCATCAATGAAACAAATAAAATAATTTAATTAATTATTTTATTCATTTTACATCCACAATGACTTTTCCCTAAATAGCACGTGCTGACATAGGTTATGTCCTTCCTAAGGTAAAACCCACATTCTAAACTCAATTATGTCCACAAATTTTTAATCCTAGAGAATAATTATATGTTATTATACTTTTTTATGAAAACGTAAAAGGTGCTAAATTTAATATAGTTAATATATTCCAAACATTTATCCTTGGAAAACTGGGCCTTGGAATCACTTATCGTCTTAATCCTTAGTCTAAAAAATAATCCATAAAATTTACCAAAATAATTCATTTAAAATACAAGACGTTACAAAAAACAATCATTTATGTAGTTTTTCATAAAATATATTGTATATAATCACTGGTGAAATCCCCTTGGTCCTATTTATGAGGCACCATCCATACACACCACCCTCACTCACATGTGCATGTGTGTGTGTTTCTATCATGTTTCTACATAGGTGACATGGTCATGAATATGTTTGGATATCATTTAGATAGTCCATTGATGGAAATTGTGGATACAGACAATTACCATAAATAACATGGACTTGTTAGAGTGGTGGTTTATGCTATTTCTTTTCATCTGGGATATTATGTATCAAAAAATTCTTCTAGATATACTGTATATTTTGATCCATTCTTTTATTTACACATACATTTTATGTTTGAATAATGTTGGGTTTTAATTGCTCTTTATGTTCATTTATGAAATAATCACCTTAATTGATTATGTTTCAGGTGGATGTTTATTTTATTTATTCTATGTCTAGATTGTTTATTTTGATGAATTAGTTTTTTTAAATATCTAGGAATTTCAATGTATAAACACAACATCTAATAATCATTGTAAAAAATTTCAACATTTTTAGTATCATTTATTATGAGAAATTATTAACAAGAGTTTATCATTAATGATCGTGAACTAGTTTTCAGCCTATGGGGACTGGAAACTCTCTTTGGACCTTCTATCAGATCAACTTGTGAATTTGTTTGTACAAATAATGTTTCAATTTGTTTTAAAACAGTATCAGATCAACATATTGTTGTTTGGGTGTGTTATGGTTTTAGTGAGATTATGACAGTTCAAATTCCTGAAGTAGGTAATGATTAATTGGATGACCACCAACTTTCATGATGAAACCTAAGTTTCCTGGGGTAGTATGGATTAGTGTTATGAATTTTTAGTCATGTTTTATTATTTTTAATATGTTTCAATATTTATTATTTAATATTATGTACATTATATACTTCCATGAGTTTAAGATGATGATGGATGGAACCTAATTTAATTGATTAGCTCAAATGGTTTTGAGAACCCTATTGAGAATATTCACATGGTCATCGGTATCACTTAATATTTTCCACTAGATCAATGCATGGTGAGGAAAACCATTCAAACAAGTCATACATATCTCCAAATCCCTATATGATTTGTTTCTTAGACCAATTTTTTTTGTGGATATTAAAGTGGATTTTAAATTATTGTATATTGATCAAAGATTATTGTTTACACTATTTTTTATGATGTTGGTGGGGTTTTTTGTGTGTGTAATGTGGTGTTTCTAGTTATTCTTATTATTTGAAATGAAAGTTTATTTATGAAATGAGTCTAACTATATAGTTTTATTTTACATTTATTTATTTGATGTTTTATTATTACAGGATTTAAGATTTCCTATAATATGTTTTCAAATATCTTCTATATTAAAAATAAAATTTGAGATTGTTTTGAATTGAAATTGAATCATATGAAATGGTTTGGTTTATAAAAATATCAGGTTTTCTATTAGAGAAAGTATTTCATGGAATAGGTTAATTATAAAATTCAATATTATGTTTTATATTCAAATTATTTGTTATCTTATGATGTCACAAAATAAAATGGGTCAACTCTGATGTGTGCACCTGAGCCTGTCTACAACAAGGCTCAAGAGGAGTTCATGATCCTCCCCGGACATTAAATAGTCTCAGGTACCAAATATAACTCAACCAAGAATTATTAGGGCCATAACTAAAAATAAATCAAACATTATAAAAAAGAATAATATAGACACTAGAATTGTAATTCAATAAAATTATATTTACCTATATTTGACCTTGTGGGTCAACACAATCCCTGAAACTACGCTAGATCCATTAGCATAAAATATTAGGTAATAACCTGAAACGGAAAAATTATAGGGAATATTTGTGTGAGAATTAAAAAGGATAGTTGGGATCAAAAAAGTAAACAACACACTATGTTCTACCTTTAAAAATTAAAAAACTTCAGTCTATTTTTGAATAAATAAATAAAAAGAAGGGTTTTTTATTTTCAAATAATTTGTGACCCAATAACTATAAAAACCAATTTCCCCATTTAATTTCAATATCATTTCAAAATAATTATAATCTTTCCAAATTATTATGCATAAGATGTAGTAAGCATTGAAATGAAATTTTCAATGTAAAGGAATCCAACATAAATTCTATCAGAATATGAATGAAAAAAAAAGGAATTTACGTCATGCTTTTTACCACATAAGTATCAAAATAAACTGTCTAGAAAAAAATATTTAAATATTACCATGAAAATAGGATTAAATAAGAGAGTAACCCTGGTAAATCCCTAAGTATTTATGTCACACATGTGCTAGGATCCCCATAATCTCAGTGATCTCTGCCAACCATATCTATCCTTATGTATGAGACACTTGAGACATTTTCCCTAATGTTCAAGTGGTACCCAAAACATCATCATCCTCATGTTTATTTAGTGTTATAACTTCACTCTAAAAGGAAGAATATGTGTTAACCTATTTTATCCCCTAGTGTACTAGTCCTTATCTCACCTACCTATCATCCTTGGATTCCCATGTTCCATGATTAAATAGAGGAGTCTTTTATCATGCCAGAATATGAACACATATCACATTATTCAAAAAAATAAACTCATACACCTTCTCACCTATGATATCCCTCTTTAAGAACATCTACATTCCATGTCATTGAAATAAGTACCCAATCCTATTCTCAGTCTTACATCACATTTTAAAAATTTATCATGCATACACTGCATTTCTATTTCAATGTGCATTCAATAAGATGGGTTTTCAATTTTATATAAAATGCTAAATGTTCCAACATGAATTATATTTTTAGAGTAGAATTTTAAACACATGAAGACCACTTATCATACGATAACCTTCACATTTTAAATCCATTCTTCCCACATAAAGAGATATACACCTTTATATGTATATATAACCATTTAATTATGAACATATTCCCATAACCATGTGAGAATATGTAAAAATTGAGAAAATATATATATAATTCAAATGTGATACACTGTAAGATTTAGAATCACTTAGAGGATCTCTAGGGAACTAGAACATTTTATTGGTCCTTTAAAGAAATAAAAAGACCTAAACACCATTTCTGCATCCTTTTCACTTGGTAAAAATTAATTAGAAACCAAACTTAACAAATAATGTGATTTATATTTCAAAACACTCATAGAAATTTGTTTTAACAATGTAAACTCGTGTCAGATTGTAAAAAAATATAGATACCCTTTGAGACACCATTTCCAAGAACAAAATCCACAATACATTGAATATAAATTTTATTTATTAATGAAAAAAACTAAAAATGAAAAAAATTAAATCATAGTATTAAAATTAAAATCGTGGACATTAGTGACAAACATCAAAACCTGTCACCTTTATTAATATCCACTCTACACATATAGAAATATTAACATTTTTATATATACTTATATATTAATGAAAACCTTTCCCTAATATATATTTTCACTTTTTAATGAGTGAATATGTAATAAATGAATAATTATATATATATATATATGTGTGTGTGTGTGTGTCACATTCATAGAGCCATATGTCATTTCATTTGATGAATGCTACAGGAATATGCCTCAAATCAATGTGCAGAAACCCATTGAACTAAGAAACAAAAAAACATAACACCCAAATTGGGTTGGGGATTGGATGTGGTGATTTAACCATAATATAGAAAATTAAATAATAGAAAAAGATAAATATAGGATAGACTATGAGGATAAATCATTTTCAGCAATGATGTCAACATGAAATGGAATGAAAATAGGAAAAACATGGAGATAGGTAGAGTAGCGTGGAACATCTGGATGAGACAGGGGAGGGGATTTTGTGTGTGATATTTGAGAGAGAGTGGGTGGGAAAACGTTTTTATAATCATGTCATTATTATTATTGTTATTAATTTAAAATTAATTTTATTTTTTAATATTTTTTTTATATCCTTTACAATGTGCACAGTTTCACTGTTTGGTTTGGAAAATTGTGCACCCACAACATTCCATTACTAGAAGTCCAGGACACCTCACACATATAGGATTCATGACTTCTAGAACATTACACTGACCATGGGATTTAGCTTTTTCAAAACAACAAACACCGCCACATAGTCATTGTATGGTGTCTACTAATGATTCTCTAACAATGCCCCCATGCTAGAAACCCATAAATATTATAATATAAAACCAGTTTAACCTAAAATTTTAATAAATTATAATTATAATTAATTCATTAATTAATAATGTTGGGATGCGACAAATCTCCCCATCAAGAAACCTTTTTTCCGAAAAATTACAATGATACATTGTTGATCAAGTTAAAATTAATGATGATCCACCACCCTAATATGACATAAAACTGGATGTCGAAAGTCCTCATTTACATCCCTTTAAAAGCCAAAACCTAAAAATTCCAAAAGAATAAAAATAATTAACCTAAACTTCTGATCCACAACAAAGTTTAATTTTATTGAGACAAATTATCACAGAATACGAAACATAATAATAGAAGGTGGCCTTTCATATCTCTCAACACAACCTCAGACAAGAGACAACTTTACCCCAAAAATATAAAGAAAAAAATAGATATATTATGTTATGTTTGAGAAATGTAAGTGCATCTATTTCATGGACCACAGTCTGGTCAAACCAAAATACTATAATAAAGGTTAGTCATGGTGAGAAAAAGGGATTACTCCATTACAAATTCTTGGAAACCAAGACCACTAAGGGTTCAGCCATGGTGGCCTACCCACCATATTAGGTCCCTGGTTAAACACTTAATTCCCAAGCTGGAACAACTCATGAGTCCAAAAAAGAACTAAGCTATGAGAAAATATGCATGGGTTCAAAATAATCCCCCCTTCGATAAAAATCTTATAGTATACCAAAATAAACTAAAAAAATTCCAAGAGAAGTAAAAGGAATATAAGACTCGTATTAGAATAAATAGATACCCAAATATCCTCAAAACTATTTCAAATAAATCAATACCCCTCATATGAGTAAAAACCCGAAACCCATAATCACATTCTAAATAAATACTCAAATGGTCACTTACAATAATAAATCCATCTAGAACCAAATGATCATAGAAGGTAAAAAATGTTTGACTGATAATTCCACAAATAATAATGCCTCAATAAAATCAACATGGTTTCTATTTTCTTGTAAATGACTAAAAACTAATGAAAATATCTTAAAACAATACCCCCTCAGTGATCCTATATAATAATAAACATAAAAAACCATTCTCAGTCATCCCAAACACTCACCTAAGTATTTGAAAATAAGTGAATTGATACCAACATAGAGGCATACACCTTATCAATATAGACAATCACTAAAACAACCAACACAACAGAAGGTGCTCTTAAAATTGGAATACCAGGATTTATACTTATTCTTAATTTCTACAAAGACTATAAACACCTCAATTATAAGAAACTCCATGTAATAAAAAATTTCCCTTATGATCTCCGAAACTTAATGATTTCTGAAAAAATAAACCCTAAAAAGAGAAAGATAAAATGGTTTCAACTTCAACCATGAAAAAAAAACAATTTGGGTCAACCACCACCACACCCAAAAACTCATCCACTTTGTGAAAAGATTTATAATAAGGCCTATTTCTAGTGCCACAATATATTGATTCATCAAATAAACTATATTATAGAGGTAATAATCCATAACCAAAACATTCTTTTTTTGTAGCACAATGAATAGAACCTATTTTGGTAGCCCAAATAGCTGTACCAAACTGAACTTGAAGATATCCTTGAAACTAAACATCCAGTCATCACATATACCTTTATGGGGAATTATTGAATCCCTGGACTTTAAAACATTCCATTACATGATTTTAAGCAAAAAAAAGGATTATATTACAAAACAAGGATCATAAAATCTAGTGTCTTGGAAGACTCGGTACATAAAACATAAAACATGGAACTAAATAAAAAATTTCGTTATTTAGTATTCATAACGATATAATAACATCCATTATGCTCATATATCTTTTTAGGATAACCTAGGGATAAAATGAACAATGTGATGAGCTAAAATCATTGTAATGGAATAAATATAAGGATAATGCTTTACCACATGGGTTAGAAGACATGACATAATGATATAAAAAGGAATGAAACATATAAAATCATAACATATAAACCTGGAATCATATAAACATGGATTCATAATAATGTGGCAGCTATATAAAACATGAACTCAACATGATTCAATGTTCGTTTAACATAGAAGAGAACAAGTCGAGGTTTACCACTAAGACCATTGCATATGGTAGCATGAATCAAGGCTAACCACCATGACCATTTCACATAACGTCTCATGAAACTAAACCTTACACAATTAATTGAAACACTATCTGGGAACACCCATCATAACATGTTCAGGAATATTCCTTCTACAAAATGAATCATACATAATAAATCATACATAAATATAGGGTACCCATAGAAATAAATGGGTATCATAATCTGGTCATAAAGAATAATAAATGGGTGTATCATACAAGTGTACATGAAAGAAATGAATTAAAATATAAATGGAAATTAATAAGTTAAAATATTAATATATCATGGTAAGTTATTTCAAATAGATTTGATACCATGTAAAAAGAGTACATAAACCAAATTTAGAATTAAAACATTTTAGTGCGGTTTTAAGGAATATACAAAAGATAATTTTAAATTGAAAATGGAATAATATTTTATTTAAAACCAGAAGCGAAAAAATAAGGTTTTCATAATCAAAATAGTGATTTTATAAAAATAATGGCTACTTGAAAACAGATTATTGAGTGAACTTGGAATTGAGTAAGAATTCGGGAAGTTACCTTAAACGAGTTTTCTTATCGAAAAGTATTATGGATAGTATAACTTAAATACATGTATATCCCCACAATATAATAATTAATGGACCTAGATAATTTATTTTGAATCATTTACATAAAATTTAGAATATGTACAAAAAAATAACAGATAATATTATTAGGTTAAAATAAAGATAGAGCAACCCCAAGGAATAATGGAGGTTCAGGTGGAATCCCTTACCTTAAATCTGATGGTGTCATTCATATGATCATAATGTCATGGTAACCAAATTACATTAATTAATTAATATTTAAATAACCTATAATTCATGTAATTTATTTATTATAACCTTATTAAATTCATTCATGACTTTTTTGATGGGTTAAGTGGTTAAAGTGTATCGATTGGAAGCATTTGTTTCCTTGGTTTTCATGATTGGTTTACTTATATGCATGAAAGGATAAACATATAAGATGAGAATGGTTGTTGAGAATTGGAGTTATATGTTATTAGTGAACATAAAGTATTATACATAGTTATAAAATTCATTTGGTTATTTGTAGTGAAGATGAATCACTATTTAAACTTTAATGATAATTGTCTTGGTTAATTGGCAGTTTTGGATCACATCGAACATATTTTTCTTTATAAATTAATATTATTTTAAAATAATATTATAGAAACTTATAGTAGAAATAATACTTATATTATAGTCTGGTTTTACATTAAATATGTCTTTATTACCAGAATTAAATATGGTAAAAGAAATTGAAAACCATTCATCCTAGAATGTAATGAATTAACACATCTTAGATGGTGTTTTCAGTTTAGTATAAATAGAGGTGAATATAGAGATGATTATTAATCATTCCATTTTCATAAAACAATTCCAGTAAATGTATAGTACTTGAGTTATCATAACATTTGGATGAAAGGTGGTGAGGAAAGAAAAACAAATAATGGAACTTGAAAGAAAATAAAGTAAATGAAAAGATGAAATTTAACTCTTGAATATATCATCCTTGGGTACCCCTCTAGTGGAGAGGATTTGGTATTTTGAAGAGACAAAGGGCTGATGGATGTGTAATATGGGGTTAGGGAGATATTTTAATAAAGTTTTGACTAGTTATTAGGCTTGAGAGTTGTAAGTAGAGGAGGTAAATAGGGGTGGTATTTATGGTGGAGGAGAGGAGGGGTTACCCATTATTTTAATCATTTGTTTAATATTTTTTCTCAAGACACTGAAGTGTGCTTATTCTTGTGACCAAAAATAGTAATGAGTTCATGTGAGTTTGAACCAATTTCCATTTACATCATCCATGATTCTAGCATGATGCAAAAATTCATTTATTTATCATGTATCGAAACTTATCATAGTATACTATCCACAAAATTAGAGTTTTTTAGAAAAATCCAAAACATTTAACCCAAAACTTTTTAAACATTTATAACTACAAAATTAACTCCATTTTATGGGAATAATTATATAAATATGAAAGTTTTAATTTTTAATTAAAATCATTATTTACTTGAAAAATTCAAAAGTTAAAAATATAACTGATTTTATATCACAATGAAAAATCAATTAAGGTCTCATAAAATTATATTATGATCATAATACATAAAAGTAATAATTTATAAATTCCTTTTATGAAAATAAATTTTATTTTAATTTATTTAATTAATTATAAAATTTTATTTAAAAATAAAAGACTTAGAAAAATACCAACAATTTTTTAATATTATTTTAAAAAATTATTTACTTATACTACTATATAATTATATAATATTGTCACTTATATGATGGAAAAATTTTATTTATAATTTCATTAGTGATGTTACTATTCAATTTGATGGTTTAGTATTTATAAGGGTCACATTACTATTCCTATTGTCAATCAACTATTTCCTCGGTATAAGTTTCATTACTTCTAAAGATACCTTTTGTTCCAATAATTCAATATTTATGAGCTTTGTATTGTGTTATTTATGTAATTGTATATAATTATAATAGAATACTTAATTATAATAATGAAATTTCATTGATAAAATATTGGGTCATTACATTTTTCCTCCCTTATAAAATTTCTCCCTCAAAATTTCGATTTACATTCTATGCTATAAACAGGTGTTGGTACTTTCCCCTCATTTCCTCATCTATTTCCCTTGTAGCTTTCTCGTACTTATGGTTCTACGATAGTAATTTGGCTAGGTGAGTAGTCTTTTTATGTATATATTTATCTCTATGATCTAAGATCATAACTAGATTATTCTCATAAGATAGATCATTCTCCAACGGTACCACCTATAAAGAGAGTACATTGAATGGTCTGAAATATATATCCCTAAGAGGGTTATGTGGAATACATCGTGTACTTTAGACATAGTAGGTGGAAGTTCTAGTCGATAGTCCAAAGCTCCAACACAATCATGAATCTCAAAGTGGCCAATGTACCTGGGACATAACTATTCTTTCTTCCCAAACCTCATGACCTTCTTCCATGGAGATATGTGGAAAATAACAAGTCTCAAACATTGAAATCAAGGTCCTATTAATGATTTTCAACATAAATACTACATCGACTTTTGACTACTATGATGTGTTGCTGATTGGTATTCACCTTCTCCACTATTTCTTTGATGAGTTAAATTCTGAGATGCTTACTCTCAACAACATCATCCCAACATGCCAGTGTTCTGCACCATTTTAGATAAAGGGATTTGTATGTTTCCACTGAGATAATGGGGTCAAAACTTTTGTTGTAAGAGAATTTGACCAGTGTAAGATGTTGGGTCCATCCTCATTTTTTGCCCATAGAACATGCTCTCAACATGTATTGCAGTTTCTAAATAGTTTTTTATGATTAGCCATCAGTTTTAGGATGATAGACCATTCTAAAGTTCTATTCAATGCTTAGAGCATGCTGGAGACTTTTCTTGAATTTTAATGTGAATCTCGAATCACGATCAGATACAATAGATAGTGGTACTCCATGAAGCATTACCACCTCTTTAATATATATCCGCTCCAGTTGATCCTACATGATGTCCTCCGAAATTATGATAATGTGATATATCTTTGTAAGATGATCAAAAATGTATTATATAACATTGTTTCCTCTGGATGTCTATGGAAGTCTGGTGAAAACGTTCACTATGATTTTCTCCCACTTACATGTTGGCATGTATAGTGGTTTTATCATCCCCTTAGACTTTTTTCTTTCATCCCTCACTTGTTAACATACCTGGAACTTTGATGTATATTCCAAAGTCTCTTTCTTCATATTGTCCCATGTAAAGCTCTCTTGGAGATCTGGATATATCATTGTGTTGCCTGGGTGAATATAGAAGGTTGTGTTATGTGCATCATTTAGAACCACCTTCTTTATCTCAAGATTGTATGGTACACATAATCATGACCCAAATATTTCCACTTCTTCCTCATCAATATTGAACTTAGAGGATTTCCCATTTTTGATAGCCTCCACCCTTTTTTGAATTTCCTCTTCAGTTATTTGAGAATTCATTATTTTCTCTATGAGGAATGGTTGAGAAATCACTTGAGGAAGGATTGATTATGTTCCTCCCTTACTAGTTCCCATTACCGTCATAATAAAATTAAAAAATATTAATATTTTTCAGCTCTCCCCATTGATAAAGATGTTGTATCCTTTCTGCTTAGGGAATCTTCCACCATATTTTCCTTACTAGGATGATAGTGGATTTAGTATTCATAATCCATGATAAGATATAACCACCTTCCCAAGTGCATATTATTCTCCTTATATGAGAAAATATATTTTAGACTCTTGGGATCTATATATATCTAACACTTACCCCATAGAGATAACACCACTAGATTTTCAATGCAAGGATTAAACCACCCACTATAGATCATGTGTCAGATAGTTTTTTATACTGTATTTTCAAGTGCCTTGAGTAGTAGGATATTAATTTATCATTTTGGATCATCACATAGTCTATACCCTTCTTTGAAGCATCACAGTAGTGTAAAAAAAAGTTCTTCACCTTTCGGCAGTGTGAGTACTGGTGTAGTGATAAGCCTATTTTTGAGCTTCTTAATACTTTCCTCACAATATTTATTCTAGAAAAAAATCACCCCATTCAGTTTAAGCATGTTAATTAGGTTTCAAAAACATGATAAGTTCCTCCCAAATTGTCGATAATACCCAACTAGACCCAAAATGTTGTGGATCTCCATTTCAGATGTTGGATTGGGCCACTCATCAATTTTGTTTGTCTTGGAAAGTTCTAAAAATATTCCTTTTTTAGTGATAACATTCCCCAAGAATGATACTTCCTCTATTGAGAACAAACACTTATTATACTTTTCAAAAAGTTTCTACCTTCACAACTTCATGTGAACATTATTCAAACGATCTTCATGTTCCTTCTTTACCTTGGAGTAAATCAGAATATCATTGACAAAGACTACCACAAATTTGTTGAGGTAATCTATAAAGACTATATTCATTAAAAACATGAATATTATAGGAGAATTAGTGAGTCCTAAGGGAATCACTATGAACTCATAGTGTCTATATCTCATTCTAAAGTATTTTTTAGAATATCTTCCTTCCTTGCCATTAATTAGATATATCCCAAATGAAGGTCCACCTTAGAGAAATAACTGACCCCACACAACTGATCAAACAAGTCTTCTATCTGAGGTAGGGGATACTTGATCTTTATCAAGATTTTATTGAGGTCAAAATAATCAATGTAGAGGCATATTGATCCACCGTTATTTTTAACAAATAGGTCTGGTGCACCACATGGTGAATAACTCTGGAAAATAATACACTTCTCTAGATTCATCTATAACTACTACTTCATCTTTCCTAGCTCAACAGTGTCCATTCTATAAGGTTTCATCAATAAAGGAAGATATCTAAGAATAAGTTCAATTGTGAAATCAAACCTCTTGATCAGGAGTAATAACATAAAATTATTTAGGAAATACATCAGTGTAATCCATCATGAGGTTAATTTCTTCATGATGTAAGATCTTCATTATCTCAGTCATTTGAGAAAGATATCCTTGATCAAAATGAAACATTATACACACTTAAGACGATGATTCTGAAGAATATTCATCTTATTCCTTACACATGTATAAGATCAGAGGATAATCTGGGATGTGAAGAGAGATATCCCATCCTCGATAGTTAATTTTCGATTTATATAATGATTTCCAATCCATTTACAGAATAGAATCTAACTCCACATAAGGAAGTATGATAAGATTTTCTAGGAGGCTCAGTCCACAATCATTTACCGGGGAGGAGTTAAAAACCATGGATGAAATAATTTCCTCATTCTATGTTCTCATAGATAACTCAATATCTAATTTTTTAGGTGGTGTTTAAATATTTCTACTAAAAATTCAGGATATGAAAGAATGAATAGAACCATAATAAAATAGTGTGTTCTGTATTTTATAATGAATAAATAGAATATCAGTCACCATATCATTGTCTGGATCCACCTCAACAATAGTGATAGAATAAGTACCTCCTTGTTTCTTTAGAGGTTGATGTTGATTTCCTTTGAAACCCCTTGCCTACAGGTAATTGATCTCATAATGACCATGTTCCTCATAGTTGTAACACTGCACTATAGGATGAGTGTTGATCTTAACATTCAATTCCTATTCCACATTAGAGGTATTATTTATAACCCTCCAACTGATCCTGTCCAGATGCCTCATTCTTCTACATTTGAAGCAATTCTTGGTTCCCTTTAAATAGATCCCAAGATTCTTCTTCCCACAATTTTGACACATGGGATGTTTCATCTTCTCTCCATAGTGATATTTTTCCACAAAACCACCCATATTAGACTCCATTTTTCATTTTTATTTTCACAAGGACCATGAAGCTATTAAGAGTCTCCAATCCCCATTTCATCCTTGAGGGCATAACAGACAATTTCTTCATAAATTTCAACAACTCGAATATCCAAAACTTGTCATAGACTTGGATTTAGTCTTCTAAATATGTGTTCCACCATTCAGTAAGTGTTCATGAAAGAGGTGGAGGTGTATATTGAAATTCCTGTGAATTTTTCTTCATAAGCCTGGATAGACTCATCTTAATTCTACATAAGTTTGAGGAATTGTCTTCCCATCATGAGACAGAGGGTTTGGGGAAAATATTTATTGAAATTCGTTTTTTTAATTCCTTCAAATCCATGGAATCAATTTATTCTCGGGTATTCATATTCTTTATCAGTTTCCACCTATGATCTTCTTCCCCATCATAACGATAGGCCACTAGTATGAATTTTTCTTCTTATGATAATTGGGGGAGATAGAATATATTTTCCATGGTGTCAATACACTATTCTGCAAGGAGGGGATAAAAATATCCACTAAACATGGGAGAAATTTTACATATGAAGGATTCATTGCATACTTTCCCTTTCCATGATGGAGGAGGGTGTTCCACATGATTCATGTTATTATTCATAACTTGAGCTAATTGAGAAAATACTGTCATAATTTTTTGAGAACCCATTCCAATCATATCAAGGATATCATTAGGGAAATTATCACATTGCGTATCACATTGATTATTGGCACATTTCGTTATATTTTTCTCTATTATAAAAGAAAAAAAATATAAATTAGTGTGTTTAAATATGTAGAAAAGAAGCATAAAGGAAACACTAAACATAAAAGGATAAACCATTAAAGGATAAGTATATCTTAAAGTGAGGTCTTTGTGTTTTTTTCCTAGATACATTTGTGACAGAGCCATATCAACTTGTTCTTATCCAGATAGGGATTTATTTTCGTGACAAACCACTTAATATATACTTACAAAACGTTAGGTATGTTTCCTTACACATAGTCTCATCCCTAAGGTTCATACTTATGTTCTCAATTATTAATCATCAAAATTAACTATAACATACTCTGATACAAACTAGTTGATATTATCATTTTACACATATCATTTTATGATTTTAATTATAATAAAGAATCATATTACAATCCAAGGATCATAAAGTCTAGGGTCTTGGAAGACTAGGTACATAAAATATAAAACATGGTACTAAATAAAACATTTTTTTATATGGTCTTCATGAAGTGATCATAACTTCCATTTTTCTCATAAATCATTATAAGATATACTAGGGATAAAAAGTACCAAGGGATATGATAAAA
The DNA here is from genome assembly GCA_963277665.1 of Viscum album. Classification (NCBI taxonomy): domain Eukaryota; kingdom Viridiplantae; phylum Streptophyta; class Magnoliopsida; order Santalales; family Viscaceae; genus Viscum; species Viscum album. The sequence goes on along the minus strand of OY728132.1, from coordinate 369,771,940 downwards.
TTATATTAAGGTAATAAAAAAAGAATAAATCTTGAGCAGAAGGGTTAGAAGAAATGACATAATTTTTTAAAATGTCATGGAACATATATAATCATAAAATAGAAACATGGGATCATATAAACATCAAGTCATAGTAATGTGGAAGAAACATAAAACAGGACTATAGCATGATTCAAGGGTTATTTTATATAGAGGAGCAAAAGTCAAGGATAACCACCAAGACTGTTGCACATGGTAGCATGAGTCACGACCAACGGCCAAGACTGTTGTCCATAACATCCCATGAGACCAAAATTTACCCAATGTATTAGAGAAATATATGGGGGAACCCATCATAACATATTTAGGAATATTCTTTCCACATAAATAATCATATATTATTAATCATAAATAAACATTAGGGTACCCATGGAAAGAAATGGGTATCACAGTTATGTTATAAAGCATAATAAATTAGTGTATCATACAAGTGTCTCTGAAAGAAAGGAATTAGAATATACATGTAAATTAATAAGGGTAAATATACATATTACATGGAAATTTATTTCAAAAATAAGTTATAACATGTAAAAATAGTATTAATGAAAATTTCAGATTAAAAATTTTTAGTGTAGTTTTAAGGAAAATACTAAAGAGAATTTAAAATATGAAAGGAATACTATTTTGGATTAAACCATTACTGAACCAAGAAGGTGTTCATAATTAAATTAGTTATTTTTTATAAATAATTATTACTTAAAAATAACTTATAGAGTTCACTTGATATTGATTTTGAATTTGGGAAGTTCCCTTAAACGGGTTTGATTATTGTGAAGTATTGGGGAGGGAACAACATAAAAACATGTATATCCCAGAAAGATAATTATGAATGGGATTGATAAAAAAGTTTAGCGTATTTAAATAGAATTTATAATATGTACATAAAAATTATATATTACTTCATTTGGGAAAAATAATGATAGAGCAATCCGAAGGAATAATGGAGGTTCATGTTGAATCCATTACCATAAATATGATGGTGTCCTTCACTTGAACTTAATGTGATGGATAACCAAATTAAATTAATTATTTCATATTAAAAGAACAAAAAAATAATTTAATTTATTATTTATAACCTTGTTAAGTTCATTCATGACTTTTTTGATGGGTTAAGAGGTTCAATTTAATTTTCTGGAAGCGTTTGATTCCTTGGTTTTCATGATTGGATTACTTATATACTTGTAGAGATAAACATGTAAGATGATAATTATTTTCATAATTGGAGTTAAATGTTATTAGATAAAATTAAATATGTTACATGGTTATAAAATTCATTCAGTCATTTGGATTGAAGATGAACCACTTTATATAACATTAATGATAATCATTTTTGTTAATTGGCAGTTCTTGATCACATCGAACACATTTTAATTTATAAATTATTATCATCTGTTAAAAATATTCTAAAACCTTACATTAGAAATAATAAATATATTATAGTCTGTTTCAACCATAAATATTGTTTTATGACTAGAAATGAAGATGTTAAAAGAAATTGAAAACCTGTCGTTCTTGAATGTGATGAATCAATACATATCAAATGGTGTTTTCATTTCTATTATAAATGGAGGGAAACCAATATATGTTGATGAATTATTTCATTATCATACCCATATTATATTACATTTATGTTACTGGAGTTATCATAACATTTTGATGGAAGGATATTAGGAAAAAAGTAGAATGAAAGGAACTTGAATGAAATTAAATGAAATGAAAAGAGGAAATTAACTCTTGAATATATCTTCCATGGGAACCTTTTTAGGGGAGAGGATTTGGACTTTTCAATAAAACAAGGGCTGGTAATCTATGAGGAGAGTATTCTAGAGATATTTGACCAGAATTTGGACTAGGAACAAGGATGGAGAGGTGTGAGGAGAGGAGGTAAAGAGGGGTTTCCCATTATTTTAATCATTAGATTAATATTTTTTCTCAAGAACATGAATAGTTTTTATTATTGTGAACAAAAATATAAATGAGGGCATGTCAGTTGAATCCAATGTAAAATTTAATAATCCATGACTCAAGAATGATGAATAAATTCATTTATTTAGCATTTATCGTAAATTATCATATTTTACTATTCACCTAAAATTTATGTATTTTAGAAAAATACCAATAAAATCCCCCATCCATATTTCTATGTTTAGAAATGAAAAATGATCTCCATTTAATGGTAAATATTTTCTAAAATGAAGAAATTTAATTTTTAATTAAAATCATAATTTACATGAAAAAATGCCAATTTTAAAATTAAAACTAATTTTCTAACACTTTGAAAAATTAATTAAGGTCTCATAAAATTATATTATGATCCTAGAAAATCAAAATAAAAATTTATGAATTCATTTTATGAAAATAAATTTTATTTTAATTTATTAAATTATTCATAAAATTGTTATTAAATGTACACGACTTACAAAAATTACGACGCATTATTTATAAATTTTTAAATTTATTTACTTAAACTATGATATAATTATATCATATATTCACTTATATGATGGATTAATTTTATTTATACATTCATTAGCGAGGTTACTTTTTAGTAGGAATGTTTACTATTCATAAGGGTCCCATTACTATTCCAAAGGCCAAGCTACTATTTCATCAGTATAATTTCATTAACTTCTAGAGATACATTTTTTTCAACTTATTATTTATTTATATGCTTTGTATTGTGTTCTATATATAATATTATATGATTATATTATTGTAAATAATTATAATAAGGTAAATTCATTTATAAATGATTTGGTGATTACATGAATACAAAAATATCATGAAACATGAATCCATAAATTCTTGATTCACACTCTAAACTAGAGGATCCTAACATAAAAAATAACTGAAACAAAAAACACAACTAAAAAAATAAAAAAATCATTACAAACTTGTATATTTTCCATTTAAAATTGATTACTTGGAATTTGAAAATCAATTAATCATTTTTTTAAAAACACCTTAAAAACATTAATCCCTTTTAAAATAAAATTTTTATATTTCCAATTTGTTTTTCAAAAATGAGTTTTTCATACCATGAAATTGAGGTTTTCGATTCAATTTCCATGAAAATACTTTTGAAAAATGTTTACCCATCAGAAAAAGACCCATTTTAATGTTTCAAACAGATATTGTCTATATTAATGCATTTCAAAAAACATGTTTTCATTTTCCAAATTTTAAAATATTTATTGAAAACTACAATAAAATAAAAAAATTCCTTCCAAATTTATTCAAACACCATTTGAATGATAAAAAACATTTAGTAACAATACAATCATGGTTTGAATACTATACACAGATTGACCACATGGAATAGTGGACAATGTGTCAACTACTAAACATTATGAGGAGTAATATAAAACCAAGTACATATGCTCCACATTGGCCACCAATCAAGGTAATATCACCATTAACCACCATGTCAACTCCCATATCTTCCCCAAAACAAATACTCAACATCAAAAATACCAAAATCCTTTGGTTACTCAAAGATATAATCAAAAAATAGTTCACACCACTATTTCGGAATGTACCACACAAGTCCAAAAATCTTATCTCTAATATAAATAACATAAAAAGACTAGGTATAATTTTTATAGAGCCAAGGATTATATGGGGAAAAGTACCTAACACATATTCTAATACATGTTTTTCAAAAAAAACCAAGGCCATACCCAATTTGGGAACATGGGTCTGTCCATGTTGTTTCTTGAGAGGTGCTCCAAAGCCTTCTAGGTTTGCAACTATTGTTGGCCATCAAAGACAACTCATATGGTAATTTTTTTCCCATAAATGGTTTTCAAATAAAAACTAAAAAAGAATAAAATTAAAATTGTATGTAGAGTGAAGTAAAACAAGACCTACATCTATTTGAATTTGTTATTCACTACCAACTATGGAACTATAATAGCTCAAGGATCATCCAAAACTAAGAAAGAAATTGAAATTAAAAAATGACATAGGATATTGGTGTGACTATTAAAATTCCTAGTAGGGATAACAAAATAGAAAAATATCATATAAATTAACTTTAAAAAGAAAACAACTTCAAGATTTCTTGAAATACAATAATAAAAAATATGTTTTTCATTCTATTGAATCATGTTTTGTGGTGATACCTATAAAATATTTTTTACCTGTTTATTTTGAAAATTACTATTGAAATAAGATGAGATTTTTAAAAACCTACTAATAAGAATGAACAAGTGATGAGTTAAACCATTTAGTATAAAATAAACAATTTGAAAGTATATCCCAAGATAATTCATCTGACGACCCATCCCCCGGGGTCCGTACCCTGACGACCCCAATTCCGCCTACCAGAGGCCAAGGGCTGGCGACTAGCAGCAAAGGAGAAAATCCCTAAAACGTGGGAAGGAATTGCATTTTTAAAGTGTATAAACACACAATAGAGTACGAGTTGGAAGTAAAACACTAAGAAAAATTGTACACAAAGGAGTGAAGAAAAGTAAAAGGGGCCAGAAATAAAATCCCAACAGAAAAGTACAAGTACAACTGAAAAAAAAGTACAACTAAAGAAAATTTAAATCAGCTACTAGGTCGTCCTTCGGGGATTCCTACCTAAAGGGTAGGTACAGATAGCCTCCTCAGCACTCCACGTCTGCCAGTCTCCTCCGAGTATTGACTTGTCGTAAGGTTCACCTCCGGGTACCGTCCAGTCCTGCTACTTTGAGCTTAATCAGCACTATCTATCGTCTACAACAAACACAACGAGGTGTGGGCATAACCCGTGTAGGGGTGAGTATAACGATACTCAGTAGGGACCTCGAGACCCTCAAGGTCTCATAAAATCCATCAAGGATAAACCACAAAGTAAGAAATCAATGGATAACCATTACTTAGGTATATGCCCATACATATGCCTAAGTTATCAAGTAACCCATCTCAATTATGAGGAAAACACGGATGTCAATAACTCAACTCACATAGGTATACAACTTTTGTAGAGTGATAGAGATGGTCAAATTTAGTCACTAATTCATCTAAGCTATCAGACCCACAAAGGATCCAGGACCAGTAGTTGGAACTGTCGGACCCACACAAGATCCAAAAACAGTAGTCGGACTTGTCAGACCCATATAGGATCCAGGACCAGCTATGCTGTCGGACCCACAAAAGATCCAGGACCAGCTATTCTGTCGGACCCACACAGGATCTAAGAATAGAAGTCAGAACTATCGGACGAACACATAATCCAGGAACAATCATCAGAACTGTCATACCAACACATGATCCAAGAACAATCAATAGTGCACAGCCAGCCGCAGGGTTTTCACAAGGCACGCTCGATTATGGGAGGGTTTGCTCATCAAGAAAAGTGTCAACACATCAACTTCCACCAAGTCCCAATTTTATGTATCCAAATGATCCACCTTTCTATATGAATCTCAATGCGACAGATGTTGCGTCAATCAGACGCCCAGTCTGAGAGTTATTCACATTTCCGTTCCGAGGGCCCTGTTGGATTTAGGTTCACTACAACCTGATTGAACCCCAAATGCATCCAAACCTCAAGTGAGGTATTCCAAAAGAATCAACTTGCTCAAATATTTCTATTGCCACAGACGGTTCGTCAAACGGACGTCCGATGAAAAACATATGGCCAAAGAAATTACAGGGGTTGGTAGTGGGCCCGGGTCCGGTCTGACCCAGTCGGACCAACTCGGCCCACATCAGTCTGGGACGACCTAGTCTTGGTTTACCCAGTCAGACCCGTTGGGTCTGACCTGGCCCAGTGGACTACGGGTGTAATTCGGCTCGGTGGTCACCGCGTTGGTGGCTCGGCCCGGAGGCTGGGGGCCGGTTCGGCCAACACCAAGAGGGGCGCAACATGGGTAACTAGGCCCGGAAGGCTGAGCTAGATTGTCCAGAGATACCGTGAGGGATGTCGAGGGTCGGCTCGGGAGGCTGGTGGACCGGTGGCCGGTGGGCAGGCCGGTGGGGCATGAGCAGGCCACGGTCTGCCGTGGGCAGGCACGGGAAGCACGCTGCGAGGCCACGGGCAGGCGGCCTGGGCACCGGCTAGTGTGTCGGGAGGCCAGTAGGGCACCGGGAAGCGTGCTGCGGGGCCGGATGGGCGTGGGGCAGCGCGCCGGGTAGCGGGCAGCATGTCGGGGGCCGACTGGGTTCCGGGAGGCCGCTAGTAGGTGGCCTGGGTGCGGGGCAGTGCACATAGTAGGTTGTAGGGCACCGGGGGGGGAGGGGGCAGCCCGGCTGGGCGCGGTCAACCCGCTAGCAGGCCGGCGGGGCTCGGGTAGAGCGCGGGCCGGCGGCCGGGTAGGCCGGTTCGGCAGGGCTCGGGCGGGCACGGGGCGACAGTGGTTGGCTAGGAACACCGGTGGGCCATGAGGGCGGCGCGGTTCGCGGAGGCCACAGGTAGTGCGGCCTTGGTCGTTTCCACCTTCATCCCCTCATTGCCACTTAGAAGATCCCCACAAGGAAGAAAACTGAAGGAGGGTGTCAGGCCATGTTAGTTTGGCCCGCACCCTCCGCGTTTAAGGAGGTATCATTTGGATCATCAAGAAAAGTAGATGATCAATAACTGGTTCTCAACAATCTCTTTTTATTCGATGAGGAAGATATGAAAAGGGTAAAATAATATCAAGCAATAAACCCCCTACCTTGATCTTTGTTGGTTGACATTTTCGCAAAAAGGCGGACGTCGTTCCTTGATGGAGTCGTGGAAGAAGTCATAGAGGATCTCCATTCGTCGCGACTACCAAGAACTTCCAAACCTGAGTTGCGTAGGCTCATTGATGACGCTCCACGTCAGTAGGTGTCTGAGGAAGAAGTCGAATGAAGTCAGCGTTCTTTGTTGGATAAGGCATAATCCTCCATGTGTTGGGTGTCATGTCACTTTTCCAGCATTTCGTCACTTGGTGAAGCCGTCCCAAACCCCCCCATGCATCCATTAAATAGGAGAGAGAGGTAGGTTGGTAAGGATCGTTGGAATTTATGATAGTTCATTTATTAGGAACCTTCCTAAATTCTAACGACGCGGTTACATAAAATTAAAAGGAGCAAGCCAATTAAGTTACATTAGCACCATTTAAGAGGTTCATTGGCTTTGATAAATGGGAGGATTCAAGAGGCTCCCCCTTCATTAATGAGGTGAGTTGAGAAGTTTTCCTCTCCTCCCATTAATAGGGGAGTTATGATTCATGTGGTCCCCACCTCATTTATCCTCACATGGGAGGTTGAGTTCGGGTGGCCCCCACCACCATAACCTCTCATGGGAGGTTAAGTTGTGGTGGCCCCACCTCCAACACCCTTGAGGAGGTTTTAACCACCCAACCTCTACATGGAGGCTAAAAATAAAATAATGTGTTAGCTCACTGTATTTTATTAATTTTTTTTATAAAAACCCAAAATCTATCTTTTACTCTCAGCCAACTGTCATCGAGGTGAAAGTCTCCTTCAGTGAATACTGGTGCTGTGAGTTCAACGGTACACTTAGATTTCAATTTCGAGCACCAGTTCAAAAGTTACAAAACACTACTCACCAGTTTACTAAACGTACATGGACAAATGTTTGGAAAATTATTATCAGTCAGCCCTGACTCACAGCAGTCGATATTAGGCTCTACCTAGATGAAACATGCCCCAAACGTATGCAACGGTACTCTCGTATTTTCAATATGAGTTACTGTTTAGAAGTTATGAATTTTAATATAAAATAATTGGCACTTAATTATTATATTTAGGCTAAAAACTAACTTTCTCTGGTGGCCCGCGATGGCCAATGTTCGTATCTTCATAAAGAAATCATAAACTCATGAGTTCAACGGTGGTATCAGATATTTAACCTGAGTTACCATTTGTGAATTATAAGAGTTTGAAAAATAAAATAATTTATTTAATTATTTAATTTAAGATTATGCTATTTTTGGGTTTCCTCACAGGAGGCCCGCACCGACTAATCTTAAGTTGTGCCAAGGGTAAAACCTCCATCTTGAGTGCAACAGTTCCCTCAGATTCCTGATCCAAGTTACTATTTAAGAGTTATTCCAATTTTTTAGTAAAATTTCTTACGCGTGTTAACTTAAGATTAACAAAAAATTCAACGGATCATTCCGGGCACTCTAGCCCTCGGAATCGCGCGCCGTTAGATTTCATGGACCCATAAAATTTCCATTTAATTATAAAAAATACATGGATTTTCCGGGTCTTTACATTGTCCCCACCTCAGGGCTCTATGTTCTCGTAAGACACAAGTCACAACTGAGGGAATAAGTAGGGATACTGAGCATGCATCTGAGCCTCTCGCTCCCATGTACTCTCCTAGAGGTTTCCATCCTACCAGCGAACGCGCACTAGAGGTATCTACCATCCATGAAGAACCCACATCTGTAAATCCTCAATATCTACTGGAAACATCATAAAAGTTTCTCCATCATCAACGTCCAACTCCCCATGGTTGATGATGTGGGAAGGGTTGTGCATGTATCTCCTTAGTTGGGATACGTGGAAGACGTCGTGCACCCGGTGCAACTGATTTGGAAGAGCTAAGCAGTATTCCACCTTGCGAACTATGTTGAGGACCTAAAAAAGTCTGATTAATCTTAGATATAACTTTCCTCCTCGGCCAAATCTATGCAGACCTCGTCGAAGGGAGACCCATAGAAAGACATGGTCACCATCCTCAAACTCCAGACGTCTCCGTCTCCAGTCAGCATGCGACTTCTATCTACTCTGTATAATCTTTATCCACTCCTGGATGACCTACATATTTTTCGTGGTAGCTCATACCATCTCTGGTCTGTAGGAAGTGGGCTGACATGGTGAGTCGGCCGACGATCACCCAAATAGAGTCATGTCCCTTGGACATACGTGGAAGACCTGTCACAAAGTTCATGGATATCTCATACCTCTTCCACTTTGGGGGCTCTAAAGGCTGAACCAATCCTGCTGGTACCTGATGCTCCTCCTTCACTTACTGACAAGTGAGGAATTGAGAGACAAACCCAGCTGCTGCCTTCTTCATACCTGGCCACCAGTTCTGTCTTCAAAGGTCCCAGTACATCTTCGCCACTCCTAGATGTACCTCTAGAGGGGATGTTTGAAACTCCCCCACCACTTCATCCTTAAGTGACACTGGCACCATAGTACATACTATGAAGAGGATGACATGCTCCCCACCTTCAGAAAATCCATCAGGTTCCTATCCTGTGGATATCTGAGTACGTCTTGTCTCGCAGTCATCATCCCTACGCTGCGCCTCCATGACTCAGTGAAGAATTGGGGGAGTGGCTCTAAAATATTAAAGGTAGGATTCTCCATCTCTATCCACAATGGATATCTGTAAAGATGCCATCTACTATGTCACCTCGCCTAGCAGCTGTATACCAGATCTCCAACTAAGTGCCTCTCCTACAATATTCCCCATTCTAGGAGTATAGACTATCTCAATGTAATAGTCCTGGTGGGACTCAATCCAACATCGTTGTCTCAGGTTTATGTCCTTCTGAGAGAAGATATACCTGAGACTCCTATGATCAGAGTATACAGTAAAAAGTTCACCCATAAGATAGTCCTGCCACATCGTCAAGGAAAATACCACTTCTTCTAACTCTAGTTCATGGGTAGCGTATTTCTTCTCGTGATGTTTTAGCTGCCGAGAACCATATGTGATTACTGCTCACTCCTGCATCGGGACACATCTGAGTTCAGTCCTTGATGTGTCACAATAAACTACGTACCCTATTCCATCCTCTAGAAGCCTGAAGATTGGGGCACTAGTCATCCTCTGCCTCTTCTCCTGAAAGCTATATTGGCATCTCTCCAACGACACGAAGGGTTTCCCCTTCTTCCCCAAAGCTAATAGTGGTGTTGCAGCTCTAGAGAAGTCTGGAACAAAGGTAAGTACCACTGACTCATGAGTGATCCACTGCACCCTCTTATGCATGAGTCCATCCTGTGCTTCCAGAGTTTTCCTTTTTTTCTGACCAAGGAATCCCCCATCCCAATGTAGTAGATAAACTTCAACCTTTTTTCCTAATACAGTCAATATGAGTGTGAACTGTGGATGTCAAGTCCAAACCAAAACTAATGTCGTAAGGCCTCGATGCTGCCACTAAGTGGTTCCAACTGAAACTCTCGCCACAAGTGCCAGATCAGATCATCGGCGGAAGTATGATTATCGAGTCTCCACCCAATGGTATCTCCATATGTGAGGGTCAAGTCAATGGTTTAACCAGAAACTCTAAGTCTTTGACAAGATTCGTGGAAGGAAGGAATGATTGGTACCTATGTCTATTGTTACGGAAGCTAGTAGTAGACATAGACCGTACCTCGAATCATTCCCAGAGCCTTTGGGTCACACTCCCTGACTGCATATAGCTAATCTCTTCTCCTGTCCCCTAGCTCCCTGTGCCTGGCAGGTTCTATATAAGGGGGTGGTTGTAACATGTTGAAATGCACACCACTTCATGATTATCTACTAGATCTACTTCCATGTCTTCTACCCTATATATTCATCTGTCCTTAACAATTCCTATTTCTGAAACATTTTTACATGCTCAAGTCTCTGAGACTGGAGCCGGTTTCCTACTTTCCCACTGTTAACATTCACTAGATGTATCCGCTCAGCCAGTGAACATTCAACCACAAAGGTTATCTGTAGAATCCTAACATAAGTAGGAATGCATTTAGGAATTGTGCGAGCTCAGATTTTCTTTTAAAAACACATTTCATAGAAGTTCGAGCCCTGAAGCACTGATCTTATCATATTCATTGAGTATCAGGAATTATCGGTATGCCTTGATGAATACTCAGCTACCACTTCGTCATCCTGCTGAAGCTGTAGAAGTTATAGGGAACTCTCAGCTACCTCCTCATGGAATCCCTCAACCTACTATGAGTCGGGCTCGCCCCGAAACCTGAGAAGTATCTAATGCTGAAACACGTGTAAAGCACTAAGCCTATAAATTTCCACTATCAATGCCGCTAGTTGCAACTGCTGACCAACAGGCAGTGATATAGCTGACACACTACCTAGAGGTACTATCTCGGGTAATGGTCTTCATACTGAAGCCTCTTCACTATGTGGACCATCCTCATGGTCTCTCACTGAAAAAGTCTAGTAGCTAAGATCACCATCTGCTCTACTGGTGTCTCAACTAGGTGGAAAACTCTAGCAATTGCCTCCAACCAGCCCTCATCTGCATGGGAATTTGTCTCACCTTGAAACTTCAAAGGCATCTATTACTGGAACTCATACGATCACACTCTATTAGTGTGAATCGTACACCAGTGTGGATGGTGGTATCTACTACCCTATGGGTGGTGTTGTTGCTGGTACACCACACGATGGTGCCAATATAGTAAACGGGCCCTGCATCGGAGCCTCGTCGCTCAGTGGGCCATAATCATGTACTCTCTTGGGAACCCTAGTTGGAGGTCTACGAAGCGGCATCCTGATAAAGAACAGGTGTTCCACGGTCAATAATTTATACTTGGTGAGATGACTCAAAGTGTTCACAATGAAGACTCTTGAAAACACACTCGCAATCAGTGTTTTCATGCACTGATTCGGAAATTAGAAGTCAGGGTCCTGGTGTATGGATACATTGGTCATCGCACCAACACTGGACTCCCTTGACTGAAAACCACACTCAGTACTCTTAACACTATTTTTTCATAGAAAATAATGATCATTGTCCTATGTTCTGTGGTAGAACCGACTCCTCTGATACCAATATGTCACGATCCATCCCCTGGGGCCTATCCCAGGACTACCCCAAGCCCACCTTCCTTAGGCTAGGGGCTGGCGACTAGAACCAAAATAGAAAATCCCTAAAAGTGGGAAGACATTGCCTCTGTAAAGTTTAAACACACACAACATAGTACGAGATGGAAGTAAAACACTATGCAAAACTGTATACAAAGGAGTGATGAAAAGTAAAAGGGGCCTGAAATACAATCCTAACAAAAAAGTACAAGTATAACTGAATAAAAAGTATAACTAAAGAAAAGGTAAAGAAGCTACTAGGTCATCCTCTGGGGATTCTTACCTAATAGGTAGGTACAGATAGCCTCCTCAGCACTCCACGTCTATCAGACTCCTCTGAGTACCGACTCATCGTAAGCTCCACCTCCGTGTACCGTCCAGTCCAGCTACTCTGATCCTCAGTCAGCGTAGCTATCATCTACAACCAACACAATGAGGTGTGGGCTTGGGGTAGTCACGTCATGGGCCCCGGGGGATGGTTCGTGACATTTCATATATTAGAATGTGTAAAATTCCTTCTAATAACTATAAAAAAGAATGAAATTGTGAGAAACATTAATAAATTGTACCATAAAAACATGAATATATATAAGAAATAACCATGGAAAATCCCTCAGTAGATAGGTCGCATAGGTGCTAGGATCCCCATGATCTAATTTATTAGTCGAACACACATATCTCTTCATGAAAACGCCACTATAGGGGTAATATTCAATGTTCTTGTGGTATCCAAAACATAATTATCATCACATTTAGTTAGTTTTGTAGGATCTTACTTCTAGGTTGATCAGGTCAAACCCTTATAGCCATCCTAGTGTACTATTCCTTATCCCACCCTCATAGGTACCTAGTTTTTTTATGTTCCGTTATTATATAGTGCTTAGTTTTTTCATGATATCATATTTATATATGTAATATTATTTATATAATAGCCATCCAGATTGTCACCTCGTATCTCCCTCCTTAAGAATATATCCTTTCTATGTCACACAACCAACGTACAATCCCCATTCATATGATTACAAAACATTTCACACATTAATATCACATGCAAAACATTTTTAGTTAAATTGGGATTCCTTAAGTGGGGTGTTTCATTTTCAATAAGGCATTCAATGTGAAAATTGGGTATTACATTTTAGGAATTTAACATTGATGAAATTAAAAACTATTCTAATAAAAAAACTTCACATTTCCAAACAATTATTCCCACTTTAAAAATATACACCCTTATATATATAAATATATATCCATTTTACCATATCATAATTAAAATATTCCTTACACCATGTTAGAATATGTAAAAATATGGTACTTACATATATATTTATATTACTCACATTTAATGACTGTGGGATTTAATATCACAAAGATGATCTTTAAGAAACCAAAACATCGAATTTTTATTTTTTTAAAAACAATTTAAAAGGTCAAAATTATTTTTTAATTTCTATTTTATATGGAAATTTTTCTTTGGAGGACAAATTTAATAGTGAAGGTGATTTAAATTTCAAAACAAACCAACAGACATGTTTTAACAAGTGAATCCCATGACGAATACTTATGAAAAACATGGAAAATAAGTGATAAACCATTTCCAATCACCATAAACACTATTAATCACACATAAATTTATTACTATTAATTTAAAAAACCTTTATGACAATCTATATATCATATTTTTAAAATGAAATTCTTGGAAATTGGGTATCATACATTAAAGCATGTCGGCTTTGATGTTGACCACTCTACAATTACCCACATATGCACAATTATGTATATATAAGCACCCATTTTCCAAATATATATGTTCATACTAACGTGAGTGAATATATATAAATGGGTAATTATATTTATTCAATTATATGCATGTATATATATATGTATTCCATATTCAAGGAACGACAAGACTTTTCCTTTAATGAATTATGTAAGAACATGCCTCAAATACACCCTCCAAAAGGCTAGGAACAAATAAAATTCCAAGAACAACAATAAATTTTTTTTGGGGTTTGATCAGAGAACATGAAAGACAAGAGAGAAAATAAGACCAAGAAATAGGGAAATGCAGGAGAGTGGAGGAGGAGAAATGCTTATGACTGATGGTAACACCAAAAATCGACATGGAAGTCGTACAAAAATAGTGGTAAGGTGAGGGTGTCGAATGTGTAGCTGAGAAATGGTAGGGGATGGTTCATATGATTTTGGTGATTAATATGGGGGAGGAACCATTTTACAATTATGTTATTAAAATTATTAGTATAATTATTAATTTTATAAATCATTTATTCCTATTTAATTCTTTTTATATCATGGACACAAATCAAGGTTTTTCTACATGGTTTAGAAAATCATGTGGCAAATGTGTTCCTATACTAGATGTCTTAGAGAATACACATGGGAAAGAAAAATGGTTTTCTAAATCATGCGTCAGATGTTAAGATTGAATCTATCAAACCTATACACACAATTTCACAGTTTGCACATGGTTTCTACTTACCATGTGCAAACTGTCCGTTTATTGTTGAATCCCCCAAAATTTAAAATTAAAACTAGTTCAACCTGAAACTAAACAAAAATCCATGTATAATTAGATAATTAATTAATATTCTATGGTTTATGAAACTATATATGTTTTATGATATTTTTATTTCATTATGGGATTTAGTTAGAGTATTTTAATAGAAAATTGGGGGTATTAGAGAAACATTTTATAATGAATGTGAACTGAATTAAATTATGATGTTGGAATGGGATTATTATTTTCATGTAAGTTTACTTTTTTAAAGTCATTTGATTTTTTTTTGAATTAATATTTTTTAGAATTTTGATATTTTTTAGGAAAATTTAATTTTTGTAGAATGGTTATTTTAAATGAATGGATCTTGGGGTTAAATATCATTCAGTCAGTTAGTTTGTTTTATTAGAAATCTGATCATGGATGGGTTATATGTTTCGTGTTACATAAAATTTTCCACCTAAAATGGTCTTGATATTATGTATAAAGTCTATTTCAAAGGATGATCCTTAGTGTAAATCCACTTATTATTTAGACATATCCCTTTTATTTATTGGCCTTACAAAAACATTGAATCAAGTGTTGGAACCAAGTCCATTAATGTTTATTACATTCAATGGTTATGAAGATCTACTAGGTTAGATAGAGTGGGTATAATTTTACATTAAATTTCACTATAATGTATTTGAGTTAGATTACATAATTTAGCTCATACTCAAGTAATATTGATTTTTTCATATTTATTATTGATGACTTTAAAGTGGTTCAATCCTTTGGGGTTATTTTTTATTATTTATTATTTGGCTGGTTCCCCTATTGTTGACTAAAGAGATGGTATGGGTTTAACTTTTCATATGATTAATTGATTTTTCAGGACCTTCTAGTTTTTATATGATTATATTTATTTGATGACCATTAGCTTGAGTTGGACTGCTTATGGGATTTAATGGGTATGTGATGGGTTGACTTTAATGAGTTCCCCTTGAGGGGAATATTTCTCAAACTAGGGTATTGTTTCATGTTAGAACATAGTGGATACAGGGTTGGGTTCTTTATAATGTTCACCGTGACAGGGTTTTTTTAAGTGAAAAGATCTAGGATAATTACACTTATTTATCCCGATCCAGTGTTATATACCATATTATTTTTATTTTTATCGCTATTTTTGAATGGTTATATTATTATATTTTTTGTTTTGTGAAATGATAATGATTGAGTTTTCAATTAATGGGGTATTGTTTTATTCCTCATGTAGAGTTTCCTAAGTATAGTTTTGAACTAATTTAGTCATTGATTGTGTTTTCTAGAGGATTATTTTTTTCATTATTTTATTTTTAGGGAACATGAATATTTTCGGTCATAGGTATTATTTAAATGTAATAGATGTTTTAAATGGCCGTAATATATTTTTTTTGAATAAAAAAGTGGATTAATGCCCAGTGTTTATAAAAATTAGTAAAAGGATCTTCTAAAAGGCTTTTATTTTTCAAATATTAGTTTTTGATCATTTTATATTTACAATATAGAGTGTGCAATGTTAAATTTTTTTATTCAAATTAAGTGATATTTTGTTTTAAAGAGACTCATAGGGGAGGAAAATGATGTTTTTATGATATAAATCCTTGATTAGTGTTTCAATGGATGTTTTACGGATTTTCTGATTTATTTTTTCATCATTGGTTTTAATGTTCTCATTATAAATTTATAAAATGTTTTTATTTGATGGTTTTACATCTTCAGTTTGAGTCCCATTGTAATATTATTTGTATAAAATTATTCCAATTTTATTGGATTTTGATTGATCATTAATTTGAAATGCTAAATGTATAAAAATGGTTTGTTTCTTTAGAGGGTTTCTGAAATGATATGAGATTTAACTTTGGTGCTTATCTTCTATTCTAGATGATAACCATATTTCTTATTGTTTTCTCATATCCTTTTTAACATGTAATTTGAACGAGAATATCTACGTGATGTTTTTAGTGTAGACTTTATTAACGTTGTTAACTTTATAAGGCTACTAGAGATAAAAGATATGGCCTAATGAGACAGTGAGATATAATGTAAAAGACCCAATTAGACCATGGGAGCTAATCAACATGGCCTGATTTTCCTTTATAATATTAATATTATATTAATTATCTAGATTTTATCATATATCAACTCATGTTACAGAATGGGTAGTTTCTCTTGAATCTTATTCACCAATTGATTGTAATTTTTATAGGATTGTTGATGTATTTTATTTTGAATCAAAATTTTCACCTTTGGTGTTTGAAAAAACACTTTTATTGTTTTTTTTTTCTGAAGTTATTCATTCTTGATACAATTTATCCCATAGTATATGAATTATTTCATATATTTTATTATATAATTTTCATTTTTTGAGAAAATTGTTTGTAAAATATTTTTAAATAATGAAAATGATTTGGTTTTGTACCACAATCATGGAATTCCACCTCAAAAATGTGTTTAAAATTTTTTTTGTTTTAAATGGTGTATTCCACTCCTTTATATATAATGTTTATCAAATGATATTTTTAACTAAATATTAATTTCAATGATTGGGTTTTAGATTTTTTTTTCTTCAATATAGATTGTGATTTGTTTTATAGAAGTGGTTTTTAACTCTGTTTTTGGGAAACATTGTATGATACCTATTTTTTATCTGAATTTGAAATGAATAAATGTATTTTCTAAAATATTTCATAATATAATATTTGAAATTTTTTATCAGTAAATTTCATAGAGTCATTGGTGATATCATACTGGGTCTATTTAGCTCTCACACTATATACATAGTCCTAAGTGTGTGTGTTTCTATATTTATCTCTGAGTTTTTTTAAATAGGTGACCAAGTTTTAATCTCAATTAAGATATTTTTTGGATAATACATTCATGGATATTGTTAATATGGTGAGTGAACATGGGTAACATTGCATTTTTTGAGCAGTGTCTTGTGTTATTTCATTAATTATGTATATTTTATATCACCTAGTTCAGTTTGATGTAATTTATATTCTAATCCCTCTATATTTTCAATATCATTTCATATTATTATTATGTTTGTTATTTACTATTTTGAATGTTGTTAGATGAAAATAATAAATTTTATAAATTGTACCAATTTTCTATGTTTATTTTGTTTATTTCAGGTTTGGAATGTTTATTTACTTGTTTTAGTTTATTTCATTTGATTATATGGCCAATGTATGTATTCGACATATCAAAATCTTCATATGGTTTCATTTTCACTAATATTATCATTTACTGGGTTAAACCATTTCACATAGTGTATCCTTGATTACAAAACACTAATCTCTTTCCTTTGGGGACCGTGAACTCCCTTTGGGTGTTGTAGAGGATAGAATGACGTACCCGTTAAAAGGTAACATATAATTGTTTTTTAGAAATTTTATCATATTTTCTTATTTTTATTTGTGCATGTAATGTCAATATAAAGATTGGGAAAGATGATATAGGTCATCAGTAGGTGACTAAACACAACATTTAATGAAAAGACTTGAGTTTCTTGGGGTATTTAGGATTTGAGTTTTGAATTTCATATCTAGATTTCAAATTTATTTATTTTTTATATCCTGATTGATTTATTTCAAATAATTTGGTTGTTTCCCTAAGTTACATTTAAATTTGGAAGGAACCATAGTTTCCTGGTTATCTTACAAGGTATAACATACCATGAAAAGCCCATGCACATTTTCCTTTATTTTTGTCAGAGGATTCCACCTAACTGGGGCATGAAATGTAAAACCATAAAGCCATGTCATGTATAACTATGTATACCTATTATATTCTTTACACCTTCATTGATATTTTAAGTCTCTTAATTTATTATCCTCTTTTCATCGATGTATTAATGATTTTTTGATGATTTATTATTTCTTTTCTAGGGGACTTTTTTAATGTGTACAATTATGTTTCTAGTTATGGTTAGCGTTTAAAAAATCTATCTTTTGTGGGAAATAAATTTCATGATATTGTATAATATTAAAACTAGTTTTTGGGTGGTTATTTTTTGATCTATTTTGTGTCTACTGGAGTACATTTTTTGGTTCCTTTACAAAGATAATTGTAAAATATTTTGAGAAAGAAGTGAATAATGTGAAATGTTTTGGTTTGGATTTTTTTGGTGGTCCCACATAATGATATTTTTTTAAACCATAAATTATGGTTTATTTACAATGTATTTTGAGTTCGATGAGATTTCTTGAAAGCAATTTATATGATTATGGGATTTATTTGAAGGAGTACTATTTTTTGGGATTGATTTTTGGGGTTAATCCTCTTGGTTTTAAATAGAATATACTTTTTGAGATGTAACGAATGGATGAGTTGGGAGTTCCTTGGGGTTTCTAAAATTTAACTCACAGAAATGCCTGAGTGGAAAGTAGAAATTTTATTTTTAGGGATGATCTTTAATGTGACTATCCTTATTGTTCTACTATATTCATTCATGTTTTGGACTTTAAAAGAATCCCAATATAATGTCCGACCCTAGTTAAATATTTTAATGATTTTAATAGTGTTTATGATTCACATGGGTTAATAGTTTATATAGTACTTGGGTTTATGTTTTATTCATAATGTTTTTAGAGGTATTCTTGAAATAAGAAAATAATCATGTGACCCTTGGGTTTTGGATTTATTCTTGAAGATATCATATCATATTGGTCCATTAATGTTATTTTTAATTGGTTTATTATTTTAGTCACTCTTCCATTTAAATTTTAAATGGATTTGATGTATTTTATTGTGTTCACGCCTCATTAATTATTTATACACTTGGTGTTTTTATTTTACGATATCTATATATTAATCCTTGGATTACATAATGTTTTCATGAGAATACATAGTTTTGTTCATTGGGGATAGAGATGAGATCCCAATGTAAAGAATATTTTTCAGACAATGAAAATCTTTAGTTAGAATAGGAGTTATACTAGGTTGGGTTCTTTATTGGGTTCACCATTATTGGGTATCCTAAGAGCTAGGTCTTTGGTTAATTAAAAATTTTCTTCACATCTCATAGTTTTGGCCCATGTATTTTAATATTGAATAATTGTTTTGGTGGATCTATAATTATTTTATTAGATTTATAAGGTAATGATTATTGGGTTGACTGTGATTAGGATCTTTTGGTATTCCTTGGTTTTGTTTCCATTATATATTTCTAAATAAAATTTTAGTTTGATATGTTTGACATAGGATTATTTTCTCTATTATCATTTTTTGAGGAAACCCAATTTCTTTGGCAAATAAACATTTCATAGGATCATTTAACATTTTTCTTATATTGGATCGATACTTAAGAAAAATTTATTTCATACTTTTGAACATATATTTCCAATAAATAAAATATAAGGATTGAGAGGTCTAATGTCCAAGTATGATGAGACACATGAATACATCCTATTCACTGTAAAAACAATATATTTATTTAAAATATAAAAAAGTGATATTAACTCAAATAAAACATATAAATTTATAAAGGACACCATGGGGGAAAATACATAAGTAAAAGGGTGATCAAGAAGGTAGAGTTAGGGTATAAACACATCAATAATATATAACATGAGATTAAATATGAATATATGTTATCATAAAGGGAGTGATCATAATAATGGAAACCTATAACAAAGAAAATGAAATTATAAGATCATAAAATCATGGAATATGTTTCAAAAAATAAGAAATAACTTCATAAAAAAAATTCAAGGTTCACTCCCATCATTATAAATTGGAAAAATTCTCATGTGGATTTGGTTCACTATCTATAACCATAATCATAATAGTTAAAGTCCATGGGGGATTAGATTAACTCTTCAATATTTTACATATTATCTCATTAAATATAATTCTTACTAAATTCAGTGGTGGTAAAAATAATTTGAGGAAAACCCATCATATTTTATAGTGTCCTTTGGCTAACCACCCATGCACCATACATAGGGTAAAAAGTCCCAGAGTGGATTCGGTTCACTCCTGAACCCTTTACATAGCAACTCATGTGGTATAAATCCTAAAATAATGAATTGGAGGGATATATAATTTTTTCCTATACATAACATACATGAAAATCATATATATGAATTGTACTTGAGGAAAATAAACCAAACATAAATCATAATCATGATAAATTCCATGAGAAAAGGAACATAGTCTGATAATTCATATTCCCTGAATAAACGAGTCTAAATTACATTTATTTACAAGAGAATAAAGAATAAACTCCTTTAGTATTTTTATATTTTAAAATGAATCTTATATCTTGATCATTGGGTTCTAATATAGATAATTTAAGTTTGTGATCTAGGATATGAAAGGGTAAAAACATATCACATGGATGAGGATTTACATGTAATAGATATTTCAATAGATTTAAGGTCTATATTATTTTAAATTAAAATAAAATTGAACCGATATGTTTTATTATAATTTAATGAGGGGTTTTCCTGAATTTTTTCATGGTTTAATAACATATGATAGGGTGTATTATTCATATGATACATGAAGAGGGAAATTACCCCACAATCAGTTTTACTTAAATGAGGGAATATAAATGGTAACTAAAAACATGTATTATAAGAGTATTATTTCTTTTGGGTTATGTTTTTCGATGGGGATTTGATTTTATCTCATTTTTTTGATGGGTTTTCTGTAGAACTTGTTATTGGAATGAGTTTATGATTGTTACAAGGTTTTTTGATGATGCCTTGAGATGGGGATAAAGTCTCAAGTGATGACTTGAGGGTCTAGGAGGTCACCAGAGGTGTGTTTGGCCATCTGTGACGATGAAAATATATTATAAAAGATCATTAATATAATGAATATTTTATTAAAAATTTAAAAAGGTTTAATTGGGTTATCATAAAATATATATGTTGTGGAAAATATATTTGGAGTCTTAGATTAGAATGTCAGGATGTGAAGCTATATTTCACACCATGATACTAGTATTTGAGACCAATTTATTGATTTTTTCGGAACATTTTCTATACATGAACTAATTTTCACATCATGAATATCTCCTATGATGTTTTCATCATTTTAATGTAATGCATGTTATTTGAAAACCCAATTAATTTATTCTCTCAAATACTTTTATGCATAATGTGATAGGAATAATGATTTTGGAATTAGAGGATCTCCACTGAACTCATCTATGCTCTGATTGAATCATTCTTATAGATATTCATTAATATAATAAATTGTGATTGGATAACCATGGTATTGATCCTATAAAACAAGGCTCATAAGGTTTAATTTATGTTCAAGGTTAATTATATTAAATTAATACCCCTATCTATCATTTATTACAATCACTATATAATATAACTGGATTTGTTTAGGCACTGTTGGTGGTGGAATACCATGCTTGACTCCGAACCTATTGAGGACTCCATTTCAAATGGATACCCTAGAATAACTTACATGTTTATTAAAGGATCATTTTATGGATGAGTCTTGATTTAAAATGGTCAATCAAGAGACTGGATGAGGTTCTTCTTGGTGATATAGTAGAACCCCTTTCATTTATTCTATACATATCTATGATTGAAATAGTGAGAAAATTGTTTTTGAACTAGAATTGATCTTCATGCCTTGATGTCAATTCATATATAATATTTTTTGTTTTACTTTATTTACAATACTTTATTTTTTTCATTGATTTTATTGGGATATTTATTTTTCATCGGACATGTTAATACAAGGGTATAGTCTCCCAACTCTACCATTATATGATAAAAATACTAGTCAGTAGCCTCTAGCATATAGGGTGGTGATCATGAGGTCTTGTGGATAACAAGTATGAAGACTGGTTTAGAGTGGTACAAGTTGGTATGTTAAAAATTTGTATCAAAGGTTTCCATTTCTTCTATTTTATTATTTTGGATTTGTTATACTAAAGATCTCCAAAGGTGTCAAAGCCTACGATGGAAACCGATCAGGTGCATCAAGAACACATGTCCCGATACAAATTTTGGGTTACTGGGACATGGGGATTCCATCATGATTTACATTATTATATATTTATTTTATATTATCCTTGGTATAATCACATGTGTTTTGGATGTTTTTATTTATGATGTATATCTCGCCCTTACCCTATTACCAAGAGGTCGGTGAGTTGATCATGGCTCTTGGCCTGCAGTGGCTAGAGGCATCTCATGCATCGTATTAAGAGTATTGGGTTCACATGAGATATTGGACATATATTTTTTCATTTTAGCTTAATATAGATGCACTAATTCTTAGAGTTTCAACCACTTCTCATATAGAAATTTCACGTATCCATTCATAGTGGAACTTTTCTTAGATGGGATGACATGTGTATATATTGTTCTTATATATGGTCTATTGAATCTATAGTGAAATTTTCTATAAGTAATAAAATGGTTATATGATTCATATGCACAATATTTTTACTGATACTATAGGGTCACTAAGGAATTGGTGCTGAAACATTATACCCATTGCGGGTGGTTTTTTGGTTTGGTTCGGCTATGTTGCCTACTCCTCCAAAGAGTTATCAGATGTGTAGTTTCATGGATAATACCAGTGCCGCAGTTGTGGGTGGATGGATTTATTTTAGGTTTCATTCCTCTGTGAGACTCTATAGATTGGGTTTTATACATGTATATTTCAAGGGATGTTCAGTAGAGAGATCACAAAAAGCCCAGTGAGTGTTTACCTTCTAAGAGGTCGTATGATGTACTATGTAGTCCGACCTTATGGAATTTTTGAGAACTAACTAGGTGTGAATGGTTGGATATCTAGAGTTCCTTGGTTTTTAATTAAACCCATGTAAGTTGGTGTTTTTGTTTTGTTTTATGGTGACCTGTTATATGGGTTATGTTGATGTTATAGATGTTCTTACATGTGATACCAATGAACAGGTACTGATCAAGGATTTTGGAGATGACCACATTAAATTTTGGTCTTATATTAGTTATAGTGTAATCCTGAGAATAGAAATTGGGTGAAATCTAGTCCCTTGTGATGAAAATAGTTGGGTAACATAGTCATAACATGAGTGGATTCATGTTAATTTAGTGATTCCTAGTGATTTCCAATCATGTAGATGTGATTAACATGCGAGAAATGTAAGAAGGTAACCTATGATACTAGATCAACATTTTGAGACAGGTTGTCATGTGAGTAGTCATAGCACAAATATGGTGTTAGGTCTTGAAGATGATTTCCATGGGATATTTCAGCATGTTTAGTCTAGTTAACAATGAGAAAGGATCAACCACTACGGGAAAAATGGGTATTTGCGACGGGTTATTTGCGACGGGAATAAATCCCGTCGCAAATAGTCCCGTTAAAAACTTATTTGCGACGGGGGTCTTTATCCGTCGCAAATAAGTAGTCTTTTGCGACGGGATAGGCTTCCCCGTCGCAAATAGTTTTCCCGGGCTTTGGCGCCAAATCCGGGGAAAACTATTTGCGACGGGGAAGGCTTTCCCCGTCGCAAATAACCGGCGGCGGTAAAAGGTATTTACGACGGGAAAGTATTCCCGTCGCAAATAGTATGTTATTTGCGACGGGACCCATCGCAAATAACTATTTACCGGTTGACCGTAATAAATGCGGGCTAAGGAATTTGCGACGGTACCCGTCGCAAATGCTAGTATTTGCGACAGGATACCCGTCGCAAATGGGCCCGTCGCAACTAATCTAACCTATAAATACCCCCATCCGTTTTTTTCAAATCATTCTCATTCTCTATCTTCTCCTGCTCTCAGACTTGTGTTTCTAAAGTTGAGTTTTTCTTCAGTTTAATTTTTCTCTTCGGAGCTGATATTAAAGTTTTGAAGAACGATCAGAGCAGATCAATTTTCAAGGTATTTATGTTCATTTTAATTTAATATTTATTTTTAATTTTTTATTAGTTTCAGTTATTCTTAATTAGTTGTAATTTAATTATGTTTATATTGTTTTCTTACTTAATAAATTTAAATTATTAGTATTGTTCATAGTTAATGGTAATTAGGAATAATTAGTAATAATTTTTAATAATTAAGAATAAATATTAATAATTAGTAATAAATACCAATAATTAGGAATAACAACATTATTACATTATTAGTATATTTTATTATTAATATTAAAATAATATAATTTTTTATATATATACAATTCTCTTTTCATCTGTGTGTTTACTGTCTTCACATGTATTATCTGTATGTGGAGATAGAAAACGCACAGATGAAAGGAGAATTGTATATAAATCAGAAAATTATATTATTTTAATATTAATAATAAAATATACTAATAATGTTATTATTTGTAATTATTGGTAATTATTCCAAATTATTGGTAATTATTCATTTAATTACTAATAATTAGGAACAATTATCAATAATTATCAATAATTAAGAATATTTAGTAATAATTAGTAATAATTACCAATAATTAGTAATAATTAGTAATAATTATCAATAATTAGTATTAATTAGTAATAATTACCAATAAGTAGTAATAATTAGTAATAATTACCAATAAGTAGTAATAATTATCAATACGTAGTAATAATTATGTATAATTTGGAATAATTACCAATAATTACCAATAATTAACAATAATTAAGAATATTTAGTAATAATTAGTAATAATTACCAATAATTAGTAATAATTAGTAATAATTATCAATAATTAGTATTAATTAGTAATAATTACCAATAAGTAGTAATAATTAGTAATAATTACCAATAAGTAGTAATAATTATCAATAAGTAGTAATAATTATGTATAATTTGGAATAATTACCAATAATTACCAATAATTAACAATAATTAGTAATATTTAGTAATAATTACCAATAATTACCAATAATTACCAATAATTAGTAATAATTAGTAATAATTAGTAATAATTAGTAATAATTAGTAATAATTAGTAATAATTAGAAATAATTAGTAATAATTAGGAATAATTATGAATAATTAGGAATAATTAGGAATAATTAGGAATAATTATGAATAATTAGGAATAATTAGGAATAATTAGTAATAATTAGGAATAATTAGGAATAATTAGGAATAATTAGTAATAATTAGTAATAATTAGCAATAATTAGGAATAATTAGGAATAATTAGGAATAATTAGTAATAATTAGTAATAATTAGGAATAATTAGGAATAATTAGGAACAATTATCAATAATTATGAATAATTAGGAATAATTAGGAACAATTATCAATAATTATGAATAATTAGGAATAATTTGGAATAATTATCAATAATTAGTAATAATTAGTAATAATTAGGACTAATTAGGAACAATTATCAATAATTA
Organism: Viscum album; assembly: GCA_963277665.1. Lineage (NCBI taxonomy): Eukaryota > Viridiplantae > Streptophyta > Magnoliopsida > Santalales > Viscaceae > Viscum > Viscum album. The sequence goes on along the minus strand of OY728132.1, from coordinate 369,746,305 downwards.
TCAATAATTAAGAATAATTAGTAATGATTAGGAACAATTATCAAGAATTATCAATAATTAAGAAAAATTTGTAATAATTACCAATAATTACCAATAATTACCAATAATTACTAATAATTACCAATAATTGCCAATAATTACCAATAATTACAAATAATTAGGAATAATTAGGAATAATTAGGAATAATTAGGAATAATTAGGAATAATTAGGAATAATTAGGAATAATTAGGAATAATTAGTAATAATTAGTAATAATTAGGAATAATTAGTAATAATTATTAATAATTAGTAATAATTAGTAATAATTAGGAATAATTATGAATAATTAGTAATAATTATTTATAATTATTTATAATTATTTATAATTATTTATAATTATTTATAATTATTTATAATTAGTAATAATTACCAATAATTACCAATAATTACAAATAATTACCAATAATTACCAATAATTACCAATAATTACCAATAATTACCAATAATTACCAATAATTACCAATAATTACCATTAATTAGCAATAATTACCAATAATTAGCAATAATTAGCAATAATTAGCAATAATTAGCAATAATTAGCAATAATTAGGAATAATTAGCAATAATTAGGAATAATTACCAATAATTAGGAATAATTACCTATAATTTGGAATAATTACCAATAATTTGGAATAATTACCAATAATTTGGAATAATTACAAATAATTAGCAATAATTAGTAATAATTTGTAATAATTACCAATAATTTGTAATAATTAGGAATAATTAGTAATAATTAGTAATAATTAGGAATAATTAGTAATAATTAGGAATAATTAGTAATAATTAGGAATAATTACCAATAATTACCAATAATTTGTAATAATTAGTAATAATTACCAATAATTACCAATAATTGCCAATAATTAGTAATAATTATCAATAATTGCAAATAATTAGGAATAATTGCAAATAATTAGGAATAATTGCAAATAATTAGGAATAATTAGGAATAATTAGTAATAATTAGTAATAATTAGTAATAATTAGGAATAATTAGGAATAATTACCAATAATTACCAATAATTACTAATAATTGGTAATAATTACCAATAATTGCAAATAATTGCAAATAATAAGGAATAATTAGTAATAATTAGGAATAATTAGTAATAATTAGGAATAATTAGTAATAATTAGGAATAATTAGTAATAATTAGGAATAATTAGTAATAATTAGGAATAATTAGTAATAATTAGGAATAATTAGGAATAATTAGTAATAATTAGGAATAATTAGGAATAATTAGGAATAATTACCAATAATTTGTAATAATTAGTAATAATTGCCAATAATTACCAATAATTGCAAATAATTATGAATAATTAGTAATAATTAGGAATAATTAGGAATAATTAGTAATAATTAGGAATAATTTGTAATAATTAGGAATAATTAGTAATAATTAGGAATAATTAGTAATAATTAGGAATAATTAGTAATAATTAGGAATAATTAGTAATAATTAGGAATAATTAGTAATAATTACCAATAATTTGTAATAATTAGTAATAATGACCAATAATTGCCAATAATTACCAATAATTGCAAATAATTAGGAATAATTAGGAATAATTAGGAATAATTAGTAATAATTAGGAATACTCAAAAATACTCAGGAATACTCACGAATACTCACGAATACTCACGAATACTCATGAATACTCACGAATACTCACGAATAATCACGAATACTCAGGAATACTCAGGAATACTCAAGAATACTTAGCAAAAAAATTATATTATCAATATTTATGAAAAAAATATTAATATTATTAAAATAATAAAAATTTATAAAATATTAAAATTATCAATATTCACAACAGATTTTGCTCTATTCTTAACATGTTCAAATCTTAAAGGGTCGCTAATTGTCAGGTCATGCGCAATAAAAAGTTTGTGTCAGCCATGTCCAATGTAAACTCTATAATTGTCCTTGCATGGTCGATCACCTCAAAATTAATGTTGCAATCAGACAAACCAAGTCATTCCCTTCTTATCTATAAGAATCATCTCACATGAACCATTACATAGACCATTCTTCCTTGAAAATTTAAGGGAAAATAATGATATCCCCTCAAATTTTTAAGGAAGAATGAACTATGTAAAGGTTCATGTGAGATAATTCTTATAGATAAGAAGGGAATGACTTGGTTTGTCTGATTGCAACATTACTTGTGAAGTGATCAACCATGCAAGGACAATTATAGAGTTTACATTACACATGGATGACACAAACTTTTTATTGCGCATGACCTGACAATTGGCGACCCTTTAAGATTTGAACATGTTAATAATAGAACAAAGTCTGTTATGAATATTGATAATTTTAATATTTTTTAATTTTTGTTATTATTTTAATAATATTAATATTGTTTTTTCGTAAATATTGATAATATTTTTTTTATTACTAATAATTAGTAAACGAAATCTGCTTGGATAATGAAGGGAAAATTTATAATCATCTCCACAACGATGATTACCAAATTTCCTTTCATTATTCAAGCAGTTTTCCTTTTGCTAAGTATTGCTAAGTATTGCTAAATTAGTAATAAATAGTAATAATTAGCAATAAATTGTAATAATTAGTAATAAATTGTAATAATTAGTAACAATTAGTAATAAATTGTAATAGATTGTAATAATTAGGAATAATTAGGAATAATTAGGAATAATTACCTTATAACATGTGGAGACAGAATGTGAAACACACAGATGAAAGGAGAATTGTATATAATATAAAAAATTATATTATTTTAATATTAATAATAAAATATACTAATAATGTAATGATGTTATTATTATATAATTAATATTTATAAAAAAAATTATATTAGTATTATTAAAAAAAATAAAAAATCAATATAATATTAAAATTATCAATATTTGTAACAGGTTTTGCTTTATTCTCAATATATTCAATCCTTGCTTGAGTGTTTTTTCTAACAAATTATTCTAAACCAGTAATGCTTTTATATTTTATAGAAAAATATGGAAAAACGAGGTCGTCAACAGTCATTATTAGATGACCGCATATGGATAAATCAACGTAGAAATCAAAATGGTTCTGGTTTAAATCCAGTATATATAGAGGGTGTGGAGATTTTTTTATCATTTGCGGCATCAAATTCAGAATTTGTTTCAGAAGGAAAGATAAAATGCCCTTGTAGAAAATGTGCATTGAGAACGTTTGACACGTTTGACAAAGTGGGGGAACATCTCTTGCGTTTTGGTTTTCAAGCAGATTATGTTTTTTGGTATCAACATGGTGAACGCAGTTCCAGAGCAGGTGATACCAACTTGATTCCAGATCCATCCCAGTTTCAAGATTTAGTACATGATGTTGCAGGTTCATCTGTTCAACATACAGAAACTCCGGCTGATATAGCTTCAAATCCTGAGTTGGGACCGTCTGAATTTTATGAGTTGTTGAAGTCTGCTGAGGATGCATTATATCCTGGCTGCAAGATGAGCAAATTAGAAGCAGTTGCAAAATTTTTGGCTATCAAATTAGATAACGGAATGTCAAACACATGTTTTGACCAGATATTTTCATTGCTGAAAACACTGTTACCCGAAGGAAATGTTTTACCTGCAAATTACTATGAAAGTAAGAGGTTGGGTCGAAATTTGGGACTTACTTGTCAGAAGATTCATTCATGTTCAAATGACTGCATTTTATATTCAGGGGAAAATGAGTCGTTGGATAGTTGTCCCACATGTGGGCAACTGAGATATAAAGAAGGACAACACGGGAAGTCTGGTTTGATTCCTGTAAAACAGTTGAGATATTTTCCGCTTACATCCAGACTTCAGCGTTTATTCATGTCTAAGAATACAGCGACAATGATGTCATGGCATAAAGAGAATATTTCAACGGATAAAATCTTGAATCATCCAGCCGATGGTGATTCATGGAAACATTTTGATAGAGTGCATCCATCAATTGCTTTAGAAGCTAGAAATGTTCGACTGGGCCTTTCCACTGATGGTTTCTGTCCGTTTGGATCTTATGGTAGTCAATATTCATGTTGGCCTGTTTTTTTAACTCTGTATAATTTACCTCCATGGATGTTGATGAAGGAGCCATATATCTTTTTGACTTTACTAATTCCAGGACATCCGAAGAAAAATATTGATGTTTATTTGAAGCCATTGATTGATGAATTAAATTTATTGTGGAGTACTGGTGTCAGTACATATGATGTTGCAACGAAACAGAATTTCATACTGAGAGCAGCATTGATGTGGACAATAAGTGACTTCCCGGCTTATGGGATGTTATCTGGCTGGAGTACACATGGTCAGAAATCATGTCCTTACTGTATGGGAGAGAACAAATCATTTATGCTCATTCATGGAAAGAAACCTTGTTATTTTGACTGTCATCGCAGATTTCTTCCAGCTGATCATCCTTTTCGCAGAAACAGATTTCATTTCAGAAAAGGAACAGCTGAAAGGGATGGACCTCCAAAAATGCTATCAGGTTCGGAGTTAAAATCGGTTGTATTTTCATTACCTCCCATCACTTTTGGTCCCACAATAAACCAACAGAAAATTTCTGGTTTTGGGAAAGAACACAATTGGATTAAACGTAGCATATTTTGGGATTTGCCATATTGGTCTGATTTGTTGGTCCGACACATGTTAGATGTCTTGCATATTGAGAAGAACTGTTTTGATAATTTGTTTCATACAGTTTTGGATACGCCAGGAAAGAGCAAAGACAATGTAAATGCACGTTTAGATCTTGCCCAAATTTGCTGGCGTCCAGAATTGGAACTATTTGAGAATGTCAGAACAGAAAGGTTACTGAAACCAAAAGCAGCTTATACACTGTCTAAAGAAAACCGTTTATTATTTTGTCAGTGGATTGCAGATTTGAGTCTTCCAGATGGCTGTGCTTCCAATTTGGGTAGATGTATAAAGAATGGTCATATTACTGGATTGAAAAGTCATGATTGTCATGTTATAATGGAGAGACTTCTACCCATTGGATTAAGAGGTCTGTTGAATTCTGTGATTTGGGATTCCATAACAGACATGTCTCATTTTTTTCGGGAAATTTGTGCGGCTACGACAGATTATGATGCTCTAGGAAAACTTGAAAAAGATGTTGTTGTAATTATATGTAAACTGGAAAAAATATTTCCGCCGTCTTTCTTCGACTCAATGGAACATTTGATGTTACATTTGCCATATGAAGCCAAATGTGGAGGTCCGGTACAGTTTCGATGGATGTACCCATTTGAAAGATGCATGCAAAAATTGAAAAGAAAAGTATGCAACAAAGCATCTGTTGAAGGATCTATTGCAGAAGCTTATTTGCAAGAGGAAATATCTTTTTTCTGCTCCCATTATTTTGAATCTGAGTATCCTTCAAAACACAACCGAATGGGATGGAATGAGAGGAATATTGATGAAATCGACAATCAATTATCTGTTTTAAACCAGTCAGATCTTGGTTTTGGTGGAGTTTCTGAACGCTGGCTTTCAGATGATGAACATCATAGAGCTCATACGTATGTTCTGCTCAACTGTGAAAAGATGACATCAGTTGTACTGTAAGTGTTTATATCACTTATTCTATCATTTATGTTACATTAAATAACTTTGGTTTTTATAGGTTGTATGATAATCATATCAAGAAACAAATTCCACAAATTACAGCAGCTTCTCTCGAAGAACGTCGACTGAAAAATTTCTCTCAGTGGTTTCAAAAACTGGTAACATAAATTCTTTATCATTTAGCAACTCATTCAATGTATAGTTTACTATATTGATAATTATTTCACAAATCTTCAGGTGTCTCGACATGCTGATAAAATTGACAAACGGCTGTGTGTATTGAGTAACCCACCTTCCAAACTTGTTAAAACTTATAATGCATATGTGGTGAATGGATTTCGATTCCACACACATGCATATGGGGAATCGAAAAAAAAATGAACAGTGGAGTTAGCTTGAGAGGATCTCATCATCGAGAAAATGAAGTTGACTTTTATGGCATACTTGATGAAATCATTGAACTCTGTTATCTTGGACAACATTACATAACCATGTTCAAATGTCGGTGGTTGGATACAGAGAGAGGCGTGCGTGTTCATCCGACTCATGGAATCATCGATATTAAATGTAAAAGTGTTCTCGCAGTAAATGAACCATTCTTATTGGCTCAACAGGCATATCAAGTTTATTATGCAAAGTACTGTGCAACATCAAGAGACTTGACTGATTGGTGGAGTGTAATAAAAATCAAAATTCGAGACAATCAGTTTAGTCAAAGTGAATGTGCTTTCACTGATTTGAAAAGAATTGACGTTTTTCAAGAGAGTACTCAAAATCAATCTTTTTTACAAAGATATATGAGTATCGATGACGACACCCCACATTTAAGAGTCGGTGATGACGATGATGTTAATGATGTCACACATGAATTTGAAATGGTAAGAGATGAAGCAACTGCAACTCGAATGGATATCGATGATGTTGAGGAGGAATATGAAGATGACATTGACATATATGAAGATGATGATGAAGATGAACACTTATAGAATTCCATGGTATTTATATACAATCATAATATGTATATATGTATATATAATAGTAATTATCAATTATTTGCTAATATTAACATTTTCTGTTTCAGATGGACGAGGCCACATTTCGTGAGTTGGCGGAGGCTGACCTGCCTTTCGATGCGGATGAGTTGCTGGCAGATGACCCTCAGCCTGCAGGCGCTCCAGGGAGTACGCGGAGGGGGCGCGGTCTTGCACGATTGATGATTCCTGACCCCGTCCCCGAGCGACATCCACGTCTTGGGTTTGATCCGCGCACCCGGAGGTGTGATAACCTGTGTAATAACCTGTGAATTTGACTAAGATTTCATTAATCTATTCACATAATAAATGTTTATTATTTTTTCAGTTTTTCGCATATAGCAGTCGGACAGGGCAGCGCTATTTTGCGCAACTATTTCTCTCAGCCGTGGACCACATGGGAGCAGATTCCCATTGATGTGCAGCAGGCCATGTTCGGCCATTGGTTGGTACGTACGTAAATAAATAATTTTTATTTTGAAAATTATTTCATTTCTAACTTGATATTTTGATTTATTTGTAGGGTTTATGGTATCCGATCGAGGATACCATGCGTGACGCCATCCACGAGGCATGGGAGGTGGCCATGCGTGATCGCCTTCGTCAGTTTTTGCACAATTTAAGAAAAGCTGCGATGAAGAAAGCAGGAGTGTCAGATTTTGATGAGTCATGTAAAGCACACCGACCAGAGTACATTTCATTCCATGTATGGGATGGATTATGTGCGCACTGGTTGAGTGGTGCCTTTCAAAGGAGATCATCGGTGGGGAGGCAGAATCGGGGGAGGCAGGAGGTGACTAATCGAGCTGGGAGTCGTTCTTTCAGTACTCATAGACAGCATCTGGTACGTACATTATTTATAAATATTTTATATAACTATAAATATTAACAGTTTATTTTTTATTCTTATAGGCTGTCGAGCACCCCGATATTACAGAGTACGACGTATATCGGAGGATGTATAGTGATCCTGCTACTGGGGAGCTCAGAGGTGATCGTCAGCATCACATCGTGGTCAGTATTATTTGTTTTCAAGTTTAAAAATTAACTGAATATAATATATTCACAATTTTAATTTTAAATTGCAACTATAGGAGCCATATGAGGCTGCAGCGGCACAGGCCCGGCCTGAGAGTCAGGCCGAGGCATCAGATCAGACCACTGCCCGTCAGTTTGATGAGGCGGCATGGATGCAGGCCACCCAGTATGCCTTCGAGAAGGGCCGGGTAGTTGGTATCGGCTCTCGACTGACTCCCGGAGATTATTATGGCAGTGCTGCGATGTCGGCGTCCAGCTCGAGAGGAGCTCGTGCATCTTCTTCTACACAGTATGAGGAGCAGTTGCGATCTCAGACTGCACAGATAGAGAGTCTCCGACAGGAGCAGGAGCAGATGCGTCAGCAGCATGAGGAGAGGCGTCGACGCCAGCAGCAGCTGTACGAGGAGCAGACGAGTCGGTGGCAGCAGCAGTATCAGGAGCAGATGGAGTACATGCGCCGACTCACTCATGCTTTAGGGATGGAGTTTCCTCCACCACCATCTGCAGATCCCCCACCTCCCCCCCTCCTACAGATTAGAGTTTGTATTTCTGTTATAAAATTTGTGAAATCAAAATATTTTTTTTTCTATTCGTAGTTTCTGTCTCATTATAAAATATTAATAATATTATATTTTTAAATATCAATATTAATATGAATAATAATAATATTTATATTTTATAATATTAAATTTTATATATATATTAAAATTTTATTTATATAATAAAATTTTATATATATATTAAAATTTTATAATATTATAATTTAATTATTTTTTTGTAATACTTGAATTATTTTAATATTTGAATGTAAAATAATTCTATTATTTTTATGTTAATTAAAATAACTTATTAATATTTTTTTTATTTATGAATTATAATTATAATATTATTATATTAATTAAATTATTTATTAATATTCTATTATTTTTATTTTTGAATTATAATTCTACTATTATTATAGTAATTAAAATAATTTATTATTTTCATTTGTAAATTATAATTCTATTATTATATTAATTAAAATAATTTATTAATAATTTATTTTTTTTATTTTTTTATAGTATTTGCGACGGGATACTATGCCCGTCGCAAATACTAGTATTATTAATAGTTTTTTATTTTTTTTAAAGAGTATTTGCGACGGGTCCCATCGCAAATACTATGAATAGTATTTCCGACGGGTCCCGGTTCCCGTCGCAAATACTAGTATTATTAATTTTTTTTATTTTTTTAAAAAAGAGTTTTTGCGACGGGCCCGTCGCAAAAGGTATTTGCGACGGGCCCATCGCAAAAACTGTTTAAAAAGTTTTTTACAAAAATACGGAATACTATTTGCGACGGGGAGAAGGCCCGTCGCAAAAAAAGGCTTTAGCGACGGTCCCGTCGCAAATAAGTGTAGTTGCGACGGCGTTTTCAGCAACGGGCTATTTGCGACGGGATCCCGTCGCAAATAGCCCGTCGCAAATACCTGCTTTTCTAGTAGTGAACTACTTGAATTTGAATTCCTGACTACTTCCAGTGATGAATGACTAATGGGATTTTTAGATGATCTTGATGAAATTTTTTAGTATGGTGTGCGACCTTATGGTTTCTTATTAGAATGGGATATTTGGCATGTTTTGGAGATGCATGATTCTATTTAAGGTGTTTGAATAAGTGTCTTGGGATTTAGATCTTGTTTATTTTTGTAAAATGAGAGAGATTTACAAGTATTATAGTTGGATTAATGGTTTTGTGTGGGTATAATAAGCCATTTTAGTTTGTATTGGAACCTATTCATGTCGTGGTAGAGGAACTTGGGTAGTGAGGTGGAAATAATACCACATAATACTATCATTATTGGCTTTTGGAAATAGATTTATGATCTGTTAATGACTTATATGTGAAAATTCCCTATTGGTGGGATTAACAGAGCTTTAGATATACACCATTTAACCTAAAAGAATTTCTATTGGGATGAAGGGCCTCCTTGGGTTTTCCCTCTTGGACTGGGATAAGTAATGTAGTATTCTGGGGAGACTCGTATAGGATATTGTAGTATGGTCATTGGGTGGGATGGGTCCCTTGAATTGTGTGACCATTCAATGTATGGTTAAGATTTTATTAGAGCATAAGAATGTTTTAATGTATAATCTATTTGGTTCCTTGAAAATATAATATTTAAAAAAATTATGGTGAAATGTATAGGTCCAGTGTGTTTCCATCGAGGTTTAAATTTTCAGATGTAGTCAAAAAGTGTTTCATGGGGTGAACCATATTTTCATGACTTTTTTCATCAGGTGAGACACCATTAAGGGAATGTTTATAATAGTGTTCTAGGATTATTAGGTTCATTCAATGGATGAAAATTTTTTTTTCTATGTTTTCGAAGTGAAAACCTATTTTGTGACCTCTTTTTGGGGATAAAAATCTAATGAAATATTTGGTTACATTTTTTAATGGGGTGAAACATGAGATGAAAATTTTTAAACATTCAATTTTAGGAGGAATTCTGTGGAAAAAATGGGAAATTTGTATTGAGGTTCCAGAATTTCATTTTGAGCACAATGTCGGTATTCTATGGTTTGTTCAAGACCACTCAATTAATGTTCTTAAAATTCATGAACTATATATGTGTAATAGATACTAATTTATTTATTTTAAATTAGAGAAGAGGTGTATTAAAATATTTGGAGGGTTTCCTAGTTGAGTACTTGTATAGTGTGTTGGGTAACAAGTTGATTGAATTAGAGGGTCACTAATACCCGTGTCTTCAAAAGATACACTGAAATTGGGGAATTCCATGAATCATAAGAAGTCATGATAATATTTTTTATATTTTGTAGTGAACCATGAATATATATGTGATGTTAATAATGTAATATATGAATTTCAGAATAGATAAGAATCCTAAAGTGTTTTTACTGGGTTAATGATGGTAACAATAAGTTGCTCAAACTTTGGTTAATCAAGAAACCCATGTTTCAAGTCTCATATTGGAATCTCGTTCACTGCTTTGGTGTCGAACAAAGGGATTTTACCATTGTTTTTTTACCCACATTGGTCAGTTTTATTGGATGATTGCCCAATAAGGCTTCTCAAATATGAAATATTTTCTGTTGTGATGATGGTATGAACCCATATGGTTAAGAGTTGAGTATTTCAGTGAGAATTTATATTTTTTCTATTAGTCTATGGTACATTTTTTTTCAAAAAAAAATTTGTTTTAATTTATGAGTTTTTAAATGTTAATAGATGATGTTATAGGATGGGTTTCAAATCTTTGGTGATTATTTAGTTGTATGTGGGTTCACTAGAGAAGTTTTTGGGGGCCCATATAGTGAGAATATATTATAGAAGTACATTCATAACATGAACATTTTATTAATAATGTAACAAGGATTCATGGGGTTACCATAAAATAATTAATACAAGAAAAAGGGATTTAGAGTCTTAACTAGAATATTTATGGAATGAAGCATTATTTAACAACAGGATACATGTGGACACGACCAAGTAAAAGTATTTGGCTAAAAATTGTAACGATATCAAATAATTTTAATGTTGTGAGTTTATAATGATCCCCTTTTAGAGTTTTTAATAAGATTTGGTTTCCTTGGAATAGTAATTAATTCATTACAATGAATGCCATTATGGGGAATGCGATGAGAATAAAGGTTTTGGGATTCTGAGACCTTTTCTGAACATGCCACTCCTCCAATTGATACACCATTAGTTGTGATGGATTCATCATGATGAGATCATTAATTTATGATCCTTATATATTCCTAATTAAATATGAAATATCATTAGTCTAATAAACCTTGTACTATTTCTGATTAAAGAAATAGAATGGCTTCCCTCCTGAATCATGAAAGATTCCTCTAAGGATGATGTGATCTTTGATCTATCCACCAAAGCGGTATCCCATGTTGTTGAACACAAATCACTAGAGGGATATCAATTAATGTTGTATTTTTTTTGTTCTTTGTTCAATGTCTGTAGTTTAATTTTATTATATTTTGTTGTTATTCTATCTCCACATGATAGGGATACTACACCATTTTTTCGTAAAATGTTTTTTTGGACCATATAAGGGTGTCAAATTGTTGTTTCAACAATTTTATGTGGTTTGATATGTATTTAATTATATTCACATTCCAATTTTTGGTGTGATGTTCCTTATATAGAATTATTTGATCATAATTTCTTACATCCATATTATTATCATGTTATTGATTAAATAGAATGTGTTTTGGTTATTTAAATTTTCCTATTGATTATTAAATCAACATAACAATATTAATTGAAAAAATGAAATATTAAATGTTAATACTTACAAAAAATAATTCAAAATATTCATCAAATATCTATATTAAAATGGTTAATGGTAATAAAATTTTACAACCTTGGTCTATCTATTCATAAACCATCTAGATAAGTAATAATTATGGTATCAGTAAATAATATCCTTAGTGTATCATATGTAAAATAAAGGTTTTATATCATTGATCAATAGTAATACCATGAAATGATCCATAAAATTTTATTTTAAAAATTACATTTCTATTTTTGAAAATATCCTTTAATAAAATGTTCAAAAAACATTTTAAAAATTATTTTCATTGAATATAACCATTGAAATATATTAAAATAATATTTTAATCATTGAGTTATAATTATTTTATAAAATTATTTTCATATAAAATCTTTTAAAATAAATATTCCTCTTACATATTCGGTACAAGCTAGACGAGCACTGTTTGGAAAATGTCATGATTATTCCTTTAAAAACATATATTAAAATGTAAAAAAGGTTAGTAATTATTTTGTGAAATCCTTTTGAAAAGGATAAATACATTTTTAAAAATATATATAAAACATGGGTTTTTAGGAGAAATTTATTTCTGATGGAAGATGCAAATAAAGTCATATTTTCTTAAAAACACTAAGTCAATCATTTTAAGTACAAATGAGAGGAATAATAAAACTATTACATGAAAAATTTCTTAAATAACTAGAGGTTAATAAAATATATTTATTTTATGTGATAAATATCAAATAATTACCCCAAGGGTGATTTTCACAAAAACAATCTTAAATAGTGATGAGCTTGTGAAATAAACCCTTACCAATTGCATAACTTTTTAATTAAAATTCATAAAAAATAAATTCATTCCATTAAAACCTTAAAAATAATGTGGATAAATATATTAATCATATAAAAAATCAAATGGTAAGTACATAAACTACAAAAAGTAAATACGTGGTGAATATAACATATGTCTCGTGGAAGAAAAATTGAGATGAGAAAACGTTACATTAGGTTTGACTTCATACATATGTTTTTGAACCACTGATATATAAAATATTGGTTTATTATACATATATTATATAATTTTAATCATATATATTATAATATATATTATTTTATTATAACATTTTACAACCCATTTTTTATTAATATTTTATTATTTTCATTATTTTGGGTGTTAATTGCCTTGATTTATTATTCATGTTTCTTCATGAATGTTCCTATTATTTTATATTGGATATATTTACATAATGTTTATATTTATATTAATATTATAAATATCATATTTTCTCATTATATATATCTTTATAACCACTTATGAATGTTTTTCATTGAAAATAAATTGCACCACTTCATGGAGACGATCGGTTGTACATATACACGGACGAAAATATCATTCCCTCAATGAGTGAAAGTGTAATGAATTGGGTGATATATAATTTTTATATTTTAATTAAAATATCATATATGTAACATATATTCATTTATTTTATCCTTTTTACATTTTATGTTATGTGTATGTGAAAAATTAAACACGTAGTTTCTTAAGTCGGTAGTTCGTCGCACACACAAGAGATGTTATCATATTTGAAATGGAATGAAACCTAAAAATGTATATTTGATATTAAAATAGAAAAATTATAAAAATATCATATATATATATATATAATAAATTTATTAAATCCATTAGTATATCCATCCATTAATTATTTTGTTGGGAAATGAACAACATAGGTTCGTGAGATAGTAGTCCGTAGTACACATAAATGATGATGTAATTTCTAATATGATGGAACTTATAATGTAAAAATATTATTTCACAAACATAATAACATATTACATTATGTTATATTCTGGTGTAATTATATTTTATATTTTAATACACAATTGAAGGTGAAAAATTGAGGATGAAAATTAATGATATTTTTCAGATAATTACCTTCTCTAAGAGAAACCACATTTGGATCTCCTCTTACAGACCCTAAGGATGGTTTTTGGAGGATATTAAATAAATAATATATATTAATATGTTAGTGATGTTATCATATTTGGGGTTTGAACACTCTTCCAAAAATTTTCTCTCTCAATTCAAAGTCTATATTTTTTTAACTAACGTCACTAAATTAATATTATATTCCACATGAAATATAAATTGGCTCATAAGGTCACACTAAAAATATTTGAATACCTTGATCAAGAAAAAACATAATGAAATACTGAAATATTACTAATATAAAATCTCATGTTGGAAAATATATTCAATAAATTAATACTTGTTGTAAAATCCAATGAAGATAACATAAACAATTAATCGTCTAACAAAATTTATATACATAAAAACTTTCCCTTAAATAACTTATTATTATCTCATCCTCAAGAAAATATTAAGGATTATCCTCCTTGAATAAGTTATTTTCCAAGAGGATGTAACTTTCAATGAATCAGTTTTCATGCCCATTAATACCATTCTACATATCATCTCAAATCGTTTTATAAATAGTTCTATATTATAATCCATATACATTTCAATGTACATGTATCCAAAATTTAAATGATTAAAATATTCCCATAAAATAAATCATGAATCCAAAAAAATCACATTAATCATTCCACATCATCTATAAAAATTTCATAATTCATACAGTGATCAATTAAATTATTTTGAGGTATATTTCATTTATAAATAGAGATTTTATTTTTGTAGTGTTCCATGTACATATAGTTGAATAATTAGAAATATTTTCCACCATTATTTCCCTTTAAATATTAAGCATGGAGTATTTTTCCTCCACACAAGATGGAATAATAATTTCCTTATAATCATGTAACAATGTGTTTTCTTCCATAATTATCACTTGATGGAAAATCCTTCTTTAGCTAATTCCATTTATATGTCATTTTATCCACCATACCATTAATATCTTTCTTCCATTTGACGTCATATGGATTTGATAATTATTTATTAATATCGACAACAGATGATAATATATACTTGTAAGATAAGAATGTTTAGGACACTAAGTCATTTAGAATTATATTCTTAAGGACATAAATAAAACTAAATCTTTCTATTTGTATTTATTATTTATTCTTCATCATGTCTTTGTAACATTGAATTGTTCACTTCACACATAAAATAATTTTCTACTTCTTTATTTTTTATACACAATACATTTATTTCTATATCCTATTGTTTATCTTGAGTAAAATATGTTTCCGTGAAGATTTCTTTGGAATACTTTTAATACATGATGGTTATTTCATAAACATCCCTTTTTTTGAATTAATATCCAATATTGATCAGTATCTCTTAAGATATTTAAAAATTAAAGGGAAATTTTATCTACATTGTCACAACTAGGTGCCGGTGACAGGACAACCACCCTGCCTTAACATGGCCGCCAAGTCCTGACCCACTAGGTACCACAAGTTTCCCCACAGTCATGTGTTCCCCACCCTGAGGTCCACCCACGTGCTTAAACGGGTTATCTAACTAATGACTATCCCCACATTCCATCACATGTCCTTTCCAGTGTGCTTTGTCCTCACTCACACACACCATGAGAAACTTTCCATATGATCACCCATCCAAATCACTACTCCAGGACAAGCAAGCTTAATAGTGGAGTTCTAATCAGGTAGGCTCTCGAAAACGAAGGTGCACCTTGTGAGAAGTTTCTCAGGGTGTGTGTTAATGAGGACAAAACACAATAAAAAGGACATGTGTTGGCCTATGGGGAAAGTCATTAATTAGATGACCCGTTCAGGCATGTGGGTGGACCCTAGGGTGGGGACCATGTGTCGGCGGTGCAACTGGTGGTACCTGGTGGGTCAGAACCCGGCGGCCAAGTTAAGGCGGGGTGGTTGTGCTGTCATCGGGACCCAGTTGTCACATTTGGTATCATAGGTGGTACCCAGACTTAGGTGTAGCACACTTCCTAGGTTGAGATGTAGGGCCCACATAGAGGAAGTTGTTCTCTAAAGGGGGGGGGGTGATTGTAACACCCCAAAAATGATAAAGGGTTAAATGACTAAATGAAATTTGTCACGACCCGTCCCTCGGGCCCTATGCCGCGACTACCCCAAGCCCGCCTTCGATAGGCCAGGGGATGACGACTAGCACCAAAGGCGTAGTTCCCTAAATCAGGGAAGTCATTGCCTTTATAACTGTAAAAACACACAACAGAGCACACAACAAGATACAAAACACCATGTAAAACTGTATAACAAGAGAGTGCTAAATGTTAATGGGGGATAGAAATACATGCCTAGCTGAAAAGTACAAGGAACTGAAAGAAAAAATGAAACTGATGAAAGGGAAAACAGTTGCTGGGTCATCCTTCGGAATTCATACCTAAATGGTAGGTATAGATAGCCTCCTCAGTACTTCACGTATGCCGGTCTCCTCCATGTACCGACTCATCATAAGGTCCACCTCCGGGTACCATCCAGTCTTGGTACTCTTAGCCTCAGTCAGCGCTGTCTATCACTTGCATCCAACACAATGAGGTGCGGGCATAGACCGTGTAGGGGTGAGTATAATAATACTCAATAGGGACCCTGAGGCCCTCAAGGTCTCACTAAATCCAATTAATATATACCACAATAATTAAATCAATAGATAACCCCACTTAGGTATATGCCCAAACAAAATCCTAAGTTATCAAGTAATCCATCTCTAACATGAGAAAAACACAACGGTACTAACTCAGATCAACCATGATTTTATTTTAGGGGTAGTATCAAATAACATCCTCAATCGCATTATCGAACCTAACCTTCTCTTCATGTTTAATATGGTGGGGACCACCCGAGGTAAAAACCTCTTGAACTTTCCATTAAGCGGGGAGAAACCTATTGAGCTCCCCAATTAATGGTTCCACCACCCCTCCACCTTAATGGAGTCAATGCATAAGAATTTATGGAGTCAAATCCTCCACATTAATTTTGATCCATCCTTTTGAATTAATTAATTGGATCTAACATAATTAATTAACCCATTTGAATTTTGTGCCAATAACTAAATAATAGATAACCTCAACCTATTATTTTAGATGGAATTTGTCTTTTGGGTGGATTATTGGGGAGAGGAGAGCTTGGGAGAAATAGAGTTCTCCAACAAAGAACCTCATCTCTGAAAGAAGAACTAAGAATGAAGAATGCATTCATTCAATGAAGAATGTTGGCAACGATCTCCTTCGATCTCCTTTGATTTTCTTCCCTGGACTCCTACCAATGTGGAACGTCTTCCACAACCGATGTGCGAGATCAAGATTTGAAGTGTGCGGCGAACGTGATGAATGATGACAACTCTGTCTTCTTCCCGCGTCTTCATCGTTGAATGACGAGGAAAGGTAGGTGTTAATTTCATTTAAGTTCCACGTTCTTCCTTTCATTCAAAACGAAGAACGAGGATGATTTATTTTTGTGGGAATATTGTTGTGGTTAGTTATAAAGGACCAATTGATATCACCCTAAATGTGGAGGGATCATTCCAAACTAACATGGCCCGACAGCCTCTATCGATTTCTTTTGTGATATCCTTCGGCATGGAGATGAATCGATGAGGCGACAAAGGCGGTGAAGACAAAGGCCATGCTACCCACAGCCTTCGTGACCCGCGCCACCCCCATGGCGTCCCGCACCACCATCGACCGAACCGGCCCCGTCCAAGCCCCCATCGATCACTCCGCACGCCGAGACGATCCCCTTCCCCGAGTCGGCCCGTGCCTCACCGGCCTCCCCACCGGCCTGCCCGCTGGCCTACTCAGCCCACTTCCGACCACTCGTCGGCCTCCCCGACCGCTCGACGGCCTGCCTGGCCACCTCTTAGTCGCAAGCCGTCCTGCCACCGTATTGCGACCCGAACTTTTCATACATTAATATTACATAATTTCAAAGATAAAAAACATAAGAGTATTACACATAGAGGATCTAAAGGATTAGTGTTTTGGGAAAACTAGAACCACACATGACAAATATAACATCGATCAT
Organism: Viscum album; assembly: GCA_963277665.1. Classification (NCBI taxonomy): domain Eukaryota; kingdom Viridiplantae; phylum Streptophyta; class Magnoliopsida; order Santalales; family Viscaceae; genus Viscum; species Viscum album. The sequence goes on along the minus strand of OY728132.1, from coordinate 369,728,338 downwards.
AAACATTCAATTAATTTCTTCTTCTATATATTCTTATTGGAACTTGTACTCTCCTTAGTACATGTATCCACTTGAGGATATACGTCAAAAGGGGTGAGCTAAAATCCCAGTAAGAGGATAGATAAGAACAATATAGAATGGGGTGAGCATAGTCATGATATAGGAAAAAGATCATGAACATGAGAGGAGTATAAATAAAAGACTTGAAATGTGGCAATGAATAAAAATGAAACACCATGTCTTAGTGGTTAACTACCACACATACTTTTGAAACAAGCTAGAATCATGTTCACACATAATTTCACATTTACTCATGAGATTCATCACTTTACCCAATGCATTAGAGCGCTATATAATTCCGGGCACACCCGTCACATCATAACATTATCATTTATCATTCATGCCACAATGAACATATAACATAAATGAACATAACTAACCCATGAAAAGGAATGTGTTTCATATCATAATAACACATTCATAAACTTTGGTTTCCCAAAATAAAGAGGGAACAAAAAACTTGATACAAGAATCATCAACATTGAATGAGAGGTAAAAGTTGAGTTCTTAAGGGAAGAGTTCTTTCGAAAAACACTTGGATTGACATAAACTTTAGTATAAAACATGTATATCCCAGAAAAGGAAAGAAAAAGACGAAAAAATGATCTTTAAGGAGTGACCATATCAAAAAATGGAGTGAAAGAGGTAGAACCCGAAGGATGAAAGTTGGGTTTGAGAATTTCCCCTTACCTTGTTCTCGAATGCCTCCTTATCTTTAGTGTCCTGTATAATGACATTATATTAATTAATTATAAACTCCAGAACCATTATAAATTAATAGGGTTCATTCTGGTTTCATTATATCTTATTATTTTCCTTTGGATGACTTATAGAGTTTAAAAACATTGTTTGGGGATGTTCATTTTCATTATTTTCATGAGTGGTTCACTTGTATTCTTAAATTGATGTTTGGGTAGATCATGGGTAAACATACAGAACTAATATTACATGTTATTAATGATATTACAAGAGCTTTAACTATTTTATAATTAATTATATTAGTTCCATGTGTACGAATCATTAGATAAGAATTTAATGACGGTTATTTAGGTTAATTTGAGCGGTTTTTGGATCACAACGAACATGTTTTAACTTTTCACTTAGTAATATGGCCACATGTTATCTCTAGAAAATAAAATAGAACATAATACATATAAAATATTCTGTTTCAACCATAAAAATGGTTTCATGACCAGATCTTAATGTAGAAATGGAATAAGAGAGCATGTCGTTTTTGAAGGTGATAAATTAACACCTCATGAGCAACGTTCTCTTTAATAAAATAAAGGGAAGAGGGAAAGGGGGTGGGGTGATATAATATACCCTTAGAATCATAAAATTATATTATATGTATAATACTATAGTTACAAAACAATTTCGATGAATATAGGTGGGGAGATATCAAGAAAGGAACTTGAACTTGAAAGGAAATTAAAGGAGAAGAGGGAGAGAAATTACCTCTAGAATCTTCCTCTTGAGAACCCCCTTAAGGGTCTAAGCTTGGACTTTTGATGAGACCAGAAGCTTTTGGACGTGGGGGAGGGGCTAGGGATGGTGTTTGGGCAGAGATTAGAGATGTCTTGGAGCTTGAGAGGTGTGAGTAAAAGAGGGAGTGAAGGGTGGCTTTTATAGTGGAGGGGAGTGGGGTTTCCTTAATATAAAATTGATTAGTTTATTAATTTCACGTAAGACAAGGAATAGTAGATCTTGAACGACCAAGAAAAGTAATTTTATAATGTAATCCAGAATCAAGTGGGCTTACATCAGCATCACATCATCAATGACTCAATAATCAAATTATTTAGCTTATTTTGTAAATTACGATATTTCACTATTCATCAAAAATTCAAGTATCTCGGAAAAATCCCAAAAATATACCCCAACTATTTTTTGACGTGTAGAATCCAAAATTGAAGTCCATTTTTCAAAAATAATTTTATAAATTTTATTAATTTAAAATTTAATTAAAACCATAATTTACTTAAAAACAGTTTTTAAGATTAAAACTAATTTTATACAAAAAGGTGAGGGTACTTCTCCTTCATTGCCTCTTCTGGTTCCCACCACATTCTAAAATAGAAAAGTTTCGACCGAAACATAAGTAACGAAGTCATGAATAACTTATTCATTTAAACAATTATACCAAAAACATAACATATGGGATCTCTAGGTAAATATTCTTGTGTGCATTTTTGTACTTAGTCTCATGCTAGAGGTTTTCTTTAGGGTTTACTAATCCTAATTCCCAAATTAACTAAACCTTTCCTCTGATACCAACTTATAATGACCCGACCTTTTCTTTCATTACTATTACATCATTTCAAAGATAAACAACATAATAGTATTACACATAGAGGATCTAGAGGTGTTGTGTCTTGAGAAAACTAGGACCAGACATGACAAATACAACATCAACCATAAACATTTATTTAATTTATTCTTCACTAGATTCTTAGTGGCACTTGTCCTCTACTTAGTACATGTAGCCACCTGAGGATATACATCAAAAGAAGTGAGCTAGAAGCCGAGTAAGAGGATAGATAAGAACAATATAGCATGGGGTGAGCAACGTTCTCTTTAATAAAATAAAAGGAAGAAGGAAAGGGGGTGGGGTGATATAATATCCCATTAGAATCATAAAATTACAGTATATGTATAATACTAGGGCTAGAAAACAATTTGGATGAATATAGGTGGGGAGAGATCAAGAAAGGAACCTGAACTTGAAAGGAAATTAATGGAGAAGAGGGAGAGAAATTACCTCTAGAATCTTCCTCTTGAGAACCTCCTTAAGGGTCTAAGCTTGGTATTTTGATGAGACCAGAAGCATTTGGAAGTGGGGGAAGGGATAGGGAAGGTGTTTGGTCAGATTTTAGAGAAGGATTGGAGCTAGAGAGGTGTGAGGAAAAGAGGGAGTGAAGGGTGTCTTTTATAGTGGAGGGGAGAGGGGTTTCCATAATATAAAATTGATTAGTTTATTAATTTCACCTAAGACAAGGAATAGTAAGTCTTGAATGACCAAGAATAGTAATTTTATAATTTTATCAAGAACCACGTGGGATTACATCAGCATAACATCATTGATGACTCAATAATCACCTTATTTAGCTTATTTTGTAAATTACGGTATTTCACTATTCATCAAAAATTCAAGTATCTCAGAAAAATCCCAAAATTTGAACCCAAACATTTTTTGGTGTGTAGAATCCAAAAATAAATTCCAATTTTCAAAAATCATTTTCTAAATATTATTAAAATAATATTTAATTAAAATCATAATTTAATTAAAAAATAGTTTTTAAGATTAAAACTGATTTTATAGTTCATTCAAAAATTACGTAGGGTCTTATAAAATTATCTAAAAACTATTAGAAATTGATTAAATACTTTATGAATAAAATTAAAGGAAATAAATAATCTTTTAAATTAATTAATTAATTATAATTAATTATTTATGACTTATAAAATACCAAAAACGTTTACTAAGGTCAAATTATCACTTTCTAAGATGTCTAAGTTTTATTTTATTATTCATAGGTAATGTTACTCTTATTTACTATTCATAAGGGTCATATTAATATTCATAAGGGTAGGTTACTATTCATAAAGGTAGGTTATTATTCACCAAAAATTATATTTGTTTCATTAGACTCCAAAAACCATCATGAACAAAACCGTGTATGTCAGATTTTAAAAATTCCAAACATAGGGGTGAAAAAATTATATTTAAAGCTCACTTATCACTTAGTAGTTCATTATTTTGTGTTTCTATGACATAAATATAAGAAGGAAATTTTCCATTGAAAAACTTTGGGTCGTTACACAGCGGGCATGCCCGGTCTCCTCCCATGCGCCCAGACGAACCCCGCATCACGCGCGCCCCACGCCGCCAGTGGCCTAACTGACCTCGGCCATCCGGGCCGAACCACCTGGGCCGTGACCCTCATGGCGTTGGTCGAACCTGCCTCGTCCATCCAGGCTGAGCCACCGAGCCGAGCCCCATATGCGTCTGGTCGAGTCGGCCTTCCACGCCCCTTGCGGCGCATCCGAGCAGAGATGCCTTTACACCGACCCACGACCGGTACGTGCCCCCGCGATCGGCCAGCGCCCTCGTGCTACTCGCGGCCCTCTGGCCCACTGGGCTGGGTCCAGCTGGCCGAGCCGAAACCAATGGGCTAGGTCGGGCCGAACCTGAACCGGGTTGGACCGAACCCAGGCCTACTACCTAACCTTTACTGTGTTTTGGCCATACCATTGGAACCGGATGTTCATTTGATGAACCATCAGGGACACTAGTATTACTAGATCGCGACGGTCCCTTTGTGTATACCCCACTAGAGTTTTGGGTATAGTTAAGATATAGTCAGGATGGATCGAGCACGAATCCATTCGGGCCCCCGGGACTAAAATGCTAATAACTCACAGACCAGGCGTATGATTGATGCGTTGTCAGTTGCGTTAAGATCCCTATGAAATTTTGGACCTTCGGGATACTTATTTGTGGGACTTCGTGGCAGTTGATGTGTCGACACATTTCTTGAAGAGAGGACCCTCTTGGAACCATTTATCCTTTGTGCCACAACCCTGTGGATGGCTTCTTTGTGATAAAAGAATCATACATGGGTTCTATAGCTCTGATTACTATTCCAGGATCCTACGTGGGTTCGACAGCTCCGACTACTATTTTAGGATCCTAACTGGGTTCGACAGCTTTGATTACTATTCCATGATTCTACGTGGGTTTGACAGCTCTGAATATTGTTCCAGGATACTATGTGGGTTCGACAGCTCCGACTACTGTTCCAGGATCCTACGTGGGTTCGACAGCTTTGATTACTGTTCTAGGATCCTCCGTGGGTTCGACAACACTAATTACTATACCAGGATCCTACGTGGGTTTGATAGAATTGATGATTCTGTGGCTACATCTAATCATCTTTATCTTTCTACTTAAGTTTTATACCTATGTGACCTGAGTTAGTAACATCTGTGTTTACCTCATGATTGAGATGGATTACTTGATAACTTAGGTATATGTATGGGAATATAACTAAGTGGGGTTATCTGTTGATTTCATACTTTTTTGGTTTATCTTTGTTGTATTTTTTGAGACCTTGAGGGTCTCGAGGTCCCTAATAAGTATCATTATACTCATCTCTGCACGAGCTATGCCCGCACCATATTGTGTTGGATGCAGACAACAGACAGTGTTGATCAAGGCTGAGAGTATGATGACTAGATGGTACCTGGAGGTGGACGTTACAATGTGTCGGTACATGGAGGAGACCGACGAATGTGGAGTGCTGATGAGGCTATCTGTAGCTACTCTTTATGTGGTCATCCCGGAGGACGACCCATCAGCTTTTTTCCTTTTCTTCAGTTGTATTTGTACTACTAGTTCCTTTACTTTATAATTGGGAATATGTTTCCGGACCCTTTATTTTCAGCACTACTCATGTCCACAAGGTGAACCTTTATCATTTGGGGGTGTTACAATCACCCCCTTATAGAACAACATCCTCATTGTGGGTCGTACATCTCAACCCTGGCAGTGCATTTGCACTTAAGGCTGGGAACCACCTTTAATACCAAATGTAACAACTGGGTCCCAGTGACAGCACATACACCTCGCCTTAACATGGTCGTCGGGTCCTGGCCCACCAGGTACCACCAGTTGCTTCGCAGACATGTGGTCCACACTGTGGGCCCCACCCACATGCCTGAATGGGTTATCTCACTAATGACTGTCCCCACATACCCATAATGGGGAGTTCCTTGGTCTCATGGTAGACCCACGATACTCGAAAGGAGGAGTACCTTAGTACGCTACGTGGGAGAGCGTTCTTGGTAACGCGGTAGACCCATAGTGGGGAGCGCACTTGGTGACGCGGCAGATCCACGGTACTCGATAAGAGGTGTACCTCAGTAGTCCACGGTTAGTGGGAAGCACACTTGGTGTCGCGAGAAGCCCACTGTACTCGATAGAGGAGGAGCTCTCCAACAGTCGTGGTGTCGATAATGTGATTGTGGATGTTACATGATACCACCCCTAGTTTAAAATCCTTATTGAGCTGAGTCAGCGTTGTCTGTCATCTGAAACCAACACAAAAATGTGTGGGCATAGCCCATGCAGGGGTGAGTATAACGATACTCGGTAGGGACCCTGAAACCCTAAATGTCACACAAAATCCACAAAAGATAAACCAAATAGAATGAAATTGGCAAATAAACTTAATTAGGTATATACCCATTCATATACTAAAGTTATCAAGTGGTCCATCTCAATCATGAGGAAAACATAGAAAAACAGACTCAGCTCAACCAGAATTTTATTCTAGGTGTAGTATCAAGTAACATCCCCAGTCACATTATCAAAACCTCAGCAACTGGAGAACTCCTCTTCTATTAAGTACAGTGGGCCTACTGCGGCACCAAGTGTGCTTCCCACTAACCTTGGACTACTGAGGTACTATCTTGTTGAGTACCATGGATCTGTCGCATCTTCAAGCACGCTCCCCACCATGGGTCTGCGGCTTCACGATGCGCGCTCCCCCTCATAGCCTACTGAGGTACTCCTTATGTCGAGTACTGTGGGTCTACCGTGACACCAAGGCACTACCCATTGTTGGTCTGTGGGGACAGTCATTAGTTAGATGACCCGTTCAGGCATGTGGGTGGTCTCCAGGGTAGGGACCATGTGTCTGCAGAGCAACTAGTGATACCTAGCAAGCCAGGACCAGACGACCATGTTTAGGTGGGGAGGCGATGCTGTCACTGGGACCCATTTGATATATTTGGTATCAGAGGTGGTACCTAGCCTTAAGTGCAGTGCACTACCTGGGTTGAGATGTAGGGAACATAACAAGGATGTTGTGCTATAAAGGGGGGTGATTGTTACACCCATAAATGATAAAAGGTAAAATAACTAATTGAAATGACTCATGTCAACAAGCTGAAACTTTATTTTTAGGAGCCCGCCTAATTAGAACTCCACAGTTAAGCGTGTCTGTCCTGGAGTAGTGATCAGGATGTGTGACCTTCTAGGAAGTTATTCCAGGGTGTGTGTGAGTGAGGAAAAAGAACACTTGAAAGGAAATATGTCATCCTGTGAGGACATTAATTAGTTAGATGGCCCGTTCAGGCATGTGGTTGGGCCGTATGGTGGGGACCACGTGTCTGTGGGGAAACTAGTGGTACCTGGTCGGAAAGAACCTGATGACCAAGTTATGTCGGGGTGAATGTGCTTTCATCGGGACCCAGTTGTTACATTAAATGGTATAAGGGAAATTATGGGAATTGATGTTTTATAATATCTTCCATGTTCATTCTTTTTTTATGTTCTCGATGAACTACTTTCTACCACTCTAAACGCAGATGGTGCGGACCAAACAAACATGGCCTGACCCCCCTATCATCCTTATTTTGTGGTGTTCATCAATACTGAGAAAGGTGACAATGACGAATAAGGAGACGAAGGCAACAGTTGTGCCCTCCGTGGCCTCGGCGAACTGTGCCACACCCACGACGCTCCAGCTTCGCCACCCCAAACTAAATCGCACCGCCCGCCGGCCGCACCACCCGCCGAACTGCGTCACCCGCTGGCTTGCGCCACCCGTCGACCTCCTGTGCCTCCCCAACCGCACCTACCCGCCGGCCTCTTGTGATGCCCTAGTCGGGACAACCTTCCGGACTTCAGAGCCGCCCCGGCTGAACCGGCCCATCACGATGCCCCAGCCGAACCAGCCCATGCTCTCGTAGCCCCCCGGCCAAATGGGCTCGCGCCCTTGCGGTGCCCCGGCTGAACCGGAACGCACCCTCGTGGCGCCCCGGTCGAACTGGCCCTGTGCCAAGGGCCGAGCCTCCCTTGCAGCGCCTTCTGGGATGAGCCACCCATGCTTCACCCTCCGGGATGAACGACCCTCACACCAACTCGTGGCTAGTCTACGCCCTCGGGGCCGGTCTGTGCCCTCTCGGCTTTCCACGGCCCCTCACGACCTTCTGGGATGGCCCAGCGGTCCTAGCCGAACCCAACTGCTTGGCCCGACCAACGGGTTGGCCCAAACCCAATGGGGAAGACTGGGTTGACACGAACCGGGTTGGCTGAGACTGGGTCGGGCCGGGTCGGTCCAACCGGGTCCGACCGAACCCGGGCCCACTATGACCCATTACATTTTTGGCCATATCATTGGCACCATACATCCGTTTGACAAATCGTCAGCGACACTGGTAATCATGGAGTATGACAGTCTCTTTGAGTATAACCCACAAGAGTTTATGGTATAGTTGAGATACTGTCAGGTTGGATCGTGCAAGAATCCAACTAGGACCCTAGGACTAAAAGACTAATAACTCACAGATCGAGCATCTGATGAATGCGACATTTGTTGCGTTGAGACCCCTATGATGTGGCGGACCGTTGAGATAATTTTTCATGGGACTTCGCGATAGATGGAGTATCGACCAGTAGATTGTGGAGCGGATCCTCCCAGAGACAAGCGAGCATAGTGTGGAGACCTAGTAGCTGAATGAGACCTAACGACTGCTGACCATTTGACTCGAAGTGACTCTACTCACCCAGTGGGGAGAGCCTTGGTGTCATGACAGACCCACGGTGGTGGAGCGCTATTGGTGACGCGGTAGACCCATAGTACTCGACATAAGGTGTACATCTATAGGCTACAAGAGGGAGCGCCTTGGTGATGCGGCAGACCCATGGTGGGGAGAAACTCTGTGAGATGTGGCAGACCTACGGTACTCAACAGGAAGAGTATCTCAGCAGTCCAAGGTTAGTGGGAAGCGCTCTGGGTGTCGTGGCATGCCCACTGTACTCGATTGAGAAAGAGTTATCCATCAGTTGAGGTTCTGACAATGTGACTGGGGATGTTTCTTTATACTACCCCTAAAATATAATCACAGTTGAGATAAGTCAGTACCTTTGTGTTTTCCTCATGATTGAGATGGATTATTTGATAACATAGGTATATGTATGGTCACATACCTAAGTGGGGTTATCGTTGAATTTATTTCTTATGGTTTATCCTTATTTGATTTAGTGAGACCCTGAGGGTCTCGAGGTCCCTAATGAGTATCATTATACTCACCCATGCACGGGCTATGCTCGCACCTCGTTGTGTTTGATGCAGATGATGCAGAACGCTGAATGAGGCTGAGAGTACTAGGACTAGATGGTACCGAGAGGTGGACCTTACGACGAGTCGGTGCATGGAGGAGCCCGACGAATGTGGTGTACTGAGGAGGCTATATGTACCTACCCTTCAGGTATGAATTACTGAAAATTACCCATTAGTTGTTTTCCCTTTCATCAGTTGTATGTGTACTTCCAATTCCCTATACTTTTCAGTTGGGCTTGTATTTCTGTCCATGTTTTACTTTTTAGCACTCTCTTATTATATAGTTTTACTTAGTGTTTTGTATCCAAATGTGTGCTCTATTGTGTGTGTTTACAGTTATAAAGGAAATGTCTTCCCAGATTTATGGAATTACGCCTTTGGTGATAGTCTCCAACCCCTGGTCATTAGAAGGCGGGATTGGGGTAGTCGCGGCATAGGCCTCAGGGTACGGGTCGTGACATACTTCACTGCATCCTAGAAGAATAAAAATATTCTCTTAGGAACTTATCCATTTATTTTACTAGAAATAGATTTTTTGTCCATTAAATTATGGAGGTTGTTGACACATTAAGTAGTATAAAATCATTACATTATGTTGTATTTCAGAAATCTACAACATATGTGGAATTTTTTTAATCATAACCTGAGTCATCTTCCTCGACATGGTTATAATTTTATTATTTATATCTTTATCTCTAGCTCACAAATCATTACATTTTCTAGAGGAAAAATCCCTACATGGGGTATATGCATTTATAAAATTCCCATTACATTCTGTAGGATCCATTTCTAGAGAGTTCCAAATACTATATTAGATCACAACATCATGAAAGATAATATATAATCCTTAAAATTATGAAACACTTAACCAAAATGTAATTTGTTTGCATATAAAATCTCCTAATGATAAACATGTTTTCTTTGGTAATATAATAATTTAAAAATACCTCATACTTTTTGGTGATAAAAATATGAATTTTTCTATGAATATTCCCTATGAGGGTTTAAAATAAGTGTGATTTATGGTTTTTTTCATAAACCAGATGATGATTATTTCAAATACAATGCATTTTTTTAGTTATTATACCTAGGTGCATCCGAGCAAGAACTAACTCCACTTTTAGTATCCTCACATGGATGAATTTTCTAAGAAACCATACATAATTTCTTCTGTAAAAAAATAATTATGTCCTTTAATATGTATCCTTAAATTCAATCATAGGTATATATTCCCTATTTTTACCCCTAATTAATGTTCCCAAGGTTTCTACTAAATATTATTTGATAGAAACTATAGTGACCCTGAATCTATTTTCCCAATTGTGCTATCTATATTATTACAGCGAAATGAGTTATGACGAATCACACCTAGAAGGAAAAAATAGTTTACTGGAGTTCGTAAACTATATACATAATTAAAATTCACATTAACTTTTATATGTAAAATAAACTATGTATTTCATTCATGAATTCCATTAGTCATCTTAGAATATCTCTACATATCAATCCAGAAACACTTCCTGGTATCCATTGGAATATGAAACATATTAAATGGGTGATATTAGATTCTCTGTAAGGATTTTCATACAGTGAAAGGTATCAAGAAGAAATAAGTTTAGTCAATATTTCATGGTAAATAATGGAATCATGTTTCATTTAATCAATAAATTGAAAAAAATTTGGAGGAATAAATAATGATCAAATAAATCAATATAAGTAATCCTATGATCTGGTAAACATAACCAAGGATATTCTAACAAATTGAATAATCAAATGGAATACTAATAACTAAATTCATAAATATTGAATACATATTTCTAGATAATTTAAAAATACCATCATTGAATTATGGACAAAAATCTAAATAAATCAGTAATGCCTCATCCCAAATCCAAACTATTTTGTCAAATGAGATCTACCGAGTATAAAGGGGTTATAGTGGTCCTCACATATAGGTTACTAAGTCCAATTAATTTCATAATTTGAAAGGGGTGAACCAAAATAAACATAAACATTTGTAATAGAAGAATAATATATGAAATGTTAATACATACCCTAATCAATAAACATAATCACAAAACATCTACAGTAAAATATTGAATGGTAATAATATTATACATCCCAAGTCAAAAAAACCAAAAAAATATGGATAAATAATAAGGATGGTATATTTATGACATATCCTCTGTGGAGAATATGTAAAATATATGGTTGATGTAAATGATTAATATGGTTACGATGAGAAGATCCTTAAGAACATTCATAAGGAAAATAGGAGTTGAAATTTAAAAATAACAATTTAAAAGGGAATTTTCAATTTTGTTTCTCAATATAGTTTAATTAAAAATATATAAAATAATAATTAAAACATTGAGTTTGATTGATGGAGAAAAATTCTGTTCATGTAGTATATGTTAAAATAATTATTCTCTTCACATTTTTAGTAAAAGAAAAATGTTTAATATTTTGAAAATGAATTGATGATTAAATTAATTTTTTTATTCAAAGTAATAATGGTTAAAACAACAATAATAATTTTTTTTAATTTTTTTAATTCAAACATTCCTATTAAGACATGGGTTTTGGTGGAAAATGATTTCAGAACGAAGAGAGATATAATGTCTGGTTTTATTAAAAAAAATTCTCAAATAATTTTAAGTACTAAGGAGTAGAAATATGATACTTTTACATGAAAAATATTACTAATTATCATATTTTAATATAATAAATATATTTTAATATATAAATATAACATAATTCTCCCCTGGGAGACTAACAAAAAAACAATTCAGAATAATGATGAGATTTTGAAATAAACTCATACTACTTTGGTAACCATTGAATTCTATGCCCCATAAAATAAATGAAATCAATTTAAACATAAAATACCATGAATATAAAAATATATAATAATTAAAATATTATAGGGGTATTATATACCACACAAAGAAAATAAGTGATGTATATGGAATATTTCTCACTGAAATAAAAGTGAGGTGAGAAATCCTTACCACATGTTTGACTTCCTTAGTATGTATCTGAATATAATTTTTAATAAATTTTCTTTTGTTATAGATTTATTAAATGACCATAACAATGTATATCTTACCATATATGATCCTATTATGACATTTTACCACTATTTTGTTAATAATATTTCATTATTTTCTTTGATTTGGTTGTTAATTGCATTGTTTTCTCAGACGTGTTTTTTCAAGAATGTTTTTATTATAGTATATATGATATAGTTCAATCATATGGATAATTATATTAATTTCATAAATATCATATTTACTCAGTATATATATCATTATAACCATTTATTAATGTTGTACATGTAAAATAAATCACACTGATCCATAGGGGTGGTAGGTTGTCCGTCCGCACATGGAAATGAATTGGTTGTTATATTAGTTATCTAGAATTAATATCATCTCATATATATCAAATATATAGATTAGTTTTATCCTTATTACATTCCATGTAAAGAGTATGTGAATGAATCATGACGCTTCCCGAAGTGGTTGTCCTCATTACACACGAGGGTCGTTATCGTATTTGAAATGTATTGGAATATAATAAGGTATATGAGACATTTAAATTACATTTGTATAATAATAACATAAATTTCATATAAATTTGGCTACTCTGACATAATATGACTTCTTTAATGTTGGTGATTGAAAATGAACTACATCGGTTTACAAGTCGATAGTTCACTTAATACATAATAGATGAATTTGATTCCCATTTGATGCATGTGGGGAATGGGTTGAAATTATTCCATAAAAATAATTTCATATAAATAGAAGGGATACAATATTGGTATCATATTTTTATTTTTATGATATAATAGATGTTCTAAAAAGTAGAAATTAAATTAAAGATATTTTTTAAGATAATTACTTTCTCTAAGAGAAACCACCTTTGGATCACCTCATAATGACCCTTGGGATGGTCTTTTGGGTGGAACATAATCTCTAGAATATTTCTAATCTTGTTGGGGAGAAATTTTATATAGTTTTTAGATATAATTTTCTTTTTTATGTGAAGAAGTTAGGTTATATATTGTCCTTTTATAAGTGTGGAAAGTGTTCCCTCTTGGAAATTTACCATATAAATCCAATATTATAAAGTAATTCAAATAAAAAACCTTCCAAATAATATTAGTTTTGAATATGGGATAATATATAGTGGGAATATTTAATTAAACTAATATTTTTAAAATTTGGATAGTCATTATAACCCTTGTCTTCTATGTTTAACCCCATATTAAATCTATATATACCTTAATCACGACAATTAATTTCATAATTAGTCCACTATTCATTTCGGCCAAAAATTAAGTTGATATTAACTGATAATATAAAATTTTCTGATCCCAAATATGGAATCCATTTTTCTAAATTCATTTCACTGTAGTGGTAGAATGAGACTTAATATTATATTAGTAGACCTAATAAAAATCATGTTTTTAATGAGAAAAGTCACATTAGTATAAAAGGATTTAATATCAAATTTCAATAAATAATTGACTAAAATGACCAAAATTAGTTAAATAATATTAAAATAGAAAAAAATTTATGATAAATCTAATTATAAATAAAACATTTCTTTCTAAATAATTTAAATAAAAATATGATTTTTAGTGAAATTTAATATTTTTAACTATTTATCAAAATATGAAAATATAAAAAAAATGCTTAAATAACCCTAAGATAATTTTAATATTCATAGTATGAAATTTAATTTAATTTAATTATTTAAATTTTAGTTTGTTGAATTATTTAAAAATTAATTATAAAATTTTTATGTAGTGCGTGAGGAAACCGCCTTTTAGAATAATACATTTTTTTAGAAAACATTTATTTTACATTAAAATTATTTTTATTATTATATTTATAATAAATAGGTAATGTTTTGAACTTCACAGAAACACCCATTCAAAATGGTACCCAACCTAGTCCATCACATACCTGGAGTTAATCCCTAATCCCTATGCATTGGATACTAGACCCCAAGTGTCATCCAAAAAGAGAGGGAACGATTTCTCCAAAACTGAAGCAAAAAACAGTGACATATATATGTATAAAAACAATGGGACTAATAAAATAAGAGTAAAATAAATATATTTCATATAAAAAATTATATAGTATATTTAAAACAACTAAAAAAGTATTTAAAAATTTTCTAAGAAGAAGTTTAACAACAAGGGAAAACTAAAACAAAAACAGATACTCCATGTGATAGCTTGGGATATAATACAACATATCACCACCCTCTAACCAACAATATCTGGTAGAAACATCACTTTCTCCATGAAACACCTTGAATTTCCTTGTAAATAAATATATAACAAGGTATATACACCACTGATGGGGTGTGCAAGGTGTGGGATAAACTAGATTAATAATATCCCATCAAGGAATTTCATAACAACTCAATATAAAAAAATATGAAAAATGACCCACATTAATTAAATAAAGGCCTGATAAATAGTGAAAAAATTATTATATAAAATTAATGGTAAAACATTTCTACTTTTTACATTGTTCTAGATAACTTTGGTGAACATTTTGAAATGATTTAATATACAAAAAATTAGTTGACACACTTGTAGGGGTGATATTAATTCCCCATGAATCTAATAAAAATAAAAAATTTATAATAACACAATCATTATTAATGAATTAATTAAAATTTAGTTTTTTAAAAGTTTGAGGCAAAACCCATGAAGGTGATGAATTAGTTTAATTGGTATTATGAAAATATTGTTAAATTTTATTTGAATAAAGTGGTAAATAGAATATGGTTTTGGTTGATTTTTAGAAAATGAATGATAAATGAAAATATGATTACATGGTTTCAAATTATATTATAAAGGCATTCCAGGGTTTTTTAGTTTAATATTTAAGTGAAATTATATTTTTTAAAAAATTATTAATCAATGTTTATTGTTAGTAATGATACAAGGGAGATCCATTCATCATGGTATCCCCTCATTGATTTAGAAATCCCCTCTTTCCATTCTCAATTGTAATTTACATGTTTTCTATATTGAGTTTATCTTGATACCATTGTTAATCATAGAATTCCGTAAATGATATAATGTCCCTGACATGATTTTGGGAATCCAATTGTGCAATTATAATGTTTCTTTTGGAATCAAATACCAATGGACATGATAAAATTAAAAAAAAATAGATTTAAAATTGATTCAATAAACTCGGGCAATCCAAAATACATGAATAAAAAAGAAATAAGTCCAACAAAACATTCCCCCTTTAGCCACATGACCCTAGTATCATGTGGGTTTAACCTCTCAACCTAGTGATGAGTGAATAATAGTGAAGGAATAAATAAAATTAAATAATCATGAAAAATCAGAGATGGTGCTGGTGAGGAACCTACATAGTGAAACTCCTCACTCCATGATTTGGCCTTTGGGATATCATTCACAATAGTAATATTTACCTCAATATATAGACATTAAATGGAACCCAAAATCATTGAATGAAATTAATTAATTTCTAAAAGGATTTCATATATGGGAATAATGTCTTTAAACATGTAAAATAACAAAAATACATTATATTTGATATTTTTGCTCCCGTCCTAAACATTACACATCATGAAGTGATAAAAATACATGTAAATATGGCACAATATATTTCAATTTCAAGACAAGTTATTATTCTAGGAACACTACAGAAATTTTATGCTTTATAGTCATTTCATGGATTTCCCTTGTTTACAACAAGTTATGATTACATGACATGTAAATTCATTTTTCAGCACTAAAAGCTATACTTTTTCCTAGTTCATCAATTTCATTCTCACGAATTATTCCATAATCATGAGAGATTATGAAAAAACTTCTGTGAATGTGATTTTTTGACCTCTTATCCCCTTTTAATATTCTATAATTATATGTTGCATCATGAAAAATAATAGAAAAATATTAGGTACATTGTAATGAATTAACAATTAAATAATCAAAATCAATGCATTTCAATATATTAAATTTATTCAATAATTTTACTTATCAAATACCCCAAATATGAATTCATACTTTTCCCCATGGATGGAATATCAATATAATACTATGGATGCATACCCTAACATGATTTAAATTCAATGTTATCAAAAACATTTATCCAATGAAATGTTAAATGTTCTAGTATGAAATGCATAAAATTAAACAGTCGCCTCTATTTTAATATAAATTAATTCAACTTTGTATTTTACTTATCATATTATGGAATACCCAAGACATTTCATTAATAAATTTCAATTTTTTAACTCATTATTAAATACATATCGTTTGGAATTTACCTCAGTTTAATTCTTCCACTCAATATCAAGGTAAGAATGAATTGCGTGATACTCATACCCCAATAACCTATCACTTACCATAGGAAAGCAATGTATTTAAAATTTCCATCATGAAAATAAAAATTCAAAAGTAATCATGAGAGAATCACCATTTAGGATCAAATGTCTTTAAGTCATAGGGTAGGAAGGTAAATCATGTAAATCAATGAAAGATCAAAAATTATCCCCTCTAAAGTACTTCTCATGGTAATAAAAACAGAAGAATTAATGTCTCACATTTCTCCAGTATATCATAGTAGGATCATAAATAAATGAAATGAATAAATGAGACACCATATATTAATTTTAATTTTTTCCCTTATTATTTTTTGATAGTTATGATGGGGAAAATTATCACATACAAGTCCCAACACCAATTGATCTTTTTAAGAATTTATATGTAATTATTATAATAAGATCACAGATCAAGAAATGGTTATTTTTTAATTTCCATAGAACAAACCTCATTATTTTTTATCTATAGTTTTTTTATTTATATAACGAATGTTACTTCCCCAAATATCATGAAATTTACTCCCACTATTATTCATTACAAAATATGTACCCCTTACACTATTCACCATATCCCCCACTCTTATTTTTGAAAATCATTTAAAAATATTTAATGAAATATAGAAAAGAATAATATGGTATTTCACCATGGATATTCCAATGAAATGATTTTCCTAGATTATAAGTTATTCAAAGTGGATTAATTTTTGGATTATATTAGTATAAAAGATAAAAAATATTCTTTTTTCATATTAAAAGATTTCATGTTCATTAATTTCATTGTTAAGATGAAAAGATTATTATAAGAGTGAACATTCTTGAGTTTCAAAAGAAATATAATATATAAATAATGGAAAATATTAGTTTATAGGATTTATCAGTAATGAGAAAAGTTATTTGAAAAAATATACATGAAAATGAATATGAATATAGAGATATTGTAATAAATATATAATAAATTTAAAGAATGGTTAAATCTAAAAAAAATCAATTACAATTATTAAAACGATCCTAAATTTTTTATTCTTAAACTCATAATCCTCAGGATTATCCCTAATAATTATTTTTCCCATTCTTATAATATGAATTAGTGGAAAATAGAATTTAAAATTATTGTATGGAATATATAATAGGTTTCTTATTTATTATAGTTCATTTGATTAAGGAAACAATCAAAGGTAAATGTTAAAAATAATTTTATAACATGTACTTATGTCATGTCATGTGTATGTCTAGATGCTTCTTCTTGTTCTTTTTTTACTTTGTTTCATCCTTGGTCTTCATGGCCATTCGTGATATAAAAATACAAAAGATAATTTACATGGAAAATCATTGAGTTTTGAAATATTTTAAGGAATATAATGCATGGTTAAAAATAATAATATACAAATAAAATAAAAACACATGGGTTTCCTCCTAAAAGAAACAAATTTTTAATGGTCATTTATCATGACCATACAAGGGTTAGCTAATAAGAGAGTGGTATATAGGTAAACATATTGTGTTAAATAAATTTTGACATTGAAATACACCCAGATAAAATCATTTTCACCTTCTTGAAATTTCCATGGATCATGGAGGTGGTCACTAGAGTCTAAATATGGTCAATCAGATATCAACATACATCTAGTCTCTGTAAAATTATTATTTTTTAGTGGATTGATTCATGTGTTTAGTTACTTCAATGATCACCTCAACTTCCAAATATATACCCTCAAATTCATCTGTTATTGTTTCTTCTTTTTCCCCACTATTTACTCATCATTGGGTGAAGCTGGTTCTTCTTTCTATTCATCATTTTAATCATTTGGCTACAATCTATGTTTTTCGCGGATTCTTTGTAACATATCAATATCCGAGTTCTCTTGTTCATTATTTTTTTATTATTCTTCTTCATATTATTCTTATTTTAGATTTCGGATTTTGTGTTTTTCCCCACTCAAGTTATTTAGTATAGTTACCCTCTTCATCATCTTGTGAACCTAAGAAATCAAGGGCATCATTAATATCATAAAAATCAATATTAGAAGTTATATATACCTCAGTATAGTTATTCATTATTCTCAAATAATGGAAATCCTTATAGAAATACTACTCCAAGACATGTTATATTTTTATTCAATTCTTTGGATTGTTCTAACTTCTTTTATTTGTTGGGACTTATCCTATAGTAGGAAGGAGAAAATATCCTTTGTAGTCATTGAACCTTAAAGCCATTGCATCACAAAAAAACAAGTGTAGTTAATAGTGGAATTGAAATAAATTATAAAATTTAAAATTATATCTAAAAAAATAGTGACTAACATTTAACCATCCATGAAAATGATTCCAGTTTTTACACACTGGTAGGGGAATCGATCTTTCCATACTATTATAATGAAAATACAATATGTACACAAACTCAAACTATTCAACTAAATTAATTATAACATAATATTATGAAATTTTGTGGTCAAAAGAATTGATAAGGTGAATTTTTTTAAATAGGATTTCAAAAGAATTGTTTAATTTTAATTGAATAAAGAGTGGAAGAAATTATGGGATGGGTTTATTTTATGAAAAAAAAGATGAAAAAATAAGATTGATTGATTTGAAATTAGATTTGAAAGGCATTCCCATTTTTTAATTTCAGATTTTAGGTGAAATTGGGTTATTAAAATTTTGATTAATTCATTTTTGGTGTCATAGTAGATGTAAGGGAGATATTATGGTTATGTTATCCCCCCCCTAAATGCAGAAATTCTCTGTTTCCCATCATCACAGTAAGTCATAGTTTTGACAAATCATGTTTTTCTTGATTCCATTTTTAAAAGTTTTCACCTCGAATGAGACAATGGTCATGAATTGATTATAGGGAAACCAATTTCAAAATTTATAATGTTTCATTCAAATTAAAATACCAATGATCATGATAAATATAAAAGAAATATATTGGAAATTGATTCCACTAATAGTGTGAATCTAAAATACATGAATTGAAAAATATTAATAAATCCAAAGACACCTTCTCCTTCATCTTCATAACCCTATAAGAAGGTGGGTTTACCCTAGAACCTTAGTGAAAAGAGAGTAATAGGAAATTAATAATAAAAAAATGAATAATGAATAACTGATGATAGAACATGTGGGGACCCTTTATAGTGTAGCTTCTCACTCTATGATTTGGTATCCACAATCTCTTTCAAATAAACAAGGAAGACCTTAATTAATAGACTATATTTGGGCTTGGGATTCATTAAATAAAGTTATTTATGGGTAACAAGCTTCTCATATGGTGGTCACATGTATTAAAATAGGTCAAATATAAAAAATATGATGAAACCTTACTGTTTTTTGTCCCATCTCAAACATAACACATCATGTATTTATTACACAACATGTAAATAATGAACCATGTGTTTAAAATTCATATCATGTTAGCTTTATGGCCATAAATCACAATTTTTGCATCATGTAGTTAATTCCAAACATGCAGTAGTTCACAATGTGTAATTATTACATGATTTGTAAAGTTAGTTTTCATCTCTAGAAGCCTTTTTTTGTCTTAGTTCTTCTGTTTCATGCACCATAATTATTCCATAATCCCCCAGTTTTGTGGAAAACCTTCATATAAGGTTTTTTTTTATATTTATATCATTTTACTCAACTTTTATAATCTGTTTCATCCTAAAAATTATGAGGAAAACATTTGGGACATAGGCAAGAAAAAATATTTAAATCATCAATATCGATGCATTTTAATATAAAAAATTTAATCAATAAGTGTAATAATCATTAGTAAAATCAAATAATGTATCAAATATTATATCATTACAATAGAAACCAAAATAAAAGGTGAAATCATTACTTGGATCACAATAGGTCAGGATAGCTAGTGAACTCATACCCATGCATTGATAATTGAATGCATCAGGCCTTTAAACATTTTCATCTAATCTAAAAACCAAATGAACACTCTAGAATGTGAACCTCTTTGACAGTTTTGATGAAGTCCCTTAAAAAATGTGCCTATGGAGTAGAGTATAAACCCATTGGTTAAATCCCTAAAATTATCAATGAAAAAGGCCGATTAGATCAACTTCCACCGAAGTAACCAAGGATTCCCATGTTCTACATTTACCAAACCATTTCATCAAGACCATAATTTTTAAACCATTTCAAAAATCTATTTTATAATGATTTTAAAATACCCATTACATTCACCAATACAATAGAGGATCCATATTATGTCAAAAACTCATTTCCACAAACACAATTCATTCATCTCAATTCATTTATAATGTTCTTTATAAAACTACATCAATATAGTTTATCCAATATAGGCTAGATATTGACCCACATACCTTAATATTGGGTCACACACACTCACAACCTGATTCATTGAAATAGAATAATGAAAAAACCACAAGAAAACCTATAATTAATCCTAACATATCAGAATCATTATATAATGTAAAACATATAGAAAAGAGGATAGAGCACAATATAACCCAGTGAAAATTGCATTCTACACCACAATTAATAATAATGTTAAACCTTGAATGAATATTTTACAATGGATATATAATAGATAAAAAAGAATTTTATCATAGATAAATGGATTTATAAACATGGAACAATTGTGCTACCTTGATCAATAACAATGAAGAAGAAGAAGGATTATTCACTTAGAGAGACACACAACCACCACAATAGATACCACCATTGAACGAAACAATTTTAAGGAGGAGAGGTCTCAGAATTATAATATAGAAGTTATAAATTATAATTACTAATAGAAACTTAATTTAGTTTCTTAAATCATAAAAATATCTATAATTACATGTCATTAATTCTTATTTCATGACATGAAATACCTGAAAGGCTAACAGGCCAAAAAAATCATCACCTCATATTAAAATTTTTATTTTTACCATTTCAAAATGTGGAAACTTTTCATCGAATGTCAACCATTATGGAATTGTTAATATTCATGAAATATTCTAGATGACGGTCAAATATCTTGTAATCCATCAATGACATGATATGTTTTAATAGACAAAAAACATTCTAGATTATGAGTAAAATATAAAACCATCATCATTTTTCTCCAAACTCAGGGAGAACCTATAAAATACATTAAATCATTGATAACCAGTCTCAATTAATTATAAAAAATATACATCTTTGAAAATTAGTAATTTTTGCACAAAAAATTATCTATGTCGTCAAAAGATTAAAAATGAACCCAAATAATTGGGGAACAAAAAGTTATAAGGGAAATACTAGAATTGATGTATTTGGATGTGAAAAAATCCCCTCCCTAAGACATTTATTCTTATAGAAGTCATATATAAGAATGATATATGTAAATAAGTGAGGCCAGAGATCCCTCATAAAAAACTCACACTCTCAGGTCTAATGATAATCTCATAAATTTCACCATAACGCTATCACTACCATAATAAACTTCCCACACAATACTATCACCTGAGAGTAACAAATATCTATTGGTTTCTCTATAACATAATAATATGGCTCTAAATCGATCTCCTCCCAATTTAAAACATGAGAGGTATTAGGATGGTACTTCTTGAGTAGTGATATGTAGAAACAAATAATGATTTATCATTATCCAAAATGGGAATTCCAACCAATAAACAACTATCCAAATACAATCAATGTACTAAAATATTCCACCATATCTTGGAGCCAAATACTCTTATTTTCAAAGACAATAGCTACCAAACTAAGGAGAAACATTCATGAAACCCCAAGAACCATTGGAAAACTCCATCAGATGACATATATGACCAACATTTATAGATTGTTGAATATGAGAAATAAGCTGATGATAATGTATATGTTTAATCCTCACTAAAAACTCTTGAATGATATTATGTCCCATAAGAAGGGTCTCACCCACCACTTCCCAAAAAAGGGCTGACCTTCATGGGTTACCATACAATGCATCAAAAATTCCAATCTAATTAATGATTAATTAATACTATTATAATAATACATATCTATTAGTATATGGATATCCCATTATCCACTAAAATCCAAGACACATTCATGTATCTTATCCCCAATTATTTTAACACTACTATAATTTGGTGTTTTCCCAATGTTAATATACCAACAATTTCATTAAACTGTTTCTAGAGTGTAAAATAAGGCATCTTTGCCAATGGATTGTTCAAACCGTTGGAAATGTGTAAATATACCTCCTATTTCCCAATGGTTTTTCAAAACCATTGGGAAATTATTTTTTTCTCTAAGGTATACCAATAGTTTATTAAAATGGTTGGTAAATAGAGGCTTTTCCAATGGTTTTTCAAAACCATTGGGAAATTTTTTCCCCAAATACCCAGTGCCCCAACTCTAACTAGGCCCGATTGCAGACCGTAATCCAGAGATCCTCCTGAAGTCTTCTCGGCCGTGAAACTCCTTCCAACCATAGATCCATCTTCAATAAATTTTTTTTTGTTTCTACACTTCAAATTAGTAATTGTTACCTTAGTTTTATTGTTCTTCCAATTTATTTTATGGTTTTCTATTTTGATTTCAGCTAAATTAGAGTTCATGATGTCTTTGGAGTATCGAAACCTTTTATTCATTTTATTTTTTTTGGTCTACACTTCAAACATGTTAAAGGGTTTGTTTAGTGGGATGATATGGTATGTTTTATGGGAATTAGATTATTTGAAAATTGGATTTGGATTTTGATGTTGGTTGGGTGATGGATTGGAATTGTGAACACCCCCCATGCCCACCCCCATGGATACCTCCCACCCCCTGGACAACCCCCATGGACACCCCCCATTGGACAACCCCCACCACCCTGTACCCCCACCCCCCACACTCCCTGGACACCCCTCACCTCTCATGGACATCCCACCCCCTAGACACCCCCACCCCCTTGGACACCCCCACCCTTTGGACAGACCCCTCCCCAACCCCCTAAACTCCCCCACCATTTTGAAAGCCCCCTCTCCCCACCACCTGGACACCCCCACACTCCCTAGATACCCCTCACACCCCATGGACAGCCCCACCCCCGTGGAAACCCCCCCCACCTCCACCACCCAGAGACACGCCCACCCCATGGACACCCTCCACTCCCTTGGACCACCCCCACCCCCTACGACAACCCCCCTAGATACCACCACCCCTCTTAGACACCACCACACCTCCTAAGTAGTTGACACAATTTTTAAATTGGAAGTAAAAATGTAGTTGGTTTCCCCTTTCCCCCATTTATATTTTATATGTGACCCATATAGCCTTATAAAATAATTTTTTCATGTTTTGATAAATTGAATTTTCCAGGTTTTGATAAATTAAATGGGTTTTTTGGAATGAAATGGCTAGTACATGATGGATTGGATTTCATAATGAGTAAAATGATTTTAAATAAAATTACTCTATGGGGGGGTATAGGAGGGGTAGGGAGACTATCCATATGTGGGGGGATGTCTAGGTGGGGTGGGTTGTCTAGGGGGTAGGGGAATATAGGGGGCTATAGGGGTGTGGGGGAGGGGAGGGGGGTATGGGCTTCCCCAAGGAGGGGTGTGGCCTATCCAGGGGGTCAGGGTGGGGTGTCCAGGTGGGGGAGGGGTGTGGGGTGTCTCGGGGGGTTGTCTAGGTGGGGGGGGGGGGGGGGGTGGATCTCCAGGTGTGGGAGTGGGGGTGGGGGATGTCCAGGTGGGGGTGGCAGGGGCGTGGGTTGTCCAGGTGGGGGGCTACTTAGGTGGGGGTGCTACATGGTAGGTGGTGTGGGCTATCTAGGGAGGGGGTTGGTTGTCCTAGGGGGTGGCTATCTAGGAGGGGGAGGGGGTATAGGGTGTCCAATGGGGGGGGGGGGGGTCTTGTCCAGTGGGGGTGGGGGTAGGCTCTCTAAGGGGGTGTCCAGGGGGGCTGTCGGGGGGGGGGGGCATAGGGGGCTACAAGGGAGCGTTTGTGGGCTGTCCAGGGAGGGGGTGGGTTGTCCAAGGTTGGTGGTTGGTGGGCTATCAAGGTGGGAGTGGTGGTGTGGGCTGTCACGGGGGGTGTACTATCCAATGGTGGTGGGGGTGGGTTTTCCAGGTGGGGGAGCGGGGAGGTGTTCGTTGTCTAGGGAGCAGGGGGTGGGCTGTCCAGATGTGGTGGATTGGGGTGTCTAGGTGGGGTGGGGGGCTATCTGGGTGGGGGTGTAGGGGGGTAGGAGGGGCTGCAGGGGAGGGGTGTGGGCTATCCAGGGTGCTGGGTTTTCCACCCCGATACTCTACAAAAAAATAGGAATCAAATATAACCAATGTATAATTGATTTCACACGTTAATAATTTTCTTGAAGTTACATACCAACATTCACTATTACCCTTCTAAGAAAAAGTGATATCTTGCAAAGAAATATCACTCAGTTTCATATCCACTATCCATATTTATCTCATTTAAATTTAACATTATTACAACTCCATATCAATTAATGATATAACAGGGCTCATACTCCAATGATTTGTGTCCCATTGAATCATGGCTCATAAAATCCAATCCATATATGATATTTGGTGGTGATTTTACAATTGGGTGTGTAGTGATTTATATGTATGTTGTTCATGGTTTACACCAACAGTCTTATCGGTCATCTATATTAGTCTTGAAATGATGCAACAATTGGATAAAGATTGGATTTTACGACCCTAGTTTGGGGTGGACACCCCCACCCCTTGGATAACCCCATCCCCCTCGGATAGCCCCCCCCCCCTCGGGACACCCACACCCCCCTAGACAAACCTTCCACCCCTGTGGACAACCAAGCCACCCCCATGGACAGCCCGACCACCCCTCGTGGACAGCCCTCCCCCCTGGACACTATATACCCCACTGGACACCCCCACCACCCCCATGGATAGCCTGCCCACCCACCTTGTACCCCATTGGACAGCCCCTCCACCCACCTGGACATCCCGCCCACCCCATGGACACCACGTACCCCCTAGGAAAATCCCCAGCCCAAACCCCCTGACCCCCCATAGAAAGCCCCTCCATCCCCATTGATAGCCTTCCCACCCCCTGGACACCCCATACCCCCTAGACAGCCCCCCACCCCTGTGGACATTCCACCCACCCCTGGAAACCTTGTACCCCCTTGACAGCCCTGCCACCCATATGGATAGCCAGACATCCCAACCAGTACCCCTGGACAACCCACCCATCCCCTGGACACCTTTTACCCCCTAGACAATCCCCCAACCCCAAGAACGCCCCCACCCCCTGGACACCCCGACCCACCTGGACAGCCCTACAACCCCTATGAAAAGCCTTCCCACACCCCTAGACACCCCCTCCCCTCGTGGACAGCCCCCACCCCCGTGGATAGCCCTTCCAACCCCCTGGACACCCGCCCACCACCCTCTGGACACCCCTCGGACACCCCACACCCTGGAAATCCCCCCCCATAGACACCCCAACCCCATTGGACATCCCCGCCACCCCTGTTGACAGCCCTCACCACACCCTATGGACAACCCCCCCCCTGAGACACCCTGTACCCCCTGTCCACCCCCGCCACCCCCTGGATAGCCCGACCACCCACTGGACACCTCGTACCCCCTGGACAGCCCACCAACCACTAGAAAGACCCGCCACCCCTGGACACCCCGACCCCCCTTGACAGCCCCACCACCCCAGTGGACAGCCTGCCAACCTCCCTAGACACCTCGTACCCCCCTGGACAGCTTCCATCCTCGTGAATATCCCACCCACCCTATGGACACCCCGTACCCCCTGGACAGCCCTGCCACCCATTAGACAACTTTGCCCACCCCCTGGACACCCCGATCACCCTTGTACACCCCGTACCCCCTGGACAACCCCTTAGAAATCACCCCACCATCTGAATACTCCTGACCCCCTAGACAGCCTCAACAACCCTCGTAGATAGCCTTCCCCACCTACTGGACACTCCGTACCCCCAAGGACAGCCCCCAACCCAATGGGCAGCCCGCCCACCTAGACACCCCGACCCCCTAGACATCCCCCCAACCCCCTGGACAACTTCGACCCCCTAGAAATCCCCGCCACCCCTGATCACCCCACACCCCTTATACACCCCACCCCCTTTTTCAATGTATGTAATCACTCAAATAATCTACTAGAATATTAAATTTCTACGATCTAAAATTTATTCAAATCCTCAATAATTCTCCTCCACAAGTGTACATGATGTTTTACCCTCATGTATAGTTCTTTAAAGATATTTTGTTGTCTTTTATATTATGATTCTCATATAGAGTAGTGTGTCAATTATGGTTTCATATAAAGTGAATAATTATAGTTAACTTAAATATATTTTTGGTGAAACTTCAATCTTATTGAATTGTTTTTGACGAAATGAAGTGTAACCATTTTTTTAAAAAATGGATAGAAGTTGGATGTATGAAACTGATTAGATCTCAAGTGATTTTCAAAACAATTTGGAGATATTTTTAGATTTTTCATTTCACAATGCTTCCGATAGTGGTCGCATACGCTGCCCCTGTTACAAGTGTGTAGGAAGACCTTGGATGAGCCATGAAGATGTCATCTACCATATAACCAAATATGGGTTTCAAGAAAAATACTATGTGTGGTATCACAATGGGGAGAAGATGACATCTCAAATTTCTAATGATTCAAATGAGAGGACTAGATTAGAGAATTTGTTATATGATCAGTTTCCATTTACTGATCATCATGAAAAAGAAAGGATTCCAACCAAAGAAGATTCCGATATGAGCACACATGATGCATCTAATGAATGTGATGATGTTGTCAAGGTGAAAAAATTGAATTATGTTGCCACGACCCCAGTATATCTACAATGCAGTAAAATGAAAAAGCTGTAATTTTTAATCTGATTGTTTCTTGGGAAAAGTATGTATGAGATTTATAATACTACCATTGATTAAATTATTACCTTATTGAATAAGTTACTTATAGATGAGGAAGATATTCCCTCAAACCACTATATGGCATGGAAGTTAGTTGAGGAACTTGTATTTTCAAGAAACAATATTAATTCTTTCCCAAAAGATTTTAGTTTATTTTAGGAGGAAAATTATGAATAGAATGATTGTATAAAATGTTGGACATCTCGTTGGAATCCAAATGTTGATGGAGCACCATCCCGTGTGCCACATAATGTAATGTGGCACTTTCCATTGATCCCCAGACCCCAAAATATTTTAATTTCTTATGAAATATAAATAAAAATGTAATGGCATGATACTGAGAGAAAGAAGACTAATGAAGAGTTGGTTTGCCCTGTAGATGGATTTTCATGGAAAATATTTGATTCTCGATATCCTGATTTTGCAACTGACGTGCATAAGGTGAGTTTGGGTCATTCATGTGATAGTTTTAATCAGTTTGGGAAGATGCTTACGTTGCATAGCACATGGCCAATTTTTATACACATTTATAATCTTCCTCCATGGTTGTGTATGAAAAAACCTTTCACTTTCAGGAGTATACTCATATCTGGCCCTTCTAATCCATGCAATGATATAGTTGTATACATGAAACCTATAATAAAATAGTTGAAACTTCTTTGGGATATGGGTGTGGACAAAGATGATGCATGTTCGAAATACATATTTCAGATGTGTAATGAGCTTATGTGGACAATCAATGATTTTCCTACTTATGACATGATGTCTAGATAGAGCATGAAAGGAAAACTGTCATGTCCTATGTTTATAAATAATACACGATCTAGAAGTCTAAAACATCATTGTAGTTTAAGATTTAGGGGACATCGAATATTCTTTCCAATGGACCATCCATATAGAAATAATCATCAAAGATTTGACAATACCATGGAGACCGATGATCCACCTCAGTTTATGTCTAGAAGTGATGTGCTTAATGAATTTAAAGAATTCAGTTTTTCATTCGTGAAGGTTCAAATGAAATCTATAAAGAGAAAGACTGTTTCCACTAAAACCCATTACAATTGGAAGTAGAGAAGTATCTTCTTTGATTTTTCTTATTGGTCAACCAATTTGTTACATCATTGCGTAGATGTAATTCACATTAAAAAAAATATGTGAAATGTTGCTTTTGATTCTTCTAATTTTTAAGGTAAAGACAAAAGATGATTTACGATCTCGGTGTGACTTAGTGGATTGGGGCATCAGACCGGAATTGCATTCTATGTATATCAGTGAAAATAAATGGAAACTTCCATGTGCATCTTATGTGATGGGACCTATAGGAAAATATAAATTTCTGTAAATACTGAAGACTATTATAGTTCTCGATGGCTATTCAAGAAACATATCCAAATGGGTCAATAGAAGAGAGTTGAAGTTAAAATCTTCGAAAACTCATTATTATCACATCCTTCTACAAGAGTTTATTCCAAAATAAATTGACCATCATTTTTAAAATAATGAAATGGTGTCTTTTATTCGATTGTCCATTTGTTTAGAGATATTTGTTCTAAGAAGTTGTCCAAGTATTTCTTGAAAAAATGTTAGCAAATGCCCCATTAGTTTTGTGTGAGTTAGAGAAAATATTTCCTCCATCATTTTTCACATGCACGTTGCATCTGACTATTCATATTTCAACTAAAATACTTCTCAGAGGACCTATTTATTTTTGTTGGATGTATCCAAATAAAATAAATAAGTATACATTAATATATTATGTTCGTAATAGGAATCATCCCGAAGGTTCTATCGTGAATGGTTACTTGGTTCAAGAATTTAGGAATTTCTTATCTATATATTTGTCTGATCATACTACAAGAATGAACAGACCAATTAGAAACGAAGAAGAATAATATGAGAAAATTGAACCCAGTTTTCCATCACTTCATTAAACAAGAGGAATTATTGGATCATATACATTGACAACATTAATCCTTGAAGAGTGGGAGATGGCACATCACACATTTTTCTTCAACTGTGATTTTTTCGATGACTATATCTTGTAAGTAAATTGTATATTTATATCTTATAAATATATATATGATAAAATATTCTTATTTTTATCTATAGTGAACTTAAAGAGATGATAAATAGAAAGAACCATTCTTTATCATTGAGAAGGAGGGATACTTTGCATAGTAAAGAGTTTTATGCTTGGTTCAAATTGAAGCTGATAATATTAATGTTTGAAATAATTAAAAAAATAAATAATTATGTTTAATATTGATTTATATTTTAGGTATTGAGTTTTCCTGCTACCTCCTTCTCTGAGGAAATAAGAGCTTTGGCTTTGTGTCCTAATACTGTGGTTTGTGACTATAAATAAATTGTTATCAATGGGTACAGATTTATCATCACTGAACTAGAAAAGAACATGAGAACACAACAAGATGGTGTTATGGTTACTACCACACTATACTATTATTCTAGTGCCTCAGATAGTAGTACATGATTTGAAAATATATGTTATTACGGGGTCATTGAAATAATAAAAATAATGTATTATTATTCTCATGGATGAGTCAAACTGATGAAATGTAATGTTTTGATTTGATGATGAGGCATGGCACATTTATTGATGATTGTGGATTTCGAGTAATTGATATGACTTTCACTCTTGCTATCGATGAACCATATATATTGGCATCATTGGCGAAACCAATTTTTTATGTCAAAGATTATATTCTACCTGAATTTGGTGACATTATTGAAGTAATTCCAATAAATATTATTGATGATGGTGATGATGGAATTGACACCATCCATAATTCCATTAGAAACAATCCATTTATTAATTTTGATTACTCCAATAGCTCAATTGTCAGTGTTGACTGTGAACCTAATGTTGTGGTGGGAAATATATAAAATCATTGATTCATGTTCTCAATTATTTGGTTTAACCACGACTTAGGCTATTAAGGATGGTAAAATTCAAATTGATTTAATATTGATTACAAATATGTTGTATCCAACTTGATGGTTATGTGAATTTTCAATGTTTTTTGGTTGCAATTTTATTTTAATTTTATTCTCTAATTTGGAATTGAACTATATTAAAACCTACGAAACTAACATTTCTAACTTGGTGAACGTTTCAATTCTTAAACTATGATTTTTATAATAAATTTTCGACATTAATACCACACTTTAACATTTTACCAGGTAATGAATAAGATGGTTTGTATTATTCTACAAAAAAATTATTGAAACCTGAATCATCTACCTGAGCTAAAGAAATTAAAATGTTCTTTAGTTTTGATAACGACATTACCACTTATGAATCTGGTAAAATCAATGTTCCATGATTTTAATAGACTGATAACACATATTAAATAACCATCCTACAAAAAATTAGATTTCGTTATTACATATTGTACGATTTATTGACGTCATTATATATTTGTTCAAGCTCACCTAAAACAATGGTTAGTTAATTTATCCATGAATCCCATTATTCCCTCTCATTTATTTGGTTTTTTATGTTACTAATTAGTTATCCTTTTATCCTTACTTCTATATTTGTTTTCAAATGATGGAAATGAAAGCAATTGAATAGAGGCGACAAAAATAGATTATGGACAACAATCATCGCATGACTAAGTCGGGCATTCCACCACTAGTGCATGTAGTGAGTATTATATTTCAAATATATATATTTAAATAATATATAATGTCATGTGATTAATTTTTTAAAACATTTTCCAGGACCCATCTATTAGGGGATAGTTATTTGATGAGCAACCTAGTTGTGGTCCTAGTACTCAGGGTGTTCATACAAGGTGGGGTGGTACGAGAGATAGACGATCTGGTCGGCATACCCTATTAGACCCTGCCCCTCCAACTGACATACCATCCATCCCACATGTTGATCCTAGAGTGTCGTTAGGGACATGTGGGATATTTAGGCCTCCCATTTATTCAACACTATTTACATCTAAGCCTCCTCACCTGCTTGAACCATATCTGTTGATGATTCCCACTATCCATCCAACATTCAGCCAGCCATCCCTGTCATCTTATTTTACTTCTACTTCCTTCTCTCTAGGATTTTATATTCCATATTCTTCGACTCCAGCTAATCTAGAGTATGTCCTTATAGAGCATATATTGGGGCCCACTCCATCTATAAAGGGTGTTCCTTCGGTTTCTGCGGATCCAGCGGTGCCCGTTGATCAGACTACAGTAGGTATACTTATACAACCCTAATAAATTTTTACACCATTATCTATTTTCATTATAACATTTATTGACAACATAATTGTTTTTCATTCATAACTGATACATCTACTGATAAGAGGTGTGGGTGGGGGCATAAACGCATGTGTACAGTGTGGAACTGCCGCACTCAGTTGATGGTGGACTACAGTGAAGATAGTCAGATGATTGAAAAATTAGGGTCGCAATGTCAGAGTTTTTTGGCGACGCTTGGAAAATACTCTGACATCATTCCTGTCAGCCCGCTCTCATGGAGACAGCTGACAAATGAAATCAAGGATAAAACCTGGGAAGATATATGGGAAAATAAATTTTTTGTATTTAATGAAATATATTAATTTTTTTATTTATATTAATTAATATTTTGGTGTCAGTTGCAGTTTAATTTCCCCGATGATGAGGGTGCACGAACAGTACGTCTAAAGGATTTAGTCATGATTTGGAGAGATTATAAGCATGAGTTGTACATTGGAAGGAATTCTAGAGTGGGAATAGAGTTAGAGGTGGTCCCTGTCATGGATGATTTTCTATTAGAAAATTACCGACAGATGATTACTCATTGGATGACTAGCCAATTTACGGTATTAATCAAAATAGTGGTATTTAAATGAAATTTTTTATTTTTTCCATTATTACTAATTATTAAATTTATTTAGGATTCATCTGGATGAAATAAAAAATCATTGATGCTAAGAAATACATGCACACATTGGGACGTACTATGATGCCAAATCATGAGAGGCAGTAGGTATAGAAATTTATAATATTTCTTTACGACTTGGACTTTCTATTGCTTCCTCTATAATTTATTTGATTGCTAAATTTTTTATATAATTTTAGTTATGAAATTAATGTTTTTTTGGTATCCTATTTTTAATAATGGTTTCCTACATTCAATTTAATTGTAGAGGCATAAATTTAATATTGAAGTATGTGTGCCTCATGAAAAACTGTTTTTCTCGAGTAGAAAGAAGAAAGATGGAAGTGTGGTTAATGAACTGACTCAACATCATATTTTAAGTTTTTCTTTGTAGGTTTAAAATTTTGATCTATATTTTTTAACTAATAATATATTTATATTTGTAACAGGTTTCTTTAAAGGCCCTAGAATCCCAGGAACCTGACAGTTTTGGGTTAAACGAGCACTTACATCAGGTGCTGGGAGATGAGCATCCAGGTGGAGTACGTTGTCGACATGGGAAGAGTATAGTTCTGATGTGGTGTTGGCCCTCCTAAGGTATTAGTTGTAGTGCCACAAAGTTTTAGTAGGTTAAGGCACAGGAATAACAGGATGAAAAAAGGGTCACAGGTATGGCAGAATAGTCTGCTATGGAAAACACTGCATTTATGAAATTGATGGATGTTTTACATCCAACACTTCCACCAGAGGCCAGCACTGCTTGTGATGAATATATTTAATCGATGTGTTCTATATATGGTGAACCATGTGTTAGTTATATTAGTGGTAAAGATGATGGTGAGGAGGAGGCTGAGGCAGAGGAGTAGGAGGGCGAGGAGGAGGCTGAGGCGGAGGAGGAGGCCGAGTAGGAGGATGAGGCAGAGGAGGAGGGAGATGAGGAGGCTGAGGCTGAGTATGAGGGTGTGGAGGATGGTGGGGACGATGATGGGGATTGAGATGAGGAAAAGGGAGAAAGTGATAACGATGGAGATGATAGTGATGGCGATGAGGGACAAATTGAGTCATTACATTTTTGAGTGATATTACTTACCATTGATGTTTATTGATTTGTTCTTCCTGAATATATGTTTGATTATGTAGGTCACATTATCTTTATATTTTTATCTATAAATAATAAAAATTGACTTGATGATTTTATGTGACTGATTCAACCCTCTCGTAGATAGCCCCTCCACCCACTGGACACCCCGTACCCCCTTGGACAGCCCACCACCCCTGTGGACAGCCCGCCTACCCCCTGGACAGCCCCTCCCCTATGGACAGCCACGCACCCCTAGACACCCGTACCCCTTGGACATCCCCACCCACTCTAATGGATAGCCTTCCCACCCCCCTGTAAACCCCTACCCCCTGGATAGCCCGACCACACCCATGGACAACTAGGCCACCCCCCTCGACACCCCCTCCCCCAATGGACAGCCCCCCCACCCACCCCCTGAACACCCCGTACCCCCTTGGACAGCCCCACCCACCCCCGTGGATAGCCCGCCCACCCCACTAGACAACCCCTCCTCTTGTGGATAGAAACCACCCCCCCTGGACACCCATTAGCCCATGGACAGCCTCGCCCACCCCCATAGATAGGCCACCCACCCCTGGACACCCCTACCCCCTGTCGCCGGCCCGCCCAACCCTCTGGAGATCCCCCCATGGACATCCCCTACCTCCTTGGATAGCTTGAATGCCCCCATGGACATCTCACCCACCCCCGTAGACAACTTACCCACCCCTAGACACCCCCACTCACTGGACACCCCCACCACCTCAAAATCCTCCAACCCTCTAGACACCACCCCACCCCTTGAACACCACCAACCCCTGGGACTCAACCCCCCCCCCCCCCGGACACCACCCCCATGGACAGCCCACCCCCACCACCCGTGACATCCCCCCCCCACCACCCTGGACACCCCCCACCACCATGGACACCCCCCCCCCCCACACACACAGACACCCCCCCCGGACACCCTGTACTCCCTGGACAGCCCCCGCCACCCCCATGGAAACCCCACCCACCCCCTAGACAGCCCTCCCCTTGTGGAACCCCCCCACCCCACCACTTAGACACCCCATACCCCCCTTTGACAGCCCCGCCCACCCCCTAGACACCCTGTACCCCATGGAAAGCCCCCCTCCCCACCCCCATGGAGAGTCCCACCCACCCCCTGGACAGCCCCACCCACCCCCTAGATAGCCCCTCGCCCCATGGATATCCCCCACTCCCGTGGACAACCCTCCCACCCCCTGGACACCACTACCCCCCGTGGACATCCCGCCCACCCCCTGGAAACCTCGTACCCCCTGGATAGCCCCTGACACCCCCCGTAGACACCCATTAACCTTAGGATAGCCTCCCCCACCCCCATGGACAACCCCATCCACCCCCTGGACACCCTCAACCCCTGGATATCCCCTCCACCACCGTGGGCCGCCCCTCCACCCCCTGGACATCACCCACCCCCTAGATAGACCCCACCTCAAGACATCCCCCACCCCTTTGGACACCACCCCACCCCATTGGACAGCTTCCCAACCCCTGGACCTCCCCCCTCCCCCCCTGCCCTCCCCCCCTAGACACCACCCCACCCCCCTGAACACCCCTACCCCCTAGACACCCCCACCCCCTGTAAATCCCCCTAACCCCCTAGACACCACCACCCCCCACCCCAGACAACCCCATCCCCTTGGACACCACCACCCCTCTTAACACATCTACCCCCATTGGACAGCCACCCTAAACCCCTGAACAACCCCCAACACCCTGAATTCTTAATTTATTTCTTTATATATTTAATTAACTTATGAATTATGTGTTAATGGTGTATGGGTATATTTTTTGTATGTGTGTGTGTAAAGGGTAATTAAATACAGAATTGGAAGTATTCAAATTTCTGTTTGAATTATTTGTTGGATGAATTCTTTATGAACTCATCCATAATTATGTACGTATTATACAGGTATACTTGTTAGTAGCGTATTTTGTTACTTATTTTGTGTGTATGTATTATGCAGATACTTTCTTGTGTATGAATTTTGCAGGCTTACTGGTGGAATGGTGGAATTGATGCAGTTTCACATGTGGAGGCTAGCAAGCCGGCTTACTGCTGCAGGTATAAAAAAATATATGCTAACGGTTCACAACCATTGGAATATGTGTAAAACCTTAACTTATACCAACAGTTTTATGTAAACCGTTGGTATAAGTATATTCCAACGATTTGTAAACCTTTGGAATAGATTATTTTTCTTGATATTTACCAACAGTTTGTGGAAAACCATTGGAACAAGTATATATCAATGGTTTACAGAACAATTGGAATAGAGATACTTCATGCTATTACTCACAGTTTAAAATCGTTGGCAAACATTTATACAAATGGCTTACTAAAACCATTGGAATATACTGACTTTTTTTCAGACATATCCCAAGGACTCAGGACCCAACAGTTTAGACAACCATCAGTATAGTTTATACCAACGGTTTTCCAGCCTTTACCAATGACTTTTAACCATTGGTAAATCTAGAATTTCCACTAGTGAAAAAACTTTCTCCATTTTTATATTTTCCTACAGATGGTATGTAGTACACAACCACACCTATGCCACCATCAACTCCTAGAGACTCTTCTAGAACCATGAGGTAATGTTTTGATCCCTATCAAAAATAATGTCAGAGGGAACTCCACAAAACAGCATAATCTATTATAATACATCTTACCCAGTACTTGACCATTAGTGGTGTCTGTGATCATAATGGAGTGGTCTTAATTCATCATCATATCAATCATCATAACAATAGAATTTCTACCTCATGGAGGCTTTGGGAGTCCAAAAAAAGTGTCCTTGAACCCTATGTACCATTTCAAAACTTGAAGTAGAATGTGTAGGGTAAAAGAGATGGTTTTATATGCTCTACCATTAACTGTGTGATAGTGTAATAGTGGGAAACACAGTCTACAATGTCATGCTTCATACTTGACCCTCAAAGTCACTGTCTCATGTAATAATAAATCATTGTTTCCACCAATGGGATGTCACATCATGAACTATGATATTAAAACATAGCTAATATCCTCAAATATACTTTCATGGAAAACCAATCTCTAAAATGAAGAATTCCATCTCAAGAGATATACCAACCAGAAATAGTCTCCCCATAATATATGGTTTCTTGAATTCCATAAAACTCATTATTATGTTTTTGAGGTAATAAAATGGTCTCAAAAAGAGTTAATTATAAATGAATACTAGTCATTACCATACCTGAAACATCCTCATGAGAACCTTATGGTAACTAAGTAGATATCCCAATAAGTATCTACTTTCATTTTATTCTAGAATATCCTACAATGGTACATTCCTACTAAGAGTATCCACGACGACATTCCCATTCCTTGAGGTGTATTCAATATCAAACTCAAACATTTTATTTTATTCTATAGATAACCTCAATTTTTTGGTTTAATTTTATTGAGAAAAATTATATCTCATGGTCCTATGGTAAAAAAGTATGTTGAACCTATCCAAAAAATGATAGTTCCTCCAACACTTAAGATCTTTTATAACAGTAGAAATCCCTAAATCAAGAGTGGATTAATTCTTCTGATGTAGTAAAAAAATGGTTAGTCCCTTAATCCTTTATATGATCATCATATATAAGAAAACAAATAAGAATTGAACTAGAGGAATCATAAGAAACCACACATCCCTTATTTGGGTTAGGTGAGAACAAAATATCAGTTGATGTAAGATTTAGTTTGATCTCATCGAAAGAAGAATAGATCACTGAATCCCATATAAATTTCACCTTGTTTCTAATAAGTGTAGATAAAGGTGATCAAAAATTTGATCAATCTATGATGAACTATCAATAATATCCCTTAGTATGGAGGTTGAATTAATTATAAAAGGAAATATATTGTATTTACCATAATAATCCAACCTTTACCTTCTTAGGAGAAACTAATATGCAATAATTAGAAATCTCATTCCATGAGAACCTATCTTGATGGATCTAGAAATTTCATATTAAAATATTTCTTTAAAAATACTAACTTCTCTTTATATCTAGAACCAAAATAAAATAGTGATCATGAACAAGATCATATCATGAATTAAAAAATATATCAACCACAAACACTATTATAGAGGCGTTGAGATACTCATTGAATATCTAATTCATTAAACCCATTAAAAATATAAGAGAATTTGTAAGACTAAAAAGAATAAAAAAATAATTTAATGCCCCTACCTTATCAAGAATTCCATTTTTAATATATCAAACTCTTAACCTGTGATCTGATGAAATCCAAACCAAAGAACAATATTTTGAAACCATCATTACTATTTAACTAGTCAATAAAAACATCCACAGGGGGAGAAATAAAAAATAATAAAAAAGAATAATTTCTATTAGGATCGAATACTACAGAAGAAAAAAACTCTCAAACTCTGGGTAGGATGATCCTGCATGACCAGCCCCCAGATCCCACTCAACTCGTAACAACCAAAATATCTAATTGGAAAAAAAAGTGACATGATGACAATAAAGATCAATCACTTCCTGATTATAGATAGGCCAATCCATCCCAACAATTAAGTTATAAAGATCTATATCAAGAATATGGAAATCCTAAACTAACTCTGCATCATTAATAGACAATTAAAAATGACACTAAAACGCCTTACCTTTCGTCTTCCTAAAAATGTTTCAAAATATAAAAAAATAGAAATTATCTCTTTTATAAGTTTAATAACCTACAAAAAAGATCTATATATAATTGAGTGGAAAGAACTTGTATGATATGAAGAAATCACTATTGAAAGTGAAATAAATATGGAGTAACTTACAATCACTAGATCCATGTCTACATCCACCAAAAAAAGCATCTAATACGTGAAGGGGTTTCACAGTAGAGTCCTATAAATAAATACATGTATTCTCTTAATTATTTGACTATGATGTAGTTTCCCTTCGAGCTGACAGTCTTGGACATTGACTAGTTGTAGACATCATCTAACATAAATGATCTAGATGACAATTATGTATGAACTATTTCACATCTTGAAAATATTGAATAAGAACTATGGGGGTTATCAACCTTGCAACACTGTTAGAAAGTTAAGGGTACACTAATATTTTACATTGAAGGTTCTGAGGTGTCCTTCTACTGAGAACCACCCCTGAAAATTTGGTAATGATAATTCCACTTCATCTTTAACCATTAGGAACCACTGAAGCATCTTATAATTTGAAGTGAAGGGTAATGGAAACTAACATTTCCTACTCTATTTAACTCTTTAATAATTTAATTTTATAACTTGATTTCAGAAGATGAAATCTTTAACATTAATTTATGTGATTTGTTCTATGATTACAACCCCACCATTTAATTCTTAGACATTAATTGGTCAATATTTACCACCTCTGGAGAAAAAAAACTATCCCCATAAACTGATTGGTATACACTGATCCCAAGCTCTCTTCTTTCATTGAGAATAGGGACTCCAAAAACTTCACCATAATTAGTGACTCTAGGAATAACTGATGGAATAATATATTTTTAGAAACATTCCAGTCCAAGATGGATTGTCTATCTGAATGTTTTCTAGAGTCCTCCCATCAAATGATAGAATCATCAAGTCTGAAATCCACAGAAATAATATTGATAATATCATGATTATCCAAGAATAAAAAGGCTGGATTGATCTTCTCCAGCTAGTCCTCTATCTCTATAATGATCATTCATAACCTTAATGGATTCTCACTTCTCACATAAGAAATCACGTTTTCATTCCCTTTCCCCTACCTATCGTGGCACTACTGTGACAATTTTTTTTCTATACATGAAGTATATTTTGATCAATTGAATGAATTGATTATATGATACCCTCAATAAGTTTCTGGAATAGAGGTTGATTCTCTATAGGATCATCAAATACACCCTCCTTAAGAACCCATAGAAGATGACTTCAAAGAATTATACCACACACAAAAATTACATGAAACTGTAATAAAATAGGGAAATCTAAGTTAAAAACATGAAACCATAAGAAAAAATCATATTTAGATCAATAACTCCAAATAAGAGATACACATCCCAATATCTCGTGGTATGTTGAGTCTCTACATGATAAGAGTTGGCTAGGATCTCACTGGAACCTACAACTCAATTATTGACAATCATATCTCTAGTATATCAGATTCCCAAGACAAGGACTCTGAAGAAAAAACAAAACCACTAATACCAAAAATATGATGAACGAAAATAGGATTCCCTATGAAACTATGATCTTATTCAATCCATCATATATTAAATGGGTATTCCTAATCCCCATAGGGTGGAAACTACCACCAGTGAGTCAACAACATCCAGAGCGAACGATTATTCCCAATATGAAACAGACCACAAGTCCCTATATATATACACACACAAAGGGAATAATAGAGGAAGAGTAGGGAAATATTTTTTTAGCAACATATTGGATAAGAAAAAAACTTCAAATTTAAATAAAAAATATTCAATGAGAAAGTCTAATGACAAATGAAAACTAAAAAAACATAGACACTCTATGTGATATAATGAGAAAACCACCCACCATATATCCACCGGTATCTAAACACATCTAACAAAAACCTCCCCATCTCACTACGATCCTAGGACATTTCATATATTGAAATACATAACATAGCCTACAAACCACTGAAGGGGTGCAGAGAGTCTGAGATAAACATGATTAGTATCAACCCAATCCTGTGTTATATAGAAATTATTTTTCTAATAATATTATGGATTCTAAGAGTTTAAAAAAACTCGAAATGATAAATAGTTGAATAGTTTTTATCTCCAAGTTAGTGTAAACCATTTCCTATATTTATGAAGTTCCAAATAAATTAGGAAAAAATTATAAAATCATTGCATATTCACCAGTGATTTCGAATCAAATCATGAATATGATATCATATAATATCCAACACGATCCAAAATCATAGGAAACATCATGCCAAGGATCACATCCGATTATGCTAACTCGTAAACTCACACCCACACATAGAAAATAAGATGCATGAATACAGTAGACATATACCAATAATCATGAGAACATAAGAACACCCTAGAAAGTGAACCTTCAAACTATGTATAACTAGTATTTAGAGAAAATGACACAGTATAAGTGGAAAAAACATAATAGAACACCCTAATATTATTTTATGAAAATGAATATTACCAAATCTTCCACCTAATTACCCAAGGATTTCCATGTGGAACATTTTCAAATCCATTTCATCAATGTTTTGATTTGAAAAACATTTCATAAATATATTTCAAAATGACTTTAATTCACAAAAATAATGGAAATATCATCATTTATCAAAAACCCATTTTCACAAACACAATTCAATTATTCCAACTCATTTATAAAACAGTTTATAACAACCATAGAAATACTATTCATCCAACATAGGTTCCAGACAGAACCCCTACTTCATAAATGGGTCATACATCGCAGTAACACAATCCTTTAACACTGAAGAACATAAAGAAAATTACAGAGGTCTTTGAATCTATCCTCACATATCATAATCAATAAAATAAGAGAAATGATCAGTTGATATGATGGATCAAAACATACCTCAAAGAAACCAACACATTGCACCACATCCAACATGAAGGTGAAACTATGGATGGATACCACAGAATTGATAAAGAATGTTTCAAGAATATTATCATCATAGATCAATAGATCCATAAACCTAGAATAAAATTGCTACCATGATCAATGTAGATGATGAAAAAGAATGACTACACACCTGTAGAGAGGAACCACAACCACAATGGGTATCCATCATTGAACGAAATGATCTAGAAGGAGAAGAGGTATTCAAAATCACATGGGAGATCTCCTAGGACTAGGGGAAAATATTTTCATGTAAATTAAGAATAGAACCATGCTTGTAAGACCTTAAAACCTATCGATCTCAATAATTACATGTCATCCATCCCTATTTCATGTCATGAAATCCATGAAATCCAAACATTCCCAAAAATATGTCACCATGGATAAAAAAATATAGGTTTTTCTAATTCACAATATGGGAAAACATTTTGAAATTTAAATCTTTCATACCTTAAACTGACTCATGATATCTTCCTAATTAAGATTTCATGTCTTGAAAACCATTCATGATGTGATAAATTCCAAAATACATCAAACTTGTCAGATTGTACAGAAAAAATGAAGTCATATCTTGTGTTATACGAACTCAAGGATAACTTATCAAATCATTTAATATATTTATACAGATTATCTATAATTCTAACAGATATAAATGATTAAATTTTAGGCCATTATACTAAGAAAACTAACATCATCATAAAGAGTCCCAAACCACACCCGAATAAAGAGGGAAATAAAAAAAATAGCAGATAAACACATGAATGGACTTAACATGATCTTACAGATATAGATTTCATTTATTTTAAACATGTTTAATCCATAAAATTTTCATAATTATTCACGAATATTCATACTCACCAACTTAATTTCTAAGTTATAATTTTCATGTGTAAATAATAATATTTAAATTAAATAGGATATATTATTTAAATGTGGTATTGAGTGTATAACAAGATAGAAAAAGATTTATTTTAATTAATAATAAATGTATTTTGAAGTATCAATAAGTTATATTGTATTGTATAATAGTTTTTTGTGTCATGTACTCTATCAAACCTGATTTTTATATTTTAAAAAACGTAGGGTGTTACATGAGTTATGTAGTCTAGAACATTCACTCATGTCTATTTTAATTATCAATATATGTGTAATGACTATGATTAGCATCATTAAATAGTTTATTCTACTCGAATAATTGGGCTATTAATTTCTAGATGATATACTTGTTTTCAAAATAGAAATCAGACAACATTGGGTTTGTTATCATTATGACTTCGATTGCAGCTACTAATGGGGTAAAACTACCCTTGAGATTGTTAATTAACCTAATATTGTGATTTTTGGTTTGGATTATCATTTTAAATTGTAATTTTTTGTGATATTAGGAATTTTCAGAGTGTATAAGTTGGTGTATTCATGTGATGGGTTCACCTAGATTAATATCATTTAACTGTAATGTTAATTATTTTTGGCTAAATTGATAAATTAAATGTAATTGTATATGGTGAATTGTAATTGTACTAATAAACCATTACATATTAGGATGAAATTATTGATATAATATGATCTTATTCATTCTTTTTTCTATATTATATTAGATTTACACTTATACGATTGAAGACTGGTCGATAGTTGTTAAATGAATATTTATTCATCAATTTATGTTTGACGATTGGTTGTTATAAACTTGTTTGAGATTATTGATTGATTTTTCATGTATGTGAGATGGTTTCTTGAGATTACCATAGGTGAGACTTAAAGGAAATGTGAATGGCTATGATGATACCTGAGGGAAAGATTTTTTTGGCACAGAACACTTAATAGAGAAATGCATAGATACAAACCACATGATGGTATGTTGTACAGTCAATGGATGTATGAGGGAAAGAATCTTGTATATATTTTTATGGGTTATAGAGTGAACCACATGTGACCTCTGTGGGTAATATTTACAGTTATGTTCATACCTAGGAGAAATATATATTAGTTACAGACCACATAAGTGCAAGATTCCAAGGATATGAACCAATAGAGAATAAGCTACACATTCATTAGATTGATATGGGTGTCAAGAATGATTATAATGAATTTATAAGGATTATATTACTAATTTTATGAGGGTAAGTGATACTTTTTATGAAAATATATGTGTTATTCATCCAGGGAAATAAAATATTCCATAAACAACGGGTGATTTGGCATGACATAGGAGGTCTGCCACTTGCGATAGGTAATTCAAAATGTGATGAAGTAGGTTATAATGATCATCATTGATTTGGAATTATGAAATTAATAGATATATCCATCAATTTATGTATTAGGTTTGGTTGACCATGTATGCTAACAAAATATGTGGGAGTTAGCGATTATAATTTATGTTCAGTGTTTTTTTAAATTAATTCACCTATATATTTCTTATTGAATGCACTATATAATCAGAATTGATGTTTTATACAACATTGGTGTTGGAATATTGATTTTTACTAACACTATTATCTGGCCTCCATTTCATAGGGGTTTTCGAAAAGATCTTACATATTTATTTTAGGCACCTATTTAGGATGAGGCCCGAGTAGCTATTGTAATGCAAGTTAGCTCGCATGGTGTTAGGTGATTAGATGAGGTCCAACTTAGCGAGGTGATAGGGACCATTTTTTTCTTTTACTTTTTTGTGTCTATGACCAACCTAGTGGGTGGATTTGTTTTTGTATAACATAGATTTTCAGGGCATTTTTCATTTTAGATATTTTATTGTTGGTTGGTTTTTATTCATTATACTCCAATTTAATTGTAATTATTGATTTTATTATATTTACTTATTATTTCACATAGTTATATGGGGATATATTCTACCCACTATACCATTTTAGACCCCCTCTTCTATTCCAAAGACTTAGGCTTATGTAGAGGTGTGCCTGAGGACATGTGGTTGAGCTACCGAGATAATGGTTTAGAGTGAGATGGGGCAGGAAATTAGATGTATAACTAGAGTAATTAAAAATATATTTTAATAGGTATATATGTACGGGGAATATATAAAAAAATGTAATAATTTCATAGGAATAATTTTTCAAAAAAGTGAGAAAAATAAATAGAATCTGTGACTGAAAAGCCAGAAAGGAGGTACCTAAGAACCCTATTATCATGTATGATTGCATTTTGAACTACTATATAACATATGATTAATTAAATTAAGTATACCAAATAAATTATTATTAACATTATACTTATATATTAAATATAATTATGAAAAAAAAATTTATATTATATTTATTTATTATATATTTTCCGTTCCTATATTAGTTACATGAGGTAGTTCAAATAATTTTTTCGTAACAGGTTTTGTATATTCACCAGGGTAGAATTTTTCCAAATAGTATCATAGAATAAAAAACACTGATAGATTTATGGAAATAATTTCTAGATAAATTTTTTTTTTAAAAAAAATCCATTCATGATGAGTAGTGTAGATAAATAAACACATTTCTAATGGATTTAATAGTCCTTATATACGCATGATTAATGTTTTCATTTCACAATGATTTGGAAGATAATAATGTATATGATAATTGGAAATTTAGAGATAAAATTTATACACCATATATTATAGTTATTCATCAATTACATTAGAACATTCTACAATGGGATATCATTATGTAAAATGGAAGACGTCGCTTCATGGAAGTGGTAGT
The DNA here is from genome assembly GCA_963277665.1 of Viscum album. Lineage (NCBI taxonomy): Eukaryota > Viridiplantae > Streptophyta > Magnoliopsida > Santalales > Viscaceae > Viscum > Viscum album. Next base: position 369,683,541 of record OY728132.1, on the reverse strand, counting down.
TCACACAACACATTAATGCTTCTTTTTTTTTGGTGAATGGAGAGGAATAAATAATTGTTATTACATTTATATAATAAAAAATATTTTTAATAATGATACTAATTTATGTGTATTTTTATGTATATAATATATCATTAAAAGAATTATTAAGGGGGTAGATTATTAACTAGGTAATACTTACATTGAGGGCTTTATCCTCTCTTGGATATGTATTTAGAAGTGAACGCCTTAAGATAACCATTATATATGAGTATTAAAAATGATAAATGTATAAATATTATAATTATTAAGGTTATATCTTTAAGGAAAAATTAAATGATAACTATATCCAAGGAGTGGTGTAAGTGATCCCATTTCATAAGTGAAGAAATAGACACTTTTTGTAATACCCTTTACACTTCCATGATATCATTACACTATTCCCTTGTTAATGACTCCAAAATTTAAAAATAATGGAGTTTAGTGTCATATTGGGTTGATAAATCCTCCTCAAAAACATTCCCCACATGTATTGAATATTTTCCCAGACCTACCATACATTTTAGCATTTTAAAATTTTGATTTTTACCTTCATAACCAGTTTTTAACTAGGTAAATTATATTTTATTTAAAAATAAATGGAAAAACTACTTTAAAATTTGGTCATTTTAAACCAAAATTTAATCTTCACCTAGTATAATTACATTTATAAATATAAAAAAATAGACATTTAAATTAAAATATATAATATATAAAGAACTATCTTGGTAGAAAAATGAATTCAAACCATTATGCATTTATTGTCTTATTAATAATTTATTACTAATTTAATGAGTGTTATTATGATTATATATGTCTAAACATAATATAAGAGTATTTATTTAAATGAAATAAATTTTACTAATATAATTAAAATTACAAAATATTATAAAAAGTTTCTTTCAAAAATATTTTATATTCAATTATTATAATAATTAACATTTATCTTACTAATATTATAATTATGAATAAATATTAAATTTAAACTGTAAAAAAATATTTACATGTTGAAATAAAATTGGGGCTATATTTTTTATTTTTATTTTGTAAAATTGATAAATTCTATTTTTTAATATAAGTTTGTAAAAAATATTTTTTTTGTTTTAAAATGCTACTTGAGATTAATAAATGTTAAACAAGTCTTTCAAAAATTAATAAAATTTTTTAAATAACAATTTTACATGAAAATTATCTATTTTTTCCCTAAAAAATAATATGTGAAATCAATTTTTCATTGAAATATTTTTTCAAAAATAATTATTTTTATTATTTTGTAAAAAATAGTTATTTTAAAAGCCGTAAAAGTTGATCAAATGATAATATTGATATATTAAATTTAGTGAAGAATTGAATTTAGTCAAATTGAATCTATAAATGTATTATAAAGATGGAAATTCAAAATGTAGTCACCACTATCTATTCGTAATTTTTTAACAGCTATAAACATCATATGTAATAATATAATTTTATTGATGTTTGGTTGTTTTTTGATTTGTAAATTTTCAAATGTAATATAACTAACTCAACACAATATTTATTCTATATAAATAATCCCTAATATATCTATTTGTTACATTAAACACCTGGAGAAATTTCAAACATTAAATTTTATTTAATAAAATAATGTGATAAAAATGAAGTTAATTTTGATTCATGTTGTATTCGGGTTCCCACACTGCCTCTTTATACATATGGTTTCTTTAATGTAAATTGGAAAGATGAGTTTTTTGTTATAAATAAAATTTTCTGTGCAATCCAAGATCTTTATATGCCACTTCTCATAAGAGAGGTGATTCTCCAACTATACACCAATAATTACATCACATGTGGGTAGAATTGTTATGTACTTCCTTAAGAGGAATTTGTGGAACATATCATGTATCTTGGATACTTTTTTAGAGAGTTATAAATTATAAATTATATAATTTATATAATCAAAAATATCAAAGTGGCGAATATATATCAGACATGACTTCCATCTCTTCCCAAATTTCAATGTTCTCATCAATAGAGATATATGAAGGAATACATTTTCATGAAACATAACTATTAATTATAAAAAAATTAGTATAACCATTCAAATAAGATTTTTCTACATTGATGGGTTGTTGAGTGATCTTGAGATTTTCAACAATTTAATCATTTGTATTAGTTCCCAATAATTTTTTACCAACATCATGCCAGAATGTTGGAGTTATAAATCTCTTCCCATATAAGGATTCATATGGGGTGATTTGGGTGCTTTATTGGAGACTTTGTTTATATAAAAACTCTAACAGGGGAATATATTGGTCCAACCTCCCTTGATGTCCATAGAGAAAGGTCTCAACATATCTTCAAGTGTTGAGAATGTTTTTTAGAATTTTCATATATCTGTGGATTATATGACATAGTTAATTTCAACTATATTTTTAGAGATTATTGAATTCGATTCCTGAACCTTAAGGTAAACCTCAGATCTCGATTAGATACAATCGATAGGGGTGTGACATGGAGCCTCACCACTTCTTTAATTTAAATGTTACTATATGATCAAGTGATAATCCTTATTGAATGTAAATGAAGTGATAAATCATGCTAATAAATTACATCACATACCATATAGAATTATTACCTTATGATATTTTTTTAATTCTTATGACAAAATATAACCCGATATTTTCCCATTTTTATGTATTTTTGGTAAATGGATGCATCATACCATTAGAATTTTTACTCTAAAATTTGACCTACTAAATCAAGGGGTATTGTTTGTAAATTCTGCTATATCCTTATTCATATTGTCCTACTAGTAGTGTTCATGGATATATTTTAATAGTTTTGTGTCTTCTTGGTGGATAAAGAATATCATTCTATGAGCATCATTCAACATATCCTTATTTATTTGAGCTAATGGAATGTATTTTGGTTTAATAAATCTCAAAAAATCCTTCATAATCAATATTAAACTCATTTTTTCCCTTATTACACTGTGATGGTTGAATAATTGTTTAATAATCATATGATGATACTACCCTTTTCATGATTCCCATTTCCATCCTTTTCATTCCCATAATTATTATATAATTTTAAATCATTATCAATGATATGGTTATAGTAACATCCCTATTTAGAGCATATTCTGCTTTATTATTATTACCTAGATGGAAGTGGATAATAAATCATAACCATGAATCGTCTTTAACCATTATCATTGGATCATGTTGAGCACATTTTTGTGGGAATATATATTTCAATATCAAGTGGTTCGTATTAATATCACACTTCCCTCTGTATAGATAATACCACTAAATTATCTATGTCAATATTACAACAAAAAAACATAAGATAATGTGTTCGATATTTCAATTCATGCACCTAAAACTATCTTCAGGAATAGGCTCTCACATTAACCTTAATTATGTGTACATATACCAATGCATTTATTTAATGAGTCACTATAGATAAAAAATTCTTCCCCATTTTTTGGTTTGATGTGTATAGTCATTTTGTTGAGACTCTAAATCTGCTCATTGAATCTCTCATCACACTCATCTATCCATACATACTTAACACCCTTCCAATTAATCATAGTGAGTTGGTTTTACAAACTTGAGATATTTTTCCTAAATCACCAACATTACCTAACTAATTTGAGTAATCTAAAGGTATCTATCACAAATGATATTATAAGACAGTGCTCAATAACCTTATTAATTTAAGGTTCCATATATAACCCATTAATTTTGATATCATACCCTAAGAAAACCAAATGTTCATAAAAAATAAAATTTTATATAATTTTCATATAAATTATCTTTCCTAGAGGCATTCAATATATCATTCAAATCCCCTCATGTTCTTACTTGTTTTTTGATTATATAAGAATATCATATATAAATACCACAAATTTTTTTCTCATATAATATCTTATCACTCTATTCAATATGTCCATGAATATAATGGGATCATTATTTAGTCCAAATGGAATGACTATGAACTCATAGTGCCTATACCTAGTATGAAATTTTTTCTTTGTAATATCCTATTTATTCATCTATAGACGATAACATCTAGCCAAATGATCCGATATTGAGAAATATTGATCTTCACATAAAAAAAAAATATTTCATAGATTTATGTAATGGGAGATGTAACGTCACGAACCCATAATCCTAGAGTCGTGCATTATTTCGTATCATTTGCATGATCACAAAAGATCAAGCCTCAAAAGACCGATTATTTTAGTAAAATTGTAAGTACTATATATATTCATAAGGTTTACATTACATCATAAAATGGAAAACTACATCAAAATAATTTCCGTAGACAGCACTAAGATCCCATAGACCTTCCCTGCTGGTTAGTCATAAAATACTTCTTCGCATCCTGGGAAAAATAAATCATAGAAAGGGGTGAGCTCAGATGCTCATTAAGGATAACAAAAAAGCAGAAACTTTCATAAATAAGGATAAACATTTAAGGAAATGTATAAGACTAAAACAAAAGCCTTTTAAACTTGAACTTCATCATAATAAGGAAAATAAAAAATAAAATAATGTCATTTACTTATTCAAATGGATATTATACTAGTTGAATAATCACATGTAATACCAATAGCCACTTTCATAATGATGGAATTCATAATTTCAGACTTCATAACCACATAGTCAAGGCCTTATGCCAAGACTACAAATATGATTTTGTCAAGGCCTTGTGCCAAGACACTAGTCTATCTGATGAGACCTGCAGATGCATTGAGGAGCTATAGTGGGCTCCACCCATCACTTTATATGTCCAATCCATTCCTCATATGAAAAGGTTTAAACCTAACATAAACATCTATTTTAAAACTAGCATACTAAATGTCAATACTTTATCCATAAACCATGAATGGTTTAAAAATAACACATCCACAGTAAAAAATAACTCATTCAATACAATATGGAAGATTTTATTATAATAAATCAACCTCAATAGAGAATAATGTTGGATATAGACATAAATGAATCTAATAATCAAAACTATTTGATAAAAATATCCCCCTTTTTCTTTAAAACATTAAAAAGTCTCAATATTTATCAAGAAGATTTTTAAATTAGATTTTTGAATCAATGTTTCCCATACAACTTTGAAACATTTTAAATGAATTTTAATTTTAAAACATTAATGTCCATATAAATAAAACCTTAAAACCATTTTTAAAAAATGTACATTAATGAAATGATTTAGAAGAATAAAATTTTAAAACATTTAAAATGATATTTTAGTTAGAGTTCCTAACCAAATTAGAGATGCTTGAATAAAAATAATTAAGGTAATAAAAACTTTATAATACCATGATAATATGGTATTTCATTATATTCTATGTCAAAGGATAATATATACACCATATAAAAGCGAATTGGTGCATAACAACAAAGAAGTATCAAAGGACTGTAAATTGAGATGAAATACCTTATGAAGACAGGATCCTTAGGTAAAGGATAAATCAGTGACATAATTATGTGTTACAAATATAAATACACTCAATATGATTGGATATTCAGTTTAAATCAATTAGAGTACATTCACACATATTATTGTAAAAACAACACCAATGACTTGGATGTTTAACTCAATGAATGTAAATTGAGTTAAGATCACGTTTATATCAACGACTTGAGAAATTATCAATGGAGTGACTATTTTTATAAAAATTATATCCAAAAAAAGGGGAGTATAAATTACTATAAAAATAATAAATATTGATTCCAAACATAATCTTGGAGTAAAATAATCGATGAAGCATGTGTAAAGCCCATTGAGTGGAAGTTGAAATTTGGAATTCCCTTACCGATATGGTAACATATGAAACATACAACCCATGAAAGAAGGATAATAAAATGAAGATATAAATACTCGTAAATTAAAGTATATTACAGCAATAATACAATCATGGAGAGTAAAAACACCACACAAAATGAAATAGTGTCCAATATAGCATGAATCTCACGGGAATAAAAAGTGAGATGAAAAACCCTTACTTCATTGTAATCAATCAATTCATAAGACCAAAAGTTAATAACCACCAAATGGATCATAAAATACCATGAATATAAAGATAATAATGATAATATATATCAAAGGTAAGTACATAATACACCACATGCAATAAATAGGTGGCGAACAATGGAAATCTCACAAAATTAAAAGTGAGATAAGAAACCCATTACATTGTACTTTTCCTTGGTCGAGGGTACGTTCACCTCCTGTATAATAGTTAAATAATTGTTATTAAATTATAAAATTTCTATATACATAAATATTATATCATATATGATCCTCTAATATTGTTTTGTTAATAATATTTTAGTAGTATCATCGTTTCGGATGTCAACTGATACGTTTTCCTTTATATTGTTTGTCTTGTGAGTCATATGTGTTATGGATGGGATGTATCTTATTAATATTCAGAATTATATCATGTTTTTAAACATTATTTTTAATTATCAAATGAAAATTAGTCTTTAATGGATAATATGGGGAATGAATCTCATCGCGTTCGTGGAGAGGGTATTCCATACATACGCACGAGCGAAAATATCATTATTTTGATGTTAGAATCGTATATAATAGGATGGAATATCATATATAAAGAATCATTAACATGTTATATTTATTATTTTCATAATTTATACTCATTATTATACCCCTCCAAAGGATGAAGTGTTTGAATAACAAACTACACCACGACGTGGAGATGGTAAGCTGTACGCACGGACGTATGGCGACATGTTATTCATAGGATGGATAAAATAATGAATATGGTTGTAACATATTTATAATAACATCATAGTATATAGAAGATACTGGATTTATTATTTTATAATATAAACAACAAAGAAAGAAGAAGTGGATGAAGAAAAGAACTTGAATGTGATGGTGAAATATTTACCTCTTCTCCAGGTTCTACCTTTTGATTTGATCAAAATATATACATAGGTTGGATTTATGACTAAAATAATGACTCTAGTATGAATTTAGGAGATTTGGGAGGATATTTGGTCAGGTTTTGGCAGAGACTAATGGCTTTTAATGTGTTTATTTGAGATAAGGGGAAGTTCCCATTTATAAGAGGAGTGAGGGGGACCGTAGGAAACAATTAAAATATTATTTTATAATATAATCATTTTCGGTTTATAATGGCTCAAAAATGAATTATTTAAAGAATAAGGTGGGTATGACTCTAAAAAACTCAACCAAAATGTTTTAGACAGGTTTGGGTCACTATATTAACTTTATCTTTTTAGATTTAACTCATAGTTAAATAGTTTGACATTTACCATGACTCTTTATATTTTTATGTTATATTGTTAATTAACATACTATAACCTTCCAAGAGAATTAAAAGTTGTTAATTAATGATAAAAATATCGATAAATAAGACTTTTGTCCAAACTGTATATTTTTAGGAATAGAATATCAATTAATAATATAATATTTTTTTAAAAATCTTTTTTGTCAATTTGACACTATTTGGTATTTTCTTTTTTCTAAATTCACAACAACATTATTATTTCAAAAAAAATTCACCTAACAAACCCTAAAATGTCATATTAACCTATAAAATTAGTCTAATTCATAAAAAGTCTCAAATTACATTTATTTGGATATTTATAATATCAATTATTTTAATATTTCATTAATTATGTAATTATTGCATCATCATTGTGTCATAAATAAATTAAATTATTTAATGTCTCAAAAATAAAAATAAAATACCATTATGTATGAAATATTTTTATATTTCAAATGAATATTTATAGCCGAATTTATCTTATGTGTAACCCTATATTAAAAAATTTTTAGTTATAAAACTTTGAATTAAACACTTTTATCTCTTCATTTAATTAAATAATAATAAATTTCCTAATCTAATACAAGTGGACCTAAAGGATTATATTTTATTCCTAAGGTTTATTTTTGTCTAATTACACTTATACAATTGAATTAGGACATGTTTCAGGGTAATAATAATATCATTTTTACCCTTACATACCCGATTTACTTTTAACCATGGTAAATAAAATTAAAAAAGTTAATATTCACAAAAAATTAATTTTATCTTATGGAACCACATTTCACTTACTAATATAAATGGTTTCACTTTTAGTTTTTAAATTAAACTCATAGATTTTTTAAAATTATGTTTTATGTAAATTTTTCAATGCTTCTAAGAGGTGGGTAAAAGACAGTAAAAATTTCAATAAAATATTATACATTTAATTTTTTAATAAAATGACCCTAATGAATTATATTTAACTTATAATTGAATTATATATCTATTTTGACATAAAATAATATTAAATAAATTAATTAATTATTTAAATAAAAATTCGGTTTTAAACTATAACGTAGTGTTTTCCACTATTCATCAAAAATTGAATTTTTTAGAAAAATACCAAAATGTCACCCTAAGATATTTTTTATATTAGGAATTAAAAAATTAATAATATTTTACCAAATTGAAATCATAGAAGTTGCATTTATTCATTTAAAATTAATTCCCATTGTCGAAACCAAAAAGTGTGTTTTTAAGAAATAAGAACTAACAAAAGATTGATACTTGTTTATGTTCAATTTCAAACTGAAATTATTTAAAATGAATAAAATTGGATTAAATGGTAAAAATATAATATATTTATACTTCCAAACAATAAAAATTCAAAATTTCACACTACAAATTATTTTTATTAAAAAAGTTGTTTTTAGTTAAAATATAGTATTTTTCACTATTCACCAAAATATGAAAGTTATCAGAAAAACACAAAAAATTTATTGAAACTAAATTCTAATTTTTCAATTCTAAAGAAGAATTTTATTTTTTAAAATTTAATATATAAAGGTTTCAAATAATGTAATTAAAAAGGGTTCGCCATTAAAAGGCGGTAAAATTGCAATTTTAAAAAAATTGTCCTTTTATCTGAAAAAAATGAATATGTTTTTTTTCATTATGTCTATGAAACTAATAATATGGAATCTAAAATTATAATTATTATATTAAGTTCAAAATTTAGTTAATACTATTCATAACTGCTTTTGAATGTCTAGTTTTGTAAGTTGTGGTGCGCTCGAACTCGGTGTTGCGTGTACCACAAGCTATTAAATTAGAGAAAATAACTTACTGTGAAATCTTGGGGTGTTACATTCTTCCCATCTATTGGAAATTTCATCATTGATATTTTAAAATTGGGTTTGGGAACTTTATTTAAAGTCCCACATAAAAAAAGAGTCATTAGAACTATCTCTTTAAAAGAAAGAAAGAGATGTACAAAGGTCCCCCGAGATAACCCACACTAGGATTACATGTAGTAAAACATGGATATGCAAGATAAAATAAGTGTCATGTTCTGGTGGAGAGTGATATAAAAAATTATTAGGAGAAAGTTAACAAGGAAACCACAAAATTTTGATGAGATAAACGTTCATTAGTTTCCTAGTAGCAAAAGTAAAAGAATAATTATTTTGTTTTATGATCAATTTCATAAAGTTGGGGAATTTATTTATGAGATTGACTAAGAACATAAAGAGATATATTTACTTTTTAAGTAGTGTTTCATCCTGTAATAAATTTCTACCACTAACTCATTTTTTTCAAACGATGAGTATTCAAGATGACCTGGTCACACATGAAGTGCTATAATCAACTTCTAGAGAATCACATAATCCACAAAGGATAAAATAAATATATATTTACCTTGTCTTTAGAGATTAACCAAAACCAAAATGGTGAGTACAAGATCAAATGTTCCCCAAAAAGGATAATTCTTTAGAGAAAAAAATACCTATCATAATTTCTAAAATTAAACCAACAATACCCAAAGTTCAATAAATACCATTCAATAAACAACTATCCTTAAAATCCATCAATATTACCCAAACAAATATTGAAACCCAAAACATTGATGAATTTGATAACGCAGTCTTCCACATTAAATTGTATTTCCAAATAACATCGACTACTCTTAAAGTCACAAACTTAAAATTAATTAACCTAATAACATTTTCTCTATGATAGGTTAATCATTTCCATAAATAACTCAAATTTCTCTAAATCCACAATACAAACTTAGATAAAAATCCACCATTACTCCTCAAATGAAATCCCATAGTATTATATTTTTCTTAGGCATATAGTATTCCAAACAGAGCGAATGTCTTCCAATGTAACATTTAACACTTAATCCAAAAATAATTTTCCTATACTAAGGATATCCATTTGATAAGACATCATATCCCAAATCAACTTATTATTGATCTATAAAATAATTTAACTAAAATTAATTAGTCACACTAACCAGGGACTTCACGTAGTCCAGTGGTAGGCGATAAATCCCCATAGCACAATGGTTGCGGGTTTGATTCCTGCAGCTTTTTCCGACATGATGGGTTTTCACACAGTCTATGTGTTGTCCTTTTTCAAAAACTATATTTTCTAACTTTCCCAAAATGAGAAAAATTCCTCAAATTAACTCTAAAATAATTTCACCACAAATGTTAGCTCATACCTTGAATTTTCATCCCAAAATTTAATAACATGTAATTTCTTCAAATTCAAGGATAATATAAACCCAAATTGTTTATTAAAACTATATCAACAATAGAAAAGACAATTCTTCATAAAATATCATTTTCACATAATAAACGGTTGGGTTACACATAAGAGAAAATTCTTCCAAAGTAATCCCATCAACAAAGAGAACTAATACTTTTAATCATTTGACCATCCATTTATTTATACATAGGTTCTTCCTTGACTAATGGGTTATCCTATAGAATAGGGAATTCACTTGGTTAATGACCAGGTCCCATACATTTACAGAAAATGACTGTAAATGGATTCTTGGGATCAATTTTATTTTCTCCCATAGTACTCTTCATTTTTCCTCGACAATTCTTTAATTTATGTCCTTTTTTCCCACACATAAATCATTTCTTTGTTCCATCGACACAATTCCCTATGTGTCTCCATCCACATTTCCTACTTGATGGAAATTGAGCTTTCTTTTCTCCATGGTCTCCACTACTGGAGCTCATATCATTCAACGTATTTATTTTCTTTGTTGAGTCTTGGAGTTGGTTAATATATATGTTGTTGAGCATATATTTGGAAAACTGATTCGGCATGAACACAATATCTTTTACACCTATCACCATTCCATTCCATTGTCCATTTCCTCCACCATTCAAACCCTGTACATCATGTTCAATGTTACTATGACTTCTTTAGTATCCATCCATTGACTAAGACAAGAAAGCATAGTCTGAGTCATGAAATCCTTTAGAGAATGTCATAACACCTTATTTACAATCTAAAACACCATAGGATTAATGCCAGTTATTTATTCTCATCTTATATTAAAATCCTTCAAATCAGTTTGTAAAGAGATTGTGATTTATCATAAGCATAAACCCAGAGAGTGTCGTAACCAAGAGTGAAGCAAGGCCAGTTGTCAGGTACCAAGATAACCCTGGTCAAGCCTGAAACTCCTTATCAGAATTTTCAATCCTAGGTACATCTGTGCCAGAGCTTCCTATACCTGTTTGTATCCAGACAGAGTGATTTATTGTTTAGAAAACCCACATAATCTATAAAATACCAAAATTATAGGAAGTTCTACTATACTAATCATCAAAGTCTTTCTTAAGGTAATGTTCTCTAATCATAGTTTATCTAAATCTAGATTCCAAAGTTTTCACTAAACATCCTCTTATACCAACTGTAATGTCGTGACCCTATAAGCCCAGAGTTGTTGAATTATTATGTATCATTGTCATGATCACAAAAGATCAAGTCTCGAAAGACAGATTAGTTTAATAGACTTAGAAGTACTAGATACATTCATAATGTTTAAATTACATCATAAAATGGAAAACTACAACAAAATTGTTTACATAGGCAACACTAAGATCCCATAGACACTCCCTGTAGGTCAGTTATAATATACTTCTTCGCATCCTGGGAAAAATAAAACATAGAAAATCGGGATCTTAGATTCTCAGTAAGGATAACAATAATGTGGAAACATTCATAAATAAGAATAAACATTTAAGGCAATGTATAAGACTAAAACAAAAGCCTCTTTAAATTGATCTTCAACACAATATAGCAATGATAAAATCAAATAATTCCATTTACTTATTCTCATGGATATTCTACTAGTAGAATAATCACATTCAATATCAATAGCCACTTACATAATGATGGAATGCACAATTTCAGACTTCATAACCACATAGTCATGGCCTTGTGCCAAGACTACAAATAAGATTTTTTTAAGGCCTTCTTCCAAGACACTAGTTTGTCACAAGAGACCTACCGATTCATCGAGGAGCTATAGTGGGCTCCACCCATCACTTACTATGTCTAATGCATTCCTCATATGAAAATATTTAAACATAACATAAACATTTGTATTAAAACTAGCATACGAAATGTCAATACTTTATGCCTAAACCATGAATGGTATAAAAACAACACATCCACAGTCAAACATAACCCATTAAATACAATATAGAATATTTTATTATAATAAATCAACCTTAATCGAGAATAATGAAGGATATTGACATAGATGAAGTTAATCATCAAAAATATTCGAGGGAATTATCCCCCTTTTTCTTTAAATCATTTAAAAGTATCACTATTTATCAAGAAGCTGTTTAAAATAGATTTTTTAATTAAATTTTCCCATACCTCTTTAAAACTTTTGAAAAGAATATTAATTTTAAAACATTATTTTTTATATAAATAAAACCTTAATACCACTTTTAAAACATGGAAATTAATGATAATTATGTATAAATATAAATTTTTAAAACATTTAAAATGATATTTTATTTAGAGTTCCTAAACAAAATAGAGACACTTGAATAAAAATAATTGAGGTAATAAAAATATTCTAATAAAATGATAATAATGTATCTCATTATATACTATCTCAAAGGACATTATATAAACCATATAAAAGTAAATTGGTGAATGTCAACAATGAAGTCTCAAATGAATGAAAATTGAGATGAAATCCCTTATAAAGACAGTATCCTTAGGTAAAGGATAAATCAATAACATAATTTTGTGTGAGAAATATAAATACACTCAATATGATTGGATATTTAGTGCAAATCAATCGATGTACATTCACACAGATTCTTGTAAAAACAACACCAATGACTTGAAGGTTTAACTCAATGACTGGAAATTGAGTTAATATCTAGTGTATATCAATGACATGAGAATTATCAATGGAGTGATTATGTGTATCAAAAGTATATCCACACAATGGGGATTGGAAATTACGACATTAATTATAAATAGTGATTCCACAAAAATGTTAGAGTAAAATAATCAATGAAATATGCGTAAAGCCCACTGAATGGAAATTGAATTTTGAAATTCCCTTACCGATTCAGTAACTTATGAAACATACATCCCATGAAATTAGTATTATATAATGAATATGTGAATAATCATAAAATAATTTATATTACACCATGAATACAATCATGGACAGTACATATGCCACACAAAAGAAAATAGTGTCAAATATTACATGAATCTCACGGGAATAAAAAGTGAGATGAAAAACCCTTAGGTTGTTGTAATCAATCGAGTCGTATGACCAAAATATAATAACTACCAAATTTATCACAGAATAACATGAATATAGAGAGAATAATTATAATATATATCAACTATAAGTACACAATAAACCGCATGTAGTAAATAAGTGGCGAACAATGGAAATCTCACAGAATTAATAGTGAGATAAGAAACCCCTTACCTTGTACTTTTCCTTGGTAGAGGGTACATTCACCTATTATATAATAGTTAAATCATTGTAATTAAATTATACAAGAACTATATACATAAATACGATATCATATATGATCCTTTAATATTTATTTGTTAACAATATTTTAGTAGTATCATCATTCCAGGTGATAAATGATTAGTTTTACTTTATATTATTTGTTATGTGAGTCATATTTTATTGGGATGGGATGTATCATATTCATATTAATAATTATATGAAGTCATTAAGCATTATTTTTAATCATCATATGAAAATAAGTCTTGAATGGATATGATGGGGAATGAATCTCGTTGCGTTCATTGAGACTATATTACGTACGTATGCACAAGCAACAATATCATTCTTTGGATATTTAAATTATTTATAATTGGATGTAATATCATATATAAATAATCAAAATCATGTTATATTTATTATTTGGATCATTTATACTCATTATTATACCCACCCAAATGATGAAGTGTTTGAATAACAAACTACACCACAACGTGGAGACGATAAGCCGTGCGTACACACATATTGTGACATGCCATTAATGGGATGGATAAAATAATGAATATGGTTGTACCATATTTATAAAAATATCACAGTATATATAAGATATTGGAGTTATTATTTTAGAATAGAAACAACAATGAAATAGTAAGTCGAAGAAGAAACGAACTTGAAAGAGGCGATGAAATATATACCTCTTCTTCGGGTTCTTCATTTTGATTTGATCAAAAGGGCTCATTAGAATTAATTTATGACTAAATAATGTACTCTAAGATGAATATAGGAGAGTTGGGAGGATAATTGGGCAGGTTTTTTCCTAGCCTAATGGATTTTAAGGTGTGAATTTGAGAGATGGAGAAGTTCCATTTTATAAGAGCAGTGAGGGGAACCTTAGGAAACGATAGAAATATTATTTTATAATAAAATAATTTTCTATTTATAATGGATACAAAATGAATTTATTAAATTATAAGGTAGGGATGGGTCGAAAAACACTCAACCAATAGAGTTTAGACAGGTTTGGGTCAATATATTAACTTTATCTTTTAGATTTAACTCTTAATTAAATAGTTTGACATTTACCATGTCTCGTTGTATTTTTATATGATATGGTCAATAAACTTATAATAAACATCCAAGAGAACCCCAAGTGGATAATTTATGATAAAAATATCATTATATAATTCTTTTGGTTGAACCATATATTTTTAAGAAAAGAATACCAATTAATAAAATAATATTTGTTTAAAAAATTCTTTTATGTCAATTTTGACACTATTTGGTATTTTGTTTTTTCTAAATTTATAAAAATATTAATACTTCGAAAATGATTCATCTAACCAACCCTAACATGTCATATTAACCTATAAAATTATATTAATTACTAAAAGGTCTCAAATTACATTTATTTGGATATTTATAATATCAATTAGTTTAATATTTCATTAATTAGGTAATTACTACATCATCATTGTGTCATATATAAATTAATTTATTTAATATCTAAAAAATATAAATAAAATACCATTATGTAGTAAATATTTTTATATTTATAATGAATATTCATAGTCTAATTTATCTTATGTGTAACCCAATATTAAAAATGGTTTAGTTTTTAAACGTTAAATTTAACACTTTTAACTCTTCTTTGAAATAAATAATAATAAATGTCCTAATATAATACAAGTGGACCTAAATGATCATATTTTATTCCTAAGGTTTATTTTGGTCGAATTACACTTATCCTATAGAATTAGGACACGTTTTAGTGTAATAATAATATAATTGTTACCCTTAAATACCCTATTTACTTTTAACAGTGGTAAATAAAAGTAAAAAGGTACTATTCACCAAAATTATTTTAATCTTATTGAACCAAATTTTACTTACTGACACCATCCATGTCTCTTGGAATTTTTTAATTCAACACACATAAGTGGTAATATTATATTTTACATAAATATGTAAAGGCTTCTATGAGGTGGGTAAAAGACGGTAAAACGTTCAATACAATTTTATACATCTAATTATATTATAAAATGACTCCAATGAATTGTATTGAACATATATAGGTATTATATATTTATTTGGACTTTAAATATTTTTAAATAAAATAAATAAGTATTTAAATCAAAATTCTGTTTTAAACTATAACGCAATGTTTTTCACTATTCATAAAAAATGAATGTTTTCAGAAAAATAACAAAATATCACTCTAAGATAATTTTGATATTCTGAATTCAAAAATTAATTCTATTTTACCAAATTCACAAAAAAGATGTTTTATTTATTAATTTAATGTTAATTCCCGTTGTCAAAACCAAAATGCATGTTTTTAGGAAATAATAACTAAGAAAAGATTGAAACTTTTTTATGTTCAATTTCAAAGTGATATTATTTTCAATGAATAAAAATGGATTAAATGGTAAAAATAAAATCTATTTATAATTCTAAACTGTTAAAATTTATAATTTAACACTATAAATTATTTTGATTAAAAAATTTGTTTTTAGTTAAAAAATAGTATTTTCACTATTCACCCAAATATGAAAGTTATCAGAAAAACACCAAAAATTTATTGAATCTAAATTCATATGTCCCAATTATAAAGAAGTAGTTAATTTTGTCAAATTGAATATATAAATGTTTCAAATATTGGATTTCAAAAGGGTTCTCCATTAAAAGGCGGTTAAATTGCATTTTTTAAAAATACTTCTTTTATCTGCAAAAAATTAATATGTTTTTTTTCATTATGTCTAAGAAACTGATAATATAGATTCTAAAATTATAAGGATTATATTAAGTTCAAAATTTAGTTAATACTATTCATAAACTCTTTTGAACGGCTAGTTTGGTAAGTCGTGGTGCTCTCGAACTCGGTGTTGCGTGTGGCACAAGCTATTGAATTAAAGAAAATAACTTACTATGAAATCTTGGGGTATTACCGAAGAGTTATTCTTTATAATGATCTTGTTTAGATCATGATAATTGATTCCAAGAATCATATACACATACTTATTCCTGGTAAATATGGTCTGTTTTATAGGCACCCTGCTTTTTCTTACATAACAATTAGATCATTGTTATGATGTACTACATAAAAACATTACAATCTAGGATCTAAAGAATTAGTTTCATTAGAAAATTAGAATAATACATCACTTATTCATACCAAAATATATAAATTTTTTATAAATTATTCTCCTTTAAACATCCAAATGTCACATTATCCTTAATACATGAAGTCACCTAAGCATATACATCAAAGAAAGGGGTGAGAAAAAAATCTCAGTAATTGGATAAATAATGAAATGAATTGATATAACATGGGTGAGAATAATCACTTTCATCATAAAAAAGGAATTGTATCATAATAATAATTTTGAGAAGAAGAATTAGAATAATTTATGGAATGTGAAAATTCATAAATATGAAACATATTGTCTTAGATGAAAAATACCACAGATAGTTCTGAAAAAAACTAGCATCATGTCCACACATAACATATATACATAATTATAACATCACCATTTTGAAAAAAATCATGAATCATGTTACCAAATATTACACTTTATCTAATGAGATACATCCCAATACATTATCTATTGGAGGGATATATAATTTAGGAACCAACCATCACATCATACGAATTATATAATCATTAGTGCCAGATAAAACATATGTCAATATTAGACATAAAATAAACCATGGAAAGGAAATGAGCTACATTATAATTTCACAAAAGAGACATTCTGGAATAATTTTGTTTAACAAATGATTAAGAAAAACAAACTTATTATAAGAATCACCAATCTTGAGTGAAGAAGAAATAATCTCAAGAGAAGTCAGGTAGTGAATTAGAAGGAAGGGTTATTTTAGAAAATAAATTTATTTTCATAAAATATGATTAGAAAATTGTATATCTATGAAAATAAAATTTAATAAAAATTAAATTATATTTTAATAATATTAAAATAACATCCACACTAAAATTTCACATGAAATTCGAATAACTGAATGAAATGGAGTTATGTTGTGGAGTCCCCTTACCTTATGTCAGAAAGATTTCATCAATTTATTGTCCAAGGCACTAAAATTATATTCATTAATTACAAAATACAAAACCAATAATACATTTATTTTATTTATTATTGATTTATTATATTCATTTATGGTGTTTTTGATGAGTTATAAAGTTCAATTTCATTGTTTCATAAGCGGTTGTTTTCATGGTTTAATGTTTGGTTTAATTTTATATAATTATTGAGGTTCATGTACAATGAGAATAATTCTATTGAATTTAAATTATCTATTATTAATGAAATTTTTTAATTTTAAATTGAGTCATATATAATTTGGTATATGGTATGAGAATTATTCATTAGATAAAGCATTTTTGAACATGATATTTTTTTCATTTTTTATGACCATCACAAAGTAGTGTCAATTTATTTAATATCCTGAATATATATCCATTCTAGTACATGAGAGAATATATTATATTTATATGAAAATCATATTTAACCATAAAAATGTTTTTATGTTCATTCTTGAAGGAGGTAATGGAAAATGAAATCTCATCGTCCATGAAGGTGATGAATCGACACATCATATACGTTGTTTTTCATTTTTTAGAATAGAATGTGTAGAAGAGATTTGATGATTGATATTTCGTTAAAATAGAAATAAAATATGTGTATATCTGTGATATAATAATATTTATACCTCTTAGTATAGGGGAGGTTAGGAGATAAAATGAAAATTAATTAAATTAAAAGTGTTAGAATGATCATTTTACATCTTGAATGTTGTCTACATGGGAAACTATTTAAAGAACGTGGGTTTTTTATTTTGATGAGAAATAAAGACCTCATACATTTGACAGTGTATTTGGTTGGGAAAATGGTATAGATTATAAAATATACATGTCTATGAATGTGTGAGGAGATAGGGTAGTAAGGGGTTTTATTATTTGGGGAGGAGAGGGGTGTTCATTTTATTTTATTCATTTGTTTATTTTTTTGTCTCAAGACTATAAATAGTATTGATACTTGAGCATAAACATAATAAAATTTTAAGGATAGATTCATCCATTGGATTAGTACCTCATCCATGCATAATCCATGACTCAATAATTCATGTATTTAGCTTATATCATAAATGTTCGTATTTGATTATTCACCAAAAAATTAACTATTTTAGAATATTATCAAAAAATAACCCTCACATTTTTTCAATGTGTATAATTAAAAATTTCACTTAATTTTATGGAAATTAATTTTAACATATATGAGAAATTTATTTTTTTAATTAGAATCATTGTTTACTTGAAAAATATTGATTTTAATATTGGAAGAGATTTTATAATACTTTAAAGAGTTAATTAATATTTCATAAAATTGTCTTATATTTATAATACAATGAAATATTATTTTATTAATGTATTTTATGAAAACATTCATTTCAAATAATTATACTAATTATAAAATTTAATATAAAAATATATGTTTTAAAAAAATATCAACACTTAATTTATCATTTTTAAATATTATTTACTCATACTATTATATAATTATATCAAATTTTCATTTGTAAGATACATAATTTTTTTTTAATTCCATAGGAGAGATTAATATTGTATTTTATAAATTACAATTACAAATTCTAATGTTACTATTATATTGGTTAGGTTACCTTTCCATTAGTATAGTTTCCTTAATTTCGGTAAATATCATTTATTTCATTATTCATTAATGATAATAACGTTTTTATTTACCCTTATATGTGAAGTAAGTGTTTTATAAATATAATTAGAGAAGTTACATTGATAAAAGTTTTATTTGTGACATTATTCCCCTATTTTGAAATTTCTCCCTCAAAATTTTATTTTAATAATTAAGGTGAAAATAGGTGAGGGTAATTATCATTGATATATTGTTCATATTACCATGTCCCTTTTTCATACTTATTATTCCTCCATAATACACTGACAAGGTAAATTTTCTTATTTAAAAAGAATATTTTTATTTTTTACAATGATTTTTACCGGATGGTCTTCATATGAGTGGTTGTCCACCAATTATACTGCCTTCTGATTCATTACTTCTGAGGGGTTAGGTATGTACTTCCAAAGTAGAGATACATGGAAAAAACTTAAAATTGAGCCCTAATTAGTGGAACTCAAAGTCAATTGTCCACTGGTCATATGTGATCAAGGATCTAAAAGGGTATAACCTACATTGGGATAATCTTCTCCTCCATTCCATATAGGATGCCTCTCTTCCATGGTGATATTTGAAGGAAGAATTCATCTCCAACCTCAAAAATAAAGTCCTCTTGACAATGTTCATAATTGTTCTTCTTCCATATATGAGGAAATTTTATGTGTTGTTTTATGATTTGAACCATCTTGTTCATCTCATATACGAGATCATGTCCATTTATCTTTTATTTTTCAACTTTATCCCAATAGGTTGGAGTTATACATCTCTTCCCATACAAAGCCTTATATGGAGCCATCTGAATACTTGAGAGGATTTTTTATTGTATGTAAACCCATCATATTAAAGAAACTAATCCCATTCCCATTTGTATTCTATTAAACACGTATCATCATTACCTCAAGAATATGAATATTCCTTTAAGAGTTTCCTTCAGTTTGGGGATGATAGGTCATGATGAAATTCCATTATGTAATCAATTAATGTTGAATGACTATTTATAATTTAGATGTGATCATTGGATAATGATCAGATATTATCCAATTTGGTATCCCATACATTCTTACCACTTCTATTAAATATATCTTGGCATGTTTTTCAGGTGAATATTCCTCTTTAATAGTGATAATGTGGTTATTCTTGGTGAGCCAATCCACTAAAACCCATATCGCATTGTCTCATTGGATGTATCTAAGAGACCAGTAAAAATGTTCATAGTGACATTAACCCATTTCCAGATGGTTATAGGCAACATTTTCATCATCTCCTTGGACTCCATTTGTTTTGATTTAATTTTTGACATGTTAAGAACCTTGAGATATAATCCTCAATCTACTTCTTCATGTTATTACACAAGATGTTCTTACAGAGATCACAGTAAATCTCAATACATCTTGGATGGATAGATTAGTATGGACTATGTGAACATTCCAATAGCTCATTCTTTATATCAAGTTATTAAGGAACACAATGGATTACTCCATACTGAATCACACCATCATCAGCGATGAAGAAATATAGTATATTTTATTCTTTTAATACATTCACCATCTCTTATAACTCTAAATTATCACTTTGTGCATCCTTAATATTCAATTAGATAGATGGTTGGGTAACAATGTTTTTAATGTGAGATGTATTCCCTTCAGTTATGATTTCCAAATCCATCTATTTCATATCAATAAATATTGGTTCTTTCTCAATCATTATCATGGATAAAGTATAATGTTATTTTATAGTAATATAATCATCCACCTTGTTTTCCTTTCTTAGATGGTAGTGAATATAAGAATATTATTTCTTAATTTTTTGTAACTGTATTCTTTGACACATGTTGAGTTCCTTCTATGTGAATATATAATTTAGACTCTTGTGATCAATATATATGTTACCCTTATACCATAGCGGTTGTTCCACTATATTTTTATTGAAAAAATAACATATTTTTTCTCTAGATCATGTGTTAGGAAATTTTTTTCTCATGGATATAAACTACTATGAGGAAAAGGAGATCAATTTATCATTCTTCATGAGTAAAAATCCCAATCCATTCATTAAAGCATCACTATATATCACAAAATATACTCCACTTTTTTGTAGTGTGACTACAAGTGCTTTGATTAGCCTTTTCTTCACCTACATTAATATTTCCAAAAATTATTATGTCAAGACATACTTTACCCATTTCCATTTTATCATATATTTCAGGGTATAAAATCATGATATATTTCTCAAGAAACATCAATAGTTCCTTTCTAATCCATGAGAAATATGGATTTTTGTGACACTAGTGAGTATGGGACATTCCTCAGTTTCATTTTTTATGGGTCTACAGAAATTCCACAGCTTGTTATCACATGTTCTATGAATGTTACTATTTTTATCCAAAATTCAAACTTTCGTAGCATGGAATAAAATTTATCCTTCTTTAATGTTACAGTGAAATACTTATATATAACAACCCTATTCTTTTTATTACATTCATACATGATTAGATGACATAAAATTACACTTATTATAACTCCCACGATCGAGAATTCTAGGTTTATGGGTATTTAGGAACATTAGATAAGAAAATAAAAATTTAAATACAATATCATTATTTAAATCTTATTTTACATGATAATGGCATTCCTTCATACGTAACATCGCATGAGATTAGCTGAGACATACATTGAATGGGGTGAGATATATATCTTAGTAAGGGAATAAACATAGAATAATATTCATAAGACAAATCATGTTAGAAAATAGGTATATCAATGGATAAAAAACAAAACATGAACATAAATTCATGATATAGAATGATAATCATAACATATAAATGTGGAATATAATTAAAACATTGCATCATATGTCAAGGATAAACTTCCAAGAAATCATTATGGACAAAGTAACATTAAATAATTAGGTAAACCATTGTTCCAACTTGTCATGTCATGTTACTAAACATTACCCAATTCATTGGAGCGCTATATAATTCTAGGTTTAACATCACTTTCATTTCATTCTCATGATTAGCTGTGCCACAAAGATCATAAAGCATGGACTCACTCATCATTGTAATATATTCCTTGATTAAGGGGTGTGGAATAAATACATGTCTATCCTAAAAAGGTATACATGTTTATATTAAACACCCTTGACAGGGAATGGGCATGGTATTCACATAGACATTTTTTTGGAATGGAGATTCACGGTGCAATTTTGGCATCAAAACGACGTGACATAAAAATTCATAAAAGTTGTTGATGACAGCATATTATGTATATCATTATATAAAAATAAAATTTAAATTAATAGGGTCATATAAATATATTTCCTAATACGTGGAATTTGTAAATAGAAGGCATAAAAAACTGAAACTTTAAGAAAGATGATAAATGAAAAAACTCTTATAAAATTTCATCATGGTACCTATGTATGAGGGAGGTATTAATGAGAGTTAAAGGGGCCTATCATAATTCAAAAATAATTTGGGTAGTATGTGGTAGGTATAAAAACATACCAAGTCATTTTTGAATGAAAACAAAATTGTGTATCAATATAAAGAAACAAGGATAAAAATGAGAATAGAACGAAACCTTACTTGAGTGTGTCACTTCAAAATCGTGAAGAGGGGCTTTGTTTGAGACTAGGGTTCCTTATAAGGAAGTTAGAATGGGTTGGATAGAGTAAGTACGTACTCCATTTATTTTTAGTGAAGAAAAGTGGGATATTGGGTGGGTTTATATAGGAAATGAGTGGGTAATTCTTTAATATTTCACATACTTAGGTTTTGGAATCTACAAAATTAGATATTCAAAGCCACAAACCATACCATAGTTTTTCCCATGGGTTTTCCCAAATAGGAGTTGAAGAAATTATTCTATAAGGCCCTGAGATATATAATTTAAAATATTATCCTTTCTTATGTGGAGGTGAGTCACATTATTAAAGAAATTAACATAAAATCATAAAATATATTATAAATTTTGGAGGAGTAACCAAGGAATTATAAAATAATTAAAAAAAATAAAATCACATAAATTTAATGTTAAAAAATTATATTTTTTAAAATATCCCTTTTATAGTGATTATTAAATTACTATTGGGCCATTATGATGTCATAAAACACACAATATATTTATATAGTATTTAATTTATACCCAAAAATTTGTCTATCTCAGAAAATTATGAGAAATTAAACCTTTTATATTTTACACATCCTGGATCAAAAAATAATATTCCTTTTCACCAAATAATTTTATAAAATTTTGAATTTTTATTTTTAAAAATAACTAGTATTTATTGAAAATGGACGGGATTTGAAAAAACAGTTTCTAAACTGTAATAAAAAATTCATTTGGCCACATAAAAATTATATGACCATTTATATTTAAAAAAATTAATTTCATAATAATATTTTATTAAAATATTAATTATTAATTCATCAAAATATATTTCCAAATTCAATTTGAATATTAACCAAAAATAATATTTGTGCTTTAAAAAATAATAAAATAAATTTATACTCATTATTATATAAAAAATAATGTATGTAATAATAATGATAGTGAATTAATATATATACCTTTATTACACCAGCATATTCCTTGAGAGTAAGGTGTGTGATTGTGGGGATTTTATGGGGTCGTTCGATGAACATGGTTTTGGTCATGATCTCGATGAGATTGAAATTCTTCAATAAATGGCCTGGATCAGGATTATGTTGTTGGATCTCATCTTGGGAATGGTCTAGGGAAAATCCTAGAAATTATATCTCCTTCAGAAGCTCTAATAACTAGGATATATATGGAATGATCCTATTAGTTGAGGCCATCACATCCTTTTTCTATGTCAAAAGGATTTGATAAAACACTATATTTATACAAGTCATGTGATGATTGTTTAATTACTATATTATCAACAATAATGATACATATTGTTCTTTAAAATACAACTACATATTATAAAATAAATGGATTTCATATTTTTATCGTATCGATTTTACAAAATAATATATTTAAATAAATCAAAATGGAAATTTCACTTATAATAGTTTGGGACATTAAAATCTCCCCCATTAATAAATTTCACCCCAGAAATTTTTATTTCCAACATTAAAATAGATTATGGTCCTTTTTTTAATCACTTAATCTAGTTCCCACATTTCTACTTAAAACTTGTTGATTCTCACAACCCTTTACAAGGTGCATTGAATTATTCAATATACATTTGTCTCTATGATCTAAAATATTCACTGTCTTCTCCTCTTAAGAGACATAATTCTCTAATGGTTTCACCTCTATATTGAGTACATGATAGGGGTATGTTATGTACTTTCTCAAGAGGGATACATAGAACACACAATGTACTTGAGATGGATAGGTGGGATTACTAGTTTGTAGTCCACCACTCTGATGTGATCAAGGATCTCAAAAGGGCTGAGGTACCTTGGACAAAGCTTTCCTTTCATCCAAAAACTCATTACAGTCTTCCATGGAGATAATTTGAGGAATACCATGTCTCCAACATAAAACAATAGGTATTTTTGATGATTGTCATCATAGATTTAATGTCTACTCCGAGTAGCCTTGATTTCCTACATAATGGTCTTATCCTTCTCCACTATTTCCAAAACCATTTCAGGACCTAGTATCATTCGTTCCCCAACATCACCCTAGCATGAAGGTGTTCTGCACCACTTCCTATAAAGGGAATCATAGGGAGACAGTTGTATTCTTGGGTGGAAACTATTTTTGTGAGAGAACTCAACCAGAGGAAGATATAGATCCCATCCTCCATTGAAGTTCATTGAGAATTCTCTCAACATGTCCTCAAGTGTATGCATATTTCCCTCATATTGGCCAATAGTTTGAGGGTGATGGGCCATGAAGTAGTTTAACTCTGTATTTAAATCATGATGGAGACTCTTCAAGAACATAGAGGTGAATCTTTTATCTCAATCAGATATAATTTATAATAGTACCCCATGAAGCCTCACCACTTCACTGATGTATATCTGTGCAAGTTTATCCATTGATAAATACGCTCAAATTATAATGAAGCATGTTGTCTATGTAAGAAAATCCATCGTAACCCAAAGAGTATTGTGTCCTCCAAATGTGTTTGGAATCCTGCTGATAAATTCTGTGGTGATGTTTTTCCATTTCCATGTAGGTATGGGTAATGGTTGCATTATACCCTTAGATTTTGGCCTTTAATCCTTCACTTTATGACATACAAGACATCCTAATGTTTATTATGTGAATTACTTCTTCATATAGTCTCCCCAATAGTGTACCCAGAGATCTCAAAACATCATTGTGATTCAGGGGTTTATATAAAAATTTAATCTATGTATATCATCCAACATCTCCTTCATTAACTCAAGATTTTATGGTACATATAGTCTTGACCAAAATCTTATAAAATCTTCTTCCTTAACATGGAACTGCTACCTTTTCTAATAGTTTCCACATTCTTTTTAATTACCACATCATCTCTTTTATCACCCTTTAACCTCCCTAGAAGATATTGTTGATCAATAATTTGGGAATGGATTGGTGATGTTTTTTCCTTTATGATTCCCATTTTCATCCTATTCATGTTTAATAAGATCACATCCTTCTGAATTCTCATCAATGAATGATTTTTTGGATCCTTTATACATAGATCATCTACCACATTATATGTTTTCCCTAAATGGCTGTGAATAGAGAAGTCATCATCAATCATCAGCTCTAACCATCTTTGTTCACACATATTCAACAATTTATATGTGAATATATACTTGATGCTTTTATGATCCATCTATATTTCACACTTCTCCCAAAAATAAAAATCTCTCAAAATTTTCAAAGAGAGGATAACTTCAACCACCTTTAGATTATTTGTTGAATAGTTCTTCTAATGAACTTTTAACATCCTTGAAGAATATGCACTAACATTGTAATTTGGAATTAACACACATCCCATTCCCTTCTTCAAAGCATCACTAAATACCCTGAAAATCTCTCCACTTGTGGGTATTATGAGCACATTAGTAGTAATAATCCTTTTTTAACTCCTTGAAGATCTCTTCACATTCATCATTTCAAGAAAACATGACTCCCTACTAAGTTATCTTGGTTAGAGGGTTTGTAAATCATGATCAATTTCTTGAAAATTGATGTTAATAACTAGCTAATCCAAGGAAACTGTGGATATCTATCAAAGATAATGGCATTAATCACCCTTCAATTGAAATAGTGTTTAAATGGTCCACAAATACCCCATTTCTTATAATGATATTCCCCAAGAAAGAAACTTACTTCAATGAGAACTCACATTTTCTATAATTAGAATAACTATTTTCCATACTCAAGGTATTTAGTATAATACTTAAATTCTCCTCATGCTCCTTATTACTTTTGAAGTATATTAGAATATCATCAATAAAGACTTCCAGAAATTTATAAAGGTAATATCTAAATAATCTATTCTTTATGTTGATTAATATTTTTGGAGCATTAGGGAGTCTAAATGGCATAAATATGAACTCAAAATTATTGTTCATTGTATAAAAATAATTCTTGGGGATATCTCCCTTCTTTACCCTTACATGGAATTATCCTGACCATAGATCCACCTTGTAAAAGTATTGTGCCCCACGTAGCTTATAAAACATGTCATCAATTAATGGAAATGGATACTTTTTCATTGTTCTGATTCTTTGATCTCATGATAATCAATACAAAGGGGATAAGAACCATTATTATTCTTGATGAAGATGACTAGAGCACCCCATGATGAGGTACTTTGTCATAACAACCATTTATCCAGATTCTCTTATAGTTTATTCTTTATCTACTATATTTTTTTCATTATCTCCTGAATTTCCCAAAAAAAAATTTTATATGAAGTCTTGTATATTATAAATGACCCAGGTATAAGATCAAAAAATATTTAAACATCTCTTCTATGAGGAACACTTATAAATTCATCAGGAAACACACCAATGAATTACCACACAATAGGAATGTCTTTGAGGATGATTCATTCCTTAGAATCAATAATCCGAGCAAGATATGCATGCTCATATGGAAAGAATATCTATTTTTGTGATGATGGCGGTAAAGAAGATTCATCCTCCTCTTTAACTTATATAGAATCGTGTGTTGATTTTCCATATAGAGAGTGATTTCTATATAACAACAATTTATGTTGGCTCTATATAGATAATGGCAATACATGGTAATAATTGAATCAAATTACACCATGGGAAGTTTGATAAGGTTCATCAGGATGTTAAATCCAAAAATTATGATAGAAGAGGATTTATATACATGGGATGCTATCATTTACCAATTTTCTGTTTTCACCTACATCTCTACATCCATGCTTTGGGGTGGTGTTTGAATTATTCAACTAATATTTCATGATATAAAATAATTTGCAGAACCAGAATCATAATGTAAATTCACAATTCCTATATGAATAACTAATTTTCCTATCACCATTTCATTTTCAGGATTCAAAATGGAGGTAGTGGTGGAAATATATCTCCCTTTATACTTTGGAGGTTGTTGGCTGCCTCTAAAATCCGTTATATTAGTGTATTGTTTTGAGAAATTCCCTGGTTTCTTCTTGTTTTACAAATGAAAAATGTACTATGAGTTTACATTATCATTCCTTTCCCTCGTCGTAGTAGCGGTATTTTTCTATCTTGCAATTGCTGGATAGGTGCCCATACTTGCCCCACCTAAAACATTTCCTCATCCCCTTCCTGAAATTTCCTTGGTGCTTCTTTCCACACAATTGCAAAGTGGGGTATAAAAATTTTGTGGCACCATTAGATATATCAATAAGAATTCTATAATTTGACTCCACCTTCCTCTTCTTATCTCTGTGATACTCTAAATATTTTTTGATCCCCATTTGGACTATGAGGGAACATCAAAAAGATTCCTCATAGCTATCAAAGTCACAGTTCATCATGGGTTTTCATAAGCAAGGTTTTAGCCCACTAAATAATTTATCAACCTTGAGGTCTGGCGTAAATACAAATCCAATGGAATATCGTGGAATCCTTGGGTAGTTTCCCTCACATGATCTAATTAATTTGTAATATTTTTTACTATAGGGAAACAAATTCCCTTTCCATCTTACGTAGGAGGGTGCAAGGAAAATATTTATGGATATTTTTCTGGTAATCCTTTCATCCCATCACCTCGATCTCTTCTTTAGGATTTTTATTTTTCACCAATTTCCCCCATTGATCAGATTCACCATCCTTAAAATAATCAACAAGAAGAACCTTATCTAGTTATTGAGCATTAATGGATGGAGAAGATCTTATAAATAGTGTTAATCCATTTTTTAGCTATTGAGGGATCAAATGATCCATTAATCATAGGGGAAATTTTTCCCATGAATCTCTAAATTGTGAATTTTTATTTCATAGGGGGGGGGTGGAATTTTATCTTGATCAAGGTTACTATTACATACATGAGTTAACTAATATAGTATTGTGATAATGTTTGGGATTCCTCCACCCATCGGATTGTGCATCTTATTAGGGCAGTCATTACATTAATCATGGAATTAGTAGTGAGAATGTTTCCACATATTAATAGCCATTGGATAAATGGAAAATCTGGGGTAAGTATTTTAAACTATTAAACACATAATGGGGAATAAAATAAAATTAAAGGTATAAATTATAAATTACATTTATTTCCAAAACATATTAATTTCTTGGCTTCAATCTAAGTTATCCATGATCTGTTTCCTAAAATATTTTCTTATAGGCTCTTATTTTGTTACCTGAATAATGGTTTGTACTAATATTATGAATTTATCCAATAATATCCCTGAAGAGTTTTAAAATAGGATTGCAGAAATGACCAATGTTGTGCACTAGTTCATGTTCGATTGTAGCTCAAAGCAGTGTTTTTGGGTTTCCCCTAGATAAATTTGTTCTAGAGACACATCCACTTGTTTTTAACTATACATGGATGTATTTTCTTGATAAACCACTTACTCTATACTCACCAAAATTTAAGGTGGTTTTTCTTATACATAGTGTAATACCTAAGGATCTCACTAGAGTTTTCTAATCATAATCTCAAAAATAACCAAACATTCCTCTAATACCGACTATAACAGACATATTATTTTAATTACATTCATACATGATTTAAAAAAATAAAATTACAATTAATATAACCTGATAAATGAAGAATTATATTGTTCGGGAAAATTAGAAGAATTACATAACATATTAAAACACTAAATACATCATCATTATAGAAAACTGTCATTACATGAGCACAACATTATTTCGTACTTAACATTGCATGGGATAACCTAAGAACTTACAAAAGAAAGGGGTGATCTATAAATCAAAATAAGTGAATAAACATGGAATAAAACGCAGAAGTAAAAAAATGTTAGAAAATAGGCATATCAATGGGGCATAAAATAAACAAGAACAGAAGGGAATGATATAGCAAGATAATCCTAACATGGAAATTTGGATACAACTTAAAACATTGCATCATATGTCAAGGCTAAACTGTGAAGACATCATAGTGGAAAAAGTTCCATAAATATATCTAGTAATCCCCTTTCCCAACATATTTTATCATTACAGTAAACATTTACCAATGCATTGGAGAGATATATAATTCCGGGAACACCATCACATTCATTTCATTCTCATGTTTAAGTGTGCCACATAGATCATAAATCATAGAATAATTCATCATGATAATATATTCCATGATAAATCAGTATAGAATTAATATATGTAAGCCCTGAATAAAAAGTTATATGTGTATAAAAGTGAATAACCTTGATAGGTAATGGGTACGACATTCAATTATATAATTGTATTGGAATGGAGATTCATGGTGAAGTCTCTAAATCCTAATGATATGACATAAAAATTATTAAAAATGGTTGATGACAACAAAAGAGATCTATCATCACAAATAAATAAAAGGTAAAGTAATATGGTCATAGAAATACATGTCTTAACATTTGGAATTTGAAAATGTAAGGCATTACATTACCATGAAACATGAAGAAAGAGGGGAAATGGAATAACTCTTATGAAATGTCGGCACAGTAACAAGTGTATGTGAGAGGAATTATTGAGAGATAAAGGGGTCAATCATAATTAAAAAATAATAATGGTATTATGGTTGAGGTGTTAAAACATACCCCTTCATTTTTAAATGAAAATAAAATGGTGTAACAATATAAGGAAACATGAATAAAAAAGAGAATAGATGGAACCCTTACTAGAGTCTTTGAATTAAAAACCATGAAGAGGGGATTCTTAAGAGCTTGGGGAACCATGAAAGGATTATAGAGATGATAGCGAAATGTAATTATATTCTCCAAGTATTTTTTGGTTCATAAGTGGGATATTGGGTGGGAGAATATGGTAAATGAGAGGGGAATTCTTTAATATTTCACAAACATAGGTTTCATGAATATATATAATTAAATATTTAAATCCACAAACCCTCCAATGGTTTTTGGCCATTGTTTTATTCATTGTGGTATGGATTAAATTATTTTATAATTCCATTGGTCTAATATAATAAAATATTATCCTTTTTTATGTAAAGGAGAGTCACAATAATAAAAAAATTAACTTAAAATCGAAAATATGTGATAAATTTTGGAGGATTCACTATGGATTTATAAAAAAATTAAAAAAAACTAAAATAAAATTATTATAAAGTTGGAAAATATATATTTTTTGAATATTCCTCTTATAGTTTTTATTGATTCACTATTGGGCAATTATGATGTCATAAAACACCCGACATGTTTATATGGTATTTGATTTATCCCAAAAAATTGAAATGCCTCCAAAAATTATGAAAAATTAACCATTGGATATTTTTTACATCCTAATTCAAAAAATAATATTCATTTTTTCCCAATAATGTTCTAAAAATATTAATTTTCACATTGAAAATAAAAACCGAAATTTATAGAAAATTGAAGGGGTTTGACCAAAATAGTTTTTAATATTTAATAAAAATAAATTTGGACCCATATAAATTATATGTTCATTTATATTTAATAAAAGTAATTTAATAAAAATATTTTCATAAAATATTATTTAATAAATCATCAAAATAGATTCAGTAATTCATTTTGAATATTAAACAATAATACTATTTGTGATTTAAAAAAATAAAAAAATAAATGTATAATCAATATTCTATACAGAATCAATGTATATAGTTATAATTATAGTGTGATGATTCATATACCTTTATTACACCAACAAACACTGTAAGACTGAGGTAGGTGACGAGGGGATTTCATGGGGCTGTTTGGTGAACGTGGTTTGGGCCATGATCTCAATGAGATCGAAAATCTCTCGTAAATGGTTTCTCTCATGGTTATGTTATTGGATATAGGCTTGGGATTGGACTAGTGAAAATAATAAATATTTAATCTCCCTCACAAGCTCCGATAAATGGTCTTCATAGGGAATGATCCTACTGGTTGAGGCCACCACCTCCTTTGTCCGAGTCGAAAGGATTTGTTAAAATTCTATATTTATAATAGTCATGTGATCATTGTTTAAATAATATATTATTTATGTTAATGATACGTAATAGTCATTCAAATCCAATTGGATATAATAAAACAAATGGGTGCATGAGTTTTCTATATCCATTTTACAAAATAAGACATTTAATTAAATTAAAATGGAAATTTCACTTATAATAGACCGAGTCATTTCAATCTTCCCCATTTAGAAATTTTCCCCTTGAAATTTTCATTCCCCACATTGAAATAGATGTGGTTAACTTTGTTTCATCGCATCTTCTGGTTTCCATGTTTTTTTCTTTAATCCTCAGGTTTCTCTACAACACATTGACATGGTGCATTTCCTTATTCCGTAGAGCATTTTCTCTCTAATCTAAGATCTTCACTAGCTTCTGGTCAAAAGAGAGTTCATTCTCCTATTGTCCCACCTCTAGATTGAGAAAATGAGAGGGGTGTAGTATGTATTTTCTCAATAAGTATACATGGAATACATCAAGTACTTGATATCGGTTAGGTGGGAGTTCTATTCGGTTGGCCACCTCTCCAATGCTATCAAGGTCTCAAAATGGTCGATGAAACTTGGACTATGCTTTCCCTTTTTGACCAATATCATTACTCTCTTCCATGATGATATGAGGAGGAATACCATGTCTGCAACATCAAAATCTACATCTGGTCGATGATTGTCAATATAACTTTTATTTATACTCAAGGTTACCTTCGTTTGCTGTTGAACGTTCTTAACCTTCTCCACCATTTCATTGACCATTTTAGGACCCAACAGTTTCTATTCCCTAATATCATCACAACGTGCTAGTGTTATACACCTATTCCAATAAAGGGATTCATAGGAAAACATTTGGATGTTTGAGTGGAAACTATTTTTGTAAGTGAACTAAAGTAGAAGAATATATTGATCCCATCCTCCTTTAAAGCTAATTGAGCATTCTCTAAACATGTGTTGAGGTTTATGGATAGTCCAATCAGATTGGTCATCCTTATAATAGTGATATTTCATGCTGATGTTTAACTCAGTATTCCTATCATGATGAAGACTCTTCTAGAACATATAGGTGAATCTTGGATCTCGATCAGATATAATCGATAGTGGTACACCATGCAACCTCACCCCTTCTCTAATTAATATCCATTTATGTTTAACCAATGTGTAAATCTCTTAAATTTTAATGAAGTGTGAAGTGTTTGTAAGTTCATCCACCATAACCTAGATAGCATTGTTTGCTTTAGATGTCTATAGAATCTTTATGACAAATTCCATGTTGATGTTTTCTAATTCCCAAGTAGGTATGGTTAATTGTGGTATGATCCCTTTAGATTTTTTACTTTCCACCTTCACTTGTTAACATACAAGACATTTTTTGTATATTATATGATCTCTTTCTTTGTATTGTCCAACCAATAGTGTGCCTAAAGGTCATGATACATCTTTTCGATTCTATGGTGGATGGAGAGGGTTGAACTATGTGCATCATCCAAAATCCAATTCTTTGGGATTTGATGGTACACATAGTCTTGACACAAATATTACAACTCCATCTTGAATAACATTTAACTCTAAGGATTTACCTTTTCTAATAGTTTCCACATTCATTTTAATTAACATGTTATCTATTTGAGCATTCTTTAACCTCCCTAGATGAGATGGTTGAGAAATAATTTGTGAAAGGATTGATGATGTTACATACTTTATAATCCCCATTTCCATCAACTTCAAGTCTAAGAAGATCAGATCCCTCTCAATCCTCATCAATGAATGAGTTTCTGGATCCTTTATAATTAGAGAATCATCCAATTTATTCTCTTTCCCTAGATGATAGTGAATTGAACAGTCATATTATTTGATCATCTCTAGCAATCTTTACTGGTGCATATTCCACTCATTCTGTGTGAATATGTAAAAGAGGATTTTGTGATCTGTATATATTTCACACTTCTCCCCAATGAGGAAATGTCACCAAAATTTCAATGAAAAGTTCACTGCATCCATCTCCAGATCATGGGTTGGATAGTTCTGCTCATGACCTTTCAAATTCCTAGAAGCATAGGTAATGACTTTGTCAATTTTCACCAACACATATCTCATGCCCTTCCTCAAAGAATCACTGAATACCATGAAAATATCTCCACATGTGGTTAATGTGTTCATGAGTGCAATGATAAGCCTCATTTTTAACTCCTTAAAGATTTTTCTGCCTTCATAATACCAAGAAAACTTACTGCCATCCGAGTTATCATGGTTCGAGGGATTGAAAATCACAATAAATTTCTCACACTTTGACATTAATACCCAGATAATCCAAGTAAACTATATATATCTTTCATAGATAATGGACTCATCCTTCCTTACATTACTTCAGTCTTTGAAGGGTCTACATAATCCCATTGATTGTGATGATATTATTTATGTAAGGGACTCCCTTCAATGACAACCGACATTTTCTATACTTGGCATAATTATTATCTTTTGCAATGTCTTTATAACAGTATATAAATTACCCTCATGCTCCCTATTACATTTGGAGTATATTAGAATATCATTAATAAATACTACCAAAAATTTCTCAAGGTAATCTCTAAAGAATATGTTCATCATGTCCATGATGGTTTCTGGAGCATTAGTGAGTACAGATGGCATCACTATGATTTCATAATTACCGTACCTTGTACGAAAATTTTTCTTGGGCATATCCTCCTCTTTCACCCTTACTTAGTAATATTCCAACCATCGATCCACCTTGGAAAATTATTGTGCTCCATTTTTCTTAAAAAAGAAGTCCTATATTCATGTTAAAGGATACTTTTTCTTTATTGTGATCTTGTTGATATCAAGATAATATATGAAAATGTGTATTGACCCATCATTTTTATTGACGATAAGGAATGTTTCACCCCATGTTGAAGCACTTGAGTGTATAAACCCTTTATCCAGATTCTACTGTAGTTGTTTTTTAGCTCATTGTGTTCTGCAACAACCACTCTGTATGGAGTACTGTACATTGGAAATTCCCTAGTTATAAGATCAATAAATAATTAAACATCTCTTATAAGAGGAAGACATAGAAATTATTTAGGAAACACATCAGTGAATTCCCCCACGATTGGAATGTCTTCGAGGATGGTTCCTTCCTTAGAATCGATAATTTTTGCAAGTTATGAATGCTTATATGGAAGTAATATCCATGCTTGGGATGATGGTGCAGAAGAAGATTCATAATCCCCCATGAATTTGTATATGTAAGAACTAGGATCTTTTTTCAGGTATGCTTTCCTTTTTCTGGTGTTTTTGAGAAAATGAGGAGTTTCTGGAAATTTCTTAAGTACATGCCGTTTACTCAGTTACCACATGTAGCCACGTTCTGGTCGTGTAACGTCGGTGCACATAGTTGTGTATGGTGACCTGGAGACCACCTAATGTGGGATCCGGTAAGGGAAAACACCCGTCGTGTACTTAATAAGTACATGTCGTGTACATTTTTTCATTAAACGGACCAGGGTCATGTCTTTTTGACCGAACAAACTTCTGATTCACCTTCTTTGTATGAGGGCATCCGTATGGCATAGATCTTCTATGAGCCCCCGATCGAGCATCCGTTTTCCAAATCAAACTTCGTCTATTGCGTTGGAATCACATCGATGAGTTCTCTCTTCTTCTTGAACACATTCTTCTGATTCCTTCTATCTCATGAGATATCCTTGGTTGAATGTCTTTGAAATTATTTTAGATCTAACATGGTCTAGGTCAATCCATGGGCTCACACAGGGTAATATCCATCACAAAATGCTGAGGTAGGTGGTATTTGGATTTCTGTAAAATGTTTTTGAGTTATATGTGCAAAATTTCCCAATACCCTTGATTGGGGTATTGTGTGTTTACGGTTTGATCCCTGTTAATTGTCATCTATTATTTTATGCTTCAGTAGAGGTAAATTTAATATGAATAGGGTTAATTTCATTGCTTTGGAAGTGTTTTCCCATGAATGTTTTCTTGTTTAGGCCATTTGGCATAGTTTTCATGATACACTGATGTTGTTTTTCCCATGCACAGTATTGTAGGATGGTGTGTTTATTTATCTAACATGTTGTTATGCTGTAGACTATTTATCCAAGTAGTTATTGAGGTTTTCATTGGCATATATTCATTTTTGTGAACGTTTTAATTACACGGGTCCGTGAGAACCTAGTGTGGTAGACCATAGGTAGAATGGATGTTGAGGGATTCTCTAGAGTGGTTGATTGTTATTACGATGTTAGACCATATGGGTAATTGACCTAAGTGCTTCCTCAGAGTTTCTGTATTTCCTCGATGCATGACACATGGGGAATGAGATATTGAGTGCTTCCCTAGATCACCTATTAGTTACTGATAAGAGACTATAGGCGGAATTGATGGTGAGTGATTCCTTAGAGAGTCTATGATTAAGCTAAACCAGAGGGGTTAGGCTGTGTGTACTTCATAGAGGGTTGATAGTGTTGTTTTGGTTGAACCTAAGGGGTTAGGGTGAGAGTACTTCCTAGAGGGATACCTACATTGGAATAACTGCTTTCTTGATATGAATTTATTGCAATTGAATTGTAGGATTATTTGCTGCTGAGTACTTCCTTGTTCACTGCTTATTTTTACATATTACCTGCCATACATATTCAATGAATGTCAGGCACAGATCTTTGAATGGTTTCCTACTCGGATTAGTCTCACACCATGTTTGGGTCATGCTTCTAGGCCAAAACAGATAATATTTTTGTAGGTATAGATATGGAAATGCACCCTTCTACTTCACATATGTGATTGCTCAAGAGCTGGAGAGCATGGGACCAAGTTGAGGATTCTGATCCCATTGGAGTTTATCTGGTTACTTTTGTACATTTTTTATTTATATATTCCATCATTTTGACTTGTTTGGATTCTTTCCTAGACATATATATCATTCTTCATTTATATATGTGCTCTTGTGGTTTCTTTCTTTCATTATTCCATTTTTTACTATTATATTGTATCATTAATGCTTCCTCTATTGCTATATGTTATTACTTGTACTGTGTTACTCTGCCAATGAGTGCATAGTTTCCCCACTATCACACCCATGTCCCTCGTTGCTAGTCGGAAGCCTCTGGTGTTCGTAGAAATACACTTGAGGCCAGGTGACCAATCAGGCACAGGGAACCTCTTGGTGGCTTCTGAAACCGGGAGGTTACAAAGTGGTATCAAATAAATTATTTTCTTCTTGACTTACAGTTTGAAGCCTATAGCCAGAGATAGGAAGGAATAAGTACTTGGTAATATTTTGTTCCTGGGAGAAGCTAACATGTTTATAGGAAAAATCCTATCTACCTCGTTATTGAAATTTTTCTGATTTTTCAATTTTACAGCTGATTTGATTTCACCATTGGTTGATTCACATGCTTTGTGCTATTATTGTTGATGTTATTGGGGTTCTAATTTTTTTTGCAACCTGATGAGATTATGGTATTCCATCTCATGAATGATATTGGTACTTAATAGAAATCACATGTCATTCATTCTTTCCATGTCATTTAGGGTGCATTTGCGATTGCATGTTGTTGTGATTGATAATGTGTGTGATATTTATGTTGTTGTGATAGATTCTTTGATAGAATACCCTCTTTTTATAGGGGTTTTGGATTGTGTAAGGTTTTGTATGAATGAACTCCATGCTTTGGTTCTCAATGAGTTATGGGGCCTCATGGACTAGAATTTGGAGGATCATTGCCTTTTTATTCTTATATTTAACAAGTATAAGATTATATGCTTTGATTTGTGGGGATTATGAGCCCTCACGGATCAGAATGTGGCACTTAAAGTGTTCTCTTCAGTGATATCTCAGATCTGTAGTAGTTTCTGAGGCTTATTGTCCAGAATAACCCAGAATACACGACATGTAATTATGAATACACACCATGTGTTCTTCTATTTGGGAATAAACTGTTTTTCTTAAGTACACACAATGTACTCTATGTACATGTTGTGTAGTCCCAAACTATGTCACATACTATGTGGGCAGAGACATAGGGTTGGGAAATCAGGTGTAGGATAGACTGTGTACCGGATGTGCATGTCGTGTTGTGAACCGTGTAACTGGTCGTGTGACAAACAACACAAGTTGGTTGAGTATTTCTGAGTACATGTTGTGTCCATCTGAAACATGCTATGTAGTGTAACCCAAGTATCTGGCCATGTAGCAAACAACACGGTTCAGTGAAATCCTTCTTGCACACATCTTCCTGGCATAAACACACTGTGTATATTCATCTATGTGTTTGCCCATGTAATAAACAACATGGACAATTGAAACCTAAGCAGTACACATCGTGTCCATATGAAACACGCCATGTAGAGTGATCCATGTAACCAGCTATGTGAATAACAACAAGGGTCAGTGATGTTAGTCTCGTACATGTCGTGGATGGCACTAACATGTCGTGGAGTCTTGTTCTAGAAGAACAGTGTGGCTTAGCTGTTTAGAAGAACTCGAGAAGGGAAAGAGGATTCAAGTACGCGTCATGTGTTAGGACAACATGCCGTGTGTATGGGGTGTTACACATCCATTTTTGGAAGATGTACATGCCCATGTGAAGGCATTGGGGAACACGCCGTGTAGTCATTATACACATCATGTACCCCAATTTTGGAAAAACTTGAATTCTTTGTTTCTCTTTTTCCCTTTTACACTTCTAGTTTTTTCCCTACTAATATTTATCTAAGGTGCACACATGACCTTGTAGAGTCATTACACCAAGACATCCTTTGGTTTTCTACCAGTTGAAAGGAAGTGATCAAACATCGTACATGGATAATTAGGGACTACCAGTGGATCCTCCAGTTGTGCCAGTCTGGGCACCAACCATCATTCTGGACATAGGTGCTGATGAACAGTTCTGAGGGGGTTTCAGGAGGTTCATGGAGACCTTCTGAGGAGTACCACATCCTGTCCTGTCTATGGAAGAGTTCACATGGGTTTTCCAGTAGCAGTATCCTCACAACATTACAAGGGAAGGAAGACTTCAGGATTTAGAGTAATGGATAGAAGCCATGCGGTCTATCTTCGAGCATCTGGAGATGCCTCCAGAGAAGAGGGTGAAGATTACTACGTATATGCTTCAGGATTCCACCAAGAGATGGTGGGATTTGATCTCACAGGCAGGATTCCAAAAGGTCATGGATTGGGATGATTTCTAGAGCGCCTTCTAGAACTACTTCTATCTAGATACTTTGAGGGATGATCGAGACCGAGAGTTCAGGAGTCTGGAGCAGGGTACTCTTTCTATTATGGAGTATTCTTCTCACTTCACAGAGATACTTCTATTCATGCCCATTCTATGAGGTGATGAGTTATTCCTAGTAATGATGGTTGAGGATGTTCTTACGCACAACATCCATTCTCAACTGAATATCTTCCCGTTGACTTTCATCACTTATGCAGTCAACTAGGCGCTGATCACAGAGTGTAATCAAAGAGATTCAGGAGTTGTGAGCCAGGGCGGCTCGACATCCGGAGTTGGTATCCATTATTCTGACTACATTATGTGCCACAAGGAGTCTTTTCATGGAGATCAAAGGAGGAGAGAGACTTCTTCTGGTAGCCAGATGGTGTGCTACCAGTGCGGGAAGAGAGGGCATACAAGGCCACACTGCCCCAAAGACCTAGTAGAGTGCCGATCTTGCAACAAGATGGGTCATATTTAATGCTTCTGTCAGATCATCTCACTAGTAGCTATTGATAAGGGTTCTTATATAACTCCTTGTTTAGGAGCACCACCACCAGTTTCCCACTTGTCAGGGAACTAGAGTTCTTCTGTCCATTCAGGCCAAGGCGGAGGTCGTGGCCATGGTAGCTAGTCACCATAATTTCAACAACGATTGGGTGGATTAGCTCAGAGTGGTTAGGAAGGGTCAAAAGGCTGTGATACAGGTCAGATATTTGTGGTGGATCAAACCCAACAAGAGCAAGATCCTAAACCCTCTACAATTCGAGTTACAGTTCTAGTTTCCCCAGTTTTATCTTATTCTTTTTTCGATATAGGGTCTTCCAAAATATTTATATTTATTGCTGTTGTGGAGAACCTTGGGATCTGTATCTTTTCTTCTACTGATATCTGGATGCTAGATAGTCCGTTAGGGACTAGAACGTCTAGTGTATGACAGTGCAAGGGGTGCCCTATTGAGATTGGGTTATGTCACTTCTTATGGGACCACTATGTTCTAGAGATAATAGGTTATGACATTATTCTCCGAATGGAATGTTTAGTTAACTTCCTGGAAGTTATCGATTTCTATCACCGTAGGGTGAGTTATACATCACCTGAAGGAAGATAATTTCTTTATAAGGGAGAATGGTATGTTCAAGCATGTAGAGTTGGACCTGAGCATCATGGGTTGGGTGGAGTTATAGCCCAGATTGAACGTCTATATCTGGATGACTATGGGACCTCACAGATGGACTTTCCTCTAGTGGTGGATCATTTCTAGGATGTCTTTACAGAGGACTTTTTAGGTTTTCTTCTA
The DNA here is from genome assembly GCA_963277665.1 of Viscum album. Classification (NCBI taxonomy): domain Eukaryota; kingdom Viridiplantae; phylum Streptophyta; class Magnoliopsida; order Santalales; family Viscaceae; genus Viscum; species Viscum album. The sequence goes on along the minus strand of OY728132.1, from coordinate 369,642,883 downwards.
GAAAAAGAGGAGTGATTTTATATTGAGCTTGTGCCAGGACCGGCAATGGTGTCAATTCCTCCTTATAGGATGGATACACAAGAGTTAAAGGAGCTCAAGAAGCACTTGGAGTAGTTGCAGGAAAAGGGTTTCATTCGACCTAGTACATCTCCTTGGGGTCCACCTATCTTGTTTTCGAATAATGCAGACGATACTGTCAGGATTTGTGTGGATTATCAAAAGATGAACTAGTTGATGGTAATGAACAGATATCCCTTATTAAGGATTGGTGATCTATTTGATCATAAATGAGGACCCTGGATGTTTTGGAAAATTTACTTGAGGTCTGATTACCATAATTTTCACGTTAGACCTTCAGATGTACCTCTTACAACCTTACAGATCAGGTATGGTTTATAAAAGAATGTGGTTATACCATTCGGTATCACGAACGTACATGCAGTCTTCATGGAACAAATGAAATGAGTGTTCCAACCATTTTTGGATTATTTTGTGGCAGTATTCATGGATGATATCTTGGTGTACTCCCACAGTCGAGATGACCATGCCAAACATCTTGATATCGTTTTCAGTACACTAAGAGAGAATCAGTTATATGCCAAAATATCGAAATGCCATTTTTGGATGGATCATATTCAATTTTTGGGTCATGTTATCTCAGAGACAAGAGTATCATTAGACCAAGAGAAAGTGAGATCCGTAGTTTTCTGGGAGCATCTGAAGAATGTCTGATGTACAGAGTTTTCTAGGGTGGTCTAGATACTACAGACATTTCATACAGGACTATTCACGCTTATCATCGCCAATGAAGGGACTGACTAAGAAGGGTGAGAATTTTTTATCGTAAAATTCCTGTGAGTCATCCTTTCAAGATCTAAAAGGGAGGTTGAATTTAGTACCGATACTAGTATTTTCAGAGCCAAGAAAGAGAAATACTATTTACTGTGATGCTTCAGGTATTAGTTTGGGAGATGTGCTTATAGAGGTGGAAGGTGTCATTGCGTATTGGTCTTGACAGTTGAGGCCACATCAGATGAATTACCTGATGCACGATCTCAATTTGGCTGATTTTGTTCATGCTTTATAATGTTGGAGGCACAAACTTCTAGGAGAGTATATTGTGGTTTTCACTGGCCAATAAAGTCTCAAGTATATCTTCAGGCAGCATGACCTGAATTTGAGATAGGGAAGGTGGGTTGAGATCCTTCCGTCCTATGAAATTGAGCTTTCCAATACACCTAGAAAAAGTAACGTAGTAGCTGATGCATTGAGTAGGAGAACTGAAATAGAGGTAGTTCAGGAGGTCAGCAGCGAGTGGAAGCTTATGGCTCTGTTTTCTAAGAAGCATTTGGAGGTGCACGACAGATAGGGTTATACATTTCTTTCTTCTATAGCTGTTACCTCTACTCTTCTTGATCTAGTGCGAATAAGGCAACTATCATATTCTGAAGGCTTTGTCCTATGGGAGAGCATGTCAGAAGAGGACCCTATTCCTAGATGGACCATAGGTGAGGATGAGATCTTTCATTTTAGGGGCGCATATGGGTGCCGAAATATATACACGAGGAGCTGATGTGGGACTTTCATTCCTCATTTTGGATAGTTCATCTTGGTGTCACCAAGATGTGTCATGACCTAGACCATCAGTATTGGTGTCCAGGTATGAAGAGAGATATTTCTAGTTTCTTCATGAGTTGTTCCACCTATCATCAGGTGAAGGCAGAGAATCAGCGACCAAAATGGGTTTTACAACAGTTTACCATTCCTGAGTGGAAGTGTAATGATGTCATGATGGATGTATTGACATGTTTTTCAAGGTCTCCTTGAGGGAATAAGGCAGTATGGGTTGTCATTGACAGACTCACAAAAGGTTTCCCACTTCTTGACGATTAAGGAAACCTTTAGTGTTGATGAGCTGGGAACTTTGTACATCCAAGTGATTGTACGTCTACATGGAGTTTACCACTTCATTGTTTCAGACAGGGATGCACATTTTACTTCTTGGTTCTAGATGTGGCTACAGAAGGCTTTGGGTATACAGGTACTTTTGAGTACAGCTAACCATCCCCTGACAGATGGCCAGTCCGAGCGTACAATTTATGTGCTTGAGGACATGCTTCGAGCATGAAACCTGGATTTTTGATGTTCTTGGGATAATCACATACCTCTAGTGTAGTTTTCCTACAATAATGGTTTCTAAGAAACTATTTAGACGACACCATATGAGGATTTGTACTATAGTCCATACCGATCACCCTTTTGTTGGTTAAAGGTAGGAGAGGCGACTATGTTGGGACCTCCTCTTGTCCAGGAGACCACAGTGCATATAGATATGATTCAGAAGAGGATGTCTACTGAATAGTATCGACTAAAGTATTATTCTGATCAAAAGAGATGACCTCTGGAGTTCGAGGTCGGGGATTAGGTTTTCCGACATGTCATACTGAGGTTGGTACACAAGGGAATTAAGAGACAAGGTAAGCTTTCACCAAGGTACATCGGGCCATTTTAAGATTTGGAGAGAGTTAGGTCGGTTGCAGTTACCTCATAAGTACCAGTCTATGAATGACTTCTTCCATGTTTCTCTGCTTCGACATTACTTCTCAGTACTATCTCATTTTTCCAACCCAAAGATGTCAAGTTTGAAGTGGATGCATCTTTCGAGGTACATTTGATCCGGATTTTTGATCAAAGTGAGAAGGTTCTCCATGGATTGTTTTTTCCTCTGGTATGAGTTCTATGGAAACACAGGTGAGTACAGGATGATACTTAGGAAAGTGAGGCCGATGTACGATCACAATGGCCGGAGCTGTTCGAGGTTTCCTTTTCTACACCGCCTTGCTAGGGAAATTCAGGGAAAAATTTATTTAAGGAGTGATGTTTTTAAGAACCTGGATCTTATTTTTCTTTATGTGTTACTTTTTTTGGTGTTTTTGAGAAAAAATAGGTGTTTCTAGAAATTTTTTAAGTACACACCATGTATTTATAAGTACACACCATGTACTCGGTTACCGCGGGTAGCCGTGTTATGGGCATGTAATGGATGTGCACACAGCCGTGTGTGGGGACCTGGAGACCACCTAATAAGGGGGTTGTTAAGGGAAAGTACATGCCATGTAATTATAATGAACACGCTGTGAAATTTCTTGTTTCTCATTAAATGGACCGACATTGTTTCTTTTCAATAGAACAAAATTCTTCTTTGCCTTATTCATCTGAGAGAAGTCGTACGACGCAGATCATCGCTGATCCCTTGATCGTGTGTTTGTTCTCCGAATCAAACTCTATTGGTTGTAATGTAATTGCATCGATGAGTTCCCTTTCTTCTTGAACACCTTATTCTGATTCATTCTCTCTCATGAGATACTGTTGGTTGAACATTTTTGATTTTTTTTAGATATACAACATTCTACGTCGATCCAAGTCCCGATGCTGGGGTATATCATTCCCATAATGCTGAGGTAGGTTTTATACGCATTAAGATATAAATTCTTTGAGTTATATGTTAAAAGGTTCCCAATACCCTTTATTGGGGAATTGTGTGTTTTGCGGTTTTCATCTTGATAATTGCCTTCTATGCTTGTATGCTTGAGTAGAGGTTAATTTAATATGAATAGTTTTAATTTATATGCTTTAGAAGTGTTTTTCCATGCATGTTTTCTTGTTTTGGCCGTTTGGCCTAGTCTGCTTGATAGGCTGTTGTTGTTTTTCCCAGGCCTAGTATTGTAGGATAGAGGGATTATTTATCTAAAATGTTGTTATGATGTAGACTGTTTATGTCACGACCTGTCCCAGTGGGGCCCACACCATGAATCCCCAAGCCCACCTCCAATAATCCAGGGGCTGGTGACTGGCACCGAGTAGGCATATTACTACTTGGGAGGCATTTCCTAAGAACGTGTACCCACACACACATCTCCAAGCCCACAAATGTTGAAATGTAAAAACCATTAAGGAAGAAAAATGAATGAATAAAACTAAACCCAACAAACAGAGTACGACAGAATGTAATGTACTCAAAGTAAACTGGGCCAGAATACAATCCCACCATATACCAGAGTCTGAAAAACTGAAAAGTCCAACCTAAAAACACAAAGAGGGATTGGGACTGCTGCTCATAGCCGAAGGAACGCCTTGACCTATAGGGAACTCTAAAATCTCAGCCTTTTCCAAGTCCACCCTGAACTATATCAAAAGGATGCTTGTATGCACAATACATGAAATGTACGGGCAAAGCCCGTGTAGGGGTGAGTATAACAATACTCAGTAGAGGGCCCCGAAAAACACAAAGAAAGTACACAAAGGAAAAGAATATTTAGCTCTACACAATATTTGTCTACTGAACATATAATAGGAGATCACAATCCAAATATATTCAAACCCCATACCTAGAGTCTGGAGACAAGTCACACAACTGCATACCCCAACTAGGGATTTAGTTCAAAGATTTCCATGAAGTAATCGTTCTAGGAGAACACACTCCATGAATTTGTAGCTCTGATTATGCCTTTCCGAGAAGTAATGTTCGTCGGGAAACATCATGAGAGGTAGTTACACTCATTATGGGAGACACACTATTGAGTGGGAAACATCACGATAGATAGAACCACTCATTATGGGAGACACACTTCATGAGTGGGAAAGATCACGATACAAAGATAACGATCACTACCAGGGACATGGCAGATACCATGACTCATCCAGATTCACCGGCTAAGTGATTCACCAGCTAGGTAGATGATCAACGCCTAGTAGAGTTGGTCACATTGTTTCCTGACTCAAACAAGGGGCAAGAATGGATAGGGGATATCGCTCTAGGCCTCTCGGAGGGATGCCACCTCTATCACATAATGTCCTACTGAAGGGATCATACTCCTGTAGAAGGAAATTATGCCTGACCTTTAGGGGAATGAGAAGAAGGGGCACTAACCCAAACGAAATATGTCCATGATACGGTGAATAAAATGATTATTCCATTTAACAAAAATTACATTGCGTGTAGAAAAGTTACATGCCATGTTGTCTGACCCCAGGTACTTCCCGTGTACAAAATCTTGTGTCGTAAGGTTGGTCATGTAGAAAAGTGAGAATACGGTGTGTAGTATGGTGTACATGCCGTGTCTGAGTGACTGGGGTTGGGTTCATGTATGTTGGCCATGTGCCCGTACACGGTCATCAACCTGTGTACTCCAACCTGTGTAATCGGTGAACGAGGTATCCCGCGTTACTGGCCTCGCCTGGCCATGTGATGGAGTACACGCCGTATACTTCATCCTGTGTCCGTGTACCTTCAAAAATACATGACGAGCTTCGGGGAAAGTCTTACAAGCTATGTGACTAGGGTCAAACGCCGTGTTGTTCCTCTCTGACCCCTGAAACCCTAGTCTTTGCCGCCAGTACCACATAGTGTGTTCTTTGGAGATATACGTCGTGTATTATAAAAATTTCTAGAAATGAAAACCTCCATCTTCGCACCTTCTGTGATGTCCCGTTTGTAAATTTGGCCATCCCATTGCCATAAAACTCCGAGGTTTTTGTCACCCCGACACCATGATGTTGATTTGGTTGTTTTCAGACCTCCGATCGGCTCCAAAAATGTGAAATGACCACCCGTAAGAAGAACACTCAAAGAACGACCCTTCTGGATTCGGTCCGATTCATCATCCTCTATTGTTGTCGTACATCCAAAAGGTCATTGTGGTGTCGAATCATTAATTTGGGATCTTTTCATCATAAAACGGATGCGCAATGATCCGTTGTTCGTCACCCCACAAAGAATGCGAAGAACAAGAGAAAGAAAAAGGGGGAGGAAAATCCAATAACAAAATCGAGGAACGAATATCCACCGTCATTCGCCATGTCGTTGATCTGCTCCAATTAGTAGGATTAAATTGAACAGAATCAAACAACAACAATTCAACAGGGATCAATTCCCCAAATCATTCCAGTAAAACCCTCCTGCAAGAATGTAAGAATCTATGGATCAACTTGTTCGTGGTTGATCCGTGTTCATAATTTAAATCAATAACGGAGAAAAGAATTTAAATAACAAACCCCTACCTCATGAAGATTTCGATCGCTGATGAAGGGTCACGCTGCCATCATCGTCGAGATCCTTAAAATTCATTGGTGCAGCGATTCGCAGCTACAATCCATCACCGTTCGTTTCCAGGAGTTTTCTCCAAAGTGTGACAGATTTTCCAGAGATTCCACTCAATCATTGCCAACAAGAATCATTTGATTGTCCCAATAAAAAGGGAATGTGATTGGAATTCTAAAATACACTGTTGTATTAATGAGTCCATCTTGTCATTTTTGGGTCATTATGACGTTTCACTTATTAAAGAAACAACTGCCGCGTTGTCGCGCTACAGCATATGTTTCCATAAAGTAAACCTTGCTATTTATTTTATTTTATTTTACTGAAAACATCCAAAAATTAATTTTTCCCCTCGACCTGAACCAGTCAAGGTTAGAACAATTCTTCAGTAAATTCATCTTCCTGGATGCAATGGTCCCCTCAGATTTTTAATTCGGGCATCCATTTGGAAACTACCACAACTGCACACAAGTGTTGACTCACATAACTTAAAAAAATCAAACCACCATTCCAGGATCACCGGGCCTCGGAATGATGTTCCACATCTGCGCCTGGTCTCATAATAATTCCATATAATATTTATAAATAATACACGGAAAAATCTAAGACACTACATTATCCCAACCTTGGGGCTTTGCGTCCCCGAAAAGACAAAACAAAGACTACTCAAAAACATGAGGGTACTAAGCACAGATTTGAGCCTCCCTCTCCCACGTGCTCTCCTAAAAATTTCCATAATGCCAATGAACACACATAAATGGATTTGATCTCCCATGAAGGATCCTCTCTTGCCGATCCACTATCTCCACCTAGTACTCAGTAAAGGTCACTCCATCCTCAATGTCCAACTCGCCCCAGTCGATGATGTGCAATGGGTCATGCACGTACCTCCTTAGTTGTGACACGTGGAATACATCATGTACCCGATGCAACTGTGGAGGTAGAGAAAGGTGGTATGCCACCTCAGCAACTCTTCAAAATATTTGGAAAGGTCTCATGAACCTCAGAGATAGCTTTCCACCCTGGCCAGATCTCTAGAGTCCTCATTGAGGTGAGACCCGAAGAAAGATGTGTTCTCCACCTTCGAACTCCAGAGGTCTCTGGAATCTATCATCATAAGACCTATGTCAGCTCCGTGCAGTCTTCATCCTTTCTCGGATGATCTACACCTTCTCGGTGGTAGCTAGTACCAACTCTGGACCCATGAGTGTTGACTCCCCAGGGTCGGTCCAGTAAAGCAGTGACCGGTAGGGTCTTCCATACAAGGCCTTGATTGGTGCCATGACAATGGTGGAGTGGAAGCTATTGTTGTATGAAAACTCCACCAGTGGTAGGTGGTCCTCCCAACTGCGACCAAAGTCCAATATACAGGATCACCACATATCCACCAGAACCTAAATGATTCTCTATGTCTGACCATCTGTCTGGGGATGAAACATTGTGCTCAAGCATAGGTGAGTCCCAAAGGCCTCCTGTAATCCCTTCCACAACCGGGATGTAAAATGGGCATCTCGGTCTGATACTATCATCGAGGGGATTCCATGAAGCCGAACTATCTCTTGCATGTTGAGGAGTCCCAAGCTCTCTACGAATCTCTACTCCCTAATAGCTAGAAAGTGGGCTGACTTGGTGAGTCGGTCAATGATCAACCAGATGGAATCACACCCCGTGGGCGTCAGTGGTAAACCTATCATGAAGTCCATAGATATTCCATCCCACTTCCACTCTAAAACTTTCAGGGGGTGAGCTAATCTCGTTGGATCCTGGTGCTCTGCCTTCACCTGCTATCATGTGTGGAATCAAGAAACGAACTCTGCTACTGCCATCTTCATGCCTGACCACTAGAACTGTCATCAGATATCCTGGTACATCTTTTCCACTCTAGGATGTACCACCAAGGGGGGTGTATGAAACTCCCTCAGGTCCTCCTCCTACAATGCAACCAGTAAAACAGTGCATCCTCTCAAAAGATGTATGTTCTCCCCACCTTGTGAATATCCATAATGAGCACGTTCAGTGGATAACTGAGCACGCAAATCCACACAATCGACATCTCCAAACTGCACCTCCTTAACCCACATTAAGAGTGGAGGGGTGACAACCATCGACTGTAGGTGAGCTATATCCCCTCTATCCACGAAAATAATTGCAACATGGCTATGTGCTCTGTTGCCTCACTCAATAGCTGCGAGCTCGACCTTCTGCTAAGAGCATCTGCCACCTTGTTCCCCTTCCTCAGAGTATAGATTATCTTGAAATCATAGTCCTGGATGAACTCTAGCCAATGCCTCTACCTCAGATTCAGATCCTTCTATGAAAATATGTACTTGAGGCTCTTATGGTCATAGTAGACGGTGAACCACTTACCCACAAGGTAATATCGCCACATCTTCAATTAGAAGACTACCACAGCCATCTCGAGATCATGGGCTGCATAGTTCAACTCGTGTGGCATATGCTGGCGTGAACCATAATAAATCACCACTTTCTTTGGCATCAAGACTCAACCAAGCCTGGTCCCTGATGCATCACAGAATACTATGTACTCGACACCCACTTCCGGAAATCTCAAAATCGGGGCGCTTGTCAAACTCTTAGGTGGCTCCCATGCTAACACAACCTCCACCTTGGATGGGTCTATAGATACTCCATCTGCTGAGATGAAAGGTCCTAGAAAGTGGACCTCTTGAATCTAGAAATATAACTTTGAGAGCATCCCATAAATCTGGTTCTCTTGAAGTACATCTAGAACCATCCGTAGGTGTCTCGCATGCTCCTCCTCCGATTCTGAGTACACAAGGATGTTGTCAATGAAGACTACAAAGAACCAGTCCAAGTACGGCTAGAAGATCCGGTTTATCAGTCACATGAACACTATGGGGGTATTCGTCATGCCGAAAGGAATCACCATGTATTCTTAGTGACCGTAGCTGCATCTGAAAGCCGTCTTCGGTATATCCTCATCCCGTACTCGTATCTAGTGATAGCCTAATCAAGGGTCAAACTTTGAGAACCATTTTTCCCCTCTCAGATGATCGATGAGGTCATCAACTCTCAGCAGTGGATACTTATTCTTCACCATCACCTAGTTCCGGCGCCAGTAATACATGCACAACCTCAAACTCCCATCTGCCTTTTTGGCAAACAATACTGGGGCTGCCCAGGGTGAAATTCTAGGACTTACAAAACTATTGCTCTATAAATCCTCCAACTGTACCTTCATCTCACGATGCTCTGTGGGAGCCATTCAATATGCTGGTGAATAAATTGGTTTCATCCCCCGATGTAAGTCGATGTGGATGTCAATTTCTCTGTGGGGAGGTAATCCTGGAACATCTTCAGGAAATATGTCCTCATACTCCGCCACTACTATTGGGAACTGAGAGCTCAAAACTTCAATGAATGTTTCTGGTACCAGTAGACATCTTGCCTCTTGGTCAACATCACAAAATGAAGCACTGATGACTATGTAGATCAAAAGGGAATATGATGAAGAAATACAAACTAGGGCATGACACTATCAAAGTGGTTCCACTCAACAACAAGAATATTAATGAGAGGCATTGCATCTAGGGAATCATGAATCCCATCATGAATGTATGAAAATAGAAGGTCTAATAAATCCCAGTGTTGAATCCATTCAATTTTAACTTACATGTGAATTTTATTAAAAAAATTATTTGTTTAAAACAAACAAAATATGATGAAATTGATTAGATAATGAAAGAATGTATATACATATATATGCAGGTACTAAACTACCACAGATGAGATTATATGTACCCAATTTTGGCTTTAGTGTCCTTAAAAAGTGGTGTTCCTGAATCCTCTTGTAACATAATCCATAAAAAGTGATAAATAATAAATCAATTAAATTTAATTACTCATTGTATCATTAGAAAACATTATATATGAGTGATCTTACCATCCTTCAAATGAAGTGTCATGAATTACATCTATATGAAGCACCAAACAATCGACAACAGGGGATAGGGGAAGATATGATCCCTTTTACACATCTAAATAAGGATTAAACATCACATGAGATCAATGTTATTTGATTAGCATGCCTTTTATAATTCTCAATATGTATATTTCTATCACAATGTTCCTGAACTATATCTCTAGGAAAAATAAAAATCGCACAATGTTCCTAGACAAATCATGTGGTCTTTCATAACAAAGGGATTGGTGAAATTTGTCCCTTCAATGAGACGGAATATATATGCCCATGTGTAGTCAATTAGTTTCTTTTTGTGAATTTCATAGAGTAACTATGCAAAGATATTCTAAAGCCATCACATTGATATTGACCATCTATCTATAACGTCTCCATCCCCCATAATGTCAATGCATAGAAATTGTTGTATAATATTTGGCCAGCATCCTGAATTTGGTCAGATAACATCATCACATGGATATGAAAACCAAGTTGAAATCCCATATTCTCAAGGGTGATGGTCAAATCCCCCTTGGAGATGTAGAATTTTTGATTCTCATGTCTCCATCTACCAGTGAGGGCAGCGAAGAGGTGGTGACCATGGAATATTGAATCAGAATAAGAAAATCCATAGAATCTAGAATAATATAGGTAAGTTATAATGGAAGATAAACGTAGAATGTGGGGATAATGGTTAGGTTTACACACCCCCATCCATTAAACCACATATTCTACATGTACACCACGTGAAACATGCCAATACTACTTCGTGAGTAGTGTTGTCTCCTCCATGTATATGTTTAATGATGAAATATATATAATTTAAGTGAAAATATAAATATAACGTTATGGGAAAAATAATTTTATGATTTTTAAAATGTGATATATTACAAGAATATTAAAATTATTTAATGGTAAAAATTATAAAGAAAAGGGAATGTTTTCAGGTTTCCCAAACCATACTTATTACTAGGATTTAGATTTGGTTTTACCTTGGAAAGATTATGTGGTTAAATTGGGAATGTTTTATTTATTAAATAGATTTTACCATGACAAGATTCATAAGGTCACTTTCTAGTGATGTGTTGGAATAGAGTATCATGTGGATTAAATGGGCTGTGAGTAAGATGTTTATCAATTTACATTAACATGGTTTATTTTCAAGTGTTTTAGTTTGGAATTGTTTTTCAAATTAGATTATCAATTTTCAAGGATTAATCCTTAAATATATTTATAGTGGTATCCTACAGATATTTTGGCATTAAATTATTCATGGTTCCTTCTTAGGTGTCCGTATATTTCACTTTCTTTCTAAGTATTTCACTGCATAGATAACAACTGAATATTTATTTTATGAAAATTTTACAATTCCTTCTTATATCTTGAAATATGATTGTAATTTTTCATATAAAAGTTTTTTATCTTCCAAATAGTATGTTTTCAGAGTTATAACTATAATGTGATTCAACAAAAATATATCTTTTGATAGTATCAGACCAGGATTCCAAAAAGGTATGGATCATCTAAATCACTACAGTAACAAATTAGGTTCTTAATTTAGCCTCTTTATCATGCAGTTATCCATCGTTGATACTATTATAATTATATTTTAATCCAAATCTAATCAATAAATATTAATTATTTAATGATAATAAAATCAATATTAAATAATTATTAAGTTAGAATGTATGGATTCATTAATTATTAGTTCTTGAGTAGTTGTTTTAAATTTAAATAATACTTAATCATTAACAAATTATTGTTTAATAATAACTTCATCATTAATTATTATTACGATATTCTTTCATTAACCATTGAAAAATCATTCCTTATTCAACAATTTATAATTAGTTAATCTTTAGTTAATCATTCTTTAATATTTCTTGAATCATTGGTCAATCCATATTTATCAACAACTTAATCACCTGTTATACACATATAAATCATTTCCTAAATAATTGTTATTTTATAGTTACTTTAAATATAATTATTATCCAATTACAATGTAACCATTATTTATGATTTTATCTTATAATTTATCAATAGTTAATAATTAAATAATTATTGGTATATCATTATTTTATCATTAATTCACCATATGTTATTAATTTATTAATAATTTTTTAATCCCTTGTTAATCATTATTTTACTATTTTGTAATCAGTCACTAACACCTAGTTAATCACTATGTAATAATTAGTTAAGCTTTAGTTAATCCTCAATTAATTTTAAATTAATCATTGATCATTGCATCATTAAAAATTATATGAGTTATAGATATTATGTAATTAATTTATAGTCAATTATTATTTAATTAATAGTTAATCATTAAGTAAATATTTTTTAATAATTATATAATCATTAGTTAACCATTTTTTTATTATTAGTTAATTATTACAGATCCATTAATTAAGAATTTCATAATCCTAAATAAATTAATTCATAATAATTAATTAATAACTCGTTAATCATTAATTAATTAATATATATTAATTCTTTACATTAAATTTAATTAATAAATAATTTTTTTGTCAATCAATGAGTAATTATTAGTTAGTAATTCTATGATAATTACTTTTTTATTTGTTATTATTATTTAATTTATTATCTAATCCCGAGTTAAATATTAGTTATTCCAGAACTAATTATTCATTAATAATTCATTAAGCACTCATTAATCATTACATCATAAGTAGTTATAAAATAGTTACGTTATAGTTAATTATTCATTAATTAATAATTAATCATTAGGTAAATATTAATTAATCATTATTCAATCATAAGATATTAATTTTTTATCCACTAGTTATTTATTAACTAATTATTAGTTTAAAATTATTTAATCCTAAATTAATTATGCCATAATAGTTTTATAATGGAATGTTAGTCATTATGTTATTAATAGATATCATTGAGTAACATTATAGTTATATGTTTTTAATTTTTAGTTAATAATTAAGTAATTTTTAGTCAAAAATTCATTAACATAGTGCCCCAACATTTTTGGAGATGTCTCAAGATGATTTTTAGGTGTTTTTTTACCCATGTGTTTTATACATTGGTTGGGTTTTTATTTTTGTGTTTTTTGGGAAATTTGGAGAAAATTGGAAGCCCATGGGGATGTGGATGGATGGAATGGGGTTAGGGATAATTGATCAATTTTCCGAACGAAATGTTTTCCCCCTTATTGGAGAAATAGGAGGTGGTTATTAGTTTGACTAAACTATGGGCCCACCCTCACTGAAAATCACATGCCTTGAGTAGGGGAAAATAGTTTAAAAGAACAGTTGGTTAAATTGTGTGCCTCTTCCAAGGAAATGGTGTTTGTATAAATTATACCATTAGAAATTCAATAAAAAACATAGAGCCCTCATAGTTTTTATTCCCATTCATCCCTGAACCACCAAAAATAAATTTCCATTTTTTTGATTCCCTAGAGAGGATTAAATGGATACTCAAACCCCTTTCATAGAAAATAAAATATCCAATGGAAGGAATTGATAACTATGGCGTATGTGATGACTTCCTCAGTTGGGTTGTCATCTTTCTGATATTTATTTTCCATCAGAAAATGATTTTTCCCTACATTGATGATGTTCTAGAACTATGTTTTGATGAATCATGTTGCTGGGGATCATGCTCTTGGGTTATTATCCTCTATATCTTTCAACGTTGTTTCTTATCATTCAAAACCTTATTTAGATTTATCATTTGGAGAGAATCAATCTACAATATTGGGTTAGGTTTTCTGATTTTCCATTCCCATAGTCTTGATTATTATTCGGTGTATATGATTGTTAAATTTCAAATTCCATGTTGGGAAATTTATTTATAAATTTAATTAATTAATTTATTTCCCCTGTGATTATGAGACCCATCATGGGTCCATATGGACCAATTAGAGATCAAGACCATGCACGATGGGAAACTATGGAGAGATGGGATTTAATTGAAATAAGTATTTATAAATTATACATTGCTGAAAAATGTGTTTACGAAATCAGTTGATAAGTGGGATTATGAAATTAGTTGAATAATAAATTATATAAATGGTTGGAAAAATTGAAATGATTATAGAACCTAGAGATTTTATAATTATGAATGATATTATCTTTAAATTGTTGGTCAGGAATTTATACTCCAAAATCCCATGAGGTTATAGAATATTGATCTATTCCTCTAAGATATATATACATATTTACTTTCATGTGATCATTGAGTTGTGAGATAGAGACTTCTATATAAAATTACACATGTGTTAGTAGACTACTTATCTAGGACCCCAATGAATTTATGTGAACTTGGAATTAAATTAATAATTAATTCCTATGAAACAATGATTTGTGAAATTCTGAAGGTGTTTGATTCAAGCTCCAACATAGGCTGAAGTAGGAATGATTAGTTCTAGTGACACAGTGAAACTATGATCCTATATGGTAAATTATATAATATTATATGTGATAATTGATTATTTATTTAATTATAATTAATTTTTACACAAATATATACACTATTATTGACTACATATTTTTTCAACATCATTGGTGGTGCCATACCCAATTTTACTCACACCCTAATCAAAAATCCTGATTAGTATGTGAAAAAAATTCATGTTTATAGATAATTATATGTACAAGATCCCTATATTATATGGATGTGTCAGGATTTGGGAAAGTGCATGGAAGAGGGAAGCAGACCTGATTTGGGAACCCTCCTGGTAGTTTATAGTGTGTCTTTATTTGGTGTCTTCATTTGAAACTTTATAATGATATGCAACGAAATATTTAATACATTATTTGGGGAAATTATTTTCTTATTTTGAATTCATAATGTGATTCATGGTATTGTATTTTTTTGGGTATTATCTTGGATTGTTGATTATTTTCATTTGGATACTGGTTATTTATTTTCTATATTGTGTTTAATTAATAAAGGTGGAATAGTCTCCCCACATTAGACATTAGACCCTCACTAGTATTCGTTAGATTATTGAATATAGGGAAGTTCATGTGTTGTCACATGAAAAACTACTCTGGGGAATCCGTATGTTGTACCTGATTCTAGATAAAAAAGGTGTTATTAAAGGTTTTTTATTATCTTTTTAGTTGTATTAATATTTTTTTTGCTAGATAAGAGTTTAGGATGATTCGTGTTGGGGTTATGAGCTTGTGAATGGGAATAACTAACCCATTTTGGGTGGAAGCCGAATTACCCATTGTTTTATTGTAGTTCTTTAAATTTTGTTATAGTTGAATACTCTTTCACCTCAGGTGGTGCATTTGTTATGTGATTTTATTGTTTTATGAGGTAATACTCATGGAAATGTATACAATGGAAGTTGATTGTTCATTCTTAATTTTTTGAACTTAGGATTACATGGGACATCTGTCATTTTATGCGCATTAATAAAATCAAGTTATTATTGGGTTGTGGAAAATGAAAATTCTTTTCTTTATTTTAGTATTTTCAAATTTTTTAAAATTAAATGGTGTATATTATGTATTTAATAATTATATATTTTTTGTTATGTGTTAATTTGAAAAGGATAAAATTAATTTCTAAAGGTAAAAATTGATATATAAAAAGGGATTTCAATATATTTCCCATAACCTAGGTGATGGGTTATTGAGGGTAGTGATAGTGCTTCAGTTTTTAACACGTAATATAGAATGGGGGCGAATATTTGTAGCCTTATGTGAATACCATTTTTTAAAATGTGATAATTATTATCTATAAGTCCAAGTACATGTGTTTTTAATTGTAGATAAATACTTCCATGATTATATTATTTTATTGGGTGATAAGAGGATATGGTTGGAAATGTTCCCCCAATAGTGGGACTAGAGGATTAAACAGTTCAATGTGAATGAGTGGGAGAGTAGTTGCAAAAAAAATTCATTCATTTTTAAATTCATAAATTAAAACCCAATGGGTTTTTTATAATATGTTGGACCAGATAGGGAATTTTCAACTATAGCACCCTCTAACCTTTACCAGAGTGGGAGGACCTATGGAAGGTGTGTTCTGAATCGAATCTCTTTTGAAGATCCTTTACCATTTAGAGACACCTATATAGATGAGGGTTAAATAAACTACCAATACATTTCATGAGTCATCAATGTGATGCTGGGAGATTATGACTCGATATGTGTAGCTCGAGATCATGGCTTGGGATTACATTTTAGAGATGTTTCTATTAAACACTTTTACCAAGAGAAAATCATGAATGAGATAATAGAAGGGTTTATGTGGTTGAACCTTGAGATTATGTCCATGGTGGGCTATGACGGGTTCTTCATTTATTTATAGTGATTTGTCCCAACATTGGTAGGAGATGAGGGAACTATATAGAAACATTTTCATGATGGACTTATAGATGATATTGAGTCCCAAGTTATCATTTGTCGGCTGAAGAAGTGTTCTGAAGTGGGGAATCATGCTGTCAAATATAAGGGGAACCTAAAAAGTATTCCAATTAAATATAAGTGGTTTATTATAGATTGGAAAGAGTTACATATTTCATGGCTATGAATAATATCGATGAAAATTTCATCTAGGAAAAAAATCAATGAGATCGGGGATAAGGATCAGTTACAACCAAAATTAACCGAGTATACTACCATTAGTGTGGCTGGCCATGAAAATTTGTTTCAAGTGTTGATGACCACTAGTGGAGTTCCAAACCTATAGTATGATGGGTTACATATAGAGTTATTTTAGAATCACTCGCCAAATGGGAAATGATATAGAATCTATGATGAATTAGCGTACTAAAAGGGTGTATTCAACGACATATCATTTGGGTAACTAGATTTCTTATCACAGTGATTGTAGAAGTATTGGTCATGGTACATCCATAAAATGAATCTTGTATCAATAGGGTAGTGTAGTATAATTAACTCAGACTTCATATATAAGAAGTGAAATAGTGTTTCTGATTCTTTTAGTAGGAAGAGGTAGGCTCAGAATGTTTAGGAGTCCAATTCTATGTGGAAGATAATGGATTTTCTAGTTTAGATGTATATTAAAGACATAGAGGGAAAAGAGAATATGACCCTTCTATACTTATCAGTTGATTCCACACACCAGATGTTGTTTTGGAAGAGGTATTACGAGTATATATTGTGTTTTTTGAGATAAATCTATGATGGTGGGGATTCACATTATGATTTGACCATTAGTAATAATGAGATCATCTATTTCTAAGACTATGTAGTTATGAAAAGAAGTATTCTTGAGAGGCCGATGTGTGAGCTTCATGACTCAATATGGGTGGTGCATCCGAGTTTGGAAAAAATTCATTAACCTATGTCAATATATTTGGTGTTTATAAATTAAAGGTGATATTTCATTTTTTATAACATGATGCTACACATGTCAGTACATGAAGGTTGAACATCAACAATATTGAGGATTATTATAGCCATTTCCCATTATGTAAAGAAAGTGGGATGATGTTTCCATGGACTTTTTGGAAGGTCTTATAAGGATCCTTTATAATCATGACACATTTTTGGTGATTATTGACTATTTGAAAAAAAATCCATTTTCATTCTTGTTCGGTAAAATTTTATAATTGAAAATTTGGGTGATATGTATGCTAGAAAGATAGTTA
The DNA here is from genome assembly GCA_963277665.1 of Viscum album. Lineage (NCBI taxonomy): Eukaryota > Viridiplantae > Streptophyta > Magnoliopsida > Santalales > Viscaceae > Viscum > Viscum album. The sequence continues at coordinate 369,625,228 of OY728132.1, read as the reverse complement.
TTTTTATGGGGATCTAAAAATCATAGTTTAAGACCATGACTCATGTCTTAAATAATTCTTATTGTAGGACCAATAGAAGGATTTGGGTACCCAGGTATTCTTGGGTACAACTTTCCAACCATAGGCACCTGGGAAATACTAGCACACAATCAAGGTTCTAGAGGACATGTTGAGAGAATACGTCTTAGATTTTTTTAGGTCTTTGAGAATCAATTTTTGACCCTTGAGTTCTACTATCACAATATCAATCAAGATAATATTCATAGGGTACAATATAACGTGATTTAAGGTAATCCTTGTAGACCAATTCATTATTGGATGGGGGGTTTAGTCAGACTAGTTGGGACTAAGCCTCATGCAAGATATGTCAGAAGATGTTTAGTTGTTTAAAAAATATATTTTTATGGGTCATATTATGAAGAATTAATATACTAATCATCTTCGATTAACTATTAAGATTATAGTGGATGATCATGTATTCTTTCGGTTGATGTAGATATTTGGTCACCATTGGATTTGGGACACTACTATAATTTTAAAATTTATCCACACTTATTTATCCATAGTTTAAAAAAATCATGGCTAAATCGTGTTATATCAACATGGTTTTTAAAAAACAGTGACTTTTTCCACTGAATTTCAACCTTTCATGTGGCTTTCCTCTCTCGCTCGTCGACTCACCTCAAAACCCTTATCCTCTTCCTCATGGACTCTTCCTCACAGAATCTTCCTAGCCACTTTCATCTGATCGTCATCTAAACATCATCCTCACCCGATTCTACCACCCAACCTCCCACTATCCTCCTCTAATGATGCATCCTCCCAACCTCAGGGCGATTCCCCTATGATGACGCGGCCACCCAACATCAAGAAAATCCACCTACGATGATGCAACCACCCATCCTCGGGACAATCCTCCTCCGACAATGCGACTAGCCAACCTCCCTGCGATCCTCTTCTTCTGACGAAAATCCTGATCTTCCTCCACCTTAGGGCCACACTCCTCTTTGACTCACCAATGTTTAATGTTTTTTTAGTATTCAAACATTCCAGGTGCCCCACTATTTCTCACTAGTGGGTGGTCCATAAGTCATAGTTTGTGAGAGGCCTATGGTAGGGTGTTTTAGTGTTTGTTTTCTATTTCCTCAAATAATTATTATATTTATGTTATTGTGGTTTCAATTTTCTATGATTTTCTCCAATGCCTAGAAGCATTCATATGAACCAGGATGGTTTTAATTCCGCACATGCCCTATGATTTTTTCCACGGAGAAGGTTTTCATTGATTTCAAATCCAAATCCTCTTTAATTTTCATTGGGTAAGATTCATTTGTTTCAATTTACTATCTTCTTAATTGTCACATTTTTCATTGATATAGTTTATTTATTTTCACTTTTTGCATCAGGTGTGAATGTTTTTATTTTTTTGACATTCATTGGGTTTTATTTTCTTATATAGTTTAAATATAGAAATTCTAGAAATCAAACTTTATAATGATATGATTTTATGTTGGGTGGTATCGATTCTAGTAGTGTTAGTTTAATTCCATTTATTTTGGATTTTTCCCAATATATATTTTTTAGTTTAGATCTATATCTTTAGGTTTATATTTTAGTGAATCAATTTGTTTGAATTACATTGATTTAGTTAGATCCTTGTATATTTAATTAGGATTTATTTAAACATGGTTTATTCTATCATTTCTAGTAGAATTAGTATATGTTCTATTTGATTTGGATCGGGTCACTTCAATTTGGTTTATTTTATGTCCATATCTTATGGTTCTTCTTAGTTTAGTGAATCAATTTGGTTTTATTATTTTTGTTATGTTAGAGTATTTGGATCAACATGGGTTTTATTCATGGTTGATGTTATCATTGGTGATGGTCATTTTGGGTTTTATAATCATGTGGAATTTGATGATGGTTTGTCTGTTGTTTGTTCAAGATTTTCATGATTCAATGATGAACATTGTATTTCCGGCGAAACTAGGTTACAGGCAGTGGTGTTTAGTATAATTGGTATGGAATTTTCAATGAGGTGATGCATATTGGAAACATTGAGTTGATTGATAAAAATGGGGATATAATAATCGTGATAGTGACTGATGACACAGATCATTAGGTGTCACATGATATCATCTCTCACATAGATCTCGAGACGTGTCTTATCTCCTACCAAATCAATGATGCGTAGCTGCACTACTTACTATGATTAATTTTATAATTTGATTTTTTGTTCCAGCCTGTAATTTATTTGTGGGTATTTTGGTAATCTATTATGTCTGTTCACACTTAACCAAATAAAGATTTTTTCTAAAAATTACTAAACAAAGAGGAGTTAGAGATTTCATTCAAGGAAATTAAATATTTTTTATAGTTTAGGTTAGTTTGGTTAGGGACCCATTCGTTATTTTATATCAGTTCTATTTATATCAGTGGGGTGGGGATAGTAGTGGGAGTAGTGGGGGTGAAGCAGCGGGCATGGGATAGGGTGGGTTTAGTGGGGTGGGGCATCAATGGGGTGGGGATAGTATGGGTGGGGGGGAGGGGGTAAAGGGGGCGAAGGAGGGGTGTAAGGGGGAGGGAGGGTGTAGGTTTGGGTAAAGGAGGGGTGAACGTTCAGTATTTGGTGCAAATTTGACAAATGATTCTTCAATAATACTCTCCCGGATGAACCAAATGCCATTTGGTAGGGTAGATTTAGAGTGATCTGCAGCCACAAAACTAGTTACAAGAGCTGCAACATCTGAGTGTATAACTGTCTTTCCAAATCATAAGTTTGACCTAGCCAATCCTCATGCCCATGTACCATATGAAGTAACTGAAATGAAACCCTCACTCCATTGTCCACAAATAAAAAAACAAAATCCTCTTTAACAAGCATGTTCAATAATAAATTTCTTGTTTCACGTTGTCTGGATTCTTTCTTGGATAAATTACAGCCAAATACTCTTCATTTCATCAGTTCTTTATGCATGTTTTGTAATTTAGTAGTACCCCACCCCTCACCCCCCCAAATAAACATATCATGTAAATATTGAAGAAGTAGGGGGAGTGGGAGTGGTTGGTGTAGCAGGGGGAGGGGGAGGGGATATACAGGCCAAGGGGAGGGGGAGGGGCTAGTGCAGCAGGGGGAGAGGTGGGGCAGGCGCAAAAGGGGGGGGAGGGGCTCTGCAGGGTGGGAGGGGGAGGGGCTGGTGTAGCAGGGGGTAGAGGTTGTGTATGGGAGGGGGAGGACCTGGTTCTTCCTTATGGAGTAATTATCTAGATCACTTTTGTGGGATTGCTTTCTTGTACTATTTCCAAAAATTCATATTTTGGTTGTCTAGACCCTACTTGAATATAGATTTTGGTGGCATGGTTCTTCTTTAACATTTTGATGTGATATAGATTCTGAATTTTTAGTTTTTCATGTATCATCATATATGTGGTTAGAAACAAATTTTCCCAATGAATCACTTTATAGGTATATAAGAGTATCCAATTTCTTGGTTCCCCTCTTCTTGATATTCTTGATTTGAATTTTAGACAAATGAAATTCTTAGGATCTGTTTAACATTGAATTTAGTTTTTGGTTTGTCGTTTATTTTAGACATTATAGGGGGTGTACATGGGGTCTTTTGGGGTAGTGTAAGGGAATGTGAGGGTGTGTAGGGGTGGCGGGTGTGTAGGGGGTGGGGAGGGTGTGTGTGTAGTGGGTGTGTGTAGGGGGTGTGCTTGGTACACGGGTAGGGGGTGTGTGCAGGGGGTGGAGGGAGTGTGTGTATTGGGAGGAGGGACTGTTTGTAGGGGTATTGAAGTGTGCATTGGAGGGGGGAGGTGTTGTGCCACGGTTGTGTTGTGGTGTTCAAGGGGTGTCTGTTGGGTGTGTGCATGGGGTGTGTAGGGTACAGGGGCGGGGGATGTATCGGAGAGTGTGCATGGGGAATGCAGGGTGCAGGGGGTGGAGGGAGTGTGTTCTGCGGGAAGGAAGTGTGCATTGGAGGGGGGGAAGGCGGTGTGCTAGGGTTGTGCTATGGGGGGATGGGGGTGTGTGTTGGTTGGGTGTAGGGGGTGTGCAGAGTATAGGTGAAAGAGATATGTGGGAGAGTGTGCAGGGGGTGGATGGAGTGTGTGAAGGGGGAAAGAAGTGTGCTGTGGAGGGGGTGTGATGGGGTTGTGATGGGTGTGTGTTGTGTGTGAATGGGGGAGAAGCTGGGTTCACCATGAAATGTTTTTCAAAAATGTGTTTCTAAAAAGATTTTTTTCTTTATGTTATACAATGTTTTTAACAAGAATGTGTGCTTTTGTAAAGTCAAAGTTTTGGCATGTTTTTTTCTTTGATGAATGGGTGTTTTTGAAATTTTTCATCTTTATTAATGATTATGTTATTTTTTATTGGGATGTACATATCAATCTGAATATTATTTTTTTTGTGGTTGGTTATGGATTCATGTATCATTTATCATGAATAGTTGACATAATGATCATATATATATAAGAAGTGGTCGTATCTCAATTATTTTCCCACTATTTTTTATAGGTGGTTTCTTATGATGAGGCTATTTCTATCCACTGCCATAGAAGATAGTGAGTTCAACCTCATATTAGGGAAATTTTTATTCCATTTTTTTCTTTGGTCTAATTTTAATTAGGGAATTTTTTATTTTTGGGTTCCTTATATTTTTATTGTGTGTTTTTGAGTCTCATTGAAGAGAATAACCTCACATTCCCAAACTCTCTTGAGGGCATGTACATAGGGGGTAGAGCATCTTTATGTATATGCAAAGTTTCATATGCCTGAAGGATGGATGAAATAGGTCAGATTTGTCATTGATTAAAATTTTTTAAGCTCTGAGTGTGGCCTGATTCCATTAAAGTAGAGTCCATCTCCTAGCCTCTTTAATTCAAGAATTTAAATTGAATTTAGCTGCCTTCTTAAACCTTATTTTTTATATTAAATTTAAATTCTTGATCAATTTTTAGTTAAAATAATTTTTTGTTCAATAAAAATGTCATGGTTTAGTAATTAATCTCCTCCAATGGAGGAGTGCTTTCTGTGAAAACTCGTAGTGGTAGTTTATGCTTATAGGGTTTTCTTACCATTATTGTATTGATGTTTTCCTTGCTCAAATAATATTTGATCACCTATAGATAATCAAATAACTTAGTACCACACTACTTGGGGAAGAATTATTTCTTCTACTTAAGACTTTACCTCACTTAATAATGAAAACTCGAATACAAAAATAAATCTTTTGAAACACAGATTATAATATTGTCCTAGCTTTAGTTTCAAATCACTACACCCAAATCATGAAAAATATTTTGCATGTATGTTGATCTTTCAACATCATGAATGTATAAAAATACATTGCATTATCTTCTCAATGTAAAATTTAAAACAAAACAAAATTATAAAATTCACACCTTCATGTATTCATAATTTCATCCGTATATATGTTTTTATAAAAAACAAACAAAAATCACCTAAATTCATGGGTTGTTATGGTTAAACTAAAATTATTTCATGAGAGCATGTGAACATGCATGAATTTGCGTATATGTTTTTCACATTGAATCTCAACCACACACTATCCACTTGGCACACTCACTATTCTCACACACTGTCTTCCTTCTTGTGTATTCACCTTATCACATACTAAACAATTGGAAAAACTTTGAACAAACTAAAATGTGTAATAATTTTATCATTTTATTATTATCAAATATTTCTTGCAAATATAAACATTTCATATATTCTATACATATACATCAATCATATGAAATTATATTTCATCCCTCTTTCACAACCATATGAATGTTTACTTCCCTCCAGACTTGTGCACATTATTCCTTCATGCACAATATACACGCTTTACTGTCCAGACCATCGTTTAACTATGATCATGTATTAATTATTTATAATATTCATGAAATCCTTGAGATACAAAATGTTCTATCATGAGTTCTTCATGGAAAGTAGTTTCTTCATGAAGATAATGAGTGTGAAAATCACATATTATTTGCATCATGGGAACTCTCTTCTACTTCACACAAAATAGCATCTACGAAAATTTTCTTTTCATGAAATAGAGTGATTCTTGATTGATGTATTTCACTAGAAACCAAATCCTATCAAACTCGATAACATATTTTGGGTGTAGGAATCTGTATTTATAGTCAACTAACAATCAACTCAGAACGTGCACACTTTCTAACATTCACTACTCTGAGAATCGTCATCATGGATAACACATATTTTATTCATGCTACATTTCTTTAGTTTATTCTTCATTTATACATGCTATGATGATCAAATAGGATGTTCAAGTGACTACATAACATCTTCCCTTTTATTCATTTTCGACAAACCTCATCTTCTGATGAAGTTTTCCATCGAATCATTCTAAAACCATTAATATCTTTCTCTATTATAACTTCATCGGAAATTGACCTTCCTAGAAATAAAAAAAACTCAAAATCTATAGTTCATCACTGATTAATATTTTTTGAAGAATTTCTTCACATCAAACCATTTCTCGTCAATGCTTGAGTCTTGGATCATCAAACACCATGAGTTGATCAGTTTCGACCTTGGCTTCCATGGTAAAAACCATAGGTTGAGCTCATTTGGAAAGGTGGATGGAAATAAACCTTTTATTATTTGGAATAAATGTATAATTGTGAAAAGGGACCTTAAAGTTGTTTGGGAAACTGTAAAGTATCAGGAACCATAAATTTTTTTTGAATCAAATGTATGAAAATTGGATGAACCTTTGGACATATCCGTAAAACATGAATGTTGATCCTTATGGACTATTTAGTGAATTTTAGGAAATTTTGTTGTTCAACCTCAATAACTTCTTCTCAACCTTAAAAAAATTTAAAATAACCTTATGAAATATTTCATGACATCATTACCAAATATCAAAAAGAAACATATGAAGTGAACTATATATAATGAAAACCAACAATAAAATTTATCAATTCAAAATAAAATATTAATATTCAGTAAATTATGAAACTTACCAGAAGAATAAAACTTGTTCCAACAATGGAAACTAAAAATGTAAACATGAAACATTTAGATATTACTTGTGAAATATGAATTTCCATTAAAACCATCTTCAAAATAATATTTATATTTAAACTTATATGGATGTCAATCTTTGTATAAGACACTCAAATATTGAACACACACAAAGTCATGAAATGCATTGATCCTAAAACATAAGATTGAATATACTACCCCTTGTGATAGTACTTAGTTGTTGACAATGTCGGGGCAATGTTCATGGGGAAGGAACGGGTACAAGGGGCAATGGGGGTACTATTAGGGAGGGGGGATGGTAGGGGTAGGGGGGATTGTCGGGGGAGGGGTTGGGGACTGGCAGGGGCAGTGGGCTGGGGGACAGGCAGGGACAGGGGGACTGGCATGAAGAGGGGGGATAGGTAGGGGAGGAGGGCACTAGCAGGGGGACTAGGGTTGGAGCACTGGAAGAGGCAGGGGCAGGGGGTGGGAGACTGGCAGGGGTAGGGGGATTGGTCGGGGGAGGGTGGGGGGAGTGGGTGTGGGGGACTGGCAGGGGAAAGGGAAGGGGGTGGGGGACTTGTAGGGGTAGGGGAATGGGGGACTATAAGGGGTAGAGGGTGGGGGACTTGCATGGGTAGGGGGGATTGGCAGGAGGGAGGGGTGGGGGAAAGGCAGGCGGGACTATCAGGGGGTGGAATTTTCAGATTTATAACTTCATCCAATGAACTATGGATAAATCATGTGAGAATGACTTCATTGTAGATATTTATATAAAATCTAAATGGAACTCCAAATGAGAGCCTACCACATGAAGATATATGGATCGACACATGAAATATTGTTTATCCATCACACATTAGTTCAGTTGGAGACCGTTTTTTTCCTATAATTAGTTCATTTATTCTATTTTTTGGTTATATGACTATATTATTCTTGTATATTGAGTTATATTCTTTTTGAATTTTTTAATATGTTTTGTTTTACCATAATTTTATTGTATGAGCACTAATATGTTCTACCTTATGTTGTAGGTACTTCTGATCCAGTTGTGGACTTCTTTGATAGTTTGTCTTCTAGGGACACTCATGTAAGTGCAGTTATGTGTTTTTTTTAATATTTGGATTTGTTTAATTCATAGTATGTAAGTATCTCTACTTTATAAATTAATTTTGATAGGGAGTACCACAATGATATTTTGTGTGATAAATAGATTAACTCATTATCATTTTATAACATTGTTTTAAACCCATGAAATATATTTAGTGTCTGGGAAATTTCACCAGTGGTCAGTAGATCCTCTGTCTTGATACAAGTCAATGGGTTGGGATTTTAGTAGGGAGGGGGACTGGAAGAGGTTGAGCAGAGGGGAAACTGGCAGGGGGGTAGCAGGGGCAGGGGGGACTGGTAGGGGATAGGGGAAATTGATAGGGGTGGAAGACTAGAAGGGGTAGGGGGAGGAGAAATGGGCGGGGGGGGGGGGGGGCAGGATTGGAAGGGGGATGGGAAACTGGAAGGTGGGAAAGACTAGAAGGGGTGGGGGGAACTGGTAGGGGGAGGGGGGAACTAGTAGGGGACTGGTAGGGGGAGGGGACTGGTAGAGGAGGGGATTGTAAGGGGGAGGGGTCACTAGCAGGGGGTGCAAGGGTTGGATTGGGGGGGTCTAGGGGGTGTGCAGTGTGCAGGGGGTGGGTAGAGGTGTGTGTAGGGGTTGGGGTGGGAAGGGGGTGTGCAAGGTGATGGGGAAGGGGGGGTTCCACGGGGGGGGGGGGGGGGGGGCTGGGTTTTTGATAGGGGTAGGGGGTAGGGTGTGGGGTGTGGTCATGGGGGTGCAGTGTGCAGAGGGTGTCTTAGTGGGAGGGGGTTCTCTCCATGTGGGAGAGGTGTTCAAGGGGTTGTCCGGGGGGTGTTATCCATGTGGGTGGGGGGATATCCAGGAGGGGGTGTCCAGGTGGGAGGGGTGTCTATGGGGGTCAAGGTATTTTCATGGGGGGTGGGCTACTGCAGGGGTGGGGGTGCAAGGGGGTTGTCTAGGGGGGTGGACAAGTGCAGGGGGTGTTCAAGGGGAGTGTCCGGGGAGTGGGCTACTAGGGGGGTTCAAGGGGGAAAGGGGGATGTCCAGGGGGTGCAAGGGGGCTGTCTAAGGGGGCATGGGGGAGTATGGAGCTGTCTAGGGAGGTGTAGACGGCTGTCCAGGGGTGCATGGGGTTGCAGGGGGATGTCTAGGCGGAGAAAGGGGGTGTTCAGGGGGGGTGTAGGGGGGGGGGACTAAACCTATTTTTCCTATACCATGTAAAACATATCTCCACGGTTTTAATTGTGGGAATAGGATCCAAGTTCTACGGTTTTGACTGTGGCAGTAGGGGTTAGTTCCACGGTTGAACTGTGGAATTTGGGGGCATAATTCCATGGTTTTAACCGTGGAAGTTCCCACTATTTCCATGATTTTAACCGTTGAATTATGCCCCCTAATACCACTGTTGAACCATGGAACTAGTTCCCTACTTCCATAGTTAAAACTGTGGCACTAGGCGCCTACTGCCATAGTCTGAACCGTGGTTGTAGTTTTGACCTACTGTCATAGTGATAGCAACCATAATTTTCCAAAACTATGGCCATAGGCTATTACCATGGTTTTCAGTCCTACAACCACAGTTCCAATCCATGGCCATAGGTTATTTTTCTACTTGTGGGGATAGATAAAGTTGGCTCCCAAGATTGGTGGATCGTATGAGATTATGGAGAGAATCGGAATAGTGGAATGTCAATTGGGTATTACAAAGGAGTACAATGTCATGCATGATGTTGTTTATATATAAAAACATTGATAGTATCACCCTGACCATAATGTGATCAATATTGATGACGTTGAACTTGAGGCTGATGCGTCCTTTGAGGTGCATTAGAATCCTGTTTTGGGTCACATTGAGAAAGTGTTGTAGGGAATGGTCCTGTCAATGGTCCAATTACTATGGGAGTATGGATGTTTTCCTGAGAAAATGTGGTAGAGGGAAGTAGATATATTGGCCCATTAGGATGAAATTTTCACCTCAGAGGCTTAATGATGCATGGGAGTACAACTCAAGGATGAGCTGTAATAAGGTGGGAACATGGTAAGACCCTGACCTGTTTGGAGAATCTTTATGCCAGTTTCTAGGTATTCTATTATTATTTTTTATTATACCTTTGTTGGGAAAATATTTTGGGTTATATAAGGTATATTTACTGAAATTTGGAATCCCATGGTGATGTTCATGTTTGGCTCATAGATGTGAGAAATTTTTTCTTTTCCCTAGGAAACTATGCACCCATTTTTTGAGCCACAAATAGATGGGGCATATTTTAACTAAAATGTTTGTCCATAATTCATATACCATTTACCTAGAGTTAGTGTATATTTTTAGGTTTTTCACAGATTTATTCAAACCATGTTCCACATAGGAAAATTGTGTACCCCAGGAGTTTGGGTGCACATTTTTCAATATTGTGTTCCTCTACATAGGAAACCATGTGTTGGGGAATTAAACCAAGGAATATTTTATAAAAAATTTCCAAACCCGCTATTTTTTGTTACAATTCTCCCCACTCAATAGAACCTATCATCACATGATTTTTTAGGATATAAAAAATATTTCATGGCTCCTTGAATCCCATTCTAGGTAAATCAATGATATGGTTGAAGGAATCGACACCTCTCAGTATATGATATCTTCCTCGTTTGAGTTCTTACCTCTTTCCCATTTTACATTAATTAGGAATGGGATTATTATCATCAATATCAATGGTTAAAATATTTCATTTGATGAATCTAGTTTCCTTGGGTTCTGGTTCATTGGTTTTGATCCTACATCTCCAGTAATGTTGTGATTTCAATCGTTCTTCACCTAATTTTGGGTTATGACTTGGTGAGATTTCATCAACAATCTTGAGGTAGGTAATGTAATTTTAAATTCAAATAGTCTTGATTAAAATTTAATTCATGTTATTATTCAATTGAAATTTACATATTTGTAATTTCAGTTTAATTTTAATTAATTAATTAGTTTCCCTTGTGATTAGAAGACCCTTCATGGATCTCGTTGGACTAGTTATTGTTTAAGACAAGACTTGATTGAAATTATACGTTGTGTAATATAATTAAAACGGTAATTTATGAATTATTAATGGATGATAAATGGGATTAGGAAATTGATTATGAAATGGGATTATGAAATAGAATGAGTAATAGATTATGGAAATGGTTGATAAATGGGTAATGAATGTGGAACCACGACATATGATAATTGTGAATACTATGAACATTGAGTTATGGGTCAGAGACTACTACTCCAAATACCAGTGATGTTATAGAAGTATTCTCTAGAACCCCTATATATATAAATATTCATAGGATCACGATGTTGTGGGATTGGGATCGCTACTACAAATAACCATGGGGTTCCAAAACAATACTCGTAGACCCCCAACGTATTTATGTGAACTTGTAATTAAATGAATAATTAAACACCATGATAGAATGATCTGTAAAATTACTATGGTGTATGTTTCGCAATCCTAAATGGGCCAAAGAAGGTATGATAGGCTAGGGTCTCACCCTAAAAATGTGGTCATGTGTAGTTCATTAAGGTATATTAAATATGAAAATTGTTTACATATTAATATTTACTTTATTATTTAAAAATCTGCATACACTATTATAGACTAGATATTTCTTTAGATATCATTGGTGTTTGAAAAATATATTCTACTAACATCATACATAGGATTCGTTGTCAGTACATAAATGGACTTCATGTTTATGGGATATAATAAGGATAAGAGCATTATGTTAGATGGTTGAGTTGGGATTCAGTATTGAGAATATATGTGGGAACCAAACATGATGTCATGACCCACATATGAGTTGTTAGTCTGTCTCTTTTTTTGTGTTTTCTTTAGTAACTTATGACTATTATGAAATAACATATTCATTTATTTGTTTTGGATATTGTTTTACTATTTTGGATTCATCTTGTGATTCTTGGTCTTATATAATTTTGGTATTTTCTTTCTTATATTTAATTATAATTTGGATATTAGTTATTTATTTCTGCTAGTGTACTTATATTAAAAAGGGGCAGTCTCCTCTCATTACGCATTAGACCCTCCCTTCTAGTTGTTAGATTCTATTGTATTGAGATGCGTGCATGAGGTTATGTGACGAACTAGCTCAGGGAACCAATATGTGAAACCAATGATAGGATGTCACAATTAATCACTAGATAATTATTTTTTATTCATTAGTTAATTATTATATAATCACTAGTAAAATATTATTGCATCCAAAATTAATTTTCCTTACACATTTATTAATTACTTATTAATCATTACTTAATTAATATTTTTGTACGTCATAGTTATATATTTTTTAACTACTTTTCATCATCATTTAATAAGTTTTTAATCATTATTTAATCAGTAGTTAATCTTTTTTTATTCATTAGTTAATTATTATCTATTAATTAGTTAAACATTATTTAATTATAAATTAATTTTTTAATCTAATTTTTTAATCACTATTTAATCATTACTGAATTAATAGTTAAATACGTTGTAATTTATATTTTTCTATTGATTTATATAATTATTTAATTATTTGATAATCATTATTTAATCATTATTTAATGTATACATGATCCCAAGTTAGTCCTATGTTAATAATAGTTTATTAATTATATAAAAAATCATTAATTGTATGATATTAATTATTTAATCAATACGTATGCCTTATATTTTAATTTGTTATTCATTAGTAATTTATTAGATAATTATTCATAAAACGTTATGTCAATAAATTTATTGATCATATAGTTTGTATAAACTAATAATTATTGCACTAATAATAAAAAATTACTATGTTATACTAAATAATAATCTTATTATAATAATAAATCCATTAATTTTACTAATTATAAATTCTTTACTCAAAATTTATAAATAATAAAAATTATTTATTAATATTAACTATTTTTTCCAAATTGTATCTAACTAACAAAATAACCATGTAATTAACATATTAAAAACTACATAATAAAGGAACAATATTATAAATAAATATCTTTAAAATAAACATGTAATTATACATCTAAATGATTCTTCGTGAAATTTAGAACTTCTTTTAGCCAACCAAAAATGTCGCGCACAATTGAGGAAACATTAGGAACAACATAGAGAGTGTGAGGGAGTGTAATTAGAAAGATAAATTGAATTTGGTGAGGATTAGGGGAGGAGTGGGTGCCTATTTATTGGGAGTGTGGGTGGTGGAGGCATCACCAATTCTGTATTTTTGATGTCATCAATCTAGGTAAAAGAGTGGAAAAAGAGAAATCATGTTGAATTTATTTCAATATAAATAAAAGTTAGCATCAATGATGTGTTCATTCTGTCATAGTTGAATATTTTTTATTAACCTATAATTATTTTTATACATATTATTTACAAAAAAAAGAATAACATTTGAAACATGAGGGAAGACCACGTCATGCTTCACGCGTGACCATTAACGGTCACTATCACCAACACCCCGTCCAGAAAATCCCTTCCAAAAATAATTATAGTAGAACGTTCTTCATCATTAATAACAAACATCAATATCTATAGACACTAAACTAACCAATTATAATGAGAAAACATACCATTAAAACCATCAAATAAATAGAGGACAAGCCCCTGAACTAAAAAAAAAATCATCACTGCTATGGCGATAAACAAACCAAAGAAAAACCCTTAAAGAAGCATGATATTTAAAAAAATAATTTTTTATTGAACTAAACCACTTAAAATAACTGATATCAACAAAACAAAAAAAAATTCATCATGTATAATGGGAGATTTAAAATATGGCCTCGTAGAAAGGTAATGATGAATGAAGAATGAATAAAAATAAAAAGAATATCATGAGCAATGACATCACTCAATGAGAGGATTTTGGGGAGAAATCCATAAAAATAAAACTAGTGGTCAATAAAGTGTGGGTTAAGGAGAATGTGGAAATTAGATATGTTTCAAATAAATTAGTGATTTATTTAAAAGGAAAATTTCTTATATATCATAATTTTTTCTATATCAAGGGAATTGGATTTAAAATCTTCATGTCAAAATTTAATATTTTTATTTTTTGTAATTATATAATATAGTGGAATTTTGGAGAAAATAGTAAATTATGATATTAATATTAATGAGCTATTATGCAATCAAAATGAATTGAAAATTACGTAATAGAAAATTTAGTGTCTTTATTGGCCATAAATATGTACACTCATTGAAATAATATATTTTAGAAAATAGAATTCATTTTCTTACCCAATATTGATTTTTACAAAGACTAAAATATATTTTATGATTTTAGAATATAATTATTTTTAGGAAATTTAAATCCCATGTAAAAAATAATATAATTTTTGTTGGATTGGTTCACAGTATTATAAAAGTAAATATGAAATTCCTTATATTTGAAATATCAATGTTTAAATCCAAGAGAATGATAATGGTTTTGAAGTCTTCCACAACCAAAATCCCATGGTTAATATTTATGAATTAATATAGAAATATAAGTAATTTTATATAAATAAAAAGTTATTATTACATTAATATGCTCAAAATCATTAATAATAGATTTTCACACATTTTCCATTTCAAGATGTTTGTATAAGAGAGTTATCTTGACAAGACTTAAAAAATCTATAACAATTTCTCTCTTGATGTCTGTAGTAATAGTTTACCCAAAGAGATGTAATAGCTTAAGGGTACCAAAAAATGTGTAGATTTATCTATTGAAATTGAAAATATAACGATATAAGGTTTTCATTCTCATCGTTTTGTATGGGACATAAAAATGTATAATATTTTGAAATGACCCAAGGTCATTACCCTTTAAAATAATATATTATTTATAACAACCGATATTCTTTATCAGACACTTAATCATGTTTTATTACATAAAATATTCACTCGATACATCATAGAACATCGAGAGGTCTAGTTTCTTTGGGTATTATGAAAATTAAATAAAGACTTAAAATAAGAAACACATCATCTTTATGGAAAACTTGATTTACAAGACCACTACATTCCATCGTACTTAGCATTTCATGGTATAACCTGAGGACATTTATAAGAAAATGGTGAGATATAAAGCCTAGTTAGGGAGTAAACAAGGAATAAAATGAAGGATACAATATATGTTATGCAATATTCATACCAATGGAGCATAAGAGAAACATGAACATAAATGCATGATATAGCATGACTATCATAACATGGAAATGTGTTAGTAACACTTAATAAGGTATTAGCATGATCCAAGGATCATTAAACATGAGTCATGAGTAAACCCTCATTGAACATGAATTATATTGATTAAACCCTCATTTCACTTGATTTATCATGAAAATAATCTTTACCCATGCATTGGAGTACTATCAAGGCGCACCCTTCTTAAACATTTCATTTCATGCATAAGTGTGCCACATGGATCATAAAACATGGATTCATTAAACATAATCATTTATTCCATGGTAAAGTAATGTTTCATTCATACATGAAAAAATATAATAAATAATTAAATGTGCATAAATGTGAATACCATTGATACAAAAATATGTATGGTATTTAATACACAAGGACTTTGGATTGGAAAATCGTGTTTCAATTTCGGTAGTATAACGAAATGACATAAGAACTCATAAAAAAGGCAGATGAGAGAGAAAAAGGTGTCTCATAATATTTACATAAAATTGACAGTAAATGGTTAATATAGATGCGTTAATCAACATATGTAATTGAATTTTTATTCATAATAAAAAAGAATGTATTCAATGTAAATGAGGAGAGAGAAATTCCTTACCAAATTTCGGTATGGTAATAGGTATACATGGTGAAAATTTATGTGAGGGAAAGGGGTGTCTCTTCATTCAAACACAAATAGGATAGTATTGGGGAGGTTATGAATCATACCACAATATTTATAATTGTAAATAAAAGGGAATAACATTATTAAGAAACTTGTATAAAATGAGAAAGGAAGTCATCCCTTACTTGGAAGTGTGATCGCAAAGGCTTGGGAGGTGATTTTGAGAGGCTTCTTGGGAGCTTATGGCACCTTGGGAGGATTCTAATGAGAGGAGGTAATATTTTGGATGAACGCTAAAGGATTTTAGTGATGAGGATGTGGGTGCTTGGGTGGGTTTATATAGAAAATGAGAGTGAATTATTAATTATTTAGGTTTTTGAAACCACGCATTAAACTAATAAAAACCAGAAACCAAACCATGGTTTTTTCCCATGATTTTTTCCAAAAAAGAGTGTATTGGAGGGTCCAGTAAGGATTTGTAAAATAAATAAAACAAACTTAAAATAACATTATTTTAATGGTAAAACATATTTTGACCGATCAAAATATTTATAAAATTTCATTACATCACTATTGGGTCATTATGATTTCATAAAACACATTATATATTTAAACGATATTTAATTTTAACCCAAAAATTCTACAGTCTAAAAAAATTATGAAAAAATAACCATTGGATAATTTTGATGTCCTGATTCGAAAAATATTTTTTATTTTATCTAAATAATTTACAAATTCATGAATTTTTACTTTTAAAATAATAACTGACATTTACGGGAAATTCATAGGTTTTGACAAAAATAGATTTCAAACCATAATAAAAATAACAATTTTATTCATAATAATTATATGATCATTTATATAATATAATAAGTAATTTAGTAATAATATTTAATTAAAATATTATTTAATTAAAAATTCCATTAATTCATCAAAATAGATTTCTTAATTAACTAAAATTGCTATTTTCTCTTTAAAAACTATTTACAAAGTAACAATAATAGAATGAATGTATATTCTCTATACAAAAATAATGTACATAATCATAGTTCTATGGTTTTTTTACATAACCCTTTATAAAACGCACATAATATTGAAGGGTAATGTGTGCGATGGTGACAGACTCTTGAGGTGGCTCAGATTACATCGATCAGGTGGTAATCTCTATCAACTTCCACTTCTCCTATAAGTGGTTCCATTTGACCTTAAAGTGTTGAATCTTTGCATTGTCTTGGTCAAGAGTGAATCCCAATGATGCCACCTCCTTTCTGAGCTTTGACAAATGGGATTTTTATAGAGCAATTATATTGGATGATGCGATCGATTCCTTTGTATGAGTAAATTGGATTTGTTAAAGCCCTATATTTTTACTAATCATGTGATCACTGTTCAACAACTATATTAGCAATGGTCACAATTTTTAATAGTATTTTAAAATACAAAAACCTAAAATCAAGGAAGTACATATGTTTTATATAACCATTTTACATAATAAGGAATTTAATCTGATCAAGAGGAATTTTCATTAAGAAATGTTTGGGTCGTTACAATATTCCCCCCTTAAAAGATTTCACCATCAAAATTTCCTTTTCCTACATTAAAACAGATGAGGGTAACTTTTCTTCATCACTTTCTCTGATTCCCACGATGCTGATTCAAACTTGGGGTTTCACCACAACACCTTGAAGATGGGCGTTGTCTTATTTCATAGAACTTTTATCCTACAATCAAAGATCTTCACTAGATTCTCTTCATATGAGGGTTCATTCTCCAATGAACCACCTATAGATTGAGTAAATTTGATGGGTTAGGTATGTACTCTCTCAAGAGTGATACATGGAATACATCATGTACTTGAGCTATGTTAAGTGGGAGTTCTAGTCTATATTCCACTGCTCCAATGAGATCAAGGATCTAAAAAGGTTCAATAGAACATGGAATAAGCATTCTCTTATTCCCAAATATCACAAATCTATCCCATAGTGATATGCTAGGAATACCATGTCTCTAACATCAAAATCATGGTCTCGTCGATGATTATCAACATAGATCTTTTGTTGAATCTAAGCTGATTTAATGTGATGTTGGATTGTCTTATCCATCTCCATCATTTCTCCAACCATTTATGGACATAGGTTTTCTCTCTCTCCAACTTTATCCCAACATGTATGTGTTCTACACCTCTTCCCATATAGGGCCTCATAAGGATCCATTTGGTTGCTTGAGTGGAAACTGTTATATTAAGAGAACTCAACTAAGGGAAGATGTTGATCCCATACCCCTTTGAAGATCATTGAGCACACTCTCAACATTTCCTCAAGTGTTTGGATAGTCAACTCAGATTGGACATCATATTGAGGATGATAAGACATACTAAAGTTCAGCTCATTATCCAGAGCATGTTGAAGTCTCTTCCAAAATATAGAGGTGAATATTTGATCTCGATCGGATATAAAAGATAGTTGTACTACATGCATCCTTACCACTTCTCTGATCAACATCGGTTCCAGTTGATCCAATGAGAAATCCTCTCGAATTGCAATGATGTGTGTACTCTTTGTAAGAAGAACCATAACAACCCAAATATCATTGTTTCCTTTAGATTTATTCATAAGTCCGGTGAAAAAGTACATGGTTATGTTCTCCCATTTCCATGCTGGTATGGGTAATGGATTCATTAACCTTTTAGAAATCTATCTCTTAACCTTCACTTGATGACATACTAGGAACTTTGATTCATACCCATCGATCTCCTTCTTCATGTTATCCCACCAATAATACTCATGGAGATATCAATACATCTTTGTGTTTCCTAGGTTAATAGGGAAATTAAAACTATATGCATCATCCAAAATATCCTTATTCAGATCCGTACATGATGGGACACATAGTATTTTCCCAAATATCACA
Source organism: Viscum album (assembly GCA_963277665.1). Taxonomy (NCBI): domain Eukaryota; kingdom Viridiplantae; phylum Streptophyta; class Magnoliopsida; order Santalales; family Viscaceae; genus Viscum; species Viscum album. The sequence continues at coordinate 369,606,413 of OY728132.1, read as the reverse complement.
ATTAATTCTTCATTAACATTGAACTTCAAGGATTTCCATTTTCTGATAGTTTCCACTTTCTTTTGAATTCCGACATCATCTTTTTATGCATCATTTAACATTTCAAAAGAGACGGTTGAGCAATAATTTTTGAAAGGATTGATGATGTTCCCATATTTATGATTCCCATGTCCATTTTTATCAAATATATGAAGAATGGATCCTTTTGAATTCTCATCAATGATAGAATAGTTGGGTACTTTCTACTTAATGCATCTTCCACCTTGTTCCCTTTCATAGGGTGGTAATGGATTAAGCAGCCATAGTCTTTGATTAGCTCTAACCATCTTTATTGGTGCATATTCAACTATTTCTATGGGAATATATACTTGAGGCTTTTGTTGTCTGTATATATTTCACACTTCTCACCAAATTGGTAATGTCCCCAAATTTTTAAATCAAAGATTTCTATAGCCAACTCTAGATCTTGTGTTGGATAGTTCTTCTCATGAACTTTTAATTTCCTTGAATCATAGGCAATTACTGTCATTTTTCATCAGCGCACAACCCAATACCTTCATTTAATCATCACTAAATACCAAAAAAGTTCTCCAATTGTGGGTAGTGTGAGTACGGGCGTAGTGATAAGACTCCTTTTTCAACTCCTTGAAGCTCTCTTCACATTCATCACTACAAGAAAACATTACTCCCTTTCAAGTTATCTTGGTATGATTGTTGGAAAATCATGATAAATTTCTCACAAATTAGTGATATCATCCAACTAACCCCAAGAATCAAAAGATATCTTTTACTGATGTTTTCCTTGTCTATCCCTCAATTGCAGATGTCTTAGATGTATCCACAGATATCCCATTGATTTTGATGATATGACCCAATAATGACACCTCCTTCAACCAAAACTCACACTTATTGCAATATTCATAGAGCTTCCACTTTTTCAAGGTATCTAATATAGTTCTTAGATGCTCCTCTTTCCCCTATTTGGTTTTGGAGTATATTAGAATATCATCTATAAAGAGGACCAAAAAAATTTCAAGTTAATCACTAAAAACTCTATTCATCAAGTCCATGAATATTGATAGATAATTAGTGAGTTCGATAGGAATTACTATGAATTCATAGTGTCTGTATCTTGTATGAAAAGTAGTATTGGAGATATCCTCCTTCTTCACCTTTACTTGGTAATATCCCAAATGAAAATCCACCTTAGAGAAGTATTATTCTCCACACAGCTAGTTGAACAAGTCATCAATTCATGGAAGGGGATACTTTTTCTTTATCTAGATTTTTTTGAGCTCACTATAATCAATGCAAAGGCACATTGACATCCTTCTTCTTGACAAAGAGGACGGGTGCACCCCATGGTGAAGCACTTAGGTGTATATACTCTTATTCAGATTCTCTTGTAGTTGTTTCTTCATCTCCTCAAGCTCTAAAAAAGATATTCTATATAGAGTCTTGGATATTTTGAATTTCCCATGTATAAGATCAATTGAAAATTAAACATCTCTTCTAAGAGAATGATTAAGAAATTCCTCAAGAAACACTTCAGTGAATTCCCTTACAATACCCATGTATTCATGGTTTACTATATTCATGAACTCAATCATTTGAGCTAGATATGCATGCTCATAGGGCAGTAATATCCACTCTTGAGATGATGATGTGAAAGAATATTAATCTTAATCCATGCACTTTTATAGAATCAGGGGTCGATTCTCCACATGGAGAGTGATTTCCCTCTCACAGAAATTTTTGATGAATATATATAAGGAAAGACAATCCATGTCGATAATTGTATTAAATTCTACTAGAGGGAGTATTAAGAAGTTCACCGGGAAATTTAATACCCAAATTATGAAAGGGGGAGTTATATTCATGGGATGCAATGATTTCCCCATTTTCCTAACTCACTGACATCTTTACTTCCCTGATTTGTGGAAGTGTTGGGATTTATCTACTAAAATTTAGTTATAAAAAAGAATTTGAAGAACTAGAATCCAAATTTATTTTCTTTATTCATGAATGAATAACTAGATTACATACCACGACTTTGTTTTTGGGGTTCACTTTGGTGTTAGTGATGACAAAAGATTCCCCTTGCTTCCTTAGAGGTTGTTGTTTGACTCCGAAATCCCTTGGATTGGGGCACTAATTTTCAAGGTGCACCATTTCTTTGCAGTTGAACCAATGAAAAATGTTTTGAGGTTTGAATAGAGTGTTCCTCTGCTCTGTTGAAACCTTGGGTATTTCTTGACAATAGTTAATGGCTAAGTTCCCTTCTCTTCCTCACCTGAAGAATTTCCTTATCCCCTTAAGGTAATTTCTAGGGTAATTTTTCCACACCGTTGGCAAGTGGGGTGATGTATTTTCTTAGCACCATTGGATATATCCATCGGACTGCAATAATTGAAGTCCACCTTATGCTTCTTATCCCTAGGATACCCCGAAGATTCGATGTTCTCCATTTATAACTTGATGGAACAATTGACAATTTCCTCATAGAAATCCAAGTCATGGATAGCTAGGGATTTCTGTAGGCTAGGTTTTAGCCCACCAATGAAGCAATGAACTTTAAATTTTGGGGTAATGAAAAATTTGGAGGCACATCGTGCAAGCCTTGTGAGGTTTTCCTATTATGTCTTAATGGATTCATTGCCTGTTTTCATGAGGTAATGACAGTCACTTTCCATATTAATTCGGAGGGTTCACATAAAATATTTATCAAAAAACATTTTATGTAAATCCTTCCATTCCAATGCCTTTATCTCTTCCTCAGGCTTCATATTTTTTATCAATGTCCATCATTGATCATATTAACCCTACATACAATAAGAAGCCAGAAGAACCTTCTATTTTTTGCAACATTAAAGGATATAGAAGATCGTTTCAGTGGAGTTGATCTATTGTTCGGCCATTGATGGATCAAATTATCCATTAAAAGAAGGAGGCCTTTATCTCATGAAGCTCTCGATTGCAAATTTTTCTTTATTAGGGTGGTTGAATGTTTCTCTTGACCCACACTTCTATTCAAGACTTGAGTTAACTAAGAGAGTATCATGACAAAGTTTCTGATTCCCACACCCATCGTATTGGGCATCTCATTTGAAAAATCATCACATTGATCTTCACATTAGTTTTCAGCTCGATTTTTCCTATTATAAGAAATTGGATTAAATAAATGGAAAGTTAGGGGTGATACATAAAGGGTAATACATGTACAAAAATAGATGACTTATAAATAACATTTATTTCATTAACTTATGAATCTATAAGCTCCATTCTATGTTATCCATGATCATCTTCCCAATATATATTCTTAAGGTCATTTTTTCTCCCCATAATAATGGTTCATACTAAGCTTCTGAATTTATCAAATCATATCCCTTGAGAGTGTCTTAACCAAGAGTGCAGAAAGGCTCGTTGATGTGTACAAGGATTTCTTAGAACAAGGCTGAAACTCCTTGTCATACTTTTCAGTCCTAGGTACATCTATGCCAAAGCCACCTCTACCTACTCTTATCCTGAAAGGGATATATTTTCTCGATAAAACACTCACTCAATAGTCAATAAAACATAGGTATTTTTTTATTATACTTACTCTTATCTGTAAGGCTTTCACTAGGGTTTTCTAATCCTAATTCAAAATATAACTAAACTTATCCTCTGATACCAACTATAACAATCTTGATTTTTTTATTACTCACTTAAACATGATTTATTACATAAAATATTCATTGGATACAACATATAATATTGAGAGGTGTAGTGTCTTTGGGAATTAGGAACATTACATAACAACTTAAAACATGAAACACAACATCTTTATTGAAAAATTCCTTTACATGACCACTACATTCCCTCGTACATTGCATTTCATGGGATAACCTGAGGACATGTATAAGAAAAGGGTGAGATATAAAGCCTAGTAAGGGAGTAAACAAGGAAAAAATTAAGGATTCAATATATGTTAGGAAATATTCATCCTAAGGTATCATAAAAGAAAAATAAACATAAATGAATGACTTAGCAAGATTATCATAACATGGAAATGTGGCCACGACACTTAATATGGTATTAGCATGAGCCAAGTCTCATTATACGTGGAGAATTTTTAAACCCTAATTAAACTTGAATTATCATGATTAAACCCTTATTTCACTAGATGTATCATGATACTAATATTTACAAAATGCATTGGAGTGCTATTAGGGAACACCCATCTTAAACATTTAATTTCATGCATATGTGTGCCATAGGGATTATAAAACATGCATTCCTTAAAAATCATAATTTATTCTATGATAAAGGAATGTGGAATTCATACATTAAAATATATAATAAATAATTAAATGTGCATACATGTGAATACTTTTTCTAGAGAAATGGGCATGGTATTCACAACATAATGATTTTGGCTCAGAAAATCACCGTGAAATTTCGGTAGAGTAACAACGTGACATAAGAACTCATAAAAATGGTGTATGAGAGAGAAAGGGGTGTCTCATCATATTTACAATAATTGGACTGTAATAGGGTCATATAGATACAAGTCTCAACATAAGTAATTGAATTTGGATTCATAATACAAAATAATTTATTGAATGTAAATGAGGAGAAAGAAATACCTTTTGGAATTTCGACATGGTAACCAGTATACATGGATGGAGTCGATGAGAGGGAAAGGGGTCTCTCATCATAAAAACAAAAAGAGAACAGTATAGGGGAGGATTGAAATCATACTCCGACATTTATAATTGAAAGTAAAAGGGCACACAAATTTTTTTGGGCTTCTGAGCGGCAAGAGCCCTTCTCCTTGGCACGCCTAGGGTTTCATCATAGGTGTCATCTCTCCCCTCCTCCAGCATGCTCGACAGCTTGGAATTTTAATTTCTAGATCTTTTCTAGTGGTGGTGGGGATCAGTGATGGATTATTCAGGATCTCATCTAGGAGGAGGTGAATCGTCGATGGATTCTGTGTGGTCTCGGTGTGGCTTCAGCTGGCTTCGGCTCTCTCGACTTGGTGACGGCGAGACCTAGTGACGGTCTGATGGTCATTTCTCGGCTCAGAGATGATGTGCTTGGTTTTCTCTAGTGGTTTGGCCTCATTTTCGGCTCCTGATGGCTGTTTGGATTCGATATGGAGATGATGATAATTGATGGCTTATAGTGGAATGGCTACATATTTGTTGTGGCTGGGCATTGGCTTCGGGGTTCGAGTTCATATCTTGGCGGTCTACAGGATTTGCACGCATTCTGGTAGAGATCAGCATCTACTCTGAAGCAACTTGAAGGGGGGAGGGTTGGTTTTGATTTTCTTTTTCTTTGTTTTCACTATGATGTTAGTGTTCTTTCATTGGTGTTGTTATTGGAGGTGTCCCTGTTCTTACTAGTGGTCTCTTCTGCCTTCCGTGGTAAGATTTGGAATCTGGAGTGGGTTCTTTTGTGGATTCATCTGATGTGATCCATCCCATAGTGGCGTTGTCGGCTCAGACCTGCACGATTCTCTACATCGGTGATGCTATATAAATATGTTGTTGGATCTTCCAATCCTAGGTGACGAAGATTTGGCTCCATCTCTTTGGTTTTTCACTTTACGGGTTGTTGCAGTTGGGTTTGAAGGGTGCCTTGGGGTTATGATGCGGTTATTCTAGATTTGGTCCTGGTGTTTGTTGCGGGAGAGTTCATTTTGGCTCTACCCTTTTGTTTTCTAACTTACTCTGTAGGGGTTTTGGATCTCTTAAGGATTTTGATGGTTTCATTGAAAGTTGTGTTTGTTTGGTTTGATCCCGAGGTAGGGAGATGTGCAATTGGACATGGTCATTAGAATAGTCGCAGAGGAGGATTTGGAGCTGCTGGTTCACCTTTGTAGTTCATTTCAGATTCGGTTGTTTGAGAGGGTATGACATCTGTCGTCAGATCAGGCCTATGCTTTGACACTAGACACTAGCTTGCCGATTAGTCTTGTATCATTGGATTGATTCATGTTGTTTTTATACTGGGGAGGGGCCGCTCTGGTTTTCAATCTGGTTTTATCTATTTTTGTAATTCAGGTGTGATTGTCCGATGTCCATAAAGCCCTTGGGTTTCCTCCTTATTCTTTTAAAAAGAGGGCTAATCAATTATAAAATATTGGAAGTCCTTCGGTCTGTTGGATGGAAAGGGAATAAAAATATTAATAAACCTAGATAAAATGAAAAAGGAAAGAATCCCTTACTTGGATGTGTGATCCCAAAGGCATGAGAGGGGCTTGAGAGAGGTTTCTCGGGTGCATAGGGCACCTTGGGATGATTCTAGAGAGAGTAGGGAAGTGTTTGGAAAAACTACAAAGGCTTTGAGTAAAGAGGATGTTGGAGCATGAATGGGTTTATATAGGAAAGGAGAGGGAATTTTTCATTATTTAGGTTTGGGACCCCACACATTAATATAATTATAACCACAAACCATCCCATGGGTTTTCCCATGTTTTTTTCCAAAGGGGAGTTTAAAATATTTTTTATGAGGCCAATGGCCGAACTTCTTAAAATAATATTGTTGCTCATGTGGAGGTGAGTCACACTCTCAATGAAATATATTTAAAAAGGTAAAATGTTTCATAAGTCTTGGATGGTCCATTAAGGCTTTGTAAAATAAATCAAACAAAGCTAAAATCATATTATTTTTATCGTAAAAATATATTTTCTTCAAATAATGTTTATAGTATTTTGTTACATCACTATTAGGTCATTAGGATGTCATAAAACACATTATATATTTAAACAGTATTTAATTTTTACCAAAATATTTTACTGTCATAAAAAATTATGAAAAATTCACCGTTGGATGATTTCGACATCCTGATTCCAAAAATAACAGTCATTTTATCTAAATAATGTTCTAAATTTGTGAATTTTTTCTTTTAAAATAAAAAACAACATTTATCGAAAATTCATGGGTTTTGGAAAAAATATCTTTCCATCCTTAATAAAAATCACAATCGTATTCATAATAATTATATAGTAATTTATATTATATAAATATTATTTTAGTAATAATATTTATTGAAATTATTTTTTAATTCAAAAATCACTTATTTCATCAAAATATATTTCTTAATTAACAAAAAAATCTATTTTGTTTTTAAAATTTATTTAAAAAGTGACAATAATAAAATGATGGTATATTCTCTAGAAAAAATTAATGTACATAATCATAGTACTAGGTTCTTATTATATAACCCATTATAACACCCGTATAATACCAAAGGGTAAGGTGTGCCATGGTGAAATACTCTTGGGGTGGATCGGATAACATCACTAGGGTGGTAACATCTATCAACATCCATATCTCCCATAGGCAGTTTTGTTTGCGCATAACGTGTTGAAGCTCATCTTGGGATTGGTCAAGAGTGAAGCCCAATGATGCCACCTCGTTTTTGAGCTCCGAAAAATGGGCTTTGTATGGAGAAATTCTACTAGACAAGGCCATCACTTCCTTTGTCTGAGTAAATTGTATTAGTTAAAGCGATATATTTATGCTAATCATGTGATCACTGTTCAATGGATATATTAGAAATGGTCACAATTCATAATGGTATTCTAAAATATAAAAACATAAATCCAATGAGGTTTATATGTTTTATATAATCATTTTACATAATAAATAATTTAATCATATCAAGAAGAATTTTCATTGACAAATGTTTGGGTTGTTGGAATATATAATAGCTGTCATCACACATAACATCAAACTAATGAAATTACTCACTAAAAATATCCTCTTAATATTAATATTATATATATAATATAATAAATAGTATAAAAAATAACCATTTAAAAATAATTCGACATTATTATTTCTATATGATTAATATTTTAAAATGATTCCCCCTGAAGAAACATTTAAAAAGTATTATGTTTTAAAATAATAAAATAAACTCACCAAAACTACAAGGTTATTATAATATAGAATATTTATATTTATATTATAATTTGTAACAATTCACTTTCATATAAGTAAATATGAAATAACATTAAAGATACTAGATGTTTAAAAATGAAATTTTTAAATAAAATTAGTTTTTCTATATATATTGAATTTTCATTGAAATGATAATTTGACATATTTTAAAATATGTATTTTTTACAAAATAAAATTCATTATAATATTAAGAAATATAATATCTACTTTGATTAATGTTTTTTAATTCATTTCTAAAATAATTGATTTTTATGTAATTAGTGAAAATATATATTTTTTATAAAACTAATTCCTTTAATGAAATATTCATAACATAAGAATGAATTAATATTTAATAAAAACATTTTTAAATAATATATATAATATTATTAATATAATCATTTCAAAATAATATTTTGAATTTATAAAACAAATTTTTAACTTTTTGGAAAATACTATAATATTTCAAATTAAAAACTATTTTAGGTGCTTACATTAGAAAATAGATTTTATCAATATTGGAAGTTAAATCTAGTGAAAGGGATTTCATATTTGAGATCAACATGTTCATATTAGTTAAATAATTCAATTTAATATCTATTCAAAAAAATAGATTATTATGATCAATGTTAATTATGATGATAATGGCGAAACTATTATTTTTATTAGTTTTTTGTTGACATTTTTTAAATTTTATGAAATCTATTAAATTAATCTATCTTAAATAATGAATAAAATATTTTTTTTAAAACTTATATAATTATATTTACACATATTGATTTTTAATCTATACCAAATAAGGATTGGAACAGTTAATGAATAAGAAGTCATTTTCAACAAAAAAACACTTCCTATAAATTATATATTCTAAATGAATAATTAGGTTTTTAATATTTAATTAAAATATTATATTATTTGAAAAAATAATTTATGTTTGGATCACCCAAAATTGTTATGTGGTTTCACAACCCCATCCCTCAAATGCTTCCCCTCATGGGACGATAATGATGAAAGTGTGGAAATAACTATTTAGTGCCACCTCCTATAGGACTGAAGTTGATGAATAATACAATGGTTATAAGAGAAATATATATATATATATATAATGCATTAACCTAAATTAAATAGTACGATCATAAGTAATAAAATAAGAATCCAAATAATTCAATCATGTAAATTAAAAGAGTTAGAAGAACATCGAATAATTTTTAATCAAAACTAGACGAATAACAAAAATGTCTCCAAATTAGTAGAAACAAAAAGACAAACCAAATGGTGGAAATTGAACAACAACAACAATTAAATTAATAGTAATATTAATAATAGTCACTTAAATCATCTTTTAAATAACAAATATATATATATATATATATATATATTGGGTGAGCATAACATGTATACTCAAAATGATCATACATAAGGTCTCTCATAGAAATGTGAGAAGTCCACGATAATCTGTGAAAACATTAATAGCATATCCAAAAAAGAACCCTAAAAGGGTCGAACATAAATTCCAATAATAATCCTTATACATTGAAAAAATAATGAATCCAATTATAATTATATATCCTAGAGAAAAAAACAAGCCATCCCACACTAAATTCTCCTATGATTTTATACCTGCATGCCCCAAAGTGAAACATCACGTTATTTTGTTCCTAAAATTCCAACACATCATATTTATATCCAACTATGATGTGGGATGAGACACATCCCTACCCACCCCACCCATATGAGGTCTATATTACTTTGATAGAATCTGTAAAAATCCACAACACAACCATAACATGTAACCAAAAGATTAGGGTATCATAATTGTGAATGGTATCAACATTATCCCTTCCTACCACTACATTTGACCCCAACCAATTAACATGTCATCATTATAACTAAACATATACATCAATAGTAATCATTATCACTGGGAATCTCTAAAATCATCCAACATCATCATTGGGAATGTCCAAAACTGGCCTTCAACATCACTACTTCTGAAGGAATAGTGGAGAAGTAGTGGTGGGCATCTATCCATATCAACCTACTTTTTTGGGAAAAGACCCAAATATCCAAAAAATTTGTATGTTTTAAGGGTTATTATGACCATATTGGGATCATATATAAATAACATGAAAATTCAATATAGATAGAAAATAAAAATAAACATCCCATGCATTCTCATCCAATTTCACTAGAATATCCCACTACACCACAATAAAAGCTGAAAAACTCTTCCATCAACTGATTCAATCGCAAATTAAATACACCAATAATAAAATCCACAATTTATATAACCTTTTTCTAGTTAAGTAATTAAAATATTTACTAGTTTCATACCATTTTGCAGTTATAAAAATGTTCATTTCATATTTAATGGAAACCCTCTCTAACCATCACTTCTCATTTAATTATACATGTTCAATAATAATTCCATCCATTGATCTAATTATAATTATTTAATTATAGACTTAAAATATTTAATTCCCATCCCATGCCATTTTAATTTAACCGTTAAAACTTCTTAGCATTACTATCAGGGTAAAAATATAAACTCCCCACAATAGTCCACATACCTCTCAATAAAACCCTCCTTAAAACAGATAAACCATTACATTAACCCAACAGTGTCAGTAAAATATTTCCTCAATATACTCTTGGGTAATCACAATTGGTCATCAACAACACATATACATCCCTCAACCAAGGGTCATAACTCATGAAAATACATATCCCAAAGTCGAACTAGTCACTTCCATCATTGTATGATCCATAATATGGTTCATATAACCACTATAAATTAATAGCGATAACATCATCACATAACATTGAATTTTCGATTCCATATATATAATAAATTTAGTTTTATACAGGATTTAAATATGTTTTACATCATTACCCATTAGTTAAGGAATTTAAAAATAATAATTACATGGGAAACCAATTCATTATCCATAGACATGTTCTTATCCTTGTTTACATGGTGTTTTCATGAAAGGAATCAGAATGTGGTCCAAAAATCACAATTACTACAAGAAAAACAAGGTTCCCATGAATAATAATTTTTAGGATTGCAAATGAATAAGAATAAACTCATTAGTAATTCCATGAAATAAGTAAACACAACAGAATACTTCCAATCCCATTAATATTGGATAAGGTGAGTTTTTTCAATGATTAGGTGAACCCATAATATCCAACCAAAGGAAGATAAAATTATGAAAGTCTCTCACATGAAAATAAATTAAGGATAAAATGATGATGGATTTCCTCATATATTTTTTCAAGTCATTAAATGAATTAATAGAAGGTCATGAATCAATCTACACTAGAATAAACACTACTAGAACATAATTATTGAAATGTATAATCAACACTCTCTCAGTTTCATACCCATAATAGAGAAAATACACAAATAAAATACTCCTTGAATAATGAAAAAAAATTGATAACATAGTTGAAATAAGCATAAATGTTTTTTGAGGATTCGATCCAAACAAATCAATGTGTTATGACTCATATGTTGTGTGGTTGGAAGGTATTGAGTGGTCAAAGGTTTCACTAGGGATCAATAGAATATGAAATAACAAACCAATAAACCTGAAATTCACAATATTATATTTGAGGGTTTTTAATAGTTCACCATTATATGGGGTTCTTTAAAACACCAATGGTGAGTTTAGTCAAACACATATCCTAAATTCAATCATTGAACCCTGGATTCTCTAGAATTTTAAAAACGATTTTTACTGTCACCATGTTATCTTCCACAGTTTTGTCTATTGATTTTTTATCACATGATGATTTCCACTAATAGCCATATTTGAACAAAACTATGTTCTTGGATATTTTATGCTCACTATATTAAGGAATACACTGTAGTGAACACTGGACTACCTATTTCCTATAGGGTGTCAATCCACACAACATGTCAAAAAATAGATCACATAAGAACATCCTCTACACTATTTTCAATATGAGGACACCATAAGTGAAATTCCATCCTAAATGGACATCCTATCTATTTTTATCACCATGGGGAATTCCATATCAAAATTACATCTCTACTATGAACAACAAAGAAACTATAGTTAGAACACCTTTCCCTATTATCATTCATCCAAATAGGATTGAAAATAGCCATCGTCATTCCCACAATTATGTTGTGGGGACACTCTATGTGGAATAACTCTAACATAGCTGTTGGTACACCTAAAAAACTCTTTCCCAACTCCACCATGCCTTGAAAAATGTAAAGGGAGGGTTTAAGGAATCTCATTCCACACATTTTATAAGTATCAAAAAAATATCATCGTCAATAATAAAAATTACACACAAAGGAAGATGTAAAATGGAATGTTCTAAGTATATATCACAAGATATGCCTCTAAAGGTTCACGTTATGGACTAAAAACAAAAAAAAATAAGACCCAACTAGAAAGAGTCATCGTGAAAATTCACAAACCAATAAATTACCAAGTGTTACATATCCCATTGAAAAAAACAAATAGTCAAAAGAATCTAGGATATTAATCATGCATATATTTTTAACATAACAGTTTTCTTTTCTCCAAGAAATCATGCCACCACAACACATAAAACAAATATATCACTCACCCACAAATTATGTTCTTTCTATGGTTATGACCTCAAATAGTTACTCCCTGAATTTTGTGCCATCCTCGATATACATTTATCCAATGTTAGTTGAATAAGCGTAATCAAGATGTTATTGATAGATATCAGACATAAGGATGATGTTGTGGATCATATATAGTAGTTGTGAGAGATAAAATATATACAACACCTCAAAAATATGCTCTAATTCCACAAAAGTGTCAAATAAATGAAGATTAATATTAATCCCTTAGCTATACCTCTGTATCCCTTGATGAGGGTTAAACATTAAGAAAAAATGGTTACCAACATCAAACTCTAGGGGACCATGTATATGATCACCAAAGGCCTTGGGACATTCTTATCTAACCTTTTTCAACACTCGAACCATCGAGATATTATCTAGTATTCTCTACACCACATTGGGACCATTTACTATTGGCTCCCAAACAATGATATAGAACAATAAAGAATGGAATGATCACCCAAAAAAATTAGATCCTCCCTAGAATTATGGTATCCCTATTATGAAATCCAATGAAATTACCATATACTTATACTCAGATACATACAACTGTTGTAACAACCCCCCTAGAACATAGTTCTCTAACTTTACCTACTAGAAATCCATACACATAGCCACAAACTCTGCCACTGACTGCTTAATTATAAAAAAATAGAGATGCCTCATTATTCCACAACACATCTTATACATTCTCATATTTAACTCTAAGGGTGAGATGTGAATTCCACTAGGTAATTACTCATGTATTTAAAACATAAAGAACAACCTTCCCAGAGACAAAATTCAGGTCTAGTTATCATCTGACCAAACCTTTGGAGTATCAATTTGATTAAGTCGAAATCGCATAACCTCCTTCAATGGATCACCTTACTAAAACTACACAACCCACCATAACAAATATAATATCATTGTTATCTAATGATGTCAATATATACCACTTATATTCTCTTCAGTATGATAATTTGTTTCAATCTCTTCCACCCCTCATCAAAAATCACCAAAATCTTGAATAATTTCACCTCGTGAATTCCCACTCAATGCATCAAAAAATATTTTTCCATTACATGGTGTGAAAGAGATTTAAAAATCATAATATTGTAAAAACTACATCCACCTCCACTATCATAAATTAATATCCCACAGAGAGAAAACATAACATTAGCTTTTTTAAATAGTGAATTACACCTTTCTATGCATTAAGATGCATCCCAAAAAAAACATGATATGAAAAAAAAGTCTTAAAACATTACTCCTTAGGAAATTTAAGAACAAAAGAATTGGTAAACATCTATATTATCTAGTTGAATGCTACACAACCCTAATCATTCAAGATGATATCCTTATCTTTCCTATTCATGGAAATTTATAAGGCACTAATTTAAGAGAAATTGGACTCAATCCTCCAGTAATAGCACCAAATAACCATTCAATCTTTGAACACATTTCATCTTATTTTGTAAATCACAAAAAACAACTACCTATATCTTTTGTGGTTCTATGGAAAAACTATTTAAGGACAACACATTCACATCTAAATAAACATCCTTTATACAAAACATTCACATGAATATTTTTCCACATAGCTATTAGTGTTGAAGAATACACAAGATAACTTTGAGCTACTTGATTTGTTTATCTTCTTATCTCATGTAGATAAGGACGCTAACAATGAAAAAAATTAAACTAGTATATGAACATGTGGAACACAATTTTCATTACACATACGAACATATCTGGTGCATTCATGATGCAAAATGACATGACTATAAATTCGATGTTCCTATTCCTACATTTGAAGGAAGTCCTCAAGTTATCCTCATTTTTAGCCTCATATGATGATATACACTCTACTAGTTGATCTTAAAAAATTTACAAGACCCCTTCATCTAATCAAAGATATTATATATAATTGAAAGAGGGTAATGGTTCTTCATTGTTACCTTATTCATAATTTTGGTGAAAAATAATATTTTACCCCAATGGAACATAATGTATCATTTGAAATCCTTCCACATCAGAACATAAACTTAAATCCTCAACCCCTATAACCCCATAGGTGACATTTGAGAATGATTCATTGAAATCAGTGACATGCCTAGTTTCATATTTATCCCAAAATTGATGTCATGCCAAGGGGATACTATCCCAACCTCATCTGATAAGACATATAAAAACTCTTCAATGACATTGGGAACATCCACCACATGGAACCCAGTAACAACTCTGCCATTTTAGATAAAATTGGTTCCACTAATCTTCTACCTATTAGATTGAAACTCTTCGAAAGAAATACTATTCTCTAGAATTCTATTTCAGAAAATACTCACCTTCAGAACAATTAAACAACCACATGAATGTAGTAATATATATCAAGGATAGAAATTTTTGGATTTACATGAAATAAGAAGAAACCCATATCGATTCATGCTTCCCCTTCATCAGTCAAAATTACAATCACACATAAAAAAACATAATGTTGAACTTGCATAGAAAACACTAATTGAACTAGAAGCCCTTCCACCTACTATAAAAATGAATGTACTAAAAAGAGATAAAAATGAGTGTGTGGATCAAAAATATAAAATGTTGAAAAAATGGTAAATGAAAAACTAATTATTATACCTTAAAAAACTATGAATTTTGTATAACTGAAATCTCTATATCATGAATCTAGTTTCTTCTAAGACCAATATCTCACTATTGAATTCGTTTATGAAATTTCTATTTTTGGGTTTCTAATGATTATAATAGTAATTCCACAGACCAATACTAGGTATATTTCCACACACTTGAGTTTAATCCATCCATATAGGTTGTTAAAAAAAATTGAGACCCTATAATATAAAAGAGTCCTCACCCCCCACACCTTATTGATCTCCATGAGTGGTCAGTAACCAAGTCCAATGTTTACCTCAAATAATCAAAACATAACATATAAAATAAATTCCGTCAGTAGGAAAAACTGACCCCCTGACCATAAAATATCATAAAAATTATTAACTTAGTGGGAATCCCACTAGTCAAAGCCTCATCTATCCCAATATCTCTGATCTTATTCATCAATATCTACACTTTGATATGTATCACAGAACACCCTAAAATGCTATCCTATAAATTATTACATCCATTCAGTCACCAAATTATTCATATTCTGCTCTATATATGTAGGAATCATAGAAGGGGTGACTAACAATTAGATCACTGGGAAAAATACATCGTCAAGATCCGAAACTCATGACACTTAATCTATAAATTTTTTTGGAGGGAATTGAAAAATGTTATTAATTATAATCTAAAGCATTCAAAAAATTTGGATCCAATATTGAAGGGAAAAACACTCCAATATCTATACCCTCTTCATCTTCATTGATAAGAACAATGAATGGGACACCATATTAATTTTATCCACCAAAATTAATCCATTTTCTGATAGATGAGATACAACAGCAATCGCTAATATACTTCCCCTTACATCTAGTTGAATTCCAAAAAAAACCCAAAACTCAGTTCAAGATTGAATAAAACCAAAAGGAATCCAGCATTCCTATATCCAAAAATCTATCTCTATATCAAAAAAATCCCTTCATCCTTTTCTAGATTCTACCACCAATAGGCTACCAATTCCCTCTAAACTACTTAATTATACTGTTTTGGTTTGATCCTCAAATAATAAACTATGGTCTCTTATTGAACCCCCACTACAAGGTATTTTTTTGAACAGTGACCATGACCCCTTCTAGAAAAAAAGAGGAACCATAATCATGGTTGATTTAAATTTTCATGAATTGTTTTATTAAGATAATTATAATTTCCCAAATACACCTCATTAAATCATCAGAAGAAAAACATGAAGTATGAATGTACCTCCCCTAGGTAGCCACCATTCTTGAAAAAAACATCACTTTATTGTTCGATAACATCATTGTCCATATAAAGGATAATAGGAGGCCATAAATCCAATTTTCTAGCCAGTTTACCTAGTCTATGTCACATTCCATGATCGACTGATATTGCATCCCTATAATACTATGAAATACTAACATGTGAGAAACCCCAATATCCATCATATCTATCATACAAAAACTATTATATCATACTATCATGACCCCTCCCTCTAAAGGTGACCCTCTATGACTGATAATGATGGAAGGTTGATAATGACACATGGGTACCACCTATAATAGGTCCTAGGTTGGAAAATAGTTGTGAGGGTGTAAAAAATCACATATATGAAATGAATTTACCATTAAATCAAAGTAGGGCCAGTATATTGGAAATTTACCACTAGAAAATTTTATTACATAAAATTAAAGGTGTTGAAAACAATCCCAAAATTCTTGAACAAAACATTATGAATAAAAATAAGGTCTCCAAATTAGTACAAACAAAGAAACCCTACAATAGCTAAAAAAATATATACAAAGATAAATATTTTAATATCATGATTGGTCAACAAAATACTCATGGAATATGGAAAAATAGATTATATATGTCTATGGTGAGCATTATATATATACATAACAGGATCATAACTGATTTATCTCATGTAAATATGAATGGGTATTACTAATTAAATATTGAAAAGGTAGAAAAAAATAACAAAATATGAATATTATACCTTTACAACATCAATACAGAACACCCAAAAAATAACACATACAATTATAATAACATATTAACGAATGAATAGAATAAGCAAGGCTCCCCAAAACCACTTCCCCACTAGTTTTCATTTCTCGTGCCTCAACATAAAATTGATTTTTCTCCCATTACAAAAATTTCATCACATAATATGTCCATTAAACTATGTTGTGTGTTTTAGAACTGTATCACCCCATGAATCATTCATATTTTCCTTTAGATTTTGATGATATATTTTTAATACATACAACACCCAATTCACAAAAAACATTATTTAGTAATATATTTCATAGTAAATTAAATTATAACACTTTCATATTTTTTATGTAGTAAATGAAAATATTATATATCCAAAAAAATATTTTTACACTTACCTAATGAATTTTATTGGCATAAGATAAGAACAAACATAATATTACACATTGAATACTTATTTTTATGAATATGGTTTTTCAGCCTCTTAAAGGAGAACCTATTTTAAATAAAACATTAACCCTATAATAAATTTAATATGTAAATAAATTAATATTTGGAATAGAATCATAAAAATTATCTTAGGGTGTCATTTTGGTATTTTTCTGTGAAGTTTCATTTTTAATTAATGTAGAAAAAAACTTAAAATTAAATCCAAATTGATTTTTCATATAATTTATTTATAGTGTTAAATTATACTTTAATCTATTTCTAAAGTCACATTATATGAATTATTTTTCAATTAATCCAATTTAGGTCATTTTATCCAATTTCACATTCATATTGGGTATAAAAACATAGAAAAATGTTCAATGTTTTTACTTTTAAACCTGTATTGTCGTGCCATCTGTGGGAATAGTTTTAAATTAATTTCTAGAACTTATGTGAATGGAATTTTATAAAATTCAATTTATATTATTAATAAAAATAGTTTATAATATCTAATAATTTATTCTTAGTTTTGATCCAAAATATTAGTGAATGTAATTAAATGTAATTTCAATGATTTAGTCTAAATTAAGAATAATAAGGGACAAAACCTTAATCTTAAGGGCCCAAATCACCTTGAAACATCTCCGAGAGACATTTTATGGAAATATTTAGACCCAAGGATCCATTTTATATAATATTTTCCATTATTTTAGCCAATTTTATAGGGAATAATGTGGTTGTAATTCCCTTTCCCCAAATTTAGAGGAGTGGCACTCCTCCCCACTGTAAAAAGGCCTCCCCACCTCGAACTTACTCACACAACTCAAACCAAGTTTTCGCGAGCAATATCTACCAAAATATCTCCTCTATATCCCTACCCTAATCTTGGAGTCCTCAAATTGGGTATAAAACCATCCATGGAATCCCTTTGGTGTAAACCAAAAGGAATTACCCAAATAAAAGGTATCATTGTCCCTCAAGTTCATTTTTTCTTTCATTTTATACTCCTTTATTTATTCTTATATAATTCATATATAATAAAACAAGTATCATAAAATAATAATATATTTTATTCCAAGACATCGACCTACAGTATCACACATATCCATCTAATTCATAACAAACTTACCATTAATGTGTATGATTACCTATCTCCTCGCGAAACAATGAAATTTCATTCTCCCTTTACAACATTTCATGGTGGGAATTATGACAGAATATAGGTTTATATATAATATATATGATATATATTATTTTATTATTCATATTTAATTCTTTTTTAACACATACCTACATACCTTACATTTTGTTTAAGTATGATAACATCCTTTGTCGAAGTGTGGACTATCGCCTCATCAATGTGATGTTATCGTTCATGCTATACATGGAATGTATTAAGGATAATTTTAATAAAACTATATCAAATATTTGAAATATATATGATACTATAATTATAATAAACATTTGTATCATTTAAATTTAATTCTTTTAATATGAAAAAGAAATGAAAGTAACATTCAAGCATACAAATGAAAAACCATCTCCAGGAATAATGTATTTCATTTCATATCTCCAAAATTTATAGATTTTTATAAATACATATGTAATGGGTGTATAATATAAGAAAGTAATATTTTAAATTATTTATATTTTTAAAAAATTCTGTATGTAATATGAGTAGAAAATAACAATTCAAAACATGCATGAGAATACTACGCAATTAAAACACGAAATAGTGATAATATTGAAATATTGTTAACCAAAAGTTAGTAAGATATTATAAAAAGATGATATATGATAATATAAAAATTTTTAGGGTTCTGTTATAATTTAAAAGAATATTTTATACCACTATAATTGAGTATAAATACCACACAACAAAAGGATGGTTAAGGAAAGTCATTTCGCCTCAATTAACATTCTGTTGAGATTTATTTGCTGTTATGCACCAATTCACTTTTATGTGATGTATATACTACCCATTGAAATTTAGTACCATTAATATCATTTTTATAATGAAATTACATGGTTCATATAATGTTATTCATTCATGGTAATTATAACATAATTTTTTCAAAGTGTTATGGGACACTTTGGAATGTTTAAAAATTATTCTCCTCAACAATGTATTATACTTGCAATCTCACTTTATTTTTTGGTGGTTAGAATTATATTGATACTATCACTTTATTTTAATAATTTAACCTTGTAAATTTACATGTATATCGATATTCTCACACAAGGTATAATATAATTTCATAAACCATGTTTCATTTTTACATATCGTGTTCACATTGTTTGTTATATGATTAATAAGGTAAATATTGATAAAAACTAATTTTTAATTAAATATAGATATTTGATAAGGCATATTATTTACTTTTATTATTAGATAAAGTGAATTATTTAGAATAGAAAAGAAAGACGATGATCAAACTTAATATATCCCTTCTATGCATTGATAGGTTCTCATGGTATGAAATTTTTTTCTAGATTAAATGGGTTTTTATCCATAGTTTTAAACCGTCTTGTGAAACGTCTTGACGGTATCAGTTTTCAAGTTCCATAAAAATGATTTCAAATAAGTAACCATTTACATAAAATATATTTCAGTTATATTATTACTTATCCATGAGATTTTTCATCTATATATCTATATATTCATTCCGTTCCCAATTTATTGATTAAATGGCTCGTGTTTCAGTTTATTACCTTTCCATATTGATTTTTTCATATCTAGTTACTATGATGGCATTTTTTATTATCTATTTACATTTCCATGTTGATTTATTCTCATTGATTCATTACTAATTCATCTTTAAATACCCTAAATGAGTATTTGAGCTCACCCTTATTATGTTTCCATTACCTAGATTATGAAGATGAAATATTTGAATAAGCATCTATGGATAATGTTTATTTCGTTTTATTATGTATCATGTTTTATGTTTCTATTTTCAAATGTATTTTGGGTATCATGTATGAAATATAGCATTCAAATACTATTAAAATGATTTATCCTTCTATATTTGATTCATCGTGATCATGCCAATGTAGTTAAAAAATGTACTAAATCCAAGATTCTGGTGTCGAGGTATTATAATTGGTGTCAAAGAAAGTTTAGCAGAAACATTAGAAAGTATATTTAGGGAATATATATTAGGGAACATAACCCAAAGATAGGGTTTGTGTATAAGAATTAAATAAGAGAATATAATTTTGGTAAGGTAATGATTATATGGGTATTACTAAGAATGCATCATTGTCTGGATACTACAAGTGAATGAGGTTCTGGAATAGTAGTACATAAGATTAAAAAATTCTACAGGTTGTACTAGGAATAACTTAATGCCACTTGGTACAAGATAATAGGGCATACGACACACGTGATTTTTAAACTCCTAAGGGATATTCTTAAGATAGTTTAGATTTTCTTTACATACCATTATGAAGGATTTTAAAGTAATGATTTCCCAAATATAACCAAATTTTATGGTTATAGGATTTATAATTTATAAATGTATGTGATATGGTATACCATAATTGGAATTATACATTATTTTTTTATGATATAACCCAGTATATTCCATTTCTTAAAAATGGAACCTAGAAAGAATAATAGTGTAAATATTCATGTGAAATATACAAATTTACTTACTAAAGAGACCAATTCAATTGGTATTAGAACAGAAGAAATTATTGAAAATTTAGGGAAATGTAATCATGTCAAGTAAAATGACCTTTTCCAAATAGACAATCCTATTACATGGAGAGAATAACCTATGATAGATCGATTTATGTAGCATAATAACAAATTATTTAGCAAAACCACTATTGTAGTTGTAGTTAAGAAATATATTAACTCTCTAGGGATGATATTTAATCCATGGTGTGCAAAAAAAAGGAAAAGGTTACACATGAAGTCTATTTTATCTAATGTGATGTTGATTAGTGGTGGTCTCTGATCTTGAATACAAGGGTTGAAGTGTAAATTTAACTCTTAAAATGGGGTAATTTTAAGGATATATTCATTGATAAAAACATCTATCTAGGGCAAAAAATTGAGATAAAGAAAATGTTCTTTACCTTAATGAAGAAGGAAGAATAATATGTTTCACATTATGAAGATACATGTTATTGGTTTGACATTCCTATTATGGGTTATATATGCAACCTGAGTGTATGATTGACCACATATTTTAAGGTCTTATGCCGAGTATCTAAAGGGAAATGGCCTCCAAAATAATTTCATCATAAAAGAGATAGTTATATTTCCCATAAAGATGGAGAAGAAATTTTATTGAATCAATATATTAAAATGAAACCAATAAAAGAAGAGGTTATCTCATAACAATGATAAATATAATTCATAAAAGAAAAATAATAAGTGTAAGAAATATTCATCATGTGAAAACTAAGAAAAAATGATCATTGGGAAATATTTTAAGGGGATAAGAGTATTCTATAAATGTGGATATAGGGGTCACCAAGATCATGAATTTATGTGGAAGAATATGATCAATGATGTCAAATTATATAATTCTAAAGAGATGGTACACTATGAAAATGATTTCCCTAATCTTGAAGGGAATATATCCAAGAAGTGTACAAGAGGAGATAGACATGATTAAGCGATCACAATATTGGAGTTATAAGTAACAATGATTTAGTGGAAGGTATAATGATCCTATATACACGTATACCCAATTCATCATTTTATTCAAAAAATAATATATTATTTTACATCTATATAGTTTTTTATGAAAAATATATATTTCTCTATTGATTTAATAAGGGAATTGTGAGTCAAAACACATATGGGAAGTATCATTTCAATAAAGATGTGTTGGTGAGTCCCAATTATAATGCATAAACATGATTTATGTGATGAAATTATAATCATAACTATGTATTAATTAGATATAGTTCTTCCTATTTACAGTGTCTCAAATTATGATGCAAAAAATATTTATAGTAGGAATGTAATTATGATTTGTGAGGAGAAAGTAGAATCCCTCAACATTAAAGCATAATATTACTCACTATATTCTTATCTATATTTGCCCCCATTATCTCTACTGAATGATATTATTTGGGATGAAGAGAAAACTGAACATAGTAAATAAAAAGGTAATATTCAAATTGAGGATGGAGCAATTGTGCAGGAATACATTGATATATTTTCTGAGGATTTTCCAAGACATCCCCCAGAGGAAGAAGTTAAATTTTTCATGAATTTATTCCCTGAAGAATGGCCTATATGAATGAATCCCTATAGAATGTTTACTGTGGAATTAGTGGAGTTTAAGAAAAAACTCTAGGATTTGAGAAATAAGGTATTTATTCTCCATATAGTTTCACCAAAGGGAGACCCTATCCTCTTTGTTAAAAATAAATATTGATACATGATGTTGTGCGTTGATTATAGGGAAATCAGTGTCGTTATAATAAATAAAAAGTGTCCTCTACCTCACATAGATCACTTTTTTGATCAATTTCATGGAGCCTAGTATTTTTTATATATTTGTATTCTTTATTTGTATCACCAACAATAGGTGAATAAGGAATACATTCTAAAGGAAAAATTTCTAATGAGGTGTGGAAATTATGAATTTACAATAATGCAATTCGAATTAACTAATGTTTCCTCTGTTTTTGTGGACATAATGAATATAGTATTCAAGGAATATCTTGATTATTTTTTTTGGTATTCATTGATGATATTTTTGTGTATTCTAAAATCTATGAGGAATATGAGAGTCACTTGAAGATAATTCCATGTAATCTTATAATGGTTGAGCTATATGATAAATTTTTAAAGTAATATTTCTAGCTTCAATAAGTCCCTTTAATTGGCTATATTTTATACATAGATGTAATATCATTTGATCCTGTAAAGACAAAAGTATTTAGATAATTGCCTATGAAAATGAAAATAAAATATGAGTTTAGTTTCATTGGTTTGGCATGTTACTATTAGCTATACATTCTAAATTCTTCTCAATTAGCTAATTAGTTGACCAATCTCATAAATAAAGAGGTTATATTTTTCTGGACAAAGGAATGTGAAGGGTTCTTTCATGAACTAAGCAAATTATTATTCCTTTCTATGATTTTTATTTTTCCATATAGGATTGATGGCTTTTCCATATATAGTTATTCATTAAAGAAGGGACTTGCTTGTGTCAAAATAATAAATTATAAGGTTATTGATTATGAAATATTTAAATTGATGACTCGAAAAAAAACTACACATCCCCTCATCTTGAGTTAGAAACTATATTATTCTATTTAAAAATTTGAATAAATTATCTCTATGGTAAAATATGTGAGATATACATAGATCATAAGAGCTTGAAACACATCTTCTCACAGAAATACATCGATATTAGTCAAAGGTGATGGATTAACCTACTAAAAGATTATGATTTATCAATAAAATACCACCCATGAAAAGAAAAAAAGGTCATAGATGCATTTATTAAGAAGGATCATGGAGGTCTAACCCATAAAAGGATTAAGAAAGATACTAAGTTCCAGGATCTAGTAAATATGGATTTGAGAATTTATAAGGAAGGGGAGACATAAATTGTTTTTCAAAAGATTGTAAAACCATTTTTATTTTAGCAGATAAATAATTCTCACTCTGATGATGTAGAATTTTAATAGAAAATTAATGGTGTGAATAATTGAAAATTAATAGATTTTCTTTGTGAAAAAGGGGTTATAAAATTTTGAAAGAGTTTATGTTTTCCCTATATACCTAAGCAAGAAATATTGTTGTTGGTTGATGATGAAATATAATTTTACTCTATACAATCTAGTTGAATAAATATTTATAGGGACTTGAAGGAACATTTTTAGAGGAAAAATGATATAAGAAATTACTAGTTATGTTTGAAAATTCATGGTTTTTAGTAACTAAAATCTATGAGGTAGAATCCAAAAAGATTACACTAACTTATTCATATTTCTATGTGAAAATGGGATGAAATTACAGTGGAATTTTTGAAATGACTACCCAATAATCCTAGAAGGAATATGGTTTATTGTGGTTTTCTTATCCAAATATGCAAATTTATTTTCCATAAGAGAAGACCTTATTCTTGATAGAATTGAAAGGATATACATTAATGATGTTTTAAGACATCATTGTGAACCTATATTAATTATTTTTGATTGAGAACCCCACCAAACATCTAAATTATGGACAAGTACTCTAAAGGATCTTGACAATGAGCTTCATTTGAGTGCTGCCTAATATTCTCAAACTGATGAAAAATTTGGAAGAAGAATTCATAAAATGATAGAAATGTTGATTTCATTCTCCCTCAACATTCAAGGTGTGTGGGATAAGTACATACTCTTTATAGAATTTCTATAAAATAATAGTTCACATTCAAGTATTCAAATAGTGACGTATGAAGCATTATATTGAATGATATGTCTTACACTATCTTTTTGGGATGATGTTGGTGAAAGGAAACTCATAGGACTAGAACACGTTGAGAAAATAATCAACAATTTAATGGACATTCAAGATCAAATTAAAGTGGATCAATGTTGGAAAAAGAGTTATGATGATAAATAGGGTAATGAATTGGAATTCCATGTTGGAGACCAAATTTTCCATATCGTATATCTATGGAAGGGTGTTATAAGGTTTCATAAGAAAGGGAAACTGTGTCTTAAGTAATTATGGGCCTTCTAAATTATTGAAAGAGTGTGAGTCATTTCTTATCAATTGAAAATGACTCAAAATATCTCAAAAGTACATGATGTTTTCTATATAAATTTGGTATGAAAATACATGCTAGACCCAAGGAATGTGTGAGTATCTAATGAGATAGATTTGGATCCTGAATTTAAATATTTTGAAGAACACATCTAGATTCATGATACATTAGTACTATTGTTGAGGAATCAGATGACACATCTAGAAAATGTTCTCAGAATAAAACCAAAAATAAATGATGAAATATAAAAACTAGAGGATTATTTGAAAGAGAAATACGAACATATTTAATAAGGTAAAAAACCTAAAATTTCAAGGAATGATTGTTTTTAAGAGGAAATAATGTATCAACCCAAGTCATTAACATATTTTCCATTAATTTTGATGATAACTATGCAGTACACACACCACCTGATTTAAAAAATTACTATTTAGTCGTGTTTTCAATAGTAAATTAAATTATAAAATATTTAGAGAGTTTTTTAGTAAAAGAATCTATTATATATCCAAAAAAGATTTGACACTCATCTAAAGTATTTGAAAAGCATATGATAAGAAGAACCCCCATACTAGACAGAAAATATTATATTTTCATAAAGTTAGTTTTGTTGCCATTTAATGGAGAACCTATTTTAAATCCAATATTAACCCTTTTATAAATTTAATAATTCTAAATAATATACATATTTTAAAGAAAAAATAAAAATTTTCATAGGGTAATTTTTTGTATTTTTATTTGAAGTTTCATTTTTAATGAATGGTGAAAAATACTATTATTTAATTCAAAACTGCTTTTTTATATAACTTATTAATAGTGATATATTATAAATTTACTTTTTTAATGTTAAAAAATATCAACTATTACTCAACTAATCTAATTTAGGTTATTGTATTCAATTAGAATTTTAAATTTGGCATAGAGGCATAGAAAACTTTTGAATTTTTTATTTAAAACACACAATGTCGTCCCATTTGTAGTTTTGAATTTAAATTAATATCATCCACTTATGTGATTATAATTTGGAAAAATTTGTTCCATATTTTGAATAAAAATAATTTCTAATTTATAATTTTTTTCAACTTAGTTTTGTACAATATTAATTTTGAATGTAATAAAAATTAATTATAATGATTAAGGAAAAATTAAGTTCAATAAGGGACTAAACCTTAATCTTAAAGACTCAACTGATATAGAATAATTTGAAAGACACATTATATGGACATATTTAGAACCTACACAACCTTTTATCTGATTTAATCGACAATATGATCAAATTTTCGGAAAAACATTGGTGGACTTCTCTTCCCCAAAATCGACAAGAGTGCCAATCCTCCTCCACTATAAAAGACCTTCTCTTATCCCACTTCCTCACAACTGTCAAACATAATTTTTTCAGGCAATATATATCAAAATATTTCCAAAAAATACCTACATTATTTCTATAATCCTAAACATGGTTTTAAATATATCAAAGTAAGTCCTTTTGTTCCATCCAAAATGAGTTACCCAAATGAGAGGCGACATTCTTCCACTAGTTCTTTTATATTGTTTTCATTATATCCCCTTTAAAGTATTCATATATCATCATTATATAATATAAATGGAATATTAAATATACTTATATTTTTTAGAGTATTTTAAGTACACATAGAGAATTCCATTTAATGGGTATCAAGGTTATTATTTATGTGTACAATGAACTATCGTCTCACGAAACGATGATTGTATGTTTTTCCAGTATGCCTATCATGGTGGAAATTATGATGAAAAATAAGATCATATATGATATGTATGATATCTATTATTTAACTATGCTTGTGTAATTTTTTTATAACACATAAATAAATACTTTTCATTAACAATAAACATGATAACATTATTTGTAGATGTGTGGACTAACTTCTCATCAAAGAGATGAGATTCGTTCAAACTATATGTATAAATTTTCATTCTTCTAATAAGTCAAATAAATGAATGTTGCATTCATGTGTATGCATGGTCTACCGTCTCCATGAACGTTGCAATTAATTTTTTATCTCCAAATTATATATATTTTTACTGATAAATATTTAATGAATAAATAATATAATTAAGTCATCATTTAAAATAATTAGATGTTTAAATCATGATCTTAATAATAAGATCATCAAATAATAAATCAAAACATTCCAATGAAAACAGGGAAATTAACACCTGAAATGTTGTAAATAATTGAATATTGTTAAAAAAACAAGAAAAAATATATTATAAAAAGATAATATATGATATTATAAAAATAAAAATGGTTCTTTCATAGGTTATTAACATATTTTAAACTACTATAAAAGATTTTATAGACTACACAATAAATTTATGGTTAAGGTAATGGATTTGAACTCAATTATCTTTCTATTGAGACATATTTGTCGTTATGAAAAAATTCACTTTTATATGGTTTATATACTACCCTCTGACATTTAATATAATTAATACCCTTATTATCATGATATTTTAAGTCTAATATAATTTTATTTCTTAAGGATAATTTTGATTTATAAGTTTCAATGTGGTATAGACGACTTTGGAATGTTTAATGATTCTTCTATTCAAGAATGCCCTTAAGGATTATCTTTTCAATCTCACTCTATTTTATGATTGTTAAATTTTAATTAAAACAATAATTTTATTATAATCATTTTTCATTGTAAACTTACATGAATATCTATATTCTAAAACAATGGATTTTAGTATTTCGTAAACTGTATATCATTTATACAAACAGTGTTTACTTTGATAATTATATATTTAACTGAGGAAATTTTGATAAAAACCATATTATTTAATCAATACAGATATTTTATATGAAATATTATTTATTATGAAAATATGGTATGGGTAATAATTTGGAATGGAAATGAAGAGTGGGGACATCTATTATATATCCCCTCAATGCATCTATAGGTTCTCATGAGACAATTAAGTTGATGAATTAAAGGGGAATCTATTGATAGTTTTAAATTATCTTGTGAAATGTATTGACGATATAGGTTTTCATGTTTTTTATACACGATCTCCCATAAATAAGAATTTATTTCCAAGATATTGTGGTTATTATTCTTACATATCCCTGATATTTTGAACCAGTATATCTATGGATTCATTGTATTCTCTATATATTGATTAAAGAGAATGTGTTTCAAATTTTTACTTTTCCATATTGATATTTCCTTTTCTATTTTTTTAATTGGATATGTTATTATCCATTTAACTTTTTTATGTTGATTTATTCTCATTGATTCATTATTTATTATTCTTTTCCTACCCTTATTGGTAATTTGAGGTCACCCTTATTATGTTTCCATTCTAGAGGTTATGAAGAAGAAATCCATGAATAAGCATTCAAGAATGATGTTTATTTTATTTTATTGTGTATCATGTTTGTAGTTAATATTTACCAAAGAATTATGCGAAAAATGAATGTAATCTATCCTTCCAATATAGCTAAACTGATCATTAATTTGGGATTTTAATCATTATAATCAGGCCAATGTAATAAAATAATGAACTAAATTCAGGCTTGTTGTTTTGGGGCATTACAAATAGAACCCTACCACCCCACCCACACATGGTCTAACATCCCATAAAATAAAAATATAAAATGAAAAAAGCAAAATTATCACATAACCAAGGAATTTGGGTATCATGACCAAGAATGAAATTAACACCATCCATCCTCTTATAATGAATGTCATTAAGAAAATAACATTTTGACATCGTTACTATGAATCTTTAAAACCCTTAATCCTAATCACTAGGAATATCCAACAATGAATTTCAATTTTAGTACTACCAAATTGAAGTTAAGGGATGTGGGGGTATCCATCCAACATTTTCACCACCAACCTATATGTTTGGTGAAAACTAGGAACCCAAAGAAATTTTCATTGGTAATTCTTTCCAATACGGTTGGGGAATGTATATAAATATTATGAAAATACATGATTGATAAATGAAACATAACAACAAACCTACGGGTTATCATACCATTACAATAGCATATCACACAACACTACCAGAACATATTTTGAACTCTTCTTCTAATGTAATACACAACACAAAAAAACCACACACAAGCCCTAATTCTTAACTCCTTTTTCATATTAACCAATTATATGATTTACTTGTCTGGAAACTATTGAGTTAGATTTTTTACTTCTTAATTTTCAATTCCTTTAGTTTTTGAGATCAACAATACTCTCTTAAAACATAGTTTACTAACTTATTATGTACCATGTTCTTTAGTGTTTTGTTTGTAGAAAACATTACTTTAAACCATTCATTGAAATTTTATATTGTATTAAAATTATAAACAATACATTAATAAATAAAATATGTCATACTGAAGATGAATCCAATTATCAAAATGGATTTTATTCAGAACATGGGTTAGACTTATGTTTTATCTAGATAATGAAAAAAATTAATGACCATCAGACATGCCATAATACCAAAAGATTGGAATAATCCTAATTTATTTCATCATGTTGATAATGAATAAGGATGTACATTATAATGACTTCAAATTATAATCAAAAGAACAAAAAAATTTCTATCACAAGAAATACTATTAAAAATATAATAGTGTTAAAATGACATCATACATTTATTTGTTATATAATATTGTGTTATTTCAAGAACCATTTATCAAAGGAAGTTGCAAAAAACTATGAAATATAATCATTTGAGATTATCTTATAAATTTCTAGTCGTTTAAAGAGTTTGTTGGTGATCACATTTTCAACTCAATATCATGGAATTATTCTCTATATTAAAATATCATTCCAAAATCTTCGTAATAATTTAGTGAGTCATAGATCTAAGTAATTCTTATAAGGATTATATCCTTTTGATTTTTTTTCTTTTTTAATCACATTCAATAATTATTATGATCGATGGATATTTGGGTTATGATGATGGTGAATCAGATCCCTTAGATCGAGGGATTCTGGGGAAATTAAAAAAATACTATGATCATTGTATCGAGGGGTTCCAAGGATTGGACGAAAATGCATATTCTAAACCTTGAATCGAGGTATAACCTAGTAATAAAATAATTAAATTATAGTAAGTATAAAAACATGGATTTATTTAGTCATGTTTATTGCCTACATTACTCTTAAGGATAAAAGTGTGTATTATATTAATATATCATGTAAGTCATTGATACATTTACTACCTATTGTATTTCTTCTTTATACGAGTGTATTCTTCTTTGTACAAAATAGGAAGATAGAGTATTTAAATATATTTCTATATTATTCTTCTATCAATGTTGCTGTGAATATAAAAATAACATAATTTTATATAATAAGATCAATAGTGATTCTGATTCTTCTCTCTGATCATTATATGATTTTTGAGTTTTATAATATTATATTATGAGGGTTTGTGATTTTTTTAGTTTAATTTTTTTAAAATAAATTTCCCCCCCAATTATAAGTATATCTATATAAAATATTCTAATGATCCTACAACTATTGTCAGAGTAAGAATCTATTTCTAATATAGTTAATGAGGTTTTACTTTCATTAGTTATTGTATGTTTTTTAATTTTTTTTATAAATTTTTATTTTATAAAACATTGATATAGTGAATTATATTTATATAATAGATTTTATGTTCTATCAATATGGTGGGTATTAATATTGGATCTCTTCATAATCTTAATCATATTCTACCACTTATCTTTGAATGTAATGACTATAGAAATTGCAGATATAGAATGAAATATTGTTGATGAAAAATAGCGTTGATAACATCTTAATTCTTACATGAAAATACAAGATTCTTGATAAGTAAGATTTTTATTTCAAAAATGCATATAATATAGAATATCATTTGAAAAAAATTTATAAATAATTTATTGTGTTCTACGATGAGGAATGTGTACATTTACATATAAAATTTTGAATCTTTCTATATTATTTGTTATAAGATAGAATTAAAAAGTTTTTGAACATCCAATGTTATGAAAACAAGAAGAGTTATTCTCAGAGATGATTACCAAGCCTTTTATATTCTATCTGGGGAATCATTTTACAAGATGCACCAAATGTTTATGAATATTATTAACATCTTTCATTCTCTTTTACAAAAATGTATTGATGATGAAATTATTGTTGAAATGATTATATAAATCATTTCAAATCATTGGGAATAAAAAATAATACACATACATGATACACAAATTCTTAATAATAAAAATCATGATTATTTGATTTTTAATCTCATCACTTGTGAGGGAATAATTAAAAGTTATTAAAATAAATATAAAATATAAAATGGTGGTGTTTCATTTTCTAAAACAACAACTATATATAATAAATTTTAATCACCTAATAATGTTGTTAAATATTCAAGAAAGAATAAACTTATTGTTAAGTCTGTTTCAAGTACATAAGAACATTGTAAAAATGATTTGTCTAATCATTCCAAAAGAATGAACAAAATAACAGGAAAGAAATATTTTCAATATTTATACAAGAATGTTCATAAGGTTAATAGTGGCCATAAAGATTATGGTGTTACATTTTATAAATGTAAAAAGATGGTCATATCAGACCCTAATGTCCAAAGATGAAAATGATAAAAAAGAAGGAAAATAATATAGATATAAATACCCAGAAATACAATAAATCATAAGTAAATAAGGTTTTGAAATATTATGTCGCATAGAGGGATAGTGGTAGAGATTCTTTTGATAATACCTCTGATAATAAAAGTTCTAAAAAAAGAAATTGGCCTTTTTTCGAATATATGGATCGTAAATAAATATATAATAAAAAATGAAAATATAGATGAATTCCTAACTAATAAGTATTTAAAAATAATTTTATCCTGGTGGGAAAAATTTTACATCTTTTAAGGAAGAATATTCATCAGCATGTTATAATGCTTTACCTTGTTATGATGAAGCAATAGATATGGAAAAATATTAAAGAAATAAAATTGTAATATTTTTGAAAATTTTGATATTGGAATAACAAAAAATTCTTTGGAATATTCAAGAATATATCTTCTAAAAAAGTTTGTATCAATTATTTTTAAAAACCTTGACAAAACTAATTTTTATAAATAATATATTTGTTTAGATTTTGAAAAATTTATTTCTGGGAAAAAATCTCAAACAATAATTTTGAGAAACATAGTTCCAAATTTATTACGAATGAGGATAAAAAAATAATTTTAAAACTAAATTATAAAATTTCTATCCCAAATAATAATTCATCATAGATACTAAAAATTATTAGAGAGGTGATGTGATAGTATTGAATAGAAATATTCTTCAAAAGCAGAAGGAGATGTGTAGGCTCAGATAATGTGATGATGAATTGATCATTATGAATGGAGAAAATAAATTAATCTTAGAGGAAGTTAACATTATCAAGGATATAGTTAAAAAGAAGGTGGAGTTGGAAGAAAAGGTCACAAATATAGAAAATGACCAACATGAGTTCATGAAAATAATGGCCTCCATGAATAATCTTATCAAGAAAGAATAATATTTTCATTTTAACACTCGATGTCGATTTTTCTTAAAATTTTGAAAAGATATTTGTTATGATTTAATTTTATTACAAATTATTTATTATTGAATATTTATTCCAATTTTGATTGGTTATATTTTATTTTATATTATTCATGGATGTTTAGTTAGTTCAATTCAATATTTCATATGTTATATATTTTAACATTTTAGGGATCCTAGTATTTTTTTCCATTCCTTTTTGAAAATCACAAAGCGGGAGAATGTTTTATTAAGGGGAAGAATGTTTTATAAAGGGGAATAATTTCTTTAAAAAAGAAAAATATTATTCTTATGTGGTTAAATATTATTATTGCAGAGAAATTTTCGTTAAGGAATAATTTTTCTAATATCTATCCATCGTATTCAAAATAATTATAAAGTCATGGGTAGATTTAAAAAGTATCATAAATGTTATTAAAATAACTCAAGTCTGTATGTTTTTCATGTTATATAGTTTCATTTATGTAGCTATGGTTTTTACTTTCCAAAAAAGGGTAGAATGTTGAGTTATAAGTTTTACTTATTACTCTTCCATTCTATTAGTTTTGGAAATCACAAACACTCTCTTAAATTTTTTATACTGACATTTCTTGTTCTAAATGTTTTACTATGTTTTTGTAAATAAAAATACTTCTGAAAATACATAGAAATATTCTAATATATATTATGAATATAATATTAATGTTAATCAGTATGATACATCTGAAAGAAGATTCTTTTGATTATTAGAATGTATTTTATTCACACCAGTGGTTATACTTAGGTTTTTACAACCCGATTAACAAAAGTAAAGAACATCTGACTGACCTTTGTACGGATATAAAAAACATATCCACATTCAGTTCATTATATTGAAAATCAATATAGAAACCCATCAGTTTGATTGGATTTTATAAACAAAATCATATACGAATTGTTTCTATCATATTGAATATCTTTATCATTTTAATGGTGTTAAAACAAAATGACAACAGACATTCCATTATTCCATAATATTGTGGGATGTAAAATGCCAACTATCTGAGGATGTTGTAGAAAACATAAAAATATGATCATTTGATCTTTAATTATATAAAATAATCCATTTGAATGGTTTTTTGTTAATCACATTTGTATCGATGACTTCTGTGGATAGAAAGACATATCTTATTCTGATCATCACATTTAGAGATTTCATAGTAAAGAAAGATGGGTATTATAATAAGTATAAAACTGTGTACAAATTTAGTCAAGGATATTTAGTACTATTACTATTTAGGATAAAAGTGTGAATTATTTTTAATATAGCTTATAAGTCATTCTTACTTTTACAATTTAGTGTATTTTTTGTTTTCACAAGCCTATTTTGCTTCTCACATAGTATAAAGTTAGTCTATTTACTTATATTTCAATACAATTTGTTTTATCAGTGTATATATGAATAAAATAATAACATAATTTGATATAATTATATTAAATATGATTTTGATTCTAAAAAATCATCATTAGATGAAGTATGAGTGCAATAATATTACTTTAAGAGGTTTTGTGTTCGTTTAGTTTAAACTTTTTAAACTAAAATTCTCCCCCTCTTGTAAGTATAGACATATAAGATACTCTTATGATCCTAAACAAACCTTCTTACACTTATTAACCCCTTCATTTTATATTTTATGAAAACCCAATTTAACAATCACTTCCAGTGAAATTATACAAGTTTATTCATCATTACATATGTTAATCTAATTGTCATAATTTTACTCCATGATGATAAAATTTAATTTTAATCTCACAGTATTTTAGTTTCATAATTAAGAATTCAAACCATCATTATTAGGGTTATACTAAAAAAATACCACAATATTCTAAATACCCATCAACAATAGACACATCAAAACACATAAACTAACATGAAAACCCTCTTGTCTCATAGAAACAATGATACAAAATTTTATTTGGTCATCACCATAGCTCAAACATCACATATCCATTATAATCACCCAAGAACCATAATTTATCCAAAAAAATACCCCATAATATAATATATCATAATCATCACCACACGAGCTATAACAATGTTCACATATCCAACAAAGAATCATATAAATAAAATAATTACATGAAAACACATTTAAGATTCCACTTCAACTATAATTTTTTTTCAATGTGTGTTCTAATATATTTTACACAATCATATTATTATATGGATGTTTTTACAAAAATAAATATTTACAGCATAATTCTGCCCACTAGCTTGGGGAATGATCTTAAAGTTTTATTCCTCGGTTTTTTTAATAAATATGTGATAATGTGGTCCATAAATAATAACAACCATTATACAAACAAGATTTCTAGAAACTATGAATTTCATCCATGGAAACTAAAAAGTTCAAAATCATAAGAAATATTGCAAAACAAGTAATCACGTTTTAATAATATCATCTGATTCCATTTCAAATTATGATAGCTGTTTATCTAATTATGTTAATATATATTATCCACCAAAAGTAAGAAAAATCTTCAAATTTTCACATATATGAATAAAATAAGGGTATAATAACGATATCCTAAGAAAAAAATATGTTTTATGCTCTTAAAGTTA
Organism: Viscum album; assembly: GCA_963277665.1. NCBI lineage: Eukaryota > Viridiplantae > Streptophyta > Magnoliopsida > Santalales > Viscaceae > Viscum > Viscum album. Next base: position 369,570,909 of record OY728132.1, on the reverse strand, counting down.
GAAAATATGGACAATAATAATCCACCACTAAAGGAAATACAAAGAGAACCTATGAAATATAATGAACCATTGATACCTACTCAATTTCAAAAAAAAAATAAAGGATCTCACTGAAATTAACTTTATAAAGAATGAACAATATGATTAATAGATAAATATGTGAAATATGAGTACTGTAATTTATAAGGATTTGAAATAGATGAACCATGTTTTTAAAACACTCAAGAGGTGGGTTTGGAAGGTTATGATAGTTCAAAGGTGTATCTATTTCTGAATAGAATAATTATAACCTAAAAATGAATGTTGGGATTCCCTTTTTATATATAGGATTCTTTTTAAGAAATCACCATGAGGTAGGGTTACTCAAAACAAATATTTTGAGTTTAAAAAAAGTTCAGATCAAGAATTAAATCATTTAACCCTTTGTTATAATGTTTGTTTAATAACAATTTTACAATCACAGCGTTTTCATCCAGAACATGATCTAGGGAAATTTGGATCCTCTTGAGATTGTCAAAACTAAAAAAAATGTCGTATTGAAAATCATATAGATTTATTATCCTCAAGAAACACCATATTGTAATGATGGGATCAACACAAAACCTATTCCCTGAAAGAAAATATCCAAGTGGTATGACTAAAAAACTGTGACCCCCATATAATTTCTACAAGCCTTATTTCTAATAGTTTGACACCCAATGTGAAATGCCCTTCGAAATAGTCAACCAAATCATTTATCTTTTCATTGTACATATAAGCACCAAACAAAAAACTCAGTAGATAATATTCATGATCATATGGAGAATACGACCAAACCTATGCTTATTCCATTATATAGTATTGAAAATGACCAACACCATTCCCACCACAATGGTGTGGTGACCCTTTAAATTCCAAAAAATATCTCCTAGACATTAAAACAACTCCAAAAACTCTATAGACCCCACCAAGATATAGAAAAAAATTAAATAACTATTTTAGGAATATTTTTCCTCACATGTGTGGTTATTATAAATTTTTCAAAGACATATGTTACTTGGGTAAAAACTAATTACCACTGTGAAAATAACTAGAATTTTAAAAGTACAATTTAGGAGTAAAATATTTATTAAATGATTAAGGCATGCATGGATTAACATTATTGATTCATTGTTGAATATCTCTCACTTACACCCCATTTTTTCACTTTTGGGACCATTGACCCTTTAATAGAATTATAACATTATTTAATAATAAAAAGGTATTAAAAATTTTACCATTTCATCACTTCTATAATGGGATCAATTACAATATTTTAATAATACCAATAAACAATTAAATTTCAATGTAAATGTGACAATGTTTCTTTTACTATATGAATATTGAATTTTCTATATCCCCTGATCAGAATATGTTATCCCAATCCCTTCACTTATGATGAGACTCTCAAAAAAAATTTCAAAGTCCCAAAGTGATTATTACGTGAAATTTTTTATTTCATACTAATTCTCTACAAAACTACCCTAATGAAATTAATATAATTAACTTGATATCATTATTAGGTTAAATTAATATTATATTAATAAAACAGACCATACTTTTTACATCTAAAACCCATATAAAAAAAGGATCATTGATCTTGTGATATTCTAGATTATCATCTCTAGAAATCGGCCTACATTGTTCTTCATTACAACCTATCATGGATCAATTTAAAAATAAAATAAAGTAAAAAATATGACTTTCATTAAACTATTAAAATTTAATAATGATAAAATTTGAAATTCTTTCAGTGGTATTTATAATAAATGGCCATAGTAAAATTAACAACATAAAATGAACATAAATGAGTAAGTTTTATAATTTGAGGTCATTTTATGAAAAACTATATAATTGTTCAGATTTTAATAAAATGTAATAATAAATTACATTAACACATAAAGATTTGGTGATAATTTTTTAATAATACAATGTAACAGCCTATGATTTTAAAGGAATAACACAATGAAAAATAGTAGATGTGACATGCGACGTCGAGCTCCAACAAACCAAAAAGTACTATTATTTGAATGTGAACATTATAAACTAGATATTAAATTGGTGGATAATAATAATATTGACTGAATTATGAAATTTATAATTTTATGACTCATTTTAATGTATTTAATAATAATTTGTGAGTAATCTCTTTATTTTTTCTAAAGGTATTTTATTCATCGAAGAAATGTTTTTATCAAAAATGTATTTTCTTTCTTTTTATGTAAATATTATAATAAAATTAAGTAAAAAATAGTTTTTAAATATAAAAAGTATATAATTTTTAAAAAAAATAATGTTTACATTATCTTAGGCTAAATTTCTATTTTTTTGAAAAGATCGCTTTTCTAGTGAATAGTGAAAACAATTATTTTTATAAAACGGTCATATTCATTATACTAGAATGTACCTTTATGATTTGAATTTCATCTCTAATTAATATAAGTAATATTTATTTATATATAATGAAATTAATTACATTTTAATTATCCTTATACCTAATTTTAGTATAAGTAAATTTTCTGGCTTTAAAACAATTTTTTAAATAAAACTATTTTTCATTGTGTTTTGATTATTTAATATTAGATTAAATTTTTAAACATCATTGTTAAAAAATTTGAGAAATTAATTCCATATTTGGAATAATTTTTTCAAATATTAGTAATTTATTTCCTTTTTTGGTCAATATGTATTGTAAATATAGTAATTTTGTTACAATGGTAAAGGGTAAATAGGGTTATTTAGTTTAAAAAACATAACAAGAACATTAAAATAACTCATTAACTTATATAAATATTATTTTATGAATATATATATACCATAATTATCTAGGGGTTGAATTTATGTCCTTTTGAAGCCACCAGGATGGGATTATGACACTTATAGTTTTTTATTTAATGAAAAGGCATGTATATGAGACACTTGTTTATAATAAATGTAACATTTTTAATATGGTATCATCAAAAATGTATATTAATCATTAAATATTATTTTGAAATAAAATATATTTTTATTTATAATTTTCATTTATTATTAATTTTTAGTGAATAAATTGTTTACTACACAACACAGATGAATTAATTATTTAATTAGTGGAAAAATCAAATAAACGATATTAAAAATATTAAATTTAACATAATTTAATATATTAAGGCTGATCAATGAATTATATATTTTACCATGATTATGATTTAAGGGAACAAATATTTCTCAATTTTACTTGATGTATTGATTTTTTTAAAGCTAAATTAATTAATATAATCAATATTGGTGGTAATGGTATTTTAAGTCATTAATATTTAATAAATTTATTTCAAAATAAAGAAACCATAAATAAGAATAGATGGGGTAATATATGGTAGATAATGTCATCTATTGTGTATCTATAGGCTATTTGGATGTATTTCCCTCACTAATATACCTATTATATTTTAATGTTTTGTGAAATTCCAAAAGTTCCCCTCAACTAAATTATAAAAGGGAACACATTTCTTCAATACATTACACAAAATTGAACTATCTAGATCATCAAATACCATTCCACTACTAAAAAACCTTATACATGTTCTTTAGGTTATCTACATTCTAATATACCAACCCAATATCCATTAAAAAGAGATCTAAATGATGTATGCTAAACAAGAGGTAATCATCTTTACCAACCAATCCAAATATATTTATTATTCTATATCATATTAACATGTTTTTTCATAATAGATAAAAAAATACAGAATAATATATAGTATGATATGTTATTATGATTATGAGACAACTATATTATGTCTTCAATCCATCATATTAAAAATGAATGCACTAAATATGCGTATATACTACTTATCATCTCCACACAATCGTATAATTTATTTTCCACAAATACATTACATGGATGGTTATAATGATGGAAATAATTCATATTTATATTATACTTATGAAATTATATTGACTTAAAAATTAATATATTTACTATTTTCCATACCCATTCATTATTAAGTAAATGAAACTCTTGCTCATATAAACGCATAACCCACAATCTCCACGAAGTGATTTGGCTCATATTACATTAAAAATTTCAATAAATGGAACTAAAATAATAATAAAACATTGAATATGATACATATTTAATTAATAATAATCCCAAAATAATCAATCTATATCCCATTCACATGAACTAAATCTTACCTGACTAAACATTCATGAAAAAAAGATGTAGGTAACACCCAAAACAATGGTAACAATGAAATTTTTATTAAAGAACTAGTGATAAGATGTTATATTAGGATTACATATGATATAATAAAAATGATTATAATTTAGGTATAATTTTTTATCATGATTAAAAAAAAAATTATATGATGTTAATGAGTGTTCAACTAATGGAAAAAAGAAGTTAATGGTTTTCTATATCACTTTTAATTCTCTGAGAATTATCCCATATTCATTGGTTATTTTTTTTGTGGTGTATATACTTCCCCTTTGAAATGTTATATCATTAATCGATTTTTATTAATTTCATTTAAATATTAATTTGACGGTATTTCTTTCCTTGGGCATCAAATTCAGTAAAAACCCATTTGGTAAGTGTGAATTTTATAACATATTAATAATTCAAGATTTTTTTATTTATATCCTATCAATGGAAGATATCTATTTAATTTACATTTCTCTATATGTTTTTTTTAAAATTAAATTATTATATAATTAATTTTATTTTTTCCATGTTTTATATTTTATAAAACGGTTTAAATAAAATATTTTTTTATCATATTCTAAATGAGTTACTTTTTGACATTTATGACAAAATTATAGAGAGACTGATTTATTTTACTTTTACATAATGAGTTTATTTTTCCACCATCATGATTCCATAATAATTTTATGCATCCATTATTTTTTTCAAGGTTATTTTCAAATAAAATTTTTCCTTCAAATTTTATTGTTTTTAATAATTGAATTTCAATGTAACAAATGTATTTTTGAACAAAAAATTTTTTAATGATATTTTTACGGTCCTTTTATTCATCAAATATAGAAATTCTTATGTTTTATTATTGACCATTAGTTATATGATTTTATAATACCATTATTTTATTTATTAGCATATATGTGATCATTGATTATTACTTTTATCTTAAAAATCAATACTCATGTTTGATTAATATGATTATTACCTAAACTATAAAACATTTTTACATATAGTGGTTACCTTGAATGTTATTTTTTTATGTAGAGAAATATTGATAATTTCGTATCCTTTAATAAATATATATATTTTATGATAAGATATAGTGATTGTTGGGGAACGGAATTATATATCCCCTTGATACATCAGTATATCTCATGAGGAAAATAAATCATAAAAAGAAATGGACTTTTAACCATAATTATTACAATATATTATGAAAGGTTTTAGAATTATATATAACATTATGTTTGATATCATGTTGTCAAATATTAATAATTTCCTTCAATAAGAATTATATAATTATTTTCCCTGATATTTTCACTATGATATTATTCATAGATTAGATTGTAAAAATTAATTTATTAAATGGATTCTTTTTCAAATTATTTATAATATCTTAATGATAATGCTCTATTTTGTCATTACATAAAATTTATTTATTAATTCAAATATGGTTTCAGTTATTTATCTTTCCATATTTATTATGAATTATTGATTCATGATATATTCTTTTGTATTTAATCCTTACTGATCATTTTAGTTCACCTATATTTTTGTTCCATTCCCCATTATTTGAAGTAGAATCATAATAATGAATTAAAGGGAGCTGAATGTTTTCCATGACTATGTTTTATGTTCTATTACAATTTTAAAATTTGTTTCATGTATGTATATGGTTTCTGAAAATACTGAACCGGTCGGTCATTTGGTATTTGACTATATGTATTTGTTCTAATGTAATAAAGTATCCACGGACTCTGGGATCTAGGATATTATGTTGTTTTAGTTAGAATCATGAATAGTTTATTATAAACCATGGGAAGTAGATTTTGGAAAATATAGATATGGAATATAACTCATTTATTAACATTGTTTTTATGTCTATGTATAAGATAACATCCTATATATTTGGTAGTGACCATGGAAAACCTTGGTTAAACATAAAGAATCCAATATTGAGAATAATCTTACCTGATTTAGAATCCCATTGAATAATAATTCAAGAGTATTCGATATCTCATTATATTTATTATATTTTTATGGATACACATTTTTTTTGGTTTTAATAAATAGATGTAAAAATAAGGAACAATATTAATTTGAAATTTAATGGAAAATGTGGTGATCCTGAGAAAAAAAATTGAATGAAAAATGGAATAAAAGGTATTGTGATTATGCATAATTAGTGATCGTGATATGTGATTAACAACACACACCTTAATCAACTTTTAGAATAACGAAATAAAATAAGGATGGGATTTTTTGAGGGTATAGGTAGTGGAGGCCATGGGGGAAGGAGGGATAAATTTTCATCATGTTAGAAATATGGTAATAGATATATTTGATAATTTGTGAAAGGAATAGGAAATTTTTATATGTATGGAAAGAAGGAAATAAAGCAACAAATTTTTGAATAAATATTAACAGTATAATCGATGGAAATAAATATCATACTATGGATATATTTATAGTTCATTTCCATAAATGTTGGGAACCTGGGTGGTATTTGTGTCAAATAACCTCTTCTAAACGTTAAATCCTATGAAATGGAGGTGTTTATGTTTCTAATTTCCAATCATTGCAGTGGAATTATGGATCAATTATGTGTTGGGTATCAAGAATTATGTTGTTGATTTTTTTTCCAATGGTATTTGTGTTATAAAAATCAGGAAATATTTAATGATTTTTTTATTTTTTGAGTTGTATATTTCTTCATTCACATAAAAGCTATATAAATAATTATTCATTTATGAGTTTAATGTTGCTCATATGTTTTAATATTTTAAAACCCTTTTGATGTTTTATTTTATGGGATCTAATTTGGATTAAGGTTATTCTAAGAGAAATTTATTGAAGTACAACCCAAAGGGTTATTATATATGAAGTGACAATTTTATTCTAGAAATAATGGATTTAAATTTATGGAAATAATTTTAATGGTTAGGATAAACAGTAGGTTTAATCTGGTCTTTTTTTATAAGGTAATTGTGGGTTAATATATTTTTGGGAATACAAAAAGGAATGATTGAGAGAACCATTAAGGCTCAAATTTATAATTATTGATAAATATTTTAAGTTTAGTATTGTTGATATTTATCTATTTTTTGAATTTTATTGGGATTATAAAAATGAAAACCAATAGATCACGTGATGACCATTCAAATTCGGCAATGCTGCGAGCCTTGAACCCACTACAGAAGGGAGGAAAAGGTGAATCACCCACCAATGGCCTATGTGAATTCCTAGTTAGTATGAAATAGTTTTTATTTATCTCAACGATATTTAAAATAAATTATATATTCATTTTGGGATCATAAATTCTTTCATATAAATGGACCTGGGATTCAAAATTGATTTGGTGTTAAATGATTTGTGTTATTTTGGTGGACAATCAATGATTTGGTAACCATTTATGATTTAGATAAAAATAATATAATGAAATTTAATTATAGGAATATAGATTGCAGTTAATTTTCGATGAATATGTGATTTTATTGTTTATTTATGGTGTTTTGGATTTTTCATGGAAACTGTTACAATATATTTATGGTTATATGTTTTAGACCTACAAATTGTGGGAGATAAATAATAAATTTATCTTGGAAAACTATGCGATCAAATCCAACTAATTTTTTTGTTTCAGTATGATGATGGAAATGTATTATGAAATTTTATGATAGTTATTTATTTAATTATCTATGTTGAATTTTTTGTATTGCTATTTAATTTTGGGATATTAATATAGTTTTACCCACATGATGGTCTCTTATTTTTAGTAATTATTTTATCATTTACTTTCAATAAATGATTTGATTATTGTATAATGATTGGAAGAACCTTTTTCACTTCTTTTTTGGGTTTTATGTTCAGTATAAGTAGACTCAAGTTCTTCAGGAATGAAAAAAATTATACTCATTATTTGGATCAACAAATGAGTGTTTGGGGGAAATTGATTAAAGAATGAAAATCTATATGGGATGTAATTATATATTCATATGTTATTACTTGAGGCAATAAAAAAATTCTTCAAATAAAGAAAAATGATTTTTGAACAAAAACATTATCAGTTTAATTTTTCATTGAAAAAACATTTTTCTTTTTAACCCATCACATATTTAGTGTTTTTTGGTTGTTAACATTCTCATGACATGTTCTCTATCACTCAATATCTGTCCATGGGAGTTAGTTTTATCTTATATATCAATGTTTTAAAATCCCACTGATTCTTTCCTATATGGAATCTTATAATGTTTCATTACTTATGGACCTCACATATCACTTTTTATAATTTTATGAACAAGTATTATTGACTTTTCTATGATGATGGATTTCAAAAAAGTTAATGTACAATGTCTAAATTTTTACTATTGAATCCAAGTATAAATTTATAAAATTAAAATTATTTAATGTGATTGGGGGGGGGGGGGCTGTAACCCCACTATAATTTAAAATATGTGTGTTATATGTGATAGAATTTGTGAGTATTGACATCGTTCTCAAACAAACAATAAAATATTATTTTTTAAATGTGACAATTATAAATTATTGTTAAATTAGAGGAAATTAATATTATTAAATAAATTATACCATTTATAAATTTCTTATAAAATATAACGTATTAAATAATTATTTTTAATAATGAATTAATGTTTGATAATTTCATTTATTTTCATTAAAAATATGATTTCTTTAAAAATGGATCTCATTCATTTAAAGAGTGAATATTATAATAAATTTATGAGAATTATATGATTTTTATTTGAAAAAATTATATCATTTTAAAAATATTCATATTAATATTATATTATAGTTATTTTTTTTTCTGAAAATATTGATTTTCCTGTTAATAGTGATAGATACCTTTTTTTATAAAATCGTTAATTTATTTATATTAAGAATTAGTTTTTTTTAATTTTAATTTTAATTGAAAGTAAATTAATTAATATTTAGTTATATTTAATCTATTTGATTACATTTTAATCATCCCTATACCTAACTCTGGTAAATGTAAATTTTTATTCTTAAAAAATTATTTACCAAGAAAACAACATTTCATTGCATTTTTCAAATTTCATTTTAAAGTAAATTCCAAGAAAAATATTTTATGAATTTTTATATATGGAATCAATATGTTTAATTAGTGTATGAAATTGTTTTAAATAATACCCAGATAGTTTTGGTCAATAAGTATAGTACAGTTACTAATTTTATTACAAAGGTAAATGATAAATTAGGTAATATATGTTAAAAATAAAATTATATGATCCATAAAATGATGAAATAACATACATATATATTATTATATTAGTATACATCGACCATAATCATCCAAGGGTATAATTTATAACCTTTTAGGTCTATTTTTATATAATTATGACCATTATATTATTTTATTTAATTGAAAAGTAAAACAAGTCACACCCTGATTTTTAAGAAGTGAAATATTTTAATATGGTATCATCATAAGGTTATGGTTGACTATAAATAATATATTGAAATAAAAAAAATTATTTATCATGGTAATTTATTTTTAATTATTAGGGAAGAAATAATTAACTTAAATTCTAACACAACATTATTGTGGTAATTACTTATTTAATGTAAGAATTAAATAATTGATATAAAAAATATTAAAAGTAAAATTAGTTGAGATATCAATGGTGATACATGAATTATATAGATGACCATGAAATTTTTTGGATATAATAAAATTGTTTTTTCTAATTTAAATTGATTCCTTAATTTTTTAACATTAAATTATTGAATAATATCATGGTTGACAATAATGATATTTTATGGGAATAATATTTTATTAAATTATTTCAAAATAATAAAATTATCAAATAAGAATAGAGGGGATAATATATGGTGTATAATTTTACCCATTATTAATTAATTTTCAATTTGGAAGTACTTCACTATATAATAGTCTTATTATATTTTAAAATTTTGTGAAATTCCAAATGTGTCCCTCATCTCAATTATAAATGGGAACATCTTTTACCACTTATTTACTTCAATTTGTGATATCCAGCTAAAAACCCTATAATTACATTTTCAACATAATTATCTTGGTTATAGAGGTTCTAATGCTTCTAATAGGCCTTCCTTAGTTCCCATAAAAAGTGATCTAAAGGTTCTTTGCAAAAGAAGAGAAAAATATTCTTTTCTGACCCTTTCAAGATAATTTCTTTTTATACTTCCCATTCACGTATTTCTTTAATAATATGTTAATAAATAAAGTATCATACATGTAATGACATGTTATTATATTATGAGAGAACAAAATTAAAGCATTTATCCATCATATAAAAAAGGAATTCACCGTTCGTCCGTACAAATGGATTATAGCCACCACATAGTAGTGTAATTTTTCCATGGCCACATTACATGGATAGTTATAATGATGTATATAATTGATATATATTATAATTAGGAAATTATAATGATTATAAAAAATTAAAATATCATCGATTTTTTTACTCATTAACCATTAAGGGAATAATACTGCAATTCTTGTGTATATATGACCAACAGTCTCCACAAAGTGATGTGACTCATATTCTATTTAAAATATTAAATAATGGTTATAAAAAGGTATTAAATTATTTAATATCAAATTATATAATTAATAACATTATATAGATACACAATGGAGTACCACTGAATACTTGAGGAGCAATGAAGATGGGAATTGTAAGTTCTCTCCCTTGATGTGACAATGACTGGTAGGGTTAAATATTGATTGCGGGGGTCCCACGCATCCTCAGATTCAAACATCTTCCTCCTCTTGGAAGACCTACAATAGCGGATCCTACTATACCGAACCTATTCCCTGTGGCTCACATCCTGCATGACTTTGATGATATTTGACATGTAGCGGGGAAGCATATAGCTTTGACCAGCTCTTAATCAATCCTAGATCATGGTATGGTCGTGAGATATAAAGATAATTTACAGGTTAAGGTCCTTAGATCTCTTGATGAGGAGTCAATCAGATGAAAATATACAACAGTGATGAATCCCTCTTCCTCGTATGTGGTGTTGTGGGATGTTTGAATGAAGCATGTTCTATCTCGAGGTAATGTTTCATGTGGTTCATATATTGATGTAGTTGTAGGGACAAAGATAAGTGGAGCTAGATCATTGTAAATGTTAAAATAGTCATTTCTCTACAGAATCCTCCATATGGGATCATTATTCTATGTTGAAGTCAACACAGTAGAGTTTCCTAATAGAATGGAAATTGGAAATAACTCTCAGGTTTCACGCATTGTTTTACTTAATGGTGATCAACCCTTGAACCATAAATATTATACACGAAGAATCTCAGTTTTTTGGGGTTTCTCTATCTAGAAATGTGAATATCTTGGTTGAGTATTTTTTTCATTTCTTGTTTTCTTCATATGACTAGAAACATCAAGCATGGATCATTGTCTAATTTTGGTTGAAACCTAGTTGGATTTATCATCATGAATTTTCTTTGAAATTTAATATTTCACATGCTCAAAATGCCTTTTTTAGGTATGAGTTTGACTTTATTAAATTAATTGTGTCATTTGTAATACAATGATTTTTCATGACATAGGCACGACAATTACGACTTTTATCCACCATAATAAGGAAATGTAATATGTGTTGTTGAAAAACTATGTACGGATGCTAGTAAAGACTGATCTCTACTCTACACTAATTGAAAAGTCAACCCTTTCGACACCCTTTTATAACATACATATTGATGTATAGTGTGAGAAAAATCCCTTTTCCTGCAAGGAATGTATGACTGTTGTGGACTCTTTGGAGCTATGTCGTACAAATGTTTCTTGTGAGGGATGTGGGATGAGTGGGAACTCAACAAATCTCTGTTGAATTTATTCAATAATGAAAAACTAATACATGTCAAAACCTTTTGTTTGTGATGGATATTCCATTAATTTTCTAGTATAAAATGTTGTAAATATACTGATTCCTGACTCTCAAGAGCCAAATAGAAAGGGGCTACTGGTGGAGTCTTCAAAGAAGTAGAGATCATGGGCTGCCATATTATCTGAATATCAAAATATCAACAATAACGATACTTATCGGAATGAAAAATGTATTGAATTGCATCAAACAAAAATTTAGTACACTCCCCATATTACAGGAAGTGACAATTACTTGAATGAAATGGTAATTGAATGAGAAATACAAGACAAGGTTGATCAGAAGCAATTATTGGATAGGATAGATGCTTTAGGTAACCAAAAGGGTAATCAAATCATAGAAGTTTATTCTTCAGAAATATCAAGAGGTTTCTCAGATTCCTCAAAATTCATCAAGGATAATGAGGGTATTAAACTTGTTTCCTAGTAGATGACAAGGTTCTTGGAGGTTCAAAAAGTGGTAGTTGACCAACCAGATAATATTGCACATTCTCTTAAATAAAAAATTAATTTTTCAATTGATATGGATGTCAAATAATAAACAAAACACCATGAGATTCACCCTCATGTTGGATCAATGGATATTGACGGAATGATGACTAAATGTGAAGGGACACCTCTCTTGAAAAAACCAAAGGGAAGAAGTTGGAGATATCTGACTATAAGAGAATTGATACTGAAAACATATATGAAAGGATTAATGGTCTTCCTAAGTGTATGGGAATATCTAAAGGTGGATGGTACATACACAAAAGAGTCTACAGGTGTACAATTCAATTGGAAGAAAGAAAACTAAGAGAATGGTTGAGGTAAATGATAGGATTATAGCTGACATTGTGGCTAGATTTAATTTTTTCCCATTACCTCTTTGGAACCGTTATTTTATTTCTTATTTCTAATAAAAGAGGCATTTCATCTATTGCAATAAAAAAATATTCTATAGATTAGTAATATATATCCCATTGATATGGAATGGATATTCAGTGAGAAAAAATGCCAACAGATTGAAGCAGTTGAAACCCAAAATATTTGTATTAATGAATTATAATTGAAAAAATGTTTGTATGATGTTAAATAAGGATTATATACGACATTATAAATATATATATGGTTCTAGTATAAATTAATTACATGAACTAAATAATTATACAGTAGGATAAAGAATGATCAATGAAAGGAAAGTGAAAGGTAAGGATTATTTCATCTCACTTTTACATCTATGAGAAATATTCCATATTAACAACTTATTTATTTCATATGGTTTATATAATTTCCCTTTTATATATTATATCTACAATATATTCATCATCATGGTACTCGATGTTTCATTTTATGTTATTTTTTCATCAGTCTTATGATTCAATGAAAACCATGTGGCTAGTGATTATTTAACAATATCTTGATTATTTGGGATTGTTATGTTTAATTACCTAATGGGGAATATTTATCATCCTTGTAAATGTTTAATAAATGTTTTTTTAAATGACTTTAACTATTATGTTACATTTTTTAATTAATATTTCTCTATGTTTTAATTTTTACAAAATAATTTGAATGGAATATTAAGAACTTTATTTAAATGAGGTACATTGTGACTTAAATAAAGATGGAATTAATTTATAATGTATACATAATGTGAATATTTTTACTCCATCATAGAACCACAATGATTCATTTAATCCCATATATGTTTAAAAGGTTATTTTCAATGAAATGTTTCTCATTTTCCTTTGAGAAGTTTTTGAAAATTTAATTTCAACATGAAAAAGAAATTTTTCTTCAAATTTTTTTACTAAACTTATTTGGGTAATTTTATTCTTCAAATAAAAAAACCATGTTTTTTCACTGATTCTCTAATGAAAATATTTTTTAGTAATACCATTTTTTGAAGAATTCACATAATTGTGATCATTAATTATTCCATTTGTCATAAATGTAAATATTATTGTATGATGGCTTTTCATTTTCCCTAATCCATATTCTATTATTTAATATAGTGTTTAATTTGAATGTTATTTGACTATATGATGAAATATTTACAAATATTTATCCTTAAATCAGTACATATATTTGATGTTAATGAATACTTATTCCTGAATTCTATTCAACATTCTACATGTGAGGTATTTTTTTGACCGTCATTGATGGGTGAAACCTAGCCTTATATAGCCCCAAAATGCATTAATATGTCTCACAAGAAAAAATTGGAATTATTAAATGGTAGTTTTCTCAGAATGAATAAATTTCCTTGTGAATGGTATTGATAGTATATATACCATGATGTTTGAGATCATTATATCATTATTAATAATCACCCTTAGTAATAATTTAGTTAATATTATCCATGTGATTTTTACTATGATATTATAAATAGATTAGATTTTTCACAATGTATTTATTAAATGGTATTTTTTCTATTTATTTTCATTTCCAAAATTAATTTTCCTTATTTTTCCACGATAAAAGACTTATTAATTAAATAGAATTTATGTTCAGTTCTTTACTATTCCATATTTACTATACATTATTAATTCTAGATAACCACCACTCTATGTAACCCTTCTTGATAATTTTTCCTCACCCTTATTTTGTTTTCATTCACAAGGATAGGATATCGAATCCATGGAATGAGTTCAATGATGTCAAATGGATTCCATTACTATGTTACATTTTTTTATCATCGATGTGAAATGGGTGTCATATATTTACCTGGACTTCCAGAACTGCTAAATAGATTAGTCCTTGGGATTTGAATACATGTACTTATGACAATGTAAACAAGTAACCACTGACTATGGGATCTTATAGTTGGGGTTTTTACATACAATAACATTAACCACGGTAAAAATACCAAAAGTGTATTATTGAAATTTTTTTAAACAACCTTAGATAACCAAAATAAAAAATATATATATAATTAATAAATAGATATTTATAATAAATTATCCTTGTTAAATGAAATATATTTGTATATGGTTCCTAATTATGTATCTATTAAAATTAATTTTACTATTTTGGACATTAGATGGACCTGCGAAGCATGTTAGGAATACAGTATGAGCTTCTTGCCTCAATTTTCAACCCCTGAGATATATTGCTTATTATACTCTATGTTTTATTTAAAATAATGAAACTATTTAAACATCATTATCTTAAATAGTTAATTTATTATATTTAATATTAGGAAATGTTCTATTCCACATTATTTATCTATTGAGGTTTTTATCCCAAAATTATAAAATCTTTATGGTTTTTTTCTAACTAAATTTTCTACAATTGAGTTACAACATTTCATATTCAAATATATTATTGCATGAATTATATAATATAGATTTTGAATATATATTATTACATTTCAAACCTGTATTAGTGGCTTCTAAAATTATTCTATATAAAATAATTATTAAATGATTCTTACCCCAATGATTTATATTAGTGGTTTCTAAAATTCATCCATGAATTATCTCATGGTACTTGTTTCCTTTTATACAGAAGTTCAATTTTATAAGATATAAATATTGATGATTTGTTTTCTTTAAATCAAAAATTATATTTTATTAATTATATTAAAAGTTAACATTCATGATCTTTGTCATTAAATGGGTTTTGATATAAATTTTACTCTGAATATAAAAAATATCAAGAATCAAATTATGTTTCCCTATGTAATAAATTATTTTTGTGTTAATTTTCCCCTACGAACACTTTATACTTAAAATTAATTTTTCACAAGAGTATATTCCCTTTTTTGAAGGGTAGTTAAATTTTTTCTTTTTTACCATATTATGTTATAAAACACCTTCTCAAATAAATGGTTGGAATTAGTTAGAATACCTCATATGCTCTCCAAAAAAATTACCCTCATTGTCCACATTTTCCATCCCATAAATTTATTTCTCTTTTATTAGGAACATAAATATTGAATAATTCTGGTTATAAACATACATATCATAACAACTTTTAATATTGAAATTGTATTTCCCTATGTACAATTTGGGTTTTCAATAAAGGTGTTATAAAAATATTTTAAGGTTTTACTTGTCATTTATATACTTATTATATTCCACTCCAAATTTTCTCTATGCAATAATTTTAACATTTTTAGGACACCATTAATTTATATTTCATAATAAGGTAATGTTTTAAAATATATCAAAATTTTATTGTCCTTTCTTTTTTAAAATTAAATTTCAAAATTAATCAGTGACATTATCTGATAGAATTTATTTATAAATATAATAAAAAAAGTATCTTTATAATATTATCACAAGAATGAATTTATAAATATTTTAATATTTATTTCCCACATATCAGGGTTTTATAAAATAAATTAGTTTTCTATAATTTTACGTGTTTAAAATAAAAGGGTTATAATACAAAAATGAAAGTTTTCATATTTCTTTTCGATGTAATATTGTAGAATTTTCATATAGTATTATTTATATGATGGTTGATTTTTTATTATATTTTTTCAAATGAGTTGCATTAATTCAATATGAGAGAAATTATCCACCATTTACATTTTATTTCATAACCATGCAATATAAATAATCATTAATTTTCATCTAATGAATTTCCATTATGAATATTATTATTTCAATTTATTTGATTAAAGAGTGTTCATCTATATGATTTACAGTAATTTATTAGGGTAATTATGGACTTAACCATATACCCCTTTATTATTTGGTGTAAATATCATATTCATTATTATATCAACAGATAGGTACATTCGTTGAAATTTTTTGAATACATTTCGATAACCATTTATATTACATTGTTGTATCATGATTATTAAGGGAATTATGAATGTTTTCTTATATGATTCCATTTGAATCTGATATGAAACCAATTCTCTTTATTTTTGATATTTATGATCTGATTAATTCATTATGAAAAATATTTAATGATGATTACGAGTGGTTTTATATATCATCCTTTAATTAGTTGTCTTATTTTTATTTCTCAAGAGGTATTGAGGTGTGGAAATAATGTGTTTACTCACATTTTCTGGCTTAAGCATAATAAGATCTTTCATAAAGTCATGTTAATAATGAATTTTTCCTCATTGTTTTCCTATGATCATTTTTTTCCAAATCATCATATTGTATTTCCTATTATTTCAACTATCTAAGTTTCCATTCATTTAAGATGGGTGATATTCCATGTTTATGCGTCTTTTTTATGATATTCGTCACTTTTATATAATTACACTCCTAACACAATCATTTATGGCTTATTATTTGATTGGTATAAATTTAATATGGATCTTTTTTATACCTATAATCACATATTAATTTTTATGACAATTGATTATTATTACTTATTCTTACCCTTACCGATTGTTTAAAATAGCCCAATTCATATATTCTGTTTCCATAGGTTATCATAGAAATTAATATGTAATATAGTTCTAAACCTAATATTATTTAACTAATTTTTGTATGATGTTTTAGAATTATAATAGACTAAGAATTTTCTTATATAGTTATAAAAGCTTGTGTTAGTTGCGAAATAAAATGGTTTTGTTAGTTATTGATTTTTCCCTATTATCAAAAGCTCTGAACCAAAACAATATTGAAAATGTACTATAATAATATTTTTTCTTTATATTCATATAATTATGATAAACATGTCCACTGTGTTTTATATTTGTTCTAAGTGTAGTGTTTGTATAACATTTTAGATTATGAAGTAATTAGTCAAGGAAATTTTAAGAGATAGTAATGTCATAAATGATGGATAACTTAAGGTGGATCATTATATCAAAGTTATATATAACCCGATAGGATAGTTGAGTTAACATTGAAAATTATATATTATTAGGGATTCAGGTAAGATAATTTTAATAAGCCAAAAAGATAAGTCCAAGTATAGGATAATAGCCCATTGTTTTATAGGTATAGATATTGTCTAGTTTCCCTAATTATTACATCATTGTTGGGATACTATAGGTGGTTATAATCTTTGACTCAAATGAACGTATGGGTAAAAACCCTAAAATGGTGGGCTGGGTATTAACTCGATCATCACATTTTTCAAGAAAATGGGGCCTAACCACATACTGGTTTAACCTGCTAGGGGGATATTCCTTGGTTAATCACATTAATGTTCTTGACCATGATAAATTATTTGAGTATCATGTTAACTAATTAGGATTGAGAACATAAAAATGAAATTATTATTTATAACCAAGGATTAAATAAATATACCCATAGTTTGAGCATAATGTTTTATTTGTAAATATGAAGGTTTCATGGGGGAATATATCTTCATATTGATAATTTTACAGTAATATTTTTTATATTATCATTAATATTTAGGTTTTAGTATTTGGATGAAATATGATCTTGATAATGAAGATGATAAATGAATGTATCAATAATCCACTATGTCTATTAATATAATAATACAAAATACATAAATGGTGTAAAGTTAATATATTACTATTATGATGGAAAAAGAGTGTTTCTATGTCTTATGTAAGGTAGTTAGGTTGATATCTAAATTGATAATAAATCATGACACTCTATGATTTTTTTTCACTAGTGACTGATAATTATTGATGATATGTTTTTATATTCTAAAAGTTATGATTGTTTTTTGAATCGTGTAACAAGTTTTTAGAAGTTTTAATTTAATGGGTTAGAAACATATATTAAATTGTATCAGTATCCCTAGAATGTTATTCCATTAAAAGGTTATCTTTTGGGGATTACTATTATAGAACAAATGATTGAGGTATGGATAACTCTTAGGTTTAGTGTTTTCTTGATTTTGAGGTATTAAAGGGTTGATTTATTTTGATAAAATTGATTTATATTTTATCAATATCCAGTTAATTGATTATTGATGTAATGAATTAAAAATTAATGATATTTATGTTGTTTTATTTCCTTTTGGGATTATGAAATATATTGACTAGTGTGTAAAATTATAAACTAGTAGTTTAATTTAAGAGTTAATTTTTGATGTGTATATGATTTCACAAAGGTTTAATGTATTCAATAGTCAAATGGGTTTGGGAAATGTATGTTATAGTAAATATATGATTAGCATATATACATATTTAAGTATATGTTTATATGAAATTAATGATGTTTAAAGAATGGTATGAAACATTATGTAGGATAAGAGAGTAATTTATATGTAACATTTCAATATTTTAATATATGATTACCTTCTTATATTTCAAAGTGGTTATCACGACTCATCCCCCAGGGCCTGTGTTGTGACTACCCCATGTCCGCCATTAATAGGCCAGGGGATGGTGACTACCACTTGAAAGGTGTATCCCTAAAATGGGAAAGCATTGCCTTTAAACCTATACAAACACAAAGAGTAGATCGCAACAAGAAGCAACTACTAAGTAAACTATTGTAGTAAAAAGAGTGATGAATGTATAGGGGTTGGAATTCAAGCGCAAATGAAAGTACAAGTACAACTCAAAAGTACAAATACAACATAAATATTAAATGTAGCTCCAGGATCATCCAACATGGATTTTACCTAAAGGGTAGGTACAGCTCATGATCAGTAGTCCTTGCATCTTGGCTCACAAAAAGGTCCACCACCGAGTCCCATCTCATCCTGGCTCCCTTATCCTTGATCAATGTTGTACGTCATCTGCACAAGACTCAAAAAGGTGCGGGAGGAGCCCATATAGGGGTGAGTATAATGATACTCAATAGGGACCCTGAGACCTCTTAGGTCTCCTAATTTTCCACAAAGGAAAAAAACAAGACATCAACGCTACTTATGTTTATGCCCATAAATACACCTATGTTATCAAGATATACACATCTCATACATGAGGGAAGAATACAAAAAAGGTAACACCAAGAAGGAAACACCATGAAGGTAAAATTACAACACAGGTAACACTATGAGGGTTACACCATGAAGGTAAAAGTACTGCACAGGTATCACCACAATGATAGTACCACTATGGTAAAAGTACCACACAGGTATCAGCACGAAGATAGTACCACGAATGTAAATGTACCACACAGGTATCACCACGAAGATAGTACCATAAAGGTAAAAGTATCACAGAGGTATCACCATGAAGATAGTACCATGAAGGTAAAAGTACCACACAGGTATCACCACAAAAATAGTACCACGAAGGGAAACGTCTTAGTTCAAACAGAGTCTCAGTTCAAAAAAATTATTATTGATGTATAGAAGTACATATGATTAGTCTAAAGCTAGATCATCTTATTCTGTCAAGAGGCCCTACAACTGAACATACAGATTCTGGCCCATATAAGATCGATAGGTACTAACCCACGAAATGACCCACACTGAATCCAACCCTCCCGGAGTCGATAGGTACTAACCTCTGCTAAACCGAATAGGATCTGAACCACACAAAATTGGTTTTTTCTAACCCACATAGGATTGCTGAGCACCGACCCACACATGAACTGACCCACATGGGATTGGAATGCGCTGACCCACATAGGATCTGACCCACATTGGATTAGTATGGGCTGACCCACAAAGGATCACTGAGCGCTAACCCACACATGATCTATGGGTACCAACCCCTACAATGACCCACTCAAGATCCGACCTATGCAGATTCGATAGGTAACTAACCTACGTATGATCTGTCTCCAGCCTCTACCTCACTTCCAGCCACTGGATTCCTGCTAATAGCACGTTTGGGAGAACCGCTCCTCAAGACATTTTTCATACCACAACTACCACTATGTTCAACCAACTGTATCCCAAAGGTCCGTCACATCCTAAGGTACCCAATACAATAGACGATGCATCAATTGGATGCCTGAACTGTAAGTTATTAGCGCTTCTGCTCCGAGGGCCATGTTGGATTCGAGTTCGATCCAACCCAGTCGTAATTAAACATCATCCAAAACTCATGTGAAGTATACGAAAAGGACTGTCTCAATACAAGGAATTTGGTGCCATAGACAATTTGTCAAATGGATGCCCAGTTCTAAAGATATGACTATAAAGGCGTATCTGGTTCCAGATGGGCCTGCATCCGGTCTGACCCAGCCTGGGCTGAGCCGACCCATTTCTGGTCCGGCCCGGTTGGCCTAGGAAGTGGCGGGCCCGACCCATTGGGCCATGGTCCGGCCCAGCCTGCGATGGGGGTGGGGCGGGCTGGCCCAGTTCGATGGTGCGGTCCGCGGTGCAGCCCGCTGTTGGGTGGTCCACTGTGGAGGGATCCACCTTAGCCGAAACGTAGGGGGGATGCACCCCCTGGTATTCTGAATGACCCGATGGTCCTTTGGTCACCCTTCTGGCATGCGGGACCGCCTGCCTGTCCTTCTATGTGCGACGCATCTAACTGAAATGGCCAGATGGTTCTCTTCCCAGCAGTGAGCACGCACGCCACTACTCCACCTGTTGTCGCCCGACTGTTGGCTGCCCTCCGGCCTCTATCGCGGCCAAGCGGTGGTGACCTCCTTCTCCAGAAGTGTAAACACATGTCGTCGCTCCTCCATGAGGCCATCCGGATGCCATCCACCACCCTGCTATGCCGAGGCCAACAGGCCGCAACCTCCTCTTTCGGAGGCGTGGACGCGTGCTGCCCTCCTTCCATGTGGCCGGCTAGGTGCATGCCGCTGCCTTCTTCTGCATGTCATCACATCTTCGTTCCAAGCCTGAAAATTATGACATTCTCATATTCATGATGCTCGGGTAAAGATCTCTGCGTCCATATGTCGCACTCAATGAGACATTGTGTTTATAGCGTAATTAATTATTTGGCATTGATAAACGCATGGAGAATGCACAAAGAGAAAATGAAAAAGACGAAATGTATAAGTGAAGGATGATCACCATGTTTGTTTGGGTATCATCATTGTGAATCAAGATTATGATTAATAATCAAAAATATTTAATCACACTTCAAATTAAAACCCCTACCTCAATCATCCGTTGGAGATGTCGTGAGGAAGAAGATGAGGTCGTTGAAGGGGGTTCCAGTGTTCATCTCTCTCGTAACATGTTTCTATCTGGGCATATGTGTCATCCTTGTTCTTCAAAGGGGGGTGGTTCTTTGTTGAAGGATTCTCCTGTCCAGCTCTCCTATCCCTTTAGCCAATGGGAATTATATCCCACAAGAAGAGTTAATAAAATAACTCTTCATTAACAAGTTACGTTATAAATTCAAGATTAATGTATCATATTAATTAAAGAGAAAAGTGGTTACAAAATTTTTTGTAACTAGGAATTTAATTCCCAACATTAAATACCCGACCAAACATGTGTGGTCCCCACCATTATGATTAAAATAAGAGATTTTAAAAATAAAATAAAAGTTAATTATTTTATTTTTTTATTTGTCCAACCCTCTAACGAAAATCTGAAAAAAAAAATAGCTCCTACCATCAACCTACTGTGGTCGAGGTGAACCTATACTTAAGCTATTATTGGTGTTGTGAGTTCAACATTGTCCTCGAATTTCAATTCTAATCACCGGTTCAAAAGTTACAAAATTACGCTAAGGCATTTACTAAACGTACCCGAATGAATTTTTGTAAAATTATTAACAGACACCCTCGACCTGTGCCGGTCGAGTTTATGATCTTCCCAAGTGAAACAAACCCCAAAGAACCGAAAAATACTTTAGTATTTCCAATCCGAGTTACCTTTTAAAAGTTTTGTATTTTACAATAAAATAACTATCACATTATTATTTTATTTACAACCAAAAATTTAATTTCATTGGTAGATGACATCGACCAATATTAGTATATGCCAAAAGAAAGCATACCATCACGAGTTCAGAAGTGGTACTGGATTTTTAATCCAAGCAACCATTTGTGAGTTATAAGCATTTGAAAAATAAATAACTTTATTTAAATATTTCCTTTAGGTTATGCCATTTTTGGGTTTTCTCACAGGATGCCCGATCTGACTAAACTTAAGTCGCGCCTAGGGTAAACCTGCCTTCATGAGTGCAATGGTTCCCTCGGATTTCGGATCCAGGTGACCAATTATGAGTTATTCTACTTTTAAGGAAAATTCCTCATGCGCGCTAATTAAACCTTAACAAAACTTCGACGGATCATTCCATGCACTCCGAGTCTCATAATCACGCTCCGTCAGATTTCAAGGTCTAAAAATAATTCCATATAATCAAAAAAATTATACAGAATTTCCAAGAAATTACATTCTCAATACCTTAGGGCTTTACATCCCCGAAATCCAGAAAATTGACTAAGGAAACAAATGGGGGTACTAAGCATGAATCTCAGCCTCCTGCTCCAATGTGCTCTCATGTAGGTTCCTATACTTCCTGTGAAATCCCAACAGAGGTATCAACTGACCACAAAGGACCCACTCTTTTCAATCCTCAATCTCTACTGAATCCTCCGTAAACATTTCCCCATCATCTAATTCTATCTCTCCAATCATCCAAAGTATCAGAAATGGTCCAATAAACAACAGTGATAACTTGCCTCTTTAGACAAATCTCTATAATCCCCATCGAGGAGAGACTTGCAAGAATACATGGTCCACCTCATGGAATTCGAAGGGTCTCTATATCCTATTGGCATAAGACTTCTGCCAACTCTGTGTAGTCTTCACCTACTGACAAGTGTGACATCGTGATACAAACTCTGCCACAACATCCTTCATTACGGGCCATCGGTACTGATGTTGGAGGTCCTGGTACATCTTTTCCAATCCATGATGTACTGCCAGAGGGGATGTATGTAAATCCCTCAACACCTCCTCCTATAGTACTACAGGTACCATGGTACGTCCAATAAAAATGATGACGTGATCCCCACCTTCATAAAATCTATCAGGTTCATGCCCTGAGGATATCTGAGCACGTCGAGCATTGTAGTCAGTGTACCCAAGATGTGCCTCCCTGAATCACTGAAGGAGTGGGCGTGTGACTATAATAGACTAGAGGTATGCTGCTCCATCTCTATCCATGAAGGATATTTGCAATGCGACTAGCTTCTCTATCGCTTCACTCAACAACTGCAGACTAGACCTCCTGTTGAGTGCATATGCTACAACATTCCCCCTCCTAGAAGTATAGAATATCTCAAAGTCATAGTTCTTGAGGAACGCTTTCCAACATTATTGTATCAGGTTCAAGTCCTTCTGAGAGAATATATACATGATACTCTTGTGATCATAGTAGACTGTAAAACGTTATCCCATCAAGTAGTGTTGCCACAACTTTAGCGCAAAGACCACTATAGCTAAATCTAGGTCATGGGTAGCATAGTTATATGTTTCAGTCTCTTTATCAGCTCTTGAAATCTCTACTAGCACTTCTACATCCACAAGAAAAGATCCCCCTTTTTCATCAAAGTTGACAAGGGAGTCACTACCCTGAAGAAGTCGGGCACAAATCTTTGGCAGTACATAGCCAAAGAAGGCGTCCCTCTCCCTTCGGCGAGGTAATCCTAGAAACATCTATTGAACAAATATCCCCAGGCTCTGACACTACTGTTTGGAACTAAAAACTAAAAACTCTTGATTCCAGAAGGGTAGGTCTGTCTGACACAAGAGTGATCTGTTCCACCCTTCTATACATGAGTTTATCCTGTGCTTGCTTGATTTCCTTTTTCTCCGACCAAGGAAAATCCCATTCCAACATTGTAGGTAAACCACAACCATTATGCCTAATACAGACACTCTGAGTATGAACTATGGATGTCCATTCCATACACAAAATAAAGTCGCAAGGCCTTAACACTGTCACCAAGAGGTTCTAACTGAGACTCTCACCTCAAGGGTCATATCACACCGTCGGCATAAGTGTGATTATCGAGTCTCCTCCCAAAGGTATATCTAAATGTGAGGATCATGTCAACGACTTAACCAGAAACTCTAGGTCTTGGACATAATTCGTGGAAGGAAGCAATGATTGGTACATATGTCTATTAATATGGAAGGTAGTAGTAGACCCAAACCTTTCATAGAATCATTCCAAGAGCCCTTGGGTCACACTCTTGGACCGTATGCAGTGAATCGCTTCCCATACCCTCCATCTCTCTGAGCCTGGTGGGGCCCATAAAGGGGGTGGATGTAACATGTCAAAATGTACACCACCTCATTCTTCTCTCCTAGTTCGGCGTCCATGTCTGAATCCATGCAGATTCATCTATCCCTAACACTTATTCCCAAAACATTTTTACACATCCTAGTCTCTGAGACTGGTGCCAATTTCATGCTTTCCTACTACTAACAGTCATTGGATATATCTGCTCATCCAAAGAACATTCAACTGCAAAGGTTCCATTTATCACCCTAACAAAGGTAGGACTGCATAGAGGAATAGTTTTGGCATGGACATCCTTAAATACACCACACTTATTAGTTCGAGCCCCGAAGCACCGATCATATCGTATTCATTGTGTACCAAGAATGGTCGGTACACCTCGATGAATACTCAGCTACCGAAATGTCTTCCTTCCAAAGATGTAAAAGCTCTAGAGAACTCTTAGACACCTCCTCATGCCAGTCCTCAACTGCTTGTGAGTCGGGCTCACCTTAATACCTGAGGGATTTCTAATGCTATAACTTACGTAAGGAACTAATCCTAAATGTGTCCACTACCGATACTACCAGTAGTAACTTCTGCCCAACAGGTGTTGGTTCTACTGTTACACCACCAAAAGGTGCCAATGTTGTAAGAGGGACCCGTACCGGAGCCACATTGCTCGTTGAGCCATAATTCTGTACTCTCTCAAGAAACCTGGGTCGCTGTCTTTGTGGCGTCATCCTGATAAAGAACAGGTGTTCCATGGTCATTAAGATATACCTGGTGATCCGACTCCAAAGAAATCAAAAGAAAAACATTTCAGAAACACACGCAATCAGTGTTTTCGTGCGCTGACTTGGAAATCAGAATTCAAGGTCTTGGTTTATGGATACGTCAACCACTGCACCAATACTAGACTCCCCGAATAGAAAACCACCCTCATAACACTTAACAATATTTCTTCACAGAAAAGATCAGATCCTTAATTATTTGGTTAGAACCGAACTCCTCTGGTACCACTTGTAACAACTGGGCCCCGGTGACAGCACATACTCCCCACCTTATCGTTGCCACCGGGTCATTGCCCAATAAGTACTACCAGTTTCCCCGCAGACACGTGGTCCCCACTCAGGGGCCCACCCACTTGTTTGAACAGGTCATCTGACTAATGATAATCACCACAGGCCAAAAATTATCCTTTCCAGTTTTCTTTGTCCTCACCCTCACACACCCTGGGAAATATCCCAAAAGGTCACCTATCTTGATCACTACTCCTGTCCAAGCACACTTAACTATGGAGTTCTAATCAGACAGGCTCCCAAAAAGGAAGGTGCACCTTGTTGACAAGATTCATATCATTTAACCATTTAACCATTTATCATTTGGGGGTGTTACAATGGTTCAAATAGTTCTCCCCACAAAACTCCAAATTTAAAAGAAATCGTGATATATTTAAATAAAATATAAATATTTCTGTATGACCATTAAAAACTCTCCATTATATGACTAGTAATTAATAGGAGAAACCACATTATGATATATATAAATTGAAGAAGTCATAATTTTAAAATGAATTAAATTTATTTATTTTATCTAATATGGTTTATAAGATCAATTTTTTTTAAAGATTTATTCAAAGAATTCCCTTTGGGTATGAAAAAATTTTCACTTCCAAAAATATTATTATTAATGATTGTAAATTATGTTTTATATTAATTTTTTTAATAACAATTTATTTGTTAAATGATATGAAAAATAATAATAATAGTTAACTTTTATAAATTCCATTTCCCAATAAAAATGTTTTTTCACAATATCTTCTAATTTTTTTTAAGAAATATAATTTTTAAATTATTGAATTATAATTTTATTATATGGAATTGTTTTTTAGATATTGAAGAATTATATTATGTTAAGATGAAATTTTGGGTTTCCTAAAAAAATGATTTATTTTTAATCATGAAATGTGGTTTGTAAGAAAATTATAAATTATTTGTTTATATCATTATGTATGTTTGTCATAGAATTTTATTTTATTTATGTAATTAAAAATATATTTAAGAAAAAAATATATTTTACTATATTCTTTTATCTTTTAAATCCTACGTCTAAATTATTTGTAACTAACATATAATGGTAGTCTAATAAAAACCGGTGTTTGTCTATTAATTTAATCAGCTAATTTCTTAGTGATATTTGGATTTTTATTGTCATCAAAGCCTAATAACTTGTATTTTTTATAATAAAAGAAGATATTTCATTGTAATTTATAATATCAATGACTATATAATACACATGAATTTTATGCACTAAACACGCTATTTCAAAAAACTATTTCTATAGGTTATGTGTGATTATTTGAAATTTATCTTTTCAGAATAACAAAATAAATTTGATATAAATAAATAAAATTTGTAAATAATATTTTTCATATTATTTAAATGGATAAATATTAAAAGATTTCATTTAATTTAAAAACTATGTAAGAAATATATTTACTATAGTAAAAGTAACTTTTGGTAAAAGGTTAAATATAAAAAATAAAATCCTTTAAATAATAAAATCTAACACTGAAATGTATAGTTGAGGTTATTTTATACCCAAAATCACAATCCCCAACATTTTTCACTTATCAAGAATTAAACATGTAACAGTATCAACACATTATTGAATGCGTTTACAGTGTTTCTAAAAGGTCCATTCTCTTTACTTATAAATGCTAACACTCTCTCAAATTGAGGACTCATGTATTCAAGGGAATACTTCTTAAAAATATGATATTTTTCTCCCCATATGTCATTCTCTGATGAACATAATCCTTGGAACACACAATGATTATCTAATACCTTCAATCCCAAGAAGTATTCCAAATAAGATAACGTTTACAATGAAATTATTATCAACTACATAGTTTTTATTGTTAATATTAATATTTAAACTTTATTATAAAATAAATTTTTATAAATATATTATTAAAACTAATATACATAATTTTTAAAATATTTATGAAATATCCTAATATACTGAACATTATCACCCATCATGAAAATAAAAATCCTCATTTATTTTTACAAAAATACAACCACCTCCATGAAACAATAATTTTCATTTATTATTTAACATATGATAGAAGATTATGAGGATTTTATTAATGAATACATAAGTTTTATATAATTTATTTATTACTCATAAATATTAAATTATCGTACACTATCATTGCCTCACAGTATACAGAAACAAGATTTTTAGATTCATGTAAGGGCAGACTACTGGCTCCCCGAGCGATTAATTACATTTTTCATTACCAACCAACATGGATAGACATAACAATGATTTTAATATAGATATAAGATATATGATACCTATTTATATTTATGTAAAATTTCATTAAAATAATATAATAAAATATTCTTATTTTCTCAAATGAGATAAAAATATCTTATTTTGTTTAGTTTTATCGCTTAAATGAATGATATTGAATAGTTTATGGAATGAATGATTAAGGTATATAATATATTAGAAAAGAATAATAAAAATTTATTGAAATTTTTAATGATTATGGAATGTTAATATTTATATCTAAAAATGTTATTAATATATTATATTCATTCATTAAATATTGAAGAAACATTCTTGGAATTCATTTCATCTTCATGGGACATAATTAAAAATATCATTGAATGATTGTGGAACATTATATATTTTTTAAAATTTTTAAAAAATTAAATTAAATAATATGTGAATTTTGATCTTTAATCCACTTATATATAATCAATAATTCTTCAAAAAGATATTAAAAAATAAACAACAAAATTATCAACACCCCATAATGAAAATACACTGCAATTTGTCATTATATTTCTAGTATTTTGTTTCAAAATAATTAAAACAATGTTATTATGTTTATATTATTGATTTGAGATAAGTTATTAAAATTTTAATGTTTGTTATATATGAGGATATAGAATGATTGAGTAATATATAGTATGATTTAAGGGGTTTTCATATAAAATTCCTTTGTTTGAGACATATATGTGATTAGGCACCTAATTTTTTTCTGGTGTATATAGTACTAATTGGAGATATAATATAATTATTTATATTTTAATCATTTTATTTTATATTCAATTACAATATCTATCTATCATGTTTTTTTATTAACATTTTACTTAGGTCGTATGAGTTTTCTTGGTCTCAATTATGATTCTTTGAGACACGTTCCAGGTTATGCACCTTGTCACTTTTGTTTGGTTTTATATTTATTTACTATCCCATGAATTTTTATTAAATTACATCCTTATATTTCATGGTATTTATAGTCTAAATAATGTTCCCTTATTAATCTGTCTATTTGTTAAGTTGTTTCTTTAAAAAAATATTTTTTGTAACAAAACTTTTTTTCACTGAGTTATGATCATTAACTTGAAAATATTTCATTTAAGTTGGAAACATTCTTCCCTTATTATGTTTTATTTTATCATTCATTATGGACTTGTAGATTCCTTCCTTGTAAACACTTTTGATTATTTATTTCTCACATCATTTATTATTTTATTTTTCAATAATCCACCTTTCACTAGATGGATTATATAAAGGATATTATAGTATTGACATTTTTATAAAATAAACGATTTATATGGTGTGAACATGTCCTAAATCTACCCAATGGGGCTTGAGACACTACTACCCTATGTCCACCTTCAATGATCTATGTTATTAAAACTTTCACTAAGAAGGAATATCAAACACTTGGGAGACATTATCCTAAAGTACATCTATGCAAGCACACCTCTATAATCCCATAAAATGAGGAAATATAAAACAACTTATAAAAGTTCATGAATAGAACTATAATTCCAAAACCATATTATGAAAAAAAAAGTTTTGGAATATAGAAAAACGTCCCAAATACAAACCCAAATAAAACTAGAATGTAAAATACCACTTTCTAATCCAATGGGGACTACTATCAAAAGAAACACTAGTATACATCATAGTCTATCCATCCCAATATATTTCCACTTGATCCATGTCCACCAAGGACTCCAAAAAAGGGTTTTATGTCTCCTTAAGACATGAGATGAGCAGGTAGAGCCATGTAGGGATGAGAATGACACTACCAAGTAGACCACTAATAATGGTGGAAACTATTATCACACTTAACGCAGAAAATTGTTCAAGGAATTAAGTGGGGCATATTCCCTAGGACTAAAACACCCATTAGGTACCAGTTCTGAGGTGCTTCATTATTCCCTAAATAATCCTAGAGGTTCTACATCTGGGAAGTATGTACTTATTACCAAAACACCATAGGGAAGAAACCAGTGGATAACTCAATGACATGTACTTATTTTATAAGTGTATCAAATCAATTATTTACATAGTTACAAAACATACATTAAAGACAAGAAATATATTTTTCGAAAACATAATGATCAAGTAGGGTTATGTCCTCCAAAAATTTGTGTTTCCACCTTGTGAATTGATTATCATAGTGAGGATATGTGAAGAATAATTTCCCTAACTTTTTCCTTGACTAAAGAGGTCAAGACACTGTGGATCATATTTCACTGGAGTTTTATGATGGGGCCAAAAATATTTACACCACCCCTATTTAGTATAACTTTTTTCATCAACTTTATATATGAAGAGTAGAAAAGAAAATTATTTTTTATTTCATTAATATTACATAATTTTAAAGATAAAAACATAACATTTATACATTTATTGATCTAATGGTTTTGTAATTTTGGAAAATTAAGACTATAAATCACTTATAAATAATAAAACATAAAAATTATAAAATTATTTCATCTTTATCCACATAAAATCATCATATTATCTTTAGTATATGTTGTCACCTGATGATATACATCAAAAAAAGTGGTGAGCTAAAAGATCTATAAGAGGATGAATAAGGGACATGAATCAATATAACATGGGTAAGAATAATTATTATCATCGCATCATAAGAACACGAATATCATTCTAGTCACCAGGAAAAATTCGATATTGAAATGGATTTTGTCCATTCATAAAAATGAGACATCATGTTATAGTAGTATAATACCACACATTATTGTGAACAAAGATAGAATCATGTACACATATAACATATATGAATACTTATGACAACATCATTGTGAAAAAAATATAACTTCAAGTTCACTCATAATACACATTATCTCATGAGATAAATTACATTAAAAAATCATTGGGCAGATGTATAATTTTTGACCCACACATCACATCATGATATTTACAAAATGATTCATGGAACATAAAGCACATAACAGTTATTTCAAGAAATAAAGGATGGAAAAAAATTTCTAGATTAGGGTTTTAATCAAGAACAATTTCATTAATAAACAAGTGCTTTCTGAATTAATAATGGAAAAAACAATTTGGTAAAAATCATCATTCTTCAGTAAGGAAGAACAACTCATGTGGTAAAAAATATGCATTTTAGAAGGACAAAACATTTTGAAAAATATATGTATTTGGATTATAAACCATTGTGAAAACATGTATATCCATTAAATTAATAGGTTAGATTATTGAAATTATATTTAAGGATCACTATAGTTTTATCCATACATTAAATGATTTTAAATATGGTTAACCAAATGAAAGGGAGTGGGATTCGAGAATCCCCATACAGTAATTCCTAATTTATTTTTGGATTTTCTATATCATTTATAATAAGCATTGGATTATTAGAACAATGACCAGAAGAAAATTATGTTCATTTATTCCATTATTAATCAACTAAAAATATTTGATTATATTTTATAACTATCATTGTTAAAATTAAATTTTTTTGATAAAATATTTTCATTAAATATTTCAGTTTTAATTTGAATCCACTAATTTTATTAAAATTCATTCTACAAGAGTATAATTACTTATAGAATCATATAATAAATTTAATTACATTTTAGATATTATATATAATTCATAAAATCAATAAATTATTATGATTATAAGTGTTGTCATTGAAATGCTTCAATAGGTGATTAATTGACCTTTGACAGGATATTTTTGGGATAGATGGAAATAGAAGATTGAAATTTAAATATATATATATATATAATTAACTTATGATTGGTTGACATAATTAATATAATTTTATAAAAGATCATAAATAATCCAATAATCTATGGTTTCTAAATGGTTTTTGAAAAAAAATAAGAATAAAAAGAGAAGAGTTAATCCCAACATACCTAGTGTTGAATCTCTTGTATGATGCGAAAAATTCATTAGTTCATGGATTTATATGTAAAATACCAAGTAAGTAATGAATAATAGATATTTTTATCTATGACTATTAATGATTAAGATAGTGTTTTAGAGGCTTAAAATGAAAATAAATCCAATCTTAAGCATTGAATACACTAATATTCTTAAAAGATTGTTTTACTACCTTATGATGGAAAACCCTTTTTAAATATATCTTTTGACAATTTTATAAACTATGTTTTTTAAAATAAACTTATTCATTATGATTGGGACATCAAAATTTACTTTGTGTGAATTTTTGGTATTTTTCTGACAATGTTCATTTTTGAATGAATAGTGGAAAATACTGCATTTTACATCAAAACTGCTTTTTAATCTAATTTATTTATATTATTAGATTATCTTTTGAATTGGTCTTAATATTTAATATGAATATATTTTTACCATTTAATCCAATGGTGGTCATTGGAATCAATTTCACTTTGAAATTGGACTTAAACTAGCGTCAATCTTTTGATACTTATTGTTTCATAAAAACACGCTATTTGCTCTGACAGCGGGAATTAATTATTAAATTAATTAATGTGACTTATATGTTTTTAATTTTGTAAAATAGACTTCATTTTTGAATTTGGAATATTATATATAACTTAGGGTGAATTTTTGGTAATTTTCTGAAAAACATCAATTTTTGATGAATAGTGAAACCACTAAGTGGTACTTATAAAGACTGATTTTCCGTTTAAATGAAATTTTTCCATCATTGTGTTTTGAATTTAAAAAATCCTACATACATCGTTTTAATTAATAAGTAAAATTTGGTTCAATGGGATTATAATAATTTTTTAGTGAATAGTAACTTATTAAGTTCTTAATCGCGATTAGTGGTAATTAGTGTAGTTTAAGGTAAAAATAATGTTTTAATAATATGAAATGAACTTGACACATGTCCTAACCTCATTTGATGTGTGATGGCCGACCAAGACAAGCCATGGGTCCACTTGGGTACCCCATGGAGCCACTTTAGTTGGAAAATGACATAAATACCTTTTATTTAATGTTAATGTAAAAAATGGCACAAACATGATATGTTTTACAAAAACAATTTTTACATGGGGTTTAAATATCAGATTTTTTATTATAAATAGTCATTGGAAAGATAAAAAGATTTCCTACATCATATTATTTTTTATATAATTTTTTAGACATTAAATAAATTAAATTATTTATGACATAATAATGATGCAGCGATGACATCATTATTTGACGATTTAAATAAAATGGAAAGATAATGTAAAATCTATAAACTACACATGTCCAAAACCAATTGGATGAGTGTATTTAGAACCCTTATCACCTTATCCACGAATTATATCAATGTGGGACCTTTTAAAACCGAAACACATTTTCAAATAAAGTAATATTTCTTTACTTTCCAAAAGTGCCCCTCCTCTCCTCTTATAAAAGGCCCCCACCTCTACCTCATTTCACACAGTCCTAAAGCCTTTGGCTCGTCCAACCCCTGCCCATTTACTCTCTCCACATCCCTCTCCTCATCCTATAGGATTCCCTTTGGGCATAATCCTTTCAAAGGAAGCCTCTAGGCTCAAATCAAAAGGAGTTACACTTTTAAAGGTAATTCATTCTCTCATGTTCATTTGTTTTATTTTGTTTCTCCAACCCCCTAAATTATTTTTATTTACTTATTTTGTAACAAAACAAGTATCTTCAATATACTAGGATGTTGTTATAAGATTTATTTGAGCTACACTCTCACACAACTACATCAAATGGTTAATGAACATACGGTTTCCGTGGATGGCGAAATTCTGCCTCCCGAAACGATGATTGTTCAATACACATTTAACACCTTCAAAGG
Source organism: Viscum album (assembly GCA_963277665.1). Taxonomy (NCBI): domain Eukaryota; kingdom Viridiplantae; phylum Streptophyta; class Magnoliopsida; order Santalales; family Viscaceae; genus Viscum; species Viscum album. Next base: position 369,536,680 of record OY728132.1, on the reverse strand, counting down.
TGGCCATTATGATGTCACTATTTTTATATATGATATATAATATGTTTATGTTTTCCTTAAGCTTCTGTTTTTTTCATTTTGGACATACCTTTATGGTTTCCATTATGGGTAAACACGATATCTTCATTTTAGGAAGTGCGGACTACCGCCCCCTGAAAGTGATTTGATTCGTTAATACCATATGTGGGATGTGTAAATGATAAAGTTAATGATATAATATATGTTATTATACTGGAATTATAATATAATCTTATATCATTATGATTCCATTCCAGAAAATACGAAATAGAAATGGAATTAGCGTTCATGCGTACGTACGGCTTACCGTCTCCATGAACGGTGCATTTTATTTCTTACCTCTAAATGTGATGTAATATTATAAATACAAGTATATGATGAATATATATGATATATATGTTTTCAAAATCATTAATATCATTCTGGATATAATGAACCTTTGACCAAATTAACAACATGTAAGTGTAAGAAGTCTATTTTTGACTTAAGAACCAAATACCGACAAAATGAACATTATTAACTTAAATGATTACATGATATTCATAACATGGTATAAAAGGAATAATGAACTTGAAAAAGATTCATAAGCAAGTATATATTAACTCAAGTTTATTATTCAGGAGATTAAAGAACGGTCGGGTCAAGTCGGATACGAGGTATGGGACTTCGTCTCAATCTCCTTTCATTGAGGCATATTTTATTTTATACACAACTTTCTTTTATACGGTGTATAAATCCCTTTGACTTTTACGTTTATTCAAAAGGAATATTTTTTATACAAAGCGTTTATTAAACGACAAAAGGGAATGTTTTTGTCGTACGTATGCGACGACAACGACTTCTCCGTCGTCGTGACCGTTATTTGAGTTTCGGCTTCCTCTACAAGCCATACCTTCTTTTTAAAAGAAAAATAAATACCATGTTTTACTTTTCTTTTATTTTGGTATCGAAAATGGTTTTCATAATGTTTTTATATCAATGTGTTGTATTGATATCTTGTGATTGAAAGGTGGGAATGTTATGTTTCCTTTATGCATGTTTTATGTGATATGATTATGTTGAGGTTCTTGGGAATTATTATGAAAACGGGTGGTTCCGTGATAAACTAAGGGCGGGTGAGCCCGATATAGCTCTCCAATGCATTGGGTAACGCGAAGGAGTGAAACGTTAAGGTTTCTCCGAAGAGATTTTAGGGAATATACTGTGATGGGTATTCCAAACGTAACCAAGAGGGTTAATCCCTACCTAAGAATGTTATGAATGCCTCAAGTTACCTTTATGTCTTATGATTTCTATGATTTATTCATGATTTTATGAGGTATGTTAAAGTGCCTATGTTTTATGGGTAAAGTATGATTTCATTCTTATATATATATGAACTCATGTTTCCTTTCCATGTTTTTATAACCCATACTGAGCTTCTTATGCTCATCCCAAGTTTTTTTGAAATGTTTTTCACAGGTCAAGGGAAAGGTACATGATATGATGATAGTGTCAAGGAAGTGTCAAGAAATAATCCATGTTTTTTTTCAAATGTGTTTCCATTGATGGGAATGAAGAATACTATCTTTATGTAACCACTTTGTTTATATGTGGAATGTAATGCATGTTTTATGATCTAATTCTATAAAACTCTAAACCCGAAAAGATCCCCAATGTGTAATCTTGTAATAACTCAAGATTAAGTAAGGATTAAGGCTGGGGCCTTATAGTTGGTATCAAAGGTCGGTTTAGATAACTTTAGGAGTTAGAATTCTATTAAATGATTATCCAAAAATAATTTTTTTGAAATGATATAGCATTTGAAGATTACCATGTTGCTTCATCTAAGACATGTTTGTTCAGAATGGTTTTCCGCAGAGGAAACAGGGAAGCAGTGCTAGGAAGGCATACAGAAGGAAATAACCTTCTGAATCAGCATCCTGAGATGGTTGGAATTGGAACTGAACAGTTTGTTGCAGTGATGGCACAGTTGACTCAGGCTATAAATGGTGGTAGTATCCATGCACGAGATCAGCCAGATCAATCGCAGAGGAACATGTCAGTGGTGGAACATTTCATGAGGCAACATCCCCCATCATTCAGAGGATCATCTGACCCTGTGCCAGCTGAAGGGTGGATTAAAGCACTGGAGAAGATTTTTGATGTCATGGGGTGTTCAGACAATCAAAAGGTTAGTCTTGATATTTACCGTTTGGAGGGTGAAGCAGATCAGTGGTGGTCTATGGTTAAAAATATCAGGGACGCCGATGAGATTGATGCTCTCGACTGGGATGAATTCAAAGGTATGTTTCTTGAGAAGTTTTTTCCTAAGGCTGTTCGACTTAGGATGGAAAAGCAATTATTGGAATTGAGGCAAGAGGAAGACTCAGTGGCTGCCTATGAAGAAAGGTTCACTCGATTGGCAAGGTATGCACCAAATTTTATCCGAGACCTTGATAGTAAAATCAATCGTTTTTACTCAGAATTAAAGCCAAAATATCGAAGGGCATTAGCTTCTCGTGAGTTTAAAAGTTATGAAAAGCTTGTTCGATGTGTTGAGAAGGTGGAAATGGAGTTTTCCGATGACCAAGTGTTCTATAACAACCAACAGAAGAAGAGACCGAGGTGGAAGGAGAAAGGTAAGAATTCTTCAAAAAAGTCTGATGGTTAGAAAACTAAGTTTCCAGTTTGTGATAAATGTGGCAAAAGGCATGCTGGGGAATGTCTTCTGAATTCTGGAAAGTGCTACTGATGCGGTAAGATGGGACATAAGGCTCGTGATTGCACTGAAAAGGATCAAGGTGAAGGTAAGAACAAATTTGATTTACAGTTAGTGAAATGTTATAAGTGCAATGAGATGGGTCACTATGCAAACGAGTGTCCAACAAAGAGCTTGAGTGATGTGATGCAGTTAGACTACAAGCAGAAAGGGGTGGCGAAATCCTTTGCAACTATTTCAGTAGATGTTGGTCCATCAAATAGAGATTCGTAGCTTCCTTGGTTTGGCAGGCTATTACCGAAGGTTTGTTAGAAATTTTTCACGGTTATCTAGTCTAATGACTAAGCTAACTCGGAAGGGTGTTAAGTTTATCTGGACAAAAGAATGTGATGATTGTTTTCAGGAATTGAAAAGAAGATTGGTGAATGCTCCAGTTTTGGCACTACCTTCCAGGAATGGTGAGTTTGTTATATACAGTGATGCTTCATTAAAAGGACTTGGTTGCGTCCTAATGCAGAATGATCAGGTAATTGCTTATGCTTCACGACAGTTGAAAACTCATGAGGTAAATTACCCTACACATGATTTGGAATTAGCTGCTGTTGTTTTTGCTTTAAAAATTTGGAGGCATCATTTGTATGGAGTAAAGTGTGAAATATATACCGATCACAAAATTTTAAAGTATATATTCACTCAAAAAGAGTTAAACATGAGACAGAGGAGATGGCTAGAATTAATCAAGGATTATGATTGTATAATTCATTACCATCCAGGAAAAGCAAATAAAGTGGCTGATGCTTTGAGTCGAAAAATTAATGCTTCATTATCAATGTTGCGTTTGGAACGTGATCCTTTGGTTAAGGATTTGATAAACTTTGGCATAGAAGTTGTTGGTGCAGGAAGTCCTTCTGTTTTGTTTCAGGTATCAGTGAGATCATCTCTATCAGATAGAATCAAGTAAGCACAGAAGCAAGACAGTGAGTTGCAGAAAAAGGTAGAGCTGGTTCAGAAATCTAAGTTCCCTGAATTCAACATTGATAATGATTGTGTCTTGAGATTTGGGAAGAGATTGTGTGTGCCTTGTGATTCACAGTTTAAGAGAGAGTTGTTATGTGAAACTCATAGTTCTCCGTTTTCAGTTCATCCGGGCAGTACTAAGATGTATAGAGATTTGCGGGAGTATTACTAGTGGGATGGAATGAAAAGAGACATTGCTGATTTTACTGTGAAGTGTTTGACATGTCAACAAGTTAAAGTAGAGCGGCAGTTACCGAAAGGGATGCTTCAGCCTTTACCAGTGCCAGAGTGGAAATGGGAGAATATATCTGTGGACTTTGTTGTGGGATTACCAAAGACATCTCTAGGTAATAATGCAATCTGGGTTATTGTTGATCGCTTGACCAAATCTGCTCATTTCCTTGCTATACGAGATACTTTCTCTCTTGATCAACTTTCCCGTTTGTATCTTAAAGAGATAGTCAGGTTACATGGAGTTCCTCTCTCCATTGTATCTGACCGTGATCCCAGGTTCACTTCTAACTTTTGGAAAGGCCTTCAGAAGTCGTTGGGTACTGAATTAAATTTTAGTACAGCTTTTCATCCTCAATCAGATGGGCAGTCAGAACGAACAATTCAGATATTGGAGGATATGCTACGAGCTTGTTCTATGGATTATCAGGGAAGTTGGGACCAACATCTTTCTTTGGTTGAATTTTCATATAATAACAGTTTTCATTCCAGTATACAGATGGCACCATTTCAGGAATTATAAGGGAAGCGGTGTTGAACTCCAGCTTTCTGGGATGAAGTGGGTGAAAGGAAGTTGATGGGACCAGAATTGGTAGAAGAGATGGCAGAAAAAGTTCAGCTGATTCAGAAACACATGAGAACAGCTCAGAGCAGGCAGAAGAGTTATGCGGATAACCGGAGGAAGGATCTATCTTTCGAGGTAGGTGATCATGTTTTTCTCAAGGTTTCTCCTTGGAAAAGTGTGATGAGATTTGGTAAGAAAGGAAAGGTGAGTCCAAGGTTCATTGGACCATATGAAATTCTGGAGAAAGTTGGATCAGTTGCATACCGAGTGGCTTTACCTCCGAGTTTATCTCAGGTACACAATGTTTTTCACGTTTCGATGTTGAGAAAGTATATGCCAGATCCATCTCATGTTTTGAGTCCAGAGGTAGTTCAGCTGGAAGAGAACCTATCTTATGAGGAACAACCAGTCCAGATTCTTGACCATAGGGAGAAAGTGTTACGGAATAAGGTGATTCACCAGGTAAAGGTTTTGTGGAAAAACCACATGATTGAAGAGGCAACATGGGAATCTAAAAATTCAATGAGGGATAAGTACCCCCATTTATTCGATAAGTAAATAAATTGCGGGGACACAATTTTCTAAAGGGGGGAAGGATGTAACATCCCAAGTAAGTAATGAATAATAGTTATTTTTATCTATGTCTATTAATGATTAAGATAGTGTTTTAGAGGCTTAAAATGAAAATAAATCCAATCTTAAGCATGGAATACACTAATATTCTTAAAAGATTGTTTTACTGCCTTATGATGGAAAACCCTTTTTAAATATATATTTTGACAATTTTATAAACTATGTTTGTCAAAATAAACTTATTCTTTATGATTAGGACATCAAAATTTACTTTGTGTGAATTTTTGGTATTTTTCTGACAATGTTCATTTTTTAATGAATAGTGAAAAATACTGCATTTTACATCAAAACTGCTTTTTAATCTAATTTATTTATATGATTATATTATCTTTTGAATTGGTCTTAATGTGTAATATGAATATATTTTTACCATTTAATCCAATGGTGGTCATTGGAATCAATTTCACTTTGAAATTGGACTTAAACTAGCGTCAATCTTTTGATACTTATTGTTTCATAAAAACACGCTATTTGCTCTGACAGTGGGAATTAATTATTAAATTAATTAATGTGACTTATATGTTTTGAATTTTGTAAAATATACTTCATTTTTGAATTTCGAATATCAAATATAGCTTAGGGTTAATTTTTGGTAATTTTCTAAAAAACATCAATTTTTGATGAATAGTGAAACAACGAAGTGGTACTTATAAAGACTGATTTTCCGTTTAAATGAAATTTTGCCATCATTGTGTTTTGAATTTCAAAAATCCTACATACATGGTTGTCATTAAGATGTAAAATGTGGTTCAATGGGATTATAATAATTTTTTGGTGAATAGTAACTTATTAAGTTCTTAATCGTGATTAGTGGTAATTAGTGTAGTTTAAGGTAAAAATAAAGTTTTAATAATATGAAATGAACTTGAAACATGTACTAACCTCATTGGATGTGTGATGGCCGACCAAGACAAGCCATGGGTCAACTTGGGGACCCTATGGAGCCACTTTAGTTGGAAAATGACATAAATACCTTTTATTTAATGTCAATGTAAAAAATGGCACAAACATGATATGTTTTACAAAAACTATTTTTACATGGGGTTATAAATATCAGATTTTTGATTATAAATAGTAATTGGAAATCGAAAAAGATTTCCGACATCATAGTATTTTTTATAATTTTTTAGACATTAAATAAATAAAATTATTTATGACATAATAATGATACAGCGATGACATAGTTATTTGACGATTTAAATAAAATGGAAAGATAATGTCAAATCTATGAACTACACATGTCCAAAACCAATTGGATGAGTGGATTTAGAACCCTTATCACCTTATCCACGAATTATATCAATGTGGGACCTTTTAAAACCGAAACACATTTTCAAATAAAGTAATATTTCTTTACTTTCCAAAAGTGCCCCTCCTCTCCTCTTATAAAAGGCCCCCACCTCTACCTCATTTCACACACTCCTCAAGCCATTGGCTCGTCCAACCCCTGCCCATTTACTCTCTCCACATCCCTCTCCTCAACCTAGTGGATTCCCTTTGGGCATAATCCTTTCAAAGGAAGCCTTTAGGCTCAAATCAAAAGGAGTTACACTTTTAAAGGTAATTCATTCTCTCATGTTCATTTGTTTTATTTTGTTTCTCCAACCCCCTAAACTCTTTTTATTTACTTCTTTTGTAACAACACCAGTATATTAAATATACTAGGATGTTGTTATAAGATTTATTTGAGCTACATTCTCACACAACTACATCAAATGGTTAAAGAACATACGGTTTCCGTGGATTGCGAAATTCTGCCTCCCGAAACGATGATTGTTCAATACTCATTTAACACCTTCAAAGGTGGCCATTATGATGTCACTATTTTTATATATGATATATAATATTTTTATGTTTTCCTTAAGCTTCTGTTTTTTTCATTTTGGGCATACCTTTATGGTTTCCATTATGGGTAAACACGATATCTTCATTTTAGGAAGTGCGGACTACCGCCCCCTGAAAGTGATTTGATTCGTTAATACCATATGTGGGATGTGTAAAGGATAAAGTTAATGATATTATATATGTTATTATACTGGAATTATAATATACTCTTATATAATTATGATTCCATTCCAGAAAATACGAAATAGAATGGAAGTAGCGTTCATGCGTACGTACGGCTTACCATCTCCATGAACGGTGCATTTCATTTCTTACCTCTAAATGTGATGTAATATTATAAATACATGTATATGATGAATATATATGATATATATGTTATCCAAATTATTAATATCATTCTGGATATAATGAACCTTTGACCAAATTAACAACATGTAAGTGTAAGAAGTCTATTTTTGACTTAAGAACCAAATACCGACAAAATGAACATTATTAACTTAAATGATTACATGATGTTCATAACATGGTAAAAAAGGAATAATGAACTTGAAAAAGATTCATAAGCAAGTAGAGATTAACTCAAGTTTATTATTCAGGAGATTAAAGAATGGTCGGGTCAAGTCAGATACGAGGTATGTGACTTCGTCTCAATCTCCATTCATTGAGGCATATTTTATTTTATACACAACTTTATTTTATACGGTGTATAAACCCCTTTGACTTTTACGTTTATTCAAAAGGAATATTTTTTATACGAAGCGTTTACTAAACAACAAAATGGAATGTTTTTGTCATACGTATGCGGCAACAACGAATTCTCCGCCGTCGTGACCGTTATTTGAGTTTCAGCTTCCTCTACAAGCCATACCTTCTTTTTAAAAGAAAAATAAATACCATGTTTTACTTTTCTTTTATTTTGGTATCAAAAATGGTTTTCATAATGTTTTTATATTAATGTTTTGTATTGATATCTTGTGATTGAAAGGTGGTAATGTTATGTTTCCTTTATGCATCTTTTATGTGATATGATTATGTTGGGGTTCTTGGGCATTATTATGAAAACGGGTGGTTCCGTGATAAACTAAGGGCGGGTGAGCCCGATATAGCTCTCCAATGCATTGGGTAACGCGAAGGAGTGAAACGTTAAGGTTTCTCCGAAGAGATTTTAGGGAATATACTGTGATGGGTATTCCAAATGTAACCAAGAGGGTTACTCCCTACGTAAGAATGTTATGAATGCCTCAAGTTACCTTTATATCTTATGATTTCTATGATTTATTCATGATTTTATGAGTTATGTTAAAGTGCCTATGTTTTATGGGTAAAGTATGATTTCATTCTTATGTATATATGAACTCATGTTTCCTTTCCATGTTTTTATAATCCATACTGAGCTTTTTATGCTCATCCCAAGTTTTTTTGAAATGTTTTTCACAGGTCAAGGGAAAGGTACATGATATGATGATAGTGTCAAGGAAGTGTCAAGAAATAATCCATGGTTTTTTTCAAATGTGTTTCCATTGATGGGAATGAAGAATACTATCTTTATGTAACCACTTCGTTTATATGTGGAATGTAATGCAAGTTTTATGATCCAATTATCTAAAACTCTAAACCCGAAAAGATCCTCAATGTGTAATCTTGTAATAACTCAAGATTAAGTAAGGTTTAAGGCTAGGGCCTTATATTATATTACTCAAGAACATAGCGAGATATTATTAGGGGGTTTATAGGGACTATTTTAATATAAAATTTTATTTGGAATGTGAGTGAGGAATGGTTTTCCATGGAGAGGGAGATGTGTTACTTATACTTGGGGGAGGGCTATTTTAGGAATAAAATATTAAATAATATAATACATCAAATATAATAAAAGTAATATTTAATTTATATAAAATAAAAATAATATAAATATAATATAATTGTATTTATACTTTAATAATCTTTGTAATTGGAATTCATTTTTAAAAAAATATATGTAAGAAAGAAAAATTGTTATCTTAATGGGTCACATTTGACTTTAGGTTTTGGAATATTATTTTTAGATATGTAATTTTTGTTTCATTTATTTTAATGAATAATTTATTAAATTTATTATGTTTTTGTTGAAACCACTTTGTGTATATGGTTGTATTTATTGTTAATAGTTTTCAATGAATATCAAAATGAAGGATATGAAGAAGAACTCTAATAAATTGGATGAAAGGAGAATGGAGATTTGAAGAAGACCATGAAATTATTCACAATTCCTTGAGAACCATGCAATTTATTACTTAAGGAATAGAATAATATGATTTTCATGAAGTAGAAAATGATTTTTGAATAATAAGAGAGAGTGTAGAAGGGATTTTAATTATGAGATGGACATGTGTTTCACATTGTATAAAAATCAGACGATGCTAAAGATAATCTTTCAAACAGTATATATATACATATATATCATGATAGTGGAGTTTTTGATGAAATAAAAATATTTTTTGAAGAAGAAAAATCATAGAAAAGAATAATGAAGGTTATGTATGAAACATATTTTGATGGCATGAAGTGAGAAAAAAATTGGGCAGAGTGTGAAAAAAATGAGGTTGTGTGAATGATTGGTTTTGCATACAATATGGAACGTTGTTTACATTTTTGCGTGAAAGGGGTGTTTTGAGATTAGAATCTAGAAAAATAGAAAATGAATTAAGTGCACAAAAAACTCAAGAATGTGCATGAAATATGATGTTGCGTGAAAGAGTTTTTATGTGCATGAAGAGGGTTTTATGTGTGGATTAGTGTTTTACACGTAAGGTCGAAAACGCCTATAAATAAAAGGTCACCCCTCCCATTTGATGATGCTTGAAACCTAGACAGATCCCAAGCTCTTTCATGTAGAAAAATGGATGTATATAGTGGTGTGTGAGAAGAATAAGTGTTGTGAAAAAAAGAAAGTATTGCATGAAAAAGAAAAGTTCTGTGTGAAAAATAAGAGTTGTGCAAAAAGTTTTTTTCTCACCAAAAGGCGTTTTTACATGAATGGTTTGAATTTTGTGTTCAAGACACCTAGAAGGGTGTGAAAAATAACATAGGGGTCTTGTAGGCCTTTTATAGGTGGTTATAACTCTCAAGGAGTCTTCCTGAATAAGGAAGTATCGTGATTCATTCGGGTTTTCAAGGAGAAGTTGTACCGCACACACACGACTGGTGTTGTAACACCTTTGTTGTGATTTGTGAAGAGAAGAAGAATGTGTGTATCTATACTCATATCTACAATGATAGAAGTAAGTATACTAATACACTTAGGTTTTGGTATTGGGAATTAATGGAGGGGGATAAGGAGAAAAACAGACTGTGCCCAACTAAAAATTGTGAATTATTTAGGGCAGTGCAATTGTGATGATGCTTGGCTGATATGATCTTCATTTCATGAAAAATCACCTAGGATTTTTTGATTCTGGAAAATAAGAGAAGAATGAGATTTAGTGCATTCAATTATTGCACTAAAGGAGAAGATTGAATAGAAAATAGCATCAATTTAGGTTTTCGATGCAGACCATGTCTCATACTGAACTGAGACGAAGACTTCAATGAAAATATATTGAGGGGACTTTCACGTCCATAAACGGAATACAACATAAAATAGGGAAGTGGGATAGGGGGAGTTAATGGTAGTAACCTAAGGGAAGTAGTGAGCTATCCATGAACAATTAGGTAGTGATCCTTGGACAGAGTGATTGTGCCTGACCCTCGTAATCCACAACAAATGAAGGATAGTGGAATCAGGTACCCCAAAAACTTGTCAGTGTATGCTCCTTGGACGTAGCCCATAATGGTGAACCAAGTAAAAATGTTATATGTTATCCTTCTTCATGTGAATGTTTTAATTACATCACATATCCATCATACAGGTTTTAAAAAGGGTTCCTACCCATGTTGGAACAAGATCCAGTAAAGAAGATAAAATGTTGACACCCTACGTCACCCCCCCCCTCAGGGTGGTCCATGGTCCTTAAGATTGGCAAGAACATTATGTTCAATAAAATATTATCTCATTATAACATATATAATGATGTAATTTAGGATAAAACGGTTTCAAGAAAAACTTTTATTATACTATTCACTAGAAAATTGAAGGATTTCTGAAAATAATGGAAAAAACACCAATATTTTTTATATTTTCTAATTTAAAAAATGATATTAATTTTATAATAATTGATTTTTGATGAAGGTTATTTTATATTTTTAATATAAAAATTATGATTCTTACCAAATATATTAAGATAATTTTTATCAAAAAATGTTATTGTATCCTATTTCTATTTTTTCATGATGATATTTATTTTTTAAGGATAATATTGTTATTTAATTAATTAATTAATTATAAATATTATCTATATGACATTAAATTTATTAAAGTTAAATTACTATTCTAATTTTCAGGGTATTATTCCCAACATTCATGTAACTATTCTAATTGTCAAGTAACTATTCCCAATGGTCAGGTTAAAATTCAAACAGTCACATTGAAATTCTTACACTTACCTAACCTTCTGTAATTATCACTTCATTCATTCATTAAATATTCACCTCAATTCCTATCATTGTTTAAAATTTTTATTTTCTATAATTCTGATTAGTTTACCAATTTTTTCGTTTTCTATTTAATGGTTTATTGGAGGGTTGATTCAAGTTGATTGAGGTTATCCATATTTTATCATTTTATTTTCAATGTTTTTCTTTATTTACATTGTAATAATTTTTCTTTTAATGGGTTTCTTTATTGGCTAATGAAAAGATTCTCATTAATGAAATAATGTGTCGTTGGTTTTTATATATTTATTTTTTTATAATATTATATAAAATAATATAATACACATACATTTCAAGAAGTAAATATAATTTATATACTAGGGGTTTTTATATTCACCCCCTATAAAAATTTCATCCCGATAAATTTATACTCATATTATTGGTTGAAAATTGACGAGGGTAAATATGTTTCATTATTTCTTATGGTTACCATGTTTCCTATTCAAAAATATGGTTACATCATAGAATATTGAGAAGGTGATTTGTCCGGTTGTGTGTAACTATGTCTCTATGGTTTAAAAATGTCACATGCTTCTCCTCACAAGGGAGGCCATTCTCTAGTTTTACACCTCTAAATATGTTACATGTGAGGGGCCATGTATGTACTTACTCAAGAGAGATACATGGAACTCATCAGAAACCTAATCCTCTTCTGGTAGAAGTGGAAGTTGATAGGGCACTTCTTTTTTGTGATCAAGGATCCCAATGGTCCAAATATAACTAGTGAGAATATTCCATTTCATTCCAGACTGCATGGATCTCTTACCTGATGATATTAACAGGAAAATAAATCCTCCTACATCTAACTCCAATTCAATTTTATGGTGTCAGTATATATTTGTTTCTAACTCTGAACATATTTTATATGATAATTGATGGATTAAACATTCATTGTATTCTATTTAATAAGATTAGGTCCAAGTATCTTTCATTTACTCAATTTAGCCCATCTAGTCGGAGTTCAACATCACTTCGCATAAATATCTTCATATGAGGCTGTTATAATACTAAAGTGGGAGATATTTTTAAATTATAACTCAGACAATGGTAGATATTTATCCCCTCCCATTTGATTTCAATTTAGAAGGCTTCTAGTATGTCCTCAAGTGTCTAAATAGTGCTTTTAGAATGGACAATAGTTTGGGGGAGATAGACCATGCTGAAATTCAATTCAATATTCAATTTATATTAATTATTTATCCAATATATTGAGGATAACCTTGGTTCAAAATCAGATATAATAAAAATTGGAACCCAATAAACCTGAAATTATCCTCGATGTATATCTTGGTAAGTTGATCTAGCGGTAAATCATCTAAAACTGTAATGACGATGGCACCCTTTGATAGTTGATCCACCACTTCAATTATTGCATTGATTACATTATATACGTAGGATTTTGATAACATCCATGTTGATTTTAACCCATTTATGCATTGTTATAGGAAATGGTTTCATCATCTTGTTAGCCTATTATTTCTTATTTTTATTTTTGTCACAAAGTAATCACCTTGAGATATATACTGAAATATCCTTCCTCATGTTTTCCCACAAAAAGTGCACTCAAAGATCACAAAACATCTTGGTACATCCAATACTGATAGAGAAAGGTGATATATGATAAATATCTAGTAGATCCATATATATCTTAGGTGATGAAGTCACACAAAGTCTAGTTACAAACCAAATAAAACCATAATCATCAATGTGTAACTCATGTAGCCCCAATTATTATATAGCTTCAACCATAAATTTTAGCTCCATGAAATCCATTTTTGAATCCTCAATAATCTCTTGGATAAAATTTTGGACACTAATTTGGTAAAAGTAGGACATATTCCCTTCTGTTTTGAGTCAATGAACCATTTTATTCAAAGCCATGAATATCGGGTCTTTCTCAACCGCCATCTTGGATAACGTAGTACGTTCTTTTCTTATATGAGATTCATTTACCTTATATGCCTTTCATGGATGGAAATGAATAGATTAATCATAGTCCTTGATTGAATATAAATACATTCATTGATGCATGCTGACCTCATACTATGCGAATATATACTTTTGACTCTGATGAATAGTATATACATCATGTGTCTCACCATATAGACAGTGCCACCAAATATTTAGAGAAAGCATCACATATTCAGACTCTATATCATGCATCAGATTATTATAATCCTGGATCATTAATTTTTAGGATGAATAGTGTTTCACTAAATCATTATACATGAGTTTACAAACCCAAAATTTATTTTCGGAATCACATTATATCACAAAAACTTCTCCACTTATTGGTAGTGATATTACATTTATTGTTATTAGCATCTTCTTGAGATAATTAATGATTTCCTCGCATTCCTATTTCTATAAAAATGATACCCCTTTATGTGGCAATTTATTTAGAGGGTAATATAATAGTGAATAATATATCACAAAACATTGGTTGTACCCACCTAGTCCAAGATAACCTTGTATTTCGGTGGCACTAGTATGTCTAGAAAATTCGTAAATTTCGTTTACCATTAAATGGTCCACAGAAATTACATCACATGTGATCGCATGCCCCAAAAATGAGACTTTATACATAAAAATGGAACACTTACATAACTTATCATATATTTTATCCTTCCTCAATGTCACTATAATAATCCTTATATACTCTTCATTTTCCTCCTTTCCTTTTCATTAAATGATAATATCATCAATAAACACTACCAATTGTGTTCTGAGGTAGTCCCAAAAAATATATTCTACAAATCCAAGATTATTAATGTGGTATTAGTGTGGAATAAGGGAATAACTATGAATTCTTAGTTTCTATCCCATGTACAAAAAGCATTCTTCTCAAAATCATTATTCTTCACATTAAACTGATGATATAAAGAATGAAGATCGACAATTGTGATGTACTGAGCTCCTTACAGCTCATCAAAAAAGTCGTCAATCTATGGGATTTCATAAATTCACTTTATGGTGGTATTTTTTAAATCTTGATAATCGATTCACAACTATGTTGATCCATCCATTTTCATTACAACGAGAACAGTTTCACCCTAAGGAGATTCACTATGGAATATAAACCCTTTGTCTAAATACTATTACATATATTTCTTTATATACATAAGTTTGATTTGGTCCATCCTATAGAGGGATTTATAGATAACAGTGGATCCATCTATAAATTATATTGAGAAATGTACCTCAAAATCTGGACAGATTTTTGGTAACTCTTTGGGAAGTAAATCTGGTTATTAACCAATAATGGGTATTTCCACTATGATGATACATTCCATTGAATCACCCATTTAGTAATGGTATTCTTCTTCATATTATATCAACACCCACACTATTGATGTATTTTCCAATTAATATTTATGATCTTCCTATCATTTTTTGAGGGTCATGGTATGGTTCAAAATATGAAAAGAGATTTCATTTTCCCAATAGTTAATGTGTGATTTATATAATGAGATCCAATCCATGCAAGAAATATAATCAAATTACATTGAGGGAAGCATTATAATAATATCTATAAGAATCTTACCATATACTATAATATGAGATGATTTCAGCACTAGGGTTTGTACTATCGCACCACTAAATGTTTTAAATATATGTCTACTTCAAGGTATCATGTCATTGATTCAATTGTTTCAGAAAACCTATAGGATATAAAAAATTAATAAAACCAAAATAAAATTAAAATTCCCCAATATTGAGTCAACAAGAAGTGTACCTTATATGAGTTAATATTCATGACCCACATATGTAGTAGAGGTAGTATAATCTTTCCATTTATCCCTTTTATCTTATGGTATTTAAACCCACTACTCTAAAGTAGATCTGATTTAGTTAACTAGATTGGTAGTGTCCACTCACTATATAGTTGAAGGATCGTAAAATGGGTGGTGAATTAGGATGTGTCTTCATTTCCATCATATTTTTGGATTGATTATTTATGTATCTTTTACATTCATTAGCTTTGTGGTATTCTCTTCCACACATTAATAATTTCCCCATTACGTTGAGGCAATTATAATGTCGATTCTTCTCATATTTTGACACTTGGGTAGCTGGATCCTATTTCCCCATTTTTACTTTTACCCAAAATCTTGAAACATGTTTTTCCCTTCATGTATCATTAAAAATGGGTCCATTACATAAAATCCATCTCTATATGTAGATAACATCAAACTACTTCTTCATAACACCCATTGTCTCAAATATATGTAGTCTTCTAAATCTATGGGTTTAAACCACTGATGAATCTATATATTTTGTTATCAATTTTTAATAAAAAAACTCATGGCATGTAATCCAAGACATTGGATGTTTTTTGAATAAGATAAGATAGATACATATTTATTTTTATTCAGATCTATGTATTATATCTTAATATTTTCTTGAATAGATCTAGGGAAGTACTTTTTAAGAAATAATTTATTAATGTCTTCCCAATCGATGTCTTCCATTCCTCCATTCGAAAAGGTTTTCTTTATAAAATCCTACCATTGAAAAACTTATCCATCTAAATGATATAATATTAGAGTCACCATCTCTTAATCACAAGAGTCGATAATAAGAAATATCTTCTCCCTTGAGTTTACCCACCATTCTATGATAAGTGGACCAGAAGATAGAATAAAATTTAGTGGTAATTGCCACATACACTACTCAATGTCTAGTAGTTCCTTCTGCTAAAAAGGTTTAAATAACATTGTGTTTAGGTTATTTCACAATGAATGAGATACATAGGTAAAAATTTCTATAATTTTTTGAACACCACCTTCCATAGAATAGGGTATTTTGACTGGAGAATCATCGTATTGTCCCTCACCTTGGTTATCAGCATGGATTCTACTTATTCACACCATTATGTAAAATATAAATGTTTTTGAAAAAAATCATTTCAAATAATAATTAATATATAAATAATTCCTTTTCCTAATTTACTCTAAAGTAATATCTTATGGGATCAATTTGTTTAGCCTTCTTCTAGAACAATGCTTCTTGGAAGATTATATATAATTATTCTTATACATATAGATTGAAACAAAAATCTGAATCCAAATTTCCAAATTAACAGAATAATACCTATGAAATGAAATATCGAGACACTAATTTTTCATTCATGATTATTATATAATTTTTAAGGATAAAAAATATTATAATTATTCATTCAAGGATCATAAAGTTTAGTATATTATCAGTAGAAGTTCTATAGATCACATATAAACAACAAAAAATAAAAAAAAATTAATAAAACACTTCTTTATCAACTTATAATCTCTAACATTATCCTTAGTACTTGTACTAACCGAAAAACTAATATCAAAGAAAGTGGTCGGTTAAAATCCTAGTTAAAGGAGGAATACAAAAAATGGATTGATATATAAAGTGTGATAACAACCATAATCATAAAATCATAAATATAATATATTCATTATAATTAGGAGGGGAGAAATTTATGATGGAATTTAATGGGGAAATTCAAAAAAATGAGTCATCATTTATGGTTTTCAAATTCCACACAAATTTGTGAATAAATGGCATCATGTTCACACGTAAAATGTGTTCATAATTATAACATCGTCATTGGGAAGAAATTTTGAATCATGTTTAGGAATCATAAACATTATATATTTATAGAAATAAAATTACCCAATTAATTATATTATTATATAATACTAGGACCACACATCAAATTTTAATATTTAAATAATCTTGCATGCTGCATAGAACGTATTATAATAGTAGTCATGAAATAACATATGGAATGGAATGGGTATCATAAATATTTCGTCATGAATAATTTCATGAATGAAAATAGGGATAATAAATTAATATGGGTAAAAAAATTTCACATAATCATCATCATTATTGAGTGAATAAGTAACCACTCAAGTAGAGTAAAATATGTGTTTCGAAAGAAAACAATATTTGTAAAAACTATACTTGATAGTGGGGTCTCATTTTGGTGGTTGAGGTGGCAGGAACAAATCTTATTCTAGTCGTAGTAAGCTCAGAGTAGAGCCACATAATAGTGGTAATGTTAAGACTTAGAAAAATAATAGACATCATCATATAGTAGATCCGAACCTAGTGGGATAAGATATAGGGCCTTCAACTATTTGAGGTACCATTCAAATTGCATCATCTTTAGGTACTATTCTATTTGAAACTTGTGCATCTGTTTCATTTATATCTTCATGTCGGGTGAACCTTTTGAATTTCTTGATTGAGTTGTTTTCTATTATAATGGAGTTGGTGATGTTGTCAGTTATGAAGAATGATATGGGCCTCAAGTTCCCATCATGTATGCTTTCTATGTTAGGTTTGGTATGGAGTGGGGCTTCTTGGTCCTGGATATGGACATCCTGGATGTGATTCTTAGCATTGATTGAATATTGTTCTTCTAAGAGAACATTGACTGTTATCTATTTTGAGTTATTTTCGTGGATCCTAATGGATGTTCCAAGGTTTTCCTTGGAGGTTTGGATCCTCATTCTGGCCGTGATGGACCTCCACTCTAATAGTTAGGTAATCATTTTTTTCAATTATCATCACTCGTGCTGAAGGAATATGGGGGGCACTCCTAAGGGTACAATACCTCATTTTGTCTATGAGTTCCCAAAGTAATTTCCAATTGATTTTTCAGGTTATCCCTTGGAGAGGTATGTGGAGTTCTCATTTGATTTGGCACTGTGAACACATCCAATATCTCTTATCTCATATCATATGGACCCCGCCAAATTGAGGGAATTAAAGATATAGTTGGATGATTTGTAATCCAAAAGGATCATTCAAATGAGAATATATTCTTGGGGTTCTCCTGTTTTGTATGTAAAGAAGTCCAACCGATCTCCCAGTTTGTTCACTGACAACCAATTACTCAATATGGTAAACATAAAAAATAAGTCCCATTTTCAATGAATTAATTATTTCTTTCAACAGCTGAAAGGGGAAAAGTAGTATTCCAAAATAAATTTGTGTTTGGGTTACCACCAAGTTAGGGTAAAAGTGGTGGATATCCTAAAAATGGATTTCTTAAATCAGGTATGACCACATCAAGTGTTTATTCATGCCTCTTAGATTGAGAAATTCTATAGTGGTCTATATGGTGCTCAAGAATACGGTGTTCCTCCAGTGTCTCAACTTCTTCATTTTGGTATTTTTGGATGACATCCTAGTCCACTATAAATCTGAAAGAGAGAATGAGGATCAATTATGGATTTTTTTGGGCACCTTGTTACATCATCTCCTTTATTCTATGATTTCAAAGTAAACTTTATAGATTATGGAAGTGAAATTTCTAGGAGAATTCATATATGATAATGGGGTATCTATGGACCCTGAGAAAATTAGTGTTGTTTTTCATGGGAGTATCCAAATAATGCATTTGAGATCAGATGCATCCTTTGCCTGGTGGTGTATTATATATGGTTTTGTCAAGAATTCTAACGACTATCTTAGTCCATGACCGCACTCACCAATAATGGGGTGAATTTTGAATGGATATCAAAATGTTAAGAATACTTTGAGGAGTTGAAGTTCTAGTTGAATACCACACTCATATGGATCGTTTTAGAATCAGGAATGGGGTATGTTGTTTATTTCAATGCATCAGGTATGGGTCTTGGGTGTGTGCTTATGTTGGTTGATCACATGGTGGCGTATGGTTCTCGCCAACTCTAACAACATGAGAAGAATTACCCAAACCATGAATTAGAGTTAGTAGTGGTGATTCACACATTGATGACATGGAGTCACTACCTCTTGGGGGAGATGATTTTGGTCTACTCAAATAATAATATCTTACCCTACATCATCTCATAGAAGGATCTTAATCTGAGGTGGTGTCGTTGGATCGAATATCTATAGGGGATTGAATTTGATATTATCTAGAAAATTGGAAAGAGTAATGTGGTGGATGATGGATGGAGTTGGAATGTTCCAATAAAGTCATTGAGAAAGTCCTATGATGAGTGGAATTTGAGGGGGCTCCTTTCCTAGATGCACTTAGAGGCCAAGGATCAAAGTAGACGTTCATTCTTATAGAGTGTAAATTTAGCTTTGTTTCATATATAGATAGTTCAATGGGATAATCCTTATGATGAGCTATTTCATGGGTATATGAAGTTTCTATATGGTCATGAGACATCCTTGGATTGGTCGTTTTCCCGCAAGGGAATTTTATGTTCCAAGGGCTGTTTCATGGTATCACTATTTCTGAGGAAGGCGGTTATGCAAGATATAAACCAGTTTATGAGGGTCATTCATCCTAGTACCACCAATATGTATTAAGATGTTCGTCAATAGCTTCAGTGGCCAGGTATGAGATGGTATTATAAGAACCCGGTTCTTATTCTTGAGGTACAAGTTTCTTCTTTTCCTTTTTCCTTAAGTATATTAGAGATAATAACGAAAATGGGGAAAATCCCAAATTCTAGGGGTATACACTGTGTACTTTCCCACACGTTGTGTACTTTGGCCATGTGGGATGAGTACACAAGGCGTGTAGGCTTGTTGGCGATGAAGGGTGTAAAAAATAGACTACATGCCGAGTATCAGGTATTTAAAAGCCACGTAATCAGTCGGCATGTCAACAGTAAGGTGGTGGGAGTAGCCACCAGTGGAGCGACAATACACACTGTGTATTTAGATATACACACCATGTAATCATGTCAACAGATGAACAGTCTGGAGGTGAAAAGTATCATCAAGAGGAATAGTTAAATGATGAAAATTACACACCGTGTACTTGAGAGTACATGCCGTGTAGTTTTTTTCGCTGAAAATGGGAAGTAGCCTCCTCTTTTTTCAGAGGAGGCAGAATTGGATGTTTGGTGCTCGGGAGAGAGGTCATATCTTGGAAGAGCTTCTGACCGCACACTATGAATCGGATTCTTCCGCCAACTATCACGTTGGAACCACGTGGGTAGGTTCTTCCCTCTCTGTGAGTCTTTCATGCCAATTCTTCCTCTAAGGGATGTTATTTACATTTTACGGGAAATATTTTATGTCAGATCTACACCATTCATGGTCGTTTCAAAACTCTTCGTTTGTGTATACCGATCAGAGGAGTTTGAGGTCATTGGTCTGATGTTTAATTCCAAATGTCATGTTGTATTTGTGTACCATTGTACTACGCACCCATGATTGGGGGGTCGTATGGATGAGTACTTGATTAATTAAATACCTGTAATTGGATAGGTAATTTAATGAATATGTATAACTACTGTTTGGGATCATTTCTTTGATCATGGGCCACCACGTGGGTTTTTTTCCTTGTTTAGCTGTTTGTCCAGGTTACCCTAGGGTATACCGTGATTTTAGAATGATTTGAGTTTTCTTGAGAGAAAATGTATATAATTTCTTGATTATTTGTTGGGCTCAGCCTGGTTGCTTGTTTAGCATGAGATAAACTTTTCATATGCCTGTGGCTAGATGTTTTCGGGCATGAGGGCATTATCTCGTATGCCTGAGGGAAACATTCATTATACATGAGGGAAATCACATGAGGGTTTCAATTCTGATTACCTAAGGGTAAGGATTTTCATGTGTGAGGACTCTGTTTACTTGTATCTTCACTATGGTGATTTCACATGTTTTACCTGCCAAGATAAAGCACATGCTTGGTATTGTTTGACCTTGTACTTGTTAGATAGATAGTTGTGGTTTTCGCTGCGACATTGTATAGGAGATTGTAGGTTGAGGCCAGGTCTCAGAAACATATAATTTAATTATATTGAATTGTTAAATAATAATTAAATGGAAATGGATCTAGTAGGAGTAGATTCTTTTAGGTACTTCCTAGATTATTGCATTTTCCATTACTCCACATTGTTGTTCCAAAAATTCACTAACAGTTGGGAACGGGCCTTTGGTTGTTGCCTAATGGGATTTATTTCTCACACCTTGTTGGGGCCATGTCTTCGGCCCAAACAAATTATATTGTTGCAGGTGTTGATGAGGGATAGAGTCCTTATACAGGTACTTTATTGTTGTAGACGAGTGGGAGATAATGGGACCGAGCTTAGGATCACGATGCGGTTGAGTTCTTACTGCACTGTTTTGTTTTCCTATGTTGTACTTGTACTCTATATTGGATTATTCTAGATTGTAGTGTATCCTTTTTTGGCTGCTTTCCTAGACTTAGATACAAAATTCATCATCATATATATGTGACTATTGTTATATTTTACTTCTGTAATGTTATCCATTCCAGTTGGGTATTGTTTACTTCTTCTGCTTTTTTATGTTTATATCTATTTCCATTGTGCTACACTTTGAAAAATGAGGTCATTGTTTTCCCACTATCAGAACTAGGTCCTCGCTGCTAGTCGGAAACCTCTACAATTTGGGGAAATGCGCTTCAGGTTATGTGACCAACCGTGTTCGGGGCACCCGTAGAGTGGCAGCTAGATCCGTGATGTTACAAAGTGGTATCAAAGGATTTATTTTCTTTTTGACTTACTTTTTGGAGACTATATTGAGGGAAAGGACAAAATAGGTACTTGGTAATAAGTTGTGCCCAGAAGTAGCTAACCCGTGTACAAGGAAAAGCCAATTTACCTGATGATGCAATTTTTCGGATTTTTCAATTTTACAGTTGATTTGATTTTTACCGTTGGGTGACAGACTTGTTATATAATGATTCTATTTTTATACTGGGTTCTATTTAGTTGCAAACCACTGAGATGAGGGTGTTCCATCTCATGTATCATTTAGGCACATGTTATAATCACATGCCATGTATTGTTACTTGCCATGTAGGTGCATTAAAAATTGCATGTTGTTGTCATAGATGTGAGGCTAGAAAATGAATGTTGTAGTGATAGATGCCTTCATAAAATACCTACTATTTGATAGGGTATTATTATCTAAGGTTCTGTATAATGAACGCCAATCTTTGGTTCTTGTGGAATATGGGCCCTCATTTACCGGAATCTTGTGGATCACTGACTGTTTACTTTGATTATAACATGTATGAGATTCCAAGATCTGATTCGCAGGGAGTATGGGCCCTCACAGATCATAATTTGGCATTTAGTTGTTTCTTTTAGTGTTTTTATAGGCTTCGGAGTAGTTTCTAAGGCTTACTGTCTGGGAAAAATCAGAATACACATCGTGTAGTTTTGACTACATGACATGTATTCTTCTATTCGGGAAGAAATGAAAAAGAAATTATAAACTTGATGTGTACTGTATGTACAAGCCGTGTAGTTTCTAACTGTGTCATAGGACGTTTAGGCAGAAACATGAGATAGTAAAACATTGAGGGCACACATCATGTACCAATGTAGACGTTGTATTGTGTTGACCATGTGTCTGTCGTGTAACTAACAACACGGGTGGAGAAATCTAAGCTTAAGAACGTCGTTTCCATGTCGTGCATGCTGTATAAGTTGACCTGTGGATACGGCTGTGTAACTAACAACACGGGTCAGTGTAACCATACCTTTTACACGTCGTGTGCCTGTGGGACAGGCCGTGTAGTCTAGACTAGCGAGAGGCCATGTGGACTGGGTCATGTGGCTGGGAAAACTGGGCGGTGTAACATGCCGTGTAGTGTCAACCGAGTAGTCGGTCATGTCACTAACCAACACGGGCTGTTGGAAATTAAGTTGTACATGCCGTGTCCCTCTGGAACACATCATGTATTCTGAGCTGTGTACCTGGTCGTGTAACAGACAACACGAGTCGGTGAAGCTCATCCAGTACACATAGTCTAAACCTTATAAATGATGTGTAGTATCATTCAAAATAGGGCAGTGTGGCTAGGCCATGTAGAAGAACTTGGGAAGGGGAAGAAATTTCAAGTACATGTTATGTGTGTGGACAACATGTCGTGTGTTTGAGGTGTTACATGACCAGTTTTGGTAGAAGTACACGCCCAGGTGAAATAATTGAGGGAACACACCTTGTAGTTATTATAGAAACCCTATAGACTCTTTTAGTAAAACATAAATGTTTTCTTTCTCTTCTTCCCTTTTTACACTCCTTATTTTCAGTCCCTGATTTTATTAATCTAAGGAGTGTGTTCGACCTTGTAGAGTCATGCCACCGAGATGACCTCGAGTTGTTCGCCAGGAGAGCAACAATGGTTATACTCTAGAGATGGTAGGCCACGGCATACCGATGGATCCTCTAGGATATCCAAGTGCGGCACCAACCGTTATACGAGACATAGGCTTGGAGGCACAGTTCTGTGAAGGCTTCATGCGGTTTATGCAGACCTTCCGGAGAGCACCGTCGGCTGCCACATCTATGGCAGAACTGACTCGTATATTCCAGCAGCAACATCCACTGAGATTTTCAAGGGGATGGTAGACCATAGGCTGCAGAGTCTTGGATGGGTTCTATAAAGGCTATTTTCAAGCATCTAGAGACGCATCCAGGTAGGAGGGTCAAGCTCACCACATACATGCTGTGTGATTCCACCAAGAGGTGGTGTGATGTTACCACCAAGAGCGAGCATCATAGAGACATGGCGTGGGAAGATTTTCAAGAAGTCTTTTATGAATTCTTCTTTCCAGATATTCTAAGGGAAGATAGAGATTAAGAGTTCATGAACCTGTAGTAGGGCGCCATGTTAGTGATGGAAAATTCTACCCACTTCACCGAGTTATAGTTTTTTTCACCTGTTCTAGTGGGAAACGAGGCGTTGAGGGCTAGAATCTTTGGGGATGGTCTTCGATATGACATATGAGAATTGGGGAATGTTTTCAAGTTGCCAAAAATGCATGGTATTGTGAACCAGGTACTGATTACCTGGTGGAACCTATGGGAAGCTAGTGGTTTAGGCCAGGGCGGTTCGACACCAATTTCAGTTACTATTTCTACTAGTAAGAGGAAGAGACAGATGGATTTGTATCATGGTGGCAGTACTAGCCAGAAGAACTCTTGAGGTGGCCATGTGAAGTGTTATAAGTGCAGTAAAGAGGGGAACAAGAGACCTCAGTTTCTACGTGAACCAGTGGAGTGCTGAGCTTCTAGCAAGATGGGTCATCTCTTGCACTTTATCAGGGAATTTCCACCAGTGGCTAGTGAGAGGGGTTCTGTGTAGACTCCGCATGCAGGAGCAGGGCAAGTAAATTCTTACCAGTCTGAGAATTAGGATACGTCAGGACGTACAGTCCAAGGTGGTGGTCATGGTCGTGGAATCCAGACACCATGATCTTAGAGACAGCAGGGCGGGTTAGCTCAGGGTATCCAGGCCGTGTCGTAGGGCCACGACACAAGGAAGACATATGTAGTGCAACAGATCCAACAAGAGCATGATCTCATACCTTCCATTGTAATAGGTACTATTCTAGTAGCTTCTGTTTTGTCTTCAGTACTTTTCGATACTAGTGCTACACATATATTTATATATGTACCCATTGTGGAGAGCCTTGGGCTTTGTGTTTCTTCTTCTTCTGATGTTATGACGCTAGATATCCCGTTGGGGACTAGATGGTATGCATCAGTGCATGGAGTGCCCCTAGAGTTTGGTGGGTGTCACATTCTATGGGTCCTCTTGTGTTAGAGATGATGAGCTATGATGTCATTCTAGTGATGGACTGGTTGGTACCCTTTCGAGACTTTGTGGATTTCTATCATCACAGGGTGAGTTTTACATCACTAGAGGGTGGATAGTTTCTATACAACGGTGAGTGGGATTTCCAGGTGAGCCAATCTGGACCCAAGCATCATGGGAGAGGTGGAGTAACATCCCAAATTGCGTGATTATATCTGGATGACCAGGGAACATTTTAGAAGTATTTCCCTCAAGTAGTTGATTGTTTCACATATTTCTTCCCGAAAAACTTTTCAGGTCTTCCTCTAGAGAGAGAGTTGGATTTCTCTATTGAGCCTCTGCCAGAAGCAGCACCAGTGTCTATTCCTCCTTATTGGATGGCTACACCAGAGTTTCAGGAGCTCAAAAGGAAGTTGGAGGAGTTTCAAGAAAATGGTTTCATCCGACATAGTACTTCTCCTTGGGGTTCGCCTGTCCTATTTTCTAAGATGGAAGATGGTACCATCAGACTTTGTGTGAATTATCGGAAGCTGAACCAGTTGAAGGTCAAGAACCGATATCCCTTTCCAAGGATTGACGATATTTTTTATCAACTTCAAGGAGCATGAGTGTTCTCAAAGATTGAATTTAGATTCGAATATATTCAGTTACACGTTAGACCATCAGACATACCACTCAAAGATTTTCTGAGTAGATATGGTCTATAGGAGTACTTGGTTATTCCATTCGGACTCTCGAACATGCCATTAGTTTTCATGGCTCTGATGAATCATGAGTTCCACCCTTATCTGTATTCTTTTGTGGTAGTCTTCATGGATGATATCTTGGTGTACTCTCACACTTGAAACGACCATGATACCCATCTTGAGATCATTCTAAGTACACTTAGAGAGCATCAGCTATATGATAAGCTCTCAATGTTCCACTTTTGGATGGACTAGATACACCTCCTAGGTCATATTATCTCAGAGGCAAGAGTTGTGGTAGACCCAAATAAAGTGAGAGAAGTAGTTTCCTCGGATAATCCTAGGAAAGTGTTTGAGATACTGTGTTTCTTGGCGCTGGCTGGTTACTACAGGTGCTTTATACATGACATCTCTCGCTTAGCAGTGCTGTTGATGGGTTTGACTAAGAAGGGTGTGATGTTTGTTTGGTCAGAAGATTGCGAGACATCCTTTCAGGAGATGAAGGGAAGATTGAAATTAGCACCAATCCTGATGCTTCTTGATCAAGGGAAGAGCTATACAGTTTACTATGATTCACCAGCTATTGGGCTGGGAGTAGTGTTGATGCAGGGTGATCGAGTAGTTGTGTAAGGGTCTTGGCAGTTGAGGCCACATGAGAGGAATTACCCAACAACTGATCTCGATATGGCTACAGTTGTTCGTGTGTTACGCTGTTGGAGACATTATCTCATGGGAGAACATTTTATGGTGTATATATACCACAAGAGTCTAAAATATATCTTTACCTAGCATGACATTAACATGAAACAACAATGATGTGTTGAATACCTTCAGTCCTTTGACTTTGAGCTTTCTTATACACCTGATAAGGGTAACACAGTAGCTGAT
Source organism: Viscum album (assembly GCA_963277665.1). Lineage (NCBI taxonomy): Eukaryota > Viridiplantae > Streptophyta > Magnoliopsida > Santalales > Viscaceae > Viscum > Viscum album. The sequence goes on along the minus strand of OY728132.1, from coordinate 369,510,005 downwards.
GCACTTAGTAGGAGGACTCAGATACAGGGAGTGCAGGAGGCCAGTGGTGAGTGGCAACTCATGGCTTTGTTCTCTAAGATGCATTAGGAGGTGCACGATTGTTAGGGGTGAACCTACCTTTCTTCTTTAGCTTTGACTTCTACCCTCTTGGATAGAGTGAGGATGAGACAGCTATCATATTCGGAAGGCCTAGTTCTATGGGATTAAGTGGAAAGTGATGAACTTCCTCCTAGTTAGATGATATGCTATGATGAGGTATTGCATATCAATGGACGAGTGTGGGTTCTAGAGGATATATGCGAGCAGTTGATGCAGGAGTTTCATGCTTCATCTTGGGTAGTGTATCCTAGAGATACCAAAATTTATTGTGACTTGATATGTCAGTATTGGTGGCTGGTAATGAAACGGGAGGCAGCTGGTTTTGTTGCGAGATGTTGCACCTGTCAGCAGGTGAAGGCGGAGCATCAGAGGCCAGCTGGACTGTTACATCAGTTACCCATTCCGGAGTGGAAATGGGATGATGTCGCGATGGACTTCATGACTAGGTTGTCGAGGTCACCTCGATGTAGTGATGTTTTATGGGTTTTTATAGATAGACTTACGAAGGTAGATCAATTTTTCCCGATCAAGGAGACCTTTGGTGTTGATGAGCTCGATAAGTTGTATATCCAAGAGGTAGTACACCATCATGGGGTCCCTCATTCTATTGTTCAGATAGGGACACCTATTTTACGTCTCATTTCTGGAAGAGTTTTTAGATGGCACTATGTACACAAGTTCTTCTGAGCATAGCTTACCACCCTCAGACTGATGGCAAGTCAGAAAGTACGATACAGACGCTAGAGGACATGCTGCGTGCATGCGTATTGGACTTTGGGGGCTCATAGGAGAAGTAAATACCCCAGGTCGAGTTATCCTACATTAATAGTTTTCAGGAAACTATTGAGATGGAACCTTATGAGGCATTATATGGTAGGCCATGCCGATCACCATTGGGCTGGTTTTAGGCAGGTGAGGCAGATTTATTAGGACGGTGTCTTGTACAAGAGACTTTAGAGCAGGCTTAGTTGATTTAGAAGCGGATGGCTACTACACTGTCTCATCAGAAATATTATGTTGATCGCTGCAGACGACCACTAGAGTTCATGGTAGGGGATAAGGATTTCTTGCATGTTTTACCAATTTTGGGACAGAGGCAGATTAGGAGACAGTGTAAACTTTTACCGAGGTATGTGAGGCCTTTTGAGATTCTGGAAAGAGTCAGGCCGATTTCCTATCAGTTTTAGTTCCACGGAGGTACTAGGCCATCCACAACATCTTACATGTATCTTACATACGCCGTTATCACTCAAACTTGTCTCACGTACATCATCCCAAGGAAGTTGAGCCTTTGGATGATGTGTCCTTTTAGGAACATTCGATTCATATTGTTGAAGGGAGCACGAAGGTTCTCTGAGGCTGGTCAATTCCTCTTGTATGGTTGCTAGGGCATCATGGCCGAGTGCAGGATGAATCCAAGGAGTGGGAGACTGACGTACGTGCTCAGTTTCTAGATTTGTTCTGAGCTTTATCATCACCACCCTTGGGAGGAAAATTTGGGGATGAATTTCTTTAAGGGGGGAAGTTTGTAAGAATCCCGTTCTTATTCTTGAGGTACAAGTTTTTTTATTTCCTTTTACATTAATTTTTTTTAGAAAACAAAAAAAATGAGGAAAATCCCAAATTTTATGGGTACACGCCATGTACTTTCCCACACGTCGTGTACTTTGGATTTGTGGGATGGGTACAGAGGGCGTGTAGCCCTGTTGGTGATGAATTGTGAAAAAAAAATGACTACACACCGTGTACCGGGTATTTACACGCTGTGTAATCAGTCTGTAGGTAAACAATAAGGTGGTGGGAGTATCCGCCAGCAGATCAACAATACACGTGGTGTATTCTGAAATACATCTCATGAAATCATGTCGACAGATTAATAGTGTGGTGGTGAAAAGTATCCACCAGAGGAACAGTTAAATGATGAAAAGTACACTTCATGTAGTTGAGAGTACACGCCATGTAGTTTTTATTTCACAAAAAATGAGAAGTAGCCTCCTTTTTTGGTAGAGGAGGCATAAATAGACGTTTTGATCTCGGGAGAGCGGTTGCATCTTGGAAGATCTTCCGATAGCACAATGGGAATCAGATTCTTCCACCAACGATCAAATTGGAACTGCGCGGGTGAGTTATTCCATCTCTGTGAGTCTTTCCTACCAATTATTCCGCTAAGGGAATTTATTTACATTTGAATGAGAATTATTTTATCTCAGATCTACGTCATTCTTGGTCATTTCAAAAGGCATTGTTCGCGTATACCGATCAGAGGAGATTGAGGTAGGTGGTCTGATGTTTAATTCCAACTGTCATGTTGTTTTTGTGTACCATTGTACTATGCGCCCATGATTGAGGTGTCATGTGGCTGAGGCCTTTATTAATTAAATAGTTATAATTGCGTAGGTAATTTAATGAGTTTATATAACTGCTATTTGGGATCATTGCTTGGATCCAGGGACACCCTGTGGGTGCGTTTCCTTATTTAGCTGTTTGGTCATGTTACCCGAGGGTATACCATGATATTAGCATGCGTTGAGTTCTCTTGAGAAAAAATGTATATAATTTATTTATTATGTTTTGTTCTCTACCTGGTTTCTTGTTTTGCATGAGGAAAACTTTCTTTATGCATGTGGGTAGTTTCTTCTGTGCCTGAGAGCATTATCTCATACGCCTGAGAGAATTATGGTTTTGTCTGAGGGCAATCACCTGAGGGTTTCAATTCTGATTACATGAGGGTATGTTTTTACATGTATGAGGACTCTATTTACTCATATATTCACTATGGTGTTTTCACATGATATACATTCAAATATAAATCATAGTGTTGGTATAGTTTACCTTGTACTTGTTAGATAGCTTGTTGTGGTTTTCGCTGCGGGGACTGTATAGGAGATTGTTGGCTGAGGCTAGGTCTCAGAAACTTATAATTCATTTATATTGAATTGGAAAATAATAATTAAATTTAAATTGAACTGATAGGAGTATATTATTTTCAGTACTTCCAATTTTATTGCATTTTCCATTACTGCGCAATGCTTTTGCAAAAATTCACTGACAGTTGGGCACGAGCCTTTGGTGGTTGCCTACATGGATTTATTTCTCACTCCCTCTTTGGGTCATGTCTTCGGCCCAAACATATTATATTACTGCAGGTGTTGATAAGGGAAAGAGTCCCTATATAGGTAATTGATTGTTGCAGAGGAGTGGGAGATCATGGGACATAGATTAGGCACGTGATGCATTTGAGTTCCTGTTGCACTATTTTGTTTTTCTATGCTGTACTTGTACATTGTATTGGATTTCTCTAGTATGTAGTGTATCCAGTTTTGGCTTATTTCCTAGACATAGAGACATAATGCATCATCATATATATATGAATCTTGTTATATTTCACTTCTATACTGTTATCCATTCCAGTTGGGTATTGTTTACTGCTTCCACTTTTGTATATTTATATCTTTTTCTACTGAACTACACTTTTACAAATGAGGGCATAGATTCCCCACTGTCAGACCTAGGACCTCGCTACTAGTCGGAAGCCTATGGCGTTTGGGGAAATTCACTTGAGGTAATGTGACCAACCGGGTTCGGGGAACCCATTGAGTGGAACCCAGATCTGGGACGTTACAGATATATAGCTGCCATTTTATCTAGATGACAAACATGTCAGCTGGTGGAAGTCGAGAATCAATGTCCCTCTAGTTTTCAACAGTTGTAACTCATTCCTTAATATAAGTTGGATGGGGTCTCCATGGACATCATCATTATCCTACCTCACAAACCACTTAGAAGGAACACTATTTGGGTAGTGATGATAGCTTTACCAAATCATCCCACTTAATTCCAATCAATGATTCAGTGAAGTTGTATGAGCTAGGATAGTTGATTATTCAGATTGTGGTCAGACTACATTTTTCACCATGAAATATGGTTTCTAACAGAGACCCCCTGTTTTACCTCTCAGTTTTGGGAAGTCCTTCAAAGGGCATTGGGGTCACAGAATAAATTTTGCATGATATACCATCCCAAATGGATGGTTAGATATAATAGGAAAGTTGGATTCTGGATGATATTCTTTGAGCATGTGTTTTGAATTTCAGATGTTTGTAGTATACCTATTTGGGATTGGTTGAATTTTCTTATATTAACAGTTAACAATCCTCTATTCAAATGAATCCCTTTGAGCCTCTCTATGTCTATCCTTGTCATTCTCTATTATTTTGGGCTGAGGTAGGTGAGACCTATCTTTTGGGATAGATCCTTATGAATGAGATGTCTAAGAATGAATATTTTATCAGGATGGAGTTATTGAAATATCAAATTCACCACAAATCATATACTGATCAGAGGCTTCGAGATATGAGTTTTCTATGGGTGATTGGATGTTCTTAAAGGTGTCCCCACTCTTGGGACATCATAGTTTGGGGAACCAAGAAATGATAATGGTGCGGTATGTTAGAAATTTTGAAATCTCTGAGCGGATCGCAATGGTGGAATGCAGTTTAGCCTTTCCTTATTAGTTGAAGTCTACTCATGACATATTACATGACTTCCAATTGATGAAGTGTGCTCTAGACCAGTCTCATGTGTTGAATTGGGAGGAAATAGAGTTGGAGCCCAATTTATTAGTGTTTGAACTTTCAATATGGATAGTTGATTCCTAAAAGAAGGTTCTCCTTAGGAAGTTTATTCTATTTGTCTATGTCCATTGGAAGAATGGGATTGATACACATGAGACCTGGGAGTAGTAGTCTTGGCTCAAGAAATAGTACCTATTTTTTTAAATAATTTTTCGGGTTGATTGTTTTAGAGTGGAATTTTTTCATAGTGGGGAGAATTATCAGATCCATGATCCCATATTATTTTTTTCTATTGTATTCTTAGAATATTATTTTCCCATGGTTTCCCATTTAATTATGTATAAAATGGGGTATTTTGGGAGGACATACCCCTTTGCATGGGTGGTGCACAGTTTGTAGTAACCACGAGCTCTCCCCAACTAACTTTCTAGTAGGAGACATGACATACAACATGTCTTTAGCACACCCATGTTGTAAAGACCCAATTTTTTCAATGGAAATTAATTTCTTATAAATATAACCACATGAAATCACAACATAATGAACTATTAGGTTATTTTTGACCTTTAAACATATTTTTTTCACTTTTTTGTTTGTAATTTTAAAAATCTAACACACATGGTTGTGATCAGTAAGTTATTTGGAGAGCGATAAGAAAAATACATGAATTTTTAGTGAATGGTATAATACATTAATTTACCGTATAAGTACATTATAATTTAAATCCACTATTCCAAACATAATAAGTGAATTAAGCACCCAAATATCAAACTCACATGCAATTATGACTATACATGGTCATGGAATCATCACTATTTCTGTTCTTGAGAGAAATTAATAAACTAATGATTAAAAAATTATGAAAACACTATTATCCTCCACTATAAAACCCCCCCTCACTCCCTATTATCTTCACTACTCTCAAGCCTTTTTCCATGCCAGTATTCTTCCCAAATCTCTCCCTAAAATCGTCCCCCACGTCCAATATCCCCTAGTCTCTTTAAAATACCAACACCTCCCCCCTTAAGTGGTTCACAAAGGAGATAAAGTCAAGAGGTAAATTCCCCTTTCCTATTCTTTTATTTCTATTGTGTTCTTTTATTTTCTTATTTCATTCATCACCACCCTTCACCCAAATGGTATGATTACTCTAGTAATATACATATACTATAATTATATTATTCTAATGGGATATTTCATTATCTTCTCTCCTTTCCCCATATTTTATTTTAATGAAATCAAAATACCATTTCAGATGTGTTAATTTATCACATTCAAGGACAACATTTTATCAATTTATATTATCCTCAAAATTATGGTCATGAAACCATTTGTGTTAGGGTTGAACTAGATTATTATATATGTAATATATCCTAGTCAAGGTTTTGTAATAATTTTTTACAAATCATATTATGTTATAAATCATAACATGTTAATTGTAATCAAAACCCACCAATTAACCAAAACAGTTGTCACTAAAGTTTTATATAATAATTAATCGTCACTCCTATTAACCTAATGAATTTTTATACCCATGTAATCTCATGTATGCTCACTAATTACATACAACATCAACTTTGGAAAACCACTTTCATCATACTTGTTTATCTGAACATGAATATAAGTAATCTAATCTTGAATACCAGGAAAAAAATTGTCCCAGTAAATGAATTTGAATAAATTAACTCATTAAAAAGGCCATTAATGAACTTAAAAAGGGTATAATAAATAAATTACATATAGAATAGGTTCATGATTTTTTAATTAACAAACCTAATTTTTTTATTCAAGTCATTAATAACAAGTTGACAACACCTTTAGAAAAAAGTTAAGGGATCCCCTCCATTAATATTTTATTGAAGATTGTACCCTATTTATGAAATTTTATGTATGATTATAGCATCCCACATTTTTATAACATAACTTGTCATTACATTTTACAAAACGAAGGATCTTTAAGGCTTAGTGTCTTGGAAACCAGGAACTTAAAACCTGAAAACATAAAACATTCTTCTTAAGAACATGAAAGGCTTCTCCTTATGTTCATCCTAGGTTCAATACTGCATCTCATAACCTGGGAGTATACATCAAAGGAAAGGGTGAGCAGAAGGACCAGTAAGGGAAACAAGGGAAACATTTTACATGTAAACTTGAGATACATCAAAAGTCATGAAAAATGACTTTAAGGCATGAGAAAAAGATCATGTGGCATATCATAATAAAAACAATGTGTTTCTTAACTTGAAGATGTGGCTACAAAATATAACATATACAATCATGAACATATCACCAAGGTAAACCCTAAGTTTTCTTTAAAAATTACCAAGGTAAACCCCAAGGTATCGTTAAAATTGTAATCGTTAGAGATTACATCATTACCCAATGCATTGGAGCGCTATCAGGGTGCACCCTTAATTTGTCTTTATTATCATGTTATCCATATATATCATCGTCAAAATTTCATAAATAACCCATATAGTATAAAATAAATGGGTTTCATTTCATAATCATAACATTTTAAAAATTTCTTTTAATATATGATCTTTATGTCACTTTAAACACACGGAAAAAGGAAAGCATGTCTCTTGTATGTAAAACCCAGAATTTAAAATAAAATACCTTGATATATATTTTACTACCCCTGTAGAATAAATTTCTTTGATTATTCAATTAATAAAATAAAATAATTTGAGAAAAAGACAGAGACATTTTGAGATGAAAATTCTGCAGCATGACGACTATGTTATAGGGTTTTAGAAAACATTGAAAAGAGAGGGGACATGGGTCACCCACTCATAAATGATTCACAAAACAGTATAGGGACAGAATATAATGGATATAAGAACATGGTAATGAAATTTTAAAGACATACCATATGAAATGAAAAACATGGAAGGAAGACAAAAATAAAATTTCTCTTATGAAACTTTGGCAGCCTAACATCGTCACTTAAAACATCAAAAAATGAATTGACGAGATCAAATAGGGTCTCTCATAATATGAACATAAAATATCAGTATGATATATATAGATAACATACCCTAACATAATAAAAAGGAACTTGAAAGACTTGACAAGAAAATAGAACTTGAAATTGAGAAGGGTGAAAGAATCCCTTAAAAATTCGGCAGCCTAACGGCATCACATTACCTTAAAAAATGAATGGAAGAGATCAAATAGGGTCTCTCATCATATGAACATAAAAAGTTTATTAAGAGGAATATAAAATAACACCCTCCAACATAATAACATGGAGCATAAAATAAATGACTTAAAAGAGAGTATTTGAAAAGAAAGAGAGAGGTAGGATCCCTTACCATAAAACGTAACTCTTAAAACTTGAAGGATGAGACCTTGGAGGCTTGGGGGCACCTTGGGAGGACTCTTTGGGAGGTAATTATTCCAGAGCTTCTTTGGGGGAGAGTTTGGAGTGAAAACTAAAGGAGAAAAGGGTGGGTATTTATAACTAAAGGGAAGTGATACTTTAATAATTTCAAGGGATACCTCACTAGTGGTTTTGAAAAAACCATGGGCTTTCCCATGGTATTTGCCCATGGTTTTGGCCACACGGGACCCCTCATACAATAATTTATACTCTTTAGTCGACCATCCCATAAAATATTTAATGACATCATCATGATGCAGTCATGATGTCATTAAAAATACCGAAACCCAAAAACTATATTTTTACTATTCACTGAATATTCAAATTTTTCCAAAAACTCCCAAAAATTTATCATAACATAATATCAATGCTCTGAATTCAAAAATAAACTCTATTTTATAAAAATAATTTTCTAAATATTTTTAATTTAATTTTTAAATGAAAACACTATTCACCAAAATTTCATTTTTTTAAGAAAAAAACCCCAAAAATTCCCTTAACATAATATCGATGCTATAAGTTCAAAAATAAATTCCATTATATAAAAAAAATTTCATAAACACATTTAATTTAATTTTTAATTAAAAAACACTATTCACCCAAAAAAAACTAATACTTGACTAATAATTAATGAAAAAGTTATTTACGTATTTTATTGAATCACAGTACCTAATCAAGGTGGCTAAATTATATTAATACATTCTTTAAGTGAGATTAATAATCCATTTAGTCACATTACTAATCTTAAGCATAAAATCACTATTCATAATTTAATATTCATCAAAAATTAAGTTGATCTTATTAGACTCTAAATTTTTTTGCTGAACACATTTGCAGAAGACCATTTTTTGAAAATCATTACACATCATTAATTATTTAAGGTTTACTTAAATATTTAAAAATATCCATTTTTAAAATACATCAATAAAATACATCCTATATTCCATCGAAGATTTGAAAACTCCCAAACTTCTCTATAAGAAGAAAACACAATTTTTATTTAAATCAAAGGATTACACAAGGAAGTTATGGTCTCATTACATAGCCCCTTATAACCCCAGCATAGGACCTAAGTGTAAGGTGTGCTAAGGTGACAGAATCAGAGGGCGACTCGGCCAACATCGCACGAGTAGTAATTTCTATCAGTTTGGACTTCTCGCTAAGGTGATTCCCTTCTAGCACCACACGATGATGTTCGGCTTGGGTTTGGTCCAGAAAAAAGCCCAGCAGTGCTACCTATTTCACAAGTTCTATTAAATGGGCTTTGATCGGTCCAAGACTACTGGATGAGGCCATAAAATCTTCTTTTTATATTAATTAACCAAGATCACTTGTATTTAGAGACAACAGTCGCAACATTTAGTTTCCAATGGTCATACTGACTAACGGTCATATAATAGTCAAAACTCAACAGTCTCTTTTTAATTATAATCATGTTATAAAATGAAATAGTTTTTTTGAGTATAAAAAATAAAATAACACACAAAATTAGGAAACAAGATTTATTCAAAATTACGGGTCGTTACAATCTTCCCCCCTTAAGATATTTAGTCCTCACACTTTTTTAAAAAAAATTGGTCTTGGAAATTTTATTGAAAGTCCCACATCGGAAAAAGAGTATGTAAAACTATTACTTTAAAAGAAAGAAAGGGAAGTACAAAGGTCACCTGAGTTAACCAATACTAGGATTCCATGTAAGAAAACATGTACATGGAAGAGAAAACAAAGGTTCACATTCTGAGGGAGAGTGATAGAAAACATGATTAGGAGAATGTTAAAAACAAAAAAATCACAAACTTATGATATGTGTAAACGGTCTTTGATTACCCAGTAGGAAACTTAAACCAAAAACATTTTTGTTTTACGTTCTTTTTAATAATTTCGAGGAATTTACTTACTACATAGAATAAGAACTCAAGGAAATATACTTACCTTCAAGTATAGTTTCATCTTTTAATAAGTTTCTACCAACAATAATCTTTTATCAAAATGATGAGAATTCAAAAACACTTGGTCTCCTCAAAAGAACAAGAATAATCTTCTAGAGAATCACATAATCAATAAAAAAACTATCTACCCTTAAACATTTATCCCAAAAACAGAAATATTAAGATAAAACAAAACTTCAAAAAGAAAGAACCCCATAAGAACAGAAACTACTTTAAATCTTCAAGGTTCCACGGTATTACCCAAAGTTCATCATGGACCATTCCATAAATAACTGTCCTTATAATTCCTCAGAATAAACCAAACTAAGATTGAAACCCAAATATAAGAAGGATATGATAACATCGTCTTCCATGATAAACTTTATCGTTCATCTCCAAACAACATCATCCACTCATAACATCTTATAACAAAAGCAACTAACATAAACATATTTTCCCCAAGATAGGTTAATCATTTCCATAAGTAACCTAAATTACTATAAGTTTACCTTGTATTTGCTGATTCTTCATACTATAAGTCAACCTTTATTCCTCAAATAAAATACCATAGTAATATATTTACCTCATTAATACATGGTCACAAAATAGTGAACGTCTTCCAAAATAATAATCATCTTTTAATCCCCTAATAATTGTTTTTAAGAAGAATAGCTTCACAACATCAACATGTGATACATAATAATAGATATTTACCTTAATGATATAAAACCATCATAGGTAGTGACTCGACGTTCTTAGAAAACATTAAGGATATGCTCATAGAGCATGAACTAAAAAACATGACATAGACAATTATTGCGAAGAATTTACATGTACTTTAGTCATCATGATCCATCTCAGCATCAGACTTGCATTGTTACCTTGTCCTTGAAGATCGTTGATGCTCATCATGCTTCTCATACCATCAAAGAGAGCATTGCCTTGGATAATGTCCAACTTCTCTACATTTATGACATTGAAAACTGTAAAGTACATTAGATCGAACCTTATCTCTATTAATCACATTTTCCATTTTTTAAAGAAATTGGCTACTTTATGCCCTATCACCCCACACATCAAACATCTCTTGGTTTCTTTGTGACATTCTCCTTGGTGCCTCTTCCCACCCTTTTTGAAAAAAGGAAATTGGGTCTTCTTTCCCATATCAACATTATCATATGAACATCCTTGAGACTTTGTCTTCTTATTTCTTGATGAATTTGGGCATTCAACTATGTACGAATTATTAATTATGATTTTTGATAACTGGTTTGGCATAATCACAATATGTTCAACTTGATATCTCTTCATCTATGTCACATTAATATGGTAATCGTCACATTTCCTATCACATTGGATTTTGGGACATGTTCTTCCATTTCCCACCATTAACTAAGAAAATATAGAATAATTAGGGGCTTAAATACATATCCAATAATCATTGAAAGGAAACATTAAGCATAGAAGGATAAACTTGTAGAAGGAAATTATAAAATAACTTGTGATCCCTTAGATTCCAATCTAGGTTATCCATGATCATATATTCTTATGTGAATCATTATTTTATTTCATCATTGTTCCTTTTATAATGGTTCATACTATGCTTATGAATTTAACAAAGCATATCTCTCGGGAGTGTCATAACCAAGAGTGCATCAAGGCCCGTTGTTGTGTACCAGTTCCTGTTCGAGTCTAGATCAAAGTGGTGTTTTCAGGTTTTACCCTTATGTACATCTGTACCAGAGCCACCTCTACCTGCACGTATCCAGACAGGGATGTATTTTCTTGGAAACCCCTTACTCAATACTCAAAAAATACCAGGAATATTTCTTATATTTAAACTTTTAAATAGGGTTCTTCCTAATGTATTCATATCCTAATTTCCTCAAATAACTAAATCATCCTATTATACCAACTATAACATCCTGCCTTTTTTACACATTAACTTTTCATTACATTTTACAAAACCGAGGATCATTAAGGTTTAGTGTCTTGGAAACCAGGAACATAAAACATGTAAACATAAAACATTATTCTTAATAACTTGAAAGGCTTCTCATTATGTTCATCCTATGTTCATTACTGCATCTCATAACCGAGGATCATATATCAAAGGAAAGGGTGAGTAGAAGGTCCAGTAAGGGAAACAAGGGAACATTTGACATGTAAAATTGAGATACATCAAAAGTCATGAAAAATAACCTTAAGGCATGAGAAAGAGATCATCAGACATATCATAATTAAAAAAAACATGTTTCATAACTTGATGATGTGGCTACAACATTTAACTTAGACAATCATGAACATATCCCCAAGGTAAACCTCACGGTTTCATTAAAAATTACCAAGGTAAACCCCAAGGTATCGTTCAAATTGTAATCGTTAGTGATTACATCATTATGCAACGCATTGGAGTGCCATCAGGGTGAACACTTAATTTTTATTTATTATCATGTTATCCATATATATCATCATCAAAATTTCATAAATAACCCATATATCATAAAATAAATGGGTTGCATTTCATAATCATAACATTTTAAAAACTGCTTTTAAGATATGATCTTTATGTCACATTAAACCCACGGAAAAAGGAAAGCTTCTCTCATGTATGTGAATCCCAGAATTTAAAATAGAATATCATGATATATATGTGAATAACCTTGTAGAATAAATATCTTTGAGTATTCACTTAATAAAATAAAATAATTTGAGAAAATGAGAGAGACATTTTGAAATGAAAATTCTGCAGCATAACGACTATGTTACAGGGTTTTAGAAAACACTGAAAAGAGAGGGGACATGAGTCACCCACTCATAATTGATCCAAAAAAGTAGAGGGGAATAATATAATGGATATTAGAACATGGTAATGAAAATTTAAAGACATACCATATGAAATTAAAAACATGTAAAGAAGACAAAAATAAGATTTCTCTTATGAAAATTCGGCAGCCTAACAGCGTCACTTAAAACTTCAAAAAAATGAATTGACGAGATAAAATAGGGTCTCAAATCATATGAACATAAAATATCAGTATGATAGATATATATATCATACCCCAACATAATAAAAAATAACTTGAAATACTTGACAAGAAAATAGAACTTGAAAATGAGAAGGGTGAAAGATCCCTTAAAAATTTGGCAGCCTAATGGCGTCACATAAACTAAAAAAAATTAATTGAAGAGATCAAATATGGTCTCTCATCATATGATAATAAAAAGGGAATTAAGAGGAATATAAAAGAACATCCTCTAACATAAAAACATGTAGCATAAAAGAAATGACTTAAAAGAGAGTATTTGAAAAGAAAGAGAGAGGTAGGATCTCTTACCTTAAAATGTAACCCTTAATACTCGAAGGTTGGGACCTTGAGGGCTTGAGGGAACCTTGGGAGGACTCTTTGGGAAGTAATGATACCAGAGCATAGTTGGGGGAGAGTTGGGAGTGAAAACTAAAGGAGTAAAGGATGGGTATTTATAGGGAAAGGAGGTGATACTATAATAATTTCAAGGGACACGCCACTAGTGGTTTTGGAAAAACCATGGGCTTTCCCATGGTATTTTCCCATAGTTTTGGCCACATGGGACCTATCATACAATAACTCATCCCATTTATTCGACCATACCTTAAAATATTTCTTGACATCATCATGATGCAGTCATGGTGTCATTAAACATAATGAAACCCTAAAACTGTATTTTTACTATTCACTGAAAATTCAACTTTTTCTGAAAACACCCAAAAAGTTATCTTAACATAATATCAATGCTATGAATTCAAAAATAATCTCCATTTTATAAAAATGATTTTCTAAATATTTTTTATTTAATTTTTAAATAAAAACTCTATTCACCGAAAATTCAGTTTTTTTCAGAAAAAACCACAAAAATTACCTTAACATAATATCGATGCTATAAGTTCAAAAATAAAGTCCATTTTATAAAAATAATTTTAATATAATTTTTAATTAAAAGAACACTATTCACCCGAAAAAACTAGTACTTGACAAATAATTAATGAAACCCTTATTTACCGATTTTATTGAATCACACTACTTTATCAAGGTCCCTAAATTTTATTAATACTTTCATTAAGTGAGATTATTAATACATTTGGTCACATTACTAATCCTAAGCATAAAATCACTATTCATAATTTACTATTCATAAAAAATTAAGTTGATCTTATTAGACTCTAAATTTCTTACTGAACACATTTGCATAAGACCATTTTTTGAAAATCATTACACATCATTAATTATTTAAGGTTTACATAAATATTTTAAAATATCCTTTTTTTCAAAATACATCAATAAAATACATCCTATATTCATTCAAACATTTTAAAACTCCCAAACATCACCATAAGAAGAAAAAAAAAATTATTTAAATTAAAGGATTACAAAAGGCAGTTATGGTCTCATTATATAGCCCCTTATAACCCCAGCATAGGACCTAAGTGTAAGGTGTGATATGGTGAGAGAATCTGAGGGCGGCTCGGCTAACATCGCATGAGTAGTAATTTCAATCAGTTTGAACTTATCACTAAGGTGATTCTGTTCTAGCTTCACACGATGAAGTTTGGATTGGGTTTGGTCCAGAGAAAAGCCCAACAGTGCTCCCTCCTTCCCAAGTTCTGTTATATGGGCTTTGATTGGTCCAAGACTACTAGATGAGGCCATCAAATCTTCATTCTATATTAATTAAGCAAGATTACTTGTATTTAGAGACAATAGTCTCAATATTTAGTTTCCAACGATTATATTGACTAACGGTCATATAATAGTCAAAACCCAATAGTCTCATTTTAATTATACTCACGTTATCAAATGAAACAGTTTTGTTGAGTATGAAAAATAAAATAACACACAAAATTAGGAAACACAATTTATTCAAAATCATAGGTTGTTACAGTAAATCCTAGTGATGGGGTATGATTTTGAACCTCCCACATACTGTCATCGTGATGTATATGTGATGATAAACCCATATCTATCTCATCAATCTCTATTAGGTACACCCGACACTATGCCGATAAACCGTAACAAATGCTACTATAACCTCCATTATTCATTCGGGTTTCCTTATATTTCATTATATCAAATTGAACTTATATCATATGTTTATATGCATATTTTAAATAATTGTTAGTTGTAAAAAAGTTATTTTATCAAGACCCTTTCATCACTCTCTTTTTGCGGATATATAGGTTTTTAAAAGATTCCCTCCTAGGTGCTTTTCGATAAGCAAACCTTTTTTAAGGGAACTTCTCAAATTCTTACCTATATTAAAGTTCACTCTATATTCTGTTTTAAACCACCATTGTGATTATAAAATAATAATTAATATTATTAGAACCCAATTGGTTAACTTCAATTTTTTCTATAAAATATTTTTTCCTCTTCTATTTTGAAAGCTCAATAGTATTTTCATTAAAACCGCACAAAGATGTTTTAAAGATAAAGATTCTCTAAAACATTTATTATATGTTGTCCCTTCTATTTGAAATCACTTACCATCTGAAATTCATATTTTACCTTATGAACGTCAATGTATATTCTAATCCATTTATTTCATGGGCACATTCATGATACACCCATTTCTTATGCTTTATGTCATGATTGTGGTACACAATTCTTTCCATGGGAAACCCTTATGTTTATGTAAGATTTATTATGTATGATTATTTATGTGGAAAAAATATTCATGTAATTTAAGATGGGTGTTCCCAGATAGATATCCAATGATTTGGGTAAAGTTATGTCTCATTATATGTTATGTGCAATGGTCTAGGTGGTTAGCCTTGGCCTATGCTACTATGGGAAACTAAACTGACGGTTATCCTTGGCCCATAATACCATGGGAAATGGGATTGGTGGTTAGCCTTGAAATGTACTAAAGATGGGTTTTATGTTTCTTCCACATTTCTATGATTCCATATTTATATGTTCCGATGTTTATATGTTATTATTCCATATGTACCATGCTTTTGATATCATTATGTCATGCCTCCTAACTCATGTGATTAGGAGTTATTCTTATGTTCATTCCCCTACAGGGATTTTTATCTCATCCCTTTTCTCATGTGTTCCCCAGGGTACCCTATGCAGATGTAAGGGTTCAAAGGAAGTTATGCGCACTTTTTAGAGATTAAATAAAGAAGTGTTTTTTAGCCCCACATTTTCTGTTTTATGTACCTAGTCTTCCAAGACACTTGGCATAACATTCCTTGGATTGTACTATGTTGTATAATTATGCTTAAAATCTTTTAATGTTAAATGAAAAATTATATGGTCTCTATAGTTGGTATCAGAGGATGGTCTAGTTATTTTTGAATATTAGGAATAGAGAACTTTAGTATGAACCTTAAGGATGAGACGAAGTATAAGAACACATCTAAAATATTTGGAAAGCATAAAGTATGTGGTTTATCAAGAAAATACATTCATGTCTAGATAAAAAATGGTAGAGGCAGCACTGGCACAGATGTACCTACGAGTGAAAACTCTGACAAGGAGTTTCAAGCTTGACCTGGGGTATCCTGGTACATGATAACAGGCCTTGAGACACTCTTGGGATTGAAACTCCCATGGGATATACTTTAATAAATTCATGATCTTAGTATAAACCATTATTAAGGGAATAAAAAACCAATATGAATATATGTTATTAAATAGATCAAGGGTAACCTATATATAATCCTAATGAATAAAATGTTAATATATAATTCTCCTCTACAATTTTATCATTTTATGATCAAATGTTTTATTTTTATGATCAATAGCTATGTATTTAAGAACTCTAATTATATTTTTTTTTTCTTATATAATGGAAGAAAATAGAAGAACACATTCCAACAACCTATGTGATAGGAAATGTGAATATTACCCTAATGATTTTCCTGATATGATGGGAATGGGAGATCCAAACTTCATGACATTACTTTCTCTGCTGGCTCAAGTGATTAATAAAAACATGAATCTTGTGAAACACCCTACTCCTCCAAGGAAATATCAAGTTGTCATAGAATACTTCATGAAAAAAATTCCTCCCATGTTTATCAGATCTTCTAATCCCCTACTTGTAGAATAGTTGATTAACTCGATTTAAAAGATATTCTCCGTCCTCCAGTGCTCAGAAGAAGAGAAAGTTGTACTGGCGTTCTATGGTTTTAATGTGGAAGCTGATAAGTGGTGGACACTGATCAAGAATACAATGTCCCAAGAGGAAATTGATTCCATGGATTGGGAGGAAATCAATAGGGTGTTTTTCAATAAATATTTTTCTTGAACCCTCTATCTAAAATTGGAAGAGAGTTACTCTGACTCAAGTAGAAGGAAGATGATTCCATTGGGGTGTCTGAAGAAACGTTACAAGGCTTTGAAGGTATGGCTATGGCATTGCCAGGAAAAAAAATTCAAGGTGTATTGCTTCTTTAGTGGACTCATGCCGAGTGTATAAAAACTATTGGCGATTTGAGACTAAAAACGTTATGAAGAGATTTTTTGTTGTACCCAGAAGGTTGAAATGGAGATTGGAGACTCTTTGTGGTCTCGTGGGCCCGATGAAAAAAATTGAAAAATAGTGAACAACATTGTTGGTTCAAAAAACAAATCCCATGATGGAAAAAAGCCTGAATATCCCATGCATAAAGGCTGTGGGAACAAGCATCCTAGGAACTATCTTATGTGAACAAAGAATTGCTTAAAATGTGGAATGTTTGGTCATCTGGATAAATACTACCAAAGGGATATGAAAATCCCACTATTGTGGAAGAAGAAAAGATGTTTCAAATCAATGCTTATCCAGTAGTGAATTTTCACAACTGCAACGAGCATGGGAATTATATAAACAATTGCCTGAAGCCAAGGGTTGTCAGAGGAAACTAATAACAACCTCCAAGGAAAAAAGGAAGGGCTTATGCTATCACTACAGCTGAGGTGGAGCCGAAAAATGATGTTGTGGCAGGTATGCTAGTTATTAATTTAATAATAGAAAATGTTCTATTAGATTCTGGTTCTATTCATTCTTTCATATCATGTAAGTTTAGTTAAACTATTCAATCACCACCTAAAAAATTGGAGGAAAAGTTATACGTGAGAACAATGAATGGGGAAATTGGTGGGTCCATGTTTTATAACTCCTCTCGGTTAATGTTTGTGGATTGAACCTATAATAAAATATCATAATACATCCTTTAGTGGAGTCTGACTCTATCTTGGGAATTTATTGGCTATGTTTATACAAATCCAACTTCAACTGTCAGGAAATGGATATCACTTTTCACATCCCCAAGCATCCTTTGATTCTTTACAATTGTAAGGAGGAAGATGAATCTTTTATTGAATCATCATAATAATGTGGATATTGTTGCCTTATGAGAAAGCATATATATCTCAAATGAGTGATACAAAGGATGGAATCATGCTGGAAGACAAGCCCATCATGATGGATTACACTGATGTATTCCCCAAAGAGTTTTCCAGTCATCATCATGATCGAGAGGTTGAGTTATCAATTTAAATAATCCCTGGATCTCTTCCTATAACAATGAAACCTTATAGAATGGCCACCATAGAGTTCGAATAGATAAAGAAGTAGTTACAGAAGAATCTGCTGAAGGATTTTATATGCCCGAGTGCTTCACTGTGGGGTAAGTCAGTCCTCTTCGTCAAGAAGAAGGATGGATCAATTAATCTCTGCATTGATTATCATGAGATCAATAAAATCATGATAAATAACTAGTATCCCCTTCCATGGATAGATGACTTGTTTGATCAGCTTTGTGGGACCTGTTATTTCTGTTAGGTGGACCTTCAGTCGAGATATAAACAATAAAATGTGAGGAAAAAATATATTCTCAATATTTCCTTTTGAATGAGACATAGACACCATGAGTTCATATTTATTTACTTCGAACTCACTAATTTTCCATCAATTTTTAAGGATTTAATTAATATATTCTTTAGATATTACCTTGACAAATTTTTTGTCATCTTAATTGATTATATTCTGATATACTCTAAGAGTAAAAAGGAACGTTAGGGGAATTTGAATACTATGTTAAGAACATTGAAAACGGTGATTTTTTATGAAAAGTACGGTAAATGTGAGTTTTGGATGGAGGAAGCATCATTCTTGGGGAATGTTATCATCATCAAAGGGGTATATGTGGACTATTCCAAGACAAAGGAAATTGAAGTGGGGCATAGGACATCATCTGTATTAGATATCCACATCTCTATGGGTCTTGCTAGGTATTTTAGATGATTTGTGAAGAAATTTTCACGATTTTCAACCCAATGACCAAGATGACATGGAAAAGAGTAAATCTTTTCTGGACTCAGGATTGTGAAGGTTGTTTCTGGAAGATGAAAAAGTGGATTATCATTGTTCCAGTACCCACACTCCCAACAAGTGGATAGCTCTTTGTGGTGTATATTAATTCTTCAAAGAAGGGATTAGGATTTTTAATGATTCAAAATGTTAAAGTGATAGCCTACACCTCAAGGTAGATGAAAATCCACAAGCAAAATTATCCAATGCATGATCACGAGTTGGTGGTGGCGATCTTTGCATTGAAAATATGGCAGCATTATCTCTATAGGGAGAAGTGTGAGATATATACTTACCAGAAGAGTATCAAATATACATTCACACAAATAGAGCTTAATATGCGCAAAAAAATATGGATGGATCTCATCTAGGAATATGACTGCACAGTCCCCTACCATCCTGGTAAGGCAAATAATGTGGTGGATTCACTATGTAGAAAGGATCCTTAAACTTTGTCAATAATAAGAATTTTAAAGAATATGGACTTCTTAGATTTTTAGAGGATGGACATGAGAATAATTACGTTATGAACACCATCAATCCTTTCTCAAATTATTTCTCAACCATCCCTCATATAGAAAATAAAATATTCTCAAAGAAAAGATGTTGAAATTCTGAAATGGGTAGAAGCTATCAGAAATTGGAAATCCTCAGAGGTCATGGTTGACAAGGATAAATTTGTAATATTTGGGACATAATTACGTGTACCATCTGATCCAGAGATGAAGAAGCAACTTCTAAATGACGCACAAATATCAAACATCTCTATCCACCTAGGGAGCACAAAGATGTATCATGATCTCCATGAAAATTCTTGTTGTACAATAAGAAAACAGATATTGCTGAGTATACATAAAAGTGATTGGTATGTCAACATGTGAAGGGTGAGAGGAAAAAGTCTAAGGGGTTGATGCAACCACTACCAATACCAACATGAATGTGGTAGAACATTACCATAGAAGTTTTCACTGGACTTCTAAGGACATCCATATGAAACAATGCTATATGGGTTATTGTGGATCGTCTCAAAAAGACAACTCACTTTATCGCAATTCGAGGGGACTTCTCATGGGATAAAATTTCACAGATTTTTATCAACAATGTGGGAAGGCTGCTTGAAATACCACTATCTACTATATCTGATCATGATCCGAGATTCACCACGATGTTCTGGAATAGTGTCCAACATGCTCCAAGAATGGAACTAAACATCATTATGGCCTATCATCCTCAAACCAATGTCCAATCTGAGCAGACTAATCAAAAACTGGAAGACATGTTGAGAGCATATACTATGGTATTAAAATGAGGATGGTACCAACATCTTCCACTGGTTGAATTCTCCCAAACTAACAGTTTCTACTCGAGCATCCAAATGGCAACATATGAATCCCTTTATGGGAAAAGGTGCAGAACACTGGTGTGTTGGGATGAAGTTGCTTAGAAAAATATTCTAGGGCTAGAAATGGCCAAGAAATAGTGGAGAAGGTGAAAACCATTCTGCATCATATCAAGGCATCCCAATGTCAATAGAAGAGGTATACAAACGACCATCGAAAAGACCTTTAGTTCAATGTTCGAGACATGGTATTTCTACGCATATCTCTGTGGAATATATAGCGACCCGGCCTTTTCTTACATTACTATTACATAATTTCAGAGATAAAAAAACATAATAGTATTACATATGGAGGATACATAGGTTTAGTGTCTTGGGAAAACTAGGACTACACATAACAAGTACAACATCAAGCATAAAAATTCATTTAATTTCTTCTTGTATAGCTTCTTAGTAGCACTTGTCCTCTCCTTAGTACATGTAGCCACCTGAGGATATACATCAAAAGGGGTGAGCTAAAATCCCAGTAAGAGGATATATAAGAACAATATAGAATGGGGTGAACATAATCATGACATAGGAAGAAGATCTTGAACATGAGAGGAGCATAAACAATAAACTTGAAATGTGGCAAAGCATAAAAATGTAACATCATGTCTTAGTGGTTAACTACCACACATAATTGTGAACAAAGCTAGCATCATGTTCACGCATAATTTCACATTTACTCATGAGATTTATCACTTTACCCAATGCATTGGAGCGCTATATAATTCCGGGCGCACCCATCACATTTAAACATTCATATTGCGCTATATAATTCCGGGCGCACCCGTCACATCATAACATTATCATTATCATGCTTGCCACAAAGAACACATATCAAACATGTACATAAATAACCCATGGAAAGGAATGGGTTTCATCTCATAATAACACATTCATAAGCTTTGGGTTCCCAAAAGAAAGAGGGAACAACATACTTAATATAAGAACCATCAACCTTGAATGAGAGGTAAAATGTGAGATCTTGAAAGAAGAGTTCTTTTGGAAAACATTTTGATGGACATAAAAACCAGTGAAAAACATGTATATCCCATAAAAGTAAAGGAAAAGATTAACAAAAGACCTTTGAGGAGTAACCATATCAAAAATGGAGTGAAAGAGGGAGAACCTGAAGGAATAAAATTGGGTTCGAGATTTCCCCTTACCTTGTACTCGAATGCCTCCTTCTCTTTAATGTCCTGTATAATGACATTATATTCATTAATTAGAAATTACAGAACCTTTTATACATTAATAGGGTTCATTCTGGTTTTATTATTTCATATTATGTTCCTTTGGATGACTTATAGAGTTTAAAAACATTGATCGGGGATGTTCTTTTTCATGGTTTTCTTGAGCGGTCCACTTGTATTCTTAATTTTATGCTTGGGTAGATCATGGTTAAACATCCAGAACTGATATTACATGTAATTAATGATATTACAGAATCTTGGATGATTTTAGAATGAGTTATATTAGATCCATGTGGCCGAATTATTAGATAATAATTAAATGAAGATTATTTGGGCTAATTTGAGCGGTTTTTGGATCACAACCAACTCATTTTAACTTTTCACTTAGTAGTATGGCCATAGGTTATTTCCAGAACTTAAAATAGAACATAATACAGATAAAACATTCTGGTTCAACCATAAAAATGGTTTCATGACCAGATTGAAGGTATAAATGGAAGAAGAGAGCATGTTGTTTTTGAAGGTGATAAATTATCACCACATGAACAACGTTCTCTTTAATAAAATAAAAGGAAGGGGGAAAGGGTGAGGGGTGATATAATATAACATTAGAATCATAATATTACAGTATATATATAATAATGGATTTACAGAACAATTTGGATGAAGATAGATAGAGGGAGATCAAGAAAGGAACTTGGACTTGAAAGAAAATTAAAGGAGAAGAGGGAGAGAAATTACCTTTAGAATCCTCCTCTTGAGTTCCTCTTTAAGGAAGCTAGGCTTGGTCTTTTGATGAGACCAGCAGATTTTGGACATGGGGGATGAGTTAGGGAAGGTGTTTGGGCAGAATTTAGAGAAGGCTTGGAGCTTGAGAGGTGTGAGGAAAAGAGGGAGTGAAGGGTGGCTTTTATAGTGGAGGGGAGAGGGGTTTTCTTAATATTAAATTGATTAGTTTATTAATTCCACCAAGGACAAGGAATAGTGAGTCTTGGATGACCAATAATAGTAATTTTATAATGTAATCCCGAACCAAGTGGGCTTACATCAGAAGAACATCAGCAATGACTCAATTAATGCATTATTTAGCTTTTATTGTGAATTATCGGATTCCACTATTCATCAAAAATTCAAGTAACTTAGAAAAATCCCAAAATTTTACCCCAACAATTTTTCGACGTGTAGAATCCAAAAATGAAGTCCATTTTTTAAAAATAATTCTCTAAGTATTATTAATTTAATATTTAAATAAAATCATAATTTACTTAGAATAAACAATTTTTAAGATTAAAACTGATTTTATAGTTCTTTCAAAAATTATGTAGGGTCTTATAAAATTATCTAAAAACTATTAGACATTGATTCAATAATTTATTAATATATTTCAGGAAAATAAATATTCTTTTAAATTAATTAATTAATTATAATTAATCATTTAGGATTTATAAAATACCAAAAATGTTTACTAAAGTCAAATTATCACTTTCTATGATGGATAAATTTTATTTTATTATTCATAGGTAATGTTACTCTTATTTAATATTCATAAGGTTCATATTACTATTCATAAGGGTAGGTTACTATTCATAAGGGTAGGTTACTATTCACCAAAAATTATTTTTGTTTCATTAGACTCCAAAAACTATCTTGAGCACAACCGTGTACGCCGGATTTTTTTTTAAAATTCCAAACATAGGGTTGACAAAATTATGTTTAAAGGTTACTTATCACTTAGTAGTTCATTATTTTGTGTTTTATGACATAGATAAAAGGAGGGAATTTTCTATTGAAAAACTTTGGGTCGTTACATTCTTCCCCCCTTAAGAAATTTCGCCCCCGAAATTTCACTTTACACAAACAGGTGAGGGTACTTCTCCTTCATTGCCTCTTCCGGTTCCCAAGTTGCTTCCTCAAACTTTTGGTTCCTCCACAATACTTTGACAAGGCGGGTTGTCTTGTTGCGTAGAACCTTATCACTTCGGTCCAGAATTTTTACCGGCTGCTCCTCATATGAGATATCATCTTCCAACTGTACCACCTCCGAGTTTAGTACATGTGAGGGGTCTGGAATGTACTTCCTTAGTAGTGATATGTGAAACACGTCATGAACTTAAGCCATATTCGGTGGAAGTGCCAGACGATAGGCCACGGCTCCTATAAGATCAAGGATCTCAAAGGGGCCAATGTACCTTGGGCTTAGCTTCCCTTTCTTCCCGAATCGCATGACTCTCTTCCATGGAGATATTCGAAGGAAGACTTCATCTCCAACGTCAAACTCCAAGTCCCTTCGACGATTGTCAGCATAGATCTTTTGCCGACTTTGAGCAGCTTTGATATGTTTCTGGATGACTTGAACCTTCTCTGTCATCTCTTGAACAAGATCGGGACCAAGTAGTTTTCGTTCTCCAACTTCATCCCAACAGGTTGGAGTTCTACATCGCTTCCCATAAAGAGCTTCATACGGAGCCATCTGAATACTCGAGTGGATGATATTGTTGTATGAGAACTCAACCAATGGAAGGTGCTGATCCCATCCACCTTTGAATTCAAGAGAGAATGATCTTAGCATATCTTCAAGTGTCTGAATAGTCCTTTCAGACTGGCCATCAGTTTGGGGGTGATAGGCCGTGCTGAAGTTTAATTCAGTACTCAAAGCATGTTGAAGGCTCCTCCAAAATTTAGAAGTGAACCTTGGATCACGGTCAGAGACAATCGAGAGTGGAACACCGTGCAACCTCACTACTTCCTTCACATATATCCTTGCAAGTTGTTCAAGTGAGAGGTCTTCCCGAATAGCGATAAAATGGGCAGTCTTGGTGAGTCGGTCAACCACAACCCATATCGCATTATTTCCTCTTGACGTTTTCGGGAGGCCCATGACAAAGTCCATAGTGGCATTTTCCCATTTCCACATGGGTATAGTCAATGGCTGCATCATACCTTTGGACTTTTGCCGCTCAGCTTTAACTTGCTGACACACCAAGCACCTTGATATATATTCTGCAATCTCCTTCTTCATGTTATCCCACCAGAAGTGTTCTCGGAGATCACGATACATCTTGGTACTTCCAGGATGAATAGAGAAAGTGGAGCTATGTGCATTATCCAATAGCTCCTTCTTTATTCCAGGTGATGAAGGCACACAAAGCTGCGTTCCAAACCGAATCACACCATCATCGTCGATATGGAACTCTTTCAGCTTTCCTTCCTTTACTGCATTCACCCTCTTTTGTATCTCCACATCATCCCTTTGTGCTTCCTTGATCTTCTGTTGGATGGATGGTTGCGCAATCATTTGGGCAAGGTAGGATGTATCCCATGCCCTTACGATTCCCAAATCCATCCTTTTCATATCCAAGAAGATAGGGTCTTTCTCAATCCTCAACATGGATAGAGTAGCAGGTTCTTTCCTGCTTAGAGGATCAGCTACCTTGTTCGCCTTTCTAGGATGATAGTGAATAGAGCAATCGTAATCCTTGATTAGCTCTAACCATCTCCTTTGACGCATGTTGAGCTCCTTTTGTGTGAATATATACTTTAGGCTCTTGTGGTCGGTGTATATGTCACACTTCTCACCATAATGGTAGTGCCGCCAGATTTTCAAGGCAAAAATCACGGCTGCCAGCTCTAGATCATGCGTCGGGTAGTTCTGCTCATGGATCTTCAACTGTCGTGAGGCGTAGGCTATCACATTATCATTTTGCATGAGTACACAACCCAAGCCTTTATTTGAAGCATCACTGTATATCACAAAACTTTCTCCACTTTTTGGTAGTGTGAGTACAGGTGCAGTGATCAGCCTTCTCTTTAGCTCCTTGAAGCTTCCCTCACATTCTTCCGTCCATACAAACTTTACCCCTTTCCTTGTTAACTTAGTTAGCAGGCTTGACAATCGTGAGAAGTTTCTCACAAAACGTCGGTAGTACCCAGCTAATCCAAGAAAACTATGGATTTCTGTGACACTAGAGGGCCTGGGCCATTCTTCAATCGCCTTTGTCTTTGAAGGGTCCACAGAAATTCACTCGCTGGTGATCACATGACCCAAGAACGTGACTTGATTCATCCAAAAGTCACACTTGCTGAACTTGGCATACAACTTCTACTTTCTCAATGTCGCCAACACAAGTCATAGATGTTCTTCATGTTCCTCCTTACTCTTGGAGTAAATGAGAATATCATCAATAAACACTACCACAAATTTGTCGAGGTAATGTCTAAAGAATCTATTCATCAAATCCATGAAGATTGCAGGGGCATTAGTAAGTCCAAAGGGCATCACCAAAAACTCATAGTGCCCATACCTTGTACGGAAGGCAGTCTTCTGAATATCTTCCTTCTTCACCTTTACTTGATGATATCCAGAACGAAGATCCACCTTTGAGAAGTCTTGAGCTCCTCTTAACTGATCGAACAAGTCATCAATCCTTGGGAGAGGATACTTTTTCTTTATGGTGATCTTGTTGAGTTCCCGATAATCGATACACAGCCGCATGGTACCATCCTTCTTCTTTACAAAGAGCACTGGCGCACCCCAAGGTGATGCACTAGGGCGTATGAACCCTTTGTCAAGATGCTCTTGCAGCTGCTTCTTTAACTCCTCCAATTCGATAGGAGCCATCCTATAGGGGCACTTCGATATAGGAGTAGCTCCGGGTATGAGTTCAATTGAGAACTCTACCTCACGATCCGGGGGAATTCCGGGTAACTCTTCGGGAAATACATCTCTGTATTCCCTTACGATGGGCATTTCCTCAAGGTTGGAACTTTCCATTGACTCAATCATTTGGGAGAGGTATGCTTCTTCATAGGGAATCATCACCCACACCATTGAAGGATTTCTCAAAGGAGATTCATGATCTTCCTTGCATTTGTAGAGGAGCATGGGATAGTTCAGAATACGAAAATATATTTCCTTTTCCCGACAGTTGATATGTGCTCTATATAACGAGAGCCAATCCATTCCCATTATAGCGTCGAATTCCACCAAGGGAAGTATTACGAGATTTGCCGGAAGAATCTTCCCACATACGTCAATAGGAGAAGAATCAAACACATGGGTTGCAATGATTTCACCACTTGGTGTTTTTACAGATATCTCTACTTCAATGTTTCGGGTCTTCGATTCTATAGTTCTAGCAAACTTGCAAGATATAAAGGAATGCGTAGAACCAGAATCAAATAAGACTTTTGCCATTCTTGAGTGAATAGGAAGTGTACCTTGTACGAATTCATTATCATGTTCCACCTCCGCAGTAGTGATGGCATAAGTCTTCCCTTGTTCCTTTGGCTTTGGTGGTTGTTGGCGCAGATTACCCTCGAAAGCTCGAGGTTTAGTGCACTAGTTTGAATAGTGCCCTAGCTCCTTACAGTTGTAGCATTGAACCACGAGTGGTTCTCTCCTTTCATCGGCTACATTATCCTTTCTTTTCATGTCTCTTCGACACTCGTGAGCTAGGTGTCCTTCTTTCCCAAACTTGAAGCATTTCCCCGTCCCTTTGAGGCAGTTCCCATTGTGCAACTTCCCACATTTTTGGCAAGTGGGTCATTGTGTTTTCTTCCCATCTTTATCACTAGATCCACCAGCTTGAAACTCTATCTTTCTTTTCTTATCACCAAAGCCATGGGACCATTCTCCAAACTTCATCTCCACTTTGAGAGCACACCGTACAACTTCTTCATAACTCCCAAAGTCTCGAATTGCAAGATCTTTTCGAAGATGTGGTTTTAATCCACTAAAGAATCTATCAATTTTTCTATCATTGTTGATAAAAAAACCCGAATCATACCTTGCGAGCCTTGTGAAATTTGCTTCATAGGTTGTGACAGATTCTCCTTCTTTTTGCTTGAGCTCTATGAATTCTCTCTCCATCTTCGTGCGAAGAGTTCGTGGGAAGTACTTATTAAGAAACATTATCTTAAATTCTTCCCATTCCATCTCTTCAATTTCATCCCTTGGCTTGGTGTTCTTAATCAAAGCCCAACATTGATCAGCTTCTCCATCTAGACGATAAACGGCTAGAGTCACCTTCTCTGTCTCGGAACAGTGAAGAACAGAAAAGATCTTCTCCATGGAGTTGACCCACTGTTCCGCAACTAGTGGATCGGAAGATCCACAAAACGTCGGTGGTCGTTGCCGCATAAAACTTTCGATAGCTAGCTGCTCCCTCTTTGGTGAAGGAGGACGTTCCCCATTATTATGGTTATTATTCATAACCCGGGATAATTGGGTAAGCATCGTCATGAAGTTTTGAACTCCACCTCCAAAATCATTGGGGATGTCGTTCGGGCAATCGTTGCATTGGCCTTCGCAAGAGTTGTTGGCCTGATTTCTCCTGGTTCCCACCATTTTCTAAAATAGAAAAGGTTAGAACAAAACATAAGTAAACAAGTCATGAATAACTTATCCATTTAATCAATTATACCAAAAACATAACATATGGGATCCCTAGGTAAATATCCTTGTGTGCATATTTGCACTTAGTCTCATGCTAGAGGTTTTCTTTAGGGTTCACTAATCCTAATTCGCAAATTAACTAAACCTTTCCTCTGATACCAACTATAGCGACCCGGCCTTTTATTACATTACTATTACATCATTTCAGAGATAAAAAAAACATAATAGTATTACATATGGAGGATACATAGGTTTAGTGTCTTGGGAAAACTAGGACTACACATAACAAGTACAACATCAAGCATAAAAATTCATTTAATTTCTTCTTGTATAGCTTCTTAGTAGCACTTGTCCTCTCCTTAGTACATGTAGCCACCTGAGGATATACATCAAAAAGGGTGAGCTAAAAGCCCAGTAAGAGGATATATAAGAAAAATATAGAATGGGGTGAACATAATAATGACATAGGAAGAAGATCTTTAACATGAGAGGAGCATAAACAGTAAACTTGAAATGTGGAAAAGCATAAAAATGTAACATCATGTCTTAGTGGTTAACTACCACACATAATTGTGAACAAAGCTAGCATCATGTTCACGCATAATTTCACATTTACTCATGAGATTCATCACATTACCCAATGCATTGGAGCGCTATATAATTCCGGGCGCACCCGTCACATTTAAACATTCATATTGCGCTATATAATTCCGGGCGCACCCGTCACATCATAACATTATCATTATCATGCTTGCCACAAAGAACACATATCAAACATGTACATAAATAACCCATGGAAAGGAATGGGTTTCATCTCATAATAACACATTCATAAGCTTTGGGTTCCCAAAAGAAAGAGGGAACAACATACTTGATATAAGAACCATCAACCTTGAATGAGAGGTAAAATGTGAGATCTTGAAAGAAGAGTTCTTTTGGAAAACATTTTGATGGATATAAAAACCAGTGACAAACATTTATATCCCAGAAAAGTAAAGGAAAAGATGAAAAAAAGACCTTTGAGGAGTAACCATATCAAAAATGGAGTGAAAGAGGGAGAACCCGAAGGAATAAAATTGGGTTCGAGATTTCCCCTTACATTGTACTCAAATGCCTCCTTCTCTTTAATGTCCTGTATAATGACATTATATTCATTAATTAGAAATTACAGAACCTTTTATACATTAATAGGGTTCATTCTGGTTTTATTATTTCATATTATGTTCCTTTGGATGACTTATAGAGTTTAAAAACATTGATCGGGGATGTTCTTTTTCATGGTTTTCTTGAGCGGTCCACTTGTATTCTTAATTTTATGCTTGGGTAGATCATGGTTAAACATCCAGAACTGATATTACATGTAATTAATGATATTACAGAAGCATGGATGATTTTATAATGAGTTATATTAGATCCATGTGGCCGAATTATTAGATAAAAATTAAATGAAGATTATTTGGGCTAATTTGAGCGGTTTTTGGATCACAACCAACTCATTTTAACTTTTCACTTAGTAGTATGGCCATAGGTTATTTCCAGAACATAAAATAGAACATAATACATATAAAAAATTCTGGTTCAACCATAAAAATGGTTTCATGACCAGATTGAAGGTATAAATGGAAGAAGAGAGCATGTTGTTTTTGAAGGTGATAAATTATCACCACATGAACAACGTTCTCTTTAATAAAATAAAAGGAAGGGGGGAAGGGTGAGGGGTGATATAATATAACATTAGAATCATAATATTACAGTATATATATAATAATGGATTTACAGAACAATTTGGATGAAGATAGATAGAGGGAGATCAAGAAAGGAACTTGGACTTGAAAGAAAATTAAAGGAGAAGAGGGAGAGAAATTACCTTTAGAATCCTCCTCTTGAGTTCTTCTTTAAGGAAGCTAGGCTTGGTCTTTTGAGGATACAAGCAGATTTTGGACGTGGGGGATGAGTTAGGGAAGGTGTTTGGGCAGAATTTAGAGAAGTCTTGGAGCTTGAGAGGTTTGAGGAAAAGAGGGAGTGAAGGGTGGCTTTTATAGTGGAGGGGAGAGGGGTTTTCTTAATATTAAATTGATTAGTTTATTAATTCCACCAAGGACAAGGAATAGTGAGTCTTGGATGACCAATAATAGTAATTTTATAATGTAATCCCGAACCAAGTGGGCTTACATCAGCAGAACATCAGCAATGACTCAATTAATGCATTATTTAGCTTTTATTGTGAATTATCGGATTCCACTATTCATCAAAAATTCAAGTATCTTAGAAAAATCCCAAAATTTTACCCCAACCATTTTTCGACGTGTAGAATCCAAAAATGAAGTCCATTTTTCAAAAATAATTCTCTATGTATTATTAATTTAATATTTAAATAAAATCATAATTTACTTAGAATAAACAATTTTTAAGATTAAAACTGTTTTTATAGTTCTTTCAAAAATTACGTAGGGTCTTATAAAATTATCTAAAAACTATTAGACATTGATTCAATAATTTATGAATATATTTTAGGAAAATAAATATTCTTTTAAATTAATTAATTAATTATAATTAATCATTTAGGATTTATAAAATACCAAAAATGTTTACTAAAGTCAAATTATCACTTTCTATGATGGATAAATTTTATTTTATTATTCATAGGTAATGTTACTCTTATTTACTATTCATAAGGTTCATATTACTATTCATAAGGGTAGGTTACTATTCATAAGGGTAGGTTACTATTCACCAAAAATTATTTTTGTTTCATTAGACTCCAAAAACTATCTTGAGCACAACCGTGTACACCGGATTTTTTTTTAAATTCCAAACATAGCGTTGACAAAATTATGTTTAAAGGTCACTTATCACTTAGTAGTTCATTATTTTGTGTTTTTATGACATAGATAAAAGGAGGTAATTTTCTATTGAAAAACTTTGGGTCGTTACAGAATATGGTTATGTGGTTTAGAAATAATGGGAAGTTATGTCCTAGGCACATCAGCCATTTGGAGATCCTTCATCAAATGGGAGTTGTTTCCAATCAACTGGAACTTTCTACTACAATTTCAAAAGTACATGATGTCTTTCTTGTATACCTCTTAAGGAATTACATACCAAACCCTTCACATGTACTCTCTTCAGAGGTGGAACAGTTTGAGGATGATCTTTCTTATGGGGAGCCTCTAGTTAAGGTCTTGGATCATAGAGATAAAGTTATACATAACAAGACTACTCACCTGGTCTAGGTACAATGGAGGAACCATAAGTATGAAGAGGAAACATGGTAATTGGATGAGGTAATGAAGGAAAAGTACCCGCACAAGTTTATAGCCTATAATGTAAAATGAAATTTCAAGGTAGAAATATCTTAAGAGAAGAATAATGTAACGACCCAACATTTTTAATGGAAATTCCATTCTTATAATCCTATGAACATAAAATCCCCACATAATGAACTAAGATGTGTGTTTTGACCATTAAACATATGTTCCTTATTTCTGTGTTTGGAATTTCTAATGCTGGCAAACACGATTGCGATCAGTAATTTATTTGGAGAGTGATAGAGGAAACTTAATTTTGTTGAATAGTAACATACCCTTATGAATAGTAATGTTACTCTTATGAATAGTGATATAACGTAATGAATAGTAACCTTCACTATGATATTATAATAATAAGATTCAATTGAATGTATGATGTACCTATATTTCGGAATAAGTGAATAAATTTTTAAAAAAAATTGAATAAATTATGAATTTTATTAAATAATAAATTAATCATATTCAGAAAATTATTCATGAAAAAATAGACTTCATTTTTGGTTTTTACATGTTGATAAATGGTTAGAGTGATTTTTTGGGATTATTATGAAATACTTAATTTTTTTGATGAAAAGTAAAATACATTACTTTACCGTATAAATAAATTATAATTTAAATCCCCTATTCTTGACATCATAAGTGATGTAATCACTAAAAATATAGAACTCAAATTCACTTGAAAATATTCTTGGTCATGAAATCATCATTATTTATGGTCTTGAGGGAAATTAATAAACTAATGATTAAAAAATTAGGAATACCCTCCTCTCCACCCCTATAACCCCCCCCCCCCTCACTCCCTCTTACATTCACCACTCTAATGCCTTGTACCTTGCTAGTATTCAACCCAAATATCTCTCCAAGATCATCAACCACGTCCAACAGCCCCTAGTCTCTTCAAAATACCAAAACCTCTCATCTTAAGAGGTTCTCAAATGATAAAAACTGTAGAGGTAAATTCCTCTTTCCAATTATTTTATTCCTTTTATGTTCTTTTCTTTTCTCATTTCTTTCCTCACCTCTATTCACCCAAAGGGTATGATAACTCCAGTAAAAAACATTTACTATAATTATATTATTCTAACAGGATATTTCATTATCTTCTCTACTTTCCTGATATTTTATTTGAAAGAAATGAAAACACCATTTGAGATGTGTTAATCTAGCACATTTAAGGACAACTGTTTATCAATTTATATTATCATATTAATTCTGGTCATGAAACAATTATTGTTATGGATGATCTAGATTATTATATATGTAATATATTCTAGATAAGGATCTATAATCCCATTTTATAAATGGTATTATTTTATAAAGCATAACATGTTCTTTGTAATCAAAACCCATCGTTTAACCAAAACAGTTGTAACTAAGGTTTTATATAATAATTAATCTTCACTCCCATTAACTAAATGAATTTTTATAACCATGTAATATACTGTTTGTTCAATATTAACATAAAACCTCAATTATGGACCACAACTTTCAACATACATGTTTATCCGAACATGAATATAAGTAAACCAATCTCAAAAACCATGAAAACAAATGGTCACAAACAATGAAATTGAACAACTTAACCCATTAAATAGGCCATGAATGAACTTAAAAAGGGTATAATAAATCAATTAAATATAGAAGAGGTTATACAAATATTAATTAATAAACCTAATTTGTTTATTCAAGCCATTAATAACAAGGGAAGAACACCTTCAAACAAAAGGTAAGGGATCCTCTTGGTTTTTATTTTACTCAATATTGCCCCCTATGTTATGCATTTTTATGTGTAGCTCTTAGTGATGGGGTATGATTAAAAAACTCCCCCATAATTCCCTAATGATGTACAATTTATGATAAACCCTTTTGTTTCTCATCATGCCCTTTTAGGTACACCTGAAGACGTGCTGATAAACAGTAATGAATTCTACCCGAACCTCATTTGTTCTTTCGGGTTGCCTTATCATTACTTATATCAAAATATAGTTATTTAATCTATTTATATGCATATTATAAATTCTATTTAGTTGATCAAAATTTATTTATCAAGACCCTTTCATTATTATCTTTTGGGGATATACATGCTTTAAAAAGATTCCCTTCTTAGTACTTTCTGATAAGAAAACTTGTTTTAAGGGAACTTCCCCATTTCATACATGTTTTCAAGTGCACTATATCTTCTATCCTAATACACCAGTATGATTATGAAATCAATTTTTATATTATGAAAACCTTTCTGGTTATCTTCAGGTTTTCTATAAAATATTTTCCCATTTTTTGTTTTGAAATCACTACTGTATTTTCCTTAAAACCACACAAAAATGTTTTAATGCTAATGTATCAAAAAACAATTATTATATATTGTCACTTATGTTTGACATAAACTACCATTATATATTCATATTTTAACTTATGAACGTCCATGTATGTTCTAATCCCTTTCTTTCATTGAGACTTTCTTTATACGCCCATTGGTTATGCTTTATGTCATGATTGTGGCACCCAATTCTTTCTAGGGGTAACCATTATATTTATGTAAGATTGATTATGTATGATTATTTATGTGGAATAAAATTTCATGAAATGTAATATTGGTGTAAAATGATAGAGCTTCCAATGCATTGGATAAAGTTAATTATCAGGAGATGCTATGTGCAACAGTCTTGGCGGTTAGCCAGGGCTTGTGCTAGTATGGGAAATAGGATAGGCGGTTAGCCTTATCCCATACTACTATGGGAAATGGGATTGGTGGTTAGCCTTTAATAGTACTAAATACATGTTTTATGTTTCTCCCATGTTTCTAAGATTCCATGTTTATATGTTCCCATGCTTATATGTTATTATTCCATATATACAATGCTTTTGATATCATTATTTCATGCCTCCTAACTTATGTGCTTTATTCTTATGATCATTCCCTAGTGGGGATTTTAGCTCATCCATTTATTCATGTGTTCCTCAGGGTATCCTATACATTTATAAGTTCTCAAAAGAATTTATGAGCTCTTTATGAAGATTAAATAAAAAAGTTTTTTAGCCAAACGTTTTATGTTTTATGTACCTAGTCTTCCAAGACAAGAGACATAATGATCCATGGATTTAGTCTAATGTATAATTATTATTAAAATCATGAAATGTTAAATGTAAAATGATAGGGTTTCTATACATGAAAATTTTCCCAGGTAACCCTGTGGAGGGTAATTCCTTAGATAGAACAATCCATACAAGTCCCACACATTTTAGTAAACCAAGCGGGCCAACCATGCATGACATCCAGGTGATTAAATATTTCTCTATACTCTTTGTTTTAACCCCTAACCAACCACATTTGTCCCCTACTTTGGAATTCCTCAACCATAAGCATTCTTCTACCTCATACCACCCCCTTGTAGATTCTATTTTATGGTGGATTTAGGGTAGTTTCTCCATGGATCATCAAGTAAGCCTTTATTCTTCTCCAAATATCCCTCTATTCTGGGTGTTACTCTATTATTTTAGTGGTTTACGATTCTAAAGTTGTAGGTTTCCAATTTTAGGGTTTTATTTCGACATTATTGGTTATATCCTATCGATTGGGGTTTGGTCTTGCATTATTATGGTGTGGTTGATGTTCCGTTGGAGTTTCCCACCGATTTCTAGAACATTCTCCACCAGTGGTAGGTGATTCCTTTCCTTAATGTTTATTGATAAATTTATTATGATATCCTATGATATTTAGAATGATTATTAGTTATAAATGTGATGTGGAATTATTTTAAGGGATTTGATAAAACACTGGTTTTAAAATAGACTATACATGTGAAGTTGGTGTATTCTTGAAGTAATCCCTTGTCATGTTATTTTGAAATGTTTTATTAATTGAGTAAATTTTTTATTAACTTATATTTGTAATGAAATTCAAGGTTAGAGAGGTTTGGGTTTGAATATTATTTTTTAAAGGGGATTTGGGTGTGATAAGGGTGGATTTTGGCGTATGTAGTGCCTTGTTTTTCTTGTGTGTGTGAATGTGGTGTATCTTGTGAAAAATGAACCATGATTAAGAACACTAAGGGAAGCCTAGGTATCTAGGATGGTGGACTAGTAAAAGGGTTATAGTTATACTGAGGTGGATATTACATGGTTTCACATAGTAGTATAAATAATGGCAACACTAACTAAAAATTGATGATGATCGGAGACCACTAGAATTTTTTATGTTTCTCCTCTACAGTGGCTCGTAAAAAGGAACTTAGATGATTGCGGTTCATATAAAACATTACACCTAAACAAAAGGTTATAGGGTACCATTTACTATCTAGTACCAATAGGGCCTCTCCCATGTCTAGTGATCATGACTATGTTGTTCTCACTATCAGCATACGTTGTGGCATTTTAGTTAATTCAAAGGTAAGGGTTTTTTTATTTAAAGTTTCACTCTTTTAAAATTCATTTTTTAATATTATTTCTCTTAAATTATTCTATCATTTACTTTAATTTATTAAACCTAAATGATTATTTTTCAATTAATTTTTATAGCATGCAATACTTTTGGATGGAATCCTCATGGGAAATAGCTCACACCCTACTTTCACCTTTCGGTGTAAGCAGACTTGGTCATGTGTGATACAAGTATGGGTAAAGATTTTGGTTATTGTGATTTGGGATGATGGTGATCCTCTTGGGTGGTGTTGTGGTGATGGCTTGAGGGAGATTTTCTACTTTCCTTATGTTGTTTTTGTGTACTTTTTTTCTAGCAGCTCTCTTTTGATTTTTTATAAACATGTAGATTTAAATATGAAACCTTGTAAAGGCTTGTTTGGTATGGTTTTCTAGAATTTGTTATTTTATATTATTTTTTCAATGCTATATTTTGGTAAATCATTCCCACTTTCTAGTATTGACACTTGGGAACTTATGCCAGCTCATGGGGATCGAGAACGACCTTCAGGACTTGCTATGGACTTGGTTGGGAAACGGTTCGGATGACGACCCAGCTTGGTTCATAACAGTTTGAAATTTTATTGAAGATGTAACTTCTATTTATGGATGATATGATATTATGTATCCCAACTCCATATCAATATATTTATGGATAATTCTTCATAATTTTGTGGTAAACCACAGATCCTGATCATGCACAATTTAATGTGGTACTCCCTAAAAATATTACCATATTATTAAGGTATATTCATGCATGTTGATTAAGAGAAAATTTTTCTCTAAAGGATATTAAGTGTGATGAATTTGAAATTTTTTGACTAAAACCCATATATATGTTTTGGGGAGTTAGAAAACAAAATCAATGTTGATTTTTTAAAATTTACATTATAGTATGGGTAATGGATGTATCAATCGATCAACTATATCCCATCTCGAATTATTACCTCAATATGTCTTTGGTAATCCCACAACGAATTCCATGGATATATTTTCCCATTTCCACTCTGGCACCGATAAAGGCTGAAACATTCCTTTCAGTAACTGTTGCTCTGATTTAACCTATTGACATGTCAAACATTTCACAGTAAAATCAGCAATATCTCTTTTCAATCCATCCTACCAGTAATACTCTTGAATATCTATATACATCTTAGTACTACCAGGATGAACTGAAAACGGAGAACTATGAGCTTCACATAACAACTCATTTTTCAACTACGAATCACATGGTACACATAATCTCTTTCCAAATCTCAAAACACCATCATTATCAATGTTAAATTCAGGCAACTTACCCTTCTGAACCAACTCTACCTTTTTCTGCAGCTAACTGTCTTCTTTCTGTGCTTGCTTAATTCTGTCTGATTGAGACGATTTCACTGACACCTGAAACAAAAAAGAAGAATTTCCTGAAACAACAACTTCTATTACAATGTTCATCAAATCAAAAACCAAAGGATCTCGTTCCAAACATTTCATGGATAATGAGACATTACTTTTTCTACTCAAAGCATCGGCCACATTATTTTCTTTTCCCGGGTGGTAATGGATCATGCAATCATAATCCTTGATTAATTCCAACCATCTCCTTTGTCTCATGATCCATTCGTTTTGAGTGAATATATACTTCAAAATTTTGTGATCATTATATATTTGACACTTCACTCCATACAAATGATGCCTCCAAATTTTTAAATCATAAACAACATCAGATAG
Organism: Viscum album; assembly: GCA_963277665.1. Classification (NCBI taxonomy): domain Eukaryota; kingdom Viridiplantae; phylum Streptophyta; class Magnoliopsida; order Santalales; family Viscaceae; genus Viscum; species Viscum album. The sequence continues at coordinate 369,472,263 of OY728132.1, read as the reverse complement.
TTCAAAATCATGTGTATGGTAATTTAACTCGTGTGGTTTAAACTGATGTGAATCATAAGTAATTACCTGATCATTTTGCATTAGGACACAACCAAGTCCTTTCAACAAAGCGTCACTATAGATAAAAAACTCACCATTTTTTTAAGGCAGTTCTAAAACTGGGGAATTCACCAATCTTCATTTCATTTCCTGAAAACAATCATCACATAATTTTTTCGAGATTAACATAACACCTTTTCGAGTTAACTTAGTAATTGGACTAGATAACTGTGAAAACATTTCAACAAACCTCCAGCAAGAACGTTCCAAACCAAGAAAACTACGGATCTCGGTTATATTTTTGGGTCTTGGCCATTCTTTAACAACTTTTGTTTTAGCAGGATCAACAGTTATGCCATTTTTTGAAACAATGTCACCAAGGAATGAAATTTTTTGTAACCAAAACTCACACTTTCTGAATTTCCCAGAAATTTTTTTTTCTTTTAAGGTTTTCAATACAACCCTTAAATATATTTCATACTCCTCCTTAACTTTAGGATATACCATGATATCATCTATAAACACAACCAATTTTTATCACCTGAGTCAACTGAGCCATCAATGCAACAAACTGTTCAATTCGGATTCTGACAATCTCCGGATGATGATTTTGGAGGTCATTTCCCTCTGTATACCTTCCCAGAAAATATTATTTGTTAACTTTATGAAAAAGAATTATTAAAAAATACATATCTTAGACGAAGCAACATGGTAATCTGTAAATGCTATATCATTTCAATATTACCATAAATTAATTTAGGGACACAAATTAAAAAATACTGTAACTTCTAAAGTTATCTAAACCGACCTTTGATACCAACTATAAGGACCCAGCCTTAAAACCATACTTAATCTTGAATTAAATTAATAATTCACATTGAGGATATTTTCAGGTTTAGAGTTTTAGAGAGGTAGGCCATAACTATTACACTTCAAAATATTACAAAGTAGACACTTCTACACAGTTTCCATTTTTTAAAAAACATTAACTCTTGAAAAAAAAGTCATGTCTAGTTACATGTTTAAGATATCATGACTTCTCCTTGATCCCATCATTTACCCTATTACACATTATGTCCTGTGAAAAACATTTCAAAAACTTGGGATGTGCATAAAAAGCTCAGTAAGGGATACACAAAGAAGTAAAACATTTATTTTTTAAAAACAAGAAGAAAACCATGAATACTTTAACATAAGTAATACTTTTCACCTTTATGAAGTAGTAAACACTCTTCACTGATTAAAGGATCATTACTTACCCTTTTATAACCAAAAGATTACCATAAAACCCATATAAAGAACACATAACAAATAAAGGTAACTTGGGACATAAACATAGTTAAATGGAATAACAATACAGTCGACTTCCACGCATTTCACTAAATGGAATAGCCATATGACCGACTTCCATACCCAATGCATTGGAGGATATAACATAACCACCCGTCTTGGTTTTCACGGCACCACCCGTCATATGGTTTATCACGTAATCACCCATCAAATGTCTTAGTTCCATTATAAAATCATAACACATACATCAAATATAATGGAAAGAAAACATTTCCACATTTCAAACACAATACATCACATAAATATATTGACATAACAAATCCATTTTCAAAACCATTTTCAATACCAAAAATAAGTAAAAGAGTATAGTGTATTTATTTTCTTTTAAAAACATTACGACTTGTTGAGGAAGCATTTTCGTTTAGTAAAACACTTCGTAGAAAAATATTCCCTTTGAATGAAATGAAAATTCAATGTTTTTTATACAGGGTTTAAAATAAAGTCTTGTATTACAACAAAATATTCCTCAATGAAAGAAGATTGAGACGAAGTCCCTTACTATGTGTCTGAATTGACTCAATCATTCTTTAATATCCTGAATAAAAAACTAAAGTTAATTTATACTTGCTTAAGAACCTTTTTCAAGGTTAGTATTCCTTTTATATCACTTATTACCATGTTATAAACATTATGCAATCATTTAAGTTAATAATGAACATTTTGTCGATATTTGGTACTTGAGTAAAAAATGAACACCTTATATTTACAAATTGTCCATGTGGTCAATAGTCTCTTATGTCCAGAATGATATTCATGATTTAGATATCATATATATCATATATATCTAGTATATACATGTATTTATAATATTACATAACATTTAGAGGTAAGAAATGAAATGCACCGTTCATGGAGACGGTAAGTCGTACGTACGCATGAACGCTACTTTCATTTATATTTATTATTTTAATGGTAATAAAACTTAATGATACATAGGTATATTATAATTCTAGTATAATATCATATATAATATTATTAAAACTATCCTTTATACATCACACATAAGGCATTAACGAGTCACATCACTTTAAGGGGGCGGTAGTCCGCACTTCCTCAAATGAGATTATCATATTTACTCACTATGGAAACCATAAATGAATGATATAATTGGGGAGTAAAGAAGCCTAAGTAAATCATAAAAATATTATATATCATATATAAATATATTTCCATCATAATTTCCACCATTAGAGGTGGTAATATGTAATTGAACAATCATCGTTTCGTGAGGTGTTAGTTTTCCATCCATAGAAAGATTATGTTGTTCATCCATTAGATGGAGGTGTGTGTAAGTGAAGTTAGAATCCTTATCATAACAACATCCTAGTATATTTAGGATATTGTTGTTGTTAAAAAATAAAGTAATAAAAAAAGAGTTTAGGTGTTGGAGAAGAAAAATAAAAGAAAACAATTGAAGATAAACTGTTACCTTTTATTTGAGTAACTCCCTTTGGTTTGAACCAAAGGGCTTCGTGAAGTGACTTCTGCCTAAGTTAAGGCTTATAAAAGGAGGATAGGGGTGTTGAGAGCTCAATTGGGAAAATTTTGGAAGCTCTAAATGGCTTGAGAGGTGTGAGGATTTGGTTAGAAGTGGTCTCCTTTTATAGGGTAGAGGAGGGGCTCTTTAAAAAAGTGTGAAACTAATATTTTATTATATAAATATATTCGGTTTATAATGGTCAAAAAATCATTATAGTCTATGATAAGATGAATCATGGTCGAAATAAAATCATCCAATTTGAATTCGACATGTTTTGGATAATATTTTATTCATTATAATCTTATTTATTTAAATCATTTATTAATGAGTTAAATACAACATCATTATTGTTTCATAAATAATTTATCTTATTTGATGTCTAAAAATTATAAAAAATACCATGATATGGGAAATCTTTTTATCTTTCCAATTAATATTTATAGTCAAAAATATGGCTTATATAGAAACATAAAAAATTAATTAGTAAACAATTTTTGTTTATGTCTATTATTCCATTACTCTAAATTAATTGATCTAAATTGTCATTATCACATCCAAGTGGAACAAAGGGGTCCCAAAATCGACCCAAAGATGCCCATGGTCGTTAATGAATCAACCAATATGTTTTGGACATGTTTTAAGGTAATTATGAATTATTATAATATTCTTTTAACCTTGAATTACGTTATTTACCTTTAACCGCGGTAAATAAAAGTCAAAAGATACTATTCACAAAAAAATTATTTTCATATTATTGAACCACATTTTACTTCTTAATAAAAACCATGTATGTCGGATTTTTAAAATTAAATTCACAGAAGTGGTAAAATTTCATTTAAATGAAAAGGTCGGTTTTTTAACAACCTCTAAGTGGTGACACAATTCATAAAAAATTGATGTTTTTCAGAAAAATACCAAAACTTCAGCCTAATCTATATTTGATATTCTGAATTCAAAAATGATGTCTATTTTTTTAAATTGAAAACATATAAGTGGAATTAATTAATTTTAAAATTAATTCCCATTATCAAAACAAATAGCGTGCTTTTAAGAAACAATAACTATCAAAAGATTGATACTTGTTTATGTCCAATTTCAAAGTGAAATTAATTCCAAAGACCAACATTGGATTAAACAGTAAACATATATTCTAATTACACTTTAAGACCAATTAAAAAGATAATCTATGCATATAAATAAATACTATTAAAAGGAACATTTGAATAAAAATACAATATTTTTCACAATTCATTAAAAGATGAACTTTATTGGAAAAATTCCAAAAATTTACACAAAGAAAATTTTGATATCCCCATTCTAAAGAAGGATTTTATTTGGTCATATAGAATGTATTAATGTTACCAAAACTATATTTAAAAATTTTTCTCCCTTAAAAGGCGATAAATCGGCCTTTTAATGTAAATTATGCTTAAAATTAGATTTATTCACATTTTAAGCCTCTATCTTTTTATTGGATAATGTAAATACATTTAACAATAATGTATAATCATATTGTAGTTAGTTTCATTAATTACCTCCAATACAACGACAAGGAGTTAACTACCATTTAAGATATTAATATTATATTATTAGTGTGCAACGTAAGATTCCAAATAAACCGGTTGTTGCGTATCGGGTATGCTATCGAACATAGCATCCCTTTTAAAGTAAAATTAATATTTAATTCAAAAATATTAATAAGAATAAAAATATCTTATTCTTCATTTACATGGGATTTTACCAATGGTGTAATTAATTTTTATATATATACTTATTATTGATTGATATAAATATATATATACATATAATATATTTGATATTTATATCATTAATAAAAATAGATATATTATGTAATATTATTCATTGTAGAATGAAAAAAACGTTTGTACCAAAACATGTTTGAAAAATGGAGTAGTAATAACTCTAAAGAGTTATTTTAACAGAAAATGTTTAATAAATGGGTGATAAATAATTTTAAGTAAATAATATATGGTTTGATATATATCTGTTTGGTTATCTTATAGATTTATAATAATTTTTTTATACATGAGGATTGCACACATTCAAGGGCAGTCCATCCTAAGGTAAGGGTTTATTTAAAAATCAGAGCATTCATTAAGATTACATATGTTTAAGTCTATTTTAGAGGAATTAATTGATATTTATATTTTGATACCAATATATTTTCATATCATATGTTTATTCATGAAAATTTGTAATAGTAGTACATTTTAATCTATTTGGTATAGAAAATGAATGATATAATGTTATTAACAAAAACCAAACTCATTTCTCACTTTGGCCAAAATTGCTTTTTCCACTACGTTCATGGTTTCTAAAATATCATTTAAAAATAATTTTTAATATAATCTAATCATTTGTAAAATAAATTATTATCTATGTATTATTTTTTAAATATTTATTTAGGTGGAATATTCTTGTCATTTTATAAAATGAGGTTCTTTGTGATCATTTATGAAAACTGTGAATGCCATGTTTTATAACTTATACCTAGTGAATATAATTTTACACCATCATGAATGCACTATGATTTGAAGAATTATTTAAAATGGTAAAATATTATTTTTGAATAATATTTTTTGTTTATTAAAGGTCAATTATTTTTGATTTAAAATTAATAAATATTATTTTCATCATTATATTTTACAATAATTATTATAAAATATTTAAATCTATATCATCATTATTTTTTGAATCGTATATTAATGATAAGATATAATGATTAAATTTAACATATATATTTAGATGTTTTATTATCATTTTGATTACATATGTACTATTTTGATAACATTTTCTGTATTATTATGGATTTTTTACGATTAAATTTGTTGATTGCAGAAATTATTTGTTAAGTCAAAGGTTTCCTTATGACTTTTTTCCATTCCTTTATGTTTTTTAAATCACAAACAAATTTCATTAATAAGAAATTATATTTATATGGAAATTTATAAGAAAATCATATTCCAATTATAATCATGTTATTTAACCTTTTTTAGAGCTATGCTTTTTTCCTTAAGATACAATTGCTACTAGAACAAATTGGACTCTTCATGAAACTTGGAATCCTACGTTTCTCAATACTGATTAGTAGAAAAATGTGAATATGATTCATTGGTTCTCAATTTCAAAGTATCTGAATTTTACAATATGATTCTCACCTCCTCAATTTGGATTTACAAAGCTATGTGAATCTAATTTACTGTGTTTCCCAATTCAAATTCTTAATAAAATTAATATCTGATCATCACAGTTCCTTATCAGATTCCCTTTTGTTTAAGAATCCATTTTTATAAATTTTTGAAAGTTAAAATATTTACTTAATATAATGTTTCAATAATCTTATTTATAAAAACTTAATGTTTCTCGTGAAATTTTATTATACGAAACGATGTCATCCAATCTGTTATTATATAACCATTATAGGTTGAAGTTATATAGTTCCCTCCAAAATTTTCGGAAAAATATGATTGTCGAAGGAAAATTCAACCATTGAATATATCTTCTATAAATACCCTATCATTTGGATGAGCACACAAAATATACTCAATTTCGGATTTCAGGGACACACAAGAGTTGTGCCAAACTTTAATTGTGTGAAATCATTGAAGAGATTTAGTTGTGAACAACTTGTTCAACATACATAAAATCTATAATAATATTTGTTTTTCTTTGTGCGACACTAATTGTTGTGGACTACAAATGAGGTATTCTAGGATGAATGAATATAATGGTGTTGATTACCTACATAATTTAGGACTTCTATCTCAAGGAATAAGGAGGTGTCAATTACCTTCTTAATCGAGGGCTTAGAGGGATAAAAAGACATAAAATGTAACCAATCATTCATGGATTGAGGGCTTACCTTGGTGAGGGTAAGATAGATATTCTTGAAATTATAAATCAAGGGTCCTTTATCCGATGTGTTTGGATACCGTACTCTTTGTGTTAAAATATTTTTAATCTTTTTTATATAATTTAATTTTCCACTACAACTTTTTACAAATAGAAAGTATTTCTTATACATTAAATTTTGTAATAACTATGATATAAGATTATGTATGCTTTATGTTAGAATTTTGTTTAAGTATACCTATGTTCTCATTTAATTAAAAATATTTATAAAACCTAAGGTAATTTTTATTAACAATATAAAATATTCTTTAGTGAATCCTATTTGATTAAATTTATTAAACAAATATTTATTTACGGTTAAAAATAATTTTTTTATCTTACAATTCACCCCCTCTTGTATTTCAGAATCTTCATAAATATTTTGATCCTAAAATTGGTATTAGAGTAGGTCTCTATGATACTGATACTTAGACTCAGTATCAAAGGTAGATTTTTAATAATTATTTTACTTACACTTTCATTAAATTTCCAATTTGATCTTAAATTTATTTTATATACATTTTTAATAAATATTTACGACACAAACTTGTATTTTGGAAAAGACTTTTTATATTACTCAAATGATGGTTGGAATAAATATGACATCCATAGAAATTATGAACCCTACAAGACCACCTATCATTAAGGGGAATTATTATTAATACTAGGGAGAAATAATGATGAATTTTGTTATCAATACTGGTGGAGATAACTTTTCTATGCTTACTAGATATTAAAAAATTCATGACAAGGAATTTTGAACATTTACCAATCAAGGGAAGCAATAATATGAACTAAACTATATGGTACAAAATACTTTTCCATGTTATATGAATAGTAATATATATAGACGGATATATTTATGTAAAGAATCTAATATCATTTGGAAGAAACTTGAAGTTACACATTTTGGTACTTCTAATGTAACTCATTATAGAAGACCCATGATCGGAGAAGATTTTCAAGGTTTTGTTTTTCCCTTTGAAGAACCTATAGTTATTGTTCAAAAAATATCTATGACTATTGTAAATAGTCTACAGTCAATGGGAGAAAAAGTCCTAGATGATAAAATTCTTGTAGATAATATTATAGACATCGTTCCTAATGAATGGGAATAGAAGAGAACTACTATTGATTAGTCAAGGACAGTCATAACTGTTACTATTGATGTATTATTTAGAACTATCTTACAAAATGAGAACCCATTAATGAGAGATGTTGTGAATGTAATTAGGATAATAGGAGTGTTTCTCTTACTACTACATCATACCAAATGAAAGAAAAAACTCATGAGATAGTCGTTAAATCCATAAAGACTACAAATGTTGTAGTTAATTTAGATTCAAGTGATAATGATCACTGAAGGGGTGAATTATCCAATCGTCCTCGAATGATAAAAATGATTATTAGAATGAAGGATTTCAGATATATATATAAGATAAATTATAGTAAGGATAAAAAATACTCTGAAGTCACATGTTATGAATACAAGAAATATGGATATATCAGAACTAATTTTCCTAAGAAAAATGAAATGAAAGGAAAGATAGATATTCTAAAATAAATCAAAGAAGTTATTATAAGCCTAAATGGGGGAAATTCTTGAAAGAAAATTATTCTTAGAGTGAAAGTGGTGGTGACTTATTAGATGAATCTTTAGACAATGAAAGTTATACACAAAATAATATTTGTCTTATTTCCAAAATACCTTCTGAAAACCATTGTTTCATGGATTAGGTACACACTTCTGAATCCTTAACTAATATTTCTTTAAGTGTTAATTAGGCGGATGAATAACATTCTATATCTGTATATGAATAATCGTCCTCATTAGAAGATAATTCTCTACCATATTTTAAAGAAGTATATAGGTTTCCCAAGTTTCTTGAAAATGATAATTTCAAGATAAAAAACGAAACTTCAGAAGGAAAATCCCAGAATCACTATTCTAACAAAATATGTATTTGATATTTCTTAATATCTTGATATAAAATATTTTGAAAATATATATTCTTAAAAAATATTATAGGATGTTAATTATGAAAAGGATAAAATTTCTATTGATTTTAAAAATGTTATTTCTACGAAAAATGTTTTAGAGACTAAACTCAATTCTAAAACCAATGACGATGAGGAAAAAAATTTAGTCTATAGAATAAAATCTGAAATATTCTCCTTAACAATTTTTTTTCAATTTTCACATATGGTAAAAAAATATTTGACAAGATATATTGAAAAATTCATATTCTTAGGAATAGCCCTAGATTTGGTTATTCTTATTAAAAACCAGTTTTAAATCCCAACTATTTTGTTCCTGAAAGATCCCAATTCTAAACTATGTGTAAATGTGGTGGACATAAGGATAAATGATGTTATTTAAAAAAATACAATCCTTTGGTTTCCATAAATCTCACTTTTCACAGAAAATGTGGACTCTTATTATTTAACAATCTAAAATTTATGAATCCAAGAGCATTTGGAATCCAAAAACATAACTGTTTTATATTCAATAAAATAAAGGAAGTGTGAAAAACAATACACAGTACATGGATAATGGATGTTCCTTGCACATGATTGGTAACAAAATATTCTTTGAAATGATTATTAAGATGAAGGGTGTAATATTGACATTTGGAGATAATCCTCAAGGAGAGAATTCTGGTATTGGTAATATCAACCTTCTGGGAAAAGCCCTAATTTCATATGTCTTATTTTTTTTAAAACATAAGAACAACGTTATAAGAATAATACAATTATGTGATGAAGTTTACCTTATAAATTTATGGAATGATAAATTGTTAGTACAAAATTCCAAGTATGAGTTCATTCTTTCTTCCAATTGGTATAATAATTTTTATACACTTATCTTATAAGAAATTAAAATCCATGACTTATTATGACTTTGTATAAAGGAAAAAAGATCATGGTTATGAAATAAAAGGCTAGGATAATGTAAACTATTGAATATATATAAAATATTTATGAAATTTATTGTTAAGGTTATACTGGATGTTATATTTTATTCTTCAAAAGTCTATTACCCTTGTCAATATAGCAAGCAACATAAGTCAAGAATTAAGTATATAAAAGAATTCTCAAATTCTAATGCATTACAGCTAGTGCACATAGACTTTTTTTGGAACTACACAAACTGGATGTATTGGAGAAAAATAATATATATTTTTTTAGTTGATGATTAAACTATATTTACATGGGCTTATTTTCTAGAGAAGAAATATTAAGACTTTTCATATTTAAAATATTTTTCATCCAGAGTAAAAAATGAGAAAATATCTCGTTCATAACTATTCATAGTTAACATGGGGGAGAATATGAAAATTCAAATTTTAAAACTTTTTATAGTATGAAAGGATTTACTCATAACATCTCAGCTCCAAGAACTCCTCAGCAAAAGGGTGTTGTTGAAAGAAGAAATAAAATTCTTCCAGAGATATTAAGAACCATGTTGATTGAATACTCAATTGCTAAAAACAGTTGGTTTGAAGTTATCAGTACTTCTTGTTATACAATAAATTGCATTTTAATAAGTATTTTTTTAATAAAATTCCTTATGAGTTATACATATGTTGGAAACCAAAAGTTTCATACTTTATTGAATTTGGATGCAAAGTATTAATTTTCAATACAAAATGATAACTTACACAAATTCTCACCCAAATCTGATGAAGTAATTTTCTAATGATATTTCTCTAACTCTAATGATTATTGAGTATTCAATAAATATTCTTGAACTATTGAGGAAACAGTTATCATTAGTTTTTTTAAAATATATCCCTTTGTTTTTAAATAACCCCAACCTACATCTTTAGATGTGTTCTAAAAAAATATTTAATAACCTTTGATAAAAGTATCTTCAAATAAGATAAATGCCCAAGAAAATATTTCTGAAGTATTTACTCAAGATTATTTTCTACCCTATATTGATGAACATGTTTTAAAAAACCCAAATAAGTTGTTTCTAATTAACCATCCTAGTGACTGTATCATTAGTGATGTAAATCAACCTATAAAGACTATGAGTTCTTTATGAAATAATGTAGATCATCCAGCATTTATTTCCAAATTCTAACCCAAATGTCCTGATGAGGGTTTGTGTGATGATGACTAGATTAAATCAATAAAATATTAACTACATGAATATAAAATGAACAAAATGTAGACCATGTTTAAAATACCAAAAGAAACATTTGTAGCTGGAGGAAAATGGGTCATCATAATCAAAAGTGATGAAAATGGAATAATTTCAATAAATAAAGGATGATTAGTTTCAAATGGTTATAAGAAACAATAAGGATTTGACTTGGAAGAAACCTATTCTCCAGTATATAGAGTTGAATCAATTCAATTTTTCTTAGCCTTTAGTTCATTCATAATCTTTAAACTTTTTTAAATTGATGAGAAGTGTGATTTCCTTAACGGATATGTCCAAAATAAATATTATCATGAAAAAACTCTTATCTTTAAAGATGCAAACATCCTAAATATTTTTTTAAACATATCAGAGCTTTATATAGCCTTAAACAAGCCTCCAGAACTTGGTATGATAAATTTACATGGTTTTTTTTCAAAACAACTAGCTTAAGGGAACTACTGATCGAACCCTTTTTATAAATAAAGAAAACAAAAATGTTTTGGTTGTTTAAATATATGTTGATGATGTTATATTGAAATAAACTCATCAATCCATAATTAATTTATTTTCAAATCTTTTGAAATCTGAGTGTGAAATGAGTTTTATGGGTGGGTTAACATTTTTCATTGGTTTTCAAATTTCTTGAAAACCATAAAGAACCTATATATCTATGCATATGTATATTAATGATATTTTTAAAATATATGGATATGGAAGCAGTAAGAGTATATGTACTCCAGTCAATACCTCAAATACCCATGATCTTCGTGATGTTTGGAAACCAGTAGATCATACATCTTTTAAAGGTATGATAGGAAGTTTACTATAATTAATAGATCTTTATCTAGACATAATGTTTTCTGTGTGATTATGTGCAATAGATCTAGTAAATCAAAAATAATCCCATTTAAAAGCTCTGAAAAAAATATTTTATTATTTAATGAGAACTATGGATTTGGGACTTTTTATTCTTCTGGAAAGGATATCGAATTAAAATGATTCTTGTATTCTATATTTGATGGTTAAAGAATGAATAAAAAGAGTTCATCCAAATTATTTTGTTGGGAAAAAATCCCTCAAGGTACCATTGAATCCTTTTTGAGGTTATTGTGTTTGTTGACAAAGTGGACATATGTGTTGTGATTATTGAAAAAGCAATCCATGACCTAAAAATTTATTGAAAAAGGGGATTTCATAGTGGAATGTCGAGTTCAAGAGTTGTGGTTAATGTACCATGTTTGTTTCAAGAATTTCGACAAAGGAATGGATGATCTAGAGGTGGTTCAAAAAGATCAGATACAAGGTGACGCCGTTCTCCAGTGTTTTCCAAATTTTTGGGCCTGAAAATTGGCAAATCAAGAAAAGTGGTTTTTGGAAAAGGGAATTGCACTCCGTGTACTTGAGGGAGAAGAAACTTGAGCGCCTAATGTTTTTCAAGATCAGTACATCAAAATATGGATGATGGATAAGGGTCGCCCAAGTTTTAGAGTTGGTCACGAAAGTTATTTTCGCGGAAGAGACTTGCACGCCAAAACTTGCGTGATGAGGGGAGACTTGTGCGCCGTCACGCAGGGTGTCCAAAGGCCTATAAATAGTGGTTGAACCCTCCCCATTCTATGCATAGTTAAACACTTAGAAAAATCAGATCTCCCACAGTGTAGGTGTGGTGGTTGTGCAAGTGGTGTGTGGTCGCGCAAAATGTGCGCCAGGTGATAGTTGCATGCCTAAGGTGGTCTGGGCGAGAAAAGAAGTGAGTCGCACAAGTTTTTACTTGTAGAAGAAGGTGTCTCGCAATTGGTTTGGTGACACTTGCGTGACAAATTTTGAAGATGCGTGAAAGTTTTTGGTCGCGCTCCAATATTGGTTTGGTCATAAAAGGGTGTTTGTCGCACACGTTTGGAGTTGTAGAAGCTTGTGTTGCGAAAGTGGTTGGGGATGAGTTGCATGCCAATTTTGACTTGTGCGCCGAGACTTGCGCACCATCTTAGATAAGGACACTAAGTAAGGTTGATTCACGATAGTGATTTAGGGCTGCATGAATTCTAGACGATTTCCTGATACCTTCGGTGAAAAGAGAGATTCATCTACGTGTGAAATTTGGACTTCAACAGAGAATCTACATACAATAGAGGATGTATTCATTAGTGATAATGAAGAGACCGACAAGTGTATAAATGATGAGTGGATACATTCCAGAGAAGTGAGCAAAGGAAGAGGAAGAAGGTGATCCGCTCCACTAGCAGTGAGCCAGAGAGAGAGAAACCAGGAGTGGCCCTTGGGAAAGCAGTGAGCTGACCCTAAACCATGTAAAGGTAGTGAGCCTAGGCATAGAAGTGATCTAGCCCGAACCATGTATACAGTAGTGTGATTTTAGTGGATTTCGTACATCGGAACATTGCCAGTGTATTCTCCTTGTAAGTATCCCAGTGAGGGTGATCCAAGTAAAAATTAATGTGTCCTACGCATGCATTACTTTATGTTTATATTGTGCAATGGGAAAGAGTGAGAAGAGTGTTTTTCTTATCATCGAAACAATATCAAAACGGGCTTTAATTTTAAATTAGGCATACCATGATTCACCCCCCCCATCTCATGGTATTCAGCCTTGTGGACCTTATAGTTTTCATATCATATGAGATTCTTTGGTTTCTTGGTCATGTATGAAACAAAAATTTATAGCACATTCCACTGCTGAAGATGAATATGTGGAAGTTGGAAGTTGTTGTGCTCATGTTTTTTGGATGCAACACACACTCACTAATTATAGAATGATTTTTACTAAAACGTATATACTATGTGATTACCATATTACATTTAACGAAGTAAAAAACAGTACATAACTCATATTGATAGCACATAGATAATAGGAATCACTTTATTCAGGATCACCCACTTCAAAGAGATATCACTTTACAATTCATCAGAACTTAAAAAAACGTAGTGATATATTCACAAAAGTATTACCTTCCATCATATTTGAATATATTAAACAAACATTAGAAATGATAATTGTAAGGTAACCATTCACATCCACTTTTTGTTATAAATATCTCTTAAAATTATGATACTTTATTTCATTGGGGGAGTACACTTTATTTCCTTATTTTTTTCAGAACCAAACAAAATTTTTTGAAACCTGTAAAAAGGTTCCATACTCTAATAAAACTTTTCATAATATAATATTTATAAGATGAATCTTATAAATAATTAACAATACTTATGTGAAAATTGATAGGTAATCTATCTTTCCTAATAATTCTTAACTTTAATATCTCTCTGTGGTTATTTCGATCTTTTTTTAAGAAAAACTTCAACTGATTCATCGTTCCTTAAATCTGTTTTATTTCTTGAAAACCACAAATGATCGAAACCTAGAAAATAACCTTCATCTCAATTTCAATCATTAGGTCAAATCAGCTCAATATCAACTATTTGATCTTTATTGGATGCTGAACCGTCACTGTGATTCCTATGTAAAGGTGGGACCACCCCGTTCCCAATATCGATCTCCATCCTTTTTTCACCAGTTGTTTCCTCCCTTCAAAGACTCTTTTCCGATTTATAGATATATTTATTAATGTTATGAATATCTCTTTTTATATAATCTCTCACTTTAATGAATGCCAAATCAATCATGTATTGGACCATTTAAAGATAAAAACTAATTGATCTTAATTTATACCCTAAGTATGATTCTTTAATAAAAAAGATCATAATGTTTCAAGGTTAGAAAATTGTTTTAATTACTATTACTAATGGAGAAGAAGATCCAGTGTATGTGGATATTTTAATTGAATTTTTTGAATCAATTTAATTCATAAAAATGCGTAAATGTTGAGTTTTAGTTTAAGAGTTATGGGAAAACATATTTAATGTCTTATAATAAAGCCGAAAAAATTCATGTGTTAACGTATGATAGTGAAGATTAGAATCAATATCATAAGATTCAAGATTAAAAAGGATCATTTCACATAGTTAAGGATATTTATGTCGTAGGTATTTAGTTAGTAAAGAAGTCTAATATTTCCAACCATTCTTCTAACTACATTCTCATGGCATTATAGATGCAAGGTCTTTTAATACCAAGAATAGGAGACAGGGACACCTTGAATATAACAGACATCTTCCTGATGGATTTTCTCATTAATATCATGAATTTTAACATAGTAAGTACATATACCACAGAATAAATAAGATAATGGATGATTTAATCAACTATTATATTTGTGTGTTTCCAGCAACCCTATCCAAGCTTATATTAATTTATTTGAACTTTTTCAGGGTTCCTTGCAACTCAAAGCCAATGTATTTCAATATTATTTTTTTATGTTATGACACACATAAAATAATGAAATTTTCTTTTAGTGATAAGAAAAATCAGTTTGTTGATTTTTTTGGGAAATCAGGGGATGTTAGAGAATGATCTAAGCAATTTTTTGTCAAGCCTATGATTAGAAAGTCTCATGCCTTCAAACCACATAGAATAGCTCAATTTTCTGAACCACTATATATGAAGAAACAAAGATCATAACTATATAAAGCTATAGACATGTGGAGAAAATACATAGATAAAAGGATAGAAGGATATCCAATCATTGGGATAAACCTTGATAAGGAAAAATAATTGAAAAATCAAGTTGTCGTCGAACTTGAAAAACAAGATAAGGACAAGAGGTTTAAGAAAAAGCTAATTAAAGAAGAGATAATTCAAGACCTGTTGAACGATTTAGAAAGGGCCTTAGAACAAATTACTATTTTAGAATATTTTATACAAGAAACTAACTCCCCCTTCCAATAACTACAACCAGTTTCAGTAGAGGCTATCCATACAAAAAATGAAAGGAATTTTTTTAGGCTCAATTCTAATTGTTCATGAATAGATTCGTGAAGAAGAAAAAGAAGAGAACATCCAAGAGAAATAAAGAAATGATGAGATACAAAAAACTGGAGAAACTCAAAGGTAGACTCCATCTAATAAGTCATATATAAGAACATCTCAATCCTCCACATCAGTTTTTGCTTCAGTAAAGAAGCCATCTCATATAGACAACATTGTAGAAAGTGGAGATCAAAAAATTCACTTTTATGCAAAGATGATAATGAATACTATGAATAAGATAATGATGATGGTGGTAATGATGATAATAAAAAAGTGGATGGTGGTGATAATGATTTTGATAAGATTATTCATTTTTCCGATGAATGAAATTCAAATTAAAGGATATAGAAATCAGCCACCTTGAATGACAAAGGGAAGAAATTAGATGTTGGCACATCTAATAAAGTTGTATTAAAATCAAAAAGAGCTTCCTAATTTCTATGAGGCTATTTCATTTCTCAATCCTTGAATAAGTTAGTGAACTCCATTATGTACATTCTGAACATTTAGTCGAGATGTCAGTTTATTTAAGAATCAATAAATATGAAATTAGACCCAGTAACCCTTTTCATGTAGATGTTGATATAGCTTGAAGAGAAATTATAAACCATTTTGGGAAATTATTATTCTCAATGTAATTCATGCATAAATAAGTAAATTTTTTCAAAACATATCAATATTTATATTAAGGTTTTTTATGTAATGTTTAAATCAGTCAAAAATACATCCAAACAATCAAAATATTCCATGAAATAACATTCAAACCATTTTTCAGAAAAGATGAAGGAAGAGTGGGTAATTAAATTTCATGAAGACAAATAATTATATGGAATACTCAATTCTATTTCATCTGAAGTGAAAATAGTGAAATCATGCAAATAAGTGGTTTTCAAAAAACATAAGTCTCAGAAAGAAAAGATTAAATCTTAGGAGGAGATGATTCTAAGCCATGAAGAAAATATTCAGAACCATGAAAAGAAGAGTATGGATTATTAATTTATCCTAGATATGTTTCAAGATGATAACAAGGATCTCATGGATTTCAATTATATTGAAATGACCTTAATAAAAAAGAAGTATTGATTTCATTTTCATCTAATATTTTGTTGTAAAAATTATTTTCAATAATAAGCAATGTTTATCTCCTTTTTTACATATTTTTCCTAAATTTTTCAAGTATATTAGGCTTTTCCCCATTCCATTTTTTGTAAATCACATATAGGGAGAAGAAGTTTCTTAAAATAATATTATTATAAGGATGAAAACATAGGGGGGATATCTTAATGAAGAACTCATTAAGTTAGGGGGCGTATTTCATTACCAAAATAAAAATATATATAACATTAGAATACAATCCATAGAGGGATTTCAAAACCTAATTAACAGTTATTCATATTTATCTTGAGTCATAGAATAATGGGAGATAAGTTCTTATTTTAAGTTTAAATATGATATTTTCTCTCTTAATATTCATTTTTAATCAATTGTTTTTTCTTTCCAAAAAGGGAGAGACTGTTAAGTCAAAAGATTCATTATGGCATTTTCTATTCCTTTATGTTTTGGAAATAACAAACACATTTCCTTGATAAAAAATTCTATATATATGAAAATTTAAATGAAAGTAATATTCCTATTGGAATCATGTTCTTTAATCTTTATTCATAAATAAATTTTTTTAACATAAGATACAATAGCCACTAGAACAAATCAGATCCTTACCAAAACTCAGAATCTATCATTTCCCAATTATATTCACTCAAAAATGTGAATATGATTCATGAGTTCTCAATTATGAATCATCTAAATTTTGGAATTTGATTCGTACATCCTCAGTTCTAATTCATACGAATTTGAGAATACAATTTAACATGTTTTCCAATTTAGATTCTCAATAATTTTCAAATCTAATTATCATAGTTCCTTATCTGATTCCATTGTGATTAAGGATCCAATTTCATATATTTTTTAAAGTTACTATATTTACATAATGTAACTATTCATATAATTAGAGTTATACCCACTTAATTTTTCTTATGATATTTTCTCATAATAAAATATTTCATCTAATCTATTATTATATGACCATTGTAAGTGCTAGTTGTCTAAATCTTTATGAAATTTCATGAAAAATATGACGTTGGGTGTAAAATTTGACCATTGTAGATATCTCTTAAAAATACCTGGTTATTTTAATGAGCTCAGAAGACATACTCGCTTTCTTATTTTAGAGACCCGTGGGAGATCTACAAAAAATTACTTGTCATAAAGCCTTGAAGAGACTTAGTTGTGAACTACTTGTTCAAGAAACATAAAATATTTAATAAGATTTATTTTGGTTTATGAGATGGTGATCGCTATTCATAACTATTGAGGGATTCCAAGTGGAAGGAAGATAAAGGGGCTGATTACCTATGTAATCAAGGAATTCCAGCTAAAGGAATACTGAGGTTCCTATTACCTACTTAATTGTGGGGTTGTAGGGACAGCATGATTGAAATTGTATATGATCTGCATGAATTGAGGGATTATCCTGGTGTGGGTAAGATAGAATTATGTGAAATTACAAATTAACGGATTCATAACCAAGGTATTCAGATACCCTAATCTTTGGGTAAAAATATGTTTACACTTTTATATGTGCATTATGTTTTTACTACAACGTGTTACAAATAGAATGTGTTTCTTATACATTCACTTTGGTAATAATCTGATATAATATTCTATACACTTTAACTTACAATCTTATTTAAGTATACATGTGTGCTTATTTAATTAAACTTATTTATCAAAACTAAGGTAATTTTTATTTACCTTACAAAATAGGTTTCTGTGAATCTTGTTTGTTTTACTATGTTAAACCATGATTTACTTATGGTTAAAAACGTATGTTTTTAAATATAAAATTCACCCCCTCTTTTATCTGATCTTATTCAAAAATATTTTGATCCTACATTATTAACATCTCATATTCTTTATTTTGAATATGAATGCTTATATTTATTATGATTCAACCCTTTAATATGAGGAATACATTGGAGTTATTAAGTGATGTTTGGGGATAGAAATTATATACCACTATAATTAATCTCTAGGTCTCATAAGAAAAACTAGATTGATTTTTTTATATGACCTACATATTCATATAAGATTTTTAGGAGTGGTGCCTTGAAAATATATTTAATATGTCTTGGAATGATGCCTCAAAGGTATGTTTTAGTTTATTGATATCATACATTCTCAGATTATGGAATCTGTTATTGATTTCCATGTGATTATTTGAATAGTTTTTATATACATAGAGGAGTTTTTAGTCCTTGTAATTATTTATGTGGAATTATTTGATTATAATATATTTCCTTCATTATTATTCATTCCTTATTGAACTTCTGCTATATGTATCCCATTATTGAGAATCTAACCTCATCCATTTCTTCTCATTAATTTCCCTAGGATACCATGAATTTTTTTTATGATTGATATACATGGATATGATAAAGCGGATAATGGTTTTAGAAAATAAACTACTATGTTGTATTTTATGTTTACAAATTTCATGTAAAATTCTTGAATATATCTAGTTATCAATGACTAATATACTATTTAGTCCAAATGGATGTGATCCCATATATCTATTTCTTATGAAATAATGTAACCACTAACACTAAGATAATAGTGTTGTGCTATTTACATAAAAATTGGTTGAATTTGATGAATTATTTTTAGGATAAAATTTAGAAGAATAATAAATGAGATTTTTCTATTTAATAGAAATGAAATAATTTTAGAGAAAAAACGGTGATAAAAAATAATCTCAAAAAATTAGAGAAGATTCAAGAAATAAATCGTGGCTGGATTACAAAGGTTTCTCATAGGTTTAAGGTTTTGATTTTGATAACACTACTTCCACTATATAAAGTCATAGAAAGCACTGATTTTTTTTAGTTTTTCTTTTTCATTAAAATTACGAAATCATTTATGATGGTGTTACATAAATTATTATAAATAAATAAATTGGTAAATGTTTTTATGTTGAATAACTCATCATGTTCAAACTCAATAATGATGGAATCATGGTTTGTCATTTGGTTAAATACTTTAATCATTGAAATATTCCATTAATTTATAGTGTTCCAAAAATTATAGCTTCTTAATGAAATTGGAATTTTATCAATGAAATGTTGTTTGAAACAAATTTGTGAAGAATAAGAGAACAATTAACCAATTTTTCTTTTTTTTTATATTTAAATATAATTTTTATTATTGATAGTGATAAATCATTGAATGGTTTTACTGAATAAAAGAAAATTAGCATTGATATGATAGTGATGGATGGGTTGAATTTACTATTGGATTAAAAGTTAAATATAAAGTAAGAAATAACATTATTTCGCATGATAATTATATTAAGGATTTGTTCCAAAAGTTAATCATATCATATTCAAAATAATTTTATATACATATATTTTATTGAATGAGTCTATGTAATGATGAAGGAAGGAAATTTATTAATTAAAAGGACTTCCAAATATTGATAAGAAGTTTAATCAATCTTTATAATTAAAAATAAGACATTCTATATGTTTCCACATTGTGTCCATAATATTAGAGTATTCTGAAGGAATCTCATATTTTAGAAGAAAAGTGGAAACTCATTCTAGTAAAATGAAAATATAATTATTGAATAATGTATAAAATAATTAATGATATTTCCTTTCATCGGGTCATTGATACATATTAGGATAAATATTTTATTAACAGAAAATCAAATTTTAGAGGAAATAAATTCTTAGGAAATTTTTTTCTGAGCAATCATAGTAATAAAATTTATTATATTTCGTTGATTTCAGTGGATTTAAGTCTTGTTACTACCACCCAAGATTACATTCAAATGATTTGAATAAATTTTTAGTATTAAGAAATGAGTATTAATGTTAAAAATAAAAATAATATTATTTCGGGTAATCAATATCCATTTATTTATAAAAAACCTATACATCATTCCAAATAAAAAATAATAATATTAAATATCATTTCATCAAAAAGAATTTTCTTTATGGAGATGTAATTATAAATTAAATTTTTATAAAATAACCAATTTTTTTTTCTTCACTAAATATATTTCAAGGGAATGATTCGATTATATTTTGTCAAAACTAAAATTTAATCCCCAATCACTTTCATAAGAGAGTTCTTATGGATTCCCCTATAGTGATTTGGGTTTTTTGTCAAAGGGGGTTAAGATTTAAATCATTGTACTCTATCAATCATGACTCATAAAATGGTGTTATTATAAAAATGTGGATTTATTATATTATTGAGGAGGAGGACTATCAATATCATGACCATGAAATTTTTAGTCATTAAGAGGATAAATTCCATAAAATATACTTAAACTAGATGTAAGGTGTTGGGACACTCTATATAAGAAATTATGTTGTTTGAGGAAATTTATGAAAAGAGTTGATTGAGTTTTCATTGGTATTTCAAAAAATCCAAAGGGTGATATTGAAGATCTTTGTATTTTTTTTAAATATTTATGTATTGGTTTTCAAATAATTTTTTGTAATTTTTTTTGATTTCGTTAATTGTGAATTATTTTTCATTATATAAATGTTTGAGGTAATTTCTTAACATGTTTAATAATTATATGTTGATCATCATGTTTGTAACATCATGAATGTATTAATGAATCTAGAGTATTGGATAAAAATTTTAGAAGTTATACAAACATAATTTCCCCAGTGATGATCAATGTTTAAGTTATAGATTTCATGTTTTGTATGTAAACATTTTGAATGATTTCAGTGATGAAGATTTATAAATTTATCAATTGAAGAATTGTAAAGGTTACCATATCGTTGGTAATGAAATTAGTAAAATATAAAGAGTTAGTTTTTTCATTGTTTAAATATAATTTTCATGGTAAAATATTAATGTTTAAATCCATACAATATTTGAAGTCATAAAGACATTATGTTTATTATTGTATGATGGTTACCAGTTTGAGTAAATTAGATTGAGAATGATCGAATAAGGAATGATAGGACATTGTCCTTATAACCCTACAAGAAGAATAATATATCATTAATGTTAATCAGACATATAGGTATAATATGGAGAGGATAAATAGAGAAGATAATTAAGGAAGTTCCAATGGAAAAAATATAGAGTGACAATTAGAAAGATGATATCTAGAAATAGTGAATTATAACGTTATACTAGACCGATCTTGGTAGAATGGGATCTTAATTTAGTTTAAGTGGATTTATAATGATAATATAGAGAGGTATCTACCCATCAGAAAAATTAATATGAAAACATACATGAGTTCATCAAATAAAATAATCATGTGAAGTGATTTAGATGATGGAATCACGTTTTTTCTAGGTCTACTCACAAGAGAAATACGATCATATATAATAGTGTCAGAGAATATAGTATCAAAAAATAATTAAGTAGATTTGTGAGAATTTTTATTTTCATTAAATATAATGATGTTAATATTTTCATTCAATGTTTATAACTCTATCAAGATTTAAGGATGTTTTAAGAAAATTGTTTATGCCAGGATATAAGGATGTTTGTATGAAAATAAATGACACCCAACTTTATGTGGATTTGAAGTTGGTCAATCAAAAGTTTATTTTTGTAGGAAAAATAGAATTATTGAACATAAATTCCACTTAATTTATTGTGGGAATATGCATATATAAAGGAAATTGGGATCATTGAGAAAGGTTTGTAGCTTTTATCAAAGAGTCCAAGTGTTAATGTCTTTGTAGTGTGAGTGACCAATAATGAATCCCCAAGGTTGAAGAATGAGCGGAACACCAATAAGAGGTGTAGAGTATAGATTTATATAGTACATAGTTGCATCAAATAGAGTTACTAAACATAATAACATAACTGATCTTCATCACACGGAGGTATCCCCAACACAATCATACCACCTGAATAGATACCAAAAGATGATTTGAAACACCATTTTCTGGGAACAATTTAATGTTTATATATTGATTTGGATTGCATGAATAAAGGATTTTATAAATTGTGGGATCCAATATAATTTAATATCATGAGATAGAAGGATCCTTGTGGGTTATTAATTATTTTATTCATTTAGTAATGGGTTTAATATATTTGGACCAAAGCAAGTAGAAATCGAATAGACATAGTCACCCACACTAAGGGAATACCCAATAAATCTGGTGTGACTGGAATTTATTTCTTATCATTGCATTCAAATGAGGTTTTTTAGTAACATTGAGTGGATTGATATTATAATAAGTTGAAGAGGTTAATTTAAAATGAAAATATATTTTAAATGATTACAACTAATTCCACACATATTCTCAAATGTCCATATATTCATAGTTACATGATGATCTATCTTCTCAGTAACGACATATTATTCATTAATTATCTATCTCATTTTACTTTTTTGATTTCTTGGTTTAATCATTATGTTCTTTTCCACTATATTATATTTATCATCTAATCCTTCTTCAAGAGAACATTTTCCACCTCAATATAATTTATTTTATGAATCAACTAAATCGTTATATATTTTTACCTTTTTAAATTGGTATATTTCGTTCTATATTTCTTATCAGTCACTTATATTTCATTGTATTAAATAATTTTTTTATTATCTTTTTTAAACACTTTTATTCTTTACTCTTGGTCATGTAACTAATAAATACTCCATTATCTAAAACATCTAGATATTTATATTGACTTCTAACCATGTTTTTGAATGTTGGATTCACTTACTAACATATCTCTCATAGTTTTTTCATCCCATTAGGTCATAAAAAACCCTAAATGATGGTACACTACTACCTTCACTATCTTTTATAATAATTAATGACACACCACTCTGAAGGATTAGTATCATTACCATAACGTTCACTATATATTTCACATTTACATAGCTCTATTGTGATTAAATGTTCAAAAAATTCTAATTCAAGTTATATATAATGTGTCTATAGTTATTCTTCTCCTTAAATAAATATATAATGTATTCTGTTATCATGTAAAATGAATGTAAAATCATTATAGTTTCATGTTTTACTCACCTCTAAAAACACATTATATAATACATCACTTCTTACATAGTTTGGATAAATATGATGAAATTTATCATTTTATAAATAAAAATAAAAGAAAATTAATTTTCTTTTGATGAGTTTGAGAATCTTCCATAGAACTCATACATCAGTGAAAAATTATATTATAATGTGTGGTTATCAATTCATGTTTTTATAATTCTATTTTTTTGTTATCTATAAGCTATTGAAATTAATAAGTGTGATATCCCTATATGACTTTAAAATTGGAATCGTAATCATAGCCTCATGGGATGAGAAATTTTCCATGATATGATGATGTATATGGAAAATTCTCTAATGAAATAAATTTATTACACCTTCTATCATAATGAAACATGTTTTTCATTAATATTTTCATTTATCCTATACTCAAGCATCAAAATGTATTAGTATTAGCCTTTGATTAATCATCCATCCTGATTAAAAGTTTCTTAAATTACTAATTTTTTTATGTTTAACTTCACTCATGCCTCTATACTAAAACATATGAAATATGTTATTATTTAATTTTAAATAATTTTATATTAAACTATATTTTTCTGCTATATTTTTTATTCAATACTATATTTTTTCAAAATTTAGCATTTCATAATCACACCCCTTCATATTCTTCAATATGTTCACATTCCGTATAATTTGGGATGATTCTTAGTATCAAGAGTAATTTTGTTTCTATTTTTTTCACAATATAAATAATTTCATCATTGATTTCCTTCCCATTTCGCATTATTTGAATCCATAAAACATCATGTAATTTTGAGAAATAATATGGTTTACCAATATTTTTTTGTATGATATGTGAAGAGTTACTCATATTCTACCAATGGGATGAGGTTTATTAACAGTGGAATTAAGTTCAATGTTATCATGTATGATCTTATCAATATTCCAATATGATTATGTATAGTCTTTTATGGCCTATAATAAGATGATTTGTGAACAAATTATGAGAATTTAAATAATATTTAGAGAAATAAATTATCATTTTATATTTAAGATGTATTTTCTTCAAATTTTTTTGGTTTTTGATTCATCACCTTATAAAGAACTCATTATATCATCATAATAAGTCATTATATAACCTATATAGACACAAAGTTGGATATTAATTAGATATAATAACAAATAACCATCTCATAAATCGTTTAAAAACTCTGAATATATTTTAGGTTTTGGAAATCCAAATTATGGATGAGATTAATATTTATCCTTTATCTTTCCCTTTTATTTATTTGTTTTTATTTTTTTCATTAATGAATTGGATTAAAATATTATTATACATATTCCCATGTTATTGGATCTTTTATCATTATTGAATTTTTGATAACCTAATCATTCCACCTTCATCTTGTTCTTTGAATTCATTATCTAATAACATTAGAACTAATGATTCTTATATAACCATTAATTTATATTTAAATTTGAATAAATAAATCAATTAAATGTATTCATCTTTAAGGTATTTAATATTTTTTCCTCTCCACTCAATATAATCATTATATTCATTGATTAAGTTATTATTATCCCAGTTTTATCATGATATAAAAAAACTTATCAAGAAAATTCCTACGATTATTTACTTATATAACCTTTTCTAATCAATGGATGTTGGGTATTATTAGATATATATACTATAAAGACCACTTTTATAGACTATAAATTTTCTTATTTTGATATTTTCTACATAAAGCATCTTAGTTAAACCTTTCAGTTTAACATTGAGACCAATTTTTTTTTTCTTATTTATTTTTTTGATCATCTTAAAATTGACATCCACTATCAATTTAACTACAGAACCCACAAAATATAATTTAAACTATGTTAAAAATTTTCATTTCAAAGTATATCATTATCATCCATTTTTTATACCAATATTTTCCCTTGAAACCCCATTTTGAGTGAATTTCCTTATTTTTATACTTTATAGAGTAAAATTTGCATTACTAATTATAGGAGTAATTAAATTCACCATTATCCACTTGAATTATCCCAAGACATATTTCAGTATTGTTTTTATACCATTACACAATTGAATGAATCCAATACTTTCTTTTCATCAAATTTTTTGAACATTTATTTCATTTCCACAAATAAGAGAAATTTGAAAACAAACAATTCTTTACCATATTGAAATTAATTTGTTTGAACATTATAAATATATTCCATTCCCATATTAACTATTAATAGTCTTTATAAATAATCATTTTCATATTCATATCATAAACACTGAACAAATTTTTAAATAAACTTGTGAAAGATCCGATAAATTTCATTTTTCAACTTTAGAAACCTTATGTTTATATAAAGTTATTATATTTATAGAATATTCTAAAAAAATTTAACATCCTTTTCCTCATAAAAAATGTCCATTAATTGATCCAAAAGACATAATAATATGGTTAAATAATCAACGAATTTTTTCATTTTGGATACAACTTTATATAATCAAATATTTAGATTTCACTTGAATATTGTATTCCTTCACATTAATTTAACCCTAATATTTAATAGAAAATATATACATTGTAGATTTAGTGAAGACATAACATGTAGCCCTAATATATATTTTTCTTTAAAAATCTAAAAATAAAGGGTTTTTCATTTACATGGGAATTGGTTTCATTTTTATCCGTTTTAGTAAAGGATAAATCTATTTTAATTTATAAAATACACTATAAAAAATATCAACTATATATGGGTAAATTATAAATTTGATAACACTAATTTCAACCAAAATCCAAAAACACCCTATAAGAGAACGAATTGGGGTTTCCATTTTATTTACCACCAAACTAAATCATCTGTTATGTTTGAAATAATTATCTAAAACTTCTAATATCAATCAAAGAATCACTTAAAATTAATATGAAAAATGATATTTTATTACAACATCAATTTACCTGATTCAAAACCAAGGGATATATCTAATGATAATTTTTCAATGATGTGTTAACACACACCAAAAACAATTATGCACTCTAATTATTGCATTGTATTACATATTAATAACAAAAAAATCAAAGGGTCACTCAATCACACTAACAATATACTCATCATATCACGATAGAGTTTCAAGGAAATGTATACACAAATGTCAATAATAATAAATATGAAAAAATATTCAAAACTCCTTGATAGGGAATGTGTTTATCTTCAGTTATTTTTCTTTAATCAAATCAATAACATTTAAAATTCATCCAACCATTAAAGAAAATATTATAAAACTACTTATTTGGAATTATCCATTTAAATTTATTATATCATTCATTTTACAATAGTTTATAATTTTTTTATTCTAATATATATAATTTTATATTTTAAAATTATCCTTCATTGCATTCTAAGGGTTATGAAATGAATAGCCTCAAAAAACAACCCATCTAGTTGAGTTACTCCACCGTAAAGAATAATGTTTATAATTAAATTTAATTGAAAAAAATGTCCCAAATCTTCAAAATTTTCAAAAACTACCATTTTCCTTATTTAGCACATTTTTTTATTTGAAGTCAAATTTTTGACTTGGAAAACCACATGCATAAAATCATTATCCCCTAAAAATCCATTATTATTTTTATTTTAATATTTTTATTTGAACACAACCATGAAATGGTGATATTAAAAATTATATGTGGAATTTTATATCACATATATATTTTCATTCAAAAATGATCTACAGAAAACATTTTCTAAGAACTTTTCCATGTTTTTTTCTCATTTCTATGAAAATGGATTACCAAATTACTATTTAATCCACCACTCATCATTTCTAACAATTACTCTGGAACACCCAATCCATTGAAGCACCAATAACACTATAATAGTTTTATATTTCTCTCTATTTTCTATAATCCATATGTTTGATCCATGACCATATCATTCCCCCACCATTATTATCTCCTCCTTTTTTCTCAAACATTGATATAAACCATGAGATGATTTATCATTCAATCATGTATCATAATTTACATTGAAAAATTATTTCTTTTATGTTTTTTGAATTTATTTTTAATCCCCAAGTAATTTAAAATTTTCAATTTTCTCAGATCCTTGCTATTCCAATTAATTTTTTACCCTATTATGATTGCTGGGCTTGAAATATTATAATTTGATTTGACATTATCTTAATAGAGATCTATAGTTTTAGGTTTCTATTGAATTATTTAACAATTCATTAAAAAGATGGGTGGAATTTAAAATTTTATAAATGAAAGATGAGATTGGAAAAATATATATTAAATACTACAAGTTGTTTGTTTTATGAAAACGATGGTAATGAGTCTTCATCATGTATTGTAGCTTAGACATATATATGCTATCTTTTTATAGGGTAACATATTGTGGTGTGTGTTTCAATAATTTATCTTTATAGAGAGAAGTTTTCTATAGGGTAACTTTCTAAGGGTTATATTTTTATAGCGTAACATGTTATAGGGTATGTTTTTAATAGGGTATATTCTATAAGAAAATAAACTATATGATAACTCATGTTCAGGTCATGTTTTTTAGGGTAACATACGAAAGGGTTGGTTTCTTTTGGGAAATTTTCAATAGGTCAAGTTACACAAGTGTAACTTGTTTTAGTGTAATTTAATATAGGGTAACTTTATATAGGTTATGTTTTTATTGGTTAACTGAATGTAGGGTATGTTGTTATAAGGAAACTTTACACAGGTTTCTTTTTCATTGGTTAACTTGATATAGGGTAAGTTTCTATAGTCTAACTTACTGTTAGGTAACCTCTTATAAGGAATATATTCATTGGGAATCTTTTAACCTCGTAATATTCTATAGGCTAAGATTATAGAGGGTAACATAACGTTGATTAATCTACTGTAGGGTAACCATATTTTGTGTAAGTTTTTTTAGGAAATATTTGCTCGAATACACAGTGATAGTGAAATTTTCAAATAATAAATAAAAGATTGAAAATACATTTTAATAGTAAATTTTTTAATTCTATTCCATATAAATATGAGGATCATGTGAGAAGGTAATAAAATTATTATATGAATTTCACCTTTGATATTTAATGGATTTAATTTTCATTTAATAAGGTATACATATTGAGGTAAATATGACACTATAAATTGTTTTATAACTATTATACATCCACATGTTCATTGACTATATTTATTATTATTTTGTGGGGTTTTGTTGATGATTTACCAAGAGAATGGCTAAGTCATCCCATTATCAAGGGTATTAATCTAATATTTGATAAATAATGTTTGAAGAGGATGACTATAGGTTGCAGCATTATATTTTGTGGATGGTATGTCTCCCGAGGATTTTTTTAATGTTTTGATAAACATTAATTCTATTATATAGTTACCAGGTGTCATGAGATTGTTTTTATTCTTAAGATTGTGAGAGGTGTATGCTAAGTAAAATTTATTAGTTTTTGGCCCTACTCATGATGAAACATGATTAAATTGTCATATTTTAGGAAATTGTTTCTATTTATGTTAAATTAATAAAAAATGTAATTTCCAAAATTTGTTATAAATATTACAAAGTATTTATTTTTTACATCATGGTTTAAGAACATTTAATTTCAGAAATATAACACAACTCATCACTCTTGATTTTAGTGAGTGTCTCACTTGGTGATTTATTATGAATTATACCTAAATAAATTAATTTTTTTAATTAGTTTCTAAGTGATATAATTAATTTACATAAATGTGGTGGCATAAGATTGTGCCTCAAAATTTCATTCAATCTTAGAAATTACTAATGATAAACTATAAAGTGGTTTTAAAACTATGCTAAAGAGAAAATAAATCCATGGATGGGGTTGGTAAAAATGAATTTAATTTTTCTCTTTTTTATTTAGTGTATGAATTTTTTGTTCCATCATTATTACTTTTTACTACATTATACATGACTTTTATGTTTTTCTATAAATTGTGATGATATCGCATTAGTATGACAGTCATGAAGGATCTCGTGAATTTTTAAATGATTTTATGGTAGACCCTTGGTCGAATGGGTGATAGTGACCCACTTTATAGATTTTGTACTGGCATGTTAGGGATATTAAAAGAAAGGGTTTTACCAAATGAATTTTTGATCTAAAAAATGGAATTCAATTCTATTAAATGTTAATGGATAATTTAGTTGACATTGAGAAGGGAATATAAAATACCAATTCAAAATGATAGGCTTTTCAAAAGAACTTTTATGGGTATTTTTTAATCAACGCCCTAGTTTGAGTACGATTATAAGTGATCCTTATGGAATGTTATGGATGAGATTATTTGAATTCTTATTAAATGAAATATAGAGCCACCTAACTATTATTATTTCTTTCAATTGATATCATATGAGTGATGTTTGAATATTTAAATAATGATTGATTTTGTGTATAACCCTTCATTTGATTTTCATGGGTGCTTATTATTTCATGTTGATTCATTAAGGGGAATGTGAAACATTCAGTTTAACTTTTGGCATCATGATTAGAATATAATAAGGCAATGTTTATGACACCTTAGTGGGTGGATATGGGGTTGGAGGACCCCCAAAAATTTTGAGGGATGTTATGGTTAGAATGATGTAATAGGGTTGAGAGACAACAAATTTATCATGGAACCCATATGTGGTGTTCATGATATTATTTGACTTATAATATCTAGAGGCGTTTCAAAATATCATGTTAATCCAGGAGAGGGATTGTGTGGGTTTTGGGTAGTGGTGATTGAGGGAGTCACATCAGAACCTGAATAATTGTATGATCTCGATATGATTATAATGAAAGTATAAGTCATGTTTTTTAGAATGTTAAAAATTATTACATGAGATATGATTCTAAAAAATTAAATTCCTTATGTTATGTGTTTTTATGAAAAAGGAACACATACCTCCTAAATATAATTATATCTATATATATGTTATGTTAAGAATTTTTATGTATGATTACCTATGATTCGGTATTAAGGTCTAAATAAAATTTTTGGTAGACATCATTGGATATATGTGGAATTCTTTTTTCTTTATAATTCCATATGAAATCACATAGTATTCATATTAGTCCCTATTAATTAAGAAATAATTAGTTAATTGCAATGGATTATTATTTATTCCTTTTGATGATGTGGTGTGTATTCCCCTTGATGACATTACTATGCAGGTCACTATTCACCATTGATATATTATACAAGATTATGAGGTGGGGTACTATTTTACCATGACATATTATGTAATTCTGGTATATTACCCAATATTAATATATATTTCTAAAACAATAGAATGCTCAGGATATCACATGGGATATTTACTTGGATCCTAATGACCAATGATTCCTAGAATTATTCATAATATTTTTTGATTATACCTACTATAAAATGAGTTATACGGTTTGTACATGTATACCTAAGTGATTATATATCACATTCAGAGACATCCAAATACTGGTTGAAGTAGTTACAACCAGGTTTTGAGGTTTTCTGTTTTTCACCCATAACCTGATGTGTATTTTATAACTCCTTTACGTTATATTCCTAATAGGATCTATTTCATGGGCATGATATGAAATTATAAATATATTGATATACATACATATAATAATGACCAAATTTAGTATGTTGTGGTATTTGGGATTTCTACGGGTTTTTGAGACTCGCCCTTACCTAGATAAAAAACATAGTTTTTGATATACATGAGTAGAAATTCATGTATTCTTTTAGGTAATAGGTATTTCACATAGATGGGAATGTAGAATAAGTTGAATAGGTCACAAAAGATAATATTGTTTTAGAAATATTATGAGTGTTGGGTTGGAGGAATGATATATTTTGTTGTTATTCATCATGTAGAAGAAAATTCTCTAGATTTTATTTATATAGGATTTAATGTTTATTTACTAATACCCTGGCATTTTACTACATTATATAAATAGTTTTTCTACATTCTGTTATAGACTATGGGGGAACACATGGCTCCATTTTTAATTTCTATATGTTTTTTGGATACCCATTATATAGACATTCCATGATGAATTTTAAGTAGATCTAGGAATGGATTTTAGGATTTAATGTAGTGGACATAATCTCATTGGGACTCTGAATCTGGTTTATTACAGTTTAGTTATGTTAGAATTATGGAATTTTTTAATTGTGGAACCTTTTTTAAAGACATTCATCATGTAGTTAGTAAGTTGTCCGTGTCTCTAGCACGTTTGGATGTTCATTTTCTTTTCCAATGAAAATCATTCACCAACTCATCTTGAAGATCTAGACTTCTATTTCCAGCCATTGGCACCTTGGAATTATGGTATAAAGACATGTGTCATTACTCCACTTTCTCAATTCAATGAGAAGAGGTCAGATGTTACACTTTTGTACTATTCACTATAGGATGAGTGAGGCTTCAGGTTGGTCCCAAATCCCATGTGTGATGGATGAGACTCGAGATGAGTCATGGGTCTCAAATCATAGATGGTAAGTGGTTCATGCATCATGATTGTCGAATTCTTAGGGAATAATACACAATATTATGTTTTTTATTTTTTGACATGTTTCCTCAATGATATTTATTATTAATTGAAATAACTTATAATATAATATATTGACTCTTGAATATAACATAAAATTAAATGATATTAATAAATATATGAGGGTATTTTTTGATTGATTATGATTTTTATTGTTTTTTCTCCATAGTGTAGTGGTATTTAGGATGGTTAGTCATTGAGAAATACCTAGTTTTAAAAGTAGAAATAATGATGCTGAATGGGAATTGTGTAAAATGGTTCTGAAAGTTAGTTATGTTTAAATGTTAATTTGGGATGGTTATTATGAGGTGGTTTGGGATTTTTGAGTTCTAGAATAATATAAGGAAAATTATTTTGAAGTTTTATTTCAAAATATTTTTTGAAAATATAATTATTATTTGAAATTGAACTTCACATATTAGTGAATTTAGTTATTTTTATTTTAGGGAAATACCTTGGATGTCATGTGGATATTTTAGATGGTTTTATAGAAATATGTATATGACACCAATGGAATCCATACTTATTTTTTTGTATTTTATTAAATATTTACCTAGTTGATGGACTTATGTGATGGGATGATTAAATGTTTTGATGGGACTCTAATTTGAGGATGGAATATGTGATTGGGTTGGGTTTAGTTTGTAGATAAAAAAGTTAGGCATGTTTAAGGATGTTTTCATAGATTTTAGTTGTAGACCAGGGGTGACATGAGTAATTCCTATTATGTTTTGAAGAAATGTTGTAGATATTTCCAAATATATTCATATATCAGCCTCACAAAAAGAATTCTTATCATTGGGATAGAGTATTCAAATGTGTGTTTTTAATGGGTATGTGGTTGGGAATAATTGAATTGTGTTTTAAATAGAAAATTACAATGTTTTAGAGAACTATTAGGTGGAATCTTCTTTTAAGTGATTTCATATGGCGGGAATAATTTTTTCTCCTCAATGTATTATCCATGATTCATAAGGTTCATGGACATATTTGAAAAATATGATGGATTATAGAGATGATATTACTCTAATACTGAGTGTATATTCTTATTTTGGAGTTTAGGTGTGATAATGGATGGAGTACATGTGCTAGAAATTTTTTTCGGATGTTTCTAGTGGGATCCAAGTGTAAGTAAGATGTTTGGAGAGTTGGTGGTAATAATGATATCATGGTGGATATGTGGGTCGGATCGGGACCCAAACCTATGATTACACATAGAGTCATATTTTGACATCTGGGGAGCTGTTGGATGACACAATTATGTGAGTTAAATAAGATATTATTTTCATGACCTGGGGTAGCTATAATATTTTGAAATGAAATATATCCATTGGATGATACATCATTACTATGAAAATTCATTAGTTGGGATGATTTTATTATGGTAAGAGTTAGTTGGTATGTGTTTAGGAAATCTCAAGGATGATATATTGTGTGGTGGGTAGGTTGTAAAATCCCTTATGTTATCAAATGGTAATTCCGTTATGAATTTGAATCACCCTTGTGAATTTTGACCCTTTTAAGGAGTATAAACTTAAAATAATATCTAGACTTTTTTCTGAATTAGTTTTTATTGGAATATTTTTTTTTATGTTTTTTAATGTTTTTTGTCTTCATTAAAAGGTTGGGGTTAAGTCTATAAATTTTAGTGTTATTTTATTTTAAAGTCAATTTGGTGTATTTTAAATTTTATATGTGTATAAATATTAAAATTATATGATTTTAGGTTTTGGCCATTTTATATATCTTAAAATTTGATTTGTCATGTTCAAACTTATTTATGGGTGATTGTGGAGTAATTTTGAATTTTTATGTTTTTTTTGTAAATTTTGATAAGTGCTTACACTATAACGTGTGGACCTCCCTCATTTCTTAGTAATCTGTTGAATAGTATCCTAATATAGGGAAACATTAATAATGTTAACATGATTTAGGGTAAATTAACATATGATAACTTGTTGTAGGGTTTGTATCTATATGTTAATTATCCAAAGTGTTAGATTTTAGGGTACCTTTCTATAGGGTATGTTTTCATATGGAACATTGTTGTATGTTATGTTTTCGTAGGTTAGTTTCTATATGATATGTTTCTATATGAAAACTCACTATACTGTAACATTATATATGAAATATAGCTAAAGGGTATGTTTTTTGATGTATGGTTTTGAATAGATATCCTCTCATGTGGTATGTATATTCAAGTTAACATTTAATAGGATAAGTTTCTATTTTGTAATGTACAATAGGGAAAGTTTCTACAAATTACTTCTCTTTGGGAATGTTTCTATAGGGTAACCTTATATAGGGTATTTTTCTATAGTGTAACATATCAAAGGCTAAATAGATTTTGGGTATCCCGTTAAAGGGTAAAATTCAATAGGGTAACCTATTTTATAGTAATCTACTATAGGTTATGTTTCAATAGGGTAAGGTACTTTATGTTAATCTACTGTAGGGTAACCATATATAGTGTGTCTTAGTATAGTGTCATTTTTCTAGGATGATCAATGTCCTAATAGTTCATAAATATCAAATAAATGATTAAAAATATATTTTAATTGGAAATTGGTTATTTAAATGCCATTTACATGGGGTGATCATGTGTATGGGGTATCCTCTTCTTATAAGATGGAGAACTTATTTGATTCGAAATGTATTCAAAGGTTTCTTTTTAATAAAAAACTTATTTTATAATTTATAATGCTCCAAATTTATTTTTTATCATTTTATTTCACTTTATTCTTATTGATAATTTTTTATTGTAGGGTGAGTGTTTTAAGATATTATTCCATTAGAGAATGGTTGAATCACCTAGATAACATGGATATTTTTATGGTCATAGATAAAAAATTTCCATGAGGATGATTGTACACCGTCACATGTCATTTTATTGAAGATTCATCAATAGAATAATTTATTTATGTTTTTCTAAATAAATTATGTTTGTGATTGACCATGTGTGAAATTGTTTGATCATTGGAATTTTTATGAATAATAGATCCTTTTATTATTGGGTAAACTCTTTTTTAATTATTCTTTTTGGATTAGATAAGAATATGAGCCTTTAGGCTAGAAGGTATGGTTTAGAAAGAATAAATAAAAGGGATGAAGGAGGTTTTCATGCCATATAAACTACATGTATTTGGGATACATGACTTGTTCTCAATACAAAATGTGTTTTTTCCTAAACATGCCAATTCTTTATGTTTATTGAGCTTTCCCCATAAGATAAATCCAATTATTTTTACTAAATCCAATACATTTTTATAAGTTTTATGTTAAAATAATTTTATTTTTAAATTAAGAGGTAAGGCCTCCTTTTTTCTGTCGAAAGCTATTCCACTCCTCTTCTCTCACACATAAGGGGTTTATTAAAGGGACTCTCCCAGAAGCCAAACTTATGATTTGGTGAAATTATTTTATCCAACATCTGATTCAAGAGTCTATAATCTCATTGGATAGACACTGAACAATATTTCATTCCCTTTTCCCTATTTAACTTTCACCTTCATATTGATTGTGCTATTTTGTGACAGTCTCTTATGCCTTATTTTTATGGTGTTTGTCTGTTCGTACATTTTAATCTGATCCTTTTCATGTTAGGATTACATAATATACAAGTGTTATACCATAGGCATAAGGTATATTCTAACAACCTAGGATTTTACAATATGTCTCTTATTTATGTTTAATCTCTTTGATGGCTTATGTTGCACACAACAACCAACATAACAATACAATGAAATATTATTATAACGTAATTATTAAAAAGGCAGGAATTAATAATGTTAAAATTATTAATAAATTTATATTAAATATATTAAATATATTTTTTCACATTTATACTATGTGTTTTATACATTAGATGTAATAACTAATCAAATGTTATTCATAAAATATAAATTTTTGTAAAAAGACGGTTTTAATACATTTTAATTGAAAACATTTCTTAAATATAATTTTTAACACTTTAATAAATTCTATTTGTAATAAACATATACTATTATATAGTATTATACAAATTTACATTGGTTTAATTATTTTTATTTTTTTGATAAGTTTCATGTTATGGGAATAGTGATAAAATATTACATTTTAATTGAAAACATATTTTTGTATAAATAAATCATAGAGTTAAATTATATTTTTAATTTATTTTAAAGTGTAATTAGATCAATTTTTTATCTTTTAATCTATATATCTCACTCTAACCAATTTAAAATTGAATTGGGATACAAAAACATTTCCATCATTTAAAAGTTCTCAATTTAATAACATGTTTTCTTATTCCGTCAACAATATTAATTTTTTACTTAATATTATATAATTCAATGTTTTTAGTTTTAAAATATATTCCAAATTAAGGATCAAAAGATAAAAATTTATAAAAAATTACCCTTTTATTTTTGGACAAAATAAATTAATTAATTATATTTTTTGATTTCCACAGTTAAGGGTAAATTAGGAAATTAAAGTTAAATATAATAATATAAATATTTAAAAATTACCCTAAAGATTGTTCTAATTTTATTAGATGAGTTAGTTTTAAACAGAATACTCCTTGGGAGTATTTTATAGACTCTTGGAGCAACTTGAATGACATTAATATGTTTTTAGTATTTTATTCTATGGCATGTAAAATATGTCATACTCATGTTTTAAATAAGTATTAGATCTATTTTATGTTGTTATTTAGAAGATAAATTCGACTATAAATTTTAATTTGAAAGATAATGCTTTTATCTTTTTACAAGAAAATTTTCTTACAATTTTTATGAAATAATTAACTACATTAAAGGCTTACATAATGATGATGTGGTAATTGTTTAAATAATGGTCTTATCAAATAAATGATATTAACAATGTTAAAATAATTATAATTTTATAAAATTAAATTCCTCAAATAATTTTATTGATTTCTTAGAGACATTATTTATGAATTAATGTTTTTGGATCAAAGGTATAATTTTTTATGTCTTTCAAATAAGTCAGGTAATGAATAGTATCAAAAGTGACATTAATGATGGATGAAAATAAATAATTTCTTACTTAATTATATAAATTTTTTAATATATTATATTCTCCCAAAATATTGTAATAATGTTTAAAATTTCATCCATGAATCATTTATGGTTTTTTGGAATTTTATTGTAACTGTATGATCCTTTAATGAGTAAGAACACATATTTTCCCTCTAAGATTTAAATGGATTTAATAAGGGTTAAAACTAAAAGATAAAGGTAATAATGAGATCTAAACATGTATAAAAATTATTGAATGATAGTAATATGACCCATAATCATCTTATAATATAAATAAATAAATTTTGATCCATTTGGAAATGAAAATTAATTTATATTAATTTAATTATTGAGTGTTTCCAAAGGCTCTACACACTTAAATTATATAAGGTCACCTCTTCTCCTACTTATTAAAAAACCATGATCCTTGTAGATCAACCAAACTCTTCCCATTTTTTATACCAACATTGATATCCATGTTATAGAGATTCTCTACTTCCAAAAATTTCCACCCTAGTTCCCATAATAAGAGATCTAAAGGAATTCTGGTGAAAAAGTGGTTGTTAAAACATGTTCGACTAAAGGAAGTGTAACATAATGGGAAATAGTCTCAATATTCTTTCATTGAGACCTAATTTTATGTTATACTAAAACATTATTTTAAGAGTATTATAAAAAACCTCATGGACCTATCATGTCACTCATTTATTTATTATCACGTTTTTTCATGTTTTTTAAATGTTATTATTTAACGAGGCTTAAGATTAAAATTTACGAAGTTGTATGGGACACATTTAATGATTAAAGAATTAACTATAAAATCTTTTACACCCTTAAAATATTATTTATATTATTTGAAAATTTTATTTACATGGATATGAAAAAGATAAAAAATAAATAAATTTTAGGTCAAATTTTAATTTCATTTAATGGTTTTCAAAAGGTTTCTTTTGATGAGATTTATAGAGAATGTTTTGAAAAAAAATACAAATGGAATGTTCTATTTTTAACTTACCTAATGACAATAACTTTACCACTATCATGACTAATATTTAATTTCGATATTCCTTTGTAATCTTACATATTTTATAAAAATAAAAGACCTCTTACCTTATTTATTGGATATTTGTTATTGAAAATGGTTATTTGGAAAAGAATAGATAATTTTTATATGAAAATTTTTTCATACCGGATTAATAAGATTTTTTATTCAATAATAAAATTATGATTTTTTTGAAGTATTTTCATCTATGTTATCACTATTTGTTGAATCATATGATTAATTTATTTTTCTCTCTATTGATATCATATAAAATATTTTATTTAATGGTTTATGATCATTTCAACTGTGGATGTGATATTTTTATACCATTGATGGTTTGTGGTTAAATAATTCACATTTAATATACTATATTTTCAATGAATTTTTATATTGGTTTTCCCCCCATTCATATGAGTAATACATTGGAATTAGTATGTGATGGGTTGGGCCTACTATATCTCCTCGATGCACAAGTATGTCTCATGATACAAAATATATATGGATTTGGATGAGGCCTTACTCATTAAATTTTTATATGTTTTGGCCTAGGCATTGATGGTATTTTTTAGATGTCCAAAATCATGTGTTACATAATTATTATATTATTTATTGATATTACATGTGATTATTTTTCTAGAAGAATATCCATGGCTATGTTTCATGGATCATGCGATTATTTAAATGGAATGTGTTTGAATTATTTACCTTGACATATGGTTTATGGAATATTTAGTCATAGATTATTTTCTATTATTACCCTAATGATAATTTGAGCTCACCCATTTAATATATTCTTATTTTATTTATTAGATTCTAAGAGTTAGATTTTGAAGGACATATAGAATTAAACATAGTGTGAATATTGGAAAACTCAATGAAACTATTTTTGCATTTTTTTTGTGTTAATATATAATGTCGATTTCAAGTATGTGTTTAGATTACCATGAATACTATAATATTTGGTCATTTGAATATTTATTCCTTATATCTTATGCCAATTTATTAATGTATGGAACTAGCTCGAGGATAATAGGGTCAGGGTTATTATAGTTGGTATTAGGTCATTTTTAGTGTAAACCTTGGGGATTAGATTTAGGAAATCAGAGATTAGGGAGTGTAACCATTTGATCGACTTTTCTGATAAGTCTATGTATATTATATCATCCTATATATTTTTAAATATCATTTATAACGTAGGATAGGCCTATGGATTCATATAGTAGCAATGTGTCATGATTTAGACATTATACAAATGATTCTTTATGACAATGTCACTATGAATAGAGTTTCTCAAATTTTTTCTTGAGGTTTGACCAATGGATAGAATCAGTTGGGTTATACAAGTGATTGATATACTACTAGTGATGATGAATCTAAAAAAGAAAAATGTAAGTAAGGAGGTATTAGCGAATAAGATGATGAATCATATTTGTGTTTTTAATAATGAAGTAAAATAATTAATGTTCCTTTTTATTTGGATTGAATTATTATTTTATCAATGTTTTTCTAGTTATAAGAATCATGATATATATAAGGATTTTACTCCCATAATTATTTTTTATGTTTTTTGAAGCATGAACTTTTTAATTAATGTTTTTATGGTGAGCGTATATTTTGTATTTTTCCATAAGAGATACATTAAATAGATTGAGAATCTAGTGTTATATTGATTTTAAAAAGTTGGTGACCTTCAATAAAAAAATTTAGTTTGTCAATTTGAAAATATGTATTTTGGATGAGTCTTAAGGTTTGAATAGATTAGGTTGAACTTTGGATATTATTTCATGTGGTTAATGAATGATTTATAATTTTTGATAACCTGTTATAACAATTTTGGATTTGATAATATTTTAAGACTAAAGGAATAACATAAGGATATTTTGATAAGTTTTTTTCATGAATAGAATTCAACTTCAATATAAAACTCTTATTTTACTAAATTAAGTGGAAGTCGACTAAAGCATAACCAAAGGATGATATTATGACATGGAAATAAAATTTTAAATTTTTCTTGAGTTATTTATATATATTAAAAAATAATCCAATAACATGAACAAAATTATTTTTGAACATAATCTTTTTCCTTTTAAATTTCATTTCGAGAAATCAATGGTCTTTTAAAATATCCCAAATTTACAGTTTTATGATGTTTAACATTCTATTGACCATTTTCTCTATCTCTCTAAATTGAAACATAGTATTTTTATGTTTCTTATTTGACCATGTCTTTACTTACAGATAATATAATATTATTTTAAGTATTAATTTTGTGGCGTCCATCGCATTTTCCTTTCCCTCATATTAAGATGCTATTTTATTATCATTATTTACAATGTTGGATTCCCAAAAAAGATTTTTCCATTATAAACCATTGATTTTTGAATGAAATTTAAAATTATGTGAATTTAATTTATTCAAATAGGAGATAATGAAACACCATAAGATTTTACAACAGGCCTCTTATTTAAATTTAATGTCTTCGATAGATTACATCATATGTATCACCGAACCTAAACATTAAATGAAATATTTTTATATCATTTCCATTAAAAAATACTTAATGTATAATATTAAAAACATTATGAAATTTATATATAATATATTCCATATGTGTTTAAAAATTCATCCTATGTATTTTCTAGACAATATATAATAAAAAATTAAATTTCACATATTAAAGATGTATTTTTATAAAAGGATAGTTTTACTTCCTTTTGATGGTGTACTTGTTTTAAAAATATTTTTTTGACACTTCTATAAATGATATTTTCAAGAATAATCTTCGTTTTTTATATATGAATATAAAAATTTAATTTGGTTGAATATTTTGTATTTTTCTTATAAGTTTCATGTTTTAATGAATAATAATAAAATATAGCATTTTAATTGAAAACAGATTTTTCATCCAATGAATTTATATTTTCAAATTATATTTTTAATGGGTTTTAAATAATAATTATATATTTTTTTATCATTTAATCTAATGTAGGTCATTGGATGCAATTTTACATTGTATTTGGTTATACAAACATTTCAGTCTTTTGAACGTTTCAAATTAAAAAAAAATTCTAATTCCACCACTGACATTAATTTAAAAAAAATATCCAATTATGTGTTTTTGTATTTTGAAAAATGGATTCCATATTTGGAATCAATAGTTATAAATTTAATTAATAAGAAGCTTTTATTTTTAGACAACATGAACAATGATTTTTTTAATAACAACATTTATGGATAAATTAGGTAATTAAGGGTAAAAATAATATTATAAGTACTATAAAATTTCCTCAAAACTTGTTAATATTTTATCGGACATGTTAGTGTAGACTAGAATTATCTTTGGGTGGTATGTATGGCCTCTTGAAGCCTCTTTCATAGATTTAATGATTTTTTAGTAATTTATTCTAAGGAATTTAAAATATGTCATACTCATATTTCCAATAATTATTTTATTTTTTATATTTGGATATTCAGAAAATATATTAGACTTTAAATATCGTTTTTAAAGATTAAATTATTATCTTCATCATGGAAGTTTATTTTTAAATTTTTTGAAATAATTATATACCTTAATGTCTTACACAATCATGATGTAGTTATTTTTTAATTAAAGGAAACATAAATTTTAAGAAACATTTTAAAATAA
Organism: Viscum album; assembly: GCA_963277665.1. Taxonomy (NCBI): domain Eukaryota; kingdom Viridiplantae; phylum Streptophyta; class Magnoliopsida; order Santalales; family Viscaceae; genus Viscum; species Viscum album. Next base: position 369,430,133 of record OY728132.1, on the reverse strand, counting down.
ATATATTTTGATATAATTAATGTTATTAAAAAAATATTTAGACTACATAGACACATTAAGGATGCATTAAGTGTTTTTTTATGATTCCATTTTTCATGATATTTTTAAAAATTCATGTATTGATTAGTATCAAAACTGACAGTAATGATATTTTAAAATAAATAATATTTAATTAAATGATATATAATTAATAAAAATATATTTTTTGGTAAAATTATTTGAATGAATTTGTCATTTTTTCCAATACTTATTTATGCTTTTTTGGAATTTTATGGTCACTATATTAACATTTAATGAGTAAAAACACATGTTGTCACTAAAAGAGTTAAATTGATTAAATAAGGGTTTAAAACATAATATAAGTGTAAGAATGAGAACGAAACCTGTCTAAAAATTATTAGATTAGATTATTTTTACCCACACATATCTTTTCATTAAAATAAATAATTTTTAAACAATTTGGAATAAAAAATAAATTTATATTAATTTAAAAGTTTTTGTGTTTCCAAAAGTACCCCAAACATAAATTATAAAAGGAACCTACTCCCACACTTTTTCTTAATACCATGAATATTATAGATATAATATCCCCTGCACTATTCTTTTCCCAACATCTGTTGAAAAGTTATAGAGATCCTGATTTTCTAGAATGACTAACCCTACATCCTTTAAGAAACATCTAGAAAATGTTCATCGAAGAAGAGGAGTTTGAAGCACGTCAGCTAATGGAAGTGTAATGTAAGGGGATTCATCTCAATATCATTTAATTGAGGATTAGTTTTTTTGTTATACACCCACATTATTTTATGAGTTTTATATAACACCCATTTGTTTTATAATGTCTGTAATTTATTTATTATCATGTTATTTAATTTTCTGTTAAATTTTATTCTTTTGTGGGGCCTATGATTTATATTTTCAATGATGGTATGGGACACATTGAATGTTTAAATATTCCATTTTCAATTATTTTTCTCTATGTTAATGTACTTGATATTATTTTATATATTTATTTATACGGATATAAAAGTATTAAAATGGGAATTATATGAATTTTTTAATATCATTCAAAGGTTTTCAAGAGAAATATTTTTCAATGATTAATCCAGATTTTTTGGAAAAAAGAAAAAAATAATGTTCAATTTTTAACCTACACGATGACAATGACTTTCCCCACATCATGGATTTTATTTAATATCTGGCTACCTTTCTATATTACATATTTTCTTAAAATAATAATTCCCTTCCCTTATCATTTGGATATTTGAAATTGAAAATGGTTATTTCTAAAAGGAAGGGTATTTTTATAAAAAAAATTGTTTTTATATGGGAAGAAAAGAGTTTTTATCCAATAATTTATATGTGATTTTATTAATGTATTTTAATCTATGTCAACACATTTTTTGAATCATATTATTATTTTAGGTCAAGTTTTCAGGATTTCATATATCAGATTTTATTGAATGGTATATGATTAGTTTGACTACGGATGGATAAGTTGATACCATTCATGTTTTATATTTAAATTATTCACATTTTGTAATCTTGTTTGCTAAAATGAATGTTTTGGTTGTTTATGTTTCAACCCATTAATATGTGGAAACTATTAGAATTAGTATGTGATTGGAGGACCCACTATATCCCATTGATGAATCACTAGGTATTATAAGTCAAAGAAGATATGGATTTGGTAGAGGCCCTAAAACTTTATTTTTTAGATGTCTTGGTCAAGGCCTTGATGATTTGTTATAAATGCTCAGAATTATTCATTCCATCATTATGTGATCAGTTATTGATATTTCTTGTAATTATTCAACTAGTTTATTATACATTTTTATGTTTCCTTGATCGTGTGACTATTTAAATGGAATGTGTTTCAGTTATTTATCTCATAATTTTTTGAATTACACATTTACTCATAGCTTCTACTGTATGCTTACCCTTAATAGGCATTTGGTATCACCACTTTTGTAATGTTCAATTTTTCTCTAGGATTCCACGAAGTATACTAGGACTCATATACACGGTTACACAAGGGGGAATAATTGAAGACTCAATGAAACATTTTTTTATTTTATGTTTTAAAATGTAATTCGGATTCCATGTATGTATATATGTTACCAAGACTACAAAACTATTTTTTCCTTTGGGTTTTGATTCCATGTATCTTATGAAAATGTAATAAATTAAGGTACCGACTATAGGGTACTAAGATTGAGGTAATCACATAGGTGGTTTATACATTTTCCCACAAAGTCTAGTTATTTTATAACTAGTTTTCATTATTCCACACACTATACCATTCAAAAAATATCCTAATATTAATTAAATGATATGATTAAATTAGTGGAACCTATATATCTTCCCCCACATAGAACCATGTTATGGTTGAAGGTTGTCAACCTCTACCCGGACCACCCATTAGGTGAGTTTATGCATCTTACCCATTCTATAACACCATATTGTGTGTGTGTTTCCGCTATCCGTCTTTGTGGGAGCTGAAATGAGTTAAATATGATTTTATGAGATGGACTATACCTCATTTACATATGATTACATGTATTAAAATTATAAAATTGATTAAATTTAAAACATAGAATGAGTTAGAAGAACTCATGGATTCTATATGTTTATGTAATAGTTTTTGAAATGATTAATAAAATGAATATGATAACATTGGATGCTATTGGAATTTTAATCCATGTATCCTTAATTATATTAGATTACATGGAAATTAATACTACATGGATCATGAATCACATTGAATTCCATCGACATTTATACTCCATGTATTAAGAACTACATTTAATGGTATTTGAATTTAAACTCCATATATTCAAAACTACATTTAGTACCTTAGAAATTACTACACCATTGGATCAAAACTACGTGTAATTACACCAACATTTCTACTCCATGCATTTAGGATAATATTAGATTTAGTAGACATTTATAATCCATAGAAATATTTTACATTGAATTCCTTGTAAATTACTAATCCTTTGATTCAGTAGTTGGGTCAGAAATTAGGTTATTCAGTATAGGCTAAAGTGAATTTTTTATAATTCATTATAGATGGCCCTTAATTATGATTTCTAATTTATAGGGTTCTTTTCTGGATGGAAGGTATCACTCTCTCTTATTCATATATATTACTATTTTACTTTTCAAAATTCTCAGATTATATACATAAACTAGAATTATTACAGACACCATTGGAGGTGGCATACAAAGTGTTATCTCACACCCTATTTAGACCACTATTGGGTAGCCAGAATGACTTCCTGGAGATAGGTAGGGACTATGGTATAACCTTACATTAAGATGTTTGACCGACTCTTCTTAAGAGCAGGGGATCACATGATGTACTTATGCACGTGGTTCCACTAGGAGATAGTTTTTTGTTCCTTTTTTTTAACTTTTAATGCATGTATTATACTGGATCATAGTTTACATTTATTTCCTTTTATTTTTTATTGAGTCATGGAATACTGAACCTGTATATTATATTTCTTATGTAACTGATTACTATTGCTGCTAGAATCTGAATGTTTATCTACTATCATTGATAAATATTATGCTTTTTCTTATTTATTCACTTGTGATAACCCTTATACACACTATTAATAAAGTTATAGTCTACCCACCATAAAATTATAGACCCACACTACTAGTATGATTCCTCTAGAATATAGGCAGGGGCACATGAGATAATGGGACTTAGAAGCTTTGGGCATTGTTTAGCGGCTCCCGACAAGATATTCTAGAAAGTGAAATAAAATGATTTATTTTTTTGCCATTAAATTTTGAGAAAATGGAAATGATATTAAGAATGAATTTGGGACATGGTTATAATCTATGTCTAGGAGTATGTAACCAACATTTGGGTAATTAATATGTTCCCTAGAATGAAGATTTTTTGTTCAATATTTCTCATGTTATAGTTGATTTGATTCCACTATTTTTAATGCACATGATATGTGATGTTATTATTTCTATTATTGAGAAATTTCATTTTGTTTTTGGACTCATATAGAATGCAAGCATATATAATGTCTCATTTTAAAAACTATATTTGATTCATATTCAATATATATGTTAGATCATATTTTATACATTTCTTGACTTCATGAAATTAATTATTATTTACTTTTTTTATATAATTTTTATCAACTATCATTTCTTAAAGGATACTAAGAAATAGAACTAGTACATATAGTGACTTTCATAACATAAACAGTGTTTTCATACATTGCCTACATGAGGCTCTTTAATTAGTCAATTATGGAACATTGATCCATGTACAATTAGTTTCATGGGCTAGAACCGGTTATGGTTATGATTATATAGACTACACATATCAATTTTGAATGTTTATGGGCAATTATAAATTGGAAATGGGAATCTATATTCTTAATCCAGTAATGAATAATTATTAAATAAATATGAATTTATATTATTCTGAATTATCAAAGGGAATGGTCCCCATTAAATGGATTTTAAATTGCATTATAAAAAGGGTTTTTCACTATAATTTCAATTTGTATTACATATAATGGGACCCATGTAGTGAATTGGAGATATTGACCTATAAATAACCTTAGTAGTCGGAAGTGGGTAATGACTCTAGAGATATTTAAAATTATTCATATTACCATGTCATAGTTTTAGGAGCATTTAGAGAGGTGTTTCTTACTTATATTATATTAATCATAGAATAACTCATAGAAAGGAAAAAATGATTCATAAACATTTCTTCATATAATTACATGTGAAAAGGAACATGTTTCATGGGATTAAACCATGTAAATCCAACAAGTTCTATAATAACATTTTCATCATTCTCATAAAACATCAATAAAATGAGTAGGGATGGTAAAATTAAATCATATCCCTATTATAGAATAATTATAATAATTGTTTTCAAGATATTGATGAATCAAAATACCATTAAAAGATTATTTAAACAATTATTGAAGAAAATTCCAATTCCATGTGGAAATTAAGATTTTAAAATCTAAAAATAACCCAAATAATAAGGAAAACATTTTATTTAAAAAGTAAATATAAAAAATGTAATGATATTAGAAAATCACCAAGAATTCAAACTGTGAGAATTAATTTTCATGTTATACCAGTTAAAACAGAGATTCCTTTCACTATTTTAGTAAAAAGTACAAAATAAATAGTTTAGACAAATGAATTAAGATTCCTTATTAAATATTTTAAAAAAATTAAAAATGGGTAAAAATTCCTATAAAAAATAATTGTAGAAATCATAAAAATTACAAAAAACATTTTTTGAAAACAATGTAATTGTAGAAAGAGTATTTCTATGTAAAGATAAAAATAAAGTGTCTTTTACTTGAAAATATATTTTTAGTCTATTATACACTTAAGGAGAGGAAAATGATTGGAAAATATATTTTTTTCTACATAATTAACCAGATGTTAATAATGTTATTGATATTATTAAGAGGTAGATTATATTATTTCATCCTTGGAAACATAATCATAATCGGTCATAATAAATGATGAGATTATAACATCAAACACTTAGCACATTGGTAACTTTTAATCGTAAGACACATGAAAAAAATAATTGTATATCGATATATATATATATCATATAATCATCATGAGAAGTATTGTAAAATAAGTTAATTGTAATTATATACACCACAGAAATTAAACAAGTGCTGAATATGCAATGTGTCCCATATAAATTAATGTGAGAGGAAAATCCCTTACAATGATATTATAATTAAAGTGATAAATAATAAATGAAACTATTATATGTGAATACTGTAAAACAAAATAAAATAATTTTAATTACTAAATAAATAATTCATCTTCATTATACACATAATTCTAAAATATCAAAGATATATGAAGAGGTAATTTAACATAAGAAAAATAAAGTTTTTCAAAAATATCTAACCTCAAGTCTTGACTTCTTTCATAAACATTGGAAACTAATGTATAATAAATATAGGTTCATTATGAAAATATTCTTGAATTGTAATATTATATACAATTTTATATTCAATTTACATACAACATTTTATCGCCACTTTATTAAAAATTCATTGTCAATATCATTATTTCGTGAAATAACTCCTTTTTTCATATATATTTTGGTTCATTAATATTGTACCCTTGTTCATTAAACATGGATCCATAATATAACATAATTTATTCATGATATAAATATCATATATCTTCATTATACAAAATTTTATAACTATTCATTAATTTTTATCATAAATTAATTAACTATATTGTTCCTGGAGATGGTAGAACATATATAAAAATGATTTTTTTTAATATTATTGAAGGATGAAATGATTAAGAGATAAATATTCATTAAAATTTGATATATAATTTTTATATCATATATTTATAATTTTTTTTATATAAATCCTTATTACCACTAATTTCAAAATATAATTCAAACCATATCACATCACTTCATGGAGGTGGGAGTCCATATGTCTGTACGAGAGATATTATCATTTTAAAACATTATCGAAATTATGATTTTATATGTGAGAATATAATCCAAAATAAATATTATATCTAAATAATAATATTCATATGTTAAAACCATCATTTTATCAATCTGTGAAAGTTGGTTATGGAAAACAATTTTCATCAATTTGTGAGATGGTATTCTTCTGTAAACCAGATCGATGGTTTTATTTCCAATTTGAAGGATGTTGAGATGGATGTTGGATGTAAAATTAACTAAGGAAAATATAATTATATGGGATATAAATATTTTATTATATCATGATGGTTGAATAAAATTTAATGGTGGTAGTATAGGAAATAAAACAAAAAGGAATTGTTAATAATTTTACCTCCTCATTAAACAACGTCTTTAGGTTTATACCTAAATCCTACTTATGATGATTTTATGATTAAAAAAGTAGATATTTGTCATGTATTGGGATTTATCAAAAGAATATTTTTGAACCATATGTTTATTTTAGAGTGAAAGGAGGGGAGAGGGGGTGTCCTTTTATAAGTAGTGGAGAGGGAACACACGTAATTTTTTTTAAAAAATAACATATTCCCATGTTTTAGAACACACAATATTTCCAAATTTGACCAATCAAGAAAATATATGATGTATTGTGGAAATATTAACATAAAATAGAAATAATACCCATTTCTTGTAGATTTGGACCCCAATTTATTTATTATAACCCTTGGTAAATCTATTTTAACCTTAACCATTGTAAAATATTTTTACTATTTTTACTATTTATTTTTTAAAATAATATATTGACCCTATTATATAATATTAATTAATATATTTATAAATATTAAATCCAATTTAACAAAATTAAATTATTAGATGTGGAAAATTTAAATTTAATGTTAAACCTGAATAGGTGATGAAAAATACGGTATCCAATGAAACGTTTTCTTAAGAATGTAAAAAGTGTTTATAGAAAAAATGAACAAGAAATTGATTAAAAATACAAAAATTGGGATGATTATAATATACTTTCACAAATTTTATTTTTATATCATTTTGAAAAGAAATATATCTTTTCATGTTCATTAAATAAAAATTCAATTTTCAATAAAAATAAGTATTTTCTCTATTCAATAAAAATTTAATCTTTTCATAAAACTGTAAAATAATTGAATGTAATATAATATAAAATTTTGATTGTAAAATTTGATTTAATTTTGGAAAATAAAATTTATATAAGTGGAAAGAATTAATTTAAAAATAATTGTGCAAAACATGATGAAAAAACTATTTTATGGAATATGTATTTTTTATGTAAAATGTGATTTATCATTAATTATTGGTTTATTACTCTTTATATAAATTATTTAAATTAATATAGATAGATAAATAATATGTAAATTGTAGTTCAAATATTCATCATTAGGAATTGTCTTAGTTAATTGATACATGAAAACTTTATATATTTAATATGCTATTTAAATAATTGTTTTCATGTATGAAAATAGATTTATAAAAAATTCATTAAAATACATTATTTGAATGAAATTAATTAAATTACTCTAAAAAATTGGTAATATGTATCCTTATAAAGAAATATATAATATAATCATACATTAAATTACACAATTTAGTGAATATAAATTATAGTTTTCTGAAAATATATATATTTCACTATTCATATGAAAAATGAATTTTTAAAAAATATATGAAATTTTCACCATATGAAATTTTGGATATGGGAATTTCAAAAATTGTATCATTTTTATATGATAAATATATTGAATGTGGTATAAATTTATTATATCATCTAAATAGAAAAATTAATTAAAATCAATTTCGAATAAAACATATTATTAAAGCATAAAATGATGTTATAGAACAATTTTGTATTTAATCAATAGTAATTAGTTATAATGTTTTATTTATTAATCCCCTTACATATATCATAGTTAATTTGATCATATTTATACTAGTTTGATTAATAATTACTTTACAATTTTCTTATTAGATAATAATTTTATAATATTATAATGAAGTTTGTTAAATCTAATTGTTTCACACAACACAAACTATCAATGAAATAAAATATATTTAATGATAAACATATTCTAAAATATTAGGGTGTTACATTCTACACCATTTAATAAATTGCATCCTTGAATTTTTTACTTCTTCCTTGTGAGTTTTACATTTTAAAATTCTTTCGGGGAAACCCCACAATGTAAATATGGTTAATAAAATTTCCTTATAGAAATATGGAAGGGTAAATATTTAGGTAATGTAGAATAATAAAAAAATTATACATAGGATAACAATAGTGGGAAAATGAACATGGACATGTAATTGAGAAATGACATCTAAGGACTAAAAGAGAGTGATAGACAACATGCTTAAGAGAAATTTAACCACCACAAAGATGAAACTTTGTGTTGGGTAAATACAGCATTAAATCATTAAAATGATTTTAAATATATATAATTTTTAATTCATGATAAACTCCATAATTTTTAAGGATTCATTTAATACTATGATAAAGAAACGACAAGAAATATTCATACTTGATATAATTTTATTTATTAGGCCAATTTTATTATTTAGTTGTCCATTGTTTGGTTTCTAATTAATTTCCTACTTTGATATATAAATTAACAAGATGATTTTTTATGTCCCTAAAGAACTAAAAATATACCTCAAATGGATCACATAATCCATAAAAGGATAAAAACATATTCCTCATATCTATAGGCATTGAATGAAATAAAAATCATTAGAACAAGGTAAGATAATTTCTATAATGAATAAACATTCATATGAAATATTGTCATTAAAATCCAAATTCTCAAAAATAACATCCATGTTTTAAAATAGATCATTTGATGAAATAATAAGATTAATTTTTTCAAAATACTCCTAAGAAAATAACAAACCTAAAAAAAATACGGACCTAATCACATATTCTTTTGTGGATTAATTTTTAATTTCTATCCAATGAACATTAGTCACTAATAGTTTCATATACCTAAAAATTTATATTACCTAATCAAATATTGTCCCAAATGTTCTAATAATTTCCATGAATAACTTATATCCCCATGAATCCATGTTAATATCATATAAGTTTCCAAAATATAATTCAATCATTATTACTCAAGTAAAATCACATTATATAATTTTCCCAAAAATATACCTATTATTGATTCATTAAATAATAAGAAAAATTATTTCCATAATAACAAGGTCATCATATAGGAATGTGGATGGTGCTATATCCTTCTATCCAATATAGGGTTTAAGCCTTCCAGGCTTGCCCGATGAGAAATTGTGTACTAACTAAAATGATTCTAATACCATTCTTATAACATCTGTAATACTATGGCCACTATAAGATACCAAACATTTCTAGTGATGATATAGGATCATTTACAGGTACTGTTTTCTATTTTTGTACTAATTTATTAGGTTTTATCATGTGTTCTTTTGGGATAAAATATTCTTTTTTGAAGGAGTGGAAATGCACGTCTGCCACATGATTTTCCCAACCCGTGTGGCCATCTAAAAAATCATGAAAACACAAACTAAGGGTATTTTTGTGGATAAAATATGGTTTTAAAATTCTTTATCCCTATTAAATGTAATGATGCACCCCCCAAATAAAACAGGCGTATGGTTTGGAAAACCATGTTCCCCTTCCCAGGAAACCAAATTGTCAGCATTAATTTAAAATAATATTTTAAACTCCCAAACCCTTATTATTATTAGTAAATCAGCCCTTTATCTACCCTAAATTTTTTGTCTTATTTTAGGAGGCTCTTGGACTGATTCCAAGTCCTCTAAAGCTTTATTACGGATGATTTTCTGCCCAAATTAATGATCTACAACTCTCTAGGTAAGTAAATCTTGTCACTTTTGTTTTCCATCATCATTCTCATTCTTATACAATCATTTGAAGTGATTTTACCGATTTATATTTATATAAATATATTGGATTAACAGATAATGATTATTCTAATATTATTTATTATATTGGATTCATGATCACTTGGTTTATTGTGGTTTCCACCTTTCTATTTCAATTAGGGAAATTTTCATTAGGAAAATTATCATCAAAAATTTAAGATAGGTGGTGTAAATTGAAAATCCAATAGTCTTGGATTCCAACTACTTGTATGAGTTATGATGTTTCAATTAGAATAAATTTAAATGGAATCATTAAATTAGTAATTTAAAGGATTAATTAAATTAAGTAATAATGAAATTAATTTAATGTAATATCCACATAATTTTGAATTGGGTAATTTTCAATATATTTAGAATTCGTTGAATTGTATTAATTAATTTGTCAAATAATTAGTAGATATTTCTTAGATTATGAGAATGTTGAATTAGATTAGTTTCATTAAGAATTCATGCTGAAACATTTTTTTCATTTTTCAATAGTCGGTTTATGGGTTCCTGATACCCGTACAAACAGCCCCCAAAATCAATAAATCATATTTAAAGTTAAAACCAAAACACATCCATTAAATGTCACGCAGAACACCTCCAGACTTGATCCCATCATCACACATTGCCTTCATTGTATCTCCATCACTGTAGGTCAAACCATTACACTACATCGAATCACGCACATCATCCCTGTCAGTCACCGGTGAGACCATTTGAAGCGTCGTCACTGGAAATTCGATAACCATCACCACGTGCCACCGTTCACCGCAGGAAGATGCCGGAACCATAAACTGACGAAGTCGCCAAAGCACTGTCAGACCACCACCTTTATCCCATCCACCGGAGAACAAACCATAATGCATGATCCATGGCATGTCTCGAACGAACTGAAAAATTATTCATCCGCTTCAACCGGATCACTTTTGAGCTTCACCATCATCCTTTGTCAACACCGACAAATATCCAGACCAATAATCAAGACCTAAGTGGCCAAGAACTACCGGACTAAAATCGCCGAGAAAAAATCCACCTCCAGATTGAAACAAAATAACATGAAACAGACTTCCCCAAACCAACAAAACCAACTCAACCTCAAAACTGCACCCCAAAAAGAATCAAGAAACCCTACTCAAACATTAAAGTGAAGAAGCAACATAAGAAAACGTCCATCCTCTACCTTTTCCACTGTCGGGAAATGCATCTGCCAATGCCTGACCCCATTCCGCATGCAAAATGTAACATAATATATCCGCACCAAAAACCAAATCACGAGAATTGGAAAAAAATGGGAAGAAAAAACATCACCATGAAGAAGGATCCGGAATGCCAAACCACGCCAGTAAAAATCTTTCGAAAACCATAATCAAATCGCATCGCCTCCGTCACGATCTCTCTCAGAGACCTAAACAATCACCTCGCGCACACCGATCTGAGAAAGAAGCCATGACGACAACTCTCAGACAGAAGACGTTGGGTCATTGGCCGCAGGTGATACCGCACCTCTGTATGAGGAAAGGCCAGCAAACGGTGGGAAAGGCGGCCGAGCCCACAAATTCACCATGACACCTCCACTAAGAGAGGAGCCGCCGCCACGAGACCGCTAAGAAGGAGCACTAAAGGAGGGTTGAGGCTGACCTGAGGAAAAGGATACGAGCAGCAGTGGCAGGGGAAACCCTAGAGATTTAACGGCCCTTACAGGCTCATGGAATAAGTTTCTTTATGAATTAATTAATGGAAATTTATGATTCTAAGATTGGATTAATTAGTTGTTTAATAAATTAATGGAATGTTATGGTTGTTGTATTTATTGAGTAATGGGGTTAGTGAATTGTTAAATTAATTTATTGTGTAATTGGGTAATTATTATGAATTAATTAATTGGTCTATTAATTAATGGGATATTGGGATTTCTGGTTTGGATTAATTAATTGGTAATTTGTTAAGGTTGGGGATGAAACCTCTTTTTATTATGAAATAAAATTCCTCTTTCAATCTGAGTATAGGGAAACCCATTACATAGATAGTAGGCCCAAGGGCAAGTGGCCCATAAACATGGCTCGAAGCCCAGCGTTATGCCTGCATCATCTTGCCTTCGTCACTCAGTATTCACCATGTCTATATCACCACCCACATCATAAATCCCCATGTGGCTTTAATGGATTCAAATACATGTCCTTTGGATATATAATTAATGGGTTTACCACTCAAGAACCACCCAAACCACAGACAATAATTGAATTAATTAATGGGTTAAATAGTGAAATGTTGATAATTGTATAATAATAAATTTTCATATAATTTTTATGTGACTAATGTATTGATCATGATTTTATTTGATTATTGAAATAGAAAATCATGATGTAGATTGTGATAACAGGGTTAATGTTGATTGACCGTGATTAATGTGATATTATGATATTTGTAATATTGTGAAAAAAATTATATTCATTTGTGGGACATGATCTGCTACATCACAATAACATACTGATAAATGGGTGAGGGACATGGTATGCTACATCAAAATCACTATTATATTATTTCTTGAGGAATGAGTGTCAGATATGGATTTCGGTTTAAAAATTCCATGGTGTCCTAGTTAGGGAGACCTATTTCCAAAATGTTGGCATTGGGCCATGGTTCCAATTTTTCTTTATTTTAAATTTAAATTAAATAGAAAATGAATGTCTGTGTATTATAATGAAATTTAATTGAACATGTATTATGATTCAGGCTCCATCATGGTTCAAAGTATGTACTATGATTTTGGGTTTCCTTGAGGACATGGGGGTTTACATGGTTATATTAAAGAATAATAAATTTGATAACTATTTACATATTCATTTTAAATTATTCTATATACAACTATATAAACTGTTTTTGATTTGATATTATTTTAGACATCATAGGTGTTGGATTACTGAGTTTTACTAACACCCCACTTAGGCTACCTAATCGGTACCATAATAGACTTCATGTTTTAAGATATGACAAGGGTAAAGAACTTATGTTTGATATATGAGTTGAGAAGGAGAAAAAATGAGGGAACCTTACATGGTATCGAGACCCACTTGGGAGTTGTGAGGGTCTTTATATTGAGGTTATGCATATTATCACTTGAAACATACTTGGCAGAACATATCTACTATTTTGGTTTGGATATTGTGTTACTATTTTAATCACCATGTTATACTGGTATTGTTCTTGTAATAGTTATTATTTTGGGTACATTCTTTTATTTCCACTGGTGTATTAGTATGATAAATAGGGTATAGTCCCTACATGATTGATATTAGACCCTTGAATCTAGTAGGAATCCTCTAGTATATGGGGAGGCACTTTTAAGGTTGCGTGACTAACCGGCTTGTGGAACCTATGTGTAGAACCTAGGCTAGGACGTCCCAAAGTAGTATCAGAGCCCAATTTTATTTTCTTTTATTTTGACTAACTTTATGGATAAGGTATAAATGAGACTAAGATGAGTCGATACTTTTTTATGAGCTCATTCATTGGATTATCTACCCCATGTATGTGGGTAAACCCATGTACACATGGTGTGATTGTTGTCATTGGTGTTTTCTATTATAGTTTATGTTATTTCACATCGAGTGATGCACTTATTATGTGATGTTTTCTAAATTTTATAAGATTTGACTCTAACCCTGGTATTTCATTATAGTTGGTTATGCATGAATCATTCTTGTAAATCTGTATTATTATTGTGACATGAATCATTTTAAGAAATTCACATGAAAACATTTTTTGGGTATGTTTTAAAACATTGAATTTTTTCCATTATTGTGAAATGGAATTGATAAACTGTATAATATGAAATTGTAAATTATAAATGATGGAAAATTTTAATAAATGGTTGTATAATGATAAACGTGAATTATGAGATTATATTAACCTTTGTTAACCTTGATCTAGATGTGGGATGGTTAAGGGAATGGACAGAGCCTTTTTTATCGTGTGATAGGGTTTGGAGGAATGAATTTCTTACAGATTTTGAGAAACCCTCTTGTTAAATGTGATAAGGTTGGGTTATGTGTCCTATTATGTATTTTTTCATTTTAGGGATATTCCTACATGATTATGATTGATTACAGGAAGATATGATGTTATGGATGGAAATGATCCTCCAACAGCAGAACCTGAGGTAGCGATAGATCTTGGTGATGAATTTAGAGAGAAGTTAAGAGATAAATTTTCTATCTTCATATATTTTTGGAAAATGGCGCATGGTTGGTTTTGAAAATCATCTCTAATCTTACATGAGAATTCTAGTTTAAGCACCCTCTGATGTTTTGTTGGGAGGGTTGTCTTGAGGTAGCTGAGTTTTGTGTAGTGCCCATACAAACTTTACTAGGCCAATTGGAGACTCATAGTGAGAATAAAGTAAAATTGGTTGCTTACATTTTATTTGATAAATAAGACCATTGAGGGGAAATAGATAAATATGATGGATAGAAAGAAAATATGTTGTGGTCGAACTTTCAGGATATGTTCTTGGAGCACTTTTACCCATAGACATTCAGGAAGGATAAAGTAGTTATGTTCCTAAGGGTGACTCCAAAAATCATTTTTGTTATAGACTTTATTTCATATTTAAAAATTTGTTGTTATTTATTCTAGATTTTACAAGAGATGAGGCTATAATGGAAAAGTATCATTAGCATGGGATTAAATGTGAAATTATATCCTATGTAAATATCTTTATGCTATAATTTTTTTCAGAAGTGGTGGATTAGGCACTTAATTAAAAAGGGAACCTAAAGAAATATTATTGTGGAGTACATGTGGTTTATTCAGGATGTTCAGGATGAAAAACATTGAATATATAGAATCAAAATTATGATATTATTATATTGAGTAGTGGGAAGCATAGTGTCTAAGGATACAGATCAGTTACATCAGAAATTTCTCGAGTGATCTTCCACCAGTGTTGTAAGTCGGGTAACTTTCATGGATAATTTCCCTCACCACAAGTAAATTGGTGATATTTTTGAATGACACGTCATCATAAAAGGTTATAAAATAATCCAAAATTGATAGTTAAATATGGATAAGAGAGTCAGAACAAATGTACCAGAATGGGATATTTTACACAGTATCAGTATGGAAGCTGGATTTCTACTTTCCATGGAAGTATAGGTTTTTTATAAGGTGATTATGGGAAAGAGCATCTGTATTATAAGTGTGTTATATCTATGTGTAAATAGACTACATCATAGGGGAGGAGGACATGATAGTTTCATTCCAATCAACAAACACTCATGGTTAGCAAGACTAGACCATCGAGTGTTAGAGGTACTATTATTATAGATTTTATGCTAGCTAGAACCTTATTTAATACTAATGTCTTTTATTAACATATATCTAAAAAAATTGAATTGATTGACACTGATGTTAGATTTTGTGAGCGGGGAGATGAAAATAGATAAAACATTGTGAGTATGGTCATGAGATGTCTATTGGTGCAATGGGTATTATCTCGAGGTTGGGGAGTATTATTTTAGTTTGGATATTTACATCCTTGACATGTAGTTGATTGAAAAAATTATGTGTATATAATTTTTAGTATCATAGTAATAAAACATATATTTTTACAATTTGATGGTGACAATTACTTCTCATAAGGGTGACAAATATATTCACCAAGGAGACTGGGATATTTGGTCTGGCCATGTAGGTCCAATTACTCTGCAACATGGGGAGATCACCACCCAGGTTGTTTTTTTTGCGTGATTATGGAGGCGTAATGATGTATGACTTTCCACCCATAGTCAATCAACTTATAGAGGTAATTCCAAAATACTTCTCATGGATTCCTTCTAATACAGATTTGGAATTTACAATTGAATTTATTTCAGAGGTAGAGAAGGTTTTTTTTCCACCATACTGAATGTAACCAATAGAGGTTAATGATATAAATACATATCTTGAAGAGTAGATAGATAAGGGTTTTATCTATTTGAGTACATCTCTTTGGGGTTCTTCGGTATCTATTTTCTAATAATGATGATGAGACTCTACGCTTATGTCTGGATCACTAGACATCAAACCAGATGAATGCAAAGAACCAATATCCTCTTCCACGTATCGACAATATATTTGACCAGTTGAAGGGATCTTGTGTTTTCTCCCAGATCGAACTCTGATAAAGGTATCGTGAGTTGAGAGTTCGATCATATGATATATCAATTAATTATTTTAGAATAAGGTATGACATTTAGGGTTTTTTATAATTTAATTTTGGTTAAAAATGCTCCTATTGTGTTTATGTCCTTGATGAACCAAATCATTCAACCGTACCAATATCAGTTGGTGGTAGTTTTTTATGATGGGATATTAGTGTACTCCAAGAATCATGATGATCATTCTCAACATCTTAACATTATCTTGAGTACACTGATAATGACTCATCTATATAAAAATCTATCTATGTTTCAGTTTTTGAACTATTTGTTACACATCATGGGTAACATCATCTTGGAGGAAGGTGTGTTAGTGGACCTAGAGAAGTTGTAGGCATTGGTTTTTTATGATTATCCCTAGGATTTTTATGATATCCATATCTTTCTGGGATTAGAATGATATTATCGATGGTTTAAACAACAATTTTCCTATTTGGTAGAACCACACTCGGGCATGACAAAAAATGGAGAAATTTTTGATTGATCTAGAGTTTATGAGAGTGCTTTCTAGGAGCTGACAAAGCATTTGAAAACAACACCAATCATGATACTACCTGATCTAAGGGAGGAGTATACATTTTTTAGTGATGTATTTGGGATTAGTATTAGAAAAATTTTAATGTAGGGAGATTGATATCTGGTATATGGTTCATAGTAGTACATTCCACGTGATCAAAACTACACTATAAACAAACCCAAGGTGGAATTATTTTTTTTATTCTTGGAATTTTTGGGGAGATTATTTGTTGGGAAAGAATTATACTATTTATACTAATCACATCATATTAAGGTATATATTCTTTAAATTAAATTTGAAACTCTATCAGTAGATGTGAGATGAATGTATGAAGTCATTTCATTTTGAGTTAACATATACATCTGGAAATGGATATTTTGTTGTTGATGATTTATATTGGAAAATCAGAAATTTTTAGTTTATTATTCTAGTGTTGATTTGAAAATGATGAATTTTCTAGATGAAATACATCTGGTCATTCAGGAATGTCAGGAGCAGATGAATATCATATATGCTTCAGTGGAGTGTACAGTTTTGAGACGTGTCATGGATATGAAGTGTGAGCATTTGGAATTTTTATCATTGATTAAAATACTTGAACATCAGAGAGATACCTTCATGTTTTTACATATATTAATATTAGATAATCATTGTGAATAATCTTATTATTATGGTAATGAAAAGGTGGGAGGACCTGATGCATCAGATTTATTCCCCAATGTGGGTGGTGCATCCAGGTGTGATAGAATTTTACCATGATATATGATGATAGTTTTGGTGGCTGAGAATGAAAAAGGAGATGTTAGTGTTTTTACATGATCCAACACCTTTCAACCATTAAATAACGTGAGTCAACAACCCAATGGGTTTTTAAAATTGTTTCCCATTTATGAATAGAACTGGGACACCCTAAGAATGGAACTTGTCATGGGTATCATAAGGATGACTCAGAATAATGACTATTTTATTAATTTTGGACTGGCTGATAAAGGTACAACTTTTATTACTGGTGTGGGAAACTTTATTAGAGGATCATTTGTGAGATATGTAAATCTCAAAAATATTCCATCTACACAGGGTTCCATAAATTACTGTTTCAGACTGAGACATATGTTTTACTTATACATCTAGCTAGGCTTAAGGATTGTTCCTAGTATATAGGTTCAATTGAGTATGATGTTCCACAAATATAATCATGAAAATTGTTAACAGACTATACTAGTTATTATGGATATTCTTCATGCTTGTGTCATATAATTTAGTGGGTCTTGGAAAAACACCTTGATTTGGTGAAGTTCACCTATAAAAATTTTTATCGAGTAACTATATAGTTGGAACCATATGAGGTGATTTATGGTAGGATATAAAGATCTCATTTATGATAGATGGAGCTAGGAAATTCAGAGATGTTGGTACTGAGTCTCATGTAGGATATTTTAGAGCTGGTTAAACTAATTTGGAAACATACGGATATATATCTGAGTAGGCATATGTTATATGATGATAGACATAAACAACCACTAGAGTTCACAGAGGGTGATCATGTGTTATTTATAGTGTCTCCAAAATTGGTTCACCGTATTATGTGAAGATAGGGAATGTTAGTGTCTATGATGGTTTGACCATTTGATGTTGTGGAGAGGATCAGGCCAATGGTGTACCGATTGGATTTTCCATAGAGGTCTAGTACAATTAATGAAATATTTCATGCATCACAACTTAGGTTGTATCACCCAAAAACATATGATGTGATATAAGTTGATTTTTTTGATCATGAGACTAATGTGTCCCTTTAAGAGTATCTAATACATGTTTTACATCATAGTGAGAAACTATTTCATGGACACACCATGCCAATAGTTCATATATTATGGTCAAATTACTATAATTATGAGGAAACAAGGACGTGAGGAGAATATTTGTAGGCAAAGGGGACAAATAATTTTGACTAAGACTCTTTGATATGCTTGGGAGTGTAACTCATGGAGAAGCTATTATAACATAAGGATATTATAAGATCTTGAACTTTTCTTGAGATGAATCGAGATCATTTATAGGTATTATTTTGGAGTTGTTTTGAGTATAAGTTGATTGGGTTTTATCTTGGGGAATTTGGGTGAGAATATGATGTTTTTTGAAGGAGGAGGGTTTGTTCAATATTGTCACATGATTTTCCAAAACCATGATCCAAGCATAGAAAACTGTGAAAACACAAAAAAAGGGATTCCTAGGGATGGTGCACAATTTTCCAAAACATGTGTCATATTTTGATAAATCGTGGACACCCCCACTATAAGAAGGGAATTGTTTTCCAAAATGTTCACCCCTACCCAGAAAACTGTTCACATGGTTTCAAATATCCCAAAAATTATATTTTACATCTACGAACCCCCAATATTAACCCCAAATAGACCCTACATAGACCCTAAATGATATAACTCATTTTTTGAGTTTCCAACATTGATTACACCCCCTTATGACCTCAAATCATGATGATTTATAACCCATATTGAAGATTCACACCACTCCCAATAAATGAATCTTATCCCATTTGGTTAACTCAGTCACTCTCATTCTTTACCTATCCTTTTAAGGGATGTTTTCCCCTATTGGATTTAGATCATGTAATGGGTTCGATGGATCATGATCTTTTTGATCTAGTTTCTAGTATTTGATTCATGATCTCATTATTAATTTTGGTTTTGACATTTCCATTTAAATTTGTGTAAATTATGATGGGAGATCTCTCATCACTAATTTGAGGTATGTTTTCTAAATTATAAATCCCATAGTCCTTAATTCTAATTAAATGAATGAGTTCCAAAATTTTAATTGGGACAATTTGAAATTGATTCATTAATTGAGTAATTTAAATGACTACTTAATTAATTGAATAATGAAATTGATTTAATGTAATTTCCATGTAATTGTGAATTGGGTTATTTTTAGGGAAACTATAATTTTTTTAATTGGATTAATTGATTTTTGAATTAATTAATGTAGATTTTTGAGATTATGAAATTGTTGAATTGTATTAGTTAATTAATAAATTGAATAATGTAATTTCACGATTGTGGGATTGTATTAATTAGTTATTGAATTAATTAATGGCTTGTTTTGATTGTGGAATTTATTGATTAATAGGGTTACTAAATTTGTAAATTAATGGATTGTGTACTTGGATAATTTGTGTGTATTAATTAATTAGTGAATTAATTTATGGGATATTGGGATTGTGTATTTGGTCAAATTAATTTCTGAATTAATTAATTGGTTAAATGGTTAAATTTCGATAATAGAATAATAGTGATTTTTTAAATTATTTAGATGTGGATAATGTAGTGATCATGATTTTCGTTGACAGGTGAAAGAGAAAATTATAATGGAAAGTGTGATAATAGGGGTGATGTTGATTAACCCTGATTGATGAGATATATGTCATTATTTGATATTGTGATATAAATTTCTATTCATGTGTGGTACATGGTCTTCATCATCAAATACCATAGTGATAAATTGATATTCATGCATGGGACATGGTCCCTTACCTCAAAATCCCACTTTTATGATTTCATGAAAATTTTGTGGGACATTGACTGCTGCTTCAAAACCCCACTAGGTCCTAGGCATAGAGATCTAGGCCCAAAATTTTGTCAGTAGTCCATTATTCCAAATGGCTACATTATAATCTTAAATTGAATGTATAATGAAATCTCAGTTGTTATAATGAAT
Source organism: Viscum album (assembly GCA_963277665.1). Lineage (NCBI taxonomy): Eukaryota > Viridiplantae > Streptophyta > Magnoliopsida > Santalales > Viscaceae > Viscum > Viscum album. The sequence goes on along the minus strand of OY728132.1, from coordinate 369,409,255 downwards.
TGTGAATTGAATATGTGATATTATTTAGAATTTGACTTGGGACAAACAGTTTTAGTGATTTCATGTGTCCTTAAGAACTAGGGGGTTTATGTAGATATTTTAATGGATATTAAATGTGATGACTATTTAGATCTACATTTTACATTATTATTTATACCAAATCACACATTGTTATTTAATGGATAATGTATTATATGACATGGGTGGTGGCCTACTGAGTTGTATTGAAACACTACTCGGGATGTTTGATCGGTGTCTAAATTGACATCAGGTTTACAAAACATGATATGGGAAAAGAACCTATTTTAGTGGGATTATTTTGGATGGTTCATGGATGAGGGAACCTGACTTTGTATCGGGACCTGGTTAAGAGTTATCAATGTATTTTTTTGGTTTTTTCATATTGAAACTTGATTCATACCTTCCATATCATATCTACAATTTTGGTTTGGTTATTTTATTCATGTTTTATTCATCATGTGATTCTTGTATTGTTTTTTTTTAATTATATCTTTTGGATATTGTTTATTTATTTCATTTGGAGTATTCCTCCCATAAATATGTTATTGTATCTCCATCATTGATATTGGACCCTCATTTCTAATGGGTAGCCTCTAATGTATATGGAGGAATTCATAAGGTCATTTGACCAACCTGCTTGGGGAACTGGTGTGTGGCACCCAGTTTAGGAAGTCATATTCTCCATACCCAAAATAACCTTAACAATCAATTAGAATATAAACCATGATGGATATCAATTACTTAATTCTTAGGAAATGGTAATTCTACCTCAAATAATACATCAATTTTAACCGAAAGGATATATATACCTTGTACTAAAACAAGATTTCCAGAAAAGAAATTAATCACATTAAAATACAAAAACATTCAACCACAAAAGTGGTGTATAATATTGTCAACATATGATCAATATTAATCTCACAATTCAATAGTGGTATCCATAACTCTTAATTTAATGAACATTAAGAAATATATGCATCCAACATTAACACAATACTTGTATGTTTCATCATACATATAAAAAAATATTATTTTTAAAAATAATTCTTTGACATTATTCATGAATCCAAATTCAAAAATAAATCAATAATTATATTTTAATGACTAACATGGAATAAGTTCTTATTTTTTCCATGAGATTACCCTTCCATTGAAAATTATACTAGTAAAATTCCATTTTTCCCCACTTATAAGACCTTTAAATATTGTTCAATTCATTTTTATAATCCCATATTTAAAAAAAATCTTTTTCAATTGACACATTATCATGTGTTTCTCTGTCTACATTTTTTACATGATGAAAATTGGGCTTATTTAATGTATGTTCATTTCAACATGAAATTTCATAAAATTCCATCTTATGTTTATTTTATGTGTTAGGAATCTTACCAATGTTTTTTTATTAATCGTATATTATGATTTATGGTAATGAATAATCACAATAATCTTCTCTCCAGTAATCATCAAATATAATTTATCATTATAACTGAATTTTCCATGACAATAAATGGTGAAATGACTCATCCTAGTCCCATCCATTGAATAAAAAAAATAACATAATATGAGAAACTATAATCATAATGTAAAATCTCATTATCATGAAAAAAAAATATAGGATGTCTAAATCATGAAATATTCTTTTAAATACATGATTCCTTATGTTATACCGAGGTAATTTATAATAATTATTCAAATCCATCATGATGGTTCATAAAGTGTTTGTGAATTTCAAAAACATATCCCTTGTGAGTGTCAAACCAGGTGTACCATAAGAACCATTATTGCGGACTTGGTGATAATTTATTCCAAGCTTAATACACACTTTTTAGAGTTATTACGCCAATGTAAACCCATTCTAGAAACATATGTACATGTATAGTATTGATAGATACATAATTGTTAAGAGACCTCAAACTCCATCACATATGAAAATTCATGAACATTTTCATATAATGTGAATTATCATTCGATGTATCCCTTGGATTCTCATTAATGTTTTTATATCCTAATTTTAAGTATCAACTAAACCTATCATTCGATATAAACTAAAATGACTCTCTATTTTCATATAGATATATTATATCTTATTATATTAAAATTCATTTTATTATACAAAATTACACTAATAGATTTCATATGTTTAGTGTCCTTTTAATGTTGGGTACACAGATAACTGTTTCACAATTGGAACTACATCATCTTCCCCCATGTTGTTAGAATCTAGAACCCTTCTTAGAAATATCATACATAATACCTTTACCCATAACATGTTGAAGGGAAATATAAGAACGGGTTATCATAAATGCTTAGTAAGGGTAAAAAAGGATATATCGTTGATCACATACGAATAACATAAGAATAAGTATATCTGTAGAATATCATTACATTTGAAAACAATACCCTGTATAACATAGTTAATAATGTTGAGTCATGTAATAAATCATCGATATCCATATGACAATAATCCTAATGGGATCAAAGAGTATAATATATAAGAGAATAACACAAGAATAATAAATTATTTTTTGGCATGAAAATTATTGGATAAAATATTATTTCAAGGATACCCACTATAACAATAAAGACTTATTAGGATTGGGCTAACATTATGGTTACATGCTATTGGATTGGTAAAACCTACAATGTACCATATTTTGGGCCTAAGATAACCTCTAGTGAACCCTCCTTTATTTATAATTATACATGTAACAACATAATATTTTTTAAAATTTTTTTCTTTAAAATATTTGATTTATTTTAAATCATCCATTATTGAAACAACCAAGTTTAAAAAAATCATGATACAATGATGAAATGTTTTTATTTAATATGAAAGTGGTAACCTATCGATTAATTTAGAGGGGTTGAATATGATTAACTACTTATAAAATATATATAACTGGTATACATAAAATAATTCTTTTGATAAATCCATATCAAATAGTCACTCAATTTTTATTATTTCTTTTTAAGCTTCAAAATACATCTTCCTCAAAAATGATTTATTCATTTTTATGATAAAATAATATAATTAAATTATGATTTATATATTTATTTTATTGAAAAAATAATAATAAAAGTTTTGAAACAAGCATATAAAAATCATATTAGGGTTAATATTTGGGATTTTTTGAAATATATTGATTTCTTAGTGAATATTTAAAAATAATTATTTTTATTGAAAAATATATTTATATTTAAAAAAATTCACAAAGTACCAATTTTTTTTCTAAAACAGGACAAAAATAAAATTAGTTCTATTATATTACTAATAATCCAAATATATTAAATAGAATCCATTTTATGGATGAATTTTGTTATGAAAACATTTTTATTCCTGAATGAATTTTTTCAAAAATATGATTTTATTTGTGCTTTAGATATTTAGATTAATGTTAATTTTTATAACATATAAGAATTTATGTTGATGTAATGGAATTAATTTTTCAGTTCATGTAGTTTAATTTATCTTAGGAATAATTGTTTATATTTTTCTGATGAATTTAAATTTATTGTGAATTGAAAAAATCTATAGTTTTTATGATTTAAAATACATTATAAGATATCATTAAGAACTAAAATGAACATACAAAATTATGAAAAATCTTAAATGAATAAATTATTATACAATAATAAAAATATCATACACATTTAACTCAAAATATTAATTTATAATTTATTCCATGAAAAATATGAAAATAATTTTCAATGTTGACATAGAGCTTATAGAGCATTGTAAAAGTAAAATTTTGTAACCTAAAGAAAATATTTATTATATAATAAGTCCTTATTAAAATATTTTTAAAATATTATTTATTATGGAATATTTTTATTGTATAAATTAATTTTGGAGTTATATAACAAGCGGCTTGTCCAAATTCTTATGCAATGCTTGGGAAAGGCTGGAAAAGAAAAAATAACATATCAAATATGTTTTGATGTCATAGATATGAGTGAAAATGAATGTAGAATTAATATAAATTGTTCTTTTTAGAATAATAAACATAAATTAATCAATTAAATTTTTTATATTTTTTTATTATTAAATAAATTCCTAAAATTATTGAACATCCCCGACATGATATTTATTTAATTTATTAATAAATAAATTTAATGATTTTAAAAATACTAAAACAAATATTGTTTCAAATAATTAATTTATCCAATGAAATTTATATATCTATATAAATGTTTTTAGAATTTTTAAAATATTATATTTAAAATCCCTCTTTTTTGATGTTTTTGATGTCAAATTATGTGAATTGTTTCAAAAATGATATTATTGATATCGTATCTAAATAAATTTTTAATAAATTATTTAAAAATAATAAAACTCATGAAATAAGAAAATTTTAATTCATATTGTCAAAAAATTCATTACTATTTCATTTATTGGCCAATTTTCACCTTATAAGTAAAATAGTACAAGCATTAATATTAAAAAAAATTGTCATAGTTAAAATTAAAATTGGATAAATAAAGCTTAATAAATATGATATTGTTTAAAATAAAACCAAAACATGTATGAATACCATTATTTTATTGGATTATAACTATATCTTACATTATATTTGAACACTTTTCCATATGGGTTCATTCTAATAGATAATGAATTTATTATAATTTAATATTTTGTGTAATTTCTAAAGTGCCCCTCACATTAATTATAAACGAGAACGACCTTTCACTCTTATTTACAACACCTTGAGCCTTAAATAGATACCTAAATAGTCAATTTATCTTCTCTAATTCCCTATCAAAATCCTAGGGTTTCTTGTTTTTTCAAAAGACTAACCCTTTAGAACATTATAGGATATTTAAAAGAGAAATTTCAATGGAGAGGTTCACCTTACCAAATCAGTTTCTTTTATACTCATCTTTACCTCCACCAAATATATTGATTTTATCATAAAATAATAAAATTTTATTCCAAACTATTCTGAAATTTTTTTATTATTATTAAAAATTCACCAGCATACACCCTCCTTCACATCAAATGAGACATGAAAGTATATACCGTTTAGAAGTACAACTTATCATCTCTGTATAAAAATAAAATTATATCTTCATCACCACATTTTATGAATGGGTATTATGATTGGTTTATGATTTATATATGTAATTTATAACATAATTATAATTATGAAATTATAATATAAAATCTAAATACTTACAATCTAATCCATTGGAAAACAACAAATTTGTTCGTGCGTACTTGTGGACTACCTCCTACCAAAAGTGATATGATTCCTTATCCATTTATATTTTTACAAGATGGTAATGGGAATGATTTTATAAATATATATGATACATATGGAATTAAATTGATTCTATAAATGTTAATTAATATTTACTTTTCTTTCATTCCATCTATTGAAAAATGAAAATAGTGTTTATGCATATGTATAGCCTACCATCTCTAGGAATGGTGTAATTCTATTTTATATCTCTATGTTTTATAGATGAAATTAAATTTTTAAATAATTAATATATATTAAATATATCATGATTAGTATTATGTATATTTTTGAACAAATATAAATTCCCATGGAACATAACTACTCAACTAAAACACTCATGAAAAACTGAAAATTTAACTCTTGGAAATAAATTGTCTTGATTTAAGCCTATAAGAAATTATTTTTCATGATTATGTGGTTTTCCTCTATGATTATCATTACTCGCACTTTGATTATTGTTTTTATTCAATTGATGGATCCCAAATGAATCAGGTGAAACATGAATGTGATGGACTATTTAATGACCATCCTTATAATAAAATAAATGGATTAAAAACTATGATCAAATAACTTGTTACTATGTTCACTCCACTCTCTCACGATATTGGTGGAGACACAGATTATGTTGAACTTATGATAAAACTAGGGATGGATTAACATGTTATAGATATGTTTATTTGAAAGTTACCACCATTTTCTTGGTTCTTCTGGTTGAGTAGTTTCTTAGAAATGGATCAATATGATGGAAAATATATTCTCCAATCATTAGTGATGATAACATAAAAAAATAGTATATGTTTTTCATTTTAAATGTGAAGTAGATAAATAGTGGAATCTTTTTATAAGGTCAGGTAAGGAGGAGTGAATTGCAATTATGGAATAATATGATTTAAAAAGAATATTTTTCAGTATGTAATTAACTTTTATTATATGTACAAAAATGGATAATGACTTCTGTGATGTTCAATATATGGATAATGTATCAATTATTACCCTTGAGCCAAATTTTCAATACTTTCAATGAATTTGTCTGGTTTAATCATCAAACGTAAAATAGATGTTGATCAATTATTCTATGTTCTGAAAACAAGTATACGAAAGGAATTAGTGATAAGGGACCTCAAAATCTAAAATGAAATTTTTAAATGTTAACTAAAAGTTGAACTAGATGTTGGAGACCCTCATGGTTCTTATGATAATAAGATGAAGATGGAGCTTCATGGTATCCCATGTTTTTTTTCACAGAAGGGGAATAAAAAGTTTCACCCCCTATTTTCCAAATATCTGTACTGTAGCACTGAAGTAAATACCTAAATGGAATAAGAAATTATCTCCAGTGTGGGAAGCTTTAAAATCAAAGAAAAATGTCATAGTGATTAAATTAAGTATGCCAGTGAAATTAATGGAGAGATATATAAATAGACAGCACCAATAACACATCAATAATATAAATGAAATTATTTTGGGCACTATGAAAATCTATTCCATAATCCTAGGGCTAATAAATATAGTAATCCATAAAACATATATTGTCAAATGAAATAGGGTAAGATTATTAAATAAAAATTATTGAACAAAATCATGTTAATTTGGGAAAACTTATCCTTCACTCTAGAATAAGGGATTCCATGATGACATTTTTATTAATATTACCTATGAAAATATTTTCCTTTATTGAAATATTTTGTGGTATTGATTATTGATCAGAGCAACCTATATAGATTCCTTATATATTTCTCAAATAAATAAATATTTTTTTATATATGTTCAGACAATAATCATCTATCATATAAAGGAGGAATACATTCATCCAATATAGATATTTTTGGATAATATAAGTAATTATTTAAATAATAAGGGGTTAATTATCTTTTTTAAGTATATATCATTTTATTATGACCATTTGGTAAATGATTATTAATCACTGGTGAATATATGAGAGATGTGTATACATTTTGGTATAATTATTTTGGAGTGATTAATATTAATTTTTGTTTATTATGAAAGGAAATGGTATCAAATCTATTTTCTGTTTTGAATTTGGTTAGTAATTTTTTTGATGATTCATAACATTAACTACTTGTGGAATGGGTTAAGTTGCAATATGGGAATTATTTTTTGAGGTTAATGTGTGATTTATCATCACCTATACTTACAATTTTGGTTTTTTTAAATATCCATATGCTAGTATAATGACTTATGTGTCTCAGGATTCATTAAATGTTATTTTGGGAATACAAAATTCATCTTGAATATCCATATCCTGGTGTAAAAAAGGTGGTTGAAATTGATCAAAGAACAACCAAATGATGATATTTTCTAATATTACATGGAATGAAATGAAGTGACTTTAATTAACTGATGTATATTTCCAGATAGTAATATAATCCTTAGAATTTACGAAAAATTTACATTGAAATAGAAACACAATATGCTTAAATTTCTTATCGGTAAATTAATGTTTTTTTATCCATCAAGTATTTACATCATTATGATGGATAAATTTGTGATTAATATATAATTTTTAATTTATTTTAACCTTTTTGATAATTTTTTCTCATCCATATACATATTATTACATGCTACATATGTTCTATTATTTGAAAACCTATTTTTTGGTTGCCTTCAAACATGAATTTCCCTCCTTTTAAGGGGGTGTTTTATTAATATTAATTATGATGTGAGGTTTCAACAAATAATTTTTTTCAAATATAAAACTATTGATTTCGGAGAAAATGTTAAAATTGAAAAGAATTTTTTATATGTGGGATAGTGTTACACCCTGATACATTAGATAAATTTCATTGATAAATAATTTTATTTAATCGATACCATGTCTTACAGACAACGTCGAGGGTAATCAAACAGTAATACACTATTATAGTAATATTATTTAATGTGATCGTTATAATGTAGACATTAATTTGGAAAGTATAAATATGATTGAATAATATATGAAATATATATAAATTTATCATATAATATAAATTTATTGATTAATTATTAGGAAATAGTAACTCAAATTTTAGTAATGTTATCTTATACTTTAAAAATACGTCTTCCTCAAAAATGATTTTATTATTTTTTGTGAATAAATTTTATACTTCATTTCTAGAAAATTAAAAAAAATATCTATTAAAATTTATAACGTTTTTAAAATAAAAATATAGTATTTATATTTTGTGGATGTTTTGGGAATTTTCTTAAAATATTGATTATAAAGTGAATAGTGATAACCTTATAATTATATTGAAAATTTTATTTATGTTTAGAATATTTTTAATGTAAAAAATTATTTATAAATGGATTATGAGTGAGATTATTTATACAATTATTTGTATTACACAGATGGTTACATTATAATCTCTTTTATGTTTTAATTTTGTATAAAAACTTTCTTATACATTAAATGAATTTTTTTTCAAAAATATAGATTTCTTTATGTATTATGAATTCACATTAATATTAATTTTTTCACTTATAAGAAATTAATGTGATGAAATAGAAATTTTTTGGGTAAATAATTTCAATTGTATCACAAAATTTATTTTTTAAAATTTTAATGATGAAGTTAATTTTTTGCTAAATAGTAATAATATAATAGTTTTTATGAAATTTGGTTACTTTTTTGATATCTACATAACCTAAAAATAATATAATAATTAATGAAACTTATTTAATACATAATTTATGATATAAATATTTAATTATAATAAAAAAATTATAGAAAAATTATTTATCATTTATTCCCTGGTAAGTAGGAAAATAATTTTCTGTAATGACACAAAGCTTACACAGCATTGGAGAAGTCTAATTTGGTACCATTAAGACACTACAAGAGATGAAAAAAGTCATTTTTAGAATTTATTATCAAATAATAATTATATTAGATATATTTTTAATTTATACACGAATGTGTAGAAATATAAAAAGTGGATTATCTAAATTTTCGAGCTATGGTTTCTCATGGATGAAAAAGAATAAATATCATATTTAATAAATTTTCATGAAATATATGTGATTTAAAACATATTTAATAAATATAAACTTGTATTTTAAGAATAATAATCATACATTAATAATCTTAATTTATTTTTTATTTTAGTTATTAAATAAATACATTAAATTTATTAACAACTCCAACACAATAATTATTTTTATAAATATAATAATAAATTAAATGGTCTTAAAAATAATAAAAATAATAAAATATGAAATAATTAATTTTTCACCTGAATTTTATAGATTTATATATGAAATAGTAGAGTTGTTTTAAATGATTTTATACAAATTATCCATTTTAATTAATGTATTTAATTTCAAATTAAATGAATAGTTTGAAAAATAACATTATTGATATTTTATCAAAATAATATTTTATTAAGTTATTTAAATTCATATAGATGATGAAATATGAAATTTTGGATATCGTATGGTCTAAAATATTATAAATTGTCCATTTGTGTTCATGTTTTCACCATATAATTAAAAAACATTTAATTTTGATAAATTTGTTACTATATTTAATATTATAATTTGTAATGTCAAGGTTAATCAAAATTATAAGGTTTAAAAAGACACCAAAGCGTGACCTTATACCATCAGATTATGGAATTATAACTAAATCCTACCTTATAATTGAATAATTGTCTATTTGAATGTATTTTCATGAGAATGAATTTATTATAATTTAAACTTCTGGGAAATTCCAAATGTTTCCCTCACTTTAAATATAAAATCATCTATACTCCCTCACTAATTTACACCACATTGTTCATTATTGCGTAAAAAAGAATGAAAAAATGATCTTCCTAAATTAATTATATTTTCTATAATATAATTACTTTAGTTTATAAATTATTACTAAATATTATTATAATTATGAGATCTACAATATAACCCTCTCTCTCCCCAAAATAGATGTAAAACTATCACTCGTGCGTACATACGACTTACTATCTCCAAAAATTATTACAATTAAATTTTCATAAACAAATATAATCAATGGGTATTATTATCGGTTTTATGTTTATATATTATATTTATGGAATAATTTTTTATTTCACTATAATATAATATTAAAATGTATACCATCCAATCCTTTAGGAAATGATAACATCCATCATGTTTACATGTAGACTACCACCTATAAAATGCTATGTGGTTTTTTTCATTTATATTTTAATTAAATGATAATGAAACATAATTGTTAGTATAATTTATATATATAGACGATATAATAGTGATCCTAAAAAGGGTAAATAATATTTATTCTATTTCATTCTACTTTTTGAAAAATGAAAAGTGGTTCCATGAATATATAAGACCATCTGTCTCTATAAATGGTGTAAATAATTTTTCTATAACTATTTATTATGGAGAAAATTAAATATTTACATATTTAATATATATAAATTTTTATCATTTTTTATATATTAGATATTATTTAACTTTGATAAATGTAAAAGGGTTGGAACTAGTGAGCTGAAATACTCTTGATAAACGAGACAATTAACACAAAAAATGATGATTTTAATAAGTGATGATAGAAGTGGTGTTGAAATGTTATAAAGGGATCATATATCTTATTATAATTTTAAATTAGAATATTAATAGAATTATATTAAATTTAAATTCATTATACAGTAGAATGGAGTTCTTTATATGAAATGATAATCCAAGGTAATATTTTTATTATACAATATCATTCTTTATCAGTTTTGATTATGACTATTTATATGATGATGAAATTATATGATACACCATTCAAGAAACTCATGAATCCTATTATAAATTTGTTATTTATTTAAAATATATAGTCTTCTTACCTTTTTATTGACTTATATACTATAGAGACAAAAATATAGCTTTTGGAAAATCAACTTCATTTCTCTATTTGAAAAAATATATTTATTTATACACATTCATGTTTCCAAAAAATGTTTTAATTAATCTTTTTACTATTCTACTGTGATTTTTCAAATTCATTTTCCCCATTTTTTATATAAAAAAAATTGGATTGAAAATAATATTTTTATTATTTTCGGAATGAGGTTCTTTTTGACATTTAAAACAAATTTTCGGAAGGAATTTTTTATACATTATATAGAATGAATAACTTTTACCATTATCATGACTAATTTTTTCATTGAATATATCTTTAAAATTTTACACATTTCTATTCAAATAATTAATTTTCAATTATAATTAATTAGATATTTTTTAAAAAGTGATTTAAAAATTGAATGACTATATTTTACATGATTTATTCCAATTCATCATTCAAAACTATTTTATATCTAAGATGATATTATTTGATACTAATTAAGTATTACTAAGAAAACTATCCAACAATATGATCCTTATACCTTGCCAACATGGATTATGATTATTATGAAAAGATGTTGATGAGTCTTGTTCCCTTCTCCATAGGTTATAATTTGATGAAATGATTATGAAATATATTTATTTTAATGAGTTTGAAGATGATGAATGTTTTATGATATTAGAGCACACATATGTATGAATTTATTTTTTGATGGGTGGGACCTATATATATTATCAAATAATTAGGTAAATATTAATAAATCATGAGGTAAATAATTTATATGGACACCTAATTTAATGTTCCCAATTTTATGCATGGACCTAGTTCTCATTTTCATAAGATTATTCCTAGACCCATATTTGATGTCCATAAGGTAATGAATTGATATATTTTATTGTTAATATGTTTATAAGAGGGCATGATTTCATGTACATAACTGAAATAGTGGAATTTTTTGAATTTATAATTTTTTCAAAATATTAAAGGTTTATGTGTATTCCAAAATTCCATGACTTTTTCTAATGTTATGATATCATGGATCTTGTTATTTTATAATTTTATGATTAATGTATTATGAATTCATGATTTTAATTCCATTAATGATTATTGTGATCTATGGAATTTTGGGTGTAGATTTCAAATGTCAATATCACTTTCTCACACCCTTATGCTCATGTTATGCATCTACGATCCTTGATATCGTTCGTGTTTACCCTTACTGAGAATTTGAGCTAGCCTTATTCTTATATTAATTATCCAAGGATATGAAGAACTTTTTTGGAAATGATATGTCTAAAAAGGTTGATATTTATTAAGAAAATATTTGGAGATGATATATATAATTTAAAAACCATTTTTTATGTTTCCATGTTTTAAAATAAACTAGAACAATATAATTATAGTATGGATCATTATTTTTTGTAATTAATATTCATATATTTAGATATAATATCTAATTATGAAAGGTCTAGGTCCTTATAGGATATACTCAAGTATAACCCTTTTTTATTAGGATAACCATCTCTGTACCTTATTTTTTCAGGCATTGGATAACATCCGGTGTGACATTTGAGATCATAGAATTTAATCACTACCCAATGCATTTGAGGTATATATTTTCTCAGTACCACCCATTAAATAATGAAATTATTAATTATTTCTTCTATAATATCATAAGACATTGAACATATCATAAACCAATGAAAAAATTTGAGTCTCATAATATTTCATCGTATAAAAAGTAATGAAATGGATTGGGATTCTTATTCATAACCCATGTAAAAGAAATAAGATCCAAAATTATTTATTCACAATCATAATAAGAAATAAAAATTTATAATAAGTATGTTATCATTGGTTTATATCCGCAGTAGATTATAATTATTATAAGTAATTCTTTTCGTAGTTAAATATAAATTCTACTAAAATATCATTAAAAACATTTTTAATAAAAAATCATTTCCACTTTGAAAATAACATTTCCAATTATAAAACATTGAAAAATATTATAAAAAAAATTTACATTAAAAGAGAATTTAAAAAACATTAAATGTGATATTTAAATAATTTATAATAAATGATAGTAGGAAACATTTTTCATGTTATACACCTTAAAATAAAGTTTTCATTCACATTTTTAGGTTAAAACTAAATTACACATTGATCGGAAAAAGAAAAGATGTTTTTCTTTAAAATATTTTTAAATAGTAACAAAATGATACAAATTTAATTAATCAATCATGTTTATAATATTAATTACCATATTTAATATATTTTTAGAAAATATGCAAAGTTAACAGAAATGATTATCAACCAAAAATCTAAATAAAGTTGTTTTCCATAAAAACTTATTTTTTGTCTCTTGAGTACATAAAGAGAGAAAAATTAATGGAAAATATTTATTACCAATTAATGAATACAATAAAATAATATATTGGTTTTCCTTGAGGGGTATATCATATATTTTCATCACTAGAAACTTAATCATAAATATTCTAGATAATGGATGATATTATAACATCAAACCCTTACCACTTTTTTGTCATTTGAATATGAGGCATCATGAAAGAAATAAAAAAATTGGATATAGACATACCATATTTTCTTAATAAAAATCATAAAATACATTAATGGGTAGTATATACACCATACAAATTAATCAAGTAGTGAATATGGCTTGTGTCCCATAGAAATAAAATTCCGACGAAAATCCCATTAAAATATCATATCATTAATGTGAGAAATAAATAATGAATCAAAATTTGTTTCATATTTAAATCCATATAAATATTTTGGAAATAAAACATAAAAAATTAAATATTATTATATTCATAATCATATTTTTTCATTTAATGTGAATAAGTAATTTAAACCAATGAAAATAAATTGACTTGCAAAATCCCTTACCCCACATCTCAAAATCTATCATACATATTAGAAAACCCTATATAATATTTAGAGTTTTAATATGTATATATATATTAAATAAAATAATCAAATATATTCTAAATTAAATTATTTAAATTAAATTTTTGGTCTCTCGTTTATTATATTTTTTTTAATAAAATCACAGTTTTTGGTAAAAACTACTTTGCATTTCTTGTTTGTTTAGGTTCAGTAATTTTTGACCAATTAATTTTATCACGATTCCATAATATCGGAGAAATAAATAATTATATTAAAAATATATATAATCGATGTAGATATATTTAGTGTCACCCATATAATACACAGATAAAGAAATGTATTTTAACATTCAAGGAGATGGTATGCCGTAAATAAAAATGACCATTATTTTCATTATTTTAAAGGATAGAAATCAATTATCTTAAATATTAATTAACCATAAATTAATAATTTAAATATAATGTATATCATATATATTAATTAGATATTTCCTTATTACCATCCATGTCAAAAAATGAATAACATGTCCAATCTCTTTATGGAGGTGGTATTCCGCAACCAGTCACGAGCACCATTATCATTTTTAATGAATTGGATATTAATATAGTATATGTGATATTATAATTTCTGAATTAAAATAATGAAGTAAATATAATATAAATATGTTATATCCGTCATTATTTCTATCTTTGATAGGTTTCTATTGGAAAAAAATTACATCGATTCACAAGGAGGCGGTCTGCTGTACTCCTGATAAAAATTTTCTTTTCACATTTGATGGAAGATGAGAAGAATGTAGGTTATTTAATTAGCATAATAACAAATAATTATTTAGTAATTATTAAAATTATTATGTCAATGTGGGTGAATAATATTTTCCAATGGTATAATAATAAATAAAAGAAGAACATATCATTAATAATTTTACATCTTATTCAGACAACATCTATAGGTAAATACCTAACCTCATACTAGGTGGATTTTAATCGATATATGTTATTTTTTTATTTAAATAATGGTATAGGTAATGTATTGGATATAACAAAAAGACTATTTATGTGTGAATGGAGAGGAGAGATGGTGTTATTTTATAAGTCAGGGAGGGGAGGCACATTGTCTTTTAAAAAAATCAAATATACCATCATTTTAGAAAAACAAAAAGAATAAAAAATAGACCATTATTGAACCTTAGATGGAATAAATATTAAATATATCCATAAGTTAGATATTATAAAAATTTTAAGTTTATTTTAACTCTTTTCACATTAGTTTAACCCCTTGTAAATCTATTTTAACCTTAACTATGGTAATATATTTTTATAATTTTTACTATTCGTTTTGAGAAAAAAATATTCAAAAAATATTAAACAATATTAATTATTGTGATTTGAATTATTTAATCCATTTTACAAAATTCAATTAAATAAATTTTAAAAATTGAATTTTAAATTAAACCCATATATTCAAAGAAAAAATAATTTTACTATGAAATTTTTTTCATATGTATAAATAGTTTTTCAATGAAAAAATAACATAAAAATGATAAAAATGAAGTAAATTTAAAGAATAACTATATATTTGAACAAATTTTACTTTTACATGATTTTCAAAAAATTCCTTTTTTATGTTATTTAAAAGAAAATGCAGTTTTTAATAAAAATCAATATTTTTTACTATTTACCAATAGATTAATCTTTTCATAAAATTATCAAAATTTCACACCAAGATAATTTTTTAGTTTATTTACCATAAATAATTTTTATTTTTTAAATACATTTTTAAAAGTTTTTCAAATTAATTTCAAAAATAATTTGAACAATGCAATGAAAATTATCTTCAGGATGATTGATTTTTTCGGGGAAAATATGATTTTACATTAACTCTACGACTAGTAAACTTAACTGTTTGAATTTAAATTAATATAAATGGATATATAATATGTAAATATATTTTTATACATTCTAAATAATATGACATTGATGTTAATAAAAACAGTAAAACCTTAGCCACTTTAAAATATTTTTTAGAAAAAAAGTAATTTTAAGCATACAACTATATTTATACAAAAATTTTGAAGATTGATTATTCTTGAGAAATTAATTAATTTTTTATAAATAAAGTGGATAATATTTCACATTATGTCTAAATAAAAAACATAATTAGTGATTAAATTCCATTATTTCATTAAAAAGGGATATTTAATAAAAATTTATATTTTTCTGAATCTACAAAAGATCCAATAATTTTCTTAAAAATATAAAAAAAATCACTCGAATATTTTTTTTGAGGATTATAAAATCATATTATTTTTATAAATTATTATTATTAAAATTGGTGCAACTAAATTATATTATCCACAAAATATAGTGAATAAACATAAATTTTTAATAAAACATATTTTTGAAGAATAACATTACTTTACTAAAAATTATAGGATTACTTCCTAAGAAGAAATAAATATATTTTTATTTATTAATACTCTCAAATATTATTCATAGTGAATTTAATACAATTTAAACCATCAACTTTAATGATTAGGTTATAACTGTAATATTTATTTTAATATATTTTAATATTAAAAGTCATTTAATTTATTTTTTAATTGGAATATATATAAAATATAATAATTTATATTAACCAATTTACTAATTATTATGTAGAAATAAAACTCTATAATACATCAAATATATTTAATTAGAATACATATAAAATATCTGGAAGTTAAATTCTTCCCGAGTAATAATAACTTTTCCCTAGAAATTACATCACTCTAAAGTAAGAGAATGAGGATACATCTAGTTTACCACATCCTTGCGTTATTACGTATCTATTCATAATTTATTACATGTTAAAAAACCATTATCAATTTTATTATTCCTATTCCATATATTTATATCTCTTTGATCCAAGGTTTTTACTGATTTTTTACCATATTAAATATCATTCTCCCGTAGTACAACCTCTGAGATAAGTGCACGTGATAGATCCATTATGTACATCCTCACAATAGATACTTGGGACACAACATGAACATGAGAAAATTTTAGTGGATGAACCTATTAATAAGATATTATCTCTAGTCGATAAATAATCTCTTTGGATCCAATATATATAGGTCTCACATGTCCATTGTTCTTGGATGTGACAACCTTACTTAAAATAAAAATTTATATGAATACATGTCACGAACCAGTCCGGGTCGACCCTGAACCGGTCACCCGAGCCGGTCCGCGACAAGTCCCGAGGGGCGTTCCCGATCCCCCCGGGATGGCAACCAGTGCCGGGCATTAAGACTTGATCGTTGGGAACGATTTCAGCCCAAAACAAAAGTAAATAGAACAGAATAAACAAACACTAACAGCGGAAAAGAAATAAAAACCACACAACCACGTACCTCCATGTGACCTCTCAGGTCACCACCCAACTAGAGAGCAACCTCGCTCCAACACTGAGCGACTCAAAACAGAAGACCTGCGACTGAAATGGTAAAAGATAGGCGTGAGCACAAAAGTACTCAGTAGGTGAGCCCAACAACAAAATCCCAAAGCACTGCCAGTAAATATAGAATCTACATAATCCAGGTTTGAACTATAATGTATAAAAGTAAGTTTTCACAATTCTTTACTTGAAAATCAAACACGAGACATTTCCCTTATTCCTTTTTAAAAGTTGGTTCCATTCCATTAGTTTTAAACTCATTATGATAAGCAAAGTGTTACATTTCCAAAACCTTACCCAAAGAGAATAAAACATTTTCATTTGAAAACCATTTTCCAAAAATCTAACAGTACAGGCTGTGAAGGATGACTGAAAGTAAACAAGGAGGGAAAACAAGTGCAAGTAAAGGTAAACAGGCAAGGAAAACCAAGTGCAAGCAAAAGTAAACCAGAAGTTATCAGCAATAACCATGGGTGATCCTGAACATCCCTAGAAAACCCCTGGACGTACTCGGGCTCAGACTACCTGCGGGCATGGTACTCCATAGTCAATAACCAACTGGCCGCCCTAACAGCCAACCAGTGGCACATCCCTCCTGGCCTGTCTGTAACTCCAGGGGGTACTAACCCGTCTAATCAGGGTTAGCAAGCAACCGTCACTCGATAATCTACAAGACGCCCAGGAACCCGTGGTAGTTTAGTAACACTGTGTAAGTGGGAGACCCTCGCACGCGTGACTCATCTCACCGCACTTGCCAACCCCTTACACGGACATCACTACACGACAACCCTCGAAGGGATGTCCCCCTGTAGAAATTCCCTCACAAGTACGTGTATATATATATATATAATCACTTCACATTTGATAAAGTGCCAACCGGGCCGTCATGTCACTTACATTTTGATCATCTGAGACTAAAGCGTTTTTAAAAAGGGATGACACACGCCATTTCATTAAAAACCAGAAACGCACTTAGAAATTTATTTAAGAAACTCAGATCAGCATCTTAAACCTGAAAGACACTGGTGTCACAAGTAAGAAATCATTTTCCAGGTTCCAAACGCACCCCACTTTTATCAAGAGCCAAACGGGCCTTTAAACACTTTTTGAAAGAATGATATTTCTCAAATGAAATCCAGAATTTTAATCACGCATCAAAGGAAAACATTTTTTTTCAACAACCAAGAACCACATTTAATGTTTCCAAAAATCGAGTTTAAAGGTCACACGGCACTTCCTCTAATCGAGGTTCAAAGAAAAACACCATTTTCCATAACCAATACGCCTACCATTTTACACACACCAAAACCGCTTCAGAACCCAATTCAACATGATCTTCATATTTCATAATGAACTCATTTAGTAGTATCATCAGGAAAACATACACAGTTAAAACCGAGAAAAAACTACTTCCACTGAAATGCTAGAAATAAGCAGATCAAACCACATTATAAGTTACTACTCAATAATACTTTTAAATTTACTGAAATCCAATAAAAGACAAGGAATAAATAAATTCTAAATTTAAAGGCGAGTGTGATGGGAGACCTACTTCAAAACCCAAGCGCGACGGTAAAAAGTTCTTGGAACCAAGGCGCGATGACCCGACGTGTGTCCGAAGCCACGTGATAAAAACCAACACTCTCGGAACTGAGGCGCGGAGACGGCAGAACCTCGGAAACAAGGCGCAGCGATGGCGCTTCCTCGGAAACGCCCTGCGCAGGTCCTAAAACAGTAGACCGTTAAACGGTCTCAACAATATTAATAACAGAATAATATTAATAATATTAACAAGGTGAAAATAATCGCGGTGATAATAATAATAATAATTATAACACAACATAATAATAATAATGATGTTATAATAATAACAATAATAACATAATTAGCATAATTATAATATATCAATAATAACAATAATAATAATATCATAACATTAACACAATAATAGGAACAATGCCAATTTAACATAATCATAATATATTAATAATATAATAATGATAATAATATAAAATAATGTTAACATAATAATATTAATAATAATAATATAATGACAATAGCATAATAATAATAACAATTTAATAATAATAACAAGAGTATCATAACATAATAATAATAATAAAAATAATATGATAATAATTAAAATAATAATAATTATATTAGTAATAATAATAATAGTAATAATAATATTAATAATATGTTAGTAATCATCATAATAATAATAATGATAATATGAAATGTTAATATCAATAATAATAATCATAAAAATAATAATAATAATATAAATGTTAACATAATTATAATAATATAATAATAATATAATAATAATAATGACATAATAATAATAATGATATAATAATAATAATAATAATAAAGTATTAATCTTATAACATTAATAATAATATCATTGTTAATATGAGAAAAAGAAAAAACACAAAACAAAACAAAATGTAATAAAAAAAAACACTTACAGGGGAGGGGTTTGCGGAGGAGAAGACCGGGCTGGGGGGGTTCGGCCGGAGGCTGGCCGGAGTAGGGAGGCCGGGATCGTGCGGAGGCCGGCCTGGGGGCGTCGGCGCGGGGTGGTGATGCAGGGCGGCGCCGGACGAAGGAGAGGCCGGAGGTGTAGCGTGGCCGGAACAGGGGGGCGCGGCGGTCGGGTGAGGCGGAACGGGAGGGAGTGCAGGGGAGAGGGCGGCGCGGAGCGGGGTGAGCCGGGAGGTGCGCAGGACGGGGAGCAGTGGCGCTGGCGAGGCGGCAGGTCGGGAGGAGGGTCGGACGGCAGGGGCTGCGGCGAGAGGAAGGAGGCCAGGGCGCGGCCGGTTCTGGCGAGGGAGGGAGAGGGAAGGGAGACCGGGTGTGCGGGACGGCGGAGGAGTCGGGACGGCCGGAGATAGGAGGGCGAGGCGGTTCGCGCAGCTGGGAGGAGCCGGGGCAGGCGCGCGGCGCAAAAGAGAGGGGAAGAACGGGGAAGAAAGAGAGGGGTAGAGAGAGGGGGAGAAGGGGTAGGCGGCTGGAGAAAAAAGGGGGGAACCGTGATTAGGGTTAGGGGAAGTTATAAAATATATATATCTATATAATAATAATAATAATAAAGTGTATAATGGTAATAAAACCTTTTAATATTAATATTAGTAAAACTTATAATAATAATAATAACAATAAAACTTATAACGCTAATAATAATAAAATAATCACAAAATTTATAATAAAATTAATGATAATAATATTAACATTAAAACTTTATAATAATAAAAATAATAATAACAACAATAGAATAATTAAATAAATAGTGAAATCTTAATAATAATAATAAAACATCAATGGAATAAAACTTCATAAAAATAATAATAATAATAATAATAATTAGAAAATTTATAATAATAATTATTTTTAAATCAAAAATTTAAAGTATTAAAACCATTTGAAAATAAATGTGCGCGGCGCGCGCGCGCGCGCACGTACGCACATATATATATATATATAGACATATATACATATATTGAAACATACACAAACAGATATATACACATATACCCACATAAACACATATATACATATATACCTATATATAAATATAAACACATAGATACAATATATATATATATATATATATGAACATAACTTATTAAAGTATATACATATGTATACATATACACATATATAGACATATATATATATATACACTTATACACGGAAAATAACCCCAACAATAGTAACTCAACTCAAATAGTAATAATAATAATAAAAGTCAACGTAAAAGCTTTAATATTTAAAACGCCGGGTGGACACGTCGTCCCCCGGGCCGAACGCACGACCATCGCCAGCGATGCGATGACCGTGCACCGGCGCGAAACCACCAACCACAATCAATCTTCGAAAAATTTAAATCGGGACCAAGAAAGAAGTAAAATAAAGATATCTGCGGTCGGGGTGTGACAATTCTCCCCACCACAGACACTTTCTGCCCCCAGAAAGTCACCAGGCCACTAGTCAGCCAAAAAACCAAGTCCATGCCCAAACAGAACTATAGGAACTGAAGAAAACTGAGGTTCTCGGGGATGACCTTACTCTACACAGGTCAAACCCGACCGATTCAAGAGAAAACTGGGGTCCGAGATCGAGGGGAGAACACGAAGGGGTTCTCCCCACCACAAGAGCTCAACTTGTGCAGAAAAGTTGACCATCTCAAAGGAAGACCCTAGAAAAGGGGGTCGACGCGGGAACTCCCAACCAATTTATACCAATTCTTATAAAACAATTAAAACCACACCTCCGTCTAGACATTAAATCCTCGACCAGAGTCAACAACCTTCAACACCAGTGAAAACCTATAGAAAACATTTGACCGACATCAAATTGGAGACATGATCCACCGAAGTCCACAAAACATAACCACATCGACAACATAACTAAAACGAGGTCAACCCACACGAGAGTCAAACACACTTTTAAGAAGGACACACGATTCGGAATATTACATTCTCACGACAAGTCCGCTTAGATTTATCATAGAACAAGTCCATTGCCACTTTTTAGAAAAACAACACATTTACATAAACCAGACTACTTGGATTATGATAGAACAAGTCCATGATAACCCCATGGTAAAACGATGAACATACAACAACGTCAAAACTCATCAGCAGAAAAACAAGTACTAAAAGATCTTGATTGTTCCACTGCTAACGCGGAACTCAAAACCTGGACCAAGGCTTCACAACCCTGGGGACTCCTGACTGTGCGCGAGCTTCACCCCGAGACTTGTGGCTGGGGCTCTGATGGCTGAAGCATCTTCTGCCTCACAGTCAGGTACTGACATTCTCCCATCACAGCTTCCTCTTCAAGTGACGCTTCTTGCAAAACTTCTGCAGATGACCCAGACAACCACAGCGATGACACGTCTTCGGAGGGTTGCGACAAGACGGCTTTAAATGCCCGAAACGACCACACTGAAAGCATACCATCGAACGATCTGATGAACTGGAAGCTGGGACCAAAGGGGATAACTCATTGGGGACAGGTATCTCTCGCGCCTTTTCCTCACCAGAGGGGGAACTCTTACGAACAACAGGGGATGCTGAAGTATTAGCCACCCGCACACCGGAAACCAACTCAGCCAAGAAAGCTTTCTCCACCAGCTTCTCGAAACAAAGGTCTTTAGAAGGGAGGACACGCTCCTTGATCTCTGGACGAAGACCTCCAGTGAAAAGAGAGGCCTTCATGAGCTCATGCGACGCTACCTCTGGAGAAAAGGGAATCAGTTCCTTGAAATGGTCAACATATGTCTTCACCGTCCGTTGACCTTGTTGAATATGCACAAGCTCTCTCTTTTTCTCCAGCTTCACTTCCTCAGGTACAAACCATTGGATGAAAACAATTCGAAAGACATCCCACGTCATTTCAACCTGCGTCGATGGTGGGGCAACCACCTTCCACTGGTCCAGAGCTGGGTCCTCGAACAACTTCATAATTGCACGAACCTTAACATTATCGGGAGTTCCCATCATTCTAAAGACACGCTCCACTTCCTCGAGCCATTCCACTGCCTCTAACGGACCTTGATCACCATGGAGAATAGGCAAAGTCTGAGAAGGACCAAAAACTGGGCCTGACTTATCTGAATCCTTAGAGACCTTTCTGGGCGGCATTTTCTGAGAGACATATAAAACACAAGGCCAAAACCAATATCAACCCGAAGCAACATCAATAAAAGCACCTTCATCAAAAACAGTCAGCTCAAAGACCAAACAAATACGAACACAATCCAAAATAAAATCTCCTCCTTAAAATTTCCTTTTCATTTTTGATTTCAAAACCACCCTTTCTCAAGATCACTTTCCAAAAACCAATCCACTTTCAAACCAAAACTTTCCAAAACTGTTTCCCATTTAAAACCAATTTAGAAAACAAAGTCAAGCCTTTAACTTCAAATACACACCCAGGTACTCCCATGACCCGTTTCACATGTCTTTATTCACATTCCATTCATACGTGCATCCACACACACTTTCCATGCATTCTCACACATGTGCAAACGTTCATAAAGAGGAACCGAGGTTTCAACCAAAATCATTCTTAACCAATTTCAAGCAAACAACAGATTTTCAAAACAAGAGATTTCAGTTTCAAAACCCATTTTATACATTTAAAGTCCTTTAAAAGAAACCAGTCAAATTTTCAAAAACCCCTTTTTTTCATTTCCAACTACGCACTCACACAGACCAAAACGAAAACAACATCCAAATTTGCATCAACCACTGAAATGAGGGACTAGTAGTCACGCTCAACTTGACGACATGGTAGTGGGCCATGTCCCAAGTCAGCGTCGACCACTAGGAGGAATTCAAACCATGTACTCGGACTCCACATGGGTCACTACTCCATGTGAAATCACGATGTAATGTCGGCTTGCCTCCATTGTCATCTCTCAATCCAAAACAAACCAGAAAAGACAAGGACACAATTCCCGAACTACCCCTGGTAACTCGAGGATCAGTGCGAGCAAGAGTTCGCGACGCTCTTCCCGTACCTACCCCTCGAGTTCCGACAGTCCTAATCTCCTTCTACCGAACAACCCAAATAACAAGAACCTCCCTCTGATACCATTTTGTCACGAACCAGTCCGGGTCGACCCTGAACCGGTCACCCGAGCCGGTCCGCGACAAGTCCCGAGGGGCGTTCCCGATCCCCCTGGGATGGCAACCAGTGCCGGGCATTAAGACTTGATCGTTGGGAACGATTTCAGCCCAAAACAAAAGTAAATAGAACCGAATAAACAAACACTAACAGCGGAAAAGAAATAAAAACCACACAACCACGTACCTCCATGTGACCTCTCAGGTCACCACCCAACTAGAGAGCAACCTCGCTCCAACACTGAGCGACTCAAAACAGAAGACCTGCGACTGAAATGGTAAAAGATAGGCGTGAGCACAAAAGTACTCAGTAGGTGAGCCCAACAACAAAATCCTAAAGCACTGCCAGTAAATATAGAATCTACATAATCCAGGTTTGAACTATAATGTATAAAAGTAAGTTTTCACAATGATTTACTTGAAAATCAAACACGAGACATTTCCCTTATTCCTTTTTAAAAGTTGGTTCCATTCCATTAGTTTTAAACTCATTCTGATAAGCAAAGTGTTACATTTCCAAAACCTTACCCAAAGAGAATAAAACATTTTCATTTGAAAACCATTTTCCAAAAATCTAACAGTACAGGCTGTGAAGGATGACTGAAAGTAAACAAGCAGGGAAAACAAGTGCAAGTAAAGGTAAACAGGCAAGGAAAACCAAGTGCAAGCAAAAGTAAACCAGAAGTTATCAGCAATAACCATGGGTGATCCTGAACATCCCTAGAAAACCCCTGGACGTACTCGGGTTCAGACTACCTGCCGGCATGGTACTCCATAGTCAATAACCAACTGGCCGCCCTAACAGCCAACCAGTGGCACATCCCTCCTGGCCTGTCTGTAACTCCAGGGGGTACTAACCCGTCTAATCAGGGTTAGCAAGCAACCGTCACTCGATAATCTACAAGACGCCCAGGAACCCGTGGTAGTTTAGTAACACTGTGTAAGTGGGAGACCCTCGCACGCGTGACTCATCTCACCGCACTTGCCAACCCCTTACACGGACATCACTACACGACAACCCTCGAAGGGATGTCCCCCTGTAGAAATGCCCTCACAAGTACGTATATATATATATATAATCACTTCACATTTGATAAAGTGCCAATCGGGCCGTCATGTCACTTACATTTTGATCATCTGAGACTAAAGCGTTTTTAAAAAGGGATGACACACGCCATTTCATTAAAAACCAGAAATGCACTTAGAAATTTATTTAAGAAAATCAGATCAGCATCTTAAACCTGAAAGACACTGGTGTCACAAGTAAGAAATCATTTTCCAAGTTCCAAACACACCCCACTTTTATCAAGAGCCAAACGGGCCTTTAAACACTTTTTGAAAGAATGATATTTCTCAAATGAAATCCAGAATTTTAATCACGCATCAAAGGAAAACATTTTTTTTCAACAACCAAGAACCACATTTAATGTTTCCAAAAAACGAGTTTAAAGGTCACACGGCACTTCCTCTAATCGAGATTCAAAGAAAAACACCATTTTCCATAACCAATACGCCTACCATTTTACACACACCAAAACCGCTTCAGAACCCAATTCAACATGATCTTCATATTTCATAATGAACTCATTTAGTAGTATCATCAGGAAAACATACACAGTTAAAACCGAGAAAAAACTACTTCCACTGAAATGCTAGAAATAAGCAGAGCAAACCACATTATAAGTTACTACTCAATAATACTTTTAAATTTACTGAAATCCAATAAAAGACAAGGAATAAATAAATTCTAAATTTAAAGGCGAGTGTGATGGGAGACCTACTTCAAAACCCAAGAGCGACGGTAAAAAGATCTTGGAACCAAGGCGCGATGACCCGACGTGTGTCCGAAGCCACGTGATAAAAACCAACACTCTTGGAACTGAGGCGCGGAGACGGCAGAACCTCGGAAACAAGGCGCAGCGATGGCGCTTCCTCGAAAACGCCCTGCGCGGGTCCTAAAACAGTAGACCGTTAAACGGTCTCAACAATATTAATAACAGAATAATATTAATAATATTAACAAAGTGAAAATAATCGCGGTGATAATAATAATAATAATTATAACACAACATAATAATAATAATGATGTTATAATAATAACAATAATAACATAATTAGCATAATTATAATATATCAATAATAACAATAATAATAATATCATAACATTAACACAATAATAGGAACAATGCCAATTTAACATAATCATAATATATTAATAATATAATAATGATAATAATATAAAATAATGTTAACATAATAATATTAATAATAATAATATAATGACAATAGCATAATAATAATAACAATTTAATAATAATAACAAGAGTATCATAACATAATAATAATAATAAAAATAATATGATAATAATTAAAATAATAATAATTATATTAGTAATAATAATAATAGTAATAATAATATTAATAATATGTTAGTAATCATCATAATAATAATAATGATAATATGAAATGTTAATATCAATAATAATAATCATAAAAATAATAATAATAATATAAATGTTAACATGATTATAATAATATAATAATAATATAATAATAATAATGACATAATAATAACAATGATATAATAATAATAATAATAATAATAAAGTATTAATCTTATAACATTAATAATAATATCATTGTTAATATGAGAAAAAGAAAAAAAAACAAAACAAAACAAAATGTAATAAAAAAAATAAAAACACTTACAGGGGAGGGGTTTGCGGAGGAGAAGACCGGGCTGGGGGGGGGTTCGGCCGGAGGCTGGCCGGAGTAGGGAGGCCGGGATCGTGCGGAGGCCGGCCTGGGGGCGTCGGCGCGGGGTGGTGATGCAGGGCGGCACCGGACGAAGGAGAGGCCGGAGGTGTAGCGTGGCCGGAACAGGGGGGCGCGGCGGTCGGGTGAGGCGGAACGGGAGGGAGTGCAGGGGAGAGGGCGGCGCGGAGCGGGGTGAGCCGGGAGGTGCGCAGGACGGGGAGCAGTGGCGCTGGCGAGGCGGCAGGTCGGGAGGAGGGTCGGACGGCAGGGGCTGCGGCGAGAGGAAGGAGGCCAGGGCGCGGCCGGTTCTGGCGAGGGAGGGAGAGGGAAGGGAGACCGGGTGTGCGGGACGGCGGAGGAGTCGGGACGGCCGGAGATAGGAGGGCGAGGCGGTTCGCGCAGCTGGGAGGAGCCGGGGCAGGCGCGCGGCGCAAAAGAGAGGGGAAGAACGGGGAAGAAAGAGAGGGGAAGAGAGAGGGGGAGAAGGGGTAGGCGGCTGGAGAAAAAAGGGGGGAACCGGGATTAGGGTTAGGGGAAGTTATAAAATATATATATCTATATAATAATAATAATAATAAAGTGTATAATGGTAATAAAACCTTTTAATATTAATATTAGTAAAACTTATAATAATAATAATAACAATAAAACTTATAACGCTAATAATAATAAAATAATCACAAAATTTATAATAAAATTAATGATAATAATATTAACATTAAAACTTTATAATAATAACAATAATAATAACAACAATAGAATAATTAAATAAATAGTGAAATCTTAATAATAATAATAAAACTTCAATGGAATAAAACTTCATAAAAATAATAATAATAATAATAATAATTAGAAAATTTATAATAATAATTATTTTTAAATCAAAAATTTAAAGTATTAAAACCATTTGAAAATAAATGTGCGCGGCGCGCGCGCGCGCGCACGTACGCACATATATATATATATATAGACATATATACATATATTGAAACATACACAAACAGATATATACACATATACCCACATAAACACATATATACATATATACCTATATATAAATATAAACACATAGATACAATATATATATATATATATATATGAACATAACTTATTAAAGTATATACATATGTATACATATACACATATATAGACATATATATATATATATATACACTTATACACGGAAAATAACCCCAACAATAGTAACTCAACTCAAATAGTAATAATAATAATAAAAGTCAACGTAAAATCTTTAATATTTAAAACGCCGGGTGGACACGTCGTCCCCCGGGCCGAACGCACGACCATCGCCAGCGATGCGATGACCGCGCACCGGCGCGAAACCACCAACCACAATCAATCTTTGAAAAATTTAAATCGGGACCAAGAAAGAAGTAAAATAACGATATCTGCGGTCGGGGTGTGACAATACATTATCACCCACTTTAAATTCCATATGCCGCTGATGATAGTCTACTTAAATTTTTTGTTGAATCTGTGCTACCTTGATGTGTTGTTGAATGAATCTAACATTCTCTACCATTTCCTTAATAAAATCTTGTCCCTATTATAACAATCCAAACTTTTATAAATGGAATTTTGTTTTGAATGAATAATTTAAAAATTATATAATTTTTTCAAAGATAACACATTTTTTATTTTTCATTTATTATCTTTTACCATTATATATTATAGAAATAATATTTATATTATTCTTAAAATGACATTAAACAACATAACTATTACTAATGTAGACACTCTACTATTACCATTAAAAGTTTTATATATTTTAGGCTATAATAAAATATAATTGACACAAAAGAAAAAAGTAATATGCTCAACCAGTGGAATTGAACCCAATGAAGACCATTTGTCAGTGCATCTGAGGGAGATGGGAAAACATTGATTTTTTTTCATGAGAAATACAAATACAATATTCAACAACTAATAGTTGGGAATACCCTTTATGGGAGAATTTTTATAATATAGATATCATAATAAAAATTATGATCATCAAATAACCCTTATAATTTTTTTTCACATAGAAAACCCTTACAATGTACACTAAGGTAATAAGATCTTATGTATCCAAACCCTATTATTATGAATTTGTTTATTTTTTAGTTAAAATACAATATATTTTATAGTACCTTTTCATTATTAATATATATATATATATATTCATGATAATTTAATGAGTTTTGTAAAATTTTGATTTTGACATGAAAAACTGAAGATATATTTTTGTAAATACATAGTTTCTATTTAAAAATTACTTTTCATAATTCAATGTGCCAGGAAAATAATATTATACTAATGAGATTGTTTCATTTAATAATATTTTTTTAAATATAAGTGGTAATATAATTTAATGAAATATCATGTTATTTTTATAATGTTTATATTGTCGTTTGTGTCCTAAAAAATAATATTTTTAAGTAAATAAGGTATTTTATTTTATTAATGAAATTAATATATTTTAAAAAATATTTTTTGAAAATGAATTACTTTTTAAAATCGACAATTTTATATTATCCAATGGTGATTTTTTCAAAATTTACTAAGAGAGTCAATTTTTTTAGTATAAATAAAACATAATATAATTATATCATATGTATTATGAAATCATAATAGCCCAAAGGATATGTAATAAATTATAGGAATGGTATCAATGACCAATAATATGTTTTCCCTTTATAATAATATAGCTTGGAATTTATTTGTTTAATTTTAAAATCATATAATGAATTCTTCAAAACATACATTATATTAAATGGTTTTATAATAAATTATTTATAATCCCAAAAATATTACATTTCATGAAGGGAGTTATTTTAATACATTATTTAATTAAAATATAATAATGTTGTAAAAAATCATTTGTTAGAAACCATGAGGAAAAAATGTTGGACAGTTTGTGTTTTTTTTATTTCAATATATAATGTAAAAAACCTATATTAAGATATTAATTAACAACTGACATATATTTATCTATAAATACAATCTGACCCTCAAATTTATCATCACTCAAAAACAATTTATCATGAATTTACACTTCATATCCTTTCCTAAAATCCTCCAATCATTTTTTTGAGATAATAAGAAGATACTCCCCTACATTTAGTGTAGTGACCCAGCCCAAGATAGTTGGATCCAATGTCTTATATTAATAACATTTCCATTATTATAAGGATTCAATCCCTAAAGGGAAAATCAGTTTAGTAGTCTTGGTAAACCAGATATATAATGATTATTGTATAAAAAAATTAATAGATTGATTACAAACATTTATTTCTTTTAAATACATAAATAAAAAACTTCAAGGAAAACTCTAATACATCTAAAAAATCTTTGCATATTGTTCATTTTAATCATCTTGGATTGCTGGGGAAAGAAACATAATAAGGGTGAGCTCAAATTCTCAGTAAGGGAAAAATAGAGTGGAATCAATAACTATTCAATGAGAATAGGCAGTATGGAAAGGTAAATAAATGGAAACACATTCCACTCAAATAACTCTATAAGTAAAAATAAATATAGAATGGTATGAATCTAAAACAAATAACATTTAATCAATGATTTTAAAATGTAATGTTATTCATAGATATTTCAACGCAAAATCTCAAGGTTGAATAATAACTACAAATAAAATGATTACAATAATTTCTCATTGGAAGTTATATCTAAGGAACATGAAGACCTATTAAAATAAATATATATCCTCCAGATAGTTTAAAACTACATAACTACCCTATATTTAATTTTTCCAACTCGTTTGTCTCATGATAACCTATCTAAGCATCAAAGAGGTATATAAATTCCGTGATCCACCAATCATTGCATGTACAAATAATTCATCACATTGAATAATAAAAAATAATAACATTCCTTATCAAATATATTTATTGAATAAAGTATACAGATTTATAAATATTTCTATAAATAATTAAATAAATGCCATGGTATATAGTGTTTTTAGAATGTTATAAGGTTTAGGAAATAGTAATATCTCTGATAAATGAAATAAATAATTTTGGGGAAATTCAATGTTTAAGGGTCATAGGAGATTGAAATATTTTAAATTGGGCAAAAAATGAATAAAGTAAGTGAATGTGAACAATATCCTTAGCCAAACCTGTAATAAACCATCCATATGAAGAATAAGTATGGTATCAATACAAAAATACTAGGTGGAGTAAAATATAGGGTTGTTGTTGTTGATGAAATTAAATATTAACTTTTAAAAATATTACTGAGGAAATTATCCTTTGTATTTGAAAACCCTTTTAAAAATATTTTTCATGGAAAAAACGTTTAAAAAAAATTTAATTAAATATATTCCTTTTGAAATTGAGGATGAGGATTGAAATAAATGATGGTTGATAGATCAGTATATGTCATATGAGGTAAAAAGAATATTCCTTTTGTATATATAAAGTATAGAAAATGCCTCAATTGTAAAGAGACAAGAACATTCTTTCTAAGATATTGGTAAAAGAAAAAAGGGGTATTTTTTACCAAATCAATTTAAAATCATTTTTAAAATCATTTTAATAAAACATGGTTTTTAGGAGAAAACTGGTCCTCCGACCAAAGAGAGAGAGAAAAGTTGGGTTATTTTAGAATCATTTTATAAAACAATTATGTACCAATGTGTGGGAAAATGATACTAATACTTTAAATGGTCATTAATAAAGAGATATGAATGAAAGTGATTATTTAATAATGGTAATATAATTTCCTCGAATGGAAAATATATTGACTAATCCTTAGTATTAGTTTTTGAGTAAAATAATTGTAAAACATTCGGAGGTGTCCCATACCACTTCAAAACATTTTGAAATAATAAAACTCATGAAAAAATTAAATTAAATGAAATAATCAAACAAAATTAATGAAAATTAATTCATTATGTAGAATTTAAATTGAAATTTATACACCATATAAAATAAACTAGGTGAATAACAATAGAATGGTCCTCAATGAAATGAAATTGAAACAAAATCCATTACCTATAATTTAAAAACCCCAAAAGTGATGATAATAAATTGAAACATCTAAATACCATTAATAAAATATTTATTATGAAATTATATGTTAAATTGGATGAATTTACAACATATATATATATATATAATTAGCTGAACATAAATAAATTATGCCTCACAGAAATAAATGTGAGACAAAATTATTTATCTTGTGTTTTCCTTTCAGGTGAACATCCTTTAAATTAATGAATAATAAACTTATGATAACCTTATACTTTATTCTTAATCTTTTTCAGGTTTATAATTACATTTATTTTACTTATTACCTGGTTTTGTTCAACTACTCAATCAATTAAGTTTACATCAGGTGTTTTTGACCAAATATGGTTTGTGCATCAAAACAACTATCGTTGGTAAAATATTGTCATAGGGTTCATTGGATAAAATCTCTAGAACAATAACCATGAAATAATAATCATATATTTATGTCAAGTATATTTTTAAAATCAATCATAGAATATGGTTATGATGATGATAATATGTCACAATCATGGAGATGGTAGGTCGTACGTACGCATGAGTAACATTTCCATTTTTAAATAATATTTCTAAAAAGATGGTATGTAACTAAAATATTTCCATAATGATCATTATAAAATAAATATAATTTAATTTAGTAATTTATACTTATATATAATTATGTGGTGTAAAAGGAATCACTCCATGTCGAGGAGGCGGTAGTCCACACGTCCATAAATGATGTTATCTCTTTTAAAGTGTATGAATTAGTATTAAATAAAATGATATATATATATATATATATCTCCATAAAGGTAATTATTAAATTATTATATTATTTATTTTGTGTATGTATCATATTTTTAATTAAATGAATCATTTTTATGTTCTATGTTTACTGTGAATGAAACACAACGCTTTGAGGGGGCTGTATTCCACACATCCTCAAACGATGTTATCATATTTACATAAAATGAAAAGTATTAAAGTTAGGTATAATAAAAGGATTGAATAAGTATAAAAACACAATAAATATCATATATAATATATATAAATAGATTTTCCATCATAATGGCCACCATGAGAGGTAGTAATGGAAGAATGAACAGTCATCGTTTCGTGAGGTAGTAGTTCACCATCCACATAATCATTATATTTGTAACCCATTAGATATTGGTGTGTGTGAATATAGATTTAAATATCATCATAAAAACATCTTATTTTATTTAGGAGACTATTTTTGTTATTCAAAAATTTAATAAGGATATTTTAGGGTTGTATAATGGAAATGAAACAAGATAGATTGAGAAAAAACATTACCCTTTAACCGGGTAACTACTTTTGGTTTAAACCAAAAGGAATACGTAGAAGGTATTATTCCTAAAAATATGGTTCTAGGTAAATGGTGGTGATATTTGGAGGTCATTTGGGTAGAGATCTTCTGAACATAAGAGGTTTGAGAGTGTTAGGAATGGGTAGAGGTGGTAGCCTTTTATAGGTAAGGAAAAGGACTCACTTGGTATTCTTGAAAAGATGTTCAGTGTACACCTGTTATTACGTAATAGAAGTCATAAAAAACCAAAAATAACTCATTAATGGAAGGTTTATTTTTGATATATGTCCAGACAATGGGTGTTCGGAAAGTGGATAGGTCATTTGGGCCATTAAACATTGGGTTTTAGTCAACTTTAAATCTAATTACTCTTTAATCACTCAAATAATTTTAAATTAATCTCACTAATAATTTTTGTCAAAAATTAAATTTATCTTGTTAGACACAAATATTACATTTATTCAAGTGTTTTATGTTTTATTTCAATAATTAAAATTACTTATGTAAAAAAATTCAGATTAATTCTAATCTCACAGACCGAGGGATTAACTGGTTTTAGTTAAAAAATGTTCCAAAGATTGTTATGAATTTATATTCAATTTAAAAAAGTAAATTAATTTTATTGAAATAAATTTTATTAAAAAATTTATAATTGATCCAATTTTTAATTAAAACAAATTTATAATATAATTTAACATTATCAATTATTTAATCAAAAATGGTAGTTTGTAAATAAAACGTAGTATTTTCACTATTCACTAAAAATGATGTTTCTTAGAAAACTATCAAAATTTCACCCTGAGATAATATTAACATTATGAATTCAAAATTAAAGTTTATTTTCTCAAATTAATTTCATAAAAGTTTCAAAATTAATATTTAAAATGGGTTCTCTAATAAAAGGCGGAAAAATGTCTTAATAAAAATATAGTGTTTTACGTAAAATATTTTGTTTTCTCTTATCATATCGTTAAGAAATTTTTTAGATTAAGATCATGAATAATTTATTGAATATGTAACATATTTATTAAAATAATATCATTCAATTATTATAATTTATTTAATCTATTAGGGTAAAACTTATTTTAAAAAATAAAAATATTTTTCAATAAAAATATATTTTTTATATTCAATTGGTTCTTATATTAATTTATAATTAAATTTTAACCTATAAATTAATCATACATTTTTATAAACCATATATTTTTATAATTTAGTTGATACAATTCAAAAGATACTGTTTATATCTTATTATAATAATGTTTTAATTACAGATTGTTTCTCAGTAAGAATCGGTATTGCATATATCGCAATCCATTGAAGAATGTTGCTTTTCTATATAATGAAATATATAGGGAGGGTTCATTGTTTATAATTACGTACTCTAACTCATTGTCATTCTAATTTCAAGCTTACTCATTACTTCATGTGTCTAAATATAAAGAATATATTTTTAATAGTAAATATATTATAATGTATATAGATATTATATTACATTATGCATTTACTGTTACATGTCATACATGATATCAAACTCAATTTCCATACTTATGTTTTTAATGATTTCACATTCTCCCTACCATATTTAAATTCAGTCCTTGCAATTTAAACACAATTATGGTGTTAAATTGGTTGATAGTTTTTATGTTTGAAATCCCACATTGTGAGAAGGGGTTATTACTAGTCCTCTATAAAAGAGAGAATTTAATGTACAAAGGTCATAGATAATTTCCTTTAACTAGGTCTATATATAGGATAACATCAGTATAAATTATAGATACATATATAGAGGAAGAGATTAAATATTTATAGGGAGTGAATTAGGTCATCAATCACAATCATGTGATTGATCAATGAAAATTTTAGGACCTAAAATCCATAAACCTGTGATGATTTAGAATACAATTGGTTAAAAATAAATTAAGGTATTAGGGAATCATTTTATTTCAATGTCATTTTCCTAATGTTGGGTAATTATTTTACTAAACAAGAATAAAATTAAATATTTTTACTTTACAGGATTTAATATCATATGAATATACCTAACTTTTTGTTATTCTTTGATCAAATTTTAGTTCATCCCTTTACTCTCAAACATATAAATATCTGCAATAAAAAATTTTATGATTGAAGCCCTAAAAGAAACATTTGAAGGATCATATCTCCTATAAAAGAGTTAAAATTATTAGTATTTGTATTTAACTATCTCCCAAAATAAATATTTGTTAATTGATTAATTTCAAATCCTCAAAATTATTACTACTGATTCATCATTAATATTAACTAGTTAAATTGTTTAACAAAAAACACTGTCAATTAAAAAGTACATTATGTTGTTCAGTGGTTGGCGTGAAACCATTATTATCTTTCGGTCATGCTTCAAGTCCCACAGCCTTTCTAGATTTTATTGGCTGTCACTCGACATACATATTGTCATTTTCTAAAACCAAACTAATATAAATTACAAATATAAATATGATGAACATTCTTGAAATAATTTTAATCACTAAATATCCTTTTAACTAATGTTTTCATTAAAACCTTAATAAAAATATACTTCATCCATTTTATTTTTACATAGGTCATTCCTTGGTCAAGGGTTTATCTATAATAACATTTATTGGATTTAAAAACATCACACCTTATCTTTAATCTAAAACTCATTAGGTTTGACCTTGGTTACTTGTTATGTATCCAAATCATTCAAAATGGTTTGTAAATAGAAATTGTATTATCCCATACATATCCCCTAGGAGTGTCAAACTAGGTGAACAGTAAGGCTCGTTTTTGTGTAAAATGTTACACCAGGTAAAGCCTGAAACACCAAATTGGATTTGTTAGTACAAGATACATTTGTTCAAGAACCATGTCCACTTACATTATCCAGATAGGGATGTATTTCTAGGAAGACCCAAATAATCATTACTTTACCAAAATTATAGGGGTTTTATCTATACATATTTAAATTATACATTAGGGTTATGTTCTCAAATCTAGGTTTTCCAAAAATCTAGTTCCTAAGTTTACTATTAATATTCCCTTAATACCAACTATAGAGACACTTCCCCAGATAGTCCATATATGAGGTCTTATATCTATTACATTGGAATTATTATAAGGAATAAATCCCCGAAGGACTAATCATTTTAGTAGTCTTGGTAAACCAAATACATAAATGAGCACTATATTACAAATGAATAAATTTATAATAGAGTTTTTTTATAAATATATAAATAAACAAATTCTAGGATAACTCTAATCCATCAAGTATATACATACATATCATTCATAGTAATATTCTTGTATTTATGTGGAATAAAAAATAATATGGGTGATCTCAAATACACAGTAATGGAAAATAAAGTGAAAGCAATAATGATTCAATGGGAATAGTCAGCATGGAAAGGTAACTAACTCGAAATTCATGCCATTTAAATAAATATATAAGTAAAAATAAATACGACAAAGTATTAAACTAAAACACATTCCATTTAATCAATGAAATAAAAATTAAATGTGATCATAGATGTTTAATCGCAAAATCTCATGGACGAATAATAACTAGAACTAATAACAGGGAATAGATTCTTAATGTATGTAATTTCTAAGGAACATGAGAAATAATTACTATAATGAACTATCCTATGGAAAGATAAAAACTATGGATCAATCCTCTGTTTAACTTGGGAAACTATTTTGTATCATTAGAACCTATTGATGCATCGAGGAGAAATATAATGTATAGCCTCCACCCGTCACCTGATGTCCAAATCATTCTTCATATTGAGTAATACAAATAAATAATATTCCTTGTCAAATATCCATAATTAATAAATTATAAGTATTTATAAACATTTACCCAAATAATTAAATAAATATAAAAGTAGACATTATATGTAAATTCGTATGTAGTTTAGGCAATAATAATTTCCATGATAATTAAAATAGATTTTTTATGAAAACTGAATGTTCAATTATCACACGATATTTAATATTTCAAGGGGACTAACAAATGAATCAAGTAAGTCAATGTTAATACTATACATGAAAAAATCTATAATAAACGATCAGGAGAAAGAATAATGATTGTATCAATACAATAAATCTAAATTGGAGGAAAATATAAGGTTGTCGTCGTTGATGAAATATAATATTCACATTTAAAAATATTGTTGGGTAAAATATCATTTTATTTTAAAAAAACCTATGGAAAATAGTTTTCTTTGAAAACCACTTTTAAAAAAAAATTCATTAAAAATAAACATTTTTAAATTGAGAAGGGGGCTTCGAAGAAATGATGGTGGTGAGATCTATACATGTTGTACGAGGTAAAAATAATATTCCTTTTGTACAGAAAAATAAATGAAAATGCCTCATTCTGAATGTTAAAATAATATTACTTAAAATATATTGGTAAAATACAAAAACGGTAAAATATTCTTTACCAAATTACTTTAAAAATATTTTTGAAAGCATTTTAATAAAACATGTTTTTTAGATGGAAACAAGTTCTCCAACTAAAGATAGAAATAAATTCAGGTTTTCTTAAAAACAGTTTCTAAAAAACATGAGTACCAAATATTTGAAAAATGTTACTAATACATGAAAATGTTAGTGAATAATTAGAGATAATTAAATGTATTTTTGAAAAAATTTTATAATTTATTCTAATATAAATTCCATTAAAAGATAATTAGGATTAGTCCTGAGGAAAATAATCTTTGCACATTCGAAAGTGTCCCATACCAACATGATACATTTTTAAACCACAATCCTCATGAAAGAATAATATTAAATAAAAATATTAAATACCATGACGGAAAATGAATTCATTATATATAATTTCAATGGAACTATATACACCATATAAAATAAACTTGGTGCATAATAATAGAATGTGCCTCAATGAAATGAAATTGAGATGAAATCCAATACATATGAATCGATAAACCCAAAAGTGATCATCATAAAATGAAACATATCAATACCATTAATATAATAGGCTTCATGATATAATATTTCCATGCGTATGTATATACACCACATATATATATATATTAGGATAAATATATAAAAATTTTCCTCACGGAAAGAAAAGTAAGACAAGAATTATTTACCTTCTATTTTTTTGGGTGAACAACCTTTAAATTACTATATTATAAACGTATGTTAACATTATACCTACTTCAAAAACTATTTCATGTTTATAATTACCTTTATTTCTATTATTACTATGTTTTGTACAACAACTCAAACAATTAAGTTTGCATCCGGTGTTTTTGACCAAATAAAGTTTATGCATCAAAACAACTATTATTGGTCAACTTTGGTCACAGGGTTCAATATATAAAGTCTATAGAATAATGAACATAAAATAATTATCATATTTTTACAACATATATATTTTTGAAATAAATCATTAAATATGGATATGAAAATGAGAATATGTTATAATGATGGAAACGGTAGGTCGTACATACTCATGAGTAACATTCACATTTTTAAATGATCATTATGGAAGGATGGTAAGTAAATAACATCTTTCCGGAATAAGTATTATATAATAAATATCATATTACGTAATCATGAATACTTATAAATATATATTATTCATGTAAATGGAATCACATCATGTTGAGGATGTGGTAGTACACACATCCACAAACGATATTATCTCTTTTAAAGTGTGTGAGGAGGTAATAAAAAATAACATATATATATATATATCCTGAAAAAAAATTATTTCATGAATATATTATTTATGTTTGTTATGTATAAGATATTTAATTAAATCAATCCTTTATATGTTCTATTTTTAGTGTGAAGAAATCACAATGCTTTGAGGGGGCGGTAGTCCACACTTTCTCAAATGATGTTATCATATTAACATAAAATAGAAAGTATTAAAAGTAGGTGTAATAAAGGGAATAAAATAGTATAAAGAAATAAAAAATATCATAAATAATATATATAAACATATTTACCATAATAATGGCCACCATGAGAGGCGGTAATTGAAGAGTGAACTATCATCGTTTCGTGAGGCAGTAGTTCTCTATCCACAGAAACAATATATTAATTACCCGTTAGATGGTGGTGTGGGTAATTGTAGGTTCAACTCCCCTCACAACAACATACTAATATATTTAGGATAATTTTTTGTTCTAAAATAATATAATAAGGATATTTAGGGGTTTTGATAATGAAAATGAAACTAGAGTGATTGAGAGAAGACATTACCCTTTAATCGGGTAACTACATTTGGTTTAAATAAAAAAGAATCCATGGAAGATATTATGAACAAAGTAAGGATTCTTGGTGGAGATGAGGGATGTTTGGAGGAAATTTTGGAATATATTTTTAGAGCTTAAGAGGCCTACTAGGTGTAAGGAATTGGTAGATATGGTGGCCTTTTATAGGTATGGAAAAGGACTCACTTGGTATTCTTGAAAAAAAAGATAGTTGTGCACATATTTTTATCTAATAAAAATCATCCAAAACCACAAAAACACTTAAATAGATAGTTAATTTCCTAAATATGTCAATAATATGGTTTTTGAACAAGTTTCTAGGTCATTTGGGCACTTAAACTTAGGGTTATAGTCCATTTTAAAGTCTAATTACACCTAAATCATTGTAATACTTTTTAGTAACTTTCAGTAATCATGTTTATCAAAACATATGATGATATTATCAACCCAATATTTTTATAGTTATTAAAATATTTTATTTAGGATTTTCAAAATTTTAATCACAAAAACGGAAAAGTTATTATAAATGCTAATCTCGCAGACAAACAGATTAACTGCTTTTAGTGGAAAATGTTCAAAATACTGTTATGTTTTTATATTCAATTTAAAAAGGTAATTTGATTATAATGAAATTAAGGGTATTAATATATGTATTATTGATCATAATTTAATTTAAAAAAATTTATTATATAATTTATCATTAATAATTATTTAATAAAAAAGGTATTTTTTAACTGAAACACAATATTTATCACTATTGACTAAAAAATGGTGTAGTTTTTTGGAAGAATTTAAAAAAATCACCCTAAGATAATTTTAAAATTATGAATTAAAAAATTATTTGTTTTATCAAATTAAATTCATTAAATATTCAAGATTATGATTTAAAATAGGATCTCTATTAAAAAGTGGCAAAATTCCTAAAAAATATAGGTTTTTTTGTAAAATATTGTGTTCTCTCTTATTATTTTCATAAAAAAATATATTACATGAATATAAAAAATATATGATTGAATATGTAACATATTTATTAATATAATATCACTCACTAATTTTAATTAATTGAATCTATTATGGTAAAACAATTTTGTGAAGATTAAAATAGTTTTCAATAAAAATATTCACTTTACATTCAAATGGTTCTTATATTCATTTACAATTAATGTCTAACATATTTATTATTCATATATTAATTTGAAAAATATATTTTAATATTTTATTTAATTCTATTCTTAATTTATAGTTTATATCTTATTATAATAATGTTTTAATTACAGATCGTTTCTCATATAAACTCAGTATTACGTATAGTAAAATCCATCAAAGATGGTCTCTTTAGCATGTAACACAATCTATAGAGGAAGGTCATCATTGTGTATGATTTATTCTAACTCAGTTTCATGTTTATTTTAATTTTACATAGTTTTTCATGTATTGAAATATATATAATATATTTTAAATATTAAATATATTATAAAAAATGCATATGTTATATTACCTTACACGCTTGCTATCGCATGTCACACACACAATGGAACAAATGGTTATTACTTAAGTTTTTATGGGTGTCACTATAAGGACCCGGCCTTATACATTACATAATAT
This sequence comes from Viscum album, assembly GCA_963277665.1. Lineage (NCBI taxonomy): Eukaryota > Viridiplantae > Streptophyta > Magnoliopsida > Santalales > Viscaceae > Viscum > Viscum album. The sequence goes on along the minus strand of OY728132.1, from coordinate 369,368,232 downwards.
TGAATTAAATGAGTAATTCACATTGAGGATCTTTTCAGGTTTAGAGTTTGAGGGAATTATGACATAACTATAACATCTCAAAATTTTACAAAGTAGCACTTCTACCCAGAATCCACTTTTTTTCATAAAATAAAAACTCTTGAAAAAATAGTCATATCTAATTCCATGTTAAAGAGAGAATGGATTTTCCTTGATCCCATCCTTGACCCTATTCATCTTTTTGTCTTGTGAAAAACATTTCAAAACATGGGATGAGAATTAAAGGCTCAGTAAGGGTTATAAAATACTGAATGAAAACATTTGTTCATAAATAAATACAAAACATGAACTCTTTTACTTACCTCATGAAATCATAAGATTTATGAAAGACATATAGAAATCATAAATCATAAAGGTAACTTGTGGCAACCATACCATACTTACATTGTAGCTATCATAGCTATATAGGGAGTTACTTTGGAATACCCTTCAGAGTATATTTCCTAAATCTCTTAAGAGAAACATTCATGCTTACCTCCGTCACGTTACCCAATTCATTGCAGAGCTATCTCGGGATCACCCGCCCTAGGTTTATCGCAAAACCACCTGTATACATAAATAATTCCCAAGAACCATAACATGATCTTAACACATAACATAATCCTAAAAAAAAGATAACATTTCCACATTGCAATAATAAAATATCACTTCAAGATTTTGAAATAATAAATCCATTCTCAAAATCATTTTCAATACCAAAATACGTAAAAAAATTATTTCGTATTTTTTTTCCTTTTAAAAACATTCCAGCTTGTTAAGGAAACCAAAGATCAAATAATACTTGCAGCGGCAGAAAGGTTGTTGTCACCGCTTACATTAAATAAACATTCCCTTTTTTTCATTTAGTAAAACGCTTCGTAGGTAAAATATTCCCTTTGAATAGAAGTAAATGTCAAAGGGTATTATACATCGTATAAAAGAAAGTCATGTATAAAACTAAAAATGCCTCAGTAAAAAGAGATTGAGACGAAGTCCCTTACCTTGTGTCCGACTTGACCTGTTTGTTCTTTAATCTCCTTAATAATAAACTAAAGTTAATTTCTACATTCTTAAGAACCTTTTTGAATTTTATTATCCCTATATATCACTTATTACTATGTTATAATCATTATGTAACCATTTAAGTTAATAACGTTCATTTTGTCGATATTTGGTAATTGAGTCAAAAATGGACTTCTTATAATTACATGTTGTTCACATGGTAAAAATTTCATTATATCTATAATTATATTCATGATTTGGGGATCATATATATCATATATATCCAGCATGTACATGTATTTATAATAGTACATAACTTTTGGAGGTACGAAATGAAATGCACCGTTCATGGAGAAGGTAAGTCGTATGTACGCATGAACGCTACTTTCATTTATATTTATTATTTTAATGGAATTAAAAAATAATTATACATAGGTATATTATAATTCCAGTATAATATTATATATAATATCATTAACTCTATACTTTTTACATCCCACGTAGGGCATTAACGAGTCACATCACTTTGAGGGGGCGGTAGTCCGTACTTCCTCAAATTAGATTATCGTATTTACCCACCATTGAAACCATAAAGGTTTGTTATAATTGGGAAGTAAAGAAGCATAAAGGAATCATAAACATAATATATATCATATATAAATACAGTTCCTTCATAATGGACACCATTAGAGGTGGTAAGATGTAATTGAACAATCATCGTTTCGTGAGGCGTTAGTTTTCCATCCATAGAAACATTATGTTCTTCATCCATTAGATAGAGGTGTGTGTAAGTTTTTTTCGAATACATATCATAAAAACATCCTAGAATATTGAGGATACTGTTTTTGTTACAAAAGAAATGAAATAAAAAGAGATTAGGGTTGGAGAAGCAAAATAAAAGAAAACAATTTAAGAGAATTTATTACCTTTAATTTGAGTAACTCACTTTGGTTTGAACCAAAGGACTTATTGAAGTGCCTTCATCCTAAGGTAAGGATTCTAGGAGTAGTAGAGAGATGTAGGTAGCTTAATTGGGTAGAGTTTGGACGAGCCAAATTGCTTGAGAGGTGTGAAGAATTTCATATAAATGGTCTCTTTTTATAAGGCAAAGGAGGGGCTCTTTAGGAAAAAGTGAAAATATTATTTTATAATATAATGATATTCGGTTTTTAATGGTCCAAAAATCATAATGGTCGAAGATAAGCAGACTCATAATCGAAATAAAATCATCCAATCATAATTGGACATGTTTTGGATAAAATTTTAATCATTATAAAATTATTTAATTATATCATTTATTAATGAGGTAAATACTACATCATGATTGTGTCATAAATAATTTAATATATATGATGTCTAAAGATTATAAAAAAAATACCATTATGTAATAAATATTTTTATCTTTCCAATGAATATTTATAGTCGCAAAATATAACTTGTATAACCCCATGAAAAAATTAATTTACTAAAAGATATTTGTTTATTTCATTTTGGCCTTTACTTTATGTTAATTAAAATAAAGTGTCATAATAACTTTTATTTGGATCCATGGGGTCCCCAAACCGTCCCAAGAATTACCATGGTCGGATATGACTCAAACAATAGGATTAGGACACCTTTTAGGGTAAAAATAATAATATTTTTTACCATTATTTACCTGATTTACCCTTTAACCATGGTAAATAAAATATTTACTAAGGTAAATATTTAAAATGACTAAAAATAAAAGTTACCTTTTTAAACAATTTGAACCTCCTGATTCCTTATATTGAATCCATTTATCCAAATTCAAAACACATTAGTGGAAGATATTAATTTAAAATTAATTCTAGCTGTCAAAACAAAAGGCGTGTTTTTAAGAAATAGTAACTATTAAAAGATTGACAGTTGATTATATACAATTTAAATGTGGAATTGCTTCTAATGACAAAAATTAGATTAAATGGTAAATATATAGTCTATTCACACTTTAAAACCAATTTAAATGATAATCTAACCATATAAATAAATTAGATTAAAACATAGTTTTGAATTAAAATACAATATTTTAACTATTCCTTAAAAAATGAACTTTATCAGAAAAATACCAAAAAATTACCCAAAGTATATTAATATGTCCTCATTATAAAGAAAGATTTTATTTGGTCATATAGAATGTATTAAAGTGACCAAAAGTATATTAAAAAGGGTTCTCCATTAAAAGGCGATAAATCGTCCTTTTAATGAAAATTATGCTTAAAATTAGATTCATTCACTTTTTAAGCCTCTAAATTTTATTTCATAAATTTAAATATTTTTATAAAACATGTATAATCATATTTTAGTTAGTTTTTTTCATTAACGCCAATACAACGGCTAGGAGTTAACTACCATTTAAAATAATATTATTATATTATTAGTGTGCAACATAAGATTCCAATGAAACCTGCTGTTGCGTAACTGGTACGCTATCAAACATAGCAACCCCTTTAAATATAAAATCAATATTTAATTCAAAAATATTAATAAATAGAAAAATATCATATTCTTCATTTACCTGGGATTTTACATCCTTCCCCCATTTTGGAAATTGCGTCCTCACAATTTTTATCCACTTATCAAAATAAGTGGGGGTATTTATCCCTCATAGCATTTTCATATTCCCATGTTGCCTCTTCAACCATATTGTTTTTCCACAAAACCTTTACCTGGTGAATTAACTTATTCTGCAACACCTCCTCTCTACGGTCCAACATCTGAACTAGTTGTTCTTTATAAGAGAGATTCTCTTCCAACTAAACTACCTCTCGGATGAAAACATGAGATGGATATGGGATATACTTTCTCAACATCAAAACATGAAAAATATTGTGTACCTGGGATAAACTTGGAGGTAAATCTACTATGTAGGCAACTGTTCCAACCTTCTCTAGAATTTCATAAGGTCTAATGAACATCAGAATCAACTTTCCCTTCCTTCAAAAATGCATCACACTTTTCCAAGGAGAAACTTTGAGAAAGACATGATCACCTACCTCAAAAGAAAGATCCTTCTTCCAGTTATTTGCATAACTTTTCTGTCTACTCTAAGCTGTTCTCATGTGCTTATGAATCAACTGAACTTTCTTTTCCATCTCTTCTACCAATTCTGGTCCCATCAGCTTTCTTTCACCTACATCATCCCAAAAAGTTGGATTTCAACAATGCTTTCCATTCAATGAATCAAATGGATAAATCTGTATATTGGAATGAAAACTGTTATTATAAGAAAATTCAACCAAATAAATATGTTGGTCCCAACTTTCCTGGTAGTCCATCGAGCAAGCAGGTAACATATCCTCTAAGGTCTGAATTTTTCGTTCTGATTGCCCATCTGATTGAGGATGAAAAAGATGTTCTAAAATTTAATTCAGTACCCAATGACTTCTAAAGACCTTTCCAAAAGTTATAAGTGAACCTGGGATAACAATCAGATACAGTGGAGAGGGGAACTCCATGAAACCTGACTATCTCTTTAACATAAAACTGAGAAAGTTGATCTAGAGACAAAGTATATCTAATATGAAGGAAATGAGAAAATTTAGTCAATCGGTCAACAATAACCCAGATTGCATTATTACCTCAAGATGTCTTTGGTAATCCCAAAATGATTTCCATGGATATATTTTCCCATTTCCAATATGTCACCGATAGAGGCTGAAGCATTCCTTTCGGTAACTGTCTCTCTGCTTTAACCTACTGACAAGTCAAACACTTCATAGTAAAATTATCCATATCTCTTTTCATTCCATCGCACCAGTAATACATTCAAAGATCTATATACATATTAGTACTACCAGGATGAACAAAAAATGGAGAACTATGCGCTTCACATAACAACTCATTCTTCAACTGTGAATCACAAGGCAGACATAATCCCTTTCCAAAATTAAAAACACAATCATTATCAATGTTAAATTCAGGTAACATACCCTTCAGAACCAACTCTACCTTTTTCTGCAACTCACTGTCTTCCCTATGCACTTTCATTATTCTGTCTGATAGAGATGATCTCACTGCCACTTTTCCGACTCAAAGCATCGGCCACTTTTTTTTCTTTTCCTGGATAGTAATTGATCATGAAATCATAATCCTTGATTAATTCCAACCATCTCCTCTGTCTCATGTTCAATTATTTTTGAGTGAATATATACTTCAAACATTTGTGATCAGTATATATTTCACACTTCACTCCATAAAAATGATATCCCAAAATTTTTAAAGCAAAAACAATAGCAGCTAATTCAAAATCACGTGTAGGGTAATTTAACTCATGTGGTTTCAACTAACATGAAGCATAAGTAATTACCAGATTATTTTGCATTAGGATGCAACCCAGTCCTTTCAATGAAGCCTCACTGTAGGTAACAAACTCACCATTTCTGGAAGGCAGTGACAATACTAGAGCATTCACCAATCTCCTTTTCAATTCTTGAAAACAATCATCACATTCTTTTGTCCAGATGAACTTAACACCTTTTCGAGTCAACTAAGTCATTGGACTAGATAACTGTGCAATAGTTTCTAACAAACCTTCGGTAATAGCCTTCCAAACCAAGGATGCTACAAATCTCAGTTATATTTTTGGGTTTTGGCCATTCCTCAACAACTTTTGTTTTTGCAGGATCAACAATTATGCCAATTTTTGAAACAATGTGACCAAGGAATGAAATTTGTTCTATCCAAAACTCACAGTTGCTGAATTTTCCATACAGTTTCGTTTTTTAGGGTTTGCAAGATAACACTTAAATGACTTTCATGCCCCTCTTTACTTTTAGAAAGCACCAAAATATCAATCATAAAAACATCTAACATTTTTCACCTGAGTCAACTGAGCCATCACTGCAACAAACAGTTTAGTTCAGATTCTGACCATCTTAGGATACAGATTTGATTGGTCATTTCCCTCTGTATGCCTTCCCAGAAAATCTGTTCTGTTTCCTCTATGAAAAACCATTCTTAACATAGAAATATCTTAGGCGAAGTAACATGGTAATATTTAAATTCTATATCATTTCAATTTTACCATAAAAAAATATTTTTGGATAATCATTTAATAGAATTCTAACTCCTACTGTTATCTAAACCGACCTCTGATACCAACTATAAGGACCCGGCCATAAACATTACATAATATTGAATTAATTGAATAATTGACATTGAGGATCTTTTCAGGTTTAGACTTTTAGGGAATTAGGACATAACTATTACATCTCAAAATACTACAAAGTAGGCACTTCTACCTAGAATCCACTTTTTTCATAAAATAAAAACTCTTGAAAAAAAAGTCATTTCCAATTCCTTGTTAAAGAGAGCATGGCTTTTCCTTGATCCCATCCTTGACCCTATTCATCTTTATGTCCTGGGAAAAACATTTCAAAACATGGGATGAGCATTAAAGTCTTAGTATGGTTTATAAAACCGTGAATGAAAACATTGGATCATAAATACATACAAAACATGAACACTTTTACTTACCTCATGAAATCATAAGATTTATGAAAGACAAATAGAAATAATAAATCATAAAGGTAACTTGCGGCATCCATACCATACTTACATTGTAGCTATCACAACTACATAGGGAGTTACTTTGGAATACCCATCACAGTATATTCCCTAAATCTCTTAGGTGAAACATTCATGTTTACCTCCATCACATTACCCAATGCATTGGAGAGCTATCTCGGGCTCACCTGCCCTAGGTTTATCACAGAACCACCTATATACGTAAATAATTCCTAAGAACCATAACATGATCTTAACACATAACATAAGCATAATGGAAAGATAACATTTCCACATTGCAATAATAAAATATCACTTAAAGATATTGAAAAAATAAATCCATTCTCAAAATAATTTTCAATACCAAAATACGTAAAAAGAGTATTTTGTATTTATTTTTCCTTTTAAAAACATTCCGGCTTGTAAAGGAAGCCAATGATCAAATAATACTCGTGGCAGCGGAAAGGTCATTGTCACCGCTTACATTAAAAAAACATTCCCTTTTTTTCGTTTAGTAAAACGCTTCATAGAGAAATGATTCCTTTTGAATAGAAGTAAAAGTAAAATGTTTTTATACATCGTATAAATGAAAGTCATGTAAAAAACTAAAAATTCCTCAATGAAAGGAGATTGAGACGAAGTCCTTTACCTCGTGTCCGACTTAACCCGTTCGTTCTTTAATCTCCTGAATAATAAACTATAGTTAATTTATACATTCTTAAGAACCTTTTTCAAGTTTATTATTCCTTTTATATCCCTTATTACCATGTCAGAATCATTATGTAATCATTTAAGTTAATAATGTTCATTTTATCGATATTTGGTACTTGAGTCAAAAATGGACTTTTTATAATTACATGTTCTTCACGTGGTAAAAGTTTCTTTCTATCCAAAATGATATTCATGATTTCGGTATCATATATATCATATATATCCTGTATTTACATGTATTTATAATAGTACATAACATTTGGAGGTACAAAATGAAATGCACCGTTTATGGAGACGATAAGCCGTACGTACGCATGAACGCTACTTTCATTTCTATTTCTTTATTTAATGGAATTGAAACATAATGATACATAGGTATATTATAATTCCAGTATAATATCATATATAATATCATTAACTCTATCCTTTATACATCCCACTTAGGGCATTAACGAGTCACATCACTTTGAGGGGGCGATAGTCCGCACTTCCTCAAATGAGATTATCATATTTACACACCATGGACACCATAAAGGGTTGATATAATTGGGAAGTACAGAAGCATAAAGAAATCATAAACATAATATATATCATATATAAATATAGTTTCATCATAATGGCCACCATGAGAGGTGGTAAGATGTAATTGAACAATCATCGTTTCGTGAGGCGTTAGTTTTCCATCCACAGAAACCATATGTTCTTCATCCATTAGATTGAGGTGTGTGTAATTGTAGTTAGAATACTTATCATAACAACATAATAGTATATTTTGGATACTGTTGTCGTTACAAAAGAAAGGAAATAAAAAGATATTAGGGGTTGGAGAAGCAAAATAAAAGAAAACAATTTAAGAGAAATTTTTACGTTTAATTTGGGTAACTCACATTAGATTGAACCAAAGGACTTCTTGAAGTGCCTTGTTCCTAAGGTAAGACTTCTAGGAGGAGGATAGGTATGTAGGGAGCATAATTGGTCAGATTTTGGAGGAGACAAATGTCTTGAGAGGTGTGAGGATTTGCATAGAAGTGGTCCTTTTTTATAAGGGAGAGGAGGGGCTCTTTAGGAAAGAGTGAAAATATTATTTTATAATATAATTATATTCGGTTTCTAATGGTCCAAAAATAATTATGGTCTAATATAAGATTCCTCATAATCGAAATAAAATCATTAAATCAGAATTGGACATGTTTTGGATAATATTTTATTCATTATAATCTTATTTAATTAAATCATTTGTTAATGAGGTAAATACAACATCATGATTGTGTCATAAATAATTTACTTTATGTGATGTCTAAAAATTATAAGTTAAATACCATGATGTAAAAAATCTTTTTAGATTTCCAATTAATATTTATAGTCTAAAATATACCTTGTATATCCCAATGAAAAAATTAATTTACTAAAAGATATTTGTTTATTTCATTTTGGCCTTTACTTTATGTTAATTAAAATAATGTGTCATAATCACTTTTAATTGGCTCCATGGGGTACCCAAATCGACCCAAGGATGCCATGGTCGGATATGACTCAACCAATAGGATTAGGACGCCTGTTAGGGTAAATGAATATTATTTTTTTTACCCTTATTTACCTAATTTACCCTTTAACCATAGTAAATAAAATATTTACTGAGGTAAATATTTAAAATGACTAAAAATAAAAGTTACCTATTTAAACAATTTGAACCTCATGATACAAAATATAGAATCCATTTCTCCAAATTCAAAACACAGAAGTGGAAGAAATTAATTTAAAATTAATTTCCGCTGTCAAAACAAAAGGCGTGTTTTTATGAAATATTAACTATCAAAAGATTGACAGTTGATTATATACAATTTAAATGTGAAATTGCATCTAATGACCAAAATTAGATTAAATGGTAAATATATAATCTATTTACACTTTAAAACCAATTAAAAGGATAATATAACCATATAAATAAATTAGATTAAAACATAGTTTAGAATTAAAATACAATATTTTCACTATTCCTAAAAAAATAAACTTTATCAGAAAAATACCAAAAAATTACCCAAAGTAAATTATTATGTCCTAATTCTAAAGAAGGATTTTATTTGGTCATATATAATGTATTAAAGTGACCAAAACAATATTTAAAAATGTTTCTCCATTAAAAGGCGATAATTCGGCCTTTTAATGAAAATTATGCTTAAAATTAGATTCATTCACTTTTTAAGCCAATAAATTTTATTTGATAAATGTAAATATATTTAACAAACATGTATAATAATATTTTAGTTAGTTTTGTTCATTCCCTCCAATACAACTGCTAGGAGTTAACTACCGTTTAAAGTAATAATATTATTTTATTAGTGTGCAACGTAAGATTCCAAAGAAACCCGTAGTTGCGTAACAGGTACGCTATCGAACATAGCAACCCCTTTAAAGCTAAAATTAATATTTAATTCACAAATATTAATAAATATGAAAATCTTTTATTCTTCATTTACATGGGATGTTACAGCCACACTTAGAAGCTACCTCCTAGGAAATTTATTCTCCCTCTATTAACCTTTATTCATGTAAATTATTTGAATTAAGCTTTTTGATAATGAATTGACCACGTTAAAATTCATTTTTACACATATATTTTATTTCATAATAATTTCCATATAATTAAAGACCATATTTTACTCTCATTATTAACATAAGTGATACATTATTTAAACCTATTATTATGTAGATATTATTCCTTGATTCTCATGCCAAATAGTTATGTTGTGAATAACTATCCCTAATTCCACTCAACAATATTCAAAATTTTATAAAAAACATTCATTGATTAGGGAAGTATATATAAATTATAAAAACTTATTAATAATGGGATAATAAGTTAGGAAAATGTTTTAAATTTGGTTTGATCTATGTGATAAAACATTCATGTGCATGATATAAATGTGATGAGTGATTCTCTAATTAAATTTCTATCTAATGGGTTGGGTAATATTTTTATCACATTAGGTACCCTTTCTGTTTTATGAATCATTTTTATAAGTATAATATGTTTTGATGTCTTTATTGTTTTCCTAGGTGTATAATTATTATGTCATGTTTTATTTTGAATCATCATTATCATAATTCCTTGATGTTATTATCTTATGTAATTCATGTTTGTGATTATCATTTTTTAGTCACGGTTTTATTACTCTTGAATCTTATGAACTATAAATATTCTATCGTTTATTTTTTTATTACCTTAATATGACTTAAAGGTCACATATTTCTTATGTATTCTCCTTAGTTGTCTCATTCTGTATTAGAAGAATAATTGAATTTAAGGGAATGTTAGGGAGTTTGTAAATAATTTCTTTATTTTACTATATTAGGTTATTATTATATGTATATAATTTACTAAAGAAGCAAGGACCATTGATCTTTTTAGAATGTATTATGTGTATTTTTTTATTAAATCATTAAAAAATGTTTATAAAAGATATGGGTTGTCAAACATGGTATTAAAACATTTCTAGTTGTTTATGGGAAATCCATTATGAAAACCATATGAACAAGGATAGATATAGAAAAACATACTTAAATATTTTCAAGTTGTATGGATATTGTATTTTTTTTAAATACATTACATTGTTGATACTATCGTGTGGATAAAGCTATGGGAAAAATTACATCGGGGTAATAAATCTAAAAGGGATATTTAGATATTAATTCAAGTTATACCTAGTGCACAACATCTAGTTCTATGACTGAAAGTCCATACAGGAACTCCTAGAGGATAATCATTTGTTAATCACATGATTATTACAAACCAATATAAAAGGAATAACAGTTAGAATGAAATTTAATGTTTAGAAACATTTCATTGATAAATTATATTGAAACCTATAAATTCATAGGTTAAGAAAAATATTTTATTTATGTGTTATCCCTTCAATGTTTATATTTTCCCTTTTATATGATTAATATATAAAAAATTCACAAGCCTAATTTTTCATTTACTTTATAGAATGGATAGAAATATGAGGAACCATGTCGTCAAAAAATGTGATGGGAAATGTGATGTCCTACCAAATGATATTACCATCCTGATGGGAGTAAGAATCAAGAACCTTATATAAATAATTACATAATTAAATCATGTTTTGAAAAAGAAATATGGTTTAGTAGAAACACCCACTTTCTATTGAGAAAGTGAAATCTGTAGTTGAAACCTTTATATGACACAATACTCCATACATTAGTGGATATTCTGATAAATTAATTATAGACCAATTCATAAACTCTATTGAAAATATCTAATATATATTTATGTTATTTGAGGGAAAGAAATTCACTTTAATTATTTATCTCTTATGAGGAGAGGCTGATAAATGGTGGTCTCAAATTAATAATATAAATCCCATTATAGAATTCTAATCAATGGGGATATATGAAATTGAGAAGATTATTTTTAATAAAATTTTTCTTTCAATATCTAAATAAAAATATAGAGGGATTTATTGGACATCAAGGGGTGGGTGGATGAATCCAATGGGGTGTGTAAGGAAAAATTCGAAATACATACATAACATTCCACTGTATCTTTCATTAACCTCGAATGTTTTGTTGACGACTTCATTAGTGGGATAAAACATAATATATGAAAACCGTTTGAGATTGGAGACATTTAAAGATAAAAAAATTCCTAATATACCCTCAATGATGAAAACGATATCTTCAAACATCAATTACCTGATTTTATTGGACATAAAAATTGCAGAAAGAAGTTCTATTTGGGGGTATAAATAAGTAAAATTATTGTTGGTATGAAATTTAAACATCATACTTATCAAAAGTATTTTATGAAAAAACTTGGATATTTCATGGGGGAATTATGAAATTCATTTGTTATGGGAAGTATGGTAAATACGATATTGAATGTTTTTATGAGAAACCAACTGATGTTATGGAAGAAAATAAATTTCCTTCCAACCCTAGGACTATTATCCAATTTTTTTAGTTGTGAAGAACAATAAAACTATGTAAACCAATTCACTAAGACATGGGATTTCAAATACAACTAATGACATTAACCTCTAGGGCATAGAATCTAAGGGAAATAAATTCCATTTACTTGGGTGTATACTAAAAAAATGTTATGAAATGAACTATATTTATTTAGTAAATAATTATGAATATACTATTTTTTTGTTCTTCTATGCACTCTTAATTACCAGAAATGTTTATTATAAATATTAAAACACCACCTCAAAACATATAAATTGGGTTATTGGTGACAATAGAAAATTGGAAAATTATTTCGTCCAAAATTTATATCTTCTCGCCATTCCATATTTTTGGATATGAATCTCCCTATAAACCTTTTGATACTTCATTTAGTAGAATTCAATGATAATTTGTGTATGGATTTGATTACAATATATATATCCAATAAAATTTATCATAAGAAGGAAGTCATATTTTGTATCATGAATCACCCTTTCAATCTATAATATTTTATAGAGAATAATGGATCTTCTTTATATTCATAATCTAAATCATAGATATTATTTACTTATAAGAAAGTGTACCTCGCTCAAATGGTTTAGGCTAATTAAAATAACACCCTTGATGAAGTTCCCATTGTAATAGAATATGATGATTTATTACCCAAAAAATATATAGTCTTATTTATAACAGAGAGTTTATTTTATCATTTCATATTATACTCATATATTTTACATAATCAATGAATCCTTAAAGAATATACACTATTTAAATTTAGTAGATGAAAAATAATATATAATAGAATTTAGAAAATGAGTTTATACACCCAAATGATTCACCAGGGGATATGGTTATCTTTTTCATCAAGAATATGTTTAGTTCAATAAAACTCTTCATTAATTATCTTGAGCTCAATTAGATCAGTAAAAGGAACGATTATCCTCTTCAACTTTTTAATTAATTTATTAATCAACTAAACTGATCATGGTACATCTATATATTGGAACAATGGTTTGGTAATAATTAAATAATATTAAAGAATGATGATTCCCCCAAGTCATATTTACATAAAAGGTCAGGTCATTATGTCTTCATTATGAATCCAATGGATCTTTTTATTTCTCTATCTCTCTTCATTGAAAAGTTATTATAGTTTTTATGGATTATATTGAAATATTTATGGTCGTATTTACTAAGGATATTCTTATCTATTCCAAAAGTACGTATGAACATGTGGAGAATTTTATTGTTTTATAAAGAATTTTTGAATGTAAATATTATTTCAGAATTATAGTAAATGTGTGTTTTTATGAATCACATATAATAATTGAGGAATGTTTTCACTTTAAAAGGGATATATATTGATTTTATAAATGTATAGTGAATTGATCGATGACCTAGGAAAATATTTATGATAAATATTGATAATTTCTTTATATTAGGTGAGAATTATCCACAATTTGTGAGAATATTATAAGGATTTTCAAAAAAAATAACCATTAAAAAATAATGGAGTGTTGTTTTTCTAGATTGATGAATGTGATGAGATATTTAATATTTTAAAGAAGAGTCTAATCACCAAAACTGGGATCATATTAACCAATAGTGTTGAATGACTTTTGATCCTTCAAAATTCATCGAAAAATGATTCAGTTTTTAATCTTTGAAAATTATAAAGTGATCACTTATGGATCCCTCCATGAAATGATCAATTTGCGTAGCTGCTCTATGGATGATCTTAAATTGTATGCAATGTTCTTCAAATTAATTATTTGGTGAATTTTTCTCTTTTTTGGATAATGGTGACATATATATAGATCATAATTGAGTTATGTATATATTTAAACAAAATGATATCAATATGATCTACATAAAAATGTTAGACATTGGAACGTAAATGGAAAATCATCATTTTTTTTCCAAATAACTACTCAAAAAATCCATTAATTGTTTGATTAAGTAGGAATAAAATGTTGATGGGTATCTATTGTGAAAGGTATCAAATATTATAGAGGTAAAATTCTTTATAGTTTGTGTTATAAGGTTTGTAGCCCAAATATTTTTCACATAAAACCCATATTTGAAGTGGGTATATATAGATGATGCACATATATTATATTTTTCTATTAATCCTAGAATCATTAAGACATATTTAAATCCAATTAATTTTTTTGGGATAACATGAATATGGATAGTAAATAATTTTTTTATAATTTATTTATATTCCAAGATTTCATGGATGAATGAAAAAAGTATAAGGCCATAATACAACCATTCCCCATAATAGTATGTAAATTGGAAAAATAACCTTAGTTTTTATTTGTATGACTCCCCAACACATCTATGGCTTATAAAACCATTATTTGGTAGTTAATATATTTACAAAGTCAGTTCATTTTATTTTTATGATGAATTATTTCCTTTCTAGCTAACTCGTTATGATATACATAAGATAAGTTTAAATACTAAATGGATTACCAACTTCCATTTTATATGAATGAAATATGAGATTTACCTCACGGTTTTGAGAGGCCTTCTACAAGTATTTGATACAGATTTGAGTCTCATCACTACATATCCCCTTCATATATATGAGAATCATGAGGGAACTATTAAAACTCTAGAGTATATTCTAAGATGTTGTTACATTTATTTCAAAGGATGTTGGGATTAACAGCTTCCCCCATAACCATCCCTATATAACCAAAATACGATTCTAGAATTCAAGTGACACCTTATGAGGATTTGTATTAGAAAACCATTCAAAATATAACATTATGTGATTATGGTAGATAGAGAATGTAATTGGAACATTATTTTATCAAAGAGACGGTAGATGAGGTTCAAACAATTAATCATCATATAAAATCCCTTAAAAGTTTATTGAATATCTACAAATAAAATTTTTGATGAGACCTATAGTTTGAGGTCAGATATTTAGTGTTCCATCGTAAATCATTTTCGAAGAATTTCATTAGTGTTGGGATGAAGGGAACGTTTAGTCCTTGACAAATCTATATCGTTAAGGTCCATGATTATATCATATATGTGTCCTATAGACTAACACCACACCTAACTAATCCCAAGTATATGGCGTGTTCCATGTATTCCTCACATGGATGTACATGCCAAAAAAATCACAAGCCATGAATATATAGGTGGTACATTTAGAGAATGATATTTCATATGAGGAGAAGCTAGTGAAGAACATAGAACTTATTGAAAATCTTCAAAAAAAATGAAACCCACCTAATCAAAGTACTTGGGAGAAATCCAAAATTATTAGCGTAAAACATTTGATCCAAAGAAAAAATGAAATAGAAGTACCCTCATATGATTTAGTTATGAAATTATATTTTGGGGAGAAATTTATAATCAGGGAGTAAAGTAATAAAAAAAAATTAAATAAATTAAATTCCCTTCTACATGAATAAATTATTTTTAATTTAATTTAGTTATTAAAATCACATGTGATTTATTATTTTGTCATTTTGGACCATTATAAAATACGGAATAATTCTTCCATCATGATTAAAATACCATTAATCATCCTAACCATTTTTAATATATCTAATTTATTATATTCAATATTATCAGTATATATTTAGGTTTCTAATTAAAACCAGTTGACATATAAATATGGAACTATGGAATCAACTTGTAGAATTTTACACAATAGAACACATTTTTTAAAGCAGTTGATGGAGATGGAAAAACGGGGATTTTCATTTCAATAATCCTAGTACCATTTTAAATAATAGAAACATAAGTAAATACATTTACTGTATAAGTTCAATATTATAGATATTTGAACCCAACCCATGTTTGTTGAACTACCCCAATAAATTAATACAATCAGACAAATTACCCTTGTGGAGTAAACTGCTGTAATAATGAGTTATGTATCTAAACTCTATAAGTATGAAAATACATATTTAATTTTTTAATAGAACTTTTATTTTATTCATATGTTTTCATTATTACATGATATATATAAATCATTATATAATGATATTGATAATAAATATATATTTTGATATAATGAATCCAAAATTGTATTTTCAGTAAATATATTTTTTAATGAAAACACTCTTTTTGGTAAATCCATAATTTTTGAAATAAATTTTATTTTCATGAAATATTAGTATTGAATAATATATTTTTTAAAATATAAATGATTATATAATTTTATAAAATAAAATGTAATTTTTAAAATGGTTAAAAAAATTGAACCATAAAGACTATTATTTTTATTCAGGAAAAGTAAATATTCTTTTTTAAATTACCACAATAAAAATTATCTAACTATGTATTTTTCATAGTTTCATATGATAATTGAATTTTTGAATAAAAATTAAATACAATATAAATATATGTTATGTATTATATCATCATAATAACCCATAAGTGATGCAATAAATAATATAAAATGAATCAATGACCAAATATATATATTCCAATTTTCAAATGGTCTATTTTTATGTTATTTTATAAATTTTTCCAACATATAGGGAACCCTCCAAAACCAATTATATAATATAATGTTTTAAAAATATTACCTTTGAATATGGATCACTTAAAAATTATGAATAGCAATATGTTAATGATTTCAGTTCTTATCCTAATAAAATATAGGATATCACTAATATTTGGTAGAAACCATGAGAAAAAACCTAGAGTGTGTTTTCTTATTGTGTATGAATTTCCTCTCCTTCTCCCACTCTATATCCTTTTATGGTTTTTCTAATCTCTTATGAATCTAATCCTAACCTTTTTGAAGTAACATCTCGTGTATGGGATTCTCTTCCTCATCCTCTTTATTGAAGTATTTTATTTGTATAAATATTTTTTATTTTGAATTGATCATGTTTCATTTTTCTTACACATAAGTTTTCTATCATTTTTATTAAAAAGAAATTATATACTACATTCCCCTCTCATTAATTCATTATATGAACCATTATGTACCGAAATCATGTTGTTGAAATTATTTTATGATTTTCCATGAAAAACTTTTTTGTTGTGAATAACCATCCTCATTTACACTCAATGGTATTCAAAATGATATAAATATATTTTATTTGTTGGTTAAATCAATTTATGTGTCTCATAATAAATAATATTATAATTAAAATCAATTCAAAACATTCTTATGTGGTATTATTTATGTGGAAAACAAATTCATATAAATGATATAAATGTGACAGGTGATTAAAAAATTATATATCCATGAAATGAATTGGGAAATGTTTTAATCTCAGGAGATTCCTTCTTTAATGAATATGAATTTATCCAAAGCAGACTTTATTATGATTCAATTTTGGTAAGCCTTTATATATGATTATGAAACCATGGTTTTTATGGTTTTGACATTATTATTATGACACGATGTTATTATGTTATGATATTTATGATTATGATTCTCACCTTTTTCTATCAACATGTTATGTACCTGGACTCACATTGTAGCATAGTAAGATTTTATGAAATAACATTTTTCAAATAAATTTAATTTTCCTGATAGCTTTCATTACAGTAAACACTATATTTTAACAAAATTTGACATATTATTAAAAATTTATTATTTACTTTGATAGTTATTTATTAGATTTTGGAATTGTTGGTGTGAATATAATTATCCAAATTATAAAAATATATTTTCTACCAATTTATATAATATTAAATCATTGATGATCAATTAATTTTAAATTAAATTAAACACCATTTAAAAATAATTTAAATCATTTATTAAAAAACTATTTTTATGTGTAAAAACAAGTTTTAAATCAATAAATTAATTAAATAACATTTTATTAGATATTTTAATTAAATTGATATATTATATATTAAATAAAACATTTAACATTAGACTTATGTATTTTTTATATAGGTGATAAGTATAAATCCAATTTTATGCTTACAAACTATATTTTTCTAGAAACAATTTTTATTTTATTCACTTATTTTATTATTAAATATTGGAAAAAAATTAATTATATTTTGAAAAATAAAATAAATTTTTATAATCAGCATTTTAATGATATCTTAGGGTTAATTTCTTGAAAATTTACAAAAAGATACATTTTCTAATAAACAGTGTAAAACACATATTAAGAATTGTCATTTCATATAAATATTTTTACAACATCCAAATTTTTTAATATGATTTTGGAAGATATAATTCATTAAATTTTATTTCTATTAGTCCAATTTATTTCATTTAAATCAATTTAATATTTATTTTTGATATAAATTATTTTTGAAACATTTGAAAATTTTTACCTTGGAAAACATGCTTTCTTGTCACATGTGGTTGTCTAATTTTAAATAAAATTATGCCAAATCTATGATTTGAATTTTGAAAAATTGATGAATTGTTTTTTCTAAGTATAATAATTATTATCTAACATTGTAAAATTAAATTTTACAATATAAAGAGTAAAAAAATTATTGATTACGATTATGTTAAAAATCGGTTTATCTAGGGGTTAGACTAAAAAGTAAAGGGGTAAAAAAACATGTTCAAAACCCACTGAATGGACATATTGAGTCCTTATAAATTATAAGATCAATAATAGACCATTTTTTAGCACTGTGGAATGTGAATATATTTTCTACCCAATTTTCATTTTGAAAACTACAAGTGTGGCACTCATATCACATATAAAATGAATCTTCTCTCCTCTTCTATTCGCACTTATAAAACCCATTGGTTCATCCAATCCTTCAAAAAATGATTAATTTCATCCCATAATAATATAATGTATTATTTTGGTAATAAGTGAATCCTAATATGCCTTTTGGTGCAGACCAAGAAAAGCTTTCTGAAGAAAAGGTAACATCCAGAAGCAAGAAATTTATTATTTTTAACCTCCACCACCTTTAATTAGTATTAAAAAATTCTTACATAATAACATAATTATACTATATATACTAATATTTTATTATGTTTAATTATTAATATAATTTCTTCTCATCTCCAACTAAATTTGTTACCAAATCATCATTCATGTGTGTGGAAGACTAATACCTTGTGAACCATTGTTATTCATTTTCAACCAGCGTATCTCACTGATTGATATAATAATTGATTTATTGTTTATAAATTATATTTATGATATTATTACGCATTTTATGTCATTATATCACATATTACATCATTCTTTTCATTAAGTGTGAATAATATAATGTCGTTCATTTGTATAGTAGACTACCGCCTCAAAAAGTTATTTGATTCATTCACTCTTGACATGGAAGGAAATAAGGTTGTTATTAATGATAAAATGTGATATCTAAGACATAAAAACATTAAAAAATTGTAATATATTATTTATATTTTAATTTTTATATCATTCAACAAATTGAAAAGATCATTCATGCGTACATAGGATCAACCATCTCTATGAATGTTATCTTTCAATTTTTATCTCAATATTATAGAGATTTCTATAAATACATATATAATGAATATATATGATGTTTATATCATAAATAAAATTATGGATATTTTTTTATTTTTCATCAATATAATAGGACAATAAATACCAAATTGAAAAATATAAATAAAATAGATAAGTTATTACTCGAAACATGACTTTAAATTGAAATTGTTAGTAACAATTTGATAAAATATCTTAATTCAATCATATATGGTAATATTTAAATGATTATGGTTATGTATAAGATTTATAAAAATATTTTATTTATTATAATGTGGTTTTAACATGTATTAATAAACCTATGGCTTATGGAAAGGGATCCTTCTAATGAGAGTGTCAGTGGTGATATCAATTATATTCGCAACACTATAGAATCAACCCTCTCTATCTCAGGTCCTGTGGATCCACTTATTGAATGTATTAGAGGTTATTTCAACCCTCCTTTCCCTAGGAAGCAACTGTATCCCCGTTAAGCCGCCAAGGGAGCTATTCACTCAGGTGTTTATATATATGTTACACCTACGGACACTGGAAAGAACTCTGTAGACTTGATATCTGTGGGAAATGCATCGATACATTCTATAAAATCCTCTAAAGGTGTAGCGAAAATTGAATAACCTACTGTTTGAATCCCTCTGGACAAAAATTTTAACATCCAAAAGCAATATATAATGGATTTTTCCAATGGAAAATCAAAGTATATGCATATGCATACTACTCTGATCATGAGCACTACCACTGTTCTGTCATCACCGGAAGGTAATGTAGGTATGTCTACTCAAGAATTTAGAGATGTTTCTAATGATAACACTCATATTCCAGTGGACATATAGCCATCCCCTATATTGACCACTGACACTTATAAATACCACTCTTCAATAGATTCAATGGACAACCCCATGGCTATTCAAAAAAAATCCGAATCATATCAGACCATTGCCAATGCAGGTACTCTATACATCTCTTCTATCTCCCCCATGAGTAATCATGAATGGAAACAAACTACTACCTCTTCCCAAAATGATAGAATATCTAAGAGGAAGAAATTATAGGGTGGCTTAAAGAAGAAAAATGGAGGTTCTACCTCCAAAACCAAGTTTTAATGAATATATTATTTTGGAATTGTCAAGGACTTGCAAACCCTCCAACATTTAATGTGCTTAAAAGTTTTCTTATATCTAATTATCCTAAAATGTTTTCTATTGATGAGATAAAATTCAATTTTTCTCTAAAATTTAGACACCTTTGCACTTATGCCTATATTTATTTAGGTTCTTTCAGAGAGGGTAATGATACAAAATCACTTTGGATTTTTTATCATGCTTCTTTACCAAATGTTAATGTTATCAAAAATTTATGAACAGAAATTCACTTGTGATTTTTTCCTAGATGGAATGCATATCATTTGTACCATGATTTAAGTTAATAATTGATATCAAGACTGAAGGTCTCTTTGGCATGATCTTTTTGGGTTATCTAGCAACATTTTTGATCCATGGTTTGTGATCAGTGACTTTAATGCTATCCTTTCCTTTAGTAAGAAACTTGGACCATCCCAATCCCTCATCTCCTCATGAGAATTTAGAATCTCAATTGAGTATTATGAATTTATAGATATCAATCCCACTGGTTGCAGGTTCACTTGGTATAGAAGACACTATAATAGGAATGTTCATAGTAGGTTTGATAGGGCCTTCACAAACATATTTTCTGAGGATTTTTGGGACAAACTCTCTAGAATCACCTTACCCAAACTCACTTCGGACCACCATCCCATTTTGGTTAGTCTGATCACAAATTAAAATTTAACCACTTTTCCCTTTTAGATTTAATAATGCTTGGTCCTCAAACCTGGACTGTGCGAGTCATTAAAAAGTTTTGGGAGTCCATGAATTAATACAACGATGCTTTTTCTTGTATCTTTAAATAAAAACTTCTCAAAAAAATGTCTCAAAGTATGGTGTAGTTTTAATTATAAACAAATGGAAAAAGACATCTCACCCTTAAACATGATCTTATCCAAATTCAAACCGCCAACACTACCTCGGATTTCTCTTTGGACCCCCAATATGAAATCAATACTTACATAAAACATAATTCAATTCTTTCCCTTAATGATAGCATACATAAGCATACATTTAAAACAAAATGGATATCTGATGGTGACATAAACACTATGTTCTACAATTATCTTCAATGAATTAGGAATGTTTAAAGGCCTATTTCTCTACTTAGAGCTAATGATACCCTCATTGACTCTGAGGAGGGAATTTCCAGTCATGTGGTCTCCTACTTTGATTATATATTCAATGGACCAAATGTAAATAAAGATTTGATTCATGAGATCTTTTTGGTTCTAGTATATGAGGAAGACAATGTTTCTCTTCTTACTGTGCCTCTAAATTGTGAATTCAATGACACTATCTTTTTTCTTTAACCCTGATAATTCCCCAGGATTTGATGGATTTAACAATTTATTTTTACAACAATATAGGTAAACTGTCCACTATAATGTTTGAAAAAAATTCAGATCCTTTTTTTCTAATGATTTTATTCCTCAGGGTCTTAATGCTCAATTTCTCAACTTAATCCCTAAAGTGGACATCACCTCAGAGATTCATCTCTTTTGTATCATTTCTATCATTAAAACTATTTACAAAATCATTACCAAACATCTTTCCAATAAACTTTCAATATTGTGCAATAAAATTGTTTCTTGGAATCAATTTGGTTTAATCAAGGGAAGGTCTATACAAGACTACATTTGTCTTGCCTCTGAATGTACCAACACCCTTAAGAAACCCATTCGAGGATGAAATATTTCCATCAATATTGATATCAGGAAATCCCTTAACACCATTGATAGGGGTTTCATATTCAAAGTTCTCTAGGCCTTTGTTTTTTAATGAAACCTTCATCGATATGATAAAATCATTATTCAAATAATCTTACATTTTTATCCTTGTTAATGGATCCTTTAAGGGTTTCTTTAAGTTCACTAAGGGTTCCAGACAGGGTAACCCTTTATCTTCCATTCACTTTGTTATTGCGGAGGATTACCTAAGAAGATTACTCACTTGACTCGCGGATCAAAATAAGATTAAAATTATTCAGTCTACCAAAAACATAAATGTTCCTACTCATAATCTTTATGCCGATGAAATTATCAAATTATTACAAGAGGAGAGGAAAAATA
This sequence comes from Viscum album, assembly GCA_963277665.1. Classification (NCBI taxonomy): domain Eukaryota; kingdom Viridiplantae; phylum Streptophyta; class Magnoliopsida; order Santalales; family Viscaceae; genus Viscum; species Viscum album. The sequence goes on along the minus strand of OY728132.1, from coordinate 369,345,372 downwards.
TTCGAAATTTAAAAAAAAGCCTTGTCTCACTATGAATAAGTCTCTGGAAAATCTATAAGTTGGAACAAATCCTATGTTTTTTTTTTGGAAACAATTTCTCTTCTCCTTGAAATATTAGTATCATAAATAATTTAGTCATCAAAAAATGGAACTTTACATTTCACCTATGTTGGAGTGACTATCTTTTGGGGAAGGCCTAAATCTATGCATTTTTTCAATGTTGAGGATCATGTCATAAATGAACTGTCCTCCTAGAAAGGAAAATCCCTTTCCTTGGATGGTTTAATTTTTTGGTGAAATCTACCATTGTTTCCAAAATGGTTTACTCTATGATGGTTTATAAATGGCCTGATAGTCTTCTAAATAAAATTAATGATTACATAAAGAACTTTTTTTGGACCGGAAGTACTCTTGAAAGGAGTCTTGTAATAATAATGTGGGCCATATGTTTTAAACATTTAGTGAAAGGTTGTCCTGGCATAAAAAATCTTTAACTTTTTAATGATTCCCTTCAAGACAAACTCACTTTAAAGTTGATTCATATCAACTCTAACTCCATTTACTTTCATAAAAAATATTCTTTATGAAGATGAAGAAGATAAATTGGAAATACATTAATTATTTGATATTTCCTTCCATCTTGAAATCCTTTACCAATATTTTGGATAATTCAAGAGGGATGGTTAGCACGAATTCTTCCTTGAATTTTTGGCTGGATAATTGGACCAGTTCCCCCCTTATCTCTATAATGTCTCCTAATTATCTTTCAGATAATACCAACTGCTCTATAGAGGAGGTTATACAATATAATACTTATAATTTTTCTAATAACATCATTCATGTTATTGATATTTACCCATTTTCTATCTCTGATGAATTCCTTATTTGGGAACCTACTCACAATGGTGTTATTGATTCCAACAGTTTTTAAAATCAAAATATTTCAATCTCTGATTCAATTTTTTGATATTTAAAATATTTTGTTAAACTCTGTATTAAACCCTTGAGACTTACTCTTATATGTCGCATTTCTCACAATCGTCTCACCATAGATGTTTTTCTTCAGTCATTTAGGGTCCAACATTGCTTTATATGTCCTTATTTCACCAACATAGAGAAGATAATAATCATCGACTGTTGCCTTTTTTTATAGGTTTTTCTCTTTGGAATTATATTACTGACATTTTAGACTGTAGATGGTTACTCCATAGCACTATTAACACTCAATTAAAATGTTTTGTGGCTTTTGATACCTCCCAAAAGATCAAGAACCTCTTTCTAAGTGATGTTGTTGAACTCCTCCATGTGATCCAGTATGATATAAATTCTATTATCCAAAAAAATTGCTCATTTAATCTTAATATAGGTAGAATGTGTATCCTAATTACTATTAGGGATGCTACTACAGCTCAGAAATCTCAATGTGATAACTCCGTTGGAGATTTTGATATTCTTCATCGACTTCGGATTGATGGGATCTACAAACAACTATGACGTACTTTTGAGGTCTTTTGGAAATCTCTGATACCATTATGGATTAAATTGAATGTGGATGGTGCATTAAAAGGAAACCCTGGTCCCACAGGTTGTGGATATTTTTTTAGAGACCACCTTGGTCAGTGTCATGGATGCTTTTTTGGCATTTGTGGCACTACCTCGTCTTTGGAGGATGAAATGATGGGTGTGATTCATGTGGTTAAATATTCAAAGCAAAATGGGTGGTAGAATATTTGAATTGAAAGTGATTCCACCAATATCATCTATAATATTTGGGAAGGGAGATTCATCTTGCATGGCCTTTGACTAGCCATTGGGATGAGCTACCATGCTTTGCCTCTGGGGACCAACTACATTGTCACTCATGCTTTTCGTAAAGTGAACATGGTTGATGACGGGCTTGCAAACAAGGGATTAAACTAGGCCTTAACATGAATGGATAACTTGCCTACTAATCTTCTACCTTTTTATGATAAATATTTTAATAATATTACTTAATTCAGAGCCATTTAGTTTTCTTTTTTTATTTATTTTAATAATTTATGTCTCAAATTTCGTCTCAGGCACTAACTTCTTCCAAAAAAATTATTTGGTATATATACATACCAAGAATTTTTTTAATTTTTCTAATAATAATATTTTTAATTTACGTATCAATTTTTAGATATATCTTTTGATGTTATTATGGATTAAAATTTACCAAATCGGTAAGGATTTTATGATAAAATATGAATATTTATTAGAATTATTTATGTTTATTCATCGAATAAGGGAATTTTATGATCCATATATCAAGAAACTCATGAATTTTATTTTCCCCTATATATTTCATAACAATAAATGATACAAATTCTTTTTATCTATTTATATACTGAAGAGTTTGAATAAATAAGTTTAAATAATATAATATTTACATCTCTCATCTATCAAAAATCCATTTTCTTTTAAAATCATATTTTATACAATTTTATTCAAAAATATTATTAGTATTATCAATGTAAAATTTTATCAACAAATTTACCCATGTTATTCGATTTTAAAAATATTTTTCAAGGGAATGAAGATTTCATTTTCAAAATAATGAATGTTCGGCTTTAATTAAAAATATTAAAGAAATATTTGTTAAATAATGTATAACATCAATCATGTTTTTCTCATTCATAAACACTCATTAGATTAAATATTATTTTATATGTTTCCAATTAATTATTGAAATAAAATTTTTTTATTTTTTTTATAATTTAGCATTTGTTTCTCAAGGAGAAAACATATTTTATTCAAAAATATTTTAAATTATTACTAAATAATACATTATAATTTTCCATGGAAAATTTTAAAGAAAAATATTCTGAAAATGTTCTATGTTTTATATTTTTTTATTCAATTTATCAAATTAATTTTTTTTCACAAATATTACAATAGATATTTAAAAAAATTATCTATGATAAAATGATTACATTTTACTCTTGATTTCTAAGAATATGTTCCAAGGATACTATTATTAATGTTTATCTAGATTGATTATTTTTATGATGAATATATTTTTATGAAACACTTATTTTTCATGGTCTATGAAATGGTGAAACTCTTTGTGATAGCCATTTCAATTCATGGGTTCTGATATGATTAATTATTTCAAAATCCAGTTTATTTTCATGGGATTTGATATTATAAATGTTTTTTAATCCCATTAATTTTCATGGGTTATGATATAATGAATTTTTTATAATCTTGAGGACACATGTGTGTGATTTTAATTATGTGGAGGGTGGAACCTATATCCCCCTCCAGTTTATTCAGAAAATATTTATATATCTCGATATAAAAATAGGAAAAAAGTTGATGGGATTGATCTAGTATGGGAAATTATTCAGTATTGACCTACATAAATAAATTGGTAAATCTTAATCCATAATGGGAAATAGGTGATGAGTGGTGATCCACTATTTTTATGATCGTTGAATATAACATTTAATCATAAATTATTTTTCAATTTTTATGTTGGTGAGACACTATTATGACACGATCCTATAGTTGATGACTGAATTGTAATGATTTCTCATCCTTATGTTTCAGGTATTTGGAAATGATAATACTTTATTCCATGATTTATGTGTTTGATCAATGGATTGGTTGGGTATGAACTACATAAGATATGTTTATGATAATATCCCTAATACTTATCTTATTCTTTCATAAAATTATATTTTTATAGATCTTAAGTTTAACTGTACTAATCATCTTAGATAACCCTTTATTATGTTTTCTTCCCAAGTTTACAAATAAAGGATTATATAGGATATCCCATAGAGTGGTACTATATGAGATGATATTTATTGGATATGTTTAAGAGCATTCATTAAAAAATAGGATTTTTTTCTAGTCTCCAAATTAACTAAACTCTTATTTTCATTAGGTGTGTGTTTTTGAAATATTTTGAATATTAATCGAAACACATTGGATATTAATTTTTGAATAGCCTAGGACATTATACACATATATTTTTTATCATATTTATATGATTTGATTATTCCATAGTTGGGATTTATTTTCCACCGCTTTATTATTTATGTCCCCATGTTATCATGTCCTGTATTAGAAGGTGAATGGTATTTCGGGGAATGTTAGGGAGTTTTAAAATAATTTCGGTGTATCATTGTTTAATGTAATTATATGATGTATCTAACTTTTTAATGAAAATAGTTCTCTTGGTATTCTACGATTGTATTATGTGAATATTTTTTTACTAAATCGTTAAAATGAAGTGTAAAAAAATATTTTTGTTGTTGTACCAATATCTTTTGGTCTCCAACTTCATCATTATATTTCTTAGTTTCTATAGGTGTTATAAAAGTCTATAACTAATTTGAGATATCTATGAATGGGAGGGGTTATATTTTGAATAATAATTCATAATGAAATTATAAGACCATGAACACATAAAAGTATACATTTTAGACATGGATTGATTATCTAGAGGCATCCTAGGGGATCAAGAGAGATTCAAGATAGGTTATGGTTATAATTGTAGCTGCAATTGTTAGTGGTTTTTGGTCCTCAAATGACTTCCATTAGATGAATGATTGAAACATTAAGGGTGAAATAAATATTTACCCCAATAAAATATTATGTGGGTAACTTGTATTCTCCCATCATTCTTACTTATGGAATTTATCCCCCTTTCCATTCAGTTCCTTTCTTCTACTCCTTCATGTGGAGTCTTTTGGTGGTTTCTCATAAAGATAAAAAGTATGTTTAAAATTCCATTGATAATTATTGGGAATATTGAAAACATTTAATATTTTAAAATTCTTATATTTTAGTGTTTTTATATTATTACACTCTTATATTTTAAAATTCCCTGATTTTGATCTTCCATTTTCTCTTCCTCAGGGAGGACATCCTGAGAAAATGTCTGGGTGTTATTGTTTGGTTATTTAATGATGGTGCATTGTTCCATTAATTGTTTCTATGGAATTTCCTAGAAATTTAAAAATATTACATGTTCTAACATCTCATCCCAGGTGTCACACACTGGTTCCTTGAACTAGTTCACCACATGACCACAAGCATGCCTCCCCATACACAAGAGGCTTCCAACTAGTAGTGAGGGCCTATTTTTTATCATGGGAAGAATATACCCCCACTTTTTTCTTTATCATATTAATTCAACAAAAATAATAATTTTTAATGGTAAATAAAATAACCAAAACAATAAAAATATGTCATAATAACCAACTCATGATGTACACACACAAAATGAACAGTAAATATTTTATTCAAATGTACATGTCCAGTGTCAAAAATGAAAACACAAAATAATGATACTTGAGAACTCTGAAGTGGGTGCTGAATCAAATTTTTTTTCCTCATCCATGATCCAACCCAGATCATCCATCTAACACAAGGCCTTTTTCCTTAACATATCGTGGAATCGTAGAATCTACTCGGGTACCGATCATGAAAATTGATTAGGGTGTGAGTATAACTTAGTTGGCTACCTCCAATGACAACTAAAACAATATTCAGTCAATAACAGTGTATGTAGTTGTATAAAGAATGAAAAACAATAAATAAAGTAAATAGTATACAATTATTCATTTTATCTTTATTTAACCACACCTCCCGTAGTTCTCGAGGACACCTAAACTCAAATAATATACCTAGATGAAATTATTACCATTCATAATTAATAATTCATAATTGAAGGCCCATGTTAATATTCATAATACATGGATGAATGTCCATGTAACCATTCACCATTCCATAATTTATAATTGAATGAGAATGTTACTATTCATAATACTAGGACGAATTTTAATATTACCATTCATCATTTAATAATACATAACTGAATTTCCCTATTATCATTCATCATTTCATAAGCAAATGAACATTTTACCATTCATAACATCACAATCGAATGACCATGTTACCATTCATCAACACATAATTAATTCAATAATTAATTATCCACAATAATTTCATTAATAATTCAACAATAAGTTAAACACAACTTTTCCATTAGTTAACTCAACAATAAACTAATCACGTAAATGAAATTAATAAATTCTAAATTTATTTAACCATAACAATTTTTCTAGTTAATTCAAAAATTAAAAAATCCCATCAATAATATTAATTAATTCAACAATTAATTAACAAAATAAAATATGTTGATTAATTCAACAATTAATTAATCTCTTGAATTCCTCTAGTTAATTCAATATTTAACAAAATTTCATCAGTAACATTAATTATTTTAACAATTAGTTAATCACTTCAATCCTATTAGTCAATTCAATAGTTAACTAATCACACCAATTTCATTACTAATAAAATAATTATTTTTTCACATATGTCCCCTTATTTAATTCCCCACTTAATTTTGTTTTTCAATCACATTAATTAATATACTAAATTAATTAATCAATAATTAAAAACTCAAAAACCAATAATTAATCCCACAATTAATTTTAACATTCACAATCTCAATATTTTAGTATTAATTTCTGAAATAATTTTTCAAATCTGTACATCTCAATATCTCATAATTATTTCTTCAAATAATTATCTCTATTATGAAAGCACATTATCCCATAATTCATTAAATAATTAAATATCCAATTCTTGCAGTTCAATATCCCAGAAATCAAAATTAGTTAATTCACCAATTAATTAATCCAATTCAATCAATTACATGAACACAAAAATCCTTATTAATTAATTCACCAATTAGTTATTTTAACTTGTGGAATTACATTAACACAATAATCACCTATATTTAATTTACCTATTAATTAATCTAACTCATTATTTTTCATTAACAGAAGATTACCCATTAATTAATTCACCAATTTATTAATCTAACTAATTAAATTGCATTAGCATAACAATACCAATTAATTAATTAACCAATTAATTAATCTAAATAATTTATAATAATTAATTCCATAATTAAATAATCACATTAAATCCCATAAATTAATTAGGTAATTAATTATTCACGACAATTGTATTAATTAATTCATAATTATTTAATCATATTTATAACATTATGTAATTAAAAAAAATAATCGTTTTATTTACACTATGTTATTCATCAGTTAATTAACCCATTTAATCCCATTATTTAATTCAATAATTAAATAATCACATTAGTCACATTAACTAATTAATCTCTTCAATCCCATTATATGACTGAATAGTCAAATAATCATTGTACTCGGATTATTTAATTCATCAATTAACTAATCCCATTATTTAATTCAACATTAAATAATCACATTACTCTTATTAATAAATTCATCAATTAATTAATTCATCAATTAATTAATCCCATAAATCCGAATTTAAACAATTCAATAACCCTAATTAATTATTTAATTAATTGTTCCCTCTTAATCAATTAAATATCCCAAATTAACTCCTCTTTTAATTATTCTATCGAAATCAATTCAGTATGCCAAAATTAATTCTTCAATTAATTATTTTATCCAAATATATTCAATAATCATAATAATCCCCAATAATTATTTATACAATTAATTATTCTTATTTGACGACTTCAATATAGTAATAAATAATTCCTCAATTAATTATTCAACTTCAAACAATCTCTATCTCGCCGTAATTAATTCCAAAATTAATTATCCCAAATCATAATCTCATGATCCCAACCATTCAAATTAATTAATTCTATAATTAATTAATCAAGTTAAAAATATCAATAAGACAATAATTAATTAAAAAATTAATTATTCAAAATCTATTATCCTAATATCCTTAATTTGAACATTTTCCTTTATTAATTAATTCACGAAACTAATTAATTTGATTAGAAATAATATTTCTTATAAAATAATATAAATTCTAAAATTAAAAAAAAATAATTACAATAAAAAACTTTGGATTGGAATTATGTACCACCTATCTCAATTTTTCAAAGAACAATCACCCAACAAGAAATTCCCAATAATTGAGTAGCACAATGACATTGAATAAGATATGAATCATAAGACCCTAAATAAAGATTAAAAAATTAATGATATTATATATAGATATATATATATATATATCTACAATAGAATATCTAGATCTCACCAAATAGTTTTATATTTACCCAAAAATAGGTTTTCTTTTATAAAAGAAGGTGAGAAAAATCAGATAAGAATTAGAAAAGAATCGAGGTAGGATTCACATAACAGGGGAGGTGTAAATCATAAATACAAGCATTTAACCACAAGGTAAATAGGTAATGGATTCTTATAATTAATCTCGGGATATCGAAAATCATGAAATATTTCCTAGTTTTGAATGAGGGTTGAAATTAGTGGGTTTTAAGGGTTTCAGAGATATAAAATTAAAAATAGTGTGTCATTAAAAATCATGTACAATTTTTTGGGTTGGGTCACATGGAGCACAGTTCTCGTGTTCCCTAATAATTCACCCTAACTATGAGTCTATTATTAATGGGTGGGATGGTTCATAGTACTCAAATGTGGGTGCACAATTTGAGAAAACTATACACTAACCATGGAGAACCCATTTTTATTCCATTTTTTCCAATATTCACCCAAACACACCCCAATGTAATACCCAAATGAAAAGTACACAAAACAAGGAAAAAAGTACATGAAAATGTGATCAAGAGAGCACTAGAAATGGTTGGGATCATACACAGGTTTAAATTACGTATTGTGTTTGGTTTTTGGATCGATGTCATTTTGGGGGTGTGCTGAGAATTATATACACCCCATTATAGAAACAATTGATGATCATTGTGCACCTATTAGGTTTCCAATGATAATTAGACATTTTAATAAATTGTATAATTAATTATATTGGGATATAATTAAATTTTTTGGAATTTTTTAGGTGTCCATGAATTTGGGAAGTGGTTGGTAGTACTGAGATATCATCGGATGATCATGGGAAATCATAGGTGGGAGTGTCCCGAATTGGAAATAAATGATGAATAATCTAAAATGGTTGGTTTTTCTCATATCATTTCGTATTGATTATTGAATATTTTAATGATGTGAGTTACATGTGCCATTTCATCAAAATGTGTTTAAATGATTAACTCAATATATTTTCTTATTTAATGTTCATAAATGACAAATTTAACATGAATGAACTTGACTGAGTGGGTTCCATGGGATATAGTGGAACATTAGTAATATCTATTTTCCCAACCATGAATGGTCAGGATCATGAATAATGATTTAATTTCAGGTGTTGTGTGGACTTCATGAGGGGCGTATTTAGATGAGTTCCTTTGATTGGACCTTACCATGAGTTGTGGACACCTCCATGAGGTGTTTTTGGAATGACATTTCATAATGGCCCATAGAGTCTATTTGTGGATCCTTGTGAGACCTAATAGTCATTTGGCTCATTTAACAAAACATATGTGAGAAATATCTTCCATTGATTTTTTTCCTATGTGGATAGTCCATTGGAATAATGGAATTGAGTTGGGTGAGAGGACCGACGATTGAAAGCCTTGAGAATAAAGATGGGGTTTATTCTGTCTCTATAGACTATTTCCATTATGATTTATCATTTTGGGATATGTGGCCACAAATTATTTATCACATTGATTATGAGAATGATTTCCTCAGTGGGATGAGATATGAACTGATTTGATGATATTATATTGAGGTTGTAACAACCCATGTAATTTTGAGAAAAATGATTTTTAGGAATTATTAATTTTCATTTACATGATTTTATATAGTTTTATTCATTAAAATGTATTTATTAAATTTTCATCTAAATGGAAAAAATATTTATTTCTAAAAAAAATATGCTTTTCAAGATTTATATAGTTTTATTTAAAAGAATTTATTAAAAATTTATATAATTTAAATTTGGAAAAAATCAATTTATTTTTTGAATCCATAATTTTGAAATTGTCTTGGAATAAATTTTTAATAATTTTATTAATAGAATTATTTTTTAATAAATAGTGAAAAATACTAATTTTTATTGAAATTTTTATTTAAATTCCAGAATTTATAAATTTTTATTTTTTTTAATTCTAAAAGAATAATTAATTTTCAAATATAATTAATAAATTATTTGTTAACATTCAAATTAATTTTCTACATGAATTTTTCTAAAAACATTTTTATAATTAAATGAAAATTTTCTAAAATACTATTTTGGAAGTGTTTTAAGCGTTTAATTTTAAATTAAGATAAACCGCATCTGTGAAATGAATTTTATAATGTTTTTGGACTCATAATAATTAATATTAGGAGTCATTTTGAACATAATTTTTTTTCCTAATTATTAGTAAAAATAGTAAAAATATTTTACTACAGTTACGGATATGACGGGTTTATCAAGGGCTAAAAATAAGTGAAAATGTCTTAAATTACCTAGAAACTTGTTTAAATTTTATTTTATGTCAATATTTTGAAAAATATCATCCAATATTATGAAATTATTTATTTTTATACATTTTTCTTGATTGATTTATATAAATTATTCTTTTGAAAAATTACACATCTTTTCTCTCCCACACTTATAAATGAAAACTCCCACTCCTATTTTCTCCATAAACCAAAAAAAACATTAGTTTCATCCAACACCCACCCAAATAACCTGCATAGATCCATACCCAAATAAATAAGACCAATTTTTATCCAAAAAACCACCCATATAAGGATTTAGGAATAAACCTAAAATGTTTTTCTCTAAAGAAGTTGTATAGTTCTTAACTGATAATTTTTTTTCATTAATTTTAAGACCTCCATAAAATCATTTTCATTCATGAATAAAAAAAAAGTGGTATCTTGAATATAATAATATTTTTTTCTATTAATTGAATAACCTATATCATTCTCTTTATTTCATTAAATGGGAAATGGAACCATTATTCATGTGTACGATGGTCTACAGTCATACGACCTGATGTAATTCATCATCCATCACTATTTATCCTGGGTAGTTATAATGATAGATTTATTATTTTAATATATTATATTCATGACATATTTATAATTATGGAAAATCTTATATCATCTACTTTATTACCTTTCCGTCCATTGAAAAATGGTAACATCATTCAGGCGGTTTTGTTGATTACCACCTCCACATAGAAATTTAATTAATTTTCCATGACAACATCATATGGATGATATATATAATTATATTTATATAAATAAAATGTTCTTTATGATATAATTATAATTTGTAAAAATATAATAATACTTACCTTCTTTCCATAATTATTTTTTGAAACATTGAAATGTTACTCACACATACATACGACTTATCTATTCCATTATTTTAACATAATTCGATTATCAAAATAATATTTTGTGATAGATTTTAAAGTTATAGTTGATCTATAAACATTTTAATTAATTTATTGTTATTATTCATTAGAATATAGAATAATTAACTCATTTAACATAGTTAATTTTCCTACGAAAAACATGGTATTGGTTCCAAATATCATCGAAACATCCAAAGTGAACTTAATTGATTTTGTAGTTGTTTATAAAATTGCAATAAAAAAATAAAATGATTAATAACCATGAAAATTTTATTAATCATGTTAATAATTGATGAATTTTTGTTATTTATGGATATAAAGAGTATATTATATGAGTTGAACTAATGGTATGGTACTAAATATCTCAAAACAAATTTTAAAATGTTTTAAGGATTTCTTTTCTAAATATTTTTCTTAAATTTTTATATTATTAAAATTATATTGTGGTCCTATTTATATTTTTGAAAATTTACTATAATTTAAATTTTATGCCTCTTATGAATTTATTTCAATAATTTTTTAAAAGGAATATTTTTGATTATTTTAAACAAAACATTATAAAAATGGAAAATGGATGTTTTATATGACAACAATAATTTTTCCTACAACCGAACATATTATTTGATGTTTATATTTCATTTTTATTATTTAATGTTTTCTTTTAATAAGAAATATTATTCCCTTTTATATTATTATTTTTTTTTAAAAATCAGGGTAATAGATATTTTGATATCCAGAACTTTATTAAATATGGGAATAAAGAGTATTTTTAAAACTATGATGATGGAAATACATGATTTAATGTATTATGATTATGTTTTTATTATTTGATTATTGGAATTAACTTATTAATTTATTTCATTTTTTTTGTTCTTATAAGAGTGATATAGAAACGATGTCCAAATTTACCTACATGATTTATCTATTTGTAGTACATTCTTTTACAATAATATTGTGATTTCACAATCTATGATTACAAGGTTTAGTTTAAATAAATGTTTATGTTACATATTAACATAAACTATATAACATTATTATATAGTTTTCATTAGGTTTTAAAAATCATAAACAAATTTTAAACAGTTTAAATTTTCTGTTAATATTTATTATGAAATGTTTTATGAGTTCCATTGGGAACTGTATTTTATTTTTTGGGGTATGAAATTGTTTTTTAGCAAAATTTTTATTTTGAAAAATGACAATGTTTAGGATTATTATGGAATTATTGGACTCTTTATTATTTTTTATGTCCATTACTGATGTTTTTATGCTCATCCAACCTTTTAAAATGATATTCATTAGGTTTTATGTATTTTTCTGCACATTGGAGATGATAAGATTTAAATTTTAAAGATAAGTCATAAAATCAAAACATGTTATATATTTAAAGTTGTTTATTTTTTGGAAGATTTGATGCTAAATTTATGTGTCCACCTTGTGGTGTAATATATATTTATATAATGGTGATGACCGATTTCTTAATAAATATTAACCATAAAGACCCAAAAAATAATGTCACTGAACTGTTGACATAAATGTCAATATTATATAATGATTAAGGTCTAAAACTTATAGTTGTTAAAAAAGTATATGTTTAGAAAATTTTATAGGTTAGGATAATGAATGTAAATTCCATTAATAGATTATAATGTATTGTTATCGTGCTATAATATTGTAATATTATGGTGTTGCATCATTTAATTAAAGTCTATTTAGAATGGTTTTCCATAAAATAAACTGTGAAGATGTTGTGTGAAAGAATAAAGGGGATTATATCATACAAAAGCAAAAATTTAGAATACTTATTATTAGAATTGATCAATTTTTTTCTCTAAAGGAACATTTCTAATAAAGTTTTTGTTATCCATGATTGAAAAAAACAAGATATACACCATTGTAACTTTTCTATAGTAGATCCTTTTATGAGACAAAAAACCAAAATAAATAGAAGATCTTCTGGGTCATTTATTAATAATGTATGGATTTATGTTTTAGAAATGATATTTTATTTCACGTGTCACTCTAGTCAACAATATTTTACTCTTTCTATTTGTGTATTTTAAGGTAATGTAAATAATTTGTTGTTAAATGTTAAAAAATATAGATATATAATATATTTATTCCATGGAAAGAGAAAAATTTATGAATTTTTTCCTACAGAAGTATTTTCTTATGGTTTTTAACATAGTATGGAAAAAATTTCATAGAATTGGTGAATAATGAGGATAATTTACTGCTTGTATATGAATAAAAAATTAACCGATTGGAAAGGTATGATACAAATTGTATTAAAGATATTAATAGTAATATTCATTGGGATTTCTCATGATTAAAAACATGGTAACAAAAATAATTTTCCTCCCATTAATTTTAATTTTATGAGAAACTTCTACTCAATAATGATAAGGTATAAATGTAGTTTTTTGACAACCATGAAATCTATGAAAATATAGAGGAAAATAGATCATTGTGTAAGGAAAATGGGAGGAATAACATATAGAAATTTAAAGGTTATAAAATAATATTTGGGGTTTGAGATATATGTAGTAAAAATAATATTGTGGAAATAATTATGAAATATTGGATGTCCATAGAATGTTCACTGATTTTATATAAGTATTATTATTGAAAAAAAGTGATATTGGTATTTTTAAGAAAAAGTTAGATAAAGAGGAAGTAATGTGTTTTAAATTAAATGGTATGGTCTATTATGTGGATGCATGTATCATGAATTTCATGAATTATATGAAGATTTATGTTTATAACCATAAGGGTGTAGTTAAATTCATTTAAAATATTATATATGATATTGGGATAAAGAATGAATTTTTAGTAGATCATTAGTTGTTTATTCATATTATTCTAAATTCTTGTTTTATTTGGGGTAGACACATTCATTCAATTCAATGAAATTTTTAAAAAAAATTATATTTAACTAAAATAAATAAAGTCTTGAGTTTTTAAAAAAACACATTTGGGTAGTGTTTAGGGAATAATAATTTAAAAATTTCTTCCCATTGTCATATTTGGAATTGTTTTCAAAAAATATTTATTATATATACCATTGTATAATTTAATGTTATTATGTGTATGAATTTTTTTATAGTCTATCATGTTAGTATAGATTTTGTATCTAATGAATATATTATCCCAAATGAGTTTCTATCATTATATAATAATAAATTCATTTGATTGATAATATATCACGAATATAGAAAACTATAAAGATATGGAAGTAAATGTAATCTTGATAATATTTCTTAAAATAAGGGAATTTTTTAGATTAATGATGTTCCTATAGTGAAAGAATATCTATGTATTTTTTATATATTACCTAGTATTATAAGAGATCAGGAAGTTTACATTAATGTGGACTCAATTTCCCATGATATTCTAATTTCAAAATAACCTTATCAATTGGTTCAATTGGAACTTTTGAAATTGATAAGGAAATTATAATAAATTTTTGGTAAAGTATTAATTTTCCCTTTAACATCACCATGGTATTATTTTATTTTATTTTTTAAAACAAAATATGGAACTATTTGGATCATCATTGATTATACATAATTTAATAAAATCACTTTTATGAATATTTATCAGTTTCCTCATATTTGGGACCTATTTTATCAGCTCTCTAGTATATTGTATTTATCAAAGGATTATCACATGTGTGGGTAAAATTATATAAAGGTAATGGGGGATTAAATACCTATGATAATTTTTTTTAATAGGTATATAAATTATGTTCTTTTAATAATTCAATTTTTATTTTTGGATTCTCCAACTATATTCATAGATATTAAGAATAGTTTTTTCCTAGAATATTTAGATATTTTTTGTGTTTATTGATGATATTGTGGTTTAGGAAAAAATTTCTAATAATTATGGAAAAAATTTGGTGAATATTCTACAGACCCAAAAATAAGATAAGTTATATTTAAAATGTTGAAAATGTTATTTTTCATTACAAAATATTTTATTCGATTGAAATATTATAAACAATGATGGCGTAACTATTGATCCCAAAAAAAATAAAGTGGATAATGAATGAAAACATCCAAAAAATGATAACAATATTCATAATTTTCATGTATTAATAGGATATCACTGGAGGATTCATGAAATATTGTCATAGTGATATATCCCAATAACCAAGTTAACATGAAAAGTTTTTTTCATCTCGATAATGGAATGGGATGAATGTTTCCATGAATTTAAAAATATTATTAAGGAATGATCCAATTTTGGAACTTGAATATTGAAATGGTTACTTTTTTATGGTGATTCTACATTGAATGGAATGGGTTGTGGTTAGTTGCATAATAATCATATAATTTCTTAGGAATCACACAAATTAAAACCCCTTGTGAATAGTTATCCTACACATGACCTCGAACTTTTTTTTGTAGTGTTATCTTTAAAACATTACAGACATCATTTATTGATAGAAATTTTTTAAATATATAATTATCATAAAATTTTTAATTATATTTTCACTAAAAATATTTTAATGTGAGATAGTTTAAATGGTGGATATTGATAAAGGATTATGACTATACAATTCATTTCAACCATGTAAAAAAAATTTAGTAAAATATTTATTGAGTTGAAAGGATAATGATACATTAATTATAATACATTTGGCAAGTGATCCTGTTATTAATGATTTAAGGATTTTTGAATTAGAAATTGTGTTTTAATGAAATACTTTTTTTTTGATTCATATTTTCGTGTATTTTTCATTATTATAAATCACTATGAAAACTTAAAAAAAGTGAATGTATCATAGTGAATGAATAATTAGTCAAGGGGGATAAGTTTAAAGATTTTAAAGTTGATTACAATGGTGTTTTAGATTTAGAAAAATGTTATGGGTTTCACATAACCCCCTGTTAAATAAATAATTATTGACTGAGGATCATTATTCTATATTCTATGTTCATCTTGAAATCACAAAAATGGAAAGGGGAATGATATAAATTTTCACGTGGGAAGAAATAATGAAATATAATAATAATTTTACTTTAAAATGTTTGAATTTTGAGTTGTTCAAATATGAATAAAAATTACCAAAGGGGGTTGTTCATCATTTTCCATTGCTATAATGAAAATATGATAATATTTCAAAGGATTTAAGGGTGGTTATACCAAATACATATTGAGTTAATAATGATATTTTAGTTATTATTAATCATTTAAATAAATATTTGATTTTTTCTATTCAATATACAATTTCATTTGATTAATATTGTTTATGTTATGTTAAAGGGATAATTTTATTAATGGGATTCCCACTCATCATTTTATCAAACTATGATATTTGTTTTACATTTAATTTTTGTAAATGCAATCATAGGTTACTAGGTACTAAATTAAATGTTGGTATAGATTTATATACTTAATATGATGGATAGTATTATGGAAATTTTAAATTTTTTATTATATTCTTCAACCATGATCAATAAAATTTTAGAGATGTGGATATCAACATGTAATAACCCCGACCCTAGTATCCCACATACAGTCTTTAATTTTTTACATAGGAAGAGATACAATGCATTGAATCCTAAATAGATGATTATTTTAGATGTTTTTAAGAATTAGATACTTAAATGATATCAATTTTAAATTGGGTAAAATAAAATAAAACATTCTATATAATAATATCAAATATACTACATACTTGAAAACTCGTTCAAAGATCTCTTATTTATATCATTGAGATATGAAACAAAATAATTGTGAGTAAAAATTCTCATTAAAGTTTATGTAAAGTGGAATTATTCATGAATGATTATATAAAAATCAATATAGAAAGGTAACTCACTAAAAAATTCCATTTAAATAACTTTTAAAAATTAATATGCATTGCATAATTATCGTTATTGAATGGCCCGAAGGCCTTCTTTTTTATTGATTTTTTGATAAACCCCCTTTTAAGGGATTATGGGGAACCCTTACAAGGCCCGTAGGCTTATGAATTACATTTTCCATAGGCATGGAGATATTACATGACCTATAGGTATTATGGAATTCATACAGTATATGACTACTTGAAACTGCTTCTCCCCAGCATCTGCATCGTGATCAGCTCTCCAATTTTGCATGACTGTTCGGCTAGCATGTCTATGTCCAGGGGTGCATAGGTGTGGTACCTATGGAAAATTCCATACCCTCTCATTCTTCAAAATTCTATTTAGCCCTACTCTGGTGGATGTGCCCTACTCTTTCCTCCTCTGGAGTGGTTCCTTGTAGAATCTTTCTTTTCAACTGCAAATCAGGTGGCCCTGAGGGCCTTGAGGTGGCATGAAGGCCATGAGGTGGCTCAAAATCATTACTGACATGAAGGCCTTGGGTGGATAGAAGGCCTTAATGACTCCAAGCCCAAATTGGTGGCCTAAGGTGAATAGATTCAGCTGTTACAGTACCTGCTACAGTAACTGCTACCATAACTTCTCCAGTAACTACTATAGTAACTGCTATATTACTATTTAATTTGGCGAAATTACATTGCCTCAGGAGACCTATTATTGAATCATTGGGATTTTTCATACATGGACCTAAGCATTACTTAATGTCTAATTAATTACTCATATATCAAATAATATATTTAAATCATGAATAAATATTCATTTTCATCAAATATATATATTCAGTAAAATATTTGGATTTATCAATGTTTCTCCATCTAATCAAATACATATCAAAGTAATAATCATATGTAAAATGGTAAACAATTTATAAAATAATTATACCCATAATTTAAGAATATATATTTTAAGAGAGAATAAATTTCCAACGAAAAATGATTCATGAAGGTGACTTTTTCAAATGGAAGTTAAAAAATCACAAAATGATAATTTTATTACACAATAACATTATCCGATTTTAATTTTTGAGTCACATCACCTTGGATGAAATTATTCAAAGTGAAATGTAAAATACAATCTTTTATTCATGAATCCTGATATTACATGTCAAAATAAAATTATATAAACTATATAAGAGTGAATTGGTTTACAATAATTAGTACCTCTTAATGTAATTAAAATTGAGATGAAATCAATTAACTTGAGAATTTTTCTAGTTGAACATTATATAACCTCATTTATAATGGTTTTAACAATGTAATTTATTTATATATGAACCATAATAACATTTTTAATATCATATATGTTCCTCTTATAACATTTTACCATCCATTTGTTTATAATAATTCATTATTTTCATTGTTTTAGGTGTTAATTGCTTTGTTTACTCATATGTGTTTCATCATGAAATATCTAGTTCATGAATGCATTATATAGTTAAATCATATCATAAATAATAATAATGAAAATCAATATTTTATTTATACATCAAATATACCTTTATATAAAATAATTATTATTTATTTTTATAAATTAAGTATGTTAAAATCATGGACGTGATGGGATGTGCGTGAACATGTGTAAAATTTTCCATTTTTAATGATCATTATCTAAACAAGGTATGTAAAATATTTTCAATCAATAATTATCATAACAAAACATATACCCTATTATTTATATAAATAAACTTAAATTCATTCACCATGTGTTTTGATGATGAAAAGGGAGTCACATCATTTCGTGAAGGTGGTAATCCACATATACACGAATGATGTTATCATCAGTCATTAAATGAATGGTTAATGATGAAAGTGATATATAAAATCTTATATGAGAATGATATACATTACATTAATATCATAATTAAATAACATGTCTTACATATCTTACATATATTCAGTATCTTTATCCTTATCACTTTCAATGCAAAGTGTTATTGAAAGATAATTCATATCACTTCATGAGGGGGGTAGTCTACCTTACACACAAGAAACATTATAATTTCCCAAAATGAATAGAAAATTAAAATGGTATGTATATGGTATATTTAATATATTTTTATAATTATGGTTAAAATATCATATATATACTTTAGTTCAATAATCATACCCAACCATCAGAGGTGGTAATGGAAAAATTAATGATATCTTTTCTCAAAGAGGTAGACTATATTACATATAGAAGATGAACTCATAACCCATTAGATTGAAGTGGGGGTGGTTATAGGTCATTAAATTAACATAAAAACGTCTATTTATATAGAAAGAAGTATTTTTACTTTATTATAATAGATTAATAATTAAAAAATGAATTGGAGGAAAAAAATAAAATGAAAATGCTCGTTGTAGAATGTTACCACATCACCACATTTGGTTTGAACCAAAGCATTACTGGGAATATTTTATGAAAAAAAAGGATTATAGGTGGATATTAGGGGATCTGGGAAGTTATTTTTCAAGAGAGTTTCCAAAACAAATGTTTTCTAATCTGCAAATAGTGGAGGATGGGGTGTCCTTTATAAGTGAGGTGAGTGGCACACCTGTATTTATTTTTAAATCTTCAATCATACCCACATTTTAAATTTTAGGAAAAAGGAAATTTTAGATCCTATAAGATAATATGTCTAACTATTACCATAAAATCATGTTTTTAATGTTTTTTGGAAATTTTTAACCCTTACCTTCTTAGTTTTAACCCCTAGTAAATTAGTTTTTACATTAACCATGGAAATTACCTTTTAATGTTTTTAAATTTAGTTTTTTTAAACATAATCAGAAATTATAATAAATTATAAATTATTTTTATTTTAAATTCTTATTTCAGTTTTCAAAATTCAATTCTCGTATTTGGAAAATTTTAATTTAAAATTAATCTTGTAGAGGCGAAGAGAATGTTATTTTTTAAAGAAAAATGTTCAAAATTTCACAATGTTTTTATAGAAAAATTCACATGAAATTTATTCTAATAACCAAAATTGGATTAATTGATATAAAATTAAATTAATTTTACATGTATACAGATTAAAAATATAATTTATCATTATAAATAATTTAAATTGAAAGATAATTTTCAACTAAAATTCATCATTTTCACTATTCATCAAAAAATTAAACATTTCAGAGAAATCCCAAAAAAATCACCCTAAGATAATGTTGAAATTATATTTAAAAAAATTTGATAGTTTTTAAATATAATTTTTATAAATTTCTAAGAAATAATTTTAAATTATGTTCCCAAAGCGTGAATAAAAATTATTTTAAGAAAATGATATTTTTAAGAACAAATATGTTTTTATTTTAAATATTTCCTATTTTATTAAAAATCAATTGATAAGTAATAAACATGTGAAAATATTTATTTTTACTAATTTGATTAATCCAATTCAAATATTCCATTCTAATGTATAGGTGGGTTTTTTTATATTCTGTAATAATAATAATAGTATATTTTTGTTCTGATTAATAAGGCCATGTATATAATGATTGTCATTGAAGATACCAATAGTTACATGTAACACAATTTAGATGTAGTTTTTCATATAATATATTCTATGAAATAAATTTTTTTATTATATATTTTCTAGGAGTTACATTATCCCCACCTTAAATAAATTAAATCATGAACATATATAATTTATCTTGATGGTTAAGGGATTGAAATTTGAAAATTCATTTATTGAAAATTCCATATCAAAAGAGTGTTAATGAAACATATGTTGATAAGGTTGAAATTAATACATAAAGTTCATATGGAGTAACAAATTATTATGTTCCTAAGTGCCATAAAATTGGTTCCAAATGAAAACATAAACATAGAAGTTAACACTGATTCCCAAATTCTAATGGAGAGTTATAAAGATCATTGATCGCAAGAAAGATGGTGTTCTAGAGAAGGATAATGATAAAAAAATCATAGATGAAAGAAGTATAAATTTGATCCTTAATATAATAAATAATATTGATAACATGATAACATTTTATTTGACGATTCTTTCATAATGTTTTGGAATTAATTATCCATCTTGATTGAGAACATATGAAATTTTACTTACATGATATTTTCCTATTTCATTAGGAAAATTTAATATTTTTTTGGGATTTAATAATATTTTCATCATTTCTTACAACAAGAAATGAATATAAATGATTGAATTTTTCATCCTAGATGAAATAAAATTAACATTTAACAGATCATAATATCTATAACATAATTATAATCCATTCCATAAATCTCTAGTCATTATTATAACTATGTTCCAGGAATAGGTTTTATAATAGGGATAAATTTTCTTATGGTGAAGTATTAAATTAATCACTAAATTATAATAAAATTTTAAACGTAAACCATTTCCTAAATGTTTATTCTGTTGAATATTTAATATGATTATGTTAAAAACATTATAAATAAAGTTATTAACTTTCCAAAATTAACTTCTCAATAATCTATCAAAAAACAAGATTTATCTCTTAATTATCACTCAAAAAATAATTGTAATTCTATCACCATGAATTCTCATCAAACATGGTAATAACCTAAATTTCAACAAAACCATTTTAAAAAAAATAATTATTCATTATTTTTAAATAAAACACAAATTATTTAATATATTAATTAAATTGAAAAATGTTCTTAACTCAAATGATAAAATAAACCACTTTTTCAAAAAATCATTAATCTATTCCAAGGTAATCAGTACAATCAAGTTTACATTATCCTTATCTATAATATCTTCATTCAAACACAATTATCACAATATTAGGACCATATTGAGGATTATCCTTACATCCATATTGGGGTTTACAATAAGATAAATTAGAGATTGAATCATTTGTTCATGGTCATTTGTACCATTCTGCAGATGCTTTCAAATCCTTAATGATGGGGGGTTATGTCATATAATGAAATCTAGCATAAGAAAATCACTATGTGGAATATGATTCCATATCTGGTAAGGTATATTATTAAAAACAATATTAATCTTCTTTAATATATCCAGAATTTCCCTAGTTCCAATGAAAGTTTTATTCTCTTCCTTTGTATGGAAATATATACATTTTTCATCCATGTTGATACCCTTCTATCTTTAATTCACCATATCTAACATATTGAATATACTATATTATCCCATAAAATAATTATTTTTAAATATTAATATATAATTACATATATAGTTTATCGCTTATCATAAATTAAAATTTATTCATGTTCAGTCTCAGTATCATAAACATGGGTTAATCAGGGATATCATTATTTTCAAATTCATCATAATGATTTATAAATAAAATGTAAATTACCCTAATCATATCCCCTAATATTGTAAAAAATGGTGCAGAGTAACACTAGTTGTGATTCACTGGGTGATGATTAGGTCCACCCAATGTGTCCTTTTTAGAGTCAATTCCCCTTGGATACTTTTTTCCAAAAACACATACATATGTTGTTTCTAGATAGTTATAAATTTTTAGGAAAACCCACATAATCATTTCCTTACTGAATATTTCATATGTTATTTTATAGTAATCCTCAAAGATTATAATATAAGTATATTAACTAATAATATATATCCTTAATATATCTACCAATGTTTCTAGTAATCATTATATGATACCAATTTTATTAACCCTTACCCCAGTAGCACAGAGCTAGTGTAAACTCTATTACATTGGTAGAGATGCAATCATTCTAATCCTGAAGGACTGACCAGTTTATTATTTTTAAATAAATATATACATACACGATACCAATTTTCAATTTGGGAAAATAAAATAAAAATAGAAAATAAACTATATCCTTGAAAAATCATTCAAAGATCTCTACTTCATGTCCCGGGGAAATGAAAAAAATAGGGGTGAGCTCAAATGCCCAGTAAGGTTTAGGTGTAATAGAAGTTTTCATGAATCATTATATAATAATCTATATTTTAAAAAAATTACTAAAATCACAATCCATTTAAATAAATTTAATGCATGATTAGATAATTCATAATCAATATGAAAATGTAAATCATTTAAAACTCATGCTATTTAATTGAATATTTGAGAATTAAATGAATCCAAGGATGAAATCATTATGAATATCTCATGAATAAATATAATTTTATTCATAGTGAAAAAAATTCTTATTTATTTAATTCTTTTATCTTTGGAATCATGATAAGTCTACTTTTAGGACCCCTCCCATGATAATTTAAATACTACAGGTATATACATTTTTAATTTGAATAACTTATTTTGTCTAATGAGGCCCATTGATGCATCAATAAGTAATATTATAATGGTCCCCACCTATTACTAAATGTCCAAATCATTCCTAAAATATCAAATATTTAATTTAATTCATGAATCAGTTTTTATTATCATTAAATATCCATATTGAGTAAAATATAGGAATTTAAAAATATTTTCCCAGACATTCAAAGTAAACATCATATTTAAAAATGTTACATGAGATATGAAAAATTCATATCCATTATTTATGAATATGTATATTTAATATAAATGTAGTTTAAAATGAATAATTATTAAATTAAGGTTATTTTTTCAATAAAAACATAATAATCACAATACAAAGTGATATTTCACTATAGCATTACCACATTGTAATTTCCAAGTCAAATAACTTTGGATGAAATTATTCAAAGTGAAAAAAAATACAAAAAAAATATGAATTAATCCTGATGTCAAATTTCATATGGTATGTAAATAAACCACATAAGTGTTATTTAGTGAATAATACCAAATAATTCTCAATAGAATGTAAATTGATATGGAATCACTTACCTTGTGATATTCTTTAGTTTAACATGATTTAACCTGACATATAATATATTTATTCATGTTATCAATTAATAAAAAAATGTACTCATATTTATAATATCATATATGATCGTATTATAACACTTTGACACTATTTTATTAATTATATTTTATTATTTTAAATATTTCAATTTTTAGTCACCTTGTTTTCTCATTCATACGAGGTTATGAATGGCACTATGAATGCATGTATTATATAGTTCCATAACCTCCCAAATGAAAATAATTTAATAATTATTAGACTTATATTTTAATTATACTTTTAAACCCAATCGTGAAATATTTTTTTGATAAATGAAACACAATACTTTTAGGGAGACGGTAGTTCATACATGTTCATGAGAAACATTACCATTTTCTAATGATCATTATAGAAAGAAGATATATAATATATTATCTTTATATAATTCTGATAACATAATATATACCATATTTTTTATTTGAATATAGTTATATACAGTATCTATGTGGTATGGTAATGAAAATAGAGTCACATTATTTCATGAAGTCGATATTCCACACATTCACGAACAACATTAACATCATTAATTGAGTGAATGGGTATGAAATAAAATGATATATATTATCCTCTCATATCAATAATATAACATCCGAAACTGGATTCCACACACTAGTTCCCTTACCTGGTCGGTTAAATTACCTTAAGCGCGTCTCCCCATACATTATTGGTTATCAACTTGCAACGATGTAACGTCCCCGACCTGGAATCCACGATACCAGTGCCCCGAGCCGAGTCTTCACATGACCTCAAGCATGACACCCCGTACACCATAGGTTTTCGACTAGAAACGAGGGTTTAATGAGTCTTGTGGTGAGACTATACCCTCTTTAATAGAGTAATACTCAATAGAAGACAATATAAAAACATAATAATATAAAATATCTAATAATCATACAAGTCAAACATCTCCTAATTTGTGTGCAAACCTCAATTCAACATTAAAATTGTCATGACATACCAGTTGTGAAATGTGAAAAAAACTCAGAAATAAGACAAACGGAATAATTCCAAAATGGGTATCGAATATGCATCCAGATCCATCTCCATGTACATCCCAATCCCAACTCCACATCCTAGTGTAGTTCCTATTCCCTTTTCCTGACCCGCAACCCAAAAATCTGCACGGGTACCCAACGACAGCTCGAGCTGGGTGTGAGTACAAAACTCAGCAGGCCCACACAAATGGTGTCTACCAAATATCCAATTAATATATAGTGCATGAAGTACAAATTAAATAGTATTTAAACAATTAACAGTTCAGGTACCATTTATTAATAGGGTTCATTTAATTCTTGCTTATAATTTATCCCAATTTCATTTATTTTACCATCTTTATTACATAATTCATTTTTAATACATGATCATTTGGTTAGGCATACATATCATCTAACCAATGGTTATGGAAATAAATTAATATTTATAGGGGTAATAATTCAAGTCCCTGTCACACTAAAGAAACACATATCACATCAACACATTATTCTCACCTCAAATCCTCAGTATGAGAGGAATGCTACTGTTAGGGGAATAGAGCCTTTGTCCCCATCCCTAACCTATGAATTTTATGGGTGAAGTTTAGAGCATCAATCTAACTCAACCTATGGTAATAGTGCCTCATTTAAATATCCCAAATTAATAGGCCATGTGAAAATGCTTATTTATCCAATCACCACTACCATACCATAACATAACCAAGCATAAAAAATCCATTGGTGATCACAATACATAAAAAACATGGAAATTAACACTATACCATAACCCATTAAGACATTTTCCATTTAAAATTCATAGGTATCTAGCGAAATTACTATTATCATTCATTAACCCATTATGTGTATTCAAAAATCCTTATTCCTTATCCAATATTCATCAATTACCATATATTAACCCATTAAGTCCATTTAGCATTTCACAAGAATTTACCCACTTGTGCACTACAAGGATAATTCATGTCTCACAATGCATAACCACTTTTACATTCAACCCTTCAGGGATACTCTATAATGACCATGTATTAACTCAGTCAATATATTCATCCATTTTCCATTCCATTAACCAATTACAAGTTCACCATCTAACATTCACTAATCCTCTTAGGAATTTCTAACCAATGCTCATTAAACATTCGACATAATCTCATTTGACCCAATTCTCCACTTTTCATGTTTTTTCAAACAACCCATTATGCCCTTAACACCCAAGAAACATATATCATCACTCCTTTTATAACAAAATAAATCCTTAAAACATGTTCTTTAGGGGTTCCACATTATTACCCAGTAACCCTTCAATTATCCCTACCCCTTTCTAAGTCTATAAATGACAGAATACCCCATGAGTGGCAATAAAATGGTCATGTAATCCATTATGAACCACATTGGGGTTGCGAGGGTCTCAATTGGTCATTTAGACACACCTTTTTATCAAACACTACCATGAAACCAAGAACACAATTACAAACAAAAATAACAGAAGCTTTCATGCACAAGTCATAAATAAAACTATGGGATAATATTTGTAGACCACCTACCTCAAATATGATGATGAACCCACTCTTAATCATGGACTTGGATCCAAATTCAACACCCTTTGAATCCTTAACCTATTTTCCATAGGGAAAAAGGGTTTTATGGATTTTTAAGAATATGAGAGAAAATACAAACCCTAACATTGAATAGATAACAAAGAGGAGAATTAGATTTACATGAGGCTTCATTCCACAACCAGTAATGCTTCTAACAATCAAGAATCTAAGTAGAATAGCCCTTGGGAAGATCGAGTCATTCAAGATCATCACTAAGGTTGTATGATGTGGAATTGAGGACAAATATGAGTTGGGGTTTAAATTCCATTAATGAAATTTTTTTAAAATTCAAAAATTTACAGGGTTGCACGGTTTACCCATAATGTTTACCAAACCATGCGCAAACTGTGTGGATTCTACTATTCAAAATCACCCCCTTTTCCCAATTACCTTGGATTCCTGCACGGTTCGATCTAACCATGTTCAATCTATGAAACATACCTAGAAACTCCTTTTTCCTTCTTTTTCATTCTCTAAACCCCTATAATTACCCCAAGCCATACCAAGAACATGGGGAAACATATTTTACCATAGGAATGGAATCAATTGAAATATAAACATGGATATAGCTTTAGATGAAATATCTTGGATCTTACAACCTCCCAACCTTATAATGGCCCATCTTCAAGCCTTTCTTCCTGATAATTACAGAGATTTCTTAAAAAGAGATCATTCCAATAGACCTTCCTATCAATTTTCATTTATCAATTTTTCTTATTGAACATTACAAAGCTACCCAAAAAGGTGATTCAAGACATTTTATTGGCCAACAAGACTTCCTCACCACAACCCACAACGAGAACCGAATAATCCTTAAGGATTCATCAAATTCTACCTTAAAAAACCAGTAAAACATCTTAGAGAAAAAATAGGAAAACATTCATGATTAAATGAAGTTATAACTTTGCACATAATATCATCTATTTGTAGGGGAATAAAAGGACACCCCATCAGTCCAATTCGCTTCACAACTCATGACCCAAATCACATGGTGTCATTTTCCCTTATTTTTCTCAACTCTACCAGTGACCAAACTCAATATCTCTCAAAATAGAATTCATGTTCCTATCAATAAATTTTCCCAAAATAAATCGAATTCCCACTATCGAAGAAATATCACTAGAATTTTAACTCAACATTCACATCACCTAATGTGTTCCAACTCACCATGAACAAACATCTATAGGCCATTACACTGCATTGGAATCCAGTCGCATCGTTGAAACCATTTTTCAGGACACCCCTACACTATCAATTCAAGGACTAATATTGAGTTAACCTCACTAATGTAGAACATCATTTCAAAAGGCACTTTCCATCACAACATTGACCCAGAGGTGGGTCACTCTCACCACACACATTCAATCTTACCCTCTCTGGTCGGACTGCCATCGATGAGCTTATCCTAAAACACCCACCTTACACTAATGGTATTCTACCCCTCACTCTTCTTCCCAAGGTTCATATTGGCTTGAAGTTTGTTATTATTGTCTTAGGTACCCCCCATAACCATTCCACGAATTTTGGTAGAATTAAATAATCATAGTGGCATAGCCATCGGTACCGTGCCCATGCATTTTTTGGAAGGGACTGCTTGCTGATCAGACATGATTTGGTGGAGGTGTGCCTTAATGATGTTGATGTTGGGTAGAGGAACTTCTTCTTAGTCTTGTTCCAGGTTGAAACCCCTTGGTTTTTGAATTTTTTTAATGTCCTGATGTTTTTAAATCCTTTGTTCCCCCCTACCCTTAATGGGGGCATATCTGAAATCAATAAAAAATTAGGCCTTCGGGCCATTCAGTCCATCCTCATAGCATTACTTCCATCCAACCCGTCATTGGGCTTCACCCACGATCTGACACCACATCACATGGACAAGGATCCCCTAACATCGATATGTTCGAAAACCACCTAAAGAAAAATTATGTGATCCTAACCTTGATCTCAATTGGAGCTATAGAACCCAACACGTCTTGCCACAACCAGTTTTCATGTCCAACCACACCCTTATACGACTTTAGTAGGAACATCAAAAGTGTCACATGGAACCACCCTGAGTTCGAACCCAAAACTTGGCACATTAGTAACCACATCCATGACCCACATGAACTTTCTGAGGAACCTAACATTCTCGTCACATGTTCTTTATTGGAATCCTAGTGCCACTATATCAAATCTATGTTCTCATCTCCACATCCAAGAATAACTTATCACTCCACATCTTAAGTGTGTCATTTCAATTTCTCTCGATGAGGTATTCCAATCACTATGAATTACACTTGATCACAAGAAAAAACCCAAAAATATAAACAAGGATATCTAGATTTTATGCAAATTAAGAAGATTAATGTCACCCAGTTCCCATTATTTACTTCTATGAATAGACCTCTTGGAATTTGTCAACATCCAGTCTAACCTGAGTACCTCACCAGATGCCATCGAGGGTGTACATACCATCACCAAGCTCCATATGTACTATTTCCATGAGCATAAACTCCATGATGTCCCTCATACAAAAAAAACATGTTCATGTATCTTGGCATAAATCCAGAGGTTCATAACATACCTGGGATGATATCAAGATATTGTGCAGGATCGTCACTTGCTGAGGTATGCTAAAAAGTTTTCAAATATCACCACCACTAACATATCCATTCTGATGTTGAACTATGGGACACCATAACCTTTCAAGGATATTAGGCCTCCTACTGAATGCATCTCATCAACACTTAACCACAACTTCTCTGGTGTGATTTCCAACCAAGTCTCACCACCACTCAATGACCAAATCGCCAAGCCATAGTTAACCAATATTTCATGTGGAACTACTTCCACCTCACCACATGAGTTCTTCATATTCATCCCTAGTAGCTATCAACCAATGCATAGTGGCCTAACACACCAATGAAACCAATAGTCTCTCACAAATCCACCATTAACTATGTGTATCTAATCACCCTCTTACTTACCTAAACATGTATCTCAATTAGTCGGCCTCATTAACCCTAAGATAGCCTCTTCATATTACCCAACAATGAAAAAATTTATACAAACATGTTTATCCGCGTGACAACCCTCAACCCAGGTGTCACCACCAAGCAAATGAATATAACCGCACTTCATTCACCCTTGTCTCTTCCTCTAAAAAAATTGAGACCTCTATTAATACTCATCCAAACAAGTGATTCAATAATCCATATGATACATCCATTTGAAAAAAACCTTACCTCCTATCACAAAAACTAGGGTTCCTTTGTGAATGAACCAGGAAAAACTATACCATTTACTAGATCATGGTGGAACTTAGTATTCATCGAAAACAGCTGTGAATAATTTTCAACAATTATTATTACAAAGAACATGCAACATTGTGATAACCTCTAATAAGGTCGCCCTTGATTTTTTGAAACTATCATTGCATAACCATAGCTCGAGTGGAACCACAAACAATCAACTTTCCCACTTAACCCTTTAGGCGGAACCTGAACCACACAACACTCTGAGTTCAACTATCAAAGTCCAAAACATCTAAATGTGTAACACGCACCAAAAAAGCACTAGAAACCCCATCCATCCTCTCTCACAGGTTACCTTAAAGGTTTAATGAAACCAACTCCCTAGACTGGAGTCACAACCATCATTCTCTCTCCAAACCATACATATCATGAAATTAAAAAAGTAATTCTCATGGATGGAACTCCCACCCCAGCTTCCATGCACAATGTGCCAAGTTCACCAAACAACCATTTAATCTAGATTCCGAACCAAAGGTGTGAACATTCATCAATAGTATAGGAAATACAACAACTTCGTGATTCAAAATGAAAATCACAAGGGAACTAAGTCCCATGAACCATCCTTAAGGTCTAGCATGCACTCTGTACTATAATGAACCATGAGAGTTTCCACATTTTCATTTCCAAAAAACGCATCCCAACCCAAATACCATAACGCTAACAAGGGTTCTCTAAACACACCACCTAGGTGATATTGTAAATGGAAAGGCCCCATAATCCCAATTCATAGTCTCAATCTAGGTCACCCTCACTTCCCCAAACCACTCAAACAATGGTCAAACCGATAACCTAAGGAATACCCACTTTTGAACTCAATCATAATAATTTTAAACTTCTAATTCACCAAACACGTAGAAGAATGTTCAACAAGATTAAACCACAAATGGAAAATATCTCATGCTATCAACCTTAAAGACAACCATTTTTTCTACTCTATCTGAATGGTTATTATCAGACATATAACACTTCCCTCTACTATACCTACCACGAGTCATGGTCAACATGTGGTGACCAATTTACTTAATCACAAGTCTTATGCCAACACCTCTTCAAAAAAATTATTTTTTTACAACATGATATATTTCACTTAGGCGCATTTCAAATTTCACAACATGTTACTATCACCATGTTTACTCATTTACACCTTTTATTAAGAAAAAATCATTAAAAAATTTTACCACCATTATTCAAGCTTCCTATTTTTGACACCAAATCAACCATCATAATTTATGATAACCCAAAATTTTAACCTGGTCACAACATCTCTTTATACACGATATTCCTCAACTATTCATTTTCATTATTTTCAATCACCCACTTGCATTATCATTATTATGCATCACTTTCTTCAATTTCTCAAGTAAGTAAAATGCATTCTACTCTCCATGCCACATACACCCATCCCGTGTGTGTACCTATAATGATACATGCCACCTATATCCTTATGTGCCTAAAATTATTCATGAATGCACAACCTCATGCCATTATAGAAATGAGAAAAATATAAAAAATCAATCATATATCACAACATGTGCATCACCAAATGGTGAAATATCATTCAATTGTTACATAACACATCAAGAACAACAATTCCCACCAATGGTGACTTGGTTTACCTTCATAAATGGTTTAACTACTCCAAATAAAGAGCTCATTACCAAGGCCCGACACTATCCTAATATCCTGTATTCCATCACCAAATTTTAAGGAAGAGAAAAAAAACTCATCTAATACCACATTGTAAAATACCTAACATGGGAGCCACTAAATAAATACTCCGAGCTGAGTCATCACATGACGTCAAGCGTGCCTCCCAATATGCTAGTGGTTTTCAACTAGTAGAGAGGGTCCAATAAGTCATGTGGGTAGACTATAACCGTTTTACCAAAGTATTCTATAGAAGAAAAAAAATAAATAGTGGAATATTATGAAGAAACTAAAAAACATACAAATTTAGCATCTCCCAAACTGGGTACAAACCATAATTCAACACGAACAATGTCATGACATACAAGTAGTGAAAAGTGAATAAAACCCAAAAATAAGAAAAAAGAATAAATTCCTTAATAGATCCTTACTCTAAGTCAAAATCCTTCTCCATGTACATCCAAATCCCAACTCAATATCCTTGTGTTGAGCCTTTTCCCTTCTTCTAACATGCAACCAAGAAAACTGCTCGGGTACCCAATGGTAGAACAAACAGGGTGTGAGTACATAACTCAGTAGGCCACCACTAACAGTGTCCACAAAATATCCAATTTGATAGATAGTGCATGCATTACAAAATAGATGGTATATAAATAAGGAATATTTTAGGTACCATTTATTAATAAGGTTCATTTATTTCATTCTTATCATTTATCCCAATTTTAGTTATTATACCGTATTTTTTACGTAATCCATTTTTAACACAAGTTATTTGGGTTGGTCATACATATCATTCACACAAGGGTATATGGAAATCGATCACAATTCACAGGGGAAATATGTAAAGTACCTATCTCATTAGTGATACACATATCACATCCACACATTATCCTCACCTCAATGCACTTGTCTGGGTGGAATGCCACTATTATGGGAATAGAGCCTTTGTCCCCTTCCCAAACTCATTCAATTTTGGGGTGGATTTTAGAGACATAATCTAACTCGAACCGTGGGTGTAGAGCCTCATGTAAATATCCCAATCTACCAATCCATGTGAACATTCTTATTTATCTAATTACCACAACCATAACATAAAACAACCAAGCATAATCAATGCCATCAGAGATCACAATACATAACAAACCACATGGGAATTAATATTATGCCATAACCCATTAATACATTTACGATTTCCAATTCATATACATTTATCCAACTTCTGATTCTCATGCCTTAACCCATTATGTATATTCAACAACCCCTATTCCATAGCCAATATTCATCAATAATTGTATATTAACCCATTTAGTTCATTTACCATTTCACATGCATTTACCCACTTTTCCACTACAATTATAATTCTTATCTCACAAGGGACGACCACTTTAATACATTTAACCCTTTAGGGATAACCCATAATTCCCATGTATTATCCCAATCAAAATATTCATCCATTTTTCATTCTGTTAACCAATTAAAAGGTAACTATCTAGTTTGAACTAACCCGCTAAGATATTTCTAACCCAATATCATTAAACAATCGACATCATATCATTCGACCCAATTCTCCCATTTTCATGTCATTCTAGAAAACCCCTCATTCCCATAACACCAAAGACACAACTATAATCATTCCCATTACAACTTAATCAACTGTTAAAACATGTTCATCATGGTTTCGACATTATTACAAAATAACCATTAACTTAACCCTACCCCTTTCTAGCTCTATATATTATGGAGCACCTCATGGGTGGCCTTATAATGGTCAAGTCATCCTCTACGCATCCCATGGGGATTGTGAGGGTCTCAATTGGTCACTTAGACACCCCTTTTTATCAAACACTCCAACGTAGCCAAGAACCCAATTCAGCAATGATTATAACAAAATATTCCATGCACAAATATAAAATAAAACTATGGGATAATATTTGTAGACCTCCTACCTCAAATATGATTAAAAATGCACTCTTAATCATGGCCTTGGAATTGTTTTCAACAGACTTTGAATCCTTAACCTAGGTTTTGTCAGAAAAAACAGTTTTAGGGCTTCGAAAGAAGATGGGAGAAACTAAAAACCCTATTACAAAAAAAGAGATGAAATAAAAGCATTAGATGTAAAGAACTGTATTTTTCCATGTAATTTTTTTTATTATATGGGAATATTAAAATTCTTCAAAAATTAAGGGCTCCTGATTCCAAGGCCTGGAGTGCCCCAAATGAATTTCTGATATTTATTTGGGATAAGTTCAATACACGCATGAGCAGAATTTTGTAACTTTTGAATCATTTCTCAGAATTGAAATATGATGGCACTGTTGAACTTGTAGCACCAATATTCACTTAAGGAGACCTTCACTTTTACCGTAGTAGGTCAACGGTAGAAGTTGTATTTTTGGCTGTTTGTGGGAGAATAAAATAAAATAAAATAAAAAATTCACTTTATTTTGTTTGAAACCTCCATTTTTGAGTTTAGAGGTAAAGACCACCTGAGCTTGAAACCTCCCTTTTGAAATT
Organism: Viscum album; assembly: GCA_963277665.1. Lineage (NCBI taxonomy): Eukaryota > Viridiplantae > Streptophyta > Magnoliopsida > Santalales > Viscaceae > Viscum > Viscum album. The sequence goes on along the minus strand of OY728132.1, from coordinate 369,311,331 downwards.
AGTGGTGGGGACCATCCAACCATTGAACTCCCTCTTTAATGTGGGAGATGACTCTTCGTCTCTCCCCCAAATTAATGTGAAAACATAACCTAACTAAATTTTCCATCATTAATTAAATTGAAAAAATTATTTTAATATGTTGGCTCCTAAATTCCTTGTTGGAAATCATTGGAAAATGAGAATTTGGAGAGCCTTGGTTAACTAGGAAGAATATTCTCCAACGAAGAACCATCCCCAAAAAAGAATGAGGAACCGACACTAAGCCCGGAATCAGAAACATCTAGAAGAAGTAAGAAACGCTGACGTCAATCTTCAACAACTTTATCTTCTTCCTTGAGCCACCTCCATTGGAAAATTGATTTAGGGGTTTTATATATGTTTGATTTTATTTTATTGACTCTTCATATCCAAAATTCATGACGATGATGGCCAAACGAACATGGACAACATCCCACACGTAAACCTTTCTCTTTTTTCTTTTGTTATTCATGCTATGTCATGTGTTCTTAGACGAAAAATATTTATTGACGCTGGAAACATAGTTCTTTGCTGACCATGTTATATGGACACAGAACCATCGACACACGGATTGTAAAAATGTGATCGTTTAATTTTTCGAGCTAAGAATGGAGACACAGTGACCCACAAAAGAAGAGGAGGTCTTGAAAACCGATCAGCCGCAAAGTGGTTGGGTGGTATGCATCCATGTCTCCAGTTGAGAAAGAGGACGTGGCCTATCGGCCGTGACGGAGCAGGGTGGCAGCTGGAATCTGGCCGGCCGAGTAGCGGAGCGGTGGCGCACGTCCGCGCCTCCAGTGGAGCTAGAGGTTGTGTCCACTTGGTCGTGGAGAAGGCCGGAAGAGGCCAGCATCCGGCTGACCACGGTGGAAGAGTGGCACATGACCGCGCCGTTGGGAGGAAGTCTAGTCGGCCACTCCACACCGAGCGGGACCACTCCTACAGGTCCCACGTTCTAGCAGACGAACGGTCCACGGACCGTTTGGGAAGACCGGGGGGCGCCTCCCCCAAGGTGTTGGTCATGGTAGACCCCACCTCCATGGACCACCATCCAGGCAGGCCGCACAGTAGCGGGTCGCGCCCAGCAGACCACACCTTAGCTGGTCGCACAGCAGTGGGCGGTGCCGTGGAAGTCCTGGCCCACCACAGCCCAGGCATGTCGAGCCAGACTTGAATCGGGTCGGGTCGACCTGAACCAGTTCAGGTTGGTCCAGGCCGGGTTGGGCTGGGTTGGTTCAACCGTGTTGGACCGGACTCGGGCCCATCTGGACCCCGATACTCCTTTGTGGCCATAACTTGAGAATCAGGAATCCATTTCACAAAACATCTATGGCACCAGAATCATTGGATCGAGATAGTACTTTTGGTATACTCCACTTGAGTGTGGATAAAGTTGGAGTACGGCCAGGTTGGATCGAACCCCAAATCCCACTGGGCCCTCAAAGTGGAAACAGTAATAACTTACAGATCGAGCATCTGATAGATGTGTCGTATGTGGTGTTGGGACCCTTATGGTGTAATTGATCTTTTAGATACTTATTTGTGGAACTTTTGGGCAGTTGAGTTATGATAGATTTCTTATGGAGCGGTTCACCCAATCACGCTATGTACGGAACCCTACGACTGGCTGTGACTTGACGACTGCTGACCATTTCAACTCGGAGTGACTCGACAGGTCCAGTTGGGAGCACCTTAGTGTGATGTGGTAGATCCACGGGGGGGAGTACCTTTGTGTAATTTGGCATACCAATGGTACTTGAAAAGATTAGTACCTCCGTAGGCCATGAGGGGGAGCGCCTCTGTGCGACCCGGATGACACATAGTGGGGAGCGCCTCTGTGTGATGCAGCAGACCCACAGTACTCAACATGAGGTGTACCTTAGGAGTCCTAGGTTAGTGGGATGAACCTTTGTGTTGCATAGAAGACCCATTGTACTCCAGTAGAGGAGGAGTTCTCCAACAGATGAGGTGTCCGACGTTGTGACTGGGGATGTTTCTTGTTGTTATCCCTAGAGAATCATGTGACTAGCTATCAGCTTTCATAGAGATCCTATGTGTATCAACATCATAATATTGTCTCTCAGAGTTGTATACCTGGTTTGAGATGAGTCATTATCTTCATGGTGATACCTGTTTGGTATTATTCCCTCCGGTGTGAGGTGGGTATATTTTGATAACTTATGTAGATGTATGGGAATATACCTAAGTAGGGTTGATTGTTGTTTCTATGTTTTGTTGTTTATCCTTTGTATATTTGTGAGACCTTTAGAGGACTTGAGGCCCCTATTGTGTATTGTTATACTCACCCATGCACGGGCTATGCCTGGACCTTGTTGTTTCTGGTGAAAACGACTAATAGTGTTAACTAAGGACGAGGGTACCTGGACTGGGGACTGCTCAGAGGTGGACCATTGGCGAGGTGATCCATATAGATGATCGTTCAAGAGCTGTACTTACCCTTAAGGTAGGATCCTTGGTAGGTCTTCATAGGAGAAGTACTCTTTTTTACTTGTACATTCCAGTTTTTCTAGTACTTTCTAGTTGGGCTTGTATTCTAGCCCCATTAGATTCTCTACACACCCTGTTTACAATATAGGTTACATTGTGCCTGTATCAGGTTGTGTTCATGGTTTGTGTGAGTTTACTGTCTATAAATGCAATGCCTTACCATTTTAGGGAGTATGCCTTTCGGTGCTTGTCGCCAGCCCCTGGCCTATGGAATGCGGGCATGGGGTAGTCATGACACGGGCCCCAGGGGATGAGTCATGAAAAATTTGTATCATAAGAGTTCGGTTCTACCAACGAACTAGAAATATGCTCTTTTCTGTGAAGTAATAGGGTTACATGTTATGAGTGCAGTTTTCAGTTCGGGATGTCCAGTTTTGGTGAGGCGACCAACGTATCCATACACCAGGACCCTGACTTCTGATTTCTGACTCAGTTAATGAAAACACTTATTTCATATGGGTTTTTGAAAAGTTTTCTTTGTGATCTCTTTGAGTCATCTGAGCTGGTATGAAATTAATGACTGTGGTACACCAGTTTCTTTTCATGGATTCTTCCATGAATCTAGCCATCCAAGATTCATGTTAGAGTATGTGATGATAGCCCACTGAGCGACAAGGCTTTGGTGTAGGTCCCCCTTACAGCATTTGTACCAGCAGGTGGTATACCAGCAACACCACTACCCATTGGACAGCTGATTCCACCAGCCCTAGTAGAAGAGGGTGCACACCACTGAGCACATTGCACGAGTTCCAACTCCAGAGGCCATCAGGGTTCCGGTGTTAGACAGACCCATAGAAGGATGAGTATTGGCTGGAGGCCAAGGTTAGAGTGTTCCAACTTGTAGGGACACCCACTGATCATATGGTGATCCTTGCTGCTAGTCTCCTTCAAGAAGTAGTAGGGAAGATGGTGTATCTTGATGCTCCGAGTTCACGATGAGGTGACTCTCGTCTTGCCAGACTTAGAGATCCTTTTCAGGGTAGAATTCGTCTCAGTGACCTTATTCCTAGTGCGTATATAAGAGCTTCTCCATTTACAATAGTGTAGCATGACCGTGGATTAGACTTCAGCGAGGTTCACCACCCTCTCGCGCTACTCTACTGTTATGGTGAGAGAACCTTTCATTAGGGCCCAGACCTTCGAGTAGGAGCTTAGAAAAGATATTGTAGATTTTATGGATTCTCTCAACATCCCGATGCAGGTGGGGGTGCTAGAGTGAGTGCTCTTAGTTGGGACTTTCCATGCTGAGCAATCACCGACAGTGAGACCCACCACTGGATGAAATGTAGCAGATTCATCGGTAGCTGGCAGTAGACAGATTATATAGAGACCCAAGAGGACCATACTTATAGTTGGATGACTTCAAGATACATGGTCAGTGGTGTAAGGCTCTCGAGGTAGAGAAGGAAAGGCAAGGATCATGTATTGTTATTGGTGCGGTGGGAAGGGTATCATGGCTCATGACTTCCCAACCCGTTGTACGGATGACCAGAAGACGGTCGAAGGACCACCTAGGTAGAGGTGATGATTCGATCGAGGAGGTTCATAACTAGGAGGAGGACATGGTAGAGGAGAAGTCTGTGCAGCAGGCGTTAGGCAGCAATTTGAGGTTCTACCTCCAGCACCACCAAGAGGTCCACCCTAACCACATGGACCAGGTGGACAGGGACGAGCTCAGCTCCAGGCTTCTAAGGCCTACGATCATGGAACTCCAGAGATGATACGAGGTACAATATGTGTCTACTCCACCCTAGCTGCAGTACTTATAGACATAGGTTCCATTCATTATTTTATTTCCACGGCCCTCATTCGGATCTCGGAGATTCTGGTGGAACCAGTGGGTCGATCCTTACTGCTAGAGAATCATATGGGAGGAGATTCGATGATTACAAACTGGTACCGGTAGTGTGAGCATACTCTAGGAAATGTGAGCTTCAGGTGGGATCTTCTAGTAGCGGCATCAAGGCCTTACAATTTCACCTTTGGTATGGAGTAGTTATCCACAGTCCAATCTCAGATCAACTATTTTAGGTGAAAAGAGTGGTGTGTCCACACAGATAGGACCAGGTTTTCCTTCACCAGTGAGAAGGGAACCTTTTCCGCACATGAAGGACTTACCTGGAGGAGGGTTCTGTGGATCACACATCAGTTGGCTAGCCTTACCCTCAGAGAATTTTATGTTGGGAGTCCGAGCTATCCTATAGTGGAAGACCATTATCCAGATGTGTTTCCTGATGATGTTCCGGGTCTACCTCTTCACAGAGATGTGGAATTTTACGTCAACTTGTACCCTGGGACAGCACTGATATCTACCCCAGCATATCGGATGGCTTCCGCGGAGCTTTGATAGCTATGATAATAGTCAAGGGACTTGCAGAGCAAGGGCTTAATTAGGCCTAGTGTTTCCCCTTGGGCAGCCCCAATTTGGTTCTCTATGAAGGCGGATGGGAGTTTGCGACTCTATATGGACTATCAGTGCCTTAACTAGGTGACTGTGAAGAACAAGTACCCATTACCGAGGATTGATGATCTATTTGATCAGTTAAAGGGAGTATGACTGTTTTTGAATATAGTCCTCATATCAGGACATCACCAGCTCAGGGTATAAGATGAGGACGTGTAGAAGACTGCCTTCAGATGTCGGTATGACCACTATGAGTTCTTGGATATCCCATTCGGTGTGACCAACACCCTAGCAGTGTTCATGGGACTCATCAACAGGATTTTCCAGCCATACCTTGATCGCATTGTGGTAGTCTTCATCGAAGACATCCTGATATACTTAGTGATGTAGGAGGAGCATGCATGTCATCCACAGATAGTTTTGGACACACTCTGAGAGCACTAGCTTTATGGTAAGCTCTCGAGGTTACATTTCTGGATACGAGAAGTCCACTTTCTAGGATACGTTATCTCAGAGGATGGAATTGTGGTGGATCTATCAATGGTTGAGGATGTTCTTTCATAGGATCCACCCATGAGAGTGACAAAGGTGAAGAGTTTTCTGGGTTTGGATGGTTACTACCATAGGTTTGTGACTAACTTTTCTAGACTTGAAGCACCCTTATCATCATTAACAAAGAAGGGGAAACCCTTCGTGTGGTCAGAGATATTCTAGTGGAGATTCAATGAGTTGTGGAAAAGACTGAAGAGTGCCCCCATCTTGAGGCTACCAGAGGAGGGAGTTGGGTACGTAGTCTACTACGATGCCTCGGGGACTAGGCATGGATGTGTCCAGATGCAAGAGTGAGCAGTGATCACATATGGTTCTAGAAAATAGAGACAACATAAGTAGAACTACGGTACCCATGACCTGGATTTAGCAGTAGTGGTCTTTTCCTTGAATATGTGGCAACATTACTTGATGGGAGAACCCTTTATAGTCTACTATGATCACAAGAGTCTCAATTATATCTTCTCTTAGAAGGACCTAAACCTGATACCAAGGAGTTGGCTTGAGTTCCTCCAGGACTATGACTTTGAGATAGTTTATACTCCTGTGAAGGTTAACATAGTAGCATATGCACTCCGCAGGAGATCAGGTATACTGTTGCAGAGTGAGGCGATGGAGCAGCTAGCCGCTTTGCGGTTATCCTATGTGGATGAAGATGGAGAAGCTTATCTTCAGTCTCTAACAGTCACTCCCCCACTCCTTCAGCGAGTCAGGGAGGTGAGCTTGGGGACACTGACTGCGAGACTCAACATGCTCAGATATCCATAGGACTTGCACCTGATTTATTTTCTGATGGTGGGGAGCATGTCATCCTCTTCAGAGGGATTACTATGGTGTGGATGGTGCTACGAGAGGAAGTGTTTAGGGAGTTCCATAAGTCCCCTCTACAGGTACATCCACGTGTGGAAAAGATGTACCAGGACCTTTGGCGTATGCAATGGTGGACGAGAATGAAGAAAGTCATAGCAGATTTTATCTCTCAGTGTCTCACTTGTCAGCAAGTGAAGGCGGAACATCAGGTTCTAGAAGGCTTAGTTCAACCAATAGAGGTGCTAGTGTTAATGTGGGATGGAATTTCCATGGAATTTGTGACAGGACTTCCACGCACGTCCATGAGTCATGATTCTATCTGGGTGATCATTGACCAACTCTAAAATTTGGCCCACTTCCAACCTATCAGAGAGTAGGGATCAGTAGAGAGTTTGGGACACCTCTACATACAGGAGACTATATGGATATATAGAGTTCCATCTACGATTGTCTATTATCGTGACACACATTTTACATCCTGGCTATGGAAGTGGTTGAAGGAGGTGTTCAAGACACAGATTCGATTGAGCACCGCCTTCCACCCTCAGACAAATGGTTAAGTAGAGCGGACCATTCTGACCCTTTAGGACATGCTATGTTCTTGCATCCTTGATTTTAGTCATAGCTGGGAGGATAACTTTCCCCTGGTGGAGTTTGTATACAACAATATATGTCACTCCACTATCGATATGACACCATTTTAGGCGTTGTATGGGTGACCTTGTAGATCACCAATATGATAGACTTACCCAAGGGTGTCACTGCTCTTGAGACCAGAGATGGTATGGGCAACCACGTAAAAGGTTAAGATCATCCAGGAGCAGTTGAAGACTTCACAGAGCTGGAAGAAATATTATTCAGATAGCAGATGGATGCCTCTTTAGTTTGAGGATGGTGACCATGTCTTTCTATGGGTCTCACCTTGATGAGGTTTGTGGAGATTTGGCTGAGGCGGTAAGTTATCTATGAGGTTTATCAGACCCTTTAATATCCTTAGTAGAGTTGGTGATGTTGATTACCACTTAGCTCTTCTACCTCAGTTGCACAGAGTGCATGATGTTTTCCATATATCACAGCTGATGAGATACGTACATGATCCTTCGCACATCATTGAATGGGGCGAGCTGGACATCGATGATGGGGCGATGTTTTTGGAGGTTCCAGTGAAGATTGAGGATCAATAGGAGCAGGTCCGTCATGGGCGGTCGATACCTCTAGTGCACATTCATTAGTAGCACGATAACCTCCAGGAGAGAACATGGGAGCAGGAGGCTCAAATTCGTGCACAGTACCCCCACTTGTTTCCCTAGTTTGTGTTGTGGATTTCCAGGACGCAATTCCCTAAAGTGGGGAGAATGTAAATACATGGATTTTTCCATGTAATTTTTTTAATTTTATGGGAATATTATGAGTATGAAAAAATTGATAGCACGTGATTCCAAGGCCTGGAGTGCCTGAAATGAATTTCTGAACTTTTTTTTGGGTTCGTTCAGTAAACACACAAGTGGTATTTTAACACTTTCGAACTGGTGCTCAGAATTGAAATATGAGGGCACTATTGAACTCACAGCACCTATATTCACATAATGATACCTTCACCTTGACCGTAGTAGGTTGAGGTTAGAAGTTGGTTTTTTTCTTTTTGTGGGAGAATAAAAATAAAATAAAATAAAACAGTTTTTATTTTATTTTGTTTGAAACCTCCATTTTTGAGTTTAGGGGTGGGCACAATCCAAGACTGAAACCTCTCTTTTGAAATTAGTGGTGGGGACCACCCAAACCATGAAAATCCTCTTTAATGTGGGAGGTGACTCTTCGTTTCTCACTCGAATTAATGTCCCAACATAACATAATTAAATGTACCAACTTTAATTAAATAGATAAACATATTTTAATATGTTGAATCCACATTTTCTTGTTGGAAATCATTTGCAAAGGAGAATTCCGAGAGCCTTGGAGAACTGGTAATAATATTCTCCAACAAAGAACATTCCCCAACGAGGAACGGGGAACCTATGCCGAGCTCGGATCAGATCCATCATACAGAAGCGACGAACACCATTGTCAATCTTCAATGACTTCATCTTCTTCCTTGCACCACCTCCATCAAAAAATCGAGGTAGGGGTTTTATATAGTTTTGAATTTATTTTATTGATTCTTCATATCCTAAATTCATGATGATGATGGAAAAACAAACATGACCATCATCCCGCACTTAAACATTGCTTCTTTTAGTTTCATTCTTTGTGTGTTCTTCGTGCGTTCTTCAACGCCAAATATTTATTGATGCTAGAAACACTGTGTTTTTCTGAGCATGTTATATGGACACGAAGCCCATGACATGAGGATCGTAAATATTCAGTCATTTAATTTTTCAGGATAAGAACAGAGATGCAGTGACCTACGAAAGAGGAGGTGGGTCGACACACCAGATGACCGCAAAGAGGTAGGGCAGCACGTGTCTGTGCCACTGGTTGAGCAAGAGGTCATGGCCCATCAACTGCGATGGAGGAGTTTGGTAGCCGATATCTGGTCGTCCGCGGAGTGGAGTGACGGCATGTGCCCGCGCCGCTGGAGGATCAGGAGGTCGTTGTTGCTCGGACACAGAGGAGGATGAAAGTGGTCGGCATCCGGAAAGCCATGGCAGAGTATCGGCACTCGACTATTCCATTGGAAGGAAGTCTGGTCAGCCTTTCGGCTGTCTATGCCACACCGTGCAGGACCCCTCTGGTAGGTCTCGCATTCCAGTAGTTGAACGGTCTATAGACTGTTCAGGAAGACTTGGGGGGGCCTCCCCCCAGGTGTCGGTCAAGGAGGACCCCACCTAGGTAGACCACCACCTGAGTGGGCCACACCGCAGCAGGCCGCGCCCAGCAGCCCGTGCCCCAGTAGGCCGCACCGCAACGGGGTTGGACTGGGCCGCCCCTTCATGGGTCGGGCCGGACCACGACCTAGTGGGTTAGGCCCACTGCAGCCTAGGCCAACCGGGTCGGACCTGAATCAGGTCGAGTCGACCAGAACTAGTTTGGGTCGGTCCAGGCAGGGTCGGGCAGGGTTGGTTCGACCAGGTTGGACGGGACCCGGGCCCATCTCGACACAGATATGCCTTTGTGGCCATAAGTTGAGAATCATGCGTCCGTTTGACGAACCATCTGTGGCCCCAGAATCCATTGATCAAGACGGTATTTTTGTTGTACTCCACTAGAGTTTGGATAAATTTGGAGTATATCTAGGTTGGATCAAAACCCGAATCCAACAGGGCCCTTAGAGTGGAAACGCTAAAAACATACAGACCAGGCATCTGATTGATGCATCGTCCATTGTGTTGGGTCCCTTATGATGTGAAAAACCTTTGAGATACTTATTCCTATAAATCCAGGGGGGTTGAGGTATGACCAATGTCTTGGAGAGTGGTTCTCCCAAGTGAGCTACATACAGAACCCTACGACTGGATGAGACTTGATTACTACTGACCGTTTTGACTTGGAGTGACTCAACAGGCCCAGTGGGAATCGCCTCTGTGTAACACAGATATCCCACGGTGGGGAGCAACCTTGTGTGATCAGAAACCCATAGTACTCGATAGGATGAGTATCTTAGTTGGACACGAGGGGGAAACGCATCTGTGTGATGCGACAGGCCCACAGTACGTGATAAGAGAGGGACCTTAGCTATCCTAGGTTAGTGGGAAGCACCTCTGTGTGACGTGGCATGCCCAATTTACTTCAGTACAGGAGTTCTCCAGTAGCCTAGGTGTTCGATGTTGTGACTAAGGATTTTTCTTGTTGTCATCCATATAGAATATTGTGGCTGGCTATCAGCTTTCATAGTGATCCTATGTGATTCAGCATCATAATTCTGTCTCTCAGAGTTGTATACCTGGTTTGAGATGAGTCATTATCTTCGAGGTGATACATGTGTGGTATTCTTCCCTCCGGTTTGAGGTGGGTATATTCTGATAACTTAGGTATATGTATGGGCATATTCCTGAGTTGGGTTGACTGTTGTTTATATGTTTTATGGTTTATCCTTTGTGGATTTGTGAAGCCTTCAGAGGTCGCGGGGTCCCATATAAGTATTGTTATACTCACCCCTGCACGAGCTACGTCCGCACCTTATTTTGTCTGGTGCAGACGGTAGACAACATTGACTGAAGATGAGGGTACCTAGACTGAAGACTACTTTGTGGTGGACCTTTGACGAGGTGATCCGCATAGAGGATCTTTTGAGAGTTTTACCTACCATTCAATTAGGATCCTTGGTGGGTGTTCATAGGAGCTGTACTCAGTTTTACTTGAACTTTCTAGTTTTTCTTGTACTTTCTAGTTGGGCTTGTATTTTGGCCCCTTTACTTTATGTACACACCTTGTTTAATATATAGGTTACTTTTTTCTTGTATCTCATTGTGTGTTTGGTTTGTGTGAGATTACAGTTTATAAAGGCAATGCCTTCCCATTTTAGGGAATTCGCATTTTGGTGTTTGTCGCTATCCCCTGGCCAATGGAAGGCAGGCTTAGATTAGTCATGGCATAGGCACCAGGGGACGGGTTATGACATTAGAGTAACCTAGGGTTTCGATTGACAACTAACGATGCTCCAAATAGCCAATAATAAAAGAAGAATGGCCCTTGGGAATAATGGATCATCCAAGCATGTCACCAGGTTTGTAGGAGGTGGAATGGATGAGAAACCTGAGTTGCGGATTAAATTCGTGTAATGTCATTTTTGTAAAATTCTCAAATTTACTGGGCCGCATGGTTTACGTACATAGTTTTCCAAACCGTGCACAAAATGTGTAGATTCTAGTGTCCAAAACCACCTCATGGCTCGGTTACCTTGAATTACCACATGGGTTTGTCTAACAATGTGCAAACCATGCAACATGCCCAGACACTCATTTTCTCTCCATATTCATGCTATGAACCCCTAAAACACACCTATGCCTTCCCATTAACCTGGGGGAACTTATTTAACCATGGTAATGGACTCAAATAAAATATAATCATCGAAAAATATTAAGATGAAATATTTGAGATCGTACAAAAAGGGTAAAATATCGATCATGGTGAGAATATAACCTATTTTACAAAGTATCACAACTATTGAACTAAATAAGAACTAGAAAAAAGGATTAATTATAACTCGAATAAAACTTTTACCACAAAATTTCCAAAAAAGGAAAATACAATATCCAAAACTAAAAATATATATGTTATGCTAAATATGTGTCGAGTGTTAATATAGAAAAAAACAAAAATAAATAGAAACACTGAGAACTATCGGGAAGATACTAAATCATGATTGGTTCCCTCATTCATGCTCCATCACAACTCATCTATGTAACTTATAAATCTTTACATTATCTTCTCTTATAAAAATGAAGTCCATTTTTTTACTAACCAGGCAGCCCAAGATGGGAGTATGTGCTACAAAGTAGTCCACCGCCAAGAGTATTGAAAATAATATCCAGTCAACAATAGTGCATGAAATTTATAAATAATAAAATACAAGTAATAAAGTTAATATTTTACAAATATTCAATTATTCTTTATTTAAAAACATAAACCCTAGGGTTCTAGAAGAAACCTGATCCACAATACCTGTTTCACCCCATGTCAGAATCTAAACCATATCATAATACCATGGTTATAAATGATAATTTCATTTCCATTAATTTTAATGTAAATTGGAAACATAGTAAAATTGCATCGTTTGGGTCATAGAACACAATTTTTAGAACCCTATGGGTATTTGGAGCAGTAATCCAGGACTCATATCTAATTTATCAAACAATCACCCAACAGTGATTTTGAAGCTGTGGTACTTTTCCAACACCCATTTGAAAAAAATTTGGGATTTTGAAGCAATAGTCAATTTCCCACAGTCATCTTTCTTTGTGGGAATATGAAGTAGCAGTTCATGTCCCTAACATGTATAATTGTTTATTGCTATATAATTTTAAATAAGAAGTGCTTATCAGACACACATTAATCAATCAATCAATAAAATCATATATATCACATCAATCAAGAACAATAAATATTAATCATTTTTATCAATATTTCACAACATGGTACCATGATAATTTATCACAAAAAAACATAGTTATTTAATTTAATCACATTTATTAATATGTTCAATTCACTGTTAACCATTTTTCAATATTCAATTCATATAACTCATTAATCCATTAAGGTCATGTTAAAAATATCATAATCCCCATTGTTAATTAATTCATAACACATTAATTAACCAATTACACAATACCAATTTCCCATCAATTTTACAATCACAAGATTCTATTAAATAATTTAACTATTAAATAATAAAATTCCACCAAATTTAATTTCCCTAAATTAAAAAATAATAATTATCACATGGACATTAAATTAAATCATTTAAAACATCAAAGTCATTTCTCAGTCATGAAAATTTCTAATTACAATATCACATACCTGTAATTAAATCAAGACAACGGGATTTTGTATTGGTACAACCAACCAAATAAATAATGACAAATGATCACCAATAAAAAAACATCAATTGATGCGAAATAATGAAGATCATGGAAATGAACGAGATCTGAATCTGAATCCAATATCCAATAACAAATAAATAAATATACAAGAAACCAAGATCTAAATCCATCACAAATAGAGGAAAAAATACCTTCAATAGACAGTGGAATGATATGGGAGATAGAGGAAACCACACAGAAAGATATTCTATTATATACAGAGCTACAGATCTTCAATATATGAATTGAATCGTCAATAATGGATGCTAGAAGGCCTTATAATTCATCATGGAGCCTCAAAAAATTAGAGAAAGAAATTAGGGTAGATTTTGGTCACCGTACGGAAATGTGGGGGGGTTCATAATTTTTAAAACAAATTTATGAAATATTAAAACACATTGGCGTGTTTTCTTGGGAAGGGTTGCACGGTTTTTCAAATCATGCACCAAAACCATGGAAATATTTTAGATGGGGTTCAATGTTACTCCTAAGAGGGTGAATAATTTGAAAAAACCTTCACCAGCTGTGTGAATATCCTCTATGTAGGTTCTCATAGTTTACTGGGATGGGTGCATAGTTTGGGAAAAACATGCGCCAACCATGAACCTAACCTTCTTTGTCCAAGTTTTGCTAATTTCATACAAAAACATTCTAAGGTAAAATCAAAACAAGATACAGTCAGAACAAGGAAAAATATTACTTGAAAATGATCTTGTGAAATATATAGAAAAGGTTGGGATCATTCAATCTACCCACCTTATAGTATCTCATCCTAGATTTGTACTTCCAATAATATCCAGGATTTTGAAGTAAAAAATATCTCCACATTGATCCCACATATCTACTTCTCCCTACCAAATTCCCTCCTAAACTAGGTTGTGTTTCCACAATACATGAGCTATCGACACTATCATTTCTTGTAACTCTTTCTCACTATGATCCAACACAAAAATCATATGTCCCTTGAAGGTCACATCAGTCTATAGATCATCATAATCCACATCAATCATGTGAGAAGGTTCGGGTGAAACAACCAAAAATTTGAGACATGAAAAACATCAATCACATCACTACACATCTATGAGAGATCCAAATGGTATGCCACCAACCTGATTCACTCCACAACCTCAAATGATCTAACAAAACCATGAGACAACTTTTCTTATATTTTTAACCATAGGTGACCCAATCTAGGTGACACTCGAATGAATACACCATCACACACTAGAAAATATAGGGATCTTTGATTTCAATCAGCATAAAAAATTTTCCTACTCTAATCCATAACCATGTGATTCCATATTAGTTTAATATTATCTGATATATCATGCATGATACCTGGTCCCTCTAAAAAACCTCACATGATTTCATCCTGTATATAGGATATCTCCAGGGCCAACTATAATGTTCATTATATAGTGACATACATATCATTTCCTGATAACTATTTTTATAATAAAATTCCAATAAGTCTTGTTTCTCCTTCCTTTTCCCACCAAATTCTAGGAAATAAGATCAAACAATATACTCAAGCAACTATATAGTATATTTTGACTGCCCATCTATTTGTGGGTTGTATGTCGTACTCAAGAAAACTCGTGTACCAAGATCATTCTACAAGACCTAACAAAAGCATGAAGTAAAACGTGATTCACAGTATAAAAAAATACAATAGGGATCCTAGAACATATGGAAATTATCTTGAAGGTATAAATACCTGAACTGATCCATATAAAAATACTCCCATATAAGTAAGAAATGAAATACATTCATCAGTCATTCTACAACCACCCAAATAGAATCATTATTCCATGGTGTCCTCGGAATTCTTACCAAAAAAATATACATTATTATGGTCTCCCTTCCATTACAAAATGGGTAATGGATGTATCAAACCACAGATTCATTAATTTGAAGCCTTCACCAGTTGAAATGTGCATCATTGTTTCATGAACACTACAAACTCCATTTTCATTCCAATCCAATAAGACTTTTTTTATGCCGTGATACATTTTGGTCATACCTATATGCACCTACATATTTAAGGCTAGAAATTCATTTATTAACTCATCCTGCATAATTGTATGCACAAAAAACTGGTTCCTAACATACATGACCTCACCCTCATACATGGTCCAATTGGAAGGTGACTCCCCACCATGAAGGATTTACCTCAAGAAAAAAAAATTTAGATCATAATATTGTGTATCCATAATCTAGATCAAAGTTTTATACTACATTGAAACTAATACAAGATTCATATTCTCCTAGATCTCTTCAACCACAACATGAATCCCATCCAGTAAAGTCATCATCTTTCACATGTAAAAAGACTCTTAAACATCTTGAGTCTAGGTTTTCCTACTTAATAAATCTGGAACACTATTTTACTTCCAAAATGTATTTGCTAGATCAAATTCAAATGACATAATATACTCATCCCAACTACACTATTGGATATTCATTTATTTATATGAAATTATATATATTATTCTCTTGTGATCCGTAAACACTGTATTATTTTATCACAACAGAAAATACTAAAAACAATTCCATGAATAAACCATTAAAGCTAATTCAAGGTCATTCGTAGGGAAAATATATTCATGTGGTCTTAACTGATGAGACCCAAATGCCATTACTCGATCTCCATGAATCAATAATGCTCCAAAACCTATACAAAAACTATCAAAAAACAAATTATACTCCTCCCCTATCTTAGTTTGGATCAATATTGGTGGTGTTTTCAAGTGATTATTCAAATCCTAAAAGTAATTATCACGTTATCCAAACCATTAAAACATTAATCACAAATTTTTCAGGCCTGAAATAGGTGATTCAAAAATGGAAAAGTTAGGGATGAATATCAAATAATATACTTCTAACCCCAGAATGATATAGATAATAAAAATATTATTATTTTTCATCCAAGAAACAACCACCAGAACATTATATGGGCCCACTAACACACCTTCCTCCCTGATGATGTGATCTAATAAGTGTACCTGATCAATCCAACAATTACAGTTAGATAAAATTATGTGTATCCAATTCTCTCTAAGTGTACTCATGAATATATAATGATAATGTGCATGCTCATCATGTGTCTCAAAGTACCCAAATATTTCATCCACAAATACTAACATGAACTGATCTAGCTACGGATAGAAGATTATGTTCATCAAGGCCATAAACACTACTGGTGAGTTAGTTAGGCCAAATTGGGTCACGATTAACTCATAAAGGCCATACCTTCTTATTAAAGCATTCCTTAATATATCAGAAGGTAAATACACATGTAATGATACATTGATCTCAATTCGATCATGGAGAGTACCCAATATCCCATCAACTAGTCAAAATGATCATTGATACCTGGAATATGATACAAGTTCTTCAAATTCATTAGATTTAACATCTGTTAATCAACACATAATCTTATATTATCATCAGTGTTGTTAGAAAAAAAATATTCGATAATCCCATAGTGACATACTAGGATGGATAAACACCATATCCATCAAATCTTAGAGTTGATTATTTTTCTCATTAAGATATTTTGATACCATTCTATTTGGTGGAATAGAATCTTGATTATCTCCAAACATGATTTCAAATGTAAACTTCGCATCTCTCTCAAGTTGCAGCCTTGATAAGAATTCATGAAAAGCATCGTGACATTTTTCCACTATAGGTGGAAGACATTAGGCATGATACCTTTATCATCTAGCAACATACTATAAACTAGGGAGGTGAGATCTCCAAGTTACTAATGGATTTCACCTTTATAGAATTCATGGATAACCAATTATCTACGATGTCTAAATTTTTCAACATAAGGAGATATAAAAGTAACTCTCATTTCAAAACAATCTATGTGGGATTTTAATGCTACTAACAAGTCCATACCCATTATTGGTCAATGCATGACATACCCAGAAGATTATTATACCAACAGAAACCATACTCCCTATCTGTGAGGGAGAACCACTTTCCCAAATAGGTGTCCCTCGACCACACTCTTTTAGTAGAATCTATCTTCGTAATGACACTCAAAAAATCCACCACCAAGCTCAGCCCATTAAAAATTTATGTATATATAAAATAATGAGAGGAAATATTACCAAATAAGGAACTAAATTCCGTATAATCTAAAAATCATAATAGATGTAATTTTTCAAGATAACTTGATGCATTTTCCCTTTTAGTCTAAACTCAATGGGAAGAATCCAAAGAAAAATCAGGCTCTATATAATATACATTTTGAACTTGATATTGGAAAATAAATCCTTTAATAAAAAATATTATTTTTGGTTAAGATTCTTCTCTATTAATTAGATCATATATACCTTACCCAATTTCATTAGATGAAGAAGCGTGTCTATTGGATGAATTAGTTAGATCAATAAATTCCATTTTTGAAACATGATACTAGTTGAATCCTCTAAAACAAGAAGTATCAAAATGAATTATTAGAAGTTTTATTAAATAAACTAATAAAATTTAATTATATAATAAATTTAAGTATCAAATTTTATATTTTATTCCTAACATTAAATTTACTGATAAAAAATAATATTTTTCAAATTAATTATTTGTTTTATACATTCCTAATAGTGTGGAGGAAACCATAATTAACTTAATCTAGAAATATTACATGAATGATGATATAATGTCCTTATATATAAATTAAACATGGGATCATAATGCTTATTCACTTGAAAAGAAGTAAAAGGGATGTAATTGGTTTTATTTGATAAAATATAAACATATTATTTCTATTGAATTCTTCATGGAATGATTGGTAGAAAATAGATATTCTTATAATTATGAGGTTTATTATAATGATATATTTTCTCCAATAGTTAGAATTAAAAATTTCAGAGTGTTTTATCTCTTATTTTATACTTTGAATAGACCTTAAAGAGGTTTGATGTGATGATTTATTTATTGTATATAGAATTGACAAAATATATTTACATGGACCTACCACTGGGATATATGGGGACCAAAAATGATAAAGTTATGGTGTTTAGATTGAATAATGCATTATACAGACTAAAATAACCCCGATTATTCTTGTTTCGAATATTCTCATGTTGGATGAGAGAATTCAGATACTATAAAATCTACCCAGACCACACCGTACTTAAAAAAAATAAAGGTAAAATTACTACTCACATTATTTATGTTTATGGAATTATATTCATAGGGAATGACATAAAAGAAATGAAGTTATTGTGAGAGTAATTTTTGTAGGGGAATAAAATGAAAATATCTACTCCATAATATGTATAATTTAGATTAAATTATATCAATCAAAAATGATTATTTTGGTTTCAAATAATGTATACAAGTGAATTGATGAAAGAGGATGGTATGTGTATATTTTATTAGACTAATAAACTAGTGTAAGGATTGAAATTATTTTCCAAATTAAATTAAGAACAAGTTGATAGAAGGAGATATCGGAGGATTATAGGGATGTTAATGCATTATATAATTTCAATACCACGTATTACTTATGTATTGTGTATTAAAAAAATTTATCCGTAATTTATGAGAATAACATATAAATAAATTCATGCATATTGTAATTCTCTTGATTTTTACTCTAGGAAAAGGGAATATTTTTACTATTAATACGAATTGATGGAATGAAACAAATTATATAGATGTTTACTAGGAAAAATCAATAAATGATAGAATATCCATTTTTTAATTTACTTTTTTAGTATGAGATATTATCACAATGAGAAATAAAAATAAAATATTTTTGTTGATCAAGATTGGAAGAAAAATTTAGTGAGTTGATTTTCCCTATCGTTGAAGTATTAGGGATACGTTTTTTTATTGGGTTTGGGTTATCTAGCTAAGTATCCAATCAAATTTTTTTATGATTATATGATATAATTTAATGTTTTCTGCAATCAATTCCAACATCAATTAATGACACATATTATAGAAGATAAATTTTTGGGTATCCATGAATTGAATCTAAAAAATAAATCTTTGGAGAATCCAAATTGATAAAAATGGGATCCTAATGCTTCCTAAAAATAAAGAAAGGAATAATTAATTAATGTAATTAAAAAAAATATTTGGAATAATTGAGCCATAGTTTTTACCCCTGCATCATGGGTATTAAGAAAATTATGTTGTCTGAATGTATATTTTCAAACATATTAGAACTTTTTCCACTATTATTGAATATCCCTATTATTTCAATAGACTTTTTTCTAGAAAACTGATGTGAGGTATAATGAGTCTATATTTTTGTGCACAGGATTTTCCATTCTAATAGTATGAATATATGTGCCTATAATAAATATGAATAGTATTTAACTATAATTAACATAGTATATCATATATTGGATTAGTAAATTATGAAATCACAACACATTTATACATTTACCACTAATACTCTTAGCCATTCATGATTGATGATTTCATTTACATTATCAAGACTAATAATGATTGTAATGTCTTCTATGTACATTTTTTTTCAAAATCAATGATGATTTTATCGCTATTTTTTAACATTGTGTCTTCATGAACATGTAATATACGTAATTGTAAAAGTTTAAATGGTGTGGTAAAGTTAGTTTAAGTAGTTATTTTTGATTGATTAGTTGATACTTTAGATTTTTTTAATTTGACCTTCTGTTTCACCCATTCACTTTATTTATTTATAATAACATGCATTAGTTTAGGAATTTTTTATTATTTGTTAAATGTTTATAAAAAAAAATAAAAAGAATACCTCATTGTAGGCATGTATTTTTATAGTATAAAATGGCCATTATCTGAATTTTCTAATAGAGGGCTCGAATATATGATCATACAGATCATCTATAAAAATACATAGCATGGTGTTTTTCTTTTGAACTATATGAATCCCCACTCTCACAAGACCCTTTATAAATTGATTTTTATGTAAAATATATCATTGGATATTGTCCATTGTATCTATAGAAACATGGTTGTGGGTTAGTGTTGATAGATGTAAATCAAAATCATTTTCATCCTATAGAATTTCAGTATGGAAAAGGCATCAGTGTCTTCCTGATTCACATTTCATAGAAATAATTTTGATAAATTTGATTGCCTTTAGTAAGGAAGAGCTTTAAGAAGAATAGATCACCTCAAATCTAGTTGGGATAGAGGGTCATCCTGTAGTGGTTTTTCAGTTGCTTATTTTCTTTGATTTATTCACATAAAATTCCTTAACAACTCATACTTCTAATTATGTTTTTCTTATAGAGCATCAATTCTTGTTTGTATCTCATAAAATTTATTATATTTATCCCTTGTGTATTTTTTTCTCAAAATATGTTCATAGAGACACCTCTAAAACCAACACCTCCAACATGACCATATTGTTATGGTCACATAACTTCTCATGATAGTTGTCATTCATGAGGTACATCATATAACAGTTCCTATGTCTAAACTGGATAAAAAATATAGAGAAATAAGTAATAAATGTTATTTAATAATGATTAAATAAGAATAATTTTTTATTATTCCATACTTAAACATGATTCTTACAATTTTTTACGATTTCAACTATTACTATCCCATATTTAATTACATGACAATACTTACAAAGCACATTATGTGGGATGGATTTGGATTTTTATTTTGATTCATCAATCAGAATGTAAAAAAAGGAGCACAATTTTGATACTATTTCATTACACATGAAATTATTGATATATAGTTAACATAAATACCATTTTTTAGGTGAATAATACCCCATCCTTTCTTTATTGTAGGGGTAGGTTGGTGTCACTTCACACTTCATATTTTTAGCACTCAGTTTTTGTAACATAACTTAATAATTGTTAATCAATGTGATTAATACAAGTATTATCAAATAATTTATTACCAATCACAACAAACCTAAAAATATGTCTCCCCATAAATACTAATAAATAAATTCCATGTTTCTTGATTTATCATGTGCGCATACAATGGTCGTGGGTGTGGGTTATTTAGCCTTTAAAATCCCTGAGATGATAATTCATAAAAAATATATGAAATCCTCTATAATCCTTTATAGAGATAATTAAGAAAAAATTCATTCATCATTAATATATTATAAATATCCTTTTTAAAGGATAATGAGGTGTAAATCGATGTTTCAGTATTTTTTCATAAAATAAAGAAGTATATCACAATGTTACCCTAATATCTACCCATATTAGTGCCTTAAGCACCCAAAAAGGTAGTTCTATGTATCAACATCAAATGGAACATGAATTTGAGTTGTGATACAAATGTAACAAATAAATATTGACTTGTTGTGGTTAATAGGTCGGTTATGTGTATTCTATCCAACCTCAAATTTGATACCCCTACTTCTTATCATAATATTTTTTTTACACCATTATCCTATGAAGATCTTGTTTTTCTAGTATATGGTTGTTCACATTATACCACTTTCTCAGCTTCAAATTCATCAATATATTGTTCCTCGGGATTGGTATTATCATCGTGTTCCTAAATTTATAATTCATATGCATTGATCATTACCATCTTGATAAACTTGTTATTTATATGTATTTATGGTTGAATATTTAATTTATATTATGTAAATTTAGTAGTGAACTAATAATAATATGCGGAAACATAATGTACATTACAAAAAAAATTATTTTATTAATTAACTCACTTTTTTCTATAAAGGTTAAAGGGATTTAACCCCTCTATCAAGTATCCAAATCCAATCATTATGGTTTCTTATCACTTAAAATAATTCATCTATATTGGTACCACCATGAAATGATTTTGAAGAACCTATGAAAAGGACATAATTAGTTGAATTGAAATCTAACCATTTAGTGGTTTTTTTATATAATAGAAGAATTGAACACTTTCTATTTGCGGGATCTAGAACATAAAATACTTATACTACCTATGATGCCATTATAAATCGTTTATCTTTTTACCCTTAATTATTGAAAACCACATTCACAAATTCCAATTGAGCAAATTTAACGTAACTCGTATCATCAACCAACATTCATTGAAAAGTAATCACTTGTAATGTTATATAATCCATCTCCCATATTTATTTAATGATGTCACAATATGACATATTCACATTTATTTGATTTATGCCCTTGGTCATATATACGTGAATTGATTCATCCATAAGTGTAACGTCATTATTTTCCATGGTACTACATTCATTATGTACCTCTGTATATGATGTATGACCATTAGTTACATAACCATTATAAGATAATACATGGACACTTGGTCCTCTGGTTGTCCATTGAAGCCATATATCAGGTACAACCTATAATGATTTGGTCCATATGTAGATTTCACAAGATGAAGTCTTCTCAACTTTTTTCCAAATTTTGGATACTTAGGATCAATTTTCATCCACTAGGGAGTGTCTTCTGAGTGAAAAAAGTATCGCATCATTATTTCTTGTATCAACATGACATGTTAATTTTATTTCATTATCATCCCTTACATATAGGTTTTAAAAACTTTTAATTATTGAAAAATTCCATTAAAATTTGGAATAAATTTATTCATCATTATTGTATCAAGACTAACCACACATTGGGAATTTTTTTAAGTGATACATGACCCTTATGAAATAATATTCAGTTATTTTGATAGGAATGTATTCTTTCAAAGATCATACTCAATGAATATTGAATTTTTTTAGCATCATATGTTGGGAAAAGAATATCATTACCTTTAGGGAGAATATATTTCAAGAGAGAAAGATGTTCAATAAATTTAATGTAACTCTATACATTTTCATATTTTAAAATATATAGCTTTAGTATGGAAGAAAATGATATATATATAGTATAATCAGTATACAATAGTGTCAATTTAGTACACTTTAACATTTGAAGAGTTTATGTACAATCAATAAGTATATATTCAATTATTAGTTTCATTTCCTCAATATGAACTTCATCATCATTAAAACATTTAATCATATCGTAAATATATTCTGTCTCATTATTCATACTAGTAATCATATCAAATGATCTGAAAAATATATTTTTCTCCCATACACTAGATTTAATTGGGGTTTTTTCACATGTTTAGTCTAATTTGTAAAACTTGAATCTATTCCATGACAAATAAAGTGTTCATTTAACTCCTCTGGAAAAATTATTCTTGAATAATAACAACATTAACAAAGGAAATAGATTTGAGAAGGGTCATATAAATGACCTTTTGTAAATTTGATGATCTATTTCACCCCATCCGCATAATCTTTTGTCAAGAAATTAGCAACAATTCATTTTTTTTCATATCCATCCAATTTATTCTATAAAATTATTATTTGAATAAATAAATTAATACATAGAAATTATGTTCTTAGATCCCTAATTTTTCATTCACAAATAATAATTTAAGCTACACAAAGACATTATTCTAATATATTAATATTCAAATGATGCATATTGATATTGTTTTGTAGTGGTGGTGGTCATTGATGGAAGGTAATGTTTGATATATATAAAGATACAAACAATCCAATTAAATTTTCATATATTAAAAACACATATATCAAGTATGGTTTCTATCACTTTGCTAGGTTGGAGTTAGAAAATGGAGGAGTTGATGTTTATTCATTTCCTCACTTGGTAAATTTTTATCTATGTGGTGTTTCCGTTATATGAAGAAGAGAATCCTATGTTGATCTTTTGTGAGAGGATAAAAACATTGATAAAGACCAATCACATGGTCTTGCAAATAAAAAATTTGAGGAAACTCTTAAATTTAAGTGCGGTTTGATGAATAATACAAATTTAAACAATTCATATTTTGGTCTGAATCCTCAAATAACATAAAAAAATTCTTATTCGGGTTGGAAGGAACAATCAACTACAATTAATGTTTAAGAAGTGTCCTAGTGGGATCAATAGAATACCTCATCTAAAACTAATTATTTGAGTATAATCACAACTACCTGAGATCACATGAAAACAAAAATCATCCTCAATGGAACCAACATAGTGAATAAACTTTGGTAAAGTGTTAGATTTGAAACAGGGAGTGATCATTAAACAATATGGAAGAAGATGTAGAAGTTTTTAATGCTGGTCATGATTCCAATTTTAAAAGTTTTTAAAATTTATAATGTGTGTCACATGAGAAAACCAAGTAAAATATGTCAAACTGATGTGATTTTTTTGATTGTTGATTTATATGTAACATTTATTAATGTACTAGGTATAAACATCCTTTTAATTTTGATGTATAAATTTTATTTAAATTAAGTTGAACCATATTTATTTTGACTTATTCTGGTTCATGAATGGTCTAGAGATGGCTCAGGTTCATTTTTTGAGTGCGAGGGGATAGATGGTGGAAATATATAGTTTCATTTGATGTTCAATGCTGAGAGGTTAGAGGTCATAATTGATTCAGTTGGGATTTGAAATTCTATAGTGGAAAACTAACTAAATTATTTATTGATGAATCAAAACTTAGGCAGTAATGAACCACAACACATAAAATAAATTGTGATGACTAGATGGTGATGAATGGTGATGCATCAGACGAGTTACGATGAGCTGATTGTGGTGAATGATGAGTCAATTTACTAGATCTCCTTGATCTTGAATTCTTAAAATAGGGCGGGGAGCGTCTGATGGAGGAAGAAATCCAGGCACACAGATTTTTTACTTACACAATTCATGAAAATAAGAAAATATCACATATTAAACAAATAGAATCGAATACCTTATATTCTGATAGGTTTGATTTGTCCAAGAATCCTAAGGGGTAGCAGTGGTAAAATGTGACTTCTAAGAGAGATCATGAATTGCGCTAAGAATTGAGTTCTCATAGAGTTGAACATATATGATCAATGAGGGTTTTAGCACCACATTCCAAAAAATAGTTGATAAATATGAGGTTTATCACTGCTAAAATTATAATCACTCACACTATTGTATTATCTCTAATAAATATTGGTTTTATCAATGCTTTATATTTTATTGGTCATAAATGCTATTTTTATCAAGGATTTTTGGATAATGGTGATAAAAATAGCATAAAATAAAATACAAAAGTATTAAATGAATATATATTAATAATGAATTAACAATAAAAAAAGGAAAGTATAATTATAATTATTAATAAATATGCAATATTAAATGCATGAATGTTAAAAATGAGTGAAATTGATTAATTAAAAATAGATAGACTGCAAAAATATTAAAAAATGGGTAGGTTTTATTAATAAAATATATTAGTAAAAAAATAAAAAATAATATATATTAAAATGAGGAGGAATACATATTTAAGATATTAAAATATAATAAACAAATGAAAAATTAAATTCATAAGATTAATTATATTAATTGTAAACACATACAAAAAATGAAGAAAACATTAAAAAACACATTTAAATGAATTAATTGTTTAGATTTCGATCATTTTAAAAATATTACAACTTAATAAATAAAATTGAATGAATATTAATCATATAAATTAATAACATAGTAAGAATATTACAACTTAGTAAATCATTATGTATAATCGGTAAGATTAATTACATTAATTGTAAACACGTATAAAAATGAAGAGAATATTACAAAATGCATTGAAATAGATTTTTTATCTAAATTTCAAACATTTTAAAAAATATTATAGCTTAGTAAATAAAATTGAATAAATATTAATCATATAAATTAAAAACATATTAATAATATTAAAAAATAGTAAATAACTATGTATTAATAATTATTAAAAATGAATACATTCCAAAAATATGACAAATTAATAAATACTAAAAATGAATAAATAATTTAAAAAATGAATAAATAAAATTGAATAAATTACAAAGAAAATTAAATCATAAATTCATATCATTAATTATGTGAATTGTAGATATAAAAATGAATAGAAATTAATAAATAGGTGATATTAATTATATAAATAAAAAATATAAAAAATTAATTATATTGACTAAAAAAAATATTAATAATTAAATTAAATAAAATTAAATCAAATACACATATATATTCAGAATGAATAAATTAAAATAAATTTGTTGATATGATTTTATTAATTAAGTAAATAATATGATGATTTAGTTAAATAATATTTTATTTTATATATTAAAAATGATTCTAATATAATAACATAATTAACTAAATAAACACCAAAACAGTGTTAGGGATGACATTAATTGGGGTTTAATTTCTAGCTAAATGGTGTGTGTTAGAGATTGTACTATAGGATTCAATTTTATAAATTTCAAACATATTAAAAATATTATAAAAATTTAAATAAATTTCAATAAATATTAATAATATAAATTAAAAAAATTGAAATTATTTAACCCTAGTAAATAAACATTTATAAATTTTAAAAAATGAATGAAATCCAAAAATATTAAAAATTGATAAATTTAAAATTTTAAAAAAAATAATGAAATTATATTCCATATTAATAAATAATATTTAATAAATTAAAAAAATATTTTTAAAAGTATAATTCAAAAAATGAATTGAAAGAATTTAAAACACATAAAAAATGAATAAAAATGAATAAATAAATAATATTATTATTGAAAATTATTGATGAATACACAATATTGACTATATAATGTCTTGTCCTTAAACACTTAATCATGATTTCTATTTCAACAACTCATTCTCTTATAATTATGGATCTTTTTAGGTTTAGGGATTTATATAATTGGGTCATAACACGTATATAATAAAACTATATAATATAATGTAGACATTTCTTATCAGTATCCATTTTTTCAACAATATAAACTTTTATAATAAAACATGATTTTGTTTCAAGGAAAATCATTACAAATTTCATCATGTATTCTTCCTTTCCCTTTCCCATCATTAAAATCAAGGAATGAATTTCAAAAATGTGGGATGAGAAAGAAAATATTAGTAAGGGACATAAAAAAATAAATCCATCATTCTAGTGAAAAAACATGATCACCTTTGAAATGTTTACCTTTATCTCAATATTCTTTGAAAGAATTAAATAAACCATTTCCATATGAAAAATACGCACATTTTTCTAAATGAAAATCATTAAAAATCATATAAAAAATAAAAAACCATTTTTTTTAAACTTATAGAATCACATTCATATCTTGTTTTAAACTCGTCTATGAAATAAATGGAACCCAGTTAAATATATTGGAGAAAATCTATGGTAACTGACTCCTTATTTGTTGCAAGAAAAAAAAAAGAAAAATAACCAATCCATTAGAGCGGTATTTGGACTCACCCATCATATAATCTCTATTGGGCTCACCCTATGCAATGTGAGCACACCAAATGTATAAGCTATACCAGGCTCACCTATGACCTCTAATGGGGCTCATCTCTTCATTTATGTTGTATATAGCTAACATGATTCACATGTATAATGATCAAGTGCCATTTTAAGAATAAAAATATTTATGATTTCACTTTTTCAATGTAAAAATATTGAAAAACTCTTTTTAACTCGTATGAAAATCACTTTCAAATTTCAAAATATTCTTTTCATTTAAAAACCCATTTTAAATACAAAAAAAACCAAAAAATAGAAGGATCATTTTTCATTGAAAAAAACATTAAAACATATAGATTATATCCAAACTTCAAATAATTATTATGGTAGAGGGAAAAAAATTTCATCAGATAAATTAAAATATAAATTTCTCTTTTTCTTCTTCGTAAAACATTCTATATGAAGCATATAAAAAGATTTTATTCTGGAAAACACTGTAATAATGTTAGAATAGACATAAAATTTCATTTATAATTTATTTATTTAAATAAAAAAATATAAACTAATTATGAATATATGAACATGAATTAAATAGACTTGAAAATTTAATATTTAAAAAAAATTCTTCAAGGAAATCCCCGTACCACATTGGAAACATTTGAATTGTAAGCTTCATGAAAGAATAACATTAATGAAATCATTAAATACCATGATAATAGAGAAATTCATGATATAATATTACAAACAAGGATGCATATTCACCTCATAAAATAATATTGGTTTTTAAAATCCAAATATTCCCCAACAAAAGTAAATTGGGATGAATTTCCATACCTCGAGTTTGAATCATCATGTATGTTCTTTATCATCTTCTACTTTGGGTGACCACATTAGTTTGGCACCAGAATCCTTTTTATAGTGGATTTTTTCTCAATCCAGGGTCTCTACATCTTGGTGAAGGAAGTAAGGAAGATATTTTTACAAGGCTTTCATGATTCAAAGTTCATTGAAGGTGTGAAGAGGAGAGGATATGGGTGGCCTTTTATAAGTGAGGTGAGTAGCATACTTATAATTTTTGAAAAGAAAAACTTGTACCTAGTTTTTTCGTATTCCAAAAGGATTCAAAATAGAATATTATAGATCCTTAGATGATATAAGGTGTAAAAAATATTTCATAATACAATTTAGACAATTTTTTTAGGTCATTTTAACCATTATGTTTTTAGTTTAACCCTTCTTAAGTCTGTTTTCACCTTAACAATAATAGAATGTTTTTACTAATGTCAATATTCATTATAACCAAAAATTAAGTTATCAGTATTATATATTATTAATTCATCTTATTTTAAATATTGAAACTATTTTACCAAATTCAATCTATATAAGTGGTAGAATGTAATTTTTATTTAAACCTATAGATGCAACTAAAAAGCAATTTTTCATGAAGTGTATTTTTCAAGAATATGATGATTTTGTGTTAACTATATGAAAAGTAATCATTATTATATGAATTTAAATTAATATTTAATTAAATTAAATATATACATTCCATTTAAATCAATCCTAATTAGTTTGTATTTTAATTACTTAAAATATAGAAACATTAGGCACTTTAAAATAATTTTTAGAAAACAAACTATTTTTTAATCCCCAAAAAATAAATTTATACTAAAATACATTATATTGATGATTAAAATGAAATTAATTGGATTAAATAAAACCAAATAATAAATATTTTAATTTAAATAAAATCAAAAAATTAATGGGTGTTTTAAATTACTTAATTTTTTGAAATGTAATGATATTTTTATAAATATCAGTAATTTAATCTATTCACTAAATAAAATCAATATTTTCGGAAAAATCTTAACAAAATTCATAAGTTTGGACATGTTGATTTCCAAAATTTAATTAGTTTTTTCAATTTCATATTCTATAATTTATAAATTAAACTTTTGAATAAAACCTTGTTATAAAATAGTTTAATTTAAATTATTTCCTTTTTTATTAAATTTACTTAATATTTTAATAATTAATATAAATATCTAATTAGTAAATATTAATAAATAGGAAATTAATTTATTCTATCATTACATGGGTTGTTAGATTATTCCCCTCTTTTTAAAATTTTATCTTTATAATTTTATTCACTTATTAAACAAGTTGGGATATGTTTACCTCATGGAATTTATAAAATTCCATATTTCTTCTTCAACCATATGTTTTTCCACAAAAACTCTAATTGGTGAATCACCTTATTATACAACAATTAATCTCTAAGGTTAATAATATGAATGGTATCTTCCGTATAAGAATTTTTATCTTCCAACTAAACTACTTCATTTCTAAAATCATGAGATGAACCTGACACATACTTCTTTAACATTGAAACATGAAATACATCGTGTATTTGGGTTAAACATCTTGGCAAAGTCAGTCATTAGGAAACTAATCCAAATTTCACAATGATTTTATATAATTCCAAAAAATGTGATTAAAACTTCCCTTTTTACTAAAACACATGACAGTTTTACATGGAGATATTTTAAGAAAAACATTATCACCTACCTCAAAAGAAAGATATTTCCTCTATTTATCTACATAAATATTATTCCTCATCTAATTCATCCTCATATGTTATTTAACCAACTTCACCTTATTATACATTTCATCTTCCAACTCTGATCTCATCAACGGTCTTTCTCAAACTTATTCCCCAAAAGTTGGCATCTAATAGGGCTTTCTATATAATTCCTCAAAATATGTCATCTATACACATGAATGAAAATTATTGATATAAGAAAACGCAACCAAATAAATATGATGATCCCAATATCCCTAATAATCCATTTAAAGAGAATGAATAATATCCTCTATGTTTTGAATCTTTTACTCAGACTAACCATTGGTTTGAGGATGAAAAGATGTACTGAAATTTAATTCAGTATCACATGGCTTCTAAATTCCTTTCTGAAAATTAGAAGTGAATCCGGGATCATGTTCAGAGACAATACAGAGTGTCAATCCATGTAGGTTGTTTATATCCTTGAGATATAGTCAAGAAATATGTCACAAATATATAGTATCTCGAAATGGAATGAAATTTTTTGATTTATCCAATCGATCAATAATAAATCAAATCACATTTTTACCTCAAGATTTCATTGAAAATCCCACAACTAATTCCTTTGATATATTTTTCTATTTCAACTCCATCACTATAAATGATTGAATAATTAACCTCATTACTTTGCATTATTCTTTATCTAACTAAATATTTAAAACATTCATCGTAAATTTAGCAATATCACTTTTTATTAAATCACAGTTTTAATACTTCCAAAGGTCTCTATGAATCTTAGTACTATTAGGGTGAATATAAAATTATGAAATATGAAATTTACTAAGAAATTTTCTCTTATCCTCAGAATCACAAGACACCAATTAATTTTTTCCAAATATAATAACACCTTCTTCAATAACATTACTCGTAATAAAATTTAACTTATTAATGGATTCTACCTTTTATGGCCAAACATGACCCTTATTATGATCCGGATTAATTTTTTCTGGAAACGTTTACTACACTAAAACCTGAAATGAAATAGATTATTTCCCTATATCCATAACATCTAGAAAAAATTAATGAAATCATTGGAAAAAAGTGTCATATTTCAAAATTAAAATGGTTAATATATATTTATTTCTATGAGTCAAAGCATAGACCATTTTTTTAATTTTGTAGGATGTTATTGAATCATGAAATCATAATCCATGATCCATTTTAGCTATCTTCTTTGCCTCATGTACAATTCACTCTAAGTGATTATATACTTCAAGCATTTATTATTTGTATATATTCACAATTTACTCTATATAAATGATGCCTCAAAATTTTTAAATAAAAAATAACAATAGCTAATTGCAAATAATGTTTACGGTAATTTAACTCATGTGGTTTCATCTCACACTAGTCATAAGTAACTACCTATTAATACCGAATGATGAAACAATGAAGTACCTGCAATGAAGCATCATTATATATAAAAAATTCCCTATTTCAAGAAGGTGGGTCCAAAAATAAGGCATTCACCACTCTTATTTTTAGTTCCTAAAAACAATCATCACTATTTTTTATCCACATGAATTTAACTCCATTTTGAGTTCACTCAGTCAATGGGAAAAAAACCATGAAAATTTATCAATAAACCATCAGTAGTAACCCACTAAACCAAGATAACTATGAATCTATATGGCGTTTATGGGTCTTGGAAAATCTTCAACAACATTTTTTTGTTGGGTTCAACATTAATGCCATATTTAGAAACAGTGTGTCAATGGAAAGAAATTTGTTACAACCAAAATTCACACTTATTAATATTATATATAGTTCATTTTATTTTATGATTTTAAAAATAATACTTAGGTTTCTTTCATGTTCCTCATGAACTTTAGAATATAATAACATATTATTAATAAACACAACCACAATCATATCTAAGAACTCATGGAAAACTCTATTAACAAGGTCTATAAATATAGTATATTCATTAGATAACCCCAAGGGCATAAACACAAACTCATAATACTCATATATTGTCAAAATAGTTTTATTAGTAATTTCATCCTCCTTCACCTTTAGCTTATGGTACCCAAACCTTAGATCAAACATTGAAAATACCGATCTCCATGGAGATGATCAAACAAATCATTGATATGAGGAAAATGATTCTTTTTCTTAATAGTAATATTATCCAAGGCATGATAATCAATTAAAATACTCATGGAATTATCTTTATTTTTAACAAATAAAGTATTAGAACCCCATGGGGAAGGGCTGGGTCAAATAAACCCTTTATCTAGAAACTCGTACAATATATTATTCAATTCTTAATGATATAATTGAGCCATTTGATTAGGTAGTTTTGAAATTGGATTATCATCTTTCAATATGTCAACAATAATCTAATCCTCATGATCCAAAATAACACCAGGTATGAATTAGGGAAAATATCCATGTATTCATTCACTACTAGCATGTCATTAATTTTAATAGCTTTTTTCTTTTCAAAAATATTATCTAGGCAACTTTCACTCTCATATCTAATCAATTTATTAACTTCTTGGTAAATTATCATGGGTCTAAAATCATTGAATAAAACTTTCATTACTCTATAATCCATCTTAGCATGAAACATTTAATTCCAACCCATACCCTAAATGATATCATACTCTCATATGTAATGTATAATAATATTTATAGGAAATACGATCCCACTAATAATAATAGGAAGGTTTATACAAAACATGGTTTCATTAGTATTATCACCAGGAGTTTTTTCTATAAGTTATAAAATTTTTCATTTCATGATATTTTAATTTTAATTTAAAATTTAATATAAATTAATAAATTTTAAGATCCATAGTCAAACATGGTATTCACATTATTTGAATAAATAGTAATGTCCATGGAATAACTTCATTCAATGTTCTGGCATCAATTGTAGTGGTAGAAAATGAATTTCCTACACCTTTATATTTTAGATCTTGATTATTTTCATTATTTAAAAGTAACTTTGAACACATGTTAGATTAATGACCCAAATCACTGAAACTAAAACATCTCACCAATGGAAGATATTAGTTACCCCATTCATTCATTGTTCACGACTCTTTTCTATATAGTCACTAGCCATGTGACCAAACTAAGCACATCAAGAGCACATTCCAGATTTGGTCAAACATTCCATGAAATATCATTTACCAAACATGGATCTTGTTGGGGGATTACCTCTAGATTTATTCATTGGTTAGTTTTTTATTACATTCCATCTTAACCTTTCTTAAATGTTTTCATCTCTAGGAACATAGGGGTTGGAAAACTCCAACTCAACTATCTTAGAACAATAAACTACTTTCTCAAAACTTTTAAATTCACACAAAACCAAATATCTTTGTAAAAGTCATTTCAACACTGAGTAAAATATATTAATTTTACCATTATTTTCCCTAATAAAATATAGCTCATACCTGTAAAATATTGTGATTTTTTCCTCATAAGAAGTCACAAAATCGTTATATTTTTCCCACAATTTAAAAAATTGGTTCTCCATCCTTTTCCAAACAGCCTTAGAAAATATTTTTCAAGAAAAATATTCATAATTGTCTCTCATTCCATAGAATCAAGACCATAAATATATAGTGTATTCTTAACTAAATACCACCATTTATCATGTTCATCTTCAAAATGATTAATTTCAAGAGTTACCTTTTCACATTCAGAACACCTCATCAGTTTAAATATCTTCTCCAATGTAACGACCAGTCCTTCAGCTTCCACTAGATCTAAGGTTCCACTGAAAAATGGACGTCTTTTCTCAAAAAATGATCCATTATCATCTTGTGTCTATGAAAGATATTTATACACTCTAGCATAGATAACCCTACTATTTATAGATTGTGTTAATTGATGAATCACATCAACAAGCTACTCAGTTCCATTTCCAACCATCTCATGATATTGATTTGGAAGAATATTTTCGTCCCATTGTCTTCTTACAATAGATTCCCAATTCCCTGTTCAAAAACATCATTCTGAACAAACATAGTTTAGATGATGTGACATTGGAATCTTCAAATTCTATTTAATTTCAACTTAACCATAAAGTAAAATATTTCAATATAATTCTATTAACATTAACATAACCTATAATGTTTTATAATCATTTACATTGATACAAACTCTAAGGACCCAACCAAAAACATTACATAATCATTATTTTAAATTCAATAATTATTTATCATACAATTGAGGATCTTTTTAGGATTAGTGTTTTAAAGAATTAGTTCATAACTCATACATAATAAAACCATATAATACAAAGTGGAAACATCAAATTATTACCCATTATTCCACAATATAATACTTTTAAAATAAATCATGATTTCAATTCATGATAAATATTCATGACATTCGGCTTGACTCTCTCCATTCCCTTAACCATTCTCAAACCCTATGAAAAACATTTTTAAAATGTGGTATGATCATAAAAATCTCAATTAGCGACATAACAAAGAAAGAAACCCATATGTCCATTGAAAAACATGAAAACCATGACAATTTTACATTTATCTCAAGGTTATTTGAGTGAATGAAATAGAAAATTTCTAAATGAAAAACAAACATTATTTATTCTAAAATAAAATCATTAAAACCTATATCATGAAAATAAAAACCCGTTTGGAAACATAGAGCACCATATTCATAACACATTTTAAACTCATGTCAAAAATAACTAGAGACTTGTTAAATCCATAGTAGAAACCCTTTGGTAAATACATAGTTCTTACATGTTAATAAAAGGATCGTTACCTAATGTATTGGAGATGTATCTGGATGTACCCATCATATAAGCTATATCAGGCTCACATTGAGCTATCTCCGTACACCCAACATATAAGAAATACTAGCCTCAATCGTGAGAAATAGTGGGGGATAACACTTCGTATAAGTTGTATCAAACATGAAGATTTATAATTTATAATTATAAAGTACCATTTCAAGAATAAAAATTTTTATTCTTTAACTTTTTTATCATAAAACACTTAAAAACCTATTTGAAACTCATATGAAAATCACCTTCAAATATCAAAATACCCTTTTCTTTTAAAACCCCATTTTCTAAAAAATACAAAAAAAGGAAAATAAGTATTTTTTTCTTTCATGAAAACATGTAATCTTGTTTAGTAATCCAAAATTAAAATAATAGTTATGGGGGTGGGAAAATTAATTGTCACCATATACGTTAGGATTGAAATTTTTTTTATTTTTTTTCAAAACATTCTATATAAAACATTTAAAAAAATTTCTTTTATAAACCCTCTGAAATAAATTCAAAAGACATATAATATTTTTTATAAATCATTTATATCCACATAAAATAAATTACATAATATTAAAATTATTGTTATGGATTAAATATAGTTGAAAATAGATCTTAAAAAGAATATTTTTTATGAGAATGTTGGTCTCACCCCAATTTACACAAGCTTTTACGGATAACCGGTTTCTTGTATTTTAACTAGGGTTGTCAAATACTCAGAGACCTTAGAAGTAACCTAGAGACAAATACATTCTATGGATTTTTTTATCTATGAAGTGGCCAACATGGGTTGATATTTTTTATGGGTTTAAGTGAACTCTAAGAGACTTAAGTGGATTAAATTTAAGAAAAATGTGTTGATCCTAGGTTATCACTTGGGTTGGATTCAATGCATTCCTTTCTCAACTATTTCAATTTCTTATATTTGATATGGGTTCATTTAAGAA
Organism: Viscum album; assembly: GCA_963277665.1. Classification (NCBI taxonomy): domain Eukaryota; kingdom Viridiplantae; phylum Streptophyta; class Magnoliopsida; order Santalales; family Viscaceae; genus Viscum; species Viscum album. The sequence continues at coordinate 369,275,948 of OY728132.1, read as the reverse complement.
GATCAAACAACATCATTACTTACTGGTTTAATTCTTACACACCGTAATACTAATCACATATACACTTGGAGGATCTATGTTTTGATGACTCCAAGGTAAAGGTTCATATTAGCACTTTATTGGCCAATAGATATTGTTGGCCACTATATATGGTTTTAATGGTTTTAATTATCAAAAATCAACTCATATATTAACATATATCTTACCTCATGTCATATCCTAAGTTATATCAAAGCATTATCTTGTATATCTAATCATTAAATCATATAACTTCTTATGTGTGTTTAATTATAAACAAGCTTATAACTGATTATCAATGTGGGTTTATGGGAATTAACATTCTCTGACTTTTTGAACTATAAGACAGATCTAACATATATAATTATCTAGGAATGAGTCACTGACACCGAAATACAAATGGCTCGCCGATAGACATATGACTCATCGAGAGACATATGTCTCGCAGAAAGACAACTTGAACATGCAGATGTTCTAAGTATATGATGCTGACACTATTGAAAGGACTCACCATTTGAATGAGTCACTGATACCACAACAATCTGACTGACGCAAATGACTCACCATTTCATATGACTCACCATCACAGGCGACCTACCATCGGTAAAAGTGACCTACCGTTGCATGGTTCTACCCGCGCAAAGACTCACCGTCAATTGAAATGAATCACTGATAGATCACCTGTCTCACCGACAGAAGGAATGACTCACCATTGAAATAAGTCACTGATGTGATGAAAACCCAATAGAAGGAGACACCAATAGATTGAGACATTGATTGAAGGATACACCGAGAGATTCAGTCACCGACAGAACTAGACACCGACAGATGAGTCGCTGATAGACTATTTAAATATGTATTTATTAATATTATTTCTAACTATCATATTTGTGTCATTTAATTATACTGACATATTTTATAAACCTTGTAGGGCATTTAGAAGATAGTACGAGGTATGATGAACCTATGCACATGGAAAGAGCATTCTTTTTTTTGGCCCTAAAAAACAATAATCATTTTAAAAGAAAGATGAGATATACAGAATATATAAGGTGGTGCATTATTGTGCGACTGAAAATAAGCTGAAGAACATTTGAAACTCTCATGCAACCACTGTAAACCCAAGAAGAAAATAACGACACATAGGGGAATCTCAACCAAACTGAACATCAAATTGAAAAACTACTTCAGCATACCGAAGAAGAAGAAGAAGAATATACTTTTAGAACCATACATGTACATGGAAGCTAGAATATGATACGTTGTTTTCTATGTCAACTTCTAGAAGAGGACTCAGACTTCATCTCAACTATATATGAAGAGTCAAGAGCTGTATCTCAAGGCACACAGAGCCTTCTAAATCCTTTCTCATGATTTTTTCTCTGTTGTGTTCTTTTTACATATCATTGAGCAATGTGTGTATCTATATGTTAATAACACACTTTCTCCTATATGAAACTAAAGAATAAAAGATATCATTTCACTCACATCTTCTTATACATGTTTACTCCCATGGATTAGTGTGGAAGAGATCTTTATGCGACCTAGTAGTTTGTACCTATGATGAACTGTGGGAGAGGTATTTTGACCGGGACGGCCTGTGTAGTGTTGTGAACCCTGATCTAGGGTGTGGATCAAACTATTTATTAATATAAACTACTTGTGGTAGGTGGTCACCAAGTGGAGAGGATTAAGTCTCTTCTTGAGACTGAACCTCTTGTTTCATTTCTACTATGTTTTTACCTCTTAGTTTTACTATGTTTTATCACATATTTCATAAAACTAAATTGAACACTAATAGTAATTCCTAGAAAGTGTTTATAATAGTATTGAATTATTAGATTAGTTTAATAATTTGTATTAATTATTCGATTGATACAACTGAGATCCAATCAATCTTTGGAAAAATTAATCAAATAATCATGTTCTTATAAATTCACTACTGGATTACTAGGATATTAAATTTTTAATATTGGGGGAACTTCAAAGAAAAATTCTTAACAGAAATATTTATAGATACTAAATTCACCTCCCCACCTCTTGAGTACTCTACTCCAACCAACATTTCATATCAGAGGTTTTAGGAATTTTTTGATTCAAATCATTTTCAAACTTTTTCAACTGTGATTTTAGTTATATTTCAAAGGTCCTAAATTTTCTTTTAATACTAAATTTTTATCTATTTAAAATTTTTTTCTAATATTCTATTATGGATAATAGGCTAGAAGGTTCTGCTACCAACAAACATCCATTTTTTAATGGAACAAAATATGCATAGTGGAAAAATAAAATGAAAATGCACTTAGAATGTTTGGGTTTGGTAATTTGGTCATCAATTGTAGATGAATAAAAGATTACTAATACTTCTAGAACTATTTGGGTTAACCCTACTAAGACTGATTATGAAAATAATTATAAATTCGTGAATGCATTATACTTTTCATTAAGAGATGATGAATTTAACAGAATTTCTACATGTAAATAGCCCATGAAATTCAGGATACTTTTTCTGTTTCACATTAATGAAATTATAGTGTTAAGTAAATGAGACATAACACATATACTATTTAATATGAAAATTTTACGATGAAGTGCAATGAGGCTATTTCTGAAATTTATCTCAGGTTTAATGAAATTTTGAACACAATGATCTATCTGGGATGAGATGTTGCTGCCAAAGAACAAATTATGATGATTCTTAGATGCTTACCTCTTTGATGGAGAGTAACTTCTGTATCAATTAGATAATCATGGGACATCAATAAATTACATGTTAAAGAACTCATTGGAAAATTCATGGTGTATGAGGAAGAGATTAAAGTCAACGAAGAAGAAGAGGGTGAACCTACGAAAAAATATATAGCCTTCAAGACTACTACCTCTAAGATTAAGGGCAAAGATCAGCTTCTAGCCTCTGTTGAATGCTCCAGTAATGATGAATCAACATCAGATAGTGATGAAGAGATGGCTCAGCTGGTCATAAGATTCAATAAATTCTATAGGAAGAATAATTTTTTCATGAATCCCAATTATAAACGAAGATATGATAACAAATAAAATTGGAAAAAAAATATTAGAAAAGAAATGAAAATCAGAGGACATTGTCTACTATGAATATAAGAGGATAGGACATGTCAAAGCTGACTTTCCCAAATTAAAATAAAAAAATAATTATGAAAACAAATACAAGAAGTATAACAAAGCTATGAAATCGACCTGGAGTGCCAATTAGGAAAGCTATAGTGAATACGTATCATCTAATGATAAATGTGATGAAATGGAAAATATTTTTTTATGACAAACACAACTTAGGAAACCTTATAATCTTCTACGCATAATTATTATTATTCTGGAAATGATAGTGATTCTGAAAATATGAAAAGTGAATAACTATTTGAATATTTTAACATGTTGGAAGACACTTGTAATGAACTAAAAGATAAAAATAAATATTTAAAGAAGTAAAATGATATTAAGATAACTATTAAGTATGAACTTACTACTAAAAAGGAAAATAATTTTCAAATTCTTAAGGAAAAAATGAATTAAAAATGTATAATGAGAAATTAAAGAATGATATAGAAAAGTTTACTAATTGTGAAAACACTCTTACTCAAATTCATGGTTAACAGATAGATCATAAACTCACTTCTGGTATTAGATATCAGCATGGATAGAGAAACCTTTCTAAAACACATTTTGTAACAAAATCTAGAAAATCTATTCTTCTACCTAAAAATAAAAATTCTACTTTCAGTTCCATTTCGGAAAAATCTATTACTAACGATAGTTTTTATGAACCAAATAGAGTCAATTTTTGAAATATGTTACATAATACTTATAAGAAACCCATAAGGCAAGTTTGGATACCTAAATCATTGATTACTAATGCCAATAGACCCAAACAAGTCTGGGTACCAAAATCTTTTTTTTATTTTGTATGAAATCTATTTAAATAACTCTTGAAATAGTCAGTGATACTTGAATAGTGGATGTCCAAGATACATGACAGGAGATTATTCAAGATTCAAGAACTTAATAAATATTGATGGTTTGTTTTTCACACTTTTTGACAATGTGAAAGGAAAAATAATTATCTTAGGTTAGATTGGTAAATCTAACTAATTTTCAGTTTCTAATGTACTTCGTTTTGATGGATTGTAATATAATATTCTTATAACTTCACAATTATGTGAAGATGGATTTCATGTTAAATTTGAAAATGATGCTTTAAAGTTTTTTAATTATAAAAATGAATTGGTGTTTTATTCTTTTAGAAATGAAAATGTATATTTTTTTAACTTAGATTCCTTAACTTATCAGAAATTTTCTTGTTAATGTGAATTTTATAAAGAGTCTTGGCATTAGTATGGGATATTAACAAGAGGATTAGATGATTTTTCATTTATAAATAGTCTTGTCATTAGCATGAAATATTTTAAATCAAATAGTTCTATAAATTCTTCAATAAATGAACATGATGAACCCAAACCTATAGATGAACCTGATGTTACTAGACCCTCATTTTCGATACCAACTATAACTCTTAAGAACCATTATTTAGATGTTGTTTTTAGAGACTTAGATAAAGGGACACAAACTAGAGCTTCTCTTAAAAATTAGGTTGACCATCAAGCCTTCTTATCACAAATCGAACATAAAAACATCAATGATGTGATTAAAGATGAATTTTGGGTGATGTATATGAAAGAAGAACTTAATCAAATTGAAATAAGTAATGTTTTTTAACTTTTGGATATACACAAAGACACTCTGACGATATCCACTAAGTGGGTGTTTAGGAACAAATTAGATTAATCTAGTAATATTGTTAGAAACATAACTATATTGGTTTCACAAGGATATAGTCAAGAAAAGGCATTGACTAGGAAGAAAAAATTTCACCTGTTGCTAGACATGTGGCCATTAGAATCTTTATATCTTATGCTATCCATATTAATTTCAAACATTTTCAAATGGATGTTAAAAGTGCATTACTAAATGTGTATATAGTTGAGGATGTTTTTGTTAAACAACCCCCTGGTTTAAAAAAACTTATTTTTAAAATAATGTTTTCAAATTAACTAAAGATTTATATAGATTAAAACAATATCCAAAAGCTTGGTATAATACATTAAGTAGTTTTCTTATTTCAAAATGTTATACCAAATGAATTTCTGATCCTACTATATTTAAAAAAATAATTTTTAAAGATGTTTTAGTTGATAGAATTTATATAGATGATATTATTTTTGGATCTTCGATAAATTATTTATGTATTTATTTTTCTTAAATGATGAAAAGTGAATTTGGAATGAGTTTAATGGGTGAAGTAAAATTATTTCATGGATTTTAGATTTTTCAAATTAAAAAACTGATCATTTTAAATCAAAGTAAATACACAAAATATATTTTTAAAAAGATTTGGATTTGATTGCATTACAAGTAGTGACACTCTAATGGGTACTACTTGTTAGTTGGATCTTGATGAAGATGGTAAATCCTTTGATCAAACCACTTACAGAGGAATGATTGGATGTTTTCTATACATGAATTCAAGTAGACCTGATATAATGTTTAATGTGTGTATGTGTGACTGTTTTCAAGATAATCCCATATAAACTTACTTAAATTCTATTAAAATAATTTTCAATTAACTCAAACATATTATCAATTTAGGTTTGTTTTACCCCAAAGGGAAATCCTTTGATATAGTAAGTTATTTAGATGCTTATTTTGGTGGATGAAAGTTAGATAGAAATATCACCTCTGGGAAATGTCACTATTTGGGAAATATTTTGGTTTCATGGTGTTTAAAGAAAAAAACATTTGTCGCATTATCTACTGCCGAAGTTGAATACATAGCTACAGGTAGTTGTTGTGCACAAATTTTGTGGATGAAACACACTCTACAAGACTATGGATACCAATTTAGACATGTACCTATAAATTGTGACAAAAAAAGTTCTATTAACATTTTTAAGAACCCGGTTTCCCATTCTAGAACAAAACATATTGATGTAAGACATCACTTTTTGATAGATCATTATCAAAACGGTGATTTCACTTTAGAATTTACTGCCATTAAATGTCATTTTGCTGACATATACTAATCCATTGAACTCTGATAGAATGAATTACATCAGACATGAGGTAGGAATTATCAATTAGTAATACCTTGTGTTTCATTTCCTTTTATCATTTTGTTTGAAGTTTTCATACTGACACTGTTGTCATGCTGACACCATTTCCATGACGACACCATTGTCATGCTAACATCGTTGTCATGTGGACACCATTGTCATACCAACAACATTTTCAGGCCAATACTATTGTCATACTGACAACATTTTCATGTCGACACTGATGCCTTGTAATACTGATACCATTAGGGTTATACAATGTCTTTCATGTCGACACCGATGACTCGCTATTTCTATACGTTTTATGTTTTTACCAAAAATATATTTTTCATTAATATTGTTGAACCCATTTCACGATTTCACGATTGTGTAATTTCAAAACCCTAAGTCATATAAATTTAAATCAATCCACTCTACTTCTTTATGCTACTCTCTCTCGGACGTCTCTCACTTTCTTTACGCCTAACCTTTCACCTTTTGGCCACCATATTGAACTGATTGGAATTGAATTTTTTAAGAGAGATCTTGAATATGGTGAGTCTCGTGCTTCTATGAAACAGGAAGGTCAATCAAGCAAATATTCAACTCTTGTAAATCATGTTCTGTAAAACCATGTGGTAACCGCATTGAAATAAGTCATAGTGGAATGAATCTTGGAGATAAATCATTTGTTGTTAAACGTGGGAAAAGATCAATGATGGCTTGATTGGTTCAAAAAAATTGACAGAGTCTTCTACCCAAGTCTAGTACATTAATTTTACATGAATATGGATCTTTTGTAGGAAGGAAGTGATGTTGCTTTGGTGAAATCGACAATAAATCGGAAGATAATATCTTTTTCTTCAAGAAATTAGGATGAAAGTCTTAATATTCCTCCTGAAAGAATGTTTTATGATTACCACGATACTACTTCTCCTGATAGTGAATTATATTATTAATGGATAGCTCTAAAAGAGCTAACTGGAAATGAGGATCATAGGAGACCAATTGAATCAGAATTAAATGGTGAGAACATAATATTATTTAATTTTATTCAGCACCAGATTTGTCCAAGGAAATGGTACTTTTCTTAGATCAAGTATCAGGATGTATACTTAGTAAATTTTCTATAAAAAGTTTTTAGTTAAAATCTAGGCAGATATATGTTGGTGCACATAAATGAGATGATAAAACCTAGTTGTAAGTCAAATTCTATTTTTTATTCCAGAATGATTTTAGCCATTCTAAAAGAGAACGGTTGTTTAAATGAAGATGATGATGTTATAGTTAGTGAATTTAGTGGAATCTACTTAAGTTCTGAAATCTGTAAGAGAATGAAAATTAATTGGAAACCATGGAGAAAAAATGGGTTGGTGATGAAGGTTGACTGTGTGAAAATTTCAATCCTATAGATCATCCATTTAGCCTAAGGGATCTACTGGATCTTGGCCTCAGTGTTGATGAGAAAGAAATCTATTCTATAGATGAGGAGGAGGATTCTGCTACTCAGGTTATAGATTTGGGATCACCGGTTGATGATAGAAGAGACCCAGACACAACTGGACCATCAGAAAAAAAATTATATTGGACCTCCAAGGCAACCTTTGGACTTACCTTCTCGTGAACCTATTCTTTATTCTAATGGGAGTGAAGAAATAGAAGTAGAAAATAGTTTAAAATATATCAGTGAATCTAGAGAAGAAGATGATGAAGATGGGGAAGCTGGTAGTGGTGAAAGTGGATCAGAATCAAGTAGGGAAGAAGAATATGAGAATGTTGATGATGAAGATGGTGATGAAACAGATGAATATGGTAATAATGAAGAAAGTAGTGAATGTTACATAGATAGTGAATCTGATCATTCTGATGGGAATCTAGATTTTTTTAGTATGGAAATTGTTGAAGTGTATGCTGGTGTATCTGTTGTGGATGATGTTCAAGATGAAAATGTTACACCAACGAACCAGTTTCTGAAACTCTATATACTATAAAAATATATCTACATAAAGAGAATCATCCTAGAAAAGAATCATTAAGTTAGGGGGAAAATCTTCCAAGAAAGTTGAAAATGAGGTGGAGCCTCATGAAAAGGTAACTCAAACTGATGAAGAGCATCAAATTGGAAGAGTAAGGGTTGATACTCTTACTCCTTTGGATTTAGATTTAATGGATGAATGGGTGAGGAAACATGGGAATGTGGCCTTGGGATTAGATTATAATGATTATAATGATGAAATCTTTTCACTTGCTACAATGGAACCAGTGGCTCATACCTCTTCTAGTGACTATGTCACTAAGGCCGATTTTGAAAACTCTAAAAAACTCATATGTTCATCCATTAGACACTCATTACAATCTCAAATCATATATGAGATAGATAAATCCATGAGAGAAAACACTGAGTTGAATAATAATTTGAATGATATTTCGTCTATGGTTGAAGGTGTAAAGTAAGCTGAAACTTCTAGTTCTACTCCTGCCTCAACCAGTGTAAAAAAACTAATGATACTTCATTTTCCAAGATAGTGATAAAGGAAATTGAGCCAAATTTTGTTACAACTGCATAAAAAATTATGGTAAGAATCACAAAACTCAGGAATGAGTTGAAGAAGTCAACCACTGGTAACCATTTTCTAACCACTAAGTACAATAATATAATCGAGAGTGTCATGAAATAACTTGACAGTATTGTTTCTCATTTTAAAGCTCATGATTTTTCCAAACTGCGAAAATAATTAAAGGAAATTTCCACCTCAGTTATTGCTTCAACCTCTTTTCCACCTGTTTAGCCTTCACAATCTATGGATCTTACTAATATCAGTTCAGTTTTAAAAGAAGAGTTGCAAGCCTTAATTTACAGTATGGACAAGGTAGAGGACACTTAAGGTATGGTGCATGACCATGTGAAGTATTATAAAAGGAGTGCCTCGCACACATAGGAAGATCTAACAAAAAAGATTAATGAGTTTTTCTCTAAAATCTTCAAAACGCATCAAATGAACAGTCTATTAAAGTATTTGGCCACTAATATTACTCTTCCTCCAGTGACAAAGTATTTTAAGGATCATATTCACAAGCTAAGATAATTCACTTCCTTGTTGGAAAAGTTCAAATAAAATAATGAAAATTTTGAAAATACAATGAAATATGGTGGAGAGATCATTGAAGAGTTCATCAAGATGTTAAAACCATATATCCATGTCCAAAGTGAATCCAGTATGGTGCCTCCTACTACACCACTTGGTCCTGCTAATTCAGTACCTAGTCAAGCTCATATGTCAGTTTCTCAGTCCTTATTTCATATCAGACCCATTATTACAGAGCCCATTCAGGCTTGGATTATTTCTTAGCACAGACCTGCTCTAGCTTATATTGTACCTGAAGGAGTGCCTCTACCTCCTATAAAAATCCATTCAGACCCTCCTTCTTCTCATCCTAACCCTCATACTGATCCATCCATTGATCCTTCTAATAAGGGGAATTAACCCCTTGACCATACCATGTAGTGTGGTGTGATTTTTTTTTGATAGGGATGAATCCTTGTAATTTTTCAAATTCAGTGTACTTTTCTAATGAAGGAATTTTCACTATTTCTACTTTTCTATCTTTCATGATCTTTTCACCTTCCACATTTAACTAATCCAAAAATGGGGGAGAACGTTATTAAGCATTATTAAAAATGGGAGAACATTATTAAGAATTATTATGTGTTTCACCATTATTATGTGTTTATGCATTATTTTATCTGATACAATATTTTATAATTATTATGTGTTTATGCATTATTTTCCCTGATACATTAATTTATATTTATCAGTTCTCCTAATAAAACTATTTACTTTAGACTTTATCTAATGATAATTAATAATTCTATGATTTTTAATCATATGAAGGGGGTAGATTGTTTTCCCATAAATATTATTGGCCACTATATTTGACTGTAATGGGTTTATTTGTCACAAATCCTATCATATATTAACATATATCATAAATCCTGTCAGATCCTATATTAGGTCAAACCATTATCTTGTATATCAGATAATTTCAATCATATAACTTCTTATGTGTGTTTATGTCTAAACAAGCTTATAACTGATTAACAAAGTGTGTTTATGTGCATTAAAATTCTATGAATTTGATGAACTATAAAACAAATAGAAAAACTAAATTATCTAATTATGATTCACTGACACTAACAGACAGATGACTCATGGATAGACACATGACTCACCGATAGACATACGACTCACTAATAGATAACTCAAATAGTAACATGTTCTATGTATGTGAAGCCGAAATCGTTGAAGGGACTCACCATTGGAATAAGTCACTGATATATCAATTGTCTCACTAATATAGACCACTCACCATTGTATACGACTCAACAATTCTGTCTACTCATCGTTGCATATGACTCACCAATGCATACGAATCACCATTGCATATGACTCATCGATGAAGACGAGCTACCGTCAATCCAAGTGACCTACGGTTTTGTTGTGCTACCGATGAAATGACTCACCGTCAGTTGAAACGAGTCACTAATATATCAATTGTCTCACCAAAAGAAAGAAAGAATCTCCATTGGAATATTTCACTGATGGGATGAGACACTGACCGAAGGAGACATTGATAGATTGAGACATTGATATAAGGAGACACTGACAGATTGAGTAACTAAAAGAATGAGACACCGATAGAAGGAGACACTGACAGACGAGTCACTAATAGACTATTTAAATCTAAATTTATTAATATTATTTCTAATGGTCATATATGTGTCATTTAATGACATTGACATCTTTTATAATCCTTTTATGAATTTTATGAGATAGTATGAGTTGTGATGAACCTATGCACTTGGAAAGAACATGCTCTTTATCAGCCCTCAAAAATAAAAAGATTTTTATAAGACAGAATAGATATACATAAGAGATAATTTGGTGCATGCTTGGGCTAGTGAAAACATACTGAAGAATATCTTCAACTCTCATGCAACCATTGTGAACCCAGTAACAAAAGAACACATAGGGGAATCTCAACCAAGTTGAACATCAAATTGAAAAACTATATCAGCATACCAAAGAAGGATAACAATATTCTTTTAGAACCATAATATTACCTAGAATCCAAAATACAATACTTTGTTTTATGTGTCAACTTCCAAAAGAGGACTCAGACATCATCTCATCTATAACTAAAGAGTCAAGAGCTGCATCTCAAGACACATAGCCTTCTAAATCCTTTCTCATATTTCTTATCTATTTTGTTCTTTTTACATATCATTGAGTGGTATGTGTATTTATATGTTAAGAACACAATCTCTCCTATATCAAACTAAAGGTTACAAGATATCCTTTCACTCAAATCTTCTTTTACATATTTACTCCCATAGATAAATGTAGAAGATGTTGTTGTGTGTCCAAGTAGTTTCTACCCATGAGGAACTGTGGTAGAGGTCCTGTTACCTGAACTACCTGTGTGTTGTTGTGAACCCTGATTCAGGTTGTGGATCAAAAAATTTATTAATTTAAACTTCTTGGTTGTAGGTTATCACCATGTGGAAGGGATTAAGTCTCTGTTTGAGACAGAACCTCTTGTTTTATATCTACTGTGTTTTTACCTTTTATTTTTACTCTATTTTATCACATATGTCATAAAACTAAATTGAAAACTGATAGTTTATTTTAACAAGTTTTTATAATAGTGTAGACTTATTAAATTAGTTTTAAAATCTGAATTAATTATCAGATTGATACAACTGAGAACTAATCAATATTTTGATAAATTAATCAAATAGTCCATCTTTTATAAATTCACAACTGGATAGCTGAGAAATTGAATTTTTAATATATGGGGAACTTAAAAGTATAAATTTTAACCAAAATTTTTCTAGATACTCAATTTACCCCGACCTCTTGAGTACTCTACTCAGATAAACACACTTGAAATGTGAGGCCTTAAATTCAACAAGGATGAAAGAGTTTAAGAAAGTCAAAAAATAATTCTCAATTAAAAGAAGTGATTAAACATTAATGGAGTGAGATATAACATCTAATCCAGACCCTTTATACTCCATTGGATCAACCCATAATTGGGTTATCCCTCCATTGATTCTATGGTTTGAATCAAATCGAGAAGTAGACTAACGAGGGAGGAATTGAAGAAGTAAAAAACAATAAAAGAAAAATCACACTGCTATTGTGTGATAATTTCACAATGTTTGGTGTGAATAAATTCACACCTTGAGCCAATGGTATCAACGTGATGTGGAGAGGAAAAAAATAAGAGGAGAATTAAAACTTTTATTAAGAATATATTGTGAATTGAACAACTTACATGTGGATGAAATGCAATTACAAACATTGGGTGGCATCATAAGAATACAATTAAACCAATCACCAAAGATGATCAACTCCTTCACCACCATTGCATTAAATAGAAATTTGAATAGGCATGTATCGATCACCAAATAGTCCAAGTCTCCTCAATTAACTTTAGTAGGCCATAAGTGGGTGGAAAGATGAGGAATAATTTATTTTACCACCTATGACAAACAATATGATCCAACTTTCATGACTCAACAAATGTGTTCAAAAGAGAATCTATATGTCATGATTTTGGTAGTTCATAGAAGAAAAACATGAATATAACTATGTCCCCTGATAGCTTATAAAATTTCATTCCAAAATAGTTTATGGTTTTTGCGATATGATTAAAATGTAGGGTTGTATTTCTGGGTTGTAGAATCTGGCCAAGAATTGCATCTTTAAATTGGGATGCCGGTAACTCTATTCATAAATCTGAATTATCTTTAGTCAAGGTTGAATGAAATTTTCCCCGTGATGTTATCTATATTTAGATAAATTTTTTGAATAATTTATTTTATCTTGGCTACTACAGTCTCTTTATTGGGTTATTGTCTAGTTCATTGTTCCCGTAATGTTGTTGGTTAAAGGCCCTCTTTGGTGGTCTTCCTATGAGAATCATGAAGTGCTTCAAAATCGTCAATTGTTTCTTAGAGAATGGAAGACCTGATAAATAAAATATTAAAATAAAATAAATACCATATTTTATTTTATTAGGTGTTACAAATGTAACATGTAATGGTGTATTTTAAGAGGGAATTACATTCATAATCTGAATTAATGTTCAATTTGTAAAATGCACTAAAAATGGTGATTATAAATAATAAAAAACATGAATATTATAATATAAAAAATGAATATTATTGTCTTTTTATGTCTAATTATGCCCATAACTTGAGTTTCTCTAGTCCCGAGAAAAATGCTTCTCAAAAATATGAAATTTTAATTCCCTTTTCAAAAAACATTTTAATACACAATGCTCACCAAAATACCTCATACCAAACAATTATGAAACACATAAAAATAATTTAAAACAAGCTAGGTCCATAGTCATATCCCAATCCCAAGACCATTACTTTGTTCAAATTTATCACCATATTTCAACCAATTACAATTAAGCATGATGAATTGTTGTGTGTGACAATAGACATCAGGGTTCATCTTTATTCAAGGGAGAAAATACAGAAGCACTAGCTGGAATCACATTTTAATATTAAGATGATTATTCATTTTTTATATTTTTTAATTTTTTTATGTTTTTATGTATTATTTTTTCCATGGTAATTGAAATTGAACTCAATTGAGTCAACCCTTGTAGCAAGACTCTGCCGATGACTCCCATGCTCAAAGACCTTATGGAACCAAGTGAATCTCACATAATCAGGCATCATATCAAGTTTACTCAATAAAAAACAAATTCAAATTTCCATAAATAGAGATAAAATTCACAACTATGGGCTAAGAATCTATGGATTCACGAACCTCATGTTCCAAAATCTAAATATTAGTTCAATCCATTTCTCTACACGCAATTTATTTTTCTAAAAAAAATTAATTTTTTTTGAATATTCATGTGAAAATTAAAATGATCACCAAACATATTCCATTTATTATGGGACCTCAAGAACTCTAACTAGTACCCCACAATCCAAAGGATGTGCATTGTGTTTTTTTGTTATTAAATAGATGAATATATAAATGTTGAAAAATCACATCAGACAACCGCACATTCTATAATCTATGCACATGAACATAAAAATGCATTAAAATCAGAATCAAGGAATTAAAAATTATTTGATATTCAATTTCAATGTGTGCAATGTGTACTATCATGTTCATGGTTAAAGAAATTTTTCCTTCCACACATTTTTTATGCACACAAATTCATTTTCTTTTCACCCCCCAACATAGAATAACACTGCCCACAGTGTTTACAGAAAAGAAAACATAGAAAGAGGTAGAGGAGAGTAGTTAAAATAGTACATTGAAAATAAGGATCCTAGAATGAAGTCACCTGGTGGTTGAAGTTGATGATCATGCTACTCCAATTTAATCCTTTGATATCCATGTCACTCGCAGGAGTTCCATAGTGGAACAAGAAAAAAACAAACAAAAAAAAACAAACAAAATAATATATATATATATGTAAAATATAATTATATATAAAAAATTTTAGAATAAGGAAGAATTATAAGCCTTAGATCAGTGTAAATCACATGCACATATCTCCCTTGGTCTCAGGTTTAAGTCTTCGTGGATTTTCTGGTTGTGACGGGGTTTTCCCCATGACCAACGACATGTACTTTTAATTTTTTTAAATTGTTTTTATTTTTATAAATAGTTATTATTATTATTTATTTAAAACTAAAAACAAATAAAAATAAAATAAACTGATGATACATTGTCTTATTTTAAAATTTCAGGGAAAGGTATGACTCATGGATCACACCATGTGCCACAGATGAATACAATGCTCCCCTTTCATACTCATCCATACTCATAATAGATGAACATGTCAAACTTCTAAAGTAATATGATATTAATAGTTTATTTAATATGTATTTTTTTAAATATAAAAATGATTCATTAATCATATTTGAAACAAATATGATTCACAATGATTGGAAACAAGGAAAACCCAGGTTGCCTCTTGTGCAGATCTTTTTTTTAACATCTTTATCTTAAATTATATCCTTAAGTATTTAAATATTTTCCTTATCTAAGGTTGGATTACACAATTCTTCATCAACTTCATGTTTTTGGAATGATTTAATTAATGGTTTGACAATATTACCATTAACCTTAAAGGTTTGACCATAGGTGGGATCTTGAATTTCTACAGCCCCATGAGGGTACACCTTATGCACTATATATGTACCTGACCATCTGTACATCAACTTTCGTAGGTGTAAATGATGATTTGAACTATACTAGCGCACAATTGTTTCCAGTTAAAAGTGTTTGACTTTGAGATTTCTAGATTGGTAGTGTTGAACTCTAGCTTTATTTATCCTTTAATTTTAATAAGCCTCTATCCTAATTTCTTCAAGTTCATTATGATCTAATTTCCTCTTTGCTTTACCCAACGAAATGTCGATGTTAATTTTTTTATTAACCAAAAGGCCTTATTCTCAATTTCAACATGTAAATGGAATGATTTTCCATAAACCAACCTATATAGTGACATTCCTAATATGGTTTTGAATGTTGTACGATATTCCCAAAGGTCATCCAAGAGTTTCTTGAACCAATCTTTCCTATAGGGACTGACAGGTTTTTCAAAAATTTGCTCAATCTCCCTATTTTCTAGCTCACCTTTACCACTAGTTTGAGGATGGTATGTAGTGGAAACTCTATAAGAAATTTCATACTTAGACATGAGTGAAGAGAATGGGCAGTTGCATAAATGGGTTCTTTGATCACTGATTATAGCCCTAGGAATTAAAAAACGAGAAAATATATGCTCTTTCAGAAATCAGATCATAACATGATGGTCATTAGACTTGGTGGGAATGGCCTCAACCCATTTCGTGAAATAATCAACTGCTAAGATGATGTAGAGGTATCCCCTAGAGTCTGAGAAGGGTCTCATGAAATAAATTCTTCTATAATCAATAATTTCGATGACTAGAATTGGAGTAAGGGGAATTTGATTCATTTTGGTAATGGAACCTAATTGTTGACATTGAGTAAAAAATTTGAAAAATTAAAATGAACCCTTAGTGAGGTTAGGATAGTAGAAACCACTTTGTGGGACCTTTTTAGTTGTTTTCTTTGTGGAAAATTGTCCTCTACATTCCTCTCCATGAAACATTTTTAGAATAGACTCTTGCTCAGACTCGGGAACACATCTCCTATATATTTGATCAGAATAGAACATGAATAGGTAAGTACTATTAAACAAATATTTTTTGACATCATAAAGTAATTTTCTATTATCTTGGGTCCCTATGAATTTTGGAATGTCACCCATCACCAAATGGTTTGTTATGATATCATACCATGGGAAATTGCTCACAAAATATAGGTGCTCATTGAGAAATGTAGCAGACATAGAAAGGTGATGTGAGTGTCTTTTAATTTCATCATAGAGAGGTGTTCAACTACAACAATTTCAACACATTTTTTATCCTTAATGGTTAAATATAACTATTGAAGAAGAAGAACCTGCCTAATAAATTTTGCCTTGGCATCATGTTTTTGGAAAAGACATTTCAGGGATGAATGGTTGGTGAAGACAATGATAGGTGATCCTAAGAGATAGGACTAGAATTTATCTAAGTAAAATACAACAGTAAGTAACTCTTTCTCAGTGGTGGTTTTGTTGATTTGTTCATCATTTAAATATTTTCTTGTATAAGCAATGACACATGGAGTTTTCTCACAGTGTTGTCCTAAGACTAATCTTACCAAAAATTCACTATCATCACACATTAGCTCAAAAGGAATGTTGTCAATTTGAATATTGCATGATTTGTGGATAGACAAGTGTTGTCATGAGTGTATAGAATAATTCCTCACAGCTTTTTGTCCATAAAAATTGATCATAGTTCACAAATAGTGCACAAAGTGGTCAAGAAATATAGCTGAAATTCGTAATGAACCTTCTATAGAAACCATCATTTCCTAATATGGAACTTAATTCCTCGATAATTTTAGTATAGGGAAGATGATGAATGATCTTGAACTTAGCATTATCATCTTCAGTCCTTCTACCAGAGACCATATGGCCTAGAACTAGTCCCTCCATTACCTAGAAATGGCATTTTTCTTAATTTAGGATGAGATCCTAATCCTTTCATCTTAAAAAACCCTTTAAACATTGAGAATACATCCATTAATCGTGTCCCCAAAGATGGAAAAGTCATCCATGAAGACCTCTAAACAATCCCCCACCATGTCCGAGAAGATTCCTATCATGCACCGCTGGAAGGTACCAGGGGTATTACATAACCCAAAGGGAATGAGCTTGAAGGAAAAACTTCTTAATGGACATTTAAAGGTTGTTTTTCATTGATCCTATATAAATACCACGATTTGATTATATCCTGAGAATCAATCTAGGAAGCAGTATAATTGATGGCTCACCACTCTCTCGAGGACTTGATCAATAAAGTGAAATGGGAAATAATCTTTCCTGTTAAAAGAGTAAGGTTAAATATAGTCAATGCAAACTCTCCATCCACTACTAAACCTTGTAGGGAGAAGGCCATCATCCTCATTAGTGATCACAGTGATTCTAGCTTTCTTTGGGACAACTTGAATTGGGATTACCCACTCACTCTCAGCAATGGGGTAGATGATACCCACATTCAATGACTTAAGAATTTGTTTCATTATCACATCCATAATATTTGGACTGTGTCTCAATTAAGGTTTATATCATGGTGGGGATTCAGATTCAAGAAAAATCTTATGAGTTCCAGTGAGTGGGTTAATCCCAGGAATATCAGAAATGGTCCATCGAATTTCTTTCTTATGTTCTCTTAGGACATCCAGAAGAATCATCTCTTGATTTCCTTCATGAGAGGAAGAAATGAAAACAAATTTTTTTTATTGTCCCTTAATAATGCATACTTGAGTGATGAAGGTAGGACCCTAAATTCGATATTATATTTTTTTATCACTCTCCATGGAAGGATGACACTTTGTATTGGACTCAGTTTCTTTGTCCATATTACTTGATAGAATTAGTTCCTTGTTAATAGAATTATCATCCACTAAATTGGCCAGATTAGTGTCATGAATGGGTATGGAATCAATGTTATTGATTTCACTTATAGTATTATTCAATAGTGATGTGAGAAAATCATCAAATGAGATATCTAAAAGAGATTCAATCTAAGGAGAAAAATTTCCATCATGTGAACAAAGGAAATAAATCTCTTGTTGACTTAAACATCCTTCAATAATTCCTTGATGTTCATCAACTTCACTGCCAATCAAATTTACTTCACAGATCTCTTCATCATACCCAATTTGATATTTTTCATTGTAGATGTTTAGATCAAAGCTCATTTTTCTAAAATGTATTGTCATGTTCCCATTCCTAACTCAGATGACTGATTTGATTGTTGCTAAGAAGGGATGACCAAGGATGATGGGAGTTTTCTCCCTAGGACCTAATCTTGGGTTATTTTCAATGACAATGAAGTCATCAAGGTCAATGAAATTTTCAACTTTCACCAAAACATCCTTTAAGATCCCCTTAAGAACTCAAACAATACGATCAACATGTTAAAGAGTCACAGACTTGGTTTGAAGTTCTTTGAGACCTAACTAGAAATACATGTCATAAGGAATGAGGTTCAAACTAGCACCTAGACCACAAAGGTCTTTGACAACTTTGTTATCTCCTAACTCAACATTGATTTATAGACATCTATGATCTTTTATCATTGGAGGAATGGAACCTTGAATGGTGATACTCACATTAGTAGCCAAAAGGACTTGTTTTTTTATGTGAAAATTTCATTTTAAAAGTCCACAAGTCCATAAGGTACTTTGAGTGGGTAGGAATGGTTTTTATTTGATTGAGAAGGGGAATTTTTAACTTAACCTGATAGAATATTTCACTCAATGTTTCATTCATTTTTTGTTTAGATTTTCCTCTCATGCGTTGATGGAAGGGAATAAGTTGTGTGAGTGTTTGGTGTGGATGTTGTTCATTCATAGTCTCATTGGTTTTTATAGAATTTTTGGGTGGTCATTCATCATTTTCAAGTGTTTTTGAAGCTTTTGGTGGTTATGTAATGGATTTTTTAGGTTTCTTAATGGACTTCATACTTATTAAAATAGTCACTATTTTGAGTTGTTTATGAGAGGTTTTTTGTGTAACTAGATTATCCCCTTAAAGTTGAGGATGGTACCAACTGATTACGCATGGGTGCCTTTCCGGTTTTAATGGGTTGTAGTTCATGTTTAAGGGATGAGACTTTTGAGTTTATTTCTCCATTTTTTTACACAACTGCCCAAGGATTGGTAGAGGGGTAGATTGGGTCGAGGCTTGTGTTGGTCGGTTAATCCCAGGAGGATACTTTGGTTGTTGGATTTGTTATTTCATGGGTTGCTGGATGGGTTATTGGTATTAGATAAAAGGGTGTTGGTATTGGACTGGTTGTGGTTAGAACTAGTTATGGTTTTGAAAATTTTGTGGATGGTAGGGGTTTGGTCCTTGTGGATGACTAGGTTTTTGGTTGGGTTGTTAGTTATCTTTCCAATGGAATACATGATGGTCATTATACCTTGGATTGAAAGTGTTTTACTACTATGGATTCTAAATGTTCAGAGCATTGACCTCTTCTAGTTTTCCTCCTTAAATAAAATAGTTAATGGAAGGGATGGTTGGGTAGTTGTCGGTCGTGTGGTAATGTTTTTCACAAATTTTTCAAATAAGGTCAACAATTTTAAGTTCATGGACCTTCATAAGATCAATATCCTTAACATTCCCAGTGAGTGCATCACGTTTTTCACTAAGGGTTTCCTTCTCCATAAGTGTGTGAATTCCACCAGATTTGGGTGGATTCTCATAGTAAGGTTATGTTCCCCATGTTTGGTTTTGTTTGGCCAGTCCTTCTAGATAATAATAAGCATCATTCGGAGATTTTTTTGAATGTTCCATTACACATCATGTCAATGAATTATTTTTTTGACAGAACCAACCATTCAAATAAAATTAAAACTTATTACAGGATTGAAAATCCATGGTGTGGTACCATGTTGAGTGTGTCATTGAACCTTTAAAATGTTTTATAAAATGACTCCCCTTTTTTCATGAAAATATCGGATGCCCTTTTTAATTGCAATTATTTTGTGATGTGGGAAGTATTTTTTGTATAATTCTATATGAAATTGGTCTCAAGAGTGGATTGATGTAGGTATTGTATTTTTTAACCAATTATTTTCTCAATACTTAAGTGATAAAGGAAAAAATTCTCATCTTATATTACCCAAGATGATGTGTTGGGTACATGGATTCAATAATGTCGTTGAGCTCTTTGACATGAAGGTATGACCTTTCTGACTCTGTCCTGGGGAAGGTTGGATGGTGGTTTAGTTCATGAGGTTTGAAGAAATAGTTGGCTTCTCCTAGGGAATCATGCCTAATGAAATAGGGTGCATTATTCCAGGAAGGTGTGAGGTTTTCATTCATGGTTTGATCGATTGCATTCCCCAAGTTTGGAGCTGCCTCATTTGGATTTCCAATTTGGTTCCCACCCAGGTTTATGTGTTGATTTCATTGAAGACCCTCCATTTAAATTAGATCAATTTTTGAATATGTAGTATTATGAATACTTGGATCAAATGGGAAGAGACCCCTAGGTGTTCTTAACTCCCCAACCCCTGTACTATTCACCCTAACAAGGGGATTTGGTTGGTTATAGGTATAGACTAACATGCGCTAAGAAAAGTAAAAAAAACAAAAGGGGAAAAGATGAGATAAGTTGAGGTGAGAAATGAAAAATGGGGGAGAATAGAATTGGCGTTGATATAAATTACTTCATTCCCTGGAAATGGCACCAAAAATTAGTCTCTCCTAAAATTAACCAAGATTTTAGGGTTAAGAGTTCGCTTGTAGTTTAGCTTGGGTTGTCGAATCCTCAGAGACCTAAGAAGTAACCTATAGACACATACATTCAATGGATTGTTTTTTCTATAATGTGGCCAAAATGTGTTGATTTTGGATGGGTTTAAGTTAACTGTATGATAATTAAGTGAAATGAATTTAAAATAATGATTTTTTCCTAGGTTATCACATTGGGTGGATTGGATGCATTTCTTTTTCAACTATTTCAATTTATTATATTTGATATGGGTTCATTTAATAACATCAAAAAAATAATCACATACTAGTTTAATACCTACATAGCCAAATATTAATCACCTATACTATTTTAGGATAAAATTTTTGATCAATCCATGTTAAAGGTTTGTATTAGCACTTGAAGTGTGTGGACTTAAATTCAACAAAGATGAAGGAGTTTAAAGATCATGAAAAAAAAATCATTTAAAAGAAGTGATTATGCATTAATGGAGTGATAAATAACAACCAATACAGACACTTGAAACTCCCTTGGATCAACCCATAAGTTTTTTATCCCTCCATTGATGTTATGGTCTCAATGGAAGTGGCAAGTAGACTCATGAGAGAGGAACTTAAGAAGTAAAAAAACAATGAAATAAAGATCACTCCGCCATTGTGTTATAATTTCAAAAGTTTTGGTTTGTAAAAATCATTCCATAAGTCAAAGGTATCAACATGATATAAAGAGGAATAGAGTAAGTAGAGAAGAATAACTTTTATTAACAAAACTAAGATGAATTGAACAACTTACATGAGGAAAAAATGCAATTAAAACACAAGGCTGTAGCATAACAATACAATTAATCCAAGAACCAAAGATGTTCAACCAATTCACCACCTCTACCTTAAATAGAAATTTCAAGATTCATGGATCAATCCACAAACATTCCATATCTCTTAAATGAATTTTGGTAGGCTATAAGTGGGTGGAAAGTTGAGAGAGAGTTGATTTTTTCACCCTTGACAAACAATCTACTCCAACTTGAATGACTCAATAGATGTGTTCAAAAGAGAATCTTGATGGACTAATTTTGTTGGTCCATAGAAAAAAAAATTAATATAGATATTTCCCCAAATATCATGTAAAATTTCAGTCAAAAATATTTTATGGTTTGCGAGATATGATTAAAATGGTGTGCTAGATTTCTAGGCCGCAGAATCTGGCCTAGAATGGCATCTTCAACATGGGATGCCTATAACTCCATTCAAAAATTTAAATTACCTTTAGAAACTATTTAATTAAATGTTTCCCATGATGTTTTCTATCTTTAGATAATGTTTTAGAGTAATTGGACATGTATCTTGGCCACTAAAGCCTTTTTATGGGGCTGATGTCCAGTTCACTTTGCCTAGAATGTTGATGGTTCAAGGCCCACTTTGGTGGTCTTCCAAAGTGAATATTCAGGTTCTCCAAAAGCATGAATTGTTCCTTATTTCATGGGAGTCCTGATAAAAAAATATTAAAATAAAATCAAGATCATTTTTTTGATATGTTCAAAAAGTACCATATAATGGTACATTTTAAGAAGGAATTGCAATAATAAAGTGAATTAATGTTTAATTTGTAAAATGAACTAAAAATAGTGTTTATGAATAATGAAGAACATGAATATTATAATATAAAAAATGAATATTATCCTTATTCATTGGATAATAAAAAGTCTCTTACCACTTTGGTAACATTTGAATCACACACCCCATGAAAGTATATCATTAAAAGAGGCATTTTCATGAGAATATATAAATTTGTGATATAACATGTCAAATGGGGATGTATATACAGATCAAAAATGAATATAGGTTTATTACATCAAAATATACCTTAAAAAAATTAAATTGAGATGAATTCTCTTACCTCGAGTTCAATTCATCACGTATATTCTTTATCTTCCTCTTCTTTGGACAACCATAATATGTTGGCTCCAAAATCCATCTTAGCATGGAATTCTGATCAAACCATGGGCACTAGGTCATGGGGAAATAAGTAAATAAGGTACTTGGATAGGGCTGGGCCAATCCAAAGTTATTTTATCATGTGTAGAGGATAAGATATGGGAGACCTTTTATAAGTGTGGTGAGTGGAAAACGTGCAATTTTTTAAAAGAAAAAGGTGTATCAATGTTGTTCAGATGCCACATGTATCTAAAAGAGACCATTCTCAAGTCTTAGAAGAGATAAGGTCAAAATATTTCAATCCAATAGAATTTAGTCCAGTTTTTAGATCATTTTAACTCTTATCTTTTTTATTTAATCCCTGGTAAACTCGTTTTCACCGTAACCATAGTAAAATATTTTTAATGTTTTTAGTATTCATTATGAATAAAAATTAAATTTATCTTATTATATATTAAAAATTAAGCATATTTAAAATATGAAATTCATTTTACCAAATTCAATTTACAGAATTGACTAAAATTAAATTAATATTAAACCCATAAACTTGATGAAAAATGGTTTTTCAAGAAGTGTATTTTTTCAAGAATAAGATGATTTTATATTAACTCTTTAACTAGTAATTATAATTATATGAATTTCAATTAATATTTATTCATATAAAATCTATACATTTCATTTAAATCATTCGTCATCAGGGGTTGTTTTAATTAATTTAAATAGAGAAACATTATGCACTTTAAAACAGTTTTTAGAAAATATCCTTTTTTTAACCCAAAAAGAACTTATACTAAAATCCAATACAAAGATGATTGGAATGTAATTAAATGGATAATAAATAACTAAAGAATACTTATTTTACATAAAATCATATCGAAAACATAATTGATCTTTTAAATTACTTAATTTATTGAAAAGAAATGACATTTTTACGAAAATCGGTATTCTTCAATATTTAATAAAAGATCAATATTTTCTGAAAAATCGCAAAATTCCACCCTAAATAGATTTTGATATGCTAATTTCAAAAATGATATTAAATTTTTGTTATCCAAATTCTATAATTTAGAAATTAAACTTTTAAATTAAACTTTATAAAAAAAGAGCTTAACTAAAACAATTTCATTTTTGATTAAAATTCCTGAAAATTTTTTTAATGAATATAACTATATAATTCATAAATATTAATAAATATAAAAATCATTTATTCTATCATTACTAGGGATGTTACAGATTTTGTAAAGAAAATATAATTAATTATTAAACTTTAGAATTTTTTATAATTTTTAAATATGTTATTATTTAATTAAATATATAAATATTTAAACATGTGTGAATAACTATCAAAATTGAATATATTAAAAACAATAAAAATGAATATATATTAAAAATGAATAAATTTTAAAAAATACTAAAAATTGAGATAGATTAAAAACAAATAAATAATATTGAATCAATCAACAGACATACACGTACACACAGACACACACATAAATAGACATGTACAAATACATGCACATACACATGTACACATAAACATACACATAAACATACACATACACATATACACATACTTACACATATAAAATGACACATGAATACTCATTCGACACATGCATACTTACACACACATATAAACATACACACATATCCACATATATTCACATGCATACATATACACACAGATACATGTATATTTAAAATTATTTAATATGAATAAAAATATATGAATTCAAATATGAATCTCATATTTAAATAAATATATCCATTATCCACTGCTCGGGAGATAAGGAAATTTGGAGTAAAAGGGCCCCGTCTTCAGATGTTTCATTGGACATTTCCTCTAACCTCCCCGATATTCGGATCCGTTGGTGTTCCCCACTTTCATCTTCTAATGCAGGTTCTCTTTTCACCCTAGCCTGGATCATCTAGGTTCAAAGTAATGATGATGTTTTTCACCACGATCATAAACCTCCCGATTTCTGGATTGAACGAGCCATTTCATGTGTTAAGGGATGGAAGGACCACAAAGGATACGTTATGCCATGTGTAACCCACTCTTGTCCCTCGCATTGGAACCCCCAACGGAAGGGAGTCTCAAGATTAACGTGGACATGTCTCTCCCAAAGGATGGGCGTGTTGGTCTCGGTCTCCTAGCCCATAATAATCTAGGGAAAATCATTGCAGCAAAATACGAATCACACCATGTCTTCTGGGAACCTGCAGTTGCTGAGGCTTCTTCCATCCTTACAGGTATGACGCTCGCTGTGGATCATGGATGAGTCAATATCATCATTGAGTCTGACTGCCTCACAGTGATCGATGCTATTAACCACAACGACATCGGACTATAGTCTTTTGGATTCATCATCAGGAGAATTCGCTCGCTTTTCCATGGCATCTCTCGATGCACCTTCTCCTTTACCAAAAGGGAAGGAAAAAATGCTGCCCATCAACTGGCAGCCTCAGGCCCCGTAGATGACAACCAGCTCTAGATGGACAATTTCCCCTCATGGCTCTACTTATGTACGGCTTCTGATTTTTGACATTAATGTTATCTTTCCTATTATTCATAAAATAAATCTTATTTAAAAAATATATAAATTAAACTATTCTTTGTTACCTTTATGATAGCTTTTTTATAGCACTTATAAAAGACTCTTGTTTATCATCGCTGATAAAAGTTATCACTGATCACCCTTTGATTATGATAATGGTCATGATTTCAAAGCCCCACCCCCAAGCATTTACTCTCGCAGGTACGACTCACTTCGCCGGCCAATCATGAAAACCTTCATATCATCTATGCTGCCCTCCTCGCCTTGAAAACATGCATTCCGAAGGGTGCAGAAGAACCACCGCCATGGGCATAGTAGATGCCTCCGGAAACCAACACCCAACGCCATCTTCTTTGGTAGGCAGCCACCTCTCTTCACAAGATTCATGGAGCTACGGCGGTGGCGGCAGCTTGGATGGCAGGAAGGAGACGGCTTCGGAGGAGGTGGATATGGATGCACTCTAGGAAACGTTGAATGAGGAACGCCAGAGGAAATGCTCGTTGCGAGAAGGGAGAGGAGTAGTTCCCAGTAGGGCCTCCAGAGTGTTTCGATGCCTGGGTTTGGCTCCGAAGCCCGTTATGAGAGGTGGCGGCGCTCCTAATCGCAAGAGATATAGCGGCGGCATCGCCGCGACGTGAACGCTTGTTAGGCGCCTTCTACAGCTCCGGACGCTGGAATCCGCCCCCGGCAGGAGGGCCAATCGATTCTCTTGAATTCAGATCTTCTTATAGTTGACAAAACATAAAATAACATTGCATTAATGTATAATATTCATTAAATAAATTGCAGCCAAGTAGAGGATTATTGAATCGTTCAATTAAAAACTGCATGTGGGGATCTTGGCTGAGTTGATCCATAGTTGTAAACATTTATATTGATTATTATATGTAAAATTGAATTATTTCAAAAAAGTAATGAATTATGAAATATAAATATAGAACGAGTTAGATAAGTCAATGCATGTTTCGTTTTTTTTTCATTTATAATTTTCAACAATTAGTTTAAATTTTATTCCTAAAAATCTGTGTACCATCCTTTTCTTTGATATATTGGCAGTGCATACCCATGATAAATTTAATGTAACATAATTTCTCTATACCTCTCATTTACATGTCATTAATGTTATAAACAATTGGTGTTATAAATGAGTTTACGATGTTCAATGTTGCATCTATACACAATAGTCAAGCAGGTTAACTGAGTTTGGGTTGTTTTGTTGATGAAACCCTATGAAGATTTACCCCAATGATGTGGTTGGTTTATTATATTTCTAATACGCCAAACACATGTCATATAGTTCATGGTCATTTTATTATTTTTAATGATAATGTTTCATTAGTTTTTAATGTCAATGTATTAAGTAAATTGAATAATAAAATTTTAAAAATATTGAAATTTAATTTTTATTTCGAATATTAAATTAATACATCGATATAATTTAAAAATAAACATATTAAAAAATCATTAATACATATATATTTTCAAAACAAATAACAGTGTAATTTAATTTTTTAAAATATAATTTGAAAATGACAATTATCTTATAATATTTTATTTTTACTTTTATTTTGGACTTTTTCGAGTACAATTCAACCCACCCATGTTGGGACTTGATCTCGCGACCTCCACCCCACCGACCCCTGCCACCCCAACCACTTATGGGGTACTATTTATCTTGAATATAAAAATATTTTTGAGATAACCAGTTGGTTTATTTTTTATGGTCAAATAAATACAACATTCTAATTTTTTTTAATAATGTAGACTACGTAATATATCTTTGATAACAAAGAAATATTAATTGAAGTAAAATAAACCAATTAAGGAATCAGTGCATTTTTATAAAAAGTTAATCAAATTAAGTTTTCATAAAACATAAATATCTTTTACTTTTTAACTAAAAAATCAATCTTCAATACAACACTAATAGAAAATAGGGCATCCACACTGGCAAAATCATGAGTTATCTCACATGTCATGAATGTTTTAAAAATTTGTGAAGTATGTTTCTTTTGAAAATTTTTAAATAATTTAATCTATTTAAAAATATATTTTAAATTTACTTTATAGATTAATATTTTTCAATACATGAGAAAATAAAACATTATTTTAACATGGATTTGTTATTTTATTTCCAACATTTAAGAAATGTCGGTCAACTATTGTTTAGTTTATGTTACTATATATATAAAATAACAACTCTCCATAATGGACTTGGTAAGTTAATTGATGATGACTGATCTTGAGTTGATCCACCAATGTTAGATTGAAATTGTTTGTTGTAATTATATAGTAATTGGTTATATAATTTGAAATAATTACATTTACTTACACCATTGATGACCTGCATGTCATACCACTCTCTAAGAATGTAATTACCTGTGTGTCCATGTTAAAATTTAATTTATCCCAAACCTACTAAACCACACACTTACAAGAGCATAATATCATAATAAAAGAGTTTCCATAGGTGGTGTTGATGTTCAATGATGGATTAGTACACCATGAATAAAAGGAGAATCATAGTTGCCAACATCTAAGATAATATAGCCTCAATGAGTTTCCCCTAGGTCTTGGTTGGTTTGTCGAATAATGATAAACCAATCCACAGAAAAAGACTCAAGATAAATTCACATATATTTAACTAGAACTGATTTTAAAATTTTAAGAATGTGGTGATTTGGTATAAAAATATATAACATTTTAATAAATTTCATTTTTAGGCAATCATGTTTGTGACCATATACTGCAATAGAGAAGTAATTTATAATGATCAGGGTCAAATCTACAGTTCACAACTAATAATAGTTTCTAATCATTGTGATTGTATGACATTAGAATAATTTTATATGAAGATTCATGGGCATTTAAAACTGAGGTCTAATCATGTTATTAATTCAATCACATATCAACATCTTCAATATGGTGATCGTCTTTGGAATATTGGGAATCATATACTTGATGATGTGGATTGGGAGGAAGCATCATCTATTTTTAGGAAACAATGTAATAATGGTTTAATGGTATTATTTGTGAAGCTTTTTGTTATTGATTGGGTGTAACATACTACTACAGAACCATGTTACAAGATAATTGTTGAATTTGGTACTTTACAACAATATGATTCAATGTCTTATCATATGACTTCAGCAACAAAGACTAATTATGAACATGATGATTAGAATATCTTGAGAACTATAACACACTTCCCTCTCTATACACGAAATTTAATGAATGAGACTTCCTCTGATTAAGAAATATCAGATGAAGTGATATGAGATGATGTAGGTGAGGATGATGTGGTCAATGACATCTTGAGGTTCCTTTGATATATGGGAAAGGACTTGAAAGTTGTAACCAACCTCAGTTATTGACTTCCTTAGTGGAGAGAATATCACATGCACAACAATTTATCAGGATGTCATTGCACCAAGTAGTGAATTCTCATGCACTGTAGGTGACAAATATTCCATAATTAATAACATGTTTCATGTTGGAAAAAAGTTTATAAGTAAAACTGAAACAAATAATTTGGTTAAACAATACCACAGAGTGTGCCATCTCTTAATCGTGATTCCTGATACAAAAGAGGAAAAATAGACCATTCAATGTGATAATTATGTGCTCGATATAAATTTCACATATATGCAATATATGATAATTTTTTCATGTTGGAAGTTATCTATGTTCAATGGTCGACATACATTTGTGAACCCAAGCATGTTGGTGAATCATTCCTGCACTAGATGACAATTTTTTATCGTGTGACATCCAGATCCTAGTCCACTCATATGTGACCCGACCTGATGGCCACATGGCCTTAGGCACACCTTCCCATACATTAAAGTATGCCAATTAGTAGCGATGGTCTATGATGGTATAGTGGGGAGACTATACAGTCTATATTATAGTGCAACACAATAGTGGATTAATAAATAATCAGCAGAAACAATAACAATAGCATGAAGAAAAAATAAATTAATAAGGAAGCGGAAGTGTAAGGACCCAGCCTTAAACATTACATAATCATGAGTTAAGTCATGAATTCTCATTGAGGATATTTTTTGGTTTAGTTTTTTAGAGAATTAGGTTTTAACTATTACATTACATCTCAAATGATTACAAAGTAGACAGTCCTACTCTAATTTTTATTCTCTCGAAATAATAAAACACCTTAATTAAGAAAAGTATCATTTTATTGATAGAAATATTCTTGAATTCTTCCATTCCTGTATCTTTTCTTATACCCTATGGAAAACATTTCAAAACTTGGGATGAGCATAAGAAAGCTCAGTTAGGGTTATAAAACTCGAAAAGAAAACATTAGTCCATCAATACATAAAAATCAATGAAATCATACTTTTCAATAATAAAACATAAGCTCTTTAACATACCTCAAAAAATAATAATATTTATGAATTAGACATAGAAAATAGAAATCATAAAGGTAACTTGTGGCATCCATATCAGTCTTACATTATAGCTTTCACTGCTACATATGGAGTTACATTTGGAATACCCATCACAGTATATTCCCTAAAATATCTTAGGAGAAACATTAACGTTTACGTCTATCACATTACCCAATGCATTGAAGAGCTATCTCGGGCTCACCTGCTCTAGGTTTTTCAAAAAACCACCCATATATGTAAACAATTCCCAAGAACCATAACATAATCATAACACATAACACAAGTATAAAGAAAAGCTAACATTTCCACATTGCAATCACAATATATCATTTCAATATATTGATATAATAAATCCATTATGAAACCATTTTCTATACCAAAATATGTAAAAAGAGTATATGGTATTTATTTTCCTTTTAGAAACATTACACATTGTTAGGGAATCTATATATCAAATAATGCACGCGATGGCGGAAAGGTTGTGGTCATCACGTACGTTAAAAAGAAACATTTTTTTGTCATTTAGTAAAACAATTCATAGATAAAAGATTACCTTTGAATGAAATTAAAAGTCCAATGGTATTATAAACCATATATAGGAATGTCATGTATAAATCAAAGTATGCCTCAATGAATGAAGATTGAGACGAAGTCCCTTACCTTGTGTCTGGCTTGTCTTGTTCGTTCTTTATTTCTCTGAATAATAAAATAAAGATAATTCTAATTGATTCAAAACATTTTTCAAGTTTATTAACCATTTTATATCATTTATTACGTTGAAATAACAATCATATAATTATTCAAGTTCATATCGGCCTTTTTGACGATGTTCAGTACTTAAGTTAAAAATAATCATTTATAATTACAAATTGTCCATGTGGCCAAATGTTCATTATCTCAAGAATTGTATTCATGATTTAAATATCATATATATCCATTATATATGTATTTAGATCCAGCATACATCTATTTTAGAATATTCCATAACATTTGTATATGAGAAAATGAAAATCACCGTTCATGGAGACGGTAATCCGTACATACGCATGAACGCTACTTTCATTTATTTTTTCATTTTTAAAGGAATGAAAAATAAATGATACATAGATATATTATAATTTCCTTATAATATATATATTATATATGTCACATAAGTTCATTAATTTCATCCTTTATACATTCCATGTATAGCATGAATGAGTTATATCACTTTGAGGGGCCGGTAGTATGCACTTCCTCAAATGAAATTATCATATTTATACAACATGAAAAGCATAATGACATGTTCTAAATGATAATTACAGAAGAATAAAGATACAATAAATATCATAAATATCATCCTTAATTTTAGTGTCATCGTAATGGACACCATGAGATGCGATAGGAGATAATTGAACAATCATCATTTCGTGAAGCAGTAATTCGCAGTCCCGAGAAACAGTATGTTCGTATCCATTAGATGGAGGTGTGTGTAAGTGAAGTTTGAATACTTATCATATAAAAATCCTAATATATATAGAATTTAATTGTGTCATTATAAAATAATATAATAAAGAGAGTTTAGGGGGTTGGAGAAGGAAAATAAATGGAAGAATTTTGAGGGAAGACATTACCATAAATCTGGTAACTCCTTTTGATTTAAGCTAAAAGACCTTCTTGGATTGCCTTATTCCCAAGGTAAGGATTCATGGATAAAGTGAGGGAGGTTAGGAGCTTATTTTGGATGACTTTAGATGATGAAAGGGGGCTTGAGCGGTGTGAGTAAGGGTTAGCGGTGGTGGCCTTTTATAAGAGGGAGGAGGGGAACTTAATGAATATCTTGAATTATTATTTTATTATAAATTCTATTTCGATTATAAATGTGTAAAAACTCAGTTATTTAAAAGATAATATGAATATAAGTCAAAATAAAATCAGTTAATAAGAATTATATAGGTTTTGGATATTTTTTAACCCTAATTGTTATATTTAACCCTTTTTACTCTTATCGTTTTATCACACATTTAACACTTTGAGAATTAAAATAGTTAACAAAACATAAAAATATCCAAGTAAGAGTCAATAATAAAATTTTAGACTTATTATAACTATTTTTCTAAATCTTATATTTTTGTAAATATTATGATATTTAATAAAATATTTTATATTCTAAAATATGAATTATGTCAATTTATAATATCATGATTTTTTTTAAAATCCACAACATGAGTAATTCGAACAGACATCATTAATACACATATTACATGTAAATATCATCTTAAAATTTTGTGGATGACATTAAAAATAACAACATTTCATTTATTTTATCATTTATAATATCATTTATTTGAATCCTTTATTAATGAAGCAATCAATGCATCACCCATGTGTCATAATTAAATTTTTTTATTTAATGTCTAAAAATTATAAATAAAATATCATGATTTATAAAATCTATTTTATATTTTTAATTAATATTTATATTCTAAGAGATCACTTATATAACCCCACATAAAAAATGTTTTAGTAAAAGGTATATGTTTATGTTATATTTTCTTTAACTTTAAATTAATGTAATTAAATGTCATTTTCACACACAAGTGGCTCCATGAAATTCTAAAATAGACTCAAGGATTTACATGGTCAAAAATATCTCATTAAATAGGGTTATGACATGTGTTAGGGTTATTTAATATTATTATAATATTATTTTTTACCCTAATTTACCAAATTTACCCTTTATCAAAGGTAAATACAATATTTCTTGAAGTTACTATTCATAATGTATAAAAAAAGTTACCTATTTAAAAAATTTGGACCTCATTATTTCAAATATATAATCCATTTTTCCAAATTCAAAACACATAATTTCCAGAAATTAATTTTAAATTAATTCATGTTGTCAAAACCAAAAAACGTGTTTTTAAGAAGTAAAAACTACCAAAAGATTGACATGTTTTTATGTATAATTTCAAATTGAAATTATTTAGAACGAACATAATTTGATTAAATGATAAAAATATAATCGAATTATAATTTAAAACCAATTAAAAAGAATATATAATCATATAAATAGACTCGATGAAAAGAGAGTTTTGACATAAAATACAGTATTTTCACAATTCATTGTAAAAAGAACTTTATCAGAAAAATACCAAAAATTTACCCAAAGTATATTTTGATGTCCCTAATCTAAATAAAATGTTTATTTTTTCAAAAGGAACATATAAAAGTAAAAAAAAACTTGATTTAAAAAGGGTTCTCCATAAAAGGTCGTAAAATGGACTTTTAAAAATATTAGAGTTTTTCATGCTTAAAATCCGATTCATTCTTATTTTAATCCTATGAAATTTATTAGATAAGTGTAAATAAATTTAATAATCATATTTTAGTTATTTCAATTAATTCACATCAATACAACGGCCAGGCGTTAACTATCATTTAAAATAAAAATAATAATGTATTATTTTTTTGGTATAACTCAATGTTTTGTGCAACATAAGATTTCAAAGAATCGTGTTGTTTCATGTTGAGTTTGCTATCAGACAAAGTGTCCACATTAAAATAAGATTAATATATTATTCATAAAGAATAATATATATGAAAATGTATTATTCTAAAAATACCTGGGTCCTTACAGGAAGAGATAAAAAACCAACCATATCAACAAATAACCAATATACCACACATAATTTCCTATACAAAAATGATGATCCCATGATGCTATAGAAAATTAGCATAAAAGGGAACATGATAATAGGTATACATTAATACAAGATATACTAATATATATAAAAGTTATCAAACTATCTCTAAGATCATCCCAAGCACATGTCTCAATCATCTATTACCAATACCCATCATAAAATAGAATTCAAGAATCCGAAGAGGGGTTCTTACCATTATCCCTACTTGCATCCATGATGTTTTTCTGGGTACCAATTGGTGGCCCGAACTGGGTGTGAGTAAAACTCAGTAGGCCAACACTAATTAAATATAATATATTCGATCTAGGGAATAAAAAATGATACAGTTTATATGTACCAAAAAATATAAAACAACATTGTACATAAACCATGTCAGGCTCAAGCTCCTCAGGGGATACATGGACGACCATATCTTCTTCAGCCTAAGGCAGAATATATTTAAACATGTGTCATTATATATATATATATAATAAGTACAGATAATGACCTGATTCATACGACCAAGGAATCAATGTATAATATCATAAGGGTAAAATCCTTAACCTCATAAGGGTATACCAACTCATAGACCTTAGTGGGGACATTGGAAATAAGGGGATGAGTGAAATACAGGGGTGTACCCATGGAGTTTCACTCCTATAATAATAATGCTACCAATCCTTAGGATTGAGCTATAATTAATTAGAGAACAAGGAGATAATCTATGGTGGTCACTATTCTAAGACATCAAGCCTAATCCAAGGAGATAATCCAAGGAATTATTATTTTTGAAGAAAGCAATAATGAATCCAAATAACCATGTTCATGCAGTCATCAGTGTAAGACAAAGTCCGAGTCCAATATGAGTGTCAACTCTTTGTAAATAGATCAATGTATCAGGCAACGTCCTTTGGTTAGTTTGGGAAAATCCTGGTGTGGAATCCAAGACATTCCCAAGGTAGGCCATCCTATAATAGTATTAAATGATCGTAATAATATATAATCATATTCATAATTTATCAAGGGCCATGTGATACACTTATACTATTTCTATTTTCATTTAATCCCATTTAATCATGGCCTTACTCCAAAATTCAAAAAGGTTCAAGTCACATGGTCCTTCTTTTCATAATTAAATTAATTAATTTATCCATTTCATTAAGGAGGCATGTAAAATCTATAATGAACCAGTCTAAGTCAACCATCTGATGGATGCCTGAACTAGTCTACCACTTGACCGAAGGATATTTCTGATCCCCATGGGCTGGAACAAGTGATTGACCATCAAGGAATTGTGACTTGGGAATGGTTTTTCCCAAGAAATAATCAATTATGTAGTGGAAACTTAATAAAATTTCAGAATGACCCTTCTGTATTTCAAACATCCACTCCAGAGGAATGAAAACAAACAACAACCTAAGTCAAAACCAATAAATTAGAAATACATCATCGATCACCAAAAACCTCCCTCACCCATCGAACACCCTCTTCTGCAAGGCAACGATGCCCCCAATACCCAGCCCAGCCTTTTACATATATCATTACATGTTTTTTTAAAAAAATATATTAATTACAACCCAATGATTGTGATTCATAGTGTCTTTAAGAGACTAATTTCATAATACATCAATGAAAGACAAAAATAAAACTTTTTATTTTATTATCCATAATGTTCCCCCAAATTATTTCCATCTTCAATACTACATGGGATAAAATTAGGTATACATAGACAAAATGGGTGTTCTAAAACATCTAGTAATGAAATAAACATGATAATGAAACATAATATGTGAGTCAAAATTATAACATGATATCATAAAATAGAAGGTTCATGAGTAATCTTGTGGGAGAATAACATAAAGATCATAGTATAATGACATCATAGCAAGTGAGTCAGCAACATAAAACATGACATAAACAAAATTCAAGGATAACTCCCAAGACAACATCATGTGGTGGAAAAAGACTCATAATAGAAAAGGGTTCACTCCCTAATCTAACATGTAAGGTCTCATTAGACTAAAATATTACATATTTAATTATAGGACTATATTTTTTTTCTCAGTCATCCCATTCATTTCATATTTATTCATATGCGTGACTCATAAGGGTATCAATCATAATTTAAAAATATGAGAATTACCCATGAATATAAAAGGGTTGCATAATCTTGTCTCATAACATTATCAAAAGATATTTCTTAATGAAGGCATTAAAGAAATGTTCATAAGGTATGTATCACCCCATAAAAGGATGGGTGAATGAGATATGTATATATTTAAGGCACACACATGGATAATTTTTAAGCATTCCATAACATTAAAGTTTTCTTGCATTGATAAAAAAAATACATTAAAAAATATTAAAAACATTATTGAGGAGAATAACCTTTCCATATTGAAAATCATTTTTGATAAACTAAAAATGCACAAAATATTGTGGAAATTTTTTTCTTTGAAAATATACATGGAAAATTATAAACGAATATTCAAGGAAAATAATGATCATGATGCTGGAAAATGATAGGATGAGTCTAAAATTTATAATGATAGGATGATTCCTTTTAATTTTTTTTAAAAAAATTAAAACAAAGTTAAAGAAAAACGTTAAAAATATTAGTAAAATAGTAAAAACATTTTTACAAGCATTTTATGAAATAATGGATATAAACTAAAAAGGGTTTTTGACCGAATAAATAAGTGAAGTCGATTTTTCTTAAAAAAACATTTTATTAATCATTTTATGTACTAAATAGAGGGAAATGTTACTATTACATGAAAATTTCATGAATAAATTGATTAAAATAAAATATAAGGGATTCATTAGGTATTGATAAAATAATTTCCAACAATGGAAATTATGTGTATAAAATAACATGCATACAAAAGATTTTGTGTCCCAAAGAAAGATGTTTTGAGATGAAACCCTTACAATGATCATATTCTTAGATTGGAGATTAATCAATGAAATTATTAAGTGTATAAAATATAAATCCACAAAAACTATTGAAAGTACATCATAAAATAATCAATGTCTTTTACACACATAATCATAACAATACAAAATCAATAAATTATAAGTTTAACACAATGAATGGAAACTGAGTTAATAAACCCCTTACCTACCACTTACCTTTAATTTAAAGCTCTTTACCTTATTATATAATATTTTTAAAAATGTAATTATTAATATTTATAAAACATATTTTATACCATTAATAACATCTTATCACCCATTCATTAATAATATTTCATTATAACTATTGTTTCGATTGTAAATTTTCTTGTTTTCTCATCTATGTTTTGTTGTGAAAGTTTATGATCCTGAACATTTGATACAATCACATCATCTCAAAAATAATATTAAATTTAAAAATTTAATTTTTTTTTCATTTTATTTATATTTAGAATCATTATTTATTTTTTTCGCAAGGATAATGAATCACATCACTTCGCGGAGACGGTAGGTAGTATGTACACACGAGTGACATTATCATTTACTTAACATGTGAAAGGGTAAGGAACTTTATTGTATATTAATTTTTCAGGATCAATATCAAGTCATATATATCCCATATATTCATTAAATTTATCCTTTTTTTCCTTCCATATAAATCGTAAGTGAATAAAAAAACACATCACTTCATGAGGAGGTAGTCCACCGTACACTAGAACAACGTTATCATATATTTAATGCATGGTAAATTTAGCAAGTATATTATAAAATTATTTTAAATAATTATTAATATTGTAGTAATATAATATATAAACATAAAATAAATCCTTATTACCTTCAATTTAAATTGTACGTGAAAAATTAATCACCTCGCTTCACGATGCGATAGTCCATCGTACACATGAGCGACGTTATCTTATTCACTAAAGAATGGAATGTAAGAAGTTGTATGTGATATTGTAATTAAAAAAGTAAAATTATATCATAAATATCATATATAAATATTAAATACATAATTATATACATCCATGATATGCGGTGATTAAAAAAATTACGCTGGTTAGCGAGGCGATATTTAGTTGTACACACGATCAACTATTTAATTTCCCATTTTAAGAAGGAGGATGTAGTTGTAAGTCATAAAAAATATAGTATATTTAGGATAATTAGGATATTATATCCTAATGGTTTAATAATTTTTGAAGTTTGTGGAAGAATAAATAAAATAAAATGCTCGGTTTAGGATGATACATATTTTTCAGAAAACATCTTTAGGTTTTCACCAAAAGCCTTCACAGGTTATCTTTTTGAGACAAAAGGATTATTGGATGAGGGGAGGGAAGTTATGTAGTTATTTTTCCTGGGTAGTTTTAACCTATAGGTTTTGGTAGTGTGGAAAGAAGAGGAGAGTGAGTGACCTTTTGTAAGCGGGGGAGAGGACTCACTTGGATGTTTTGCAAAGAATGAAATAAAACCACATTTTTATCATGTCATAATGCTCCAAAATTAACCATTTTAGAAACTTAGAAGATATCAGATCCAAATATTATCATATAATAGGAAGTATACATGTTTTGGGTCATTTTAACCCTTATCATTCTAGGTTAACCCCTATAAACCCAATTATACATTAATCGTGGTAAATAAATTTTATTATTTTCACTATTAATTATGGTAAATGATTAAGTTAAAGATATAAAATAATATAAATTATATTTATTATAAATATTAAATCAATTTTTCTAAATTAAAAGCACAACAGTGGTAGAATTTAATTTAAAACAAAACTCGCAAACGTGTCAATAAAATGGATTTTCAAGAAATGAATTTTTTAAGAAAAATATGATTTTATATTAACTACAGGAAAATTAATCATATTTAAATCAATAAAAATAAAAATTTATAGATATATAATCTATAAATTTCATTTAAATAATTCCTCATTAGGGGTTATTTAAATTAATTAAAATGGAGAAACATTATGCACTTTAAAACAGTTTTTAGAAAAATGTGTTTGAAACTATTATACTAAAATCTAGTTTACAGACGATTTGAGTGTATTAATTGGATTTCATATAATTAAATAATACTTGAGTTAATTTTAAATCAAAATGAAATAATAATGTAACTTTTAAATAACTTAATTTAATAAAATGAAGTGACAATTTTATAAAAATCATATTTATTATAATTCACTAAAAAAGTAAAATTTTATGAAAAAACCCAAGATTTTACTCTCATTTAATATCAATTTTAATTTTATAAAATAAAATTTCAAAAAGGTCCAAAAAATAATTATAATATTTTCTAACAGAAATTAATAGTTATCGTTTTTTAAGAAAATGTATTTTTTTATAAAATAGAATATCATTATTAAATTTGATTCCTAATTTATTATTAATTTTTAAATAAATTTATATTGATTAGTACCTTTATATATATTTCATAAACTATTTAATACTATTTTTTCTAACCAATTTAATGTCTATGTTATATTAGTGGCATTTAAATAATAATATGTTAATATTATATTGTAATTCATTTAGACTTAGAGTTACGTGTAACATAATGTATCAATGAAATAAAATTTATTTAAATATAAATATATTATAAATTATATGGGTGTTATATTATAACAACATAAATAATTTTCTTCTTAAAAATTTTAACTTCTTCTTAGTAATCAATTTTTTGAAATTTCAATATTCCTTTGGGGAAAACCACATCAATAAAGGGTTAATAAAATTTACACTAAAAATGCAGGAAAAGGAAATTCAAATGTCATCACATTACATGATTTCTATATATAATAACATTGGTGGGAAATGAAAACATGTATTTGGAAATAATATCCATTTAGGAGATAACATTATACCCATTTATAAGAGAGAAGATACCATCTCTTTATTGACAATGAATACTATTTTAATTTCAAGAACATTTTCCAAAATTGAGGGTTCCTTTTACCATATAGATTAAGACCAAAAGAAAATATACTAAATTTAAGAGTATAATTTCATATTTTAATAAAATTTCACCAATGTATCATCTTTTTCACCAAATAATGAGTATCTAAGTTGGAATTATTAATTCCAGCAGTTCTAAATTAAATTTTAACCGATCACATGACTCAATTAAAGAATAATGATATTCTTATTATATTAAGATACTAAAAAACCTATAAATGGTATGCATAAGGTAATATAATGCCCAAAACTAATATATTAATAACTAAAATTTAACAATAAAACCAAAGGTTTAACATATATAATTACATAAATAAATAACCCTATATCCCAAATGACCTTAAAAACCACAACATGAAAGAAGGTTTTAACCTCATAGGTTATATCATAACCTCCAAAATTACATTTTCAATAATATAATAGTATTGATACCCAATAATCCTTTTTGTTAAACCCAAAGGTTATATATATATATATATTAACTGAATAAAATATTTCCCAAAAATATGATGGGCATACTAATAATAACATTAATCATCAAATATGTTTGTAACCACTAAGGTTTTCTATACAACTTATTTTTCCCTCAACAAAAAATTATCATAATTTAAAATTAATACCTTAAAATCAAATATTGGATAAACCCTAAAGGATACCAATACGATTAAACATATGTCTATAAAATACAAGTCATTCTTCCTCAAATATCTTTTTTTCTAAAACCCATACCAAACCCAAAGGTTATATTACCATAAATGTCTCCCAAAATACTCTTAATCATCTTAAATTACCATAACATAAAACCAAAAAAGGTGTATTTATGTCTTTAAACTTCTGATCAACCTTAGACTTATCAAACCAAAACACATTAGGTTTAACCTAGGTTATACAGATTATCATATATTCATTTCCTTCTTTATGCTCATAAAGAGTTTTTGAATTCTTAAAAAAATATCTTGGGAGTGTAAATCTTGGTGCATAGAAAGGCTTGTTGTTAAACACCATGCGATGAATGAGTATAGACATCCTGAATGGCCTGAAGTCTTTCATTTTATTATTTATTTTTTATAACCCCCATTTCAACGGATGATATGGAACCCTTACAAGGCTTGTAAGCTTTAGATATTACATGCCATGTAGGTTTAAGATACATTACATGACCCGAAGGTCTTAGGTAATTCAAACAGACTATAAATATAAGGAACTGCCCCTCCCCAACATCTGCATCATGATGGTATCCCTCCACATTTTCATGGATATCTAGCTAAGCTTCCAGTGCAAGAAAAAGTTGGTCCTGATGGCATTTTCATGCCCTATCATTCTTCCAAATCTGTTGGTTCTGCTTTGGTGAGTGCGCCTGCTCTGAATTCTCCTATGGGGACGCTCCTTTTTAGAGTCTGTTTGCGGAAAATAAATTTATCATGTGGCCTAAAGGACTTGAGGTGGACTGAATGCATTATAGGTGTCCCAAAGGCCCTAGTGACCCAAAGGTATGGGTGGCCTAAAGGCCTTAAGGACTCCAAGCCCAATCCGATGGCCCAAGGTGAGTGGATTTAGCTACTAGAGTACTGAACATTACCTACTATAGTGACTGCTATAGTAACCACACACTACTACTACATTACTTCTAAAGTACCCAAGTTTTTCCTCTACCTAGTACACTTGTGCTAGAGCCACATCCACATAAAACATCTTGATAGAGATATAATTTCATGGAAACTACTCTCTCTCTAAAATTCACCAAAATTCTAGGATATTTTCTTATAATTAGACTTATCCTTATAATTAATCTTATATATATCCATGAAATTATACTTAGTGTTATCACTAAATTTTTCTCATCATATTTTCTAAAGTTTGACAAAACCTTTTCTATAATACCAATTATATTGACCCAAGCCTTTTAAACAAATATTTACATGATTTTTAACATAAAAATCTATTAATTACAACCCAAATATTGTAAGGCTTGGTGAATTTAAAAGATTAGGTTCATAAAACATAAAATCGTGAATAAAATAAAACTTTCTATTTGATTCTACATAATTTTCTACCAAATTTATTAAAGCTCCTAAATAGCATGGGATAACTTGAGGAATACATAGAAAAATGGGTGAGCTACAAATTACAATAAGAAAATAAACATGATAAGGAAACATAACATGCATCATCAATATTTTCAATTAATTAACCCTTTCATTATGATTTTTAAGAATGTAAATGTTTGGGTGATGTTTGTGAGGGTTTAGAAAACT
The DNA here is from genome assembly GCA_963277665.1 of Viscum album. Lineage (NCBI taxonomy): Eukaryota > Viridiplantae > Streptophyta > Magnoliopsida > Santalales > Viscaceae > Viscum > Viscum album. The sequence continues at coordinate 369,234,152 of OY728132.1, read as the reverse complement.
TTTTGATTGTTTTGGGGGATAAACTGAAGGTTTACAGTTGTTTCATGATTTGTGGAGACCATGTAACTCCTACAGGAAACCATGATCAATGAGACATGGGATAATGGGAAGGAAGATAGTTAGGCACATGTTTTGGCTAAATTGTATGGCCACATAGAAGAAATTTTGAAAAGTGAGATAGTGGTATTTTTCATAGTTAGCACACGATTTTTCTAACCATGTGGTCCAAACATGCGATTTGCACAATGATACAAATTCTGGCTCATGGTTAAAGATTGATTTTTCCTAACTGCGTAACTAACCATGAAATGGTTAAAAAGATCCAAAAAATGGATTTAGGCCGGGATTAAGTTTTAACCCCTCATTGTTTTGCTTCATTTCAGCCCTAACTCAGAAATTCTTCCTTCCAAAGGTCGTGAAACCTTTCCCCATAAAACATGAAGTGAATCAGAGGCGTTTCATAGTGTGTTGAAGCTGGATTCCCTTAGTAATTCATCACTTTTTATAGTTTTTCGTGGTTTTTATTAGATGTACTTTCTTCCCTCTCTCGGTTTCTTAGATCTAGTTTGCTACATATATATCTAATGTTTTTTATTCTAATCATGGTTATATTGAGGTATTTTGATGTTAGGTGAAAGATATCTAAGGTAGGTTATTGGAGATTCAACATGGTTTTATGGCGTTTTCATGTCGTTCCTTATTTTTTCCAAAATTACAAAGGTAGGTGGCTTCACTCTCGACTCATCTTTATAGAACTATATGTATTTATTTCAAATTGGTTGTTTTTATAGAATTTTATTGTGAAATGGTTGTGGATTTCTTGATAAAAAAATATTCTTTGGTGACAATTTATGGAATTATGGAAATTGGGTGCTTAGTGAAAAGTTAACGTGGTAAATTGATTTTAAAATGATAGTCTTAAGATGGTTGATTGGGTTTATTTCATGAAAAATGGTTTTCAGAAAAAGGATAGTTTTAAGGAAATGGCCTAGAAAAGATTGATTTGGAATGGTTTTGGATTAAATGGTTAAACATGAATTGAATGGGATGGATAATGGTCATAAAGAACAACCATCAAAGGGATAAGTTATGGATGTGATGTTCCACCATCAAAGATAAAAACATATCTTGTGCGGTTGAGAGTGTGTGTGGTAATGTGAAATGGAATGGGTTTAACAATATAAAAATGATAAATAGTTAAATGACTTGTTTTTATGCTTTCCTTGAAAATTTCTTACTTTGGTAAAAACTGTTTTGTTCTAGAAATTATTTAATATTATCATATAAACAATTTAAAATATTTTATATAATTTTTTTATAAATGTTATATAATGTTCAATCCCATTGGAATGAGTAGGGAAGTCATTTAGGGAAAGCCTACTGAGTTTCATTACTCACCACTACATTGGAGCTTTGGGGTTTTTGCAGATATTGTTCATCGAGACACAAGAAAAGTTTAAAGTATCATACTTAATTAGTTTTTCATCATGATACTTGAGCTACAATGTGGATTTGAAGCATGGAACGTGTTTAGAGTTGTGTCTTTGGAGTCCTTGGGTTTTATTGGTTTTATCTTCCATTATGTACTTTGTTGTTAGTAGCTTCCACTATGCTACTCTGTTGTATTTTGGTTTTTATATCAGTTGTATTATTATGAGTTATTTTATATTGTTATCATTTATCATGTAGTGGTTTTGGTTATATCATGATTGGTTGTTTGTTTGTTTTTTAAAGGAAAAAAACAACCCCCAATTGTATTGAAGCCCTTGAAATTTATTGTCAGCCTTTAGAATCTTTGGGATATCACCTAAGGCCAAGTAGAAATCCCACCTCGACTCAAGACAATGAGAAGTGGTGGGATGTTACAAGTGGTATCAACATGTTCCATAAATGAATTGAATGTGGAATTAGTCTTGTTTGGTCTTTTACATTGTTATCATTTTCTTGGTCTTGGAGTTGAAATTCATTCTGATATATTCCTTGTGTTTGGTTGGTGGAAAGAAGTAGGATTATAAGGACATAAAATGTAGGACATAAAATTATGTAGATAACCTTTTTATGATAAACATAAAGTTACTTGGGATTTCGGTACATAAGTTCTTTTTAAAGACTTATAGGAATTGGAATCTCATTGTCATGGGTTTAGCCACAAAAACAAGTAGGACATGTAGTTTAGAAATGACTATCCACTAAGAGTGTATATTTCATTTTGAGTAATTATTAGTAATTTGATGAAACTGTGTTGATTTTTTAAAAATTTTAGAATTGTTTTCAAATGTGAAATTTGGAAAGGGAATAGTTTTGGTATTTTGAAAATGGCTTTTATTTTCAAAAGAAAGTTGAAATTTTTCAAAAAAATGATTGAACATGGAAAAGCTTGAATTTTGGGAAAGAAATATTGCGATATATGATGTGGTAGAATTTTAAATTGTTATGAATTCAGTTTTTAGAGACCGTGACTTATGGAATTTGTTGTTTTTATGTAAATGGAACTCGATAGGCATTGTAGAAACCGACCAGAGTAAGCTATGAATGATGTGGTTTCTCTAGATCCATATGTGATCCAACTACTAGTTCAATGTATAGTTAAATATTTTTAGGTTATGGATAGAGGGAATAGGAGGGATGAACCATGGAAAATGGATCATTATTTCTAGTTCTAGAAGCAGAACCCACCCATATTTTGGGGTGATTCAGAATAAAAGAAGGATGAGGTGCAGCTAAATAGGATGAATCAAATTTTTGATTTCCTTGAAACACCATTGGAGTTTAATGTCAAGTTGGCGACATATATACTAAAGGACATTGCAAGCCAATGGTGGGATTTACCAATTCAAGCTAAATTAGACCAAGGCCATTCTTGGGAGGATTTTGAATAACTGTTCAACAAACAATTCTATCCTCATACGTTCGAGATTGCAAGAATATCAAATTTATTCAGATTGAAACTAGAAAGCCTCACAGTGAGAGTGTACATGTCTAAATTCATGAATTCAGTCCACTTTTCACTAGAAGTTACTGCTAGTTCATCCTTGAAGGTACATATAGTTGAATCAGAGTTGAGGTAGGAAATTCGATCAAATATTACAGTGATCCATGTAACATATTATACATTGATGATAAATAGAGTGAAGGTGGATAAAAGGGACATATCAGAAGCTATGGGTAGAAGAAAAATATTGATACATATAGGAAATGTTGGGAATAATAATTATGCGATCAAGAGGAAGAGGGAAACATACTTCCAATGTAATAGAATGGATCAGATTCAGATGACTAGATCAGTAAATATTCCCCCAAGACCCAAGAGCAATCCAAGATGTTTCTAATGTGGTTATTTAGAACACATGAAGTGATATTGTATGGAACAACCTAGAGCATTCTACAATTTTAATCAGATGGGTCATCTTCAGTGCTATTTCCATTGTACTCTAAAGTTGGGTGTTCGAGACACTTCTCATGTGTCACAGATGTTGTATGCTTCGAAGGGAAAAGGGAAGAAGAAAAATCTTCACCAGTAGAACATAGATATACATAGTTATTCTAGTAATATCATGAATCCACAACAAATGCTATCTCAATAGGGCAATAAGGAAAAATGTTCTATGAGCAACCAATTATATAGAGCTGAGGTGCTGATTATGGATGAACAATATGGATCATCAACCATGAGAGGTATGATTCTTTTGAATTCTACCTTTATTCAAGCATTGTTTGATATAAGTTCATCCCATTAATTTATTTCTTATCATTCTATTGATTTGATGATTTTAAATGTTGATATGATTCCTTCTATGTTTAAACTAAAAACTCCTCTTGGTCAAAGAGAATGTCGAAGTTTTATGTATAACGAATGTTCTATAACTATTGACGGAGCCAAGATGATATGTGATTTATCTATTCTTGAAATGGATGTCTATGATATAATCCTATATATGTATTAGTTGATAATATTCAAGGTCACAACAACTATTACAATCAATGGGTCAGTTGTACAACAAAATATGGCTTCGAGAATCTATTTAGAGGAGACTCTAATGTAATGGCTGGTGCAATAGGCTTGTTGGAACCAATAGTTGGAATGATATCATACTAGTTAGAAGCGTTGGCTTTGTCATCAATGAAATTGATTGACAATTGTAGTTTTCCAGTGATTGTTGAGAAATATTTTGATTTCTTTTGTGAGAAATTTTTAGGGTTTCCACCCATAAGAGAAGTGGAGTTTATGATTAATGTTCTATTTGGGACTAGTCCTATTTACCTTCAATCTTATAGAATAGAACCAAAATAATTAATGGAATTTAAATTTCAGTTGGATTAGTTGGAAAGCAAAGGGTTCATTCGGCTGAGCACGTATCTTTGGGCAGCACCAGTCTTGTTTGTCAAAAATGTGGACAAAACTCATTGGTTGTGTGTGGATTATAATAAGACTAACCATATTATGATAAAGAATATATATCCACGTCTATGAATTGATTATATGTCTGATCAGTTGAGGGGATTTTAGTGGTTTTCAAAAATGGACTTGCAATCAGGACATCACCAATTGCATGTTCAGAAGTTGGATATTCCAAAGAAAAAATTCAAGAGTAGATATGACCATTATAAATATGCAGTAATATATCGTGGCCTTATGAATGCACAAAAAATTTTATGGTATTGATGAATTATATATTTCAAAGATATCTGTATTCTTTTGTGGTGGTGTTTTTTGATTACATATTGGTGTATTCGAGGACAATGGTTGAGCATGAGAAACACTTGGTGATAGTGTTGGGAATCATGAGAGATAATTATCTGTATGCCAAATTATTAAAGGGTGATTTTTGTATACAACAGGTACATTTACTTGGAAATTTAATCTTTGAAAGGGGGTTTTTATTTTGATCCAAATAAGATAGAGGCTATTTTCTCTTTCTAGTCATTAATTAATGCCTTAGAAATACATATTTTTCTTAGTATAGATGGTTATTACTGACAATTTGTTTTCAGAATTTTTAAAGAGTATATTCACTTATGACTACTTTGAAATGGAAAAACGTTCCATTCCAATGGAATGAGGAATTTCAGAAGTCCTTCCAAGTGATTATGGTTCACTTTACATCATCACCAATCTTGATATTTCTAGAATCAGGACCATGGTATGTGGTTTATTGTGATTCGTTGGGATCTAGTTTGGGATGCATACTCATGCAAGGAGATCATTTTGATGCTTATGGCTCCAGGAAAATACAGTTTCATGAGAAGAAATACCCAAACCATGATTTGTAGTTAGATGTAATAGTCCATGCTTGGAAAACAGGGAATCAATACCTCTTTGGTGATGAATTTATTGTGTTCACATATCATAAGAGATTGAAACATATTTTATCACAAAAGGGATTCGAATATAAGAAAAATAAGATGGATGGAGTATCTCCAAATTTTTTAATTTGACTTGATGTAGACATCAGTTAAGAAGAATATAGGGACAAATTCATTAAGAAGAAAATCATATGCTTAGTTGAAAAAAGAGGCTTCAAATTAGTGGTATTTGATGTCGGTGATAGCCTACATGAACTTGGTTTGTAAATACTAAGGTGTAGTTGTGATTTTATTTCCTATTTTTTTTTGATTTGGTGGTGATAGTTAAATAGGTGAGGATGTATAATTTCTAAATTTGTCTCTATAAAGACAAAACTCAATGGTGGGGACACCATTGAGGTATAGAGATTGGATGGAAGTTTTTTTTTTATTTTAGAATCAGATTTTCACACATATGGCATTTCAGGATCAACTTCTTCATGATTACCACCATTAGAGATGGATTATTCTTCATGGAATACAGAAGATTTATAAGGCATTGAAACCATAGTTTTGGTGGGTTAGTATGAGAAATAAGTTAGTTGAGTTTGATTCAAAATTCTTAACTTTTTAGAAAGTTAAGGCTATGTATCTGCAACCAATAGGTATGTTACGGTCATTATCTATTATAGTTTGGAAATGGGATTATATATCCATGAATTTTGAAATAGGTCTCCCAATAATGGTTTAGAAACACGATTCCATATGGGTGATAGTATATCATCTCACAATGTTAGCCCATTTCATCCATACTCATGAATCTCATACGACATTGGACTTATCAAAAATCATTATCTGAGAGGTGGTAAAGAGTAATGGAGTACTAGTTCTAATAGTATCAAATACAGATATAAGGTTTAGGTATCATTTCTATAAATCCTTATAGAAATTCCTTAGGACTCAGTTGATAATGAGTGTGGAATATCACCCCCATACGAATGTGAAATTTGAAAGGAATATACAAAATTTGGAAGATATGATGTAAGATTGTGTAATGTATTTTGTTTTCTCATGGGAAGAGCATATACTATTATTTGAGTCCTCATATAATAACAGTTACCAAGACTCAATAAAAATGGATCCTTTGGAATCATTGTATGGGTGTCATTGTCGTTCTCTACTTTTTTGGGTCGAAATAGGCGAGACTTCACTGGTTGGAACAAGACTTACCCAAGAGACCATAAAGAAGATTTAGTTTATTAGTAAATGGATGGAGACTACTCAAAGTTATCATAAATCATATGTAGATCAAATATTATAACCATTTTCATTCGAGGTGAGTGATCATGTTTTCTTGATAATATCATAAAGGCTTGGGAATCAAAATTTACGGATGTTGGGAAACTTATCTCCTCAATACATATGCCCTTTTGTAATACTTGTATGATTGGTGAGGTAGAATATTGATTGGATTTTCACCCATGGTTCAATGCAGTGCACAATGTGTTTTATGTCTCTTAGTTGAAGAAGTATCAGCCTGATCCTAACCATGTGATTTGATGGGATCATGTTGAACTTGAGTTAGATGACTTGTTGGTGCCCATACCATTCTAGATTATGGATAGGTAAGAGAATTTTTTTTTTAAAACCATCGGTCTAGTGCGAGTTTTTTTGGAAGAATTTTCAGATTTAAGAAGAGAATTGGTAATGGGGTAATGAAATGTTCGAAAAATGGCCTAAAATATTTGTGGAAGGTAGTGGTTTATAAATTTTTGGGGATGGAGAGGCCAATGGCGGGGAGAATGTAGAACCACTAGTTTCAAGTATTTAACTAGTTGATTATTGTTCGTATGTATATAATTTGTTTGGGTGAAGTTTTGGAGGGTTTGGAGGACTTTTGGAACGTTTTTGGGTGATTTTATAAATGATAATCATTGGTGCACGATTTTTTGGAAATCATGCAACTACTACGGAAAACCATTCACAATTACACAAGGTATAAGGGGAGGGTACATAGTTACATGAACTATTTGTCCAAATATTTTAGACACCTAGGAGAAATATTTAAAGTGGGATAATTGTATTTTTCATGGTTGGCACATGGTTTGTCTAATCCTACTCGTAAAAATTGTGAGGTGAACACTCAGGTAGAGATTGGTGCATGGTTATCATGAAATTTTTCCTAACTGTGTGACTAACTATTCAAAATTAATAAACAATATCCTAAGAAAGTGGATCTAGGTCGAGATTATATTTTAACCCCTCATTTTTTATCCATTTCTGTCATAACTAAAAAATTATTTCATCTAATGGTTGTATAACCTTTCCCCATTAAATCAGAAGTGGTCTAGAGGCATTTCATGGTGCGTTGAATCCTGATTCCCTTGGTAAGTCATTGTTTTTGGTAGTTTTCATGGTTTTTCTTAGATCTACATTATTCTCTCTCTTGGTTTCTTAGATATAGTCCGTTTTAGATAGATCTAAGGGTTTTTATACCAATGATGGTTATATTTTTCTTTTTTGATGTTATGGGAAGATATCTAAGGTGGGTTTTTGGATATTCAACCTGTTTTTGTGGGCATTTTAATGTCGTTCTTCATTTTCTCCATTATTCCAATGGTACGTGGCATCACTATCATTTCTTATTTCTTGAATTAATCTTAATTCCAAATTTAATTTTTATTGAAATTTATTTGGAAATTGTTTTGTATTTCTAGATAAAAACCGTATTTGGTTACGTTTTATAGAATTTTGGAAATTGGGTGTTTTGGGGGAACATGAAAGTGGTAACTTGATATTAAATTGACAATTTTAAAATGGGTTTTTTATTTTATTTCATGAAAAATGGTTTTCAATAAAAGTAAAATTTTATTTAAATGGTTTTGAAAGTATTTATTTTGCATGTTTTGGGCTTAAATGGTTAAGCATGAATTGAATGGGATGAACAATAATTATGAAGTGTCACTATTAAAGGGATGAGTTATGGATGTGAAGTTCCACCATAAAAGGTAAACATCAATCTTGTGTGGTAATGTGAAATTGAATGGGTATACGAACATGGAATTGAGAAACCGTTAAATGACTTGTTTGTTTGATTTCCTTGGAATTTTTTTAGTTTAGTTAACACTATTTTGTTGTGGTAATTGATTTATATTCTAATTTAAAATGTTTTAAATAGTTTTAAACAAATAGTTTTATATAAGTGTCCTAACATGTTCTATCCTATTGGTGTGAGTTGGGAATCCATTTGGGGAAAGCCTAATGAGTTTCATTACCCACCGCTTCGTTGGAACATTGGTGCTTTTACATATATTCTTCTTCAAGACATAAGAAATGGTAACGCATGACACTTATATAGTGGTGCATTATGATACAAGGGAGGTAATGTGGAGTTAAAGCATGGAGCATGTTTAAAGATTTAGAGTTCTGTCTTTGAAGTACTTGGGTTTTACTAGTTTTTTCTTCTGTTGTGTACTTTGATGTTTGTTGTCTTCTGTTGTGTTACTCTATTGTAGTTTGGTTTTGATATAAATGGTATTATATTGAGTATTTTTACGTTCTTATTGTGCATCATGTAGTGGTTTTGGTTACAAAATGATTGGATGGTTGTTTATTTTTCAATGGAAAAATCATACCCCAATTGTATTGAATCACTTGGCATTTATTTCTAGCCTTTTTCATCATGGGAACGTCTCATAAGGCCAAGTAGTAATTCTTCCTCAACTCATGCCAATGAGGGGTGACATGATGTTACATAACATTTGAATCAAAAGTATAACATGACATCATAAAATACTAGGAACTTGACTAATCACATGAGAGCATAACATAAAGATCATGGTATCATGAAATCATAGGAAATGTGGTAGTAACATAAAATATAGAATAGACATACATTAAGGAGAACTACCAAGACAACATAACATGTTAGGAAATATTCTATAATGTATTAGGTTCACTCCCTAATCCCATACAAGACATATCCTAATACTAAAACACTACCTAATTCATTAAAGAGATATATAAAAATGAGTCCACCTATGAAATTCATTTCATGTACATGGATATGTGTGCCACATAAGGATATTAATCATAACACATAAACATATTAATTACCCATGAAAATAAATGGGTTGCAAAATCATGTCTCCTAAAACAATCAATTTATATTTCTTAAATAACACATTTGAGAAATGATCTTAAGGAATGTAATAACCCATTAAAATATGGGATAATGAGATTGATACATATATGTTAGATCCATATTTAAAAATTTTATAAGAATTACATAACATTAAATGTTATTTTCATTAATGAATGGAAATAACTTTAAAAGGATTCAAAATATTCTTGACGAGAATAACCATTCCATTTTGAAAATCACCTTTGAAAAACACAAAATTCCAAAAAATATTGTGGAAATTATTTTCGTTCAAAATATCATTAGAAACTTAAAAAGTAATATTCAATTAAAATAATTGTCATGATGGCATAAAATTCTGCTTATGGAATACAAGTTAAATAAAATATTCATTTCTCATTTTCAATAAAAGAGAAAACATAACTTGTATGGAAAATGATAGGATGATTCCTTTAATTTTTTTATAAAATGTAAAAAATGGGTAAAAATGAATTTTAAAAATAATATTAAAATAATAAAATCATTTTTGAAATCATTTTTAAAAAACACGGATATAGGAGAAACATGTTGATCATCCTGGGAGAGAAATGATGTTTATTTTTATTAAAAACCTTTTATCAATAATTTTAAGTACCAAAGAGTGGGAAATAGTACTACTAGTTGAAATGTTCATGAATAACAATATTAAAATAAAATTTAAGTGTTTCAAAAGGAAATTATCTAATAATTTCTAGTAATGGAAATTCATGAAAAAAAATCCCGATTAAAATAATATTGAAACACAATCCCTTACCGCTTTGGTAAATGTTGAATCATAACTTCCCAAGAATGAATTATATTAATTTTAACCCAAAATATATTGTATTAGGAACTAATCATGCCATATTATGTAAATGATAAAAATATACACCATTTAATTGAAATTAGGTGCATAAAAGAATATGTGTCTCAAAGAAGGAAGTTTTCATATGAAATCCATACAAAGATCATATTATTGGGGTGGTAATTATTAAATGAATTGATTATTTATATCAAATTTAAATCTACATAAAAAAAGATGATATACAGTATAAAATAATCAAATGTCATTAAAAACATAATATTGGCATAACATAATCAATTAAGTGGAAGTTTAACCCATTGTATAACGACCCATACTTTACATACATTGTTATTACTTCAAAATTGAAGCATAATTATTACAACATATAACAAAAGCATGAAAAGACCGTATAGGTATAGTGTCTTTAGAAACATGGAAACATAAACAAATGGTTCATAAAGTGTCTACAGTGTCTCCCATTTATTTCATCATATCTATAGTCCCTTTTGGCATATCTTACTTAATAAGCTTCTTCCTGACCTGGGGAAAGAAAACATACAAAAGGGTGAGCTCAAATGCTCAGTAAGGGTAAACAAAAGAAATATCAATCACATCATATAAGAACATAAAATTTTCGAAATCATAACCTACAAAAGAGAGTATAATTTCATAACATGGGATAAATCATAGTAGTGAAATTAAATCCCAATAATCATAACTTAAAACATGAAAATTTGTGGCATACATACATAATCATACAGAATCATTTTTTATTAGTCAAGACTCATTTCCAAGACTATCTTAGTGGAAAAGTCCATTTCTGAACCGAGTTCACTCCTCGTTTCAGTCCTGTTTCACTGAAACGGTTTAACCTTCCATTCCAGCCATGTCTATCTCATGAGATATAAAATCTTTACCCATGTCATTGGAGGGAGATATAGGTCCCACCCATCACATAATGATACCATTCAGATGTGTGCCACAAAATCATAAACTATACATCATAGCATAACCCATGTAATAAATATGGGAATCTTAAACATCGTGACATTATAAAACAATTCATATAAGATAATGGAATTCATAAAAATATTTCCATCACAACATAATCAAATAAATGTAATAATATGGATAGAAACAGAACCCTATATTATCTTAGATGGAAAATAATTTTGATAAAACACCTGAACTCCATTCTTGAGGAAAATATCCTTTCTACTTCAAAAACATTTTTCTTTTCCTAACATGTCATACAATTCAAAACTAAAAGAAGTTGATTAAAAATAAATTTGAAGACTTGTAAGGGAAAATTCTTGGAAATAATGTTTTAAAAATCCATTCCTTTCGTATAAGTTAAAACCACATTATTCTCGTACTTTTTTCGGAAAAGTCAAAAAGTACCTTGTACGAAAAACGACAAAATATTCATTTCTTATCTTTTACTATAAACTCAACAAAGGGTAAAATTGGATACAAACTATTGTAGAAGGATATAAATATTACATATTGAGGAAACAAGGATGTGGATGATAAAATACACCCTAGTAAATTCCAAAGTATAAACAAACTCGGATAAAAATGAGATTGTGATATTTCCCTTACCTTCGGTCTGATTTGCTTCATAAGTGTCCGAACCTCCTGTATAATTATTTAAATAATGTTATTGACTTATTCCCGAATCATACCTATTTTTATGATTTCATATATGGTCATATTCTTAGCTTCTTATTAGTAATATTTCATTACTACTTGTTATTCGGGTGTTTATTACTTTTTGTTCTTATGCGTGTTTTTTCGAATGAATTCTTATTATTCCCTTTAGGTTATAGATACCTCATTTACAGAATGGTATTAGTGTAATATATATCATATTCTTTCATTCAATTCATTTATATAATCATTATGCAATGAAGATCATGTAGAACGAATCGCATGACATCGTGGAGACGGTATTCCGTACGTACGCACGAGCGATGATATCGTTCCAATGATCATGGAATTATATTGGAGTGTATGTATACTATTTCAGAATCAATACCACTTTAAAATAATCATATATATTCATTACATTAACCCTTATACCCATCCAAGTAAGGTGGTGATGGAAAATAGATTACACCACGGCGTGGAGACGGTATTCTGTACGTACGCACGCATGGTGATTTCCTTTTCCGTAGGATGGATAAGAGGTGAAATATGGTTGTTTCATATTTATAATAAAATATCAGTATATTAGTTATACTGATGTTATTACCTCATAAAGATACAACTAAAGAAGATGGATTAGAAGAAGAATGGAACTAGAAGAAAACGGTAGAAGGTTTTACCTCTTTCTCGAAGTGGCTCCTTTATACTTTCTCTTAAGGCACTAGAGTTGGTCTTTTGATAAGACCAGTACCTCTAATAAGTTTATAAGGAAGTGGGGAAGTGAAATGGGAAGAGTTTGGCAGAGGTTGAAAGCTCAAATCAGTGTGAGGAAGAGAGGGAGGAGGTTCCCTTTTATAAGGGAGGAGAGGGGAACCTTTGGAAATATAAGAAATATTAGTTTATATTAAATCCCAACCCCACTTAAAAACTTTCAAAATGACTCATATCAGAATATTAGAAGATATAGGGTGGTAATACAATCAAATAATAAAATTTAGTCATGTTAGGAATTTATTTTAATCATTATCAACTTGATTTATCCATATTAATCAAATTAATTTTATTTGTGGTAATAATATTCTAAATTTTATATTATTATAAATAATTACATATGTGTTGTGAATTTTCCATAATTTGACACTTTATAAAATTGTAGACCATATAAATTTTAATTTATAATTTTTAAATATTTTTGTGATTTTTTAACAATTTTATAATATGTTATTTTTATAAAATAACAATAGTGTCAATTTTGACACTATTCATTTATTTGAATTTAAATAAAATATATACAAAATATATGATCGAACTAAAAGCATTAATAGATTCATAAAATGTCATATGTATCTAGAAAATTAGTGTAGCACATTAAATACTTCATATAATATTTATTTTAATATTTTTTAAAACAATTTATTTGATATTTTAATTAATAAAGTAATTTCAACATTACTATTGTGTCATAATTAATGATAATTATTTAATCCATAAAAATTCCATATAAATTCCTATGATATAGATAATTGTATTAGATTTCTGGAGACTATTCATGTTTGAAGTTTCATTAAGTTTATCACCAAATTAAAATTATTATACTTATAAGATTTAAGAAAGTGACATATTGTCACATTCTTTGGTTTTAATAATAATTAAATTATTTTCGTGGAAAAAAGTCCATTAAATGAATCTAATCCGACCCTTAGGTGATATGGGTCGACTTTTAGTCATCCAATAAGATTTTGGTAGGTGTTAGGGTAATTTTATAATCTTATATTTACCCTTAATTACCTGATTTACCTTTAACTACGGTAAATGAAATTTACCGTAGTTACTATTCATAATGCCCAAAAATAAAAAGTATCCTATTAACATAATTTGGACCCACTGATTCTGAATATGGAATCCATTTTTCAAAATTCAAAACATATAAGTTGCAGTAATTATTTTAAAATAAATCCCGTTGTTAAGAAAACGAGTTTTAGAAGATAAAACATTGCCAAAGATTGAATTGTTTTTATCTATGAATTCAATGTTAAATTAATGCTAATGACATACATTATATTAAATGGTAAAAATATATTCTTTTATACTTTAAAACTATTCAATATTATAATTTATCCATATAAATTATCTCAATGAAAAAAGTTGTGTTTAATTAAAAATTAGCGTATTTTTACTATTCATCAAAATATGAAAGTTATCAGAAAAATATCAATAATTTATCCAAAGTAAATTTTTATACCCTAATTCAGAAGAAGAATTTTATTTTGTCAAGTTGAACTAATAAACATGTCAAAAACTAGAGTTAATGTGGGTACGCAATCAAAAGGTGAAAAAACTGTATTTTTTGAAAAATATTTCTTTTATCCAAAAAAACTGATTTTGCTTTTATACCTCATTCTAGAAAATGTATAAGTTGAATAAAAATGTTATAAAATTAAAAATTCAGTTATTACTATTCATAACGGCTAGTTTTAATATTATTTTAATAGCATATCGTTGTTTAGTGAAACTCGGTACTGCGTACGACGCAAGCTATCGAGGAAGGCTGCGGTTGCGTGTAAAGCAAGCCAAGCTAGTGTTGTGTGTAGTGAAAGATTTATTTGATAATTTATATAACATAAATACAAAATATTTCTCATAAAAGACTCGGGTGTTACATTTTACGCCCCTTAAAATGAATTTCGCCCTCAAAATTCGTCACTTTGTAACAAACAGATGAAGATACCTCTCCCTCATCATATCCTCAAGCTCCCATGTAGCTTCTTCTAATTGGTGGTTCCTCCATAAAACTTTCACGAAGCAAGTGGTCTTGTTTCATAGGACTTTTTCACTATGATCCAGAATCTCTATCGGATGTTATTCATAAGAAAGATCTTGCTCCAGCGGTACAACTTCTAATCTGAGTACATGTGAAGGATCAGGTATGTACTTTCTCAGGAGAGATACATGGAACACATCGTGTACTTGAGAGATATTCGGTGGAAGCTCCAATCAGTAAGCTACCTTCCCAACATGATCTAGTATTTCGAAAGACCGATATATCTAGGGCTCAACTTCCCCTTCTTTCCAAAACTCATGACCCTCTTCCAGGGAGATATTCGTAAGAACACTTTGTTACCCACTTCAAACTCTAAGTCTTTTCTTCGGTTGTCGGCATAAAT
Organism: Viscum album; assembly: GCA_963277665.1. Classification (NCBI taxonomy): domain Eukaryota; kingdom Viridiplantae; phylum Streptophyta; class Magnoliopsida; order Santalales; family Viscaceae; genus Viscum; species Viscum album. The sequence continues at coordinate 369,219,094 of OY728132.1, read as the reverse complement.
TTTTTGTCGACTATGAGCTTCTCTTTTGTGTTGTTGAATAGATCAGACCTTTTATGCCATCTCATCAACAAGATCAGGTCCTAATAGCTTTCTTTCCCCAACTTCATCCCAGAAAGTTGGAGTCCTGCATTTCTTTCCATAGAGAGCTTCATAAGGAGCCATCTGAATACTGGAGTGAAAGCTATTATTATAAGAAAATTCCACCAATGGTAGGTGTTGATCCCAACCACCTTTGAAATCCATAGAGCATGATCTCAACATATCTTCTAGAGTTTTAATTGTTCTCTCAGACTGACCATCTGTCTGAGGACGATAAGCAGTGCTGAAACTCAACTCTGTATCCAGAGTATGCTGAAGACTTCGCCATAACTTCGAGGTAAATATCAGATCCCAATCAGATATAATTGAATGTGGTACTCCATGAAATCTTACTACTTCCTTTACATATATCCTGGAAAGCTGATCCAGAGAAATCCTCTCTAATAGCAATGAAGTGTGCAGACTTTGTAAGACGATCAACAATGACCCAAGTAGAATTATTGCCTTTGGATGTTTTAGGAAGTCCTGTGACAAAGTCCATAGTGATGTTTTCCCATTTCCATTCGGGTATGGGTAATGGTTGTTACATCTCCTTAGACTCCTGTCTCTCAGCTTTAACTTGCTGACAAACCAAGCATCGAGAGACATATTCAGCAACATCTCCTTTCTTGCCATCCCACCAGAAGTACTCTTTCAGGACCCTATACATCTTCCTGCTTCCAGGATGAATAGATAATGAAGAACTATGAGCCTTATCCAGCAGCTCCTTCTTTAATTCGGGGATGGTAAGAACACAAACCCGATTTCTGAACATTATTATCCCATCACAATCAAAGTTGAATTCAGGAACATTTCTCACCTTCTTTTGTAACTCTAAATCTTCTTTCTGTGCCTCGTTAATCTTCACATGTATATATGGTTGAACATTCATTTGAGAAAGATACGATTTTCCCCCTTCCATTATAATTCCAAGAGCCATCCTTTGTAAATCCATAAATATTGGATCTTTTGTGATCCTCATCATGGATAAAATGGCATGGTCTTGTCGACTTAATGCATCTTCCACCTTGTTTGCTTTCCCAGGGTGGTAATGAATTGAGAAGTCGTAATCCTTAATCAGCTTCAACCATCTTCTTTGACGCATATTCAGCTCCTTTTGTGTGAAAATATACTTTAAACTTTTATGATCAGTATAAATATCACACCTTTCACCATAAAGGTAATGCCTCCAAATCTCTAATGCAAATATTACCACAGCTAACTCCAAATCATGATTTGGGTAATTTTGCTCATGGATTTTGAACTATCGTGAGGCATAAGCTATCACCATATCATTTTGGATGATAACACATCCCAACCCCTTCTTGGATGCATCACTATAGATCACAAACCTTCCTCCACTACAAGGAAGTGTGAGTACAGGTGCACTGGATATCCTTCTTTTCAACTCCTTGAAATTCTCTTCACATTCGTCCATCCACACAAACTTAACTCTTTTTTGAGTCAACCTGGTGATTTGATTAGATAATCATGAAAAATATTTCACAAAACGTCGATAATATCCAACCAAACCAAGAAAACTTTGGATATCAGTTACTATGGTTGGTCTCGACCATCTGTCGATAACCTCTGTTTTTTCTTGATCCACAGATATCCCCTTTTTTGAGATTATGTGACCCAAAAATGAAACTTTTTGAAGCCAAAATTCACACTTGGTAAATTTGGCATAATGCTTCTCCTTTCTTAGGGTCTTCAATATAATTCTCAAGTGATCTTCATGTTCTCCCTTCCTCTTTGAATAGACAATAATATCATCTATAAAGACTACCACAAATTGATCAAGATAGTGTCTAAAGACTCTATTCATTAGATCCATGAAGATAGCAGGGGAATTAGTAAGACCAAATGGCATCACTATAAATTCATAGTGTCCATACATTGTACAGAAAGACGTCTTTGGTATATCCTCCCTTTTGACCCTTAATTGATGATACCCTGAACGAAGATCAATCTTGTAAAAGTATTGAGCTCCGTGTAGTTGGTCAAATAGGTCATCAATGCATGGGAGATGATATTTGTTCTTGATAGTGATCTTGTTAAGATCTCGATAATCAATGCAGGGTCCCATTGATCCATCTTTCTTCTTAAAAAATAGAACAGGTGCTCCCCAAGGTGACGCACTAGGGCGTATTAATCCCTTATCAAGATTCTCTTGGAGTTGCTTCTTTAATTCCTGCAACTCAATTGGGGCCATTCTATAAGGTGTCTTTGAAATAGGCAAAGCACCTGGTACGAGTTCTATTGAAAACTCGACTTCACAATTTGGTGGAAGACCTGGAAATTCTACTAGAAAGACATCATCAAACTCCCGTACAATGGTCATATTCTTAATTGTGAGTTTCTCACCAACCATTTGAGATAAATAACCTTCATTAAGTGGAATCAAGACCCATAAGATCAAAGAAATTTCCACTGGAAGGTTATGTTCATCCTTGCATCGATAGACAATCATAGATTGATCTAGAATATGAAATGTGACTTCCGTTCTTTGGAAATTGACATGAGCTCTATATAAAGAAATCCAATACATGCCAAGAATCACATAAAATTCCACTATAGGAAGGATCACAAGATTTGCAGGAATCACTTTCCCACAAACTTCAATCGGGGAAGAATTATAAACTTTTGATGCGACTGTTGTGCCATTAGGTGTTGTCATAGCTAACTCAACATCTAATTGTTGAGTTAATACAGTGATACCCTTAGAAAAATCTTCAAAAATAAAAGAGTGGGTGGGTCCAGAATCAAATAAAACATTTGATACTTTAGAGTGGATGGTAAGTGTACCTTTCACCACATCGTTATCGTACTCCACATCGCTGATAGAAATTTCATTTGACTTTCCTTTGTCTTTAGCCTTAAGATTTTGTTGATGTCGATCATCATCAACAACCCTTGGATTACGGCATTTATTGGCAAAATTCCCCATCTCCTTGCACTTGAAACATTGAAGTGTAGTAGGTTCATTCTGTGTGTCCCTTCCTTTATTTGCATCATTAGACATCTTCTTCCCATAATTGCGACATTCAAATGCCCGATGACCGTCCTTTCCACATTTGAAACATTTACATGTCCCTTTAAGACAACTCCCTCCATGTTTCTTTCCACACTTTGAGCATAAGGGAAAGATCATCTTCTTTTTAGTGTGCTCTTTAGATTTTCCTTCCAATTCCATTTTCCTCTTCTTATCAAACCCATATGACTTATGGGTTACTCCAATCTCCATCTCTACTTTGAGAGCACATCGAACAATTTCCTCGTAGCTATTGATGTCCCTTATGGATAACGCCCTTCGAAGACTTGGTTTTAAGCCACTAAAGAATCGATCGATCTTACTCTCTGGTTGGATAATAATACCAGAAGTGTACCTTCCATGTCTTGTAAAATTTGCTTCATAGGTACCAACAGATTCATCATCCTTTTGCTTCAGTTCAAGAAACTCTTTCTCCATCATTGATCAGAGAATACGAGGGAAGTACTTATTGAAAAATAAGATCTTGAACTTTTCCCATTCCATGGACTCAATTTCATCCCTTTGCCTTGTATTCTTAATAAGATTCCTCCATTGATCAACATCTCCTTCCAAACGATACACTGCTAGGATGGTTTTATCATGTTCAGAACATTGAAGAACTGAAAATATATTTTCAGTAGTACTAATCCATTGTTCAGCAACTAATGGATCAGTAGACCCGCTGAAAGTAGGTGAACGCTGCCTCATGAAGGATTCCACAGAATGTTGCTCCTTCCTTTTCTCGTTTGGAAGTCCTTCATGATTCATATCTTCAGAAAGTTGTGTGGGCATGGCTAAAATATTTGGTATTCCAGCTCCCATAACGTTTGGTTTCTCAGGGGGGACAATCATTGCATTGCATGTCGCATTCCGCATTAACATAGTTCCTTCGGCTTCCAGCCATTGACTAAAACCAAGAAGAATAGTGTGAGAAACACTAATTATAATAGGAAAACCACATAATCAAGAATAAAATATCACACTTAAGGTCTTATCCTAGGTTATTCATGGTCATTTCTAAAACACTAAGATTGTGTTCTATGCTTAGACTTTTCCTTAGGGTTCTTACTAAGGCTTTCAAATCCTAGTTTCCAAAGGTTGACTATAACTTTCCTCTGATACCAACTATAATGACCCATACATTACAAAAGTTGTTATTACTTCAAAATTGAAGCATACATATTATAACATATAACAAAACCATGAAAGGGCCATATAGGTATTGTGTCTTTAGAAACTGGTAAACATAAATAACTGGTTCATAAAGCGTCTACACTGTCTCCCATTTATTTCATCATATCTATAGTCTCTTTTGGCATATCTTAATTAATAAGCTTCTTCCTGACCCAGGGAAAGAAAACATACAAAAGGGTGATCTCAAATGCTCAGTAAGGGTAAACACAAGAAATATCAATCACATTATATAAGAACATAACATTTTGGAAATCTTAACCTGCAAAAGAGAGCATAATTTCATAACATGGGATAAATCATAGTAGTGAAATGAAATCACAATAATCATAACATAAATCATGAAACTTTGTGGCATACACACATAATCATAGATAATCATTTCTTATTAGTCAAGACTCATTTCCAAGACTATCTTAGTGGACAAATCCCATTTCTGAACCGAGTTCACTCCTTGTTTCAGTCCTGTTTCACTGAACCGGTTTAACCTTCCGTTCCAGCCATGTCTATCTCATGAGATATAAAATCATTACCCAATGCATTGGAGGGATATATAGGTCCCACCCATCTCATAATGATACCATTCTTATGTGTTCCACAAAATCATAAACCATACATCATAGAATAACCCATGTAATAAAAATGGGAATCTTAAACATCGTGACATCATAAAACAGTTCATGTAAGATAAAGGAATTCATAAAAATATTTCCATCACAAAATAATCAAATCAATTTAATAATAGGGATAGAAACAGAACCCTATATTATCTTAGATGGAAAATAATTTTGATAAAACACTTGAACTCCATTCTTGAGGAAAATATCATTTCTACTTCAAAAACATTTTTCCTTTCTTAACATGTCATAAAATTATAAACTAAAAGATGTTGATTAAAAATAAACTTGAAAACTTGTAAGGGAAGATTCTTGGAAATAATGTTTTAAAAATCCCTTCTTGCCGTAAAAGTTAAAAAAACATTCTTCTCGTACTTTTGTCGGAAAAGTCATAAAGTACCTCATACGAAAAACGACAAAAGATTACTTTCATATATTTTACTAAAAACTCACCGAAGGGTAAAATTGGATATAAACTATTGTAGAAGGATATAAATATTACATATTGAGGAAACATGGATGTGGATGATAAAATACACCCAATTAATTTCCAAAGTATAAACAATCTCGGATAAAAATGAGATTGTGATATTTCCCTTACCTTAGGTCCGATTTGCTTCGTAAGTGTCTGAACCTCCTGTAAAATGATTTAAATAATGTTATTGACTTATTCCAGAATCATAAATATTTTTATAATATCATATATGGTCATATTCTTAGCTTCTTTATTAGTAAAATTTCATTACTACTTGTTATTCGGGTGTTTATTACTTTTTGTTCTTATGCGTGTTTTGTCGAATGAATTCTTATTCTTCTCTTTAGGTTATAGATACCTCATTTCCAGAATGGTATTAGTGTAATATATATCATATTAATTCATTCAATTCATTCAATTCATTTATATAATCATTATGCAATGAAGATCATGTAGAACGAATCACATCACATCGTGGAGACGGTATTCCGTACGTACGCATGAGCGATGATATCATTCCCAAAATCGTGGAATTGTATTGGAGTGTATGTATACTATTTAATAATCAATACCAATTTACAATAATCATATATATTCATTACTTTCACCCTTATACCCATCCATGTAAGGTGGTGGTGGAAAATAGATTACACCACGGCGTGGAGACGGTATTCCGTACGTACGCACGCGCGGTGATTTCATTTTTCCGTAGGATGGATAGAAGGTGAATTAGGGTTGTTTCATATTTATAATAACATATCAGTATGTAAGTAATACTGATGTTATTACCTCATAATGAAACAACTAAATAATATGGAGTATAAGAATAATTTTATTTGTGTTAATAATATTCTAAATTTTATATTATTATAAATAATTACATATGTGTTGTGAATTTTCTATAATTTCAATCTTTATGAAATTTTAGACCATATAAATTTTAATTTAGAATTTTTAAATATTTTTGTGATTTTTAAACAATTTTAAAATATGTTATTTTTATAAAATAACAATAGTGTCAATTTTGTCACTATTCATTTATTTGAATTTAAATAAAATATATACAGAAGATATGTTCAAACTAAAATCTTTAATAGATTCATAAAATGTCATATGTATCTATAAAATTAGTGTATCACATTAAATAGTTCATATAATATTTATTTTAATATTTTTTTAAACAATTTATTTGATATTTTAATTAATAAAATAATTTCAACATCACTATTGTGTCATAATTAATGATAAATATTTAATCCCCAAAAATTATAAATAAATTTATATGATTTAGATAATTGTATTAGATTTCTGGAGACTATTTATGTTTTCAGTTACATTAAGTTTATCACCAAATTAAAATTATTATACTTATAAGATTTAAGAAAGTGACATGTTGTCACATTCTTTGGTTTTAATAATAATTAAATTATTTTCATTGACAAAAGTCCATTAAATGAATCTAATAAGTACCCTTAGGTGATATGGGTCTACTTTTAGTCATCCAATAGGATTTTGTCAGGTTTTAGGTTAATTTTGTAATCTTATATTTACCCTTAATTACCCGATTTACCTTTAAATAAGGTAAATAAAATTTACCGTAGTTACTATTCATAATGCCCAAAAATAAAAAGTAGCCTCTTAACATAATTTGTAACCAATGATTTTGAATATGGATTCTATTTTTCAAAATTCAAAACATATAAGTTGCAGTAATTAATTTAAAATAAATCGCGTTGTTAAGAAAATGAGTTTTAGAAGTTAAAACATTGCCAAAGATTGAAATGTTTTTACCTATGAATTCAATGTGAAATTAATGCTAATGACATAAATTATATTAAATGGTAAAAATATATTCTATTTATACTTTAAAACCATTAAATATTATAATTTATCCATATAAATTATCTCAATGAAAAAAGTTGTGTTTAATTAAAAATTAGTGTATTTTTACTATTCATCAAAATATGAAAGTTATCAGAAAAATATCAAAAATTTATCCAAAGTAATTTTTTATACCCTAATTCAAAATAAGAATTTTATTTTGTCAAATTAAACTTATAAACATGTAAAAAACTAGATTTAATGTGGGTGCGCCATCAAAAGGTGGCAAAACTGTATTTTTTGAAAAATATTTCTTTTATCCAAAAAAACATATTTTGCTTTTATACCTCATTATATAAAATTTATAAGTTGAATTAAAATGTTATAAAATTCAAAATTCTGTTAGTACTATTCATAACGGCTAGTTTTAATAATATTTTAATAGCATATCATTGTTTTGTGAAACTCGGTATTGCGTACGACGCAAGCTATCGAGGAAGGTCGCGGTTGCGTGTAAAGCAAGCCAAGCTGGTGTTGTGTGTAGTGAAAGATTCATTTTATGATTTATATAACATAAAAACGAAATATTTCTCATAAAAGTCTCGGGTGTTACACATTGAATATAAACCGAGCTCTGAAACCCGTTATATTAAACTTTCCTATAGTTGAGCAATACTTAAACTCGTGTATAGTGGTTTTAAATTATTATTAGCATATAAAAGAAGAAAATAAATATTTATAATATCATATAGGAACCATTTTATAATATCTTATCACCCGTTCGTTAACAATCTTTCATTATCACTATTGTTCAGGAGTTAATTTCCATGTTTTCCCTTTCATATTTTTCATGAAAGTTACAGATACTGAATATACGATATAGTTCCATAATCTATTTAATTATATTAAAGTTATAAATATAAATTTTTTCCATTATATAAATCTATATATTCATTTTTAAAGTTTTAAGAAGGATACTGAATCAGATCACTTCATAGAGACAGTAGGCCATACAAACACTTGAGCAATGTTATCATTTCTCTAATGAGTGTAAGGGTAAGGAATTTGATTATATATTAATTTTATAAAATAAATATCATGTCATATATATCACATATATTCATTAAATTCATTCTTTACTACCCTCCATGTAATGAATTAGTGAAAAACGAATCACATCGCTTCATGTGACGATAGTTCGTTGTTCACACGAACAACGTTATCATTTATTCAATGAATGGTAAGGAAATAAAATATATGATGTATTTATTTTAAAGAATTATTAAAATTTCTTGGATATCATATATCAACATAAAATTAATTCTTATTAACTTCCATGTAATGTGTAAGTGAAAAATTAATCACATCGCTTCGCAACGTGGTAGTCCACCATACACACGAGTGACATTTTCATATTCCCTACAGAATAAAATATTAATTAGTGTGTTATTTTATAACTACATAAGTATAATAACATTATAAATATGATTTATAAATATTAAATATGTCATTATATATAGCAGTGATAAGCGGTGATGGAAAACAAATTACGACGGTTCACGAGGCTGTAGTCCACTGTACACTTGATCAATGATTTTGTTTCCCATTTGATGGAGGAGGAGATGGTTGTAGGCCATAAAAAATCTCATTATATATAAGTTACTAAAGTTCTTATATTAATATTGTTTAATAATATTTTATGGTGGTGGAAGAAGATATAAAATAAAATTCTTGGTTAAGGATGGTACCTCTTTTTCAGATAACTTCTTTAGGATTTCATCAAAAGACTTACTAGGTGAGATTTTTTATCAATACAAGGATTATAAGATAATTTTAGAGAAGTAATGAAGTTATTTTTTAGGTAATATCTAAATTAATGGGTTTTCTAAGTATGTAAAAGAGAGAAGAGTGGGTGACCTTTTATAAGTGGGGGAGAGGACACACCTGGAATTTTTAAAAATAAAGAATTACACCTAAGTTTTTCTCATGAAACAAGGATAAAAAATAGACCATTTTCCAAACATATAACATATAATTTCTAAATATTACAATAAAATAGGAATTATAAAATATTTTTTTTTCATTTTTAACCCTTATTTGTTTTTTAACATGTGGTAAACCCATTTTTTACTTAACCATGGTAAATAATTTAACTATTTTCACTACTCATTATAATAAAAAATTAATTTAGAGTTATAATATAATATAAATTATTCTAATACCAAATATTTAATACATTTATAATAATTAAACATACATACACGACTGATTTTAATTGAAAATTAAACCCATAGACATGTCGAAAAATGGTTTTTCATGAAATGCATTTTTAAGGAAAATATGATCCCATATAAATATACGAAAGTAATAAAATTTAAATGAATTTAAATTTATAATTATATATATAATCTATAAATGCAATTTAAATAAATCCTTAATTTGGGTTATTTTATTTAATTAAAATGTAGAAATATTAATCACATTAAAATAGATTAAGAAAAATGTGTTTTAAATCCTTATTATAAAATACATTATAAAGATGATGTAATTTTATTGATGGGATTTAATATAAATAAATAAAACTTAGGTAAATTTTAAATTAAATTAAATAAATGATTGGACTATTAAATTATTTAATTTATTAAAAGGAGATGATAATTTTATAAAAATTGGTATTTTCACTATTCATTGAGAAGGTAAAATTTTCGGAAAAATCCAAACATTTCACCCTCAGTTTCAAGTATTTAACCCCTTATTAATTATTTTTAAGTATTTAAAGTGTTTGGATGAGGTTTGGTAGGGTTTTGATTTCTTTTGTACCGTTTTTGGGGTTTTCTAAAGGTTCATGGTTAGAGCACGGTTTGTGGAAACTATTCATCTCCTATAGGAAACCGTGCATAGTGAATATGGTGTTTTAGATATGGTGTGGTTATCGGTGATAGTGAAGATTCTATTTTATAATTCTATGTTTGGTTTCTCGATTCAGTTCTGGTGCTTCATTTCTCCAACAATGGTGATGACAGTTTCTGTCCTCGGAGTTGCTATTCTTCGAGTTATCAGTGGTGAAAACTATTGGCTTCATATTCTTGGGGTTATAGTGATCAGTGGTCTATTTAGTTTTGTGGATTTCGATGATTTATTGCATTGGTCGAGTTGATGGCTGGTGTCTATCAGGATGGAAGTCCCTTGACTCGAGGCATATGTGGTTTCTAGCTCATAATTTTGATTTTCATGTTGTGGTACTTTTTGAATTTTGAAATATGTTTTGAATTTATATATATATGGATATCTATGAGATTATAGATCAATCAAAAAGTGGATCCTAAAAATATAAAAAAAGGATTTGGAGACAGCGACTGAGGGGAAGGCGCACGAACAGGCACACAGTTTGTCCAAATCGTGCACCCACTCAGGAGAAACCATGTAAACTGGGATAATGATATATTCCATGGGTTTCACACAATTTGTCTAACTATGTGATCCAACCATGAGAGGTCCTCCTTGAGGCATATCCTAATAGATTATTAGAGCACAGTTTTTTTAACTGTGTGACTAACTATGCATGACATAAAAAAAAGATACTAAAATAGTGGATATGAGTTGGGTAAAAGTTTTAACACTTCTTTTTTATCCAAAACGACCCTAAATCGATATTGCTACCTACCAAAGTTTGTATGACCCTTCCACATAAAATTTTATGTGACATGGAGGCATTTATTGGTTTGTTGAAGCTCAGTTCCTGTGATATGTCTTTGTTTATGGTGGTTTTTCTATGATATACTTTTTCCCTCTCTCAGTTTATTATATCAAGTCCATTGCGGATAGATATAAGGTTTTTTATTCCAATAATGTATATATTATTCCTTTTTTATACTAGGGGAAGAGATCTAAGAACCTATTTTAGAGATTCAACCTGATTTTTGGGCGTTTACATGTCATTCTTCATTTTCACGATAATTACCAATATATATGGATTCACTCTCAAATCTTATTGATAAAACTAGATTTATTGATTTCAAATAAATTATTTTCATTGAAATTTATTGTGAAATTTTTATTCACTTGATTTATGTACAACTACTTTTGTAATGGTTTATGAACTTATTAAAATTGGAAGTTTTGGTAAAAATGTGTATTTGGAAACATGAGTTTAAAATGATGATTTTAAAATGGTTATTTGGTTTTGATGTTTCAAAATTTTTTTTTAATAAAATGACGGGTTTTATTGAAATGTGTTGGAAAATATGGTTTTGGAATATGTTTTCATTCAATGGATACACATGAGTTGAATGGGATAAATAATGGTTGTGAAGTACCACCATCAAAGGGAATGTTCTGTACATGATGTTCCACTGTAATAGGTAAACACCAATATTTTATGGTTGAGATATTTTGTGGTAATGTAAAATGGAATGGGTATGCCAACAAAAAAGATGAGAAATGGTTAAATGGCTTCTTTGTTTGATTTACTTAAAAAAATTAGTTTGGTAAAAACTATTTTGTGATATAAATTGTTTTATATTATGATATAACATGTTTTAAAGTGTTTAATATAAATTGTTTTATATAAATGTGATAACATATTACATCATTGCAGTGGGAGTAGGGAAGTCATTTGGGGAATGTATACTGAGTTTTATTACTCACTCATTATTTTAAACTTTGGTTCTTTTGTAGAAATCGTTTATCGTGACATGTGCTAATGTAAAGTATCACAATTCCATAGTGGTGCATCAAGATGCTTGTGTTTTTTTAGAGTTCGAGCATGAAGAAAGTTGGATCATTGGAGTTATATGGGTTGTCATTGAGTTTTTTTGGTTTTATCCTCCACTGTGTACATTAATATTTGTATTCTTCTACTGTGGTACTATTTTATAGTTGGTTTTGATTTCATTGGTATTACTTTGAGTTGATTTACATTGTTTCCATGAATCATGTAATTGTTTTTTGTTATGGAATTATTGGTTAGGTTGTTTTATTTTTAAAATGTAAAATTGTCCCCAGTCTATTGATGAAGCCCTTAGAATTTATATCCAACATTTGGTATCATGGGGATGTGACTTAAGGCCAAGTAGAAATTCTACTTCAACTCAAGCCAATAAAGAGGGGAGGGATGTTACAAGTTGTATCATCTTGTTAATTCATTGACTAATTGTTGGTCATCAGTTTTGTTGGTCATGGTGTTGAAATTAATCTTGGTATATTCGTTAAGTTAAGATGGTAGAAAAGAGTAGGATTATTGAGACTTGAAATGTAAAGCATAAAAATACATAGCTAAACTTTTTATGATGAACTTCAAGTTACAAGGGAGTTGGGTACAAAAGTGTTTTGGAGACACTTATAGGGTTTAGAATCTCATTTTCATGGGCATAGCCAATAAGGAGAGCATGAAATTCATTTTAGAAATGACATCCCACTAGGAGTGAAAATCTCATTTTGAGTAATTATTAATGATTTGGTGTAAAAATGTTGAATTTTAAAAATTGTTAAAGTTGTTTTCAAATGTTATATTTTGAAAAGGCCAGAAATGGTTATTTTGAAAATGGTTTGATTTTCGAAATCATGGTGGAATTTTAAAAAATGGATGAATGTGAAAAAATGATGAATTTTGGAATGTACTATTGTGATAGTTGTGATGTTGTATAATTTGAAAATTTTAAGCCTTTAGTTTCTAGAGAGTGAGACTTATGACATTTGTTGTTAGTATAGAAAATGGAACCCGGTAGCTGTTATAGAAACTAACAAGAGGAAGCTGCTGAGAACATGGTTTCACATGAGTCACAGGTGAAACAACAACTGGTTTAGAGAATATTCCAATCCATTTAGGTCATGGAAAAAGGGATCACTATGGATGAACCAAGGCAATTGGATCATTATATCTAGTTTTAGAAGTAGAATCCACCAATATTTTGGGCAGATTCAGAACCAAAAAAGGTAGAGGTTTGGATAAATAGGATGAATCAAATCTTTGATTTACTTGGAACACTACAGGAAATGAATGTCATAATGGTGACATATATACTGGAGGACCTTGCAAACTAATGGTGGGTTTTTGCAGTTCATGATAAATGAGACCAAGGCCTTTTTTGGGAGGATTTTGAAGAATTTTTAAACAAAAAATTCTATCCTCATATGGTTTTTATTGCAAGAACAATATATTTATTCATATTGAAGGTGGAGAGCCCCATAGTGACAGAGTATGTGGAAAAATTTATGAAGTTAGTCTAATTATTACCCCAATTTTCTACAATTGAGTTTTTAAAGGCACACATTTTTGAATTGGTGATGAGGCCAGAGATTCTCTCAAAGATTTTTATGCCCTATATAATGGATTATACAGATATTTTCAATAGAGTGATGGTGTAATAAATGTACATATTAGGAGATACCGGTTAAAGAAGCTTGTTGATACATATGGGAAAGTATGTGAACTCAAATAATGGGAGAAAGTATAAGAGGGACACCTACTTCTAAGGTAGAGGAATGGATAAAAATAAGATGATTGGATTGGTGAATCTACCCCTACGACCCAAGAGAAAGCCATGATGTTTCCAATGTGGTTATTTGGACCACATGAAGTGACATTGTACGACAACACCTAGATAATGTCATAATTGGAACCAGATGAGGCATCAGAAGTTCCATTGTCAGAGTACTTCGAGGTCGGGTTTTCGAGACACTTCTCATGGATTGCAAATATCATATGATTCAATAGGATAAGGGTAATAGATTACCTATCATCAGAAAAAAATCTATCCATCATGATTCCAAAAATATCATGACTCCTCAATAAGAGAGATATCATCAAGGAAATAAAGAACAAACTTCTACAAGAATAAAATTATATGGGGATGAGAAAGTTATTAAGGATGATCAGTTTGGGCCATTGATGATGATAGGTATGATTAATTTAAATTTTACCATTATAAAATCTTTGTTTGATATGGGTTCAATCCCATTCCTTCATTTATTATAATGCTATTTATTTTCTATTTTTGAGCGTTGAGATGATTCCTTCTTTGTTAAAACTACAAACTCTTATTGGTCAAAGAGAATGTAGAGACTTTCTGTGTAAATATTGTTCTATAATTGTTGATAGAGATGATCTGATATGGAAATTCTCTATGATTGATATGGATTTCTATGATATAGTCCTGGGTATGGATTGGTTGACTACGTTCAAGGCTCACATCGATTGTCATACTCAAAGGGTCTGTTTTAGAACTGATGATGGCATCAATCATCTCTTTAGAGGAGACCAAAATGCAAATGAAAGTGAAACATGATTGTTGGAACTAGTATTTGGAACTATTTTATACTAGATGGAAGTATTTAATTTGTCATTTATAGAAGAGATAGAGAATATTATTTTTTTTACATGGGGTTGATCCTTTTCTGGATGTCTTACCTAATAATTAATTTGGGTTTCCACCCATACGAGAAGTGAATTTTATGATCAATCTCCTTCTATGGACCAGTCCTATTTTCATTCCATATTATCAGATGGCACCAATAGAATTTAGGGAGTTGAATTTATAGTTAGAACAGTTGTAATTAAAAGGATTCATTTGAAGTAGCACATCTCTATGAGAAACACTGGTCTTGTTTGTGAAATAGAATGATTAAACTCTTCGATTGGGAATGGATTATCATAATATTAACCAATTTATGATAACTAATAGGTATCCACATCAATGTATTGATGATCTATTCTGTCAATTGAGGGGATCTAGGTAGTTCTCTAAAATTCACTTGTAATATGGATATCACCGATTGTAGTTTCAGAAGGAGGATATTCCAAAGACAACTATTAGGAGTAGATGTAGCCATTATGAATATGTGTTAATACCTTTAAGTCTTATGAATGAACCCATTGTATTTATGGAATAGATGGATCATATATTTTAGATATATCTGGATTCATTTGTGGTGCTATTTTTGGATGACATATTGGTGTATTCAAGGACAAGGGATGAGCATGAGAAACAATTGGTGACAATGTTGGGAATCTCAAGGGATCATCGTCTGTATGAAAAAGTATTAAAGTGAGATTTTGGGATATAATGGGTATATTTCCTTTTCCATGAAATCTCTAAAAAGGGGTTTGTGTATATCCAAAAATGATAGAAGCTTATTTCTCTTGGAAACCACCAAAGAATGTCTTCAAAATATTCTGTTTCCTTGGTCTATCTGGTTATTACCAGTTCTTTATTTGTGATTTTTCTTGACCAAAATCACTAATGATAGATTTTAAAATGACGCATGTTCTATTCCAATGGAATGAGGAATGTCAAAATTCATTTAAAGAGCTTACACATTTCCTTACATCAACACCAATCTTGATTATCTTAGAATCAGGACAAGGGTACTTGGTGTGTTATGATGCTTCATGGTCTAGGCTGGGATGTGTTCTCAAGGAGGGAGACCATGTAGTTTCATATGGATATATGAATTTTTGGGTACATGATAAGAACTACCCAACACATTATTTGGAGTTAGATGTCGTAGTCCATGCCTTGAAGACTTGGTGTAATTACCTATTCGTGAAAACATTTACAGTTCTTACGGATCATAAAAGCTTGAAAAATATTTTATCAACAAGGGATTTGAATCAGAGAAAAAGAATATGGTTGGATTATCTCCAATTGTTTGACTTGGACCTGATTTATACACAAGGTAATAGAAATACATTTTCAGATGTATTAAGGAGAAAATCAAATGCTCAGTTGGGAAAAGAATTTTCAGATTAGTGGCAGTTAATGTTGGTCCTAGCCGACATGCACTTGGAATGTGAAGACTAGGGTGAAGTTATGGTTTTTAATCTAGTGTCTTTTGTTCCTAATTTGGTTAATACAGTTAAATAGGAATAGTAATTTGGTTCATAATGTGTTGCTATGACGTCAAAACTCAATGGTGGGGAGACCATTTGGGGGGTGGATGGTGGGTGAGAGTTCAGTGTTGTGGTTTAGAAATCGGATCATCATACCAATGAATTGTCAATAGAAACTTATTTATACCTACCACCATTTGAGATGGGTTATTAATTCTAGAATATATATGATGTACAAGGCATTGATATTATAGTTTTGTTGGGTCGTTCTAAAAAGGAAGGACATTGAGTTCATTTTGATATGATAAACTTATCTATAGGTTAAGGAAGAGAATCAAAAAACCGATAGGTATATTGTAGTATTTACCTATTCCTATTTGAAAATGGAATTATAATACAATGGATTTTATGATATATATCCAAATAAAGGTTCATAAACATGATTCCATACGGCTGATATTGGATCAGCTTAGAATGTTGACCCATTTCATACCTATTAGTGAATCTGATACGGTGGAGGAATTATAAAAATTATATATCTGAGAAGTGTTAAAGAAGAATAGAATACCCTTTTTGATAGTATTAGATAAAGATGTGAGGTTTACATATTTTTATGGAAATCCTTACAAAAACCCCTTTTAACTGAGCAGACTATGAGTATAACATATCATCCTCAGATGGATGGAAAATCTAAATGGATGATACAAACATTGGAAGAAATGTTTTAGGATTATGTAATAGATTTTGGTGGCTCTTTGGAAGAACATGTAATTTCTCATATAAAAAAGTTATCAAAACTCAATACATATGGATCCTTTTGAAGCATTGTGTAGGGGTCCTTATAATTATCCACTTTGTTTGGTAGAAGTAGGAAAGACTTCACCAGTTGATATGACCCTTGTCTATGAGACAATGAAGAATATTCAGTTGATGAGGAAACAAATGGAGAAAGATTAGATTCTTTAAAAATCATATCTGGATCTTCATCGATGACTGTTTTCATTCTAGGTGAGGGATCATGGGTTCTTGAGGATCTCTCTATGTCTTGGACATCGATGTTTTGGGTAGCAGGTCAAGCCATCTCCTTAGTATGTATGCCGTTTTGAGGTACTTGAGATGGTTGGTGATGTGGAATATAAGTTTTTTTCTACCATGGTTCAGTTCCATTTATAATGAGTTTCATGTATTTCAGTTGAAAAAGTACCAACCTAATACTAACCATATGATATATTGGTATCACATGACCTAGAGATGGATTGTTTCTTGGTTCATGTCCCAGTGAAAATAATGGATAGGAATGAGAATTTATTGTATGGTAAAAGCATCAGTTTAGTGCATATTTTGTAGAAACATGGTCGTATCCCAGAATAGTATTAAGAACAAGAGAAGGAAATGAATAGAAAAATGTCCAAAACTCTTTTAGATAAATCATGGTTTTCTACATTCTGAGGGAAAAAATGGAAATGGTGGTGAGAATGCATCACCCATAGTTTTAAATAAGTAACCCTTTCTTTGGGATTTTTTATGAATGTAAACTATTTGGGTGAGGTTTGGGAGGGGTTGGAGGAATTTTGGAATGTTTATGGGGGATTTTATAAAGGTATACGATTGGTGAATGGTTTTTTGAAACTATGAAACTCCTAAAAAACATGCATAGTGGGATAAGGCTAAGGGTAAGGCACACTAGAAGGTGCACAGTTTGTCCAAACTGTGCGGCCACCTAGGAGAAACTGTGAAAAGTGGGACATTTAGATTTTGCATGGTTGATGCATAGTTTTTCTAACCATGTGGGCTAATCCTGCAAGGTCTTTCTTGAGAAAGATCCTGCTTCACAAATAGTGCATGATTTTTACTAACTGTGCAACTAACCATGGACAATTTAATAACTAGATCCTAAAATAGTGGATCTAGGTTGGGATTAAGCTTTAACCCCTTGTTTTTTCTCCAAATCAACCCTAACTCGATATTTATCCTTCCCAAATCTGTAGAACACGTTCCCATCTAATTATAAGCTATCCAAAGGTGTTTCTTGGTGCATTGAAACCCGATTCCTATGATAAGTTTTCATTTATGGTGGTTTTTTTTGATTTTCTTAGATATACTTTCTTCTCTATCTCAGTTTATTAGATATTTTCCACTATATATAGATAGAAGGTTCTTGATTCTAATCATTGATATATATTTCCTTTTTGTTGTTAGGGGAAGGGTTCTATGGTTTTTAGAGATTCAACCTAGTTTTCTGGGCGTTTTGGTGCCATTTTTTGTTTTCTCCATAATTCATAAGGTAGGTGACATTACTATTGACTTCTATTATTATTAATAGAAGGGTTTATTTTAGAATGATTATTTTCTTGAAATTGATTTTGAACTTTATTTATGGAATCCTTCTTTGGTGAATGTTTATGAAATTGTGAAAATTGGATGTTTTGGTAAAAAGGTGAATTTGGAAATATGATTTTAAAATGATTATTTTAAAATGGTTATTGGGTTTTGATGTATGGAAACTTTTTTCCAAAAAAAATGATGGTTTTTATTGAAATGGGTTAGTAAATATGGTTTTCGAATATGGTTGGATTAAATGGCTAAGCATGAGTTGAACGTGATGAATAATGGTCATGAAGTACCACATTCAAAGGGACGAGTTCTGGATGTGATGTTCCACCATCAAATGTAAACACCAAGCCTGTGTGGTTGAGAGTGTGTGTGGTAATGTGGAATGGAATGTGTATGCCAATATCAAATTGGGAAATGGTTAAATGAATTATTTGTTTGGTTTCCTTTGAAATTGCTTACTTTGGTAAAAACTATTTTTTATGGAAATTTTTATATATTCTGATATAAAATATTTTAAAGAGATATATATATATTGTTTTATATAAATGTGAAAATATGTTCTATCCTAGTGGTGTGAGTATGGAAGTTATTTGGATAAAGTCTACTGAGTGTCATTACTCAACCCTGCATTGGCACTTTTGTGCTTTTGCAGATATCATTTATCGGGTCCCAAGAAATTTAATGTATCATAACTATTTACTGTTGAATCATAATACTTGGGATTTTGTGTAAAGTTTGATCAAGAATCATATTGAATATTTAGAGTTATGTGTGTTGTTGTTGAGTTTTTTTGGTTTTTTATTCTGCTATGTACTTTGATATCAATAGTCTTCCATTTTGGTACTCTTTTGTAGTTGGTTCCAATTTCAATGGTATTACTTTGAGTTATTTTACATATTTATCATGCATCATATAGTTGTTTTTGGTTATGTAATGTTTGGTTAGGTTGTTTTATTTTAAAAGGATAAATTTTCCCTCATCATTAATGTATCCCTTGACATCCTAGATATATCTCTTAAGGCCAAGTAGAAATTTCTCATCAACTCAAGTCAATGTGGAGGGGTTTGATGTTACACATAGTATGTAGAGGAAAAATATATACACAATTTAAAAAAAATTAGGTTCATAAAATATTATGTGTCTCAAAGATGGAAGTTTTGGGATGAAACCCTTACAAAGATCATATTATTATAGTGTGGATTAATAAATGAATCGATTATGTGTATAAAATGTAAATAAACATAAAAAATTGGAAATATAACATAAAATAATCAAATCTCATTACACACTTAATATTTGAAGAACATAATCAATGAAGTAGAAGTTTAACCTAATGAACGTAATCTATGATAAGAAAACCCTTTGC
Organism: Viscum album; assembly: GCA_963277665.1. Lineage (NCBI taxonomy): Eukaryota > Viridiplantae > Streptophyta > Magnoliopsida > Santalales > Viscaceae > Viscum > Viscum album. The sequence continues at coordinate 369,199,348 of OY728132.1, read as the reverse complement.
ATTTCCATTTTTGTAAGAGCTATTTAAACTCGTTTATAATGGTTTTAAATATGATATTAAAGTATAACATAACCATATTAATATCAATAATACCATATATTATCTTTTTTATAAAATATTATCACCCGTTCGTTAACAATCATTCATTATCACTATCGTTTCGGGTGTTAATTTCCTTATTTTCCCATTCATGTTTTTTCATGAAAGTTATGGATTTTGAACCAAGGAAAGAGTTAAATAATATCTAAAATTATATTAATTTTATAAATATATTTTTTTCATTAGATACATATTTATAATCAATATGATATTTTGAAAATGGAGAATGAATCACATCACTTCACAGAGATGGTAGGTCATACGTACGTACGAGCGGCGTCATCATTTATTTAATGGGTGAAAGGGTAAATAAGTTGATTTTATATTAATTTTATAGAATAAATTTCATTTAATATATATCATATATATTCATTAAATTCATTCATTTCTACCTTCCATGTAAAGCATTAGAGGAAAATGAATCACATCATTTCACACGATGGTAGTTCGTCGCACACACGAACGATGTTATAATTTATTGAATGGATTGTAAAGTAATAAAGTATATGATAAATTTAATTTAAATTCTGATTAATATGTAATTAATAGAATATATTACCGAAAAAATAATCCTTATTACCTTCCATGTAAAGCGTAAGTGAAAAATGAACCACATCGCTTCGTGTGGCAGTAGTCTTCTGTACACACGAGCAACGTTATCGTATTCCCTATGGAATGGATAGTAAGAAGTCATATGTCTTATTATAATCATCTAAGTATAATTATATAATAAATATCATATATAAATATTAAACACATCATTATATATATTGGTGATAATCTGTGATGGAAAACGAATTACGTCAGTTTGCGAGGCAGTAGTCCTTTGTACAAACGATCAATAATTTCATTCCCCATTTGAGGGTGGAGGAGATAGTTATAGGTAATAAAAAAATCTCTGTATATAGAATATAATGATTTTATTATATCATAATGGTTTATTAATATTCATGAGAGGTGGAAGATGTCATAAAATAAAATTATCAGTTATGGATGTTACCTCTTCTTAGGAAAACTTCTTTAGGATTCCACCAAAATCCCTCATAGGTAAGATTTATGATCAAACCAATGATTCTGGGATAAGGTTAGAGAAGTAAAGAAGTGATTTAAGAAGTTATTTTTAGAAATAATTGGTTTTTGAAGTTTGGAATGGAGAGGAGAGGGGTGTAATTTTATATGTGGGGGAGAGGACACACTTGGAATTTTTAAAAATAAAGAATTCCGACAACGTTTTTCTCATAAAAAGGAAAAAATATTGAATTTTTAAAAAGTTATTAAATAAATGCTCTAAATATTAACATAAAATATGAATTAGACAAATTTTTGCTCATTTTAAACCATATATTTTTATTTTAACCCTCGATAAACCCATATTGACCTTATTCGCGGTAAATAATATTTAATGTTTTCACTATTCATTAATAAAAAAAATTAGTTAGAATTGTCAGATAATATAAATTATTAGAATTAAAAATATTTAATATATTTATTCAAATTAAACTTAAATAAGTGGTAGATTTTAATTTAAAATTAATCCCATAGGCATGTTGAAAAAATGTTTTTCAAGAAATGGATTTTTAAGGAAAAGATAATATCATATTAACTATATGACATGTAAAAATATTTAAATTAATTTAAACTAATATTTAATGATGTATAATATATAAATTTAATTTAAATCCATTTTAATTGGGGGTTATTTTATTTAATTAAAATAGATAAACATTATGCACTATAAAATAGATTTCAGAAAAATAAGTTTTAAAGCCTTATAATTAAATATATTATAATGATGATTTAACAGTATTAATTGGATTTCATATAAATAAATAATAATTATGGAAATTTTAAATAAATTAAAATGAATAATTGGACATTTAATTTACTTAATTTATTAAAAAGAGATGATAATTTTATAAAAATCAGTATTTTTCACTATTCAATGAAAAAGTAAATTTTTTCAAAAAATCCCAAAAATTTCACCCTAAATTGATACAGATATGCTAATTTAAAAAATTGTATAAAATAACTTCTATAAAATTTATCAAAATAAAAAGTAATATTTTCTCACAAATAGTAATAAAAATATTTTTTCGAAGGAAACATTTTTTTATCGAATAAAATATCCTAATTAAGGTTGAGTTCTTATTTATTAAGAATTTGTAAATAAATTTATATTGGGACGAAGCTTCATATATATTTAATAATGTAGATAATATTATTCATACATTCCAATTTAATATCTAGGTTATATTAGTCACTTTTATATAATAAAATTTTAATATTTTATAGTAGTTCTTTTAAACTCAGTGTTGCATGTAACACAAGATGCGAAAGAAATAAGATTTATTTTAAGAATAATATATTATAAATTATTGGTGTGTAACACCATATCTGATGGACTTAATTTTATAACCCATAACTATAGTTACACATTTTATGTATAAATTAGTAAATCCCTTATTAACGAAGATAAATCATCCAAAAGGCCACATTCTAGACATTATATGAAAGTAAGGCAGGTCCTCTTAAATCTCGTATTGGCCACCATAGGATAAATAAAATAAAATAAAACTATATTATGTAAATAAATTATCAATTATTGGTCTGAATAAGATCCATGAAACTATAATAAAGACAATGTAATAGGCATGAGCGCATAAGCACTCAGTAGGACACCATAACCCACTAAAACTAAGAATCCAATTTTATATTACATCTTAATCATGATATTTAGAAATAAAATATAAAAGTAATCATTTTATATACAATTACGCGAAATAATAAAAATTAAAAAAAAACATACACAAAATGTTTTCCAAGATTTTTGTTAAATGAAAAAATTCTTTTGTAAAACGGATTTTTCTAGGCATAAACCACTTGGACAAAAGAACAAATTAATGTCATACATTAAAAAAATTTCATAAAAACTCCTTTAAAGATAACCATTTCTAAAATAAAATAGGTTTTCATTTATCACATGGTTTTCTAAAATAATCTCTAAAAAACCATTTAATAAAATCTAGTCAATTGGGCCCAAAACCTGTTTTGAAAACTCACATAATCATAGAGTTTCAAAAAAACATTTTTTTTACTTTTCATACAAGATAAAACATTTTAAATTCATTTATAAAAATAGTTTGAAAACACTTTTAATTTAAGTTTCCTTTTTTCCATATTTGATGATATTTCACAATCCCTTTTAAAACATTTAAAATTAGAACCACACAAAGAAGGAAGAAAGTACCCAATCAGGAACCAGTATGTCAAGTCATACAATAAGGGAAGATTAAATGAAAAGAACAAGTGTTCTATGAAATAATCCAAGAAGCAATTTATATAATCATTATAAGAAAAAAATCCCCTGATATGATCCAAAAGGCTCCTAGTGCCATGGAATCTACCCTATGTTATAACATGAAACCATCCTTGACTTCAATCAACTCGGACTAACCTTCCAACATACATTTTTTCCTACAAAACCACCCAATTAACCTGTACCCATCCTCATAGGAACAACACACTCCATCTAGCCATATAACTATCTAGAGTGAAAACTAGTAGTGAGTGGTTATATAGTGTATAAAAATTATATACTCCCCCTTAGTACCCAAATTCCTATGACCAGTTAAAAGAGAGGTGAGAACAGTCACTAATTCCTTCACTCAAGGATAAAACATTTAAAACAACCACACATCACCTCACAACCTCACAAAATCATCCCCATAATCAAGAACGATCAGTATATACAGTGCATGAAAGTATGCTTCTCCACATGGTGTCACATTCCACCACAAGATATAAGAATCAAAAAGGGGATCAAGAGTGTATCACACAATTTATGAAAACTCACATTCCATAAAATTTCAAATGCGCAATAACATTAAAACATGCTTGAAATGTCTAAATATTCATAAAAATTCTTTTGTAACTCAAATGGGAACATTCCCTTCACCTTTTTCATGATAACCATTTAAATCACTCAAATCCACAATGTGTTTCAAAAGGAAATTCCACATGGGTTAACCCACCATTTTGAAATCACCAAGTCATTTGTAAATAAAAAAACATTAAACACCCAAAACAACTTTTATCAAATCACTTTGAAATCAAACATCCCATATGAAATATTTTAAATACTTTAAAAAAACCACTTGGTTTTAAATACACTTTAATTAAAGATTTTCTTCTGACAAACAATATAGTGCTCGCCACCACTTTAATAACCAAAAGTATTCTTTTAAGAAAAATCAAGAATTTTCGAAAACACTTGGCAAGGATTCACATCCCATTCCAATGTTTGAAATCTCTTTAATAACAAATTAAACACTCAATGGATATATATACAAACGTAATTTAAAAGACACTACATTTATAAACATGAATAAATTAAAAGAACATAATATAAATAGATAGAAAAGAAACACTAACCTCAGACCCAAGGTAATCAGTCCAAAAAAAATCTACAATGATACAAAGTAAGTAACTTTCAAAGGAAAAGTCTCCAAAATGCAATGGAACATCCTTCGAAACCCTAAACACCCAAAATAATAATTTTAGAACAATCCCTAAACCAAATTTGAACAACAACATTGGATAAGGTTTCCTATAGGAAGAAAATAGGGAGGTGGAAATGAAAAAAAATAAGGTAGAGGAAGGAAGGAGATGCTTAACAATTAAATATTTAAAGGGAAAATTGGATGGAACTATAAGAGGTCGAAAGGAGGGAGGTGCACAACCAAGTAGTCTTAGACATGGGTTCCATGAGAAAGTGAGAGGTATGCCATGAGGGAGGAAGACCATGGATAGGGGGACCTGACACATGGGGAGGCCACTAGTAGAGGGAGCTCACACAAGGGGAGGCATTTCCCCCTGGGGGGTTTAGTTAGGGGTGGTCACAAAAGGCAGGAGGGTGAATAAGGGGATGTGTCATGTGAGGGAGAGAGGGGAAATAGAGAGGGTTCTTAATTTGAGGGGTTTTAAAAGTAAAATTAATTAAAGAAAGTTAAAAAATAAAAATCAAAACCCAAATTTTATGAACTCAGGTAAACCACATAGTTAGGTGGCCCGATTTTCCAAACTATTCACCAACCATATACAAAGAAATGATAAGATAAATCATGCCCTAAGTGGTTTCCCTATGTCATAACATGGTTGAAAAAAACATGCAACAACCATGCCATTCAACACTATCCCATTGACAGGCCCAAACACATGGTTTTCACATAGTTACACATAACTATCAACAACCATTTTCTAGTAAAAAAATATTTTTTTAAAAATAATATAAATATGGGACTTTAGAAAAGTTGAATCGGAATAAATAAAATTAAAATAATATAAACTAAACTAAAATTGATATGGTGGGTATCTCAAACTCCACGTCATGGCCCTTTCAACCTAAAAATAATATTATGTCCAAGTTGATGCCCAAAAATGGAAATATTTTCTGTGGAGATTCCTAAGAAAATTTCAAATCCCCAAACCAATTAAATCCTCAAACAATCCTGATCAAAACCCAATAAAGTACGGAAAAATCAAAAGAGAAGAAGACCAAGAATCAGTTTCCCCACAATTTAGAAATGAACTAAAACATTGGAAGGAATGAAACATTTGACCACAAGCAAGAGAAAGTCACAAAGAAACCACATTACCAAAATTTCTAAAGGGAATAAAAAATCTCCATAGGCCAAAACCAACCATAAGAAAATCATTAAAAATAAATAGGAATGAACTACTCTATAAAAAATCCAAAAGGATCACAAAACCAAATCACCCTAACCAAGGCATCCCAAAAACAATACGATCAATGAAAAAAACAATTCCTATTCATAATTAAATGGATCTACTATAAGGGTCAAAACCATCATATGAGGGTGTCTAAATCCAACTCCCCAGAATACCGTACCATGATTATTCCAATGGAAAATCATTTATGGTGTCATCCATATCCCAACTAGAAACAAAACTATAACCCAAGTATCCATGAAGGCACCCTATGTCATGAACAAATCCAAATAAAAAATTACAAGGTGACCAATGGTCTAAACCACAAAAGGGAAACAAAAAACAAACAACGAAGTACGAAAGATTACCAAAAAGAAACACCTCCCACAATGGGAAGCCAAAAAGAACCCATGAAATACTGGGCTAAAGCTTCTTCAAGACAAAACTACTCTAAAATCGGTGAGATAACTTCCCAAAATGAGTTTTCACCAACCAAAGACACAAACAAATACCCAAAGGTAACATTAAACTATAATGAACTAACCAACTAGGGCCCGCCTTACTCGCATAAGTCTGAGCCACCACAACCCCAATACCACTTCCAATAGCCTAGGGGATAGAGACATGTTCCAAGAAGACACAATATAAATGGGGGGCCTTTTCCTATAGTACCTATATACACACACTCAACTATCTCCAGAAATAGTGTATAGGTATAATAATAAAAGAGAATAACATCTATATAAAACCATGTGTGGAAAAAATATAGAGAATACATCAGATTATGGAAGAATAAATCCGAAGTTTGGATGGAAAAAATACATGCCCAACTAGAAATGAAGTCCTAAACTGAAAAAAACTATAATAGAACATATATGTGAGAGCCCGACTCCGAATATCCAATCCTAGTCACCGTACGTGAACAATGAACGTGAGTATCACTATGCTCCACCAATTTCATTGTCAAACTATCCATTATCTACATAAGACATGACATGTGAATGAAAAAACCATGTAGGGGTGAGTATAAAAATACCTAGTAGGATGACCCAAAACCCACAAAGTAAGAAATAGAGAGATACCACATTGTCTAACTCAACCCATAACTAGAGGGAAAACGAACCCAAGATATATATGGTCATAATGAAAAAAAATAAGAGAGAAAGGTGATCCCCATCACCTCAACCTATCCTAGAATGATTAGTCTTCTTGTAGCTCCAAAATCCGCTCACCGATGCCCAATATCTCATGTGTCTATCCGAAGAAGTCATGTGCAGGACCCAAACCTCAAAACTGATTCATAGCCCAAGGGGGGACAATCTCTAATATAGGACCCATGAATTATTATGATAAGGGGATTCTACTTAATATATTGAGTACCCACACTCTGGTATGATAGGGGGAGCTGATTCGAGAATGGAGGACATGCGCCCTATCATAATGGGGATGGAGTCCACTTAGTATCTCAGTAGATGACAAATTCCCTAGTTCATCATGGGGTTCCACTTGGTAGATCATTAGAAGAATCTCACCGTAGTACATCATGTGGGTTCCACTATATAGGATTCTAGAAAGAGTACTCGCACCCCAGTATGATAGGGTAGTGCCACATAGTTGGTAGATGACCCACACTCTTTTCCATTAGGGGGGTTTCACTTGGTAAAAATTAGACCCAATACCTAGTGTGTCATGGGGTTCCACTCATTAAATATAGATGAATATGGCTGACCCATACACGAGTGTATAGTTGGATTCCAACCTTGACATTTCTCTATTGATGTCATCCGATCTCCGTTATCATCAAGAATCTCTTAAAGAAGCATCTCACTCAGAACACCTCACATTGAATATTGTATGTTATAATTAATGCCATAATCACATTATATTTAGGAAAAAACTCAGGATAAGATACTCATGGTTTAAAATCCAAGTCTTCAAGGAGGATATATGAGTGGAAGAATTTCTAGAGGGAATACACGATGTGTATGGGGGTCCACATGGTTTGTGACCTCGCCTTGTCACATGGCCTTGTTCTCCTCTATATATAGATTATGAATCCATTTCAAACAAAATTGTGTGTTTTATATAATAGGATCCTTATTGGGTACATCTAGTCATGCCCCTATACAAATGAGCATGCTCATTTACTCTCAGAGTACACGATGTGTCCTCCCACATGGGGTCATTGGCATGTGCTACCTACAACACGGCTTGCCAAACTAGGGAGGGTCACATGACATGTGGGACCGAACACATTCCATGTGATCCTTAGATTGAATAGAACCCATGCCTTCACGAAATCTGAAAAAGCATGATGTGTGTCCTTCTACAGTATACGACATGTAGTCATGTTTTTTTAAAGAATCCATAGATTCTTCATTAGGATTCTCGATCCAAACTCATCTTCACAAATATCACCCATTATACACATGAGATCTATGGGGGTCATCACTGACCATCGATTCTCAGCCTTTAGTGACCAGAAATTAGAAATTCGATGGTTTGCAATTGAGTCGTCATGCCTTTCATGGACGAAATATCCAAACCTGACCGCGATCCACATTTCGATCACTGATGTCCATGGATCCCTTCTGATCCACCCAAAAATCACCATCTCAATCATCATTATCCTAAACTAAATAGATTTTGGTGTTTTATCATTCTCAAATGAACCTCATAAATGTCAAACCACAACTATGTGGGCTAACAATGAAGAACACAAAGAATGGTGGGGAGGAATTCACATAAACAATGTGTATCATCTGTTGTCCAATGATCATATAAATGGGATATCCATGGGTATTATCAATGTAAAAAATATTTATCAGATTAAAATTAGGAATAAATTGTGGGGATCATGTGTGGAATTAATAATTCAAAGATGAAGAATAATATATTAAAATCCATGCTCAATATTTTAATCAAAAGGGAAGAAACCAAAAATAATGAGTCTTACCTTGATTTAGGATCAATCTATGGCGAATATTTCATTTTCCAGTGATAGAGAAGATCTTTTACATTCACTGCCTCTCAATCTACCTCTATCTGATCTTATTTCATCCTTCAATCTCGATCCACCAATGAAGAATGATTAGAGATACTCTTAGTTCCCCTAGAGTTTATGTGGTCAACCCTGGGGAATATCTATAGTGGTTTATTTATCTAATTAATTAGGTTGTGTGATTTTGAAATAAAATAAAAAAATTATTTAATTATTTTAATTAGATGCACCAATAACAACTACCTTAAGAAAACAAAAAATGATGACAGACATTAGGTTTTACCTATGGTAAAATCTATGGTCTAGATTTAATCATGATCTCAGATTTCCAGTTAGAGACTCTGTTTGAGAGTTATGGATTTTTTAGGTGAAATAATAATGCTTGATATCAGTATATTTAATATTTGTATAATATCACTACTGGGCTCACTAGGTCTGAGAATCTCATGTTGTATTAGTTCATAGATTTGAAAATATTTCTTAATAAATTCTAAATTATTATTATGAGAATAGAGTCACTACATTATCCTATACTTCATGTTATTTCACCCAGATAATCATAAGTTAAAAAAATATGTGGATACTATTTCTACATCTAACTCTCTCACTCATAGGATTTCTCCTGCATGCTCTCGTACTGATAAAACACATAAACTAGGTCAATAGTACATCCTTGCAATATACTCTCCCGCTGATTATCAATCCTCATTGGGTACTCTGCAAAGGTGGATCCATCCTCAATGTTCAAATCACCCCAGTCAATAACATATATAGGGTCATTCTTGGCTCACCTTATCTATGACACATGGAAGATGTCATGTACAAGATCCAACTATAGAGGTAAGTCTTGGTGGTAAGAAACATCACCAAACCTCCATATGATTTTGAACATCCTAGAGAATATTGAGGATAGATTTTCTCCATAGATAAACACCTACAATCCTCATCATGGGGAGAACATTAGGAAAACATGGTCCCCCAGTTCAAACTCCATGAACCTTCTATGTTGATCTAAATAATATTTATACTGGCTATGGGCTATCCTCATATGCTCATGGATCACTTGAATCTTCTCTGTCATCGTATGTACCATCTATAGTCCAACAAGAGATGCCTAACCAATCTGTATCGAACATAAGGGTGACCTATAGGGTATCCTATATAGGGCCAAAAAAAGTAATATTCATATCATTGATTGATATTAGTTATTATAAGAGAACTATACCAATGGATAATAACCCTACCAATCCTAAATTAACTCTAAGAAAAAGAAATCATCATATCCTCCAACACCTGAACAATTCACTTGGTCTGCCTATTCATTTAGGGTTGATATCTTATACACATCCTCAACTAGGTCCTAAATTCCTCCTTTATGACTCTCCAAAAATGTGATATAAACATTATGTCATGGTCAGATACAATCATTATGGTACCCCATGATGCTGGAAAATCTCCCACATGTATAACTATCCCAGAATCCACACCAAAAGCTACTCCCTCATGGAAAAGAAGTGTTCAAAATTTATAACTCAGTCTATAATAACCCAAATAACATCATGTCCTCTCACTAACTTCATAATCCCTATCACAATTTCTATGTATTTTCCATCCCATTTACACTCTAAAATCCCAGGAGGCTTTGTCAAACCTCATGGAACCTAGTTCTTAGCCTTCATCTGCTGACATGTGAGACACCAATAAACAAAATTGGTGATGCTACAACTCATGATAGCACACTAGAATAGACGATGATGGTCCTTGTAAATTTTTGAAACACCAAGATATACAACCAAGGGGGAAGTGTGATACTCCTCCATCACCTCATCTTACATTGCCGCCAGAACCAGTATCCATCCCTTGAAAAGGATAGTGTGCTCTCCTATTTTTGGAGAATTTATTTGGTGAATCTCTTGTGGATATATGGGTACAAAGAACCTTATAATCGATGTCTCTAAACTAGGACAACCTCACAATATAATGAAGAAAAGTAGTTACCACCATCGACTGAAGAAAGGATGAACCCCTCTCCTCTACCAGGTTCAGTTTCAAAGAAGCCAACTGCTTAGAAACCTCCTCCACCTAGTGATAGAGAAACTTCCTTCTAAGAGAATATTCTACCATACTTCCCTTACTTGGAGTATAGACTATCTCAAAGATATAGTCCTGTTGGAAATCCAAAAAACGACTTTATATCAGGAAAATATTTTTCCAAGTGAAAATGTATCAAAGACTTTGGAGGTTTGAGTAATCAAAAAGCTCACTCCTAGAAGATAGTTCCTCGACATATTTAGAGTGAAGAATACCACTTAAAACTCAACCTCATGATTCATGTATTTATTCTCATGATGTCTCAACTACATTAAACTATATTTGATCCATTCTAGACTCTACATCAACATAAACTTGATCACAACTCCCGAGGCATCACAAAACACTATGTACCCCACACCTTGCTCGGGTAGACTCAACATAGAAGCACTATTAAGTATCAAACTCAAATCCTTGAAGGATTTATAACATAACTCAATCCTATTAAAAACCCAGCCATTCCATTTCAGGGTAGTCAATGGGGATGAAATCCTTGAGAATTCCACCACAAACCCCCTATAGTACCCTACTAGGCCAAGAAAATTCCACTCCTCTGAAACAAACTTAGGTGGTTCCCAAGAAATCACCAAAAAAATATTTTATGGGTATATAGAAAATCAATTATCAGATATTATATTCCACAAAATGTGAACCTCTCATATCCAAAACTAACATTTTGAGGGTTTACTACAAAGCTGGTGCTCCCGGAGTATGTCTAGTATCAATATCATATATTATGTGTGATCCTACTCTGGTACAATGTAAAAGAGTATGCCATAAATGAATAAAACCATAAATTAGACCAATTATGATGGGAAGATTCAGTTAATAAAATTTATAAACACAAAATGGTAATTTATTTCAATGAAATAAATCACCATGAACTTATAGTGTCCGTAGAGACATCAAAATAAAGTCTTTGAAATATCATCATTGCAAACACTCAACTAGTGGTAGTTGGACCTGAGATCTAAATTTGAGAACAAAAACATAATTTTAAACTAGTCAAATAGGTCATAAATAATTTTTAAGGGGTAATTTTTCTTTATCATTACCTGGTTTAGGAGATTATAATCAACAAAAAGCCATAATCTCATATCTAAATTTTTTAGGAACAAAACTAGAGCTTACTTGGGGGACATAATGGGTCTAATAAGGGACTTCTCTCAAAATCCCCAAAATTCACCCACATATCTTGGATACTATTAGAGATCATCCAATATTCTATATAAAATATTTAAGTGGTCATGGGGTAAAATTCAATGTAGAAGTCAACATCCCACTATAGAGGTAGGTCTGGAACATCATCCAGGTAGATGTCCCTAAATTCATCTACTACTGAAGGAATCTAGATGAATAAATAGCGTATTGTGATAAGGGATAAACTCTTAAAATTATGGGTTATAAGATTAGGCCTTCTTCTCATAAGGCCCACTTTCAAATCCATGAGATCTCTCTATCCGATAATAGAGAATCTCATCCCATCCATGAACAAGCATCTAACCCATCTATGGAGATAGTAAATATTTGATCGAACAATGGATAACTAGTCCATGAATATGATAACATCATAATGTTTCTTCATGATGACCATTAGGTGCCACAATAAACTCTCTACAACAATCCCCAGGTCACACTACCATTAGATAAGTGATATCGAAGAATCACACTAAGTTAGAACCTCTAGAAAGAGTTGCTAGGATAATGTCACAATGGGGAAATCCATCACTCATATAAGGGATAAAAAAAGAGTGACTCAAACTTGTCTCTAACGATAATGGATAAAGTTTAAACAAGAGAAAGATCATACCTCATATCATCTCGTGGGATGTTAGTTTAGTAGCCTCCATAGATTATATCTACCCATGACCCTGCCTTACTGCTCCCAGATCATGGCATGGGACACCTGGTGATGGTGTAAGTATAACATAACATCAACATCTACCAGAATCTTCTCCCCTAGAGATCCATCTACTCTTCTTCTAGTATCGTTTCCCTATGGGCCACCCTGGTCATGCATGTGATAACCCAAATCATGGTGTTGTCTCTTCCGTGGGGGTCCATCCGCTACCTACCTTCCCTCCTCAACACATTAGGTTAGGAAATATAATGCCGTGATCCCTCACCCATCAAATGCATAACATCACCCCTATTTAGGATAACCAGAACCTCTGTATGAACCATGCAACATATGTCAATGTGACTATGTCTGACCATGACGATGTCTCATATGCCGAGATCCTAACGAATGATACCTTTTATCTACTATAGAAGACTCAACACCATGACACCCCTTTCTAGATCATGTTTATTGACATCCCGATGATAGGAATATTTCTATCAATAGTTCATACATTAGGACTCCAACATATGTGGGAGGACACAATGGGGCCATAATATCATGGATTTATCTATAGAGACCCTTCTCAAACTTGCACATTCAAGAAGTAACCATCTCGTGCCATGTTGAGGGGCTACCACATAAGGTCGATGGACCTCCCATCATACTCAAAAAACTTCATACTACCCAACTATATAAAAATAAACTCATAGATATGAACTAAGTACAAGAAAGAGGGGTAATACACCTCAAGAAGAAAATGTTGGAAGTGGGGCCATGAGAGAATCCCCTCATCATGATTCTGCATGATTAGAATCCACTAGCACCCTGCTAATCTCTAGAAAAGACATGATTTAACCTCACATATCTAATCATTTGGGTTTATCATGAGCCTAAATACTCAGAGCATAAACTGAATCCAATCCTCCACAACCTGAGGATCTATATCACTACAGAACCTCAACATCCTTTGACAATGGAAATCACATATCATGTTAATCCTATGCACATCCTTATCCTACCATACTATTACTAACTGCTACTATATAAAAGAGGATGCCTCTCCCTTCCAATATAGAGAACAAAACTAATGATATGAACACCAAATTAAAGCCTCATCACTCATCACATTATCATCACAATCCTGACTCGGTAACCCGGATGATTGTCCTTGCAGAGGCATCCTAAAAGAGATCAAGATGTACTATGGTTAGATGAACACACACACACCCATACCCACCCCCAAACACACACAAAAAGATATATACATATATATATATGGGGAGTTGACTATATATGGATAATAAAATTACTCATTTTCTATTTGATTCATGGACCACTAATCCCTATAACAAATGTATCAGCATGAAAAGTCTACAATAGTGTATTCAAAATCTTAGTGTATTGATACTTTGACCGCCACACCAACACTAGGTGCCCTATACTGAAAGCTTCACTCGAGACACTCTAAACTATTTCCCTAATCCCAACCAATTCTCCATTAAAGAAAAACTACAAATACTCACCCATGTAATGAACTGATTTGATTCCACTCGGTAACAATCTGACCCATTGGGTCCCACCTAACTGGTGGATGGTAGAGCTATCACAATCTTAAGCCCACCTCTAATAGATGGTGAAAAGCATCAAGAAGGAACAATGTAAATGGGATATGTTTACCTAGTGTACCTATATGCACACACCCAACCACCTCCATGTAATAGTGAAGAGGTATAATAATAAAAGACAGTAAGATATAGAGTAAACCATGTATACAATACCTATAAAGAAAACATTTGAGTACGAAAAAATATAACCAAAGTGTCATGGGGAAAAATAAATACCCAACCACAAATGAAGTCCGAACTCGATAAAAAATGGAATAAAAATTAGTAAAGAAATCCTGACTCATGATCTCCAAGACCAACCACAATACATGGCCTATGTGCTAGCGTATCACTATACTCCCCCAACGATACTACTGAAATGTTCTTAGTCTACATAAGAAATAAAATTTGTAGGAAAATCCCATGAAGGGGTGAGTATAAACATACCTAGTTGGATGCCTAGAAAACTAAAAATTATGAAATAGAGAGATACATAAATGGTCATATCAATCCATAATAAGAGGGAAAAAACCCTTGATAAAAAATTTCCCATAAGAAAACCCATATGAGAGAGAAAGGGGATATCCATCTCCATGGCCTAGCTTAGAACGATGAGTCTTCCTGCAACTCTAAATGACCATCACTGATTACCAATATCTCTCTTGTATATCTACGAAAGTCATGTAGAGGACCCACATGTCACCACTTCTCCACAACCTAAGGGGGGACAATCTAAAATATTTTACCAACATCTTAGTATGATATTAGGGTTCCACTAAATATATTGATTACCCACTCCCTAGTAGGATAAGGGCTTGTACTTAGTGAATGGATGACCCATGGATTAACATGATTGTGGGGTTCCACTCAGTAGCTCAGAAGATGACCCATGTCCCAGTACATCAGGGGGGGGGGTGCCACTTAGTAGCCCAATAGAGGCCCCTTGACTTAGTGAATCAGGGGGTTCCACTCAGTTGCTCGGTATAGGACCCATGCCCTAGTGCATCAGGGGTGTACCACTCTGTAGCTCAATAGAGGACCTTTTTTTAGTGCATCAAGGGGTTCAACTGAGTAGATAGATAAATAGAGTACTCACACCTTAGTATACCAAGGGTGTTCCACTCTATAGGTAGATGACCCACACCATATTCTATCAGAGGGATCCAATTAGAAAATAGAGGTCCCACACCTGAGTGCAGCAGGTGGTATCATAGAATTAGTATAGAATAATATGGGGGCCCAAAACCTAGTGAAATAGGGGGGTTTCCTACGACATGATCTCTTAGATGATGTCGTCCTATCACCATTATCATCTAGAATCTTCTAAAGTAGTGTCCTACTTAGAACAACTCATATCATCTATCTTATGACATAATCAATACCACCACCAATTCATATTTATAAAAACACTAAGGATAGGCTATAGGTGGGCCAAAATCTATGTCCTCAAGGAGTAGATATGAGAGGAATATTTTTGGGAGGGAATATATGACATGTGTGAGGATACCCACAATGTTTGACCCCACCTCATCTACTAGTCATGTTATTCTATGATCATTTCTTGAGAATCCATGTTGTAATATATGATGTGAACATGGGGTACACAACCAATATCATCCACCTGGGGCTTGTCTGGCTATATCTGTTCGTTCTTATATACCTATAGGCACGCATGTGTACTCCTGCACTATACAACGTGTCCTCCCACATGGGGACATAGGAATATTCCTACTAACACATGGCTTGGACACATGAGGATGGTCACATATTATCTGGGCCTAACCACATGCATGTGATCCTTAACTTCGATAAAACCCTAGAAGTTGAAATATCCAAAAAACTTCAAGTTTACTTACGCACTCTATGGCGTGTAGTTTATTTTTTCATAGAATAATTAGATTCTTGAAACTGCTACCAAATCCCCACTCATCACCAGGAATCTTACCCATTGACCACCCAAAATTGATGGGGGGTCATCTCTGACCATCAATTCCCAACCTCTGTTGGCATGAAATCGAAAATACAATGGTTCGTTTTTGATCCAGTGTGCCTCTCATGGATGATGAGCCAAAACTAGCCAAGATTGTGTTGCCATCACCCGCATCCATGAACCCATCATGATCTGCCCTCAAATCACCATCTAAATAATCATTCAATAAACTGCCACTGATTTGGGCTTTTTATCATGCTTGAACCCACCCAAAAAATTAGAATATCAACCCCATTGTCCAATGATGATGAACACAGAAAACAGGGAACCAAAATGCACATAAACAAGGTGAATCCTTCACTATCCGAACGTTCTTATCCAATGACCATATAAGCGAGATATACACAGGTATTATCAAGGGAAACAATGATTTATTGGAATAAACTAACAAATAAATTATGGGCGTCAGGTTAAGAATTAATGATTTGAAGATCATGAATAGAATATGAGAATACATGCTCAATTATTTAAAAAAATGGATAAAACAAAAAATGGAACGTAATACATAGATTTATGATCGATCATTGGTGAAGATTTTGGTTTCCATCGATGGATAATAACCAATATATTATCTGCCTCTCAATTTAAATTGATTTGATTACCCATCGTCCTTCGATCTCGATCCACCATTGAAGAACGCTTAGAGATCCTCATAATTATCTAAGGGTTTATGTGGATAACCATGAATAATTATTATAGTGGTGTATTTATAGATAAAATTAGGTCATTTTTATTGAAACTAAAAATAATAAAATAATTTAATTATTTTAATTATACACACCTCTAAGGATTTCCTCAACCATACATCCAGCACGAAAAAACATTTGATCACACATATGGTAAAATATGCATTTTTTATTCAACCATGATCTTATATTTCCAACTCAAGACTCCATTATAGAGTTACTCCATGTATTTTAGGTAAACTATATGTAGATGATATTACTATATTTAATACTTTTATAATGTTAATACTTGGTTCACCGGGACATGGAATCTAACACTGTCTTAGCGCCTTAATCCACTAAATATTTCTTAATATATTCTAAATTCTTACAATGAATATATAAATTCACTATAGAATGATTTCCACTCAACCATAAAACCTAAAATGCTTATAACCAGGTCAAAAAATCCATAATCAAGAGTGCACACAAGAGAATCCAAGAAAAACCAATCCCCACTCATCCATTAAGAAAGTCAAATATCATGATTCCAAAACACAAGAAAAAAAATATAAAAATGAGGTACTAAATATGAAACAAATATCACTCCATTAGAAGATCAAGAAATGTTAAAAGGAAGAGGAAGAAACCCTATGATAAGAACTCTACTTCCACACAATACCTTTATGGGAGGTTTTTTTCAAATGAAATGAGACATAGACCCTCACATGATTATGTCCCTAAATAAATACAAAGATATCCCATAACACACAAGTGAAAAAATGAAATCTTTACTAAAAAAAGTAAGGTTTTGCAGAATTACCATTTTTAAAACCATAGAACCTTTAAAATTGGGACTTCTTTCATTTAAAACTAAATGAAAACCATTTAAAAATTCAAACATCATACCCTTAGGTTATCTAGTTATTTTAAAACAATTCCAAAACCAACTGAAAAACAAAAACTTCTTGTTTTAAAACCAAAACACCATTTTAGTTTTGGAAATAAATCTAACACATTCTTTTTTAAAACTATTTTCAAATCATTTACCCTTTTTAAACTAAGTCACCAAGGGTAAACTCCAATGTGAAATTCATTAGTTTCCCTCAAAATAAAAAACCAATTTCTTAAAAAAATATGTGCACTTGGTTAGAAAAATAAATCAGACATAATGCTTTTTCTAAATTTTAAATCAAATGAACTTTTTCAAAACGTTTCAAAAAACCAAACTCATTTTACAAAAAATCCATGATGCCTTTCATTAAAACCAATTTCCAACCCAAGAATCCAATTTTTAACCACAAAAAATGAATTTAAATCAATTGAAAATTACTTAAACAAATCCATAGAACAATACATGACCAAAACATCATCCAAATATGCCAAACTCACACAAGAACGTCCATGAATCTTATCATATTTACCCAACACACATTAAATACAAGGGACAAGGAATCTAAATAATAGAAAACCTGTATGAATGAAAATATATGGCGTGGAAACATGGTTTATGTAGAAATTCTAATTATGAAATGGTTCCCATGATATGTCCAATAATAAGAACATGTTAATCACATGGGTTTTTCAGAACCTAAAACCAACCTCACGTCATGAATTCCTTCTTCGACACCATCCCAATGTCAAATATGATCCCCAATAAAAGTCAAATATGTCAATTAGGATAAAAAAACCACTTTCCTAAGAATCAAACCAAAATCCAACAAAATATTATGTTCAAAATTAAAATCCCACTTCCCATAGAAACTCAAGGATCAGGGTAGGCAAGAGCTATCAAGAATTTCCATGCACCTAACTCTTGAGTTATAATGACAAATTCAAACTCGATATTACCAAGAAACCCCAAATAAAAATGTACATTATGAAGGATTAGGATCTTATGGATAATAATAAACAAAACCTCTCATACCATTTATAATGAATCGGTCCATACATTCCCTGGGATGGATGCCTGAATTAGACCACCACTAACCTGAAGGGAATTACTGATACCCATGGGTTGGAAGAAGTTCCTAGGAATCAGTGACTCAAAAGTTGGGAATGTTTTTTACCAAAAATAATAATAATAAATAAATCTATGGAAAGTAAATAAAACTTTGACATGACCCATCCATACCTCAGACATCTATGTAAGAGAAAAATAGCAACCTAATATCAAAACTAAGAAAGTAGTAAAACAATAGTAATAACCAAAAACCTCTTTCACCCTATGAAAAACCTCTCTTACAAGGTAATTAAGCCCACCCCTAATTGATATTCTTCCCTCACCAATAATAATAGTTACACTCTATCTGTATATTGTAGTAAAATCCTAGTTTTCCAATGTAAATCAAATAGTGGGAGACTTTTCATCCATTATAAGAAAGTATGGTAGGTCATACTAAATCATAGAATGGAAAACACGTGAAAAATAAAATAAAATGAAATTAACCTCAATAAATAAAGGCTCAATGAGAGATCTAATGAATAACATGAAACCTTCAATTCAGATAATAAAATAGGTGTGAGCACATAAGCACTTTGTAGGCCACCACTACCCATTGAAACTAAGCAGTTACTTTAATATTACTTCCAAAGAATTATAGTTTTAAATATAATAGGAAATTTTTTTTTATAAAATTATAAAAATGAGAAAAAACATATCTGATGTTCGAAAAATGGTTTTCCATGTTTTTTGTTAAATGAAAACAATCACTTAGAAAACACATTTTTTCGGGCCTAAACCACTTGGCCAAAACATAAATTTAAATTTATACATGAAAACCAATTTAACAAAACACACCTTCAGAAAACCCAATTAAATGCTCAAATAGGTTTCCATATGTCATATAGTATTCCAATTAATATTGAAACCGACCATTTAATAAAACATAGGCATAAGTGACCAAAAACCTATTTTGAAAACTCACTCATACATGGAGTTTCAAAATTTTTCCCCTTTTCTCAAAAGAGAACACTTTTCAAACTCAATTCTTTAAAAATAATTTTATAAATATTTAAATTCATTATTTCCTTTTTCTCTTTTTAATATATTTCACAATCCATTTTCAAACATTTGAAAATAAAACCACAAAAAGAAGGAAAAAATCACACGGTCATGCACCAATATTCAAAGTCATACATCAAGGAAAGAATAATGATAATATAATAATTTGGGGATTCAATAAATAATATAATAAATAATATAATAATTTCGGGATTCAATCATAACATGAAAAAAATCCCCTAAAATTATCCAAAAGGATTCATGTTTTGTGGGCTCTACCCTGGGTACTAACGTGAGACCATCCTAGAGTTTTCTCAGCACAGACCAACCTGCCGATATACATTGTATCCTATAATAACCACCCAACTATCCTAAAACTAGACTCATTAGAATTGAACACCCCCTATTTTCTTATAACATACTAGATAAGAAATAGTTAGTTTGTGGCTACCAAATGCAGAAAAATTCTAGACCCCACTTAGCTACCTAAGTTCTCATGACTAGTCAAAATGTAGGTGAGAAAAACTATAAAATCCTACACTCAATGATTTTTTTTAAAAAAGCACATATTACCTATTACTATCACAAAAATAGATCCAGGGTAAATAAAAATGGATATACATAAGGAATGATAGTAAACATATCTATATGAGATCTCATGCCACAACTTGCCCCAAGAATAAAAAAGGGGAACAAGAGTGTATCAAAAAATTTATGAAAACTCATTTTTTATAAAATGGATAATGATACATCTCTTGAAAACATGGTTGGAATGAAAATCCACATCATTAAAATTATTTTGAAACTCAAATGGGAACTTTCTATTCCTCTTTTTAAAGTTCACCATTGAAATTACTAAAATCCACAATGAGTTTTAAAAATAAATTCAAATGGGTTAAATGACCGTTTTAAATCTTCCAACACATTTAGAAATATCAAAAAAATCTAAACAACGAAAAAAAGGTTATCACATACTTTTGAAATAAAAATGGCCATATAAAATAATTTAAATACATGAAAAACACCAAACACTTAGTTTGAAAGAAACGTTAATTGATGATTTTTTTTAAAATAAAAAGATAGGTCTCACCATTACTATAAAAACCAAAATAATTCATTAAAGGAAAATTATGTATTTTAAAAAACACTTTTCAGGGATTCAAATATCATTACATGGTTTAAAATACACTTTAAAAAAATTAACCATATATTTTCCATACATATAGTCATAATTTAAAAGAAAATAATTTCAAAAAATTGTGAAATTTATAGAACATAATAAAAACCAATGATAAATAAAAATTTACTTCAAACCAGAGGCAATAAAGCTGAAAGAAATATATGGTGATCCAAAACATGTATCCTTCAAAGGGGATGCACCCATATGAAATAACACATCACCAAAACCCTAAAGCCCCAAAAATATAATTTTGAAACCATCCCTAACCTTAATCCAAGAAATGACAATAGATAGGGTCTATGGGAGGGAGAAAACCATGTGAGGAAAAATCAAGGATGAAGGAAGAGAAGGGAAGGATAGGTTTACCATTTGAATATCACAAGGGAAAAATCAGGTGAAATGAGAGGAGGAAGAAATGAGGGAGGCATATGATTGAGTCTTGGACTGGGGTAACACATGCAAGTGAGAGGGGAGGCCATGAAGGAGGAGGGCCACTGGTTGGGGGAGCTCATTCCTGGGGAGGCCTCCAGTAGAGGAAGATCATGTAAAAGGTGGAATTTCCTATATGGGTTTTGGATTTGGATGTTCACCTGAGGGATGATGGAATCTCGGGTTATGTTTCGTATGAGGGAGAGAGGGGTAATAGAGACATGATTTAATTTTTGGAGTTTTAAAATTTAAAAAAATTTAGAAAATTAAAAATTGAAAACTAAAACCCCCAATTTTAAAAACTTGTGTAAACCACACAGTTTTCCACATGATTTTCCTAACCCTATGACAACTATATGCAATGAAATTATAAGACAAACCATTCCTGACACGATTTCCCATAGGTGATGAATAGTTGGATTAACCATTCTCTATCCATTCCATTTGGCACTATACCATTGAAAGATTCCCATGAAACATTTCCACATAGTTACTTATAATAGTGAACAACCCATACACAATACAAATAACATATATTAAAAAAATAATCTCATTTCATCAGAAAATTTTAATTATTCAACATCAAATTAAAAAAATATAAATTAAACACTATGGTGTCATGTTTTGTGTCACAAAACCCACCTTATAAGGTTGTTTGGTCAGATATATAATGGTAAAAGTGTTAAAGTAAATTAGTAAAAACACCCAAGGGGTGTTTCTACTCAAGGTCACAACCCATGGAAATAAAAGGTGTCTTTATGAGAATCTCATCAAGGTCTAGATATTTAATTATATAAATTTCACAATTTTAAGGCAACACATGGGATGTCCAGTGTGTGGCATACAGTCGCATGATATAAACAAGTAGTATTATTAGGAAAATTAGTAGATCATAGACCTATTATGAGTAACAGATTCCTCATCCAGTTTGTACATAGATTTAGGAATGAATGAAAGAAATAATAGAAAATAGAGAAATTCACAAAAAGAATTGTAAATAAAGTCCCATGAAGATAACACTAAAGATGGAAAGAGAAATACAGAAAATAAGGTAGAAGTATCTTAGACCTACTAGGGGTGATCCAAAACAATGAATGAAGGTTGTTTTGAAGATTATATGAAGGTAATATTTCAAATCCTCAAGAGGTGAAATGAGAATGATGAAACCCATAAGAGAGATGTAGTGTATTATAGAGTGTTGAAAGGTTAAAGTGGTAGAGGGAAAAAATAATTGTACCTTTTTAAATAGTAATAGGGTTTGGATGCCTAATTTACCACACCATGCACCAACCAAGTGACTCCCACTATCCATGAGCCACACCTCACATGGTTGATGTGCACGATTAATCAAATAGTACAAAAACCACGCATTCAATATTGTCTTACACCCCACACCCCACAAAACCTTGGCACGTGGTTAGAAAATACATGTGCACACACTGTGACTTATATCTGTAATTTATTTAATCATTTTTATGGTGGTGTGGCCTACATTACATGTTTAAACAAACCATGCTCCTTTATTTGTGTTCTTCAGGGTTGAGCCTCATGATTACTAATAACCATTCACCAACAGTGCACTACTTCTTATTCCTCCAAAACTATAACTCCTAGATCTAAACAAGCCCATACTCTCTTGAAGACATCCTTAAATCCCTAGAAACGTTTATTAGAATAAAAAGAGGGATTTAAAATGAAAATTAAATGGTCCATACCTCAATAAATAACTAGTATATTACAATCTCCCATACTTAAAACAACTTTTCCTCAAGTTTCCCTCACGAGGGTGGTTGACCATAATTTGAGAAAAACATCTCCCATTAAGAACAAATATCATACACTCTATACTAGGTCTCATCATATACTTGGAAATGATACCATAGTACCTGAACTATAGGGACAAACCTTCCACATAGATCCTTCATGATACAGTCAACAATACACACTAGATACTCATCAAAATATACATCACACTACTGAAAACTTCCCTAGAATAAAGGTTTTAAACCATTTGAATAGGCCATAGAACAGTTGATATAACCAATACCAATAGTTCAATGAACTGTGGGGTCTTAATCCATCACTATAGGGATGTACTAATGGTTTCAACAAATATCATTGGTATAGACCATGGCCATTTTGAGTACTAATCATTTGGACTGAACTGTTGGAATACATGTATACCAATGGTTCTAGAAAACTATTTGTATAGATTTATCTCCATAAGAAACACTAAAAGACCATAAAACATCTCTACAAAATCAATTCGGCAACATACAAATAAAATACCAACCACAATACACATTCGATGGGGTATATATTTTGTATATTTATCTTTTAACTAAATTATTAACATTCCAATTATTTTCAAACCATACACAACACTATTAAAATCATATATAATACACAAAATAAATAAATTTTAGCCATTAAAAACCATCCAAAAGTTTTATCTTTACTATAAACTAATTTTTTTTGGGATCGATATCTCATTTGTGACACCTAGAAATTATAAAGTAAGAACACTGTATTTGATAGCGTGTAGCGCACATATCACCAAACTTTTAAGATAATAAATTATCCCAAAAATTTATAGTTTATATAGTATTTCAAATAGATTAGATAGATTATATATATTTTAATTGAATCAACATTGAGTTATATTGCATATCACACAAGAGCGACTTTCTTCAAAAGCATGCATTATGTGCAAAATTGAGTTTTAACAGGAAAAAATATATTATTAAAATATTATTATTTAATATAATAAGACTTAACATGGCTATTAAATTATTGGTTATAAATATTATTAACTAAATTATTAAAATATATGGTTTACATGTATATAAAATGAATCCATTGGTTACAAGGTAATTAGAAAGGAATATGCAAACCGATTGAATATAACGGAAAAATATTATTATATTTTTGCTCACAAAGCTGTTATACCCTACAAAATTTAATTAATTAAAATTAGCGAATGATATCATTATTAAATAAATATATTATATTCAATAAAATATTTTTGATATTCATCCAATATATTTGATATGATTAAGGTAAAAATAAACCCAATTTTATGCATTAAATAATATATTTTTATTAAGGTAGTTTTACCGCATTTTAATAGAGAACCCATTTTAAATATTAATTTTTAAAATTTAATTGATTTCTATTTCAACATAAACATAATTTTTGAAAAATAAATATAATAATTAGGTTAGGGTTATTTTTTATATTTTTATGAAACATTTTATTTTTTAATGAATAGTTAAAAATACTGAATTTTAGTTCAAAGTACTTTTTTCATATAATTTATTTATAAAGTTAAATTTTACTATTAATTGGTTTTAAAGTTTAATTAGATAATATTTTTTTCAATTATTAAAATTTATGTCTTTGTAATCAAATTCACTTTGAAATTTATTATAAAAACATAGCAAACTTTCAGATGTTTTAACTTTAAAAACCTACATTGTTGTCCCGTCTATGAGAGGAATTATAAATTAACTTCTACTACTTATGTTATTTGAATTTTTAAAAATTTATTCCATATTTAAAATAATAATAATTTATAATTTATAATAAGTCAAAATTAGTTTTCCATCAAAAATATCAGTGAAAGTAATTAAAATTGATTACAAATTTTAAGGTAAAATTAAGTATAAAAACAATAAACTTTATTCTTAAGGGCCAAAATGACTTAGAAACTTTCCCAAAATCCCTTTTATGGAAATATTTAGACCATATAATACTTTTTATACTATTGGGTCAACATATATATGGATACATTCCATTCTCAGTTTATTGATTTAGGTGGCATGAGTTTCAGTTTCTTACCCTGCTATATTGATATTGCCTTATCTAGTTATTTGTACATAATGTGTTATCATTTATTTGATTTTACATGTTACGTTATTCTTATTGATATATTATATCATCCAATTTACTAACCCTTACTGAGCAGCTTAGCTAACCCATATTATGTTTCCTTTCCCTAGGTTATGAATAATAAATCGTTGAATAAACATTCAAGGATGTGACACATTCCATTTTATTATGTATCATGATTCTATTCCCAAATACCCAATTTATTATGGGTATCATGTATGTGATCTTTATTTTCAAGACATATAATTTGAATGGAACTTTGAGTTTTGTTTCCTTGTAAACATTCAAAGGTGATAAAGTAATGCACCATCTCTATACATCTAGGTCGGGGCATTACAGTTGGTATAAAAGTATGTTTAGCAGCAGCCTTGAAAACTATATGTTGAAAACATAGATTTGGGGGAACAATCCCAAGATAAAAATTGAGTATAAGTATACACGAACATCCTATAGTTTTTATGATGTATTTATTATGTGGGTATTCCTTGCAATACATTCCTTCCAAGATAATACAAGTGGACGTGGTTCTTGCACATATGTACATAGTAGTAATAACTCTAACAAAGTGTTCCAGGCTTGACTCGAGGTAACCTGGATCATGAAAATGGGCCTTACAATGCACTTGTTTGGATACTCTTAGGGGATACTATTAGGATATTTCACAATTTATTTATATATCATTATGAAGGAATTGAAATTTAAGATTACCCCAAACATACCAAAGATTATGATTCTAATATTTATGATGAATTTTTGTTGAGTGTTATACCATATTTTTAATTATACATCATGTTATAATTTAATACAGTATATTCCATTATTTAGAAATGGTTACTAATAGAAGGAATGAGAACCACACTAATTCATGTGATATAAAGAGTAAGAAGGATCACATCTTTTATGGCATTAAGCCAAAATTTTGGAGGGAATGAGTGTCCCAAGTATTCTATTCATATGAGGTAATAGTATGATGTGTAAATGTGATAAGTAAAGAATTCTCCAAGTACTATGGATTTTAAGGGAAGTAAGAGAATAAGAGGATACAACATAAAAAGATGGATAAAGGGAATAAGGGAAAGAATAATTTTCCCACATGTGATAACTGTAAAAAGAATCATCATGGTAAATTATAAAGGGAATGTGAGTTTTATAAAAGTGTTGAATGAAAGGACACCATGATTTTGAATTAAAGGATAAGAAAAAGGTTCCCAATTTACAATATTCAATCTCAAGTAGATGAGACACTATGTAAATCAATGTCTCAAGCATCTACATAATATAACCAAAATGATGCTATTGTATAATGATCAAGTTATGATACTTCTGTCGATGAAGAGAAATGACTAATATTCATATTCAAGAATTTATTAATTTTAATATTTTATCAGGAATGTACTGGTTATAATAATTATGTAATATATGAGGATTATACTGCAATAATTTTTTGGTATGGATTTGAGATCATATATTGAATGGTACTAAAAAATTTTATTCATTTGAAAGTTAAATTTCTCAAAAAACACAAGATTGTGGGAAAGAAAACCCTTAATATGTTTTTGATGATGAGATAATGATGAAGAAATGATTTATTTGGATATGTGCTGACTACCTTGAAATTCATTAATGACTTGTCAAAAAGTGGTATATTCTAGTACTTATGAAGTTTACAACATGTTTGGATTTAAGGAATACGTCCAATAACATGTGTCTTACTTAAGGAATAAGAAAGAAATAATGTTTCCAGTAATGTTTTATGGTAATTTGAGTTACTAAAATATTTTAAGAAGATGCATGATGACATTATTCACATTTTTGGAATGTGAACATTTAGATCCACTTCATGTTGATTAATAGCTAAGGATAATTTCACTTTGATAATTTAGTGACCATATTTCTAAAGTGTCCAATCATACTATTTTGGAAAAGTTATCCATTTTTGAAATGGTTTAAGTGGAATTTTTGATGTAGTTTTATAGATTGATATATTTCATCACTATGTGATGAATATTTTTCTAAGAGATAAAGTAGAAATAGTTCAAGAACTATTGTAAATATGACCATTAAAATCACTAGAAATGCACATTTACATCACTAAAAAAGCGTTGTTAATCTCTGCGAAGATAAAGGGGTCTCTTTTATCAATGCTGATAATGCGCTGAAAAATACCGATTTTATCAGTGATAAAAAAAATCATTGATAGAAAGGTACTTTATCATGGCTTTTTTATCACTGATAAAAGACCCCAATTAGCAACACTTTTTCAAAAGCACTGATAAAAGATAAAAAAATAAAAAAAATATCAAATTGGAAGGGGGTTTTAATAGCACTTTTGAAGCGCCCTAATCAGCCCGTACACCCCTTCCCACATTACCCCACACGTCCCAGCTCACCCACTTGCCCCACCCACCCATACCCACCCATTCTCACGCGCCACCCATGCCTCCCCTGAGATTCAAACTCGGTACCACTCCCATACGCACCTAACACTTTTCCACTCCTCTATTTTACTTTTCTATCCTTTTATTAATATATATATATAGTTATACTTATCCATATATTAATATATATTTATATTAATATATATTTATATTAATATATTTATGGTTATATTAATTTTTATATACATTTATTCGTATATTAATATATATATATATATTAATTTATTAATATATCTATATATATACATACAAACATATATAGTCATGTTAATATATTTATATATTTATTCAAATTTGATATATATTTATATCTATTTAGTTATATTTTTTATCCATATATTTATTCGTAAATTAATATATATTTACAATATCACATGTAAATAGATTTATAAAATATGTTTTTATATGTGTATAAATAAATAAATAAATAAATCCATATATACAACATACATACATAGACACACACACACATATTCCAATTTATTGATCAAAACCCAAAAACATTTAAATTTTAATGAGCATTGATTACTTTGGTTGAGGTATATTCCAATTTGTCTTATTAAATTCTGTACTGGGTTAGGTTTGATTGGTTCTTTAATTTTGTTTTAATCATTTTCATTCATTTTTTATTAATTTTACTAGGATTGAGTTATTTTGGTTTAATAATGGACATTATGAAGGATTAAGATCTTATAGAAAATAATAAACAAAACCTCTCATACCATTTATAATGAACCGGTCCAGGCTTTCCATGGGATGGATGCCCGAATTAGACCACCACTAGCCTGAAGGGAATTTCCAATACCCATGGGTTGGAAGAAGATCCTGGGAATCAATGACTCAAAAGTTGGGAATGTTTTTTACCAAGAAATAAATAAATAAATAAATATATGGAATGTAAATAAAACTTTGACATGACCCATCCATACATCAGACGTCTATGTAAGAGAAAAAAATTGCAACCTAATATCAAAACTAAGAAAGTAGTAAAACAATAGTAAGAACCAAAAACCTCTTTCACCCTATGAACAACCTCTACTACAAGGTAATTAATCCCACCTCTAATTGATATTCTTCCCTCACCAATAAAAATAGTTGCACTCTATCCATATATTGTAGTAAAATCCTAGTTTCCTAATATAAATCAAATAGTGGGAGACTTCTCATCCATTATAGGAAAGTATGGTAGGTCATAATAAATCATAGAATGGAAAATACATGAAAAATAAAATAAAATAAAATAAACCTCCATAAATAAAGACTAAATGAAAGGTCTGATGAATAACATGAAGCCTTCAATTCAGATAATAAAATAGGTGTGAGCACATAAGCACTCAGTAGGCCACCACTACCCATTGAAACTAAGCATTCCCTTTTATATTACATAATAATAATTATAGTTTTAAATATAATAGAAAAACAATTTTTTTATAAAATTTTTAAAAATAAGAAAAAACATATCATAAGATCCAAAAATAGTTTTCCAAGTTTTTTGTTAAATGAAAAAAATCACTTAGAAAACACATTTTCTCTGGACTAAACCACTTGGCCAAAACAGAAATTTAAATTTATACATGAAAACCAATTTTACAAACCACACCGTTAGAAAAACCCAATTCAATACTCAAATAGGTTTCTATATGTCATATAGTATTCCAATTAATATTTAAACCAACCTTTAAAAAAACATAGGCATAAGTGACCAAAAATTTATTTTGAAAACTCACTCACACATGGAGTTTCAATATTTTTCTCCTTTTTTCAATAGAGAACACTTTTCATACTCAATTCTAAAAAAATAATTATAAAAATATTTAAATTCATGGTCTCCGTTTTCCATTTTTGAAATATTTCACAATCCCTTTTCAAACATTTGAAAATAAAACCACAAAAGATTGAACAAATCACACAGTCATGCCCCAATATTCTAGGTCATACATCAAGGAAAGAATAATTATAATAACATATATTCCATGAAATAATATTATAATTTGGGGATTCACTCATAACATGAAAAAAATCCCCTAAAATTATCCAAAATTATTCATGTTTTATGGGATCTACCCTAGGTACTAACGTGAGACCATCCAAGAGTTTTCTCAACAAAGACCAACCTGCCGATATACATTGTATCCTATAATAACCACCCAACTATCCTGAAACTAGACACATTTGAATTGAACACCACATATTTTCTTATCACTTACTAGATAAGAAATAGGTAGTGTGTGGCTACCTAGTACAACAAAATTCTAGACCCCACTTAGCTACCTGAGTTCTCATGACTAGTCAAAATGTAGGTGAGCACAATAATAAAATCCTACAATAAATGATTTTTAAAAAAAAATCACATACTACCTATTACTATCACAAAAATAGATCCAGATGAAATAAAAATGGATATACATAATGAATCAAAGTAAACATATCGACATGAGATCTCATGCCACAACATGCCCCAATAATCAAAAAGGGGGACAAGAGTGTATCAAAAATTTTATGAAAACACATTTTTTATAAAATGGATAATGAGACATCACTTGAAAACATGTTTGGAATGAAAATCCACATCATTAAAATTATTTTGAAACTCAAATTGGAACTTTATATTCCACTTTTTAAAGTTCACCATTGAAATTACTAAAATCCACAATGACTTTCAAAAATAAGTTCCACATGGGTTAAATGACCCTTTTTAAATCTTCCAACACATTTGGAAAAAATAAAAAAATCTAAACACCCAAAAAAAGGATATCACATACCTTTTAAATAAAAATGGCCAGATAAAATATTTTAAATACATTCAAAACACCGAACACATAGTTTGAAAGACACGTTAATTGATGATTTTTTTAAAATAAAAAGACAGGTCTCACGATTACTTTAATAACCTAAATAATTCATTAAAGGATAATTATGTATTTTAAAAAACACTTTTCAAGGATTCAAACGTCATTCCACGGTTTAAAATTCACTTTAAAAAAAATTAACCATAGATTCTCCATACATATAGTCATAATTTTAAAAAAATAATTTCCAAAAATCGTGAAATTTACAGAACATAATAAAAACCAGTGATAAATAAAAATTTACTTCAAACCAGAGGCAATAAATCTGAATGAAATATATGGTGATCCAAAAAATGTATCCTTCAAAGGGGAGGCACCCATATACAATAACACATCCCCAAAACCCTAAAGACAAAAAAATATAATTTTGAAACCATCCCTAACCTTAATCCAAGAAATGACAATAGATAGGGTCTATGGGAGGGAGAAAACCAGGTGAGGAAAAATCAAGGATGAAGGAAGAGAAGGGAATAATAGGTTTACCATTTGAATATCTCAAGGGAAAATCGGGTGAAATGAGATGAGGCAGAAATGAGGGAGGCATATGATGAAGGAGTCTTGGACTGGGGTACCACATGAAAGTGAGAGGGGAGGCCATGATGGAGGAGGGCCACTGGTTGGGTGAGCTCATGCATGGGGAGGCCTCCAGTAGAGGAAGATCATGTAAAAAGTGTCATTTCCTATATGGGTTTTGGATTTGGATGTTCACCCGAGGGATGATGGAATCTAGGGTTATGTGTCGCATGAGGGAGAGATGCCTAATAGAGAAGGTCTTTAATTTTTGGAGTTTTAAAATTTTAAAAAAAATATAATAATTAAAAATTAAAAACTAAAACCACCAATTTTAAAAACATGGGTAAACCACACAGTTTGGCACATGATTTTCCTAACCCTATGAAAACTATATCCATGGAACTTATAAGACAAACCATTCCCTACATGATTTCACATAGGTGAGGAATATATAGATAAACCATTCTCTATTCATTCCATTTGGCACTATACCATTGACAGATCCCCATGAAACACTTCCACATAGTTACTTCTAATAGTTAACGGTCCATGCACAATACAAATAACATATTTTAAAAAGATAATCTCATTTCATCAAAAATTTTAATTATTCCACATCAAATTAAAAAAATATCAAATAAACACTAAGGTGTCATGTTTTTTGTCACAAAACCCACCTTATGAGGTGGTTTGGTCACATATAAAATGGTAAAAGTGTTAAAGGAAATTAGTAAACACACCCAAGGGGTGATTCTAGTCAAGGTCACAACCCATGGAAATAAAAGGTGTCTATTTGAGATCTCATCAAGTTCTAGACATTTAATTAAATAAATTTCAAAATTTTAAGGCAACACATGGGATGTCCAATGTGTGGCATACAGTCACATGATATAAACAACTAGTATTTTAAGGAATATTAGTAGCTCATAGACTTATTATGAGTAACAGATTCCTCATCCATTTTGGACATATATTTAGTAATGAATGAAGGCAATTATAGAAAAAAGATAAATTCACAAAAATAAGGGTAAATGAAGTCCCATGAAGATAACACTGAAGATGGAAAGATAAATATAGAAAATAAGGTAGAAGTATCTAAGACATACTAGGGGTGATCCTAAAAAATGAATGAAGGTTGTTTTCAAGATTATATGAAGGTGATATTTAAAATCCTCATGAGGTGAAATGAGAAGGATGAAACCCATAAGAGAGATTTTGTGTATTAGAGAGGGTTGAATGGTTAAAGTGGTAGAGGGAAAAAAATAATTGTACCATTTTAAATAGTTATAGGGTTGGGATGCCTAATTTACCACACCATTCACCAACCATGTGACTCCCGCTATCCATGACCCACACCTCATGTGGTTCATGTGCACGATTAATCAAATAGTACAAAAACCATGTGTTCAATACTATCTTACACCCCACACCCCACACGACCTTGGCACGTGGTTAGAAAATCCAGGTGCACACTCTGTGACTTATAACTATAATTTATTTAATCATTTTCATGATTTTGTGTCCTCCATTACATGTTTAAATAAACCATAACCTTTATTTGTGTTCTTCATGGTTGAGCCTCACGATTACTAATAACCATTCACCAACCGTGCACTTCTTCTTGTTCCTCCAAAACTATACCTCCTAGATCTATACAATACCATACTCTCTTGAAGACTTCCTTAAACACCTAGAAACGTTTATTAGAATATAAAAGGTATTTAAAAAAAATAAATGGTCCATACCTCAATAAAAAACTAGGATATTACAATCTCCCCTCCTTAAAACAACTTGTCCTCGAGTTTCCCTCACGAGGGTGGTTGACCATCATTTGAGAATAAATTCTCCCATTAAGAACAAAAATCATACACTCTATACTAGGTCTCATCCTATACATGGTCATGATACCATAGTACCTGAACTATAAGGAAAACCTTCCACATAGATCCTTCATGATACAGTCAATGATACGCACTAGATACTCATCAAAATATACATCACACTACTAAAAACATCCCTAGAAGAAATGTTTTAAACCATTTGTATAGGCCATATAACTGTTGATATACCCTATACCAATAGTTCAATGAACTGTGGGGTCTTGGTCCATCACTACAGGGATGTACTAATGGATTCAACAGATATCATTGGTATAGACCATGGCTATTTTGAGTGATAATCATTTGGACTGAACTGTTGGTATATATGTATACCAATGGTTCTGGAAAACTATTTTTATAGCTTTATCTCCATAGGAAACTCTAAAAGACTGTAAAACATCTCTACATAATCAATTCTGCAACATACAAATAAAATACCAACCACAATACAGATTCTATGGAGTATATATTTTTATATTTATCTTTTAACTAAATTATTAACATTCCAATTACTTTCAAACCATACACAATACTATAACATACATATAAAATACACACAATCAATAAATTTTAGCCATTAAACGACATCCAAAATTTTTCTCTTTATTATAAACTAATTTTTTTGGGATGGATATCTCTTTTGTAACACCCAGAAATTATAAAGCAAGAACACAGTATTTGATAGCGTGTAGCGCACACATCACCAAACGTGTGAGAGAATAAAATATCCCAAGAATTTATAGTTTATTTATTATTTTAAATAAATTATATAGATTATATATATTTTAATTGACTCATTATTGAGTTATATTGCATTGCACACATGAGTGACTTTCTTTAAAAGCATGCATTATGTGCAAAATTGAGTTTTAACGAGAAAAAAAATATTATTAAAATATTATTATTTAATATAATAAGACTTAACATCGCTATTAAATTAGTGGTTATGAATATTATTAACTAAATTATTAAAATCAATTGTTTACATGTATAAAAAATGAATCCATTGGTTACAAGTTAATTATAAAGGAATATGCAAACCGATTGAATATAATGGAAAATATTATTATATTTATGCTCACAAAGCTGTTATACCCTACTAAATTAAATTAATTAAAATTAGCAAGTGATATCAATATTAAATAAATATATTATATTCAATAAAATATTTTTGATATTCATCCAATATATTTGATAGGATTATGTTAAAAATAAACCCAATTTTATGCATAAAATACTATATTTTTATTAAGGTAGTTTTACTGCATTTTAATAGAGATCCCACTTTAAATATTAATTTTTAAAATTTAATTGGTTTATATTTCAATATAAACATTATTTTTGAAAAATAAAAAAATAATTAGGATAGGGTTATTATCTATATTTTTCTGAAAAATTTTATTTTTTAATGAATAGTTAAAAATACTGAATTTTATTTCAAAGTTGTTTTTTCATATAATTTATTTATAAAGTTAAATTATACTATTAATTGGTTTTAAAGTTTAATTAGATAATATTTTTATCAATTAATAAAATTTATCTCTTCGTAATCAAATTCACTTTGAAATTTATTATAAAACATAGCAAACTTTCAGATGTTTTATCTTTAAAAACCCGCATTGTTGTCCCGTCTGTGAGAGGAATTATAAAATAATTTATACTAATTATGTTATTTGAATTTCTAAAAATGGATTCCATATTTAAAATAATAATAATAATTTATAATTTATAATAAGTTAAACTTAGTTTTTCATCAAAAATATCAGTGGAAGTAATTAAAATTAATTATAATTATTAAGGTAAAATTAAGCATAAAAGGGACTAAACAACATTCTTAAGGGCCAAAATGACTTAGAAACTTTCCCAATATCCATTTTATGAACCTAGTTTAGTTTATATGGTGTATATACTACCATTGAAATGTTATATCATAAATATCTTTATTATAATGATATTATAATATTCATTTAATGTTATTTCTTTAGGGGGAATATGATTTAAATGCTTCAAAGTGGTATGGGACACTTTGGGATGTTTAATTATTATTATCCTCAAGAATGTTCTTAATAATTATCTTTGCAATCTCACTTAATTTTCTTATTATTAACTATATATTGAAATAATCACTTTATGGTAATTATTTTTCCTTATTAATTTTCTTTAATATCCATATTTTCATATTATTTATATTAATATTTCCTAAACCATATATCATTTAACATTTGATGATTACTTTGATAATTTTTTGATTAAATGGGGAATAATTGAGAAATACCTATCTTTCAGTTGATATAAATATTTGATAAGTAATATTTTTTATTATTTAAATTTGTTATTATATATGCGGAATTATTTATAAAGTCGTGACATTGGTGGGACCTGATTATAAATATCCCCTAGATGAATTTATAGTCTTGTGAAAGGAAATAGTTGGAAAAAATAGATGGGTTTTTATCTGATAACTGAACCGTTTTATGAAAGGTCTTAACAGTACTAGTTCCATGTACCTAATAAACATGGAGTCATTAATTAATCATTTCCCTCATTTAGATTCAGTTATTATTCATCCCT
Source organism: Viscum album (assembly GCA_963277665.1). Classification (NCBI taxonomy): domain Eukaryota; kingdom Viridiplantae; phylum Streptophyta; class Magnoliopsida; order Santalales; family Viscaceae; genus Viscum; species Viscum album. The sequence goes on along the minus strand of OY728132.1, from coordinate 369,163,573 downwards.
GATATTTTGTGTCAACATATCTATGGATACATTCCATTCTCAGTTTATGGATTTAGGTGGCATGAGTTTCAGTTTCTTACCTTGCTATATCGATATTTCCTTATCTAGTTATTTGAACAGAATGTGTTATAGTTTATTCACTATTCCATGTTAACTTAATCTTATTGATTAATTATTTCATCCACATTACTTACCCTTACTGAGCAGTTTAGCTAACCCTTATTATGTTTACTTTCCCTAGGTTATGAAGAATAAATCATTGAATAGACATTCAAAGATGCATCACATTCCATTTTATTATGTTTCATGCTTTTATTCCCTAATACCCAATGTATTATGGGTATAATGTATGTGATATTTATTTACAAGACATCTAAATTGAATGGTACATTGAGTTTTGTTTCCTTGTATACATTGCATGGTTATAATGTAATGCACCAACTCCAGGATTCTAGGGTTGGGGAATTACAGTTGGTATAAAAGAAAATTTAGCAGTAGTGTTGAAAACTAGATCTAGAAAACAAATATTAGGGGGAAGATTCCCAAGATAAAAATTGAGGATAAGTATACAAGAATATCCTAGATTTTTTATAATGTATTTATTATGTAGGTATTCCTTGCTATACATTCCTTCCTGGATAATACAAGTGGACTTGGTTCTAGCACATATGTACATAGTAGTAATAACTCTTACAAAGTGTTGCAGGCTTGACTTGGGGTAACCTGGTTCCTGAAAATGGGCCTTACTATGAACATGGTTGGATACTCCCAGGGGATAATATTAGGGTATTACACAATTTATTTACGTACCATTATGAAGGAATTGAAATTTAAGATTACCCCAAACATTCCAAATATTATGATTCTAATATTTATGATGAATTTTTGTTGACTGTTATACCATATTTTTAATTATACGTCATGTTATAATTTAATACAGTATATTCCATTATTTAGAAATGGTTCCTAATAGAAGGAATGAGAACCCCACTAATTCATGTGATCCAAAGAGTATGAAGGATCACATTTTTATGGTATTAAGCCAAAATTTTGATGTGAAAGAGTGTCCCATGTATTCTATTCATATGGGGAAATAGTATGATGTAGAAATGTGATAGGTAAATAATTCTCCAAGTACTATGGATTTTACGGGAAGTAATATAATAAGAGGATACAAGATAAAAAGATGTATAAAGGGAATAAGGGAATGAAGAATTTTCCCACATGTGATAACTATAAAAAGAAACATCATGGTAAATTATTTAATGGAATGTGAGTTTAATACAAGTATTGAATGAAAGGAGACCGTGATTTTGATTTAAAGGGTAAGAAAAGGGTTCCCAATTTACAATATTAAATTTCAAGTAGATGAGACACTATGTAAATCAATGTCTCACGTGCCTATGTAATATAACCCAAATGACGCTATTGTATAATGATCAAGTTATGATACTTCCGTCGATGAAGATAAATGACTAATATTCATATTCAAGAATTATTTAATTTTAATATTTTATCAACAATGTACTGGTTATAAGAATTATGGAATATATGAGGATTATACTGTAATAATTTTTCAGTAAGGATTTGAGATCATATGCTGAATGGTACTAAAAAATTTTATTCATTTGAAAGTTACATTTCTCAAAAAACACAAGATTGTGGGAAATAAAACCCTTAATATGTTCTTGATGATGAGATTCTGATAAAGAAATGATTAATTTGGATAATTGCTAACTACCATGAAATTCATTAATGACTTGTCAAAAAATGGTATATTCTCGCACTGATAAAGTTACAACATGTTTGGATTTAAGGATTACGTCCAATAACATGTGTCTTACTGAAGGAATAATAAAGAATGAATGTTTCCAATAATTTTTTATGGTAATTTGAGTTACTAAAATATTTTAAGAAGATGCATGATGACATTATTGACATGTCTGGAATATGAACATTTAGATCTGCTTCATGTTGATTAATGGCTAAGGATAATTTCATTTTGAAAATTTAGTGACCATATTTCTAAAGTATCCAATCATACCCTTTTGGAAAAGTTATCCATTTATGAAATGGTTTAAGTTGAATTTTGGAAGTAGTTTTAGAGATTGACATATTGTATCACTATGTGATGAATATTTTTCTAAGAGATGAAGTAGAAATAGTTCAAGAACAGCTGTAAATATGACCTTTAAAAGCACTAGAAAATCACATTTACATCACTAATAAAGTGCTGTTAATCTCATCGAAGATAAAGGGGACTCTTTTATCAACGCTAAAAAACGTGCTGAAAAATACCCATTTTATCAGTGCTAAAAAAACCATTGATAAAAGGGTAATTTATCAGCACATTTTTACCACTAATAAAAGCCCCCAATTAGCAACACTTTTTTAAAATCACTGATAACAGATAAAAAAATAAAAAATTAGCAAATAGGATGGGGGTTTTAACAGCACTATTGAAGGGCCCTAATCAGCCCGTACTATGACAACCCTTATTTTTATTACAAATTAAACATGATTTATTACATAAAACATAACTTGATACAACAAATATGATTGAGTGGTTTTGTGTCTTTGTGTCTTAGGATCATTACATAAAAACTTAAAACATGATATACAACATCTTTATTGAAAACATCATTTACATGACCACTACATTCCTTCGTACTTAGCATTGCATGGGATAACCTGAGGACATGCATAAGAAAAGGGTGAGCTATAAAGCCCAGTAAGGGAGTACACATGGAATAACATGAGGAGTACAATACATGTTAGACAATAGGCATATCAATAGAGCATAAAAAACATGAACATAAAGGCATGATAAAGCATGATAATCATAAAATGAAAATGTGGCAACAACACTTAACATGGAATTAGCCTGAGCCAAGGCTCCTTGCACATGGAGCATGAGTAAACCCTCATTGAACATGAAGCATGAGTAAACCCGCGTTTCACATGAATTAGAATTGGTAAACACTCATTGCCCATGACGTATCATGATACTATACTTTACCCAATGCATTGGAGTGCTATAAAGGCACACCCTTCTTAAAGATTTCATTTCATGCATAAGTGTGCCACATGGATCATAAAACATGGATTCATAAAACATAATAATTTATTCCATGATAAAGGAATGTGAAATTAATATATGAAACTTTATAATCAATAGGTAAATGTTCATAAAGGTGAATACCCTTGATGGAGAAATGGGCATGGTATTCACTACACAATGACATTAGCTTAGAAAATTGGTGTGATTTCGGCAGCGCAACGGCGTGACATAAGAATTCATAAAAATAATTGATGAGAGAGAAAGGGGTTCCTCATCATATTTATATGTAATGGACAGTAAGGAGGTCATATAGACACATGTTCCAACAATTTTAATGGAATTTAGATTCATGATACAAAAGTATTGCTTGAATGTAAAATAGTAGAGAGACGTTCCATTCGGAATTTCGGCATAGTAACGGGTGTACATGGGAGGCATTTAATGAGAGTGAAAGGGGTATCCAATCATTCAAACATAAATAGATCAGTATGAGGGAGGTGAAAAACCATACCCCATAATTCATAATTGAAATTAAAATGGCAAAACAACTTAAAGAAAATTGGACAAAAATGAGAAAGTTAGAAAAAAACCCTTACTTGGAAGTGTGCTTCCAAAGGCAAGAGAGAGGCTTGTGAGAGGCTTCTAGAGAGCTTGGGGCACCTTGAGAGGATTCTAGAGAGAGTAGGGAAGAGTTTGGATGAACTCCAAAGGCTTTGAGTGAGGAGGTAGTGGGAGATTGGGTGGGTTTATATAGGAAAGGTGAGGGAATTCTTTATTATTTAGGTTTGGGACCCCTTATATTAAATTAATCAAAACCAAAAACCATCCCATTGTTTTTGCCCATGGTTTTTGGAAAAGGGAAGAGGAAAATGATATTTTATAAGGCAAAGGTCATAACTTCTAAAAATATTATGGTTGCTTATGTGGAGGTGAGTCACACTCCCATGGAAATTAATTTAAAAAGACAAGGTGTTTAATAAGTATTGAGGGGTCCATTAATGCATTGAAAATTAAGACAAAAAAACCCAAAATCACATTATTTTAATTTTAAAACATATATTGTCCCAACATTTACATTATATTATTTTACTACATCACTATTCGGTCATTATGATGTCAGAAAACACATTATATATTTAAATAGTATTTAATTTTTACTCAAAAATTTGACTATCTCAGAAAATTATGAAAAATTCACCGTTGGATAATTTTGACATCCTGATTCCAAAAATAACATTTATATTATCTAAATAATTTTCTAAATTTGTTAATTTTCACTTTTAAAATAAATACCGACATTTATTAAAAATTCACGGGTTTTGACAAAAATGGCTTCAAACCTTAATAAAAATTATAATTGCATTCATAAAATTACATGATAATTGTTATATAATAAAATTAATCTGATAATAATAATAATAATTTATTAAAATATTATTGAATTCAAAAATCCCTTATTTTAATAAAATATATTTCATAATTAAATAATAACTAAAAACACCATTTGTAATTTAAAAACTATTTACAATGTATCAATATTGACAAGAAATTGTATTAATTATTATATAAAAAAACAATGTACATGAACATAGTACTATCGATTAGTTAGATAACCCCTTTTAAATAGCTGCATAAGACCCAAGGGTAAGTTGTGCGATGGGGACAAACTCTTGGGGTGGCTTAGATAACATCGCTCGAGTGGTAATTTCTATCAACTTCCACATCTCCCGTAGACGGTCCCGTTAGAGCTTGACATGGTGAAGCTCATCTTGGGCTTGGTCAAGAGTGAATCCCAAGGATGCCACCTCTTTTCCGAGCTCCGATAAATGGGCTTCGTATGGGGAAATTCTACTGTATGAGGCCATCGCTTCCTTTGTCAAAGTAAAATTGGATTTGTTAAAGCCCTATATTTATACTAATCATGTGATCACTGTTCAACGACTATAAAAGTAATGGTCACAACTCATATCATAAAACCAATGAACTTGACATTTTGTAAAAACATTTTATATAAAGAGACATTTAATAAGATCAAGAGAGATTTTCCATTAATGAAACTTTGGGTCATTACAATATTCTCCCCTTAAGAAATTTTTCCCTCAAAATTTTCCTTTTCCCACACTAAAACAGATGTGGGTAACTCAGATTCATCACTTCCTATGATTCCCAAGTTGCTTCTTCAAACTTGTGGTTTCCCCACAACACCTTAATGAGGGGCATTGTCTTATTTCGTAGAACTTTTTCTCTATAATCTAGGATCTTCACTGGTTTCTCCCCATAAGAAAGATCGTCTTCCAATTGTACCACCTAAGAAGAGAGTACATGTGAAGGGTCCAGTATGTACTTCTTTAAGAGGGATACGTGAAAGACATCATGTACTTTGGCCATAGTAGGTGGATGTGCTAGTCGATAGGCCACAGCCCCGACACGATCAAGAATCTCAAAGGGGCCGATGTAACTTGGACTTAACTTCCCATTATTTCTAAACCTCATGACCTTCTTCCATGGAGATCTGTGTAGAAAAACCATGTATCCAACATTAAACTCAAGGTCTCATTGACAATTATCTGCATAAATCTTCTGTGGACTCTGGGCTGCCTTGATATGCTGTTGAATGGTTTTCACCTTCTCCACCATTTCCTCGACCATTTCTGGTCCAAGCAGCTTACGTTCACCGAACTCATCCCAACATGCCGGTGTTGTTCAACTTTTCCCATACAGGGCTTCAAATGGTTCTATTTGGATGCTCGAGTGGAAATTGTTATTATAAGAGAACTTAACCAGAGGAAGAAGTTGATCTCATCCTCCTTTAAAGTTCATTGAGAACGCTCTCAACATATCCTCAATTGTTTGGATAGTCCGCTAGGATTGGCCATCAGTTTGAGGATGATACTCCGTACAAAAGTTTAGTATAGTATTCAGAGCATGTCGAAGACTCTTCCATAACATAGAGGTGAATCTTGGATCTCGGTCAGACACAATAGATAGTGGTACTCAATGAAACCATACCACTTCCCTGATATATATCTGTTCCAGTTGATCCAATGAGAAATTCTCCCGAATATCAAGGAAGTGTGCAGTCTTTGTAAGACGATCCACAAGAACCCATATTGCATTATTGCCTTTGGATGTCCTCAGATGTCTGGTGATAAAATCCATGGTGATGTTTTCCCATTTATATTCTGGTATGGGAAATGGCTGCATCATCCCCTTAGACTTTTGCCTCTCTGCCTTCACTTACTGACACACCAGGAACTTTGATGTATATTTAGCAGTCTCTATCTTCATATTATCCCACCAAATATTTTCTCAAAGATCTTGATACATCTTTGTGCTCCTTGGGTGAATAGTGATATTTGAACTATGTGCAACATCCAAATGTTCGTTCTTCAGCTCTGGACTTGATGGAACACATAGTCCTTTCCCAAACCGCACAATTCCTTCTTCATTAACATTAAACTCTGGGGATTTACCTTTTTTGATAGCTCCCACTTTTTCATGAATTCCCACATCATCCTATTAAGAATCCTTTATACTTTCCAAAAGAGATGGTTGAGAAATCATTTGTGAAAGGATTGATGATGTTCCCTTCTCTATGATTCCCATGTCCATCTTCATCTTGTCTAAGAAGATTGGATCAATCTCAATTCTCATCATTGATAGAATTGCTGGATCCTTTTTACATAGGGCATCTCCCACCTTGTTCGCTTTCCCACGGTGGTAATGGATTGAACAGTAATAATCCATGTTGAGCTCTATCCATCTTATCTGGCGCATATTAATCTCTTTCCATGTGAATATATATTTAAGAATCTTGTGGTCAGCATATATCTCACATTTCTCTCCATAGAGATAATGCTGGAAGATTTTCAAGTCAATTATCACCGCCACCAACTCCAGATCATGCGTTGGATAGTTTCGCTCATGGATTTTCATCTTCCTTGAGGCATAGGATATCACTTTATCATTCTGTATCATCACACATCCAAAGCCCTTCTTTGACACATCACTGAATACCACAAAAAGATCCCCACTTTGTGGGTAAAGTGAGAACATGCGCATTGATAAGCCTCCTTTTCAACTCCTTGAAGATTTCTTCACATTCATCACTCCAAGAAAACTTTACTCCCTTTCGAGTTAGCTTGGTAAGAGGGTTGGAAAATCGTGAGAAATTTCTCACAAATTGTCGATAATATCCAGCTAACCCCAAGAAGCTACGGATATCTATTATAGATGTTGGCCTCGGCCATCCCTCAATTGCATCTGTTTTGGAGGGATCCATAGATATCCCATTGATTCTGATGATATCGCCCAATAATGAGACCTCCTTCAACCAGAACTCACACATGATGTACTTTTCATAGAGCTTATCCTTGCGCGAAGTCTCTAGTACAGTTCTTAAATGCTCCTGATGATCCTCCTTGGTTTTAGAGTATATTAGAATATCATCTATAAAGACTACCAAAAATTTGTCTACGTAATCTCTATAGACTCTATTAATCAAGTCCATAAAGATTTCTGGAGCATTGGTGAGTTCGAAAGGCGTTACTATGAATTCATAGAGCACCTATCTCGTAAGAAAAGCATTCTTGGGGACATATTCCTTCATCCCCCTTACTTGATAATATCTCGACCGCAAATCTACCTTGGAGAAGAATTGTGCTCCTCACAGATGATCGATCAAGTCATCAATTCTTGGGAGAGGATACTTGTTCCTTATCTTGATTTTGTTATGTTCACGATAATCGATGCAAAGCCACATTGACCCATCCTTCTTCTTGACGAGTAGGACTGGTGCACCCCATGGTAAAGCACTTGGGCGTATAAACCCTTCATCCAGATTCTCCTGTAGTTGTTTCTTCAGATCTCTTAGCTCTACAACAACCATTCTATATGGAGTCTTGGATATTAGTAAAGACCCAAGTATAAGTTCAATTGAGAGTTCAACATCCCTTCTTGGAGGAAGACTAGGTAGTTCCTCGAGAAACACTTCAGCAAATTCCCTCACAATAGGCATTTCTTCAAGGATGGTTTCTTCCTTGGTCTCAATCATCTAAGACAGATACGCATGCTCATAAGGTAGTAATATCCACACTTGAGATGATGGAGCTAAAGGAGATTCATCTTCCTCCTTACACTTGTAATGAATCGGGGGTCGATTCTCCATATGGAGTGTGATTTCCCTCTCCCAAAAATTTATGTTGGCTCTATATAAGGAAAGTCAATCCATGCCAAGAATTGGATCAAATTTTACCAGAGGGAGTATAACGAGGTTCAATGAGAAATTAAATACACAGATTATTACAGGGGAGGACTTAAATTCATGGGATGCAATGATTTCCCCATTTGTCGTAACCACCGACATCTTCACTTCCATGATTTGTGGTGGTGCTGGGATTGTTCTACTAAACATTCGAGATATAAAAGAATGCGTAGAACCTGAATCAAAAAGTACGTTCGCTATTCTTGAATAAATAACTAGCGTACCTTTCACAACTTCATTGTCGGGGTTCACATGGGTAGAAGTGATGGAAAAAGCTCTTCCTTACTGCCTTGGAGGTTGTTGGTTGTCTCCGAAAACCCTTGGATTAGGGCACTGATTTGAAAAATGACCCCGTTCTTTTCATTTGTAGCATTGCAAAATGCGTTGAGGTTTGAATGGAGTGTTCCTCTCCTCTGTCACAGCCACAGGTATTTCTTGCCGACATTTAATAGCTAGGTTCCCTTCTCTTCCACACCTGAAGCATTTCCTCGTCCCCTTAAGGCAATTTCCAGGGTGCTTATTTCCGCACTTTTGGAATGTGGGGTGCTGGATCTTCTTAGAACCGTTGGATTTATCCATCGGCCCACCAGAATTGGACTCCACCTTATGATTCTTATCCCCATGATAACCCTATGATTCTCCAATCTCCATTTCTACCTTGAGGGAACATTGGACAATTTCCATATTGCTGTAGAAGTCACGGATCGCTAATTCTTTCCGCAGGCCAGGCTTCAGCCCACCAAATTTGACTATCTTAGAAAATTATGAAAAATTTACCATTGGATAATTTCGACGTCCTGATTCCAAAAATGACATTTATTTTATCTAAATAATTTTCTAAATAAGTTAATTTTCACTTTTAAAATAAAAACAGGCATTTATAAAAAAATCACGGGTTTTGACAAAAATGGCTTTCAAACCTTAATAAAAATTATAATTGCATTCATACAATTACTTGATCATTTATATATAATAAAACTAATCTAATAATATTAATAATAATATTTTATTAAAATATTATTTAATTAAAAATTCCCTTAATGTAATAAAATAGATTTCTTAATTAAATAATTACTAAAACACCATTTGTACTTTAAAAACTATTTACAATGTATCAATAATGTCAAAAAATTATATTCATTATTATATAAAAAAATAATGTACATGAAAATAGTACTATCGATTAGTTACATAACCCCTTAAAAATCCGCATAAGACCTAAGGTTAAGGTGTGCGATGGTGACAGACTCTTGGGGTGGCTCGGATAACATCACTCGAGTGGTAATTTCTATCAACTTCCACTTCTCTTGTAGACGGTCTCATTTGAGCTTGACATGGTGAAGCTCAGCTTCGGCTTAGTCAAGAGCGAAGCCGAAGGATGCCACCTCTTTTCCGAGCTCCGATAAATGGGCTTCGTATGGGGAAATTCTATTGGATGAGGCCATCGCTTCCTTTGTCTATGTAAAATTTGATGTGTTAAAGCCCTATATTTATACTAATCATGTGATCACTGTTCAACGGCTATAAAAGTAACAGTCACAATTCTTATCATAAAACCAATGAAGTTGACATTTTATAAAAACATTTTATATAAAGAAACATTTAATAAGATCAAGATGGATTTTCAATTAATGAACGTTTGGGTGGTTACACATATGCCCCTAGCCACATTACCCTACACATCCCAGCTCACCCACGTGCCCCACCCACCCATACCCACCCATTCTCACGTGTCGCCCATGCCACCCCTGGGATTCAAACTCGGTACCACTCCCATGCACACCTAACACTTTTCAACTCATCTATTTTACTTTTCTCTCCATTTATTGATATATATATATATATTTAGTTATACCTATTCATATATTAATATATATTTATGTTAATATATATTTATATTAATATATAAGTGGTTATATTAATTTTTATATATATTTATTAATATATTAATATATATATATATTAATTTATTAATATATATATATACATACAAACATATATAGTCATATTAATATATTATTATATTTATATATTTATTCGTATATTTATATATATTTATATCTTTTTAGTTATATTTTTTACCCGTATATTTATTCTTAAATTAATATATATTTATAATATCAGCTGTAAATAGATTTATTAAATATGATTTTTATGTGTGTATAAATAAATAAATAAATAAATCCATTTATACAACATACATACATAGACACACACACACACACACACACATATATTATATGTGTATCTATACGTATAATCATAAATATTTATATATATTTACAAATAGTTTATATTAATATGTATATACATATGTTTAGAATATATAGATAATATATATCAATTTGTCACACACAAAAACACACACACATAGAAATTATATAGGTATATAAATATTCATATATTGGTATTTTAAATAAAATAGATATTAGTTTTTTATTTAGATAATTCTTATATATTGAGAAATATATTTTATATGTAAATAAGTTTAATTATTTATTTATAAAATTAATTTTTTTATGAGGGAATATATAAATATATATATATTGCTATATATTTGATTATAAATAATGGTACATTGTGAAAAAAGATAAAATTTAAAATCCATAATAACAATATGAATGTAACCCCTCAAAATAAATTCACTCCCCACTAAAAAAGGTCAAAAATACCCTCTAAAATGAGGTTGAAATTCCATTGAAGTTTGAGTTACGTTTTCATCTTATTTTATATCTTTTTTTTTGGTTTTTTGAAATTGTTATTAAAAGATTATTACTCAATGATAATTAGAAAATTATTAATTAATAATATTTTTTAAATATTTTATTATCCATTTTCATTACATATCTTATATATTAAGTGTAAATTCTATTTATACTTATCAAAAACATATTTAAAAAATATATTTTATATTTATATCAATATAAATATATTTTAATAAATATATTTTATTTATTGAAATAAATGTATTTTTTAAAATATAACCTTTATCAGTGCTAGTAAAAAAAGCACTGATAAAGCCCCCATTATCAGCACTATTAAAAAACAGTGATAAAGGGGTCCCCTTTAACAGTGCTAAAAAAATAGCTGATAAAGGGGGTACATTTAACTGTTCTAAAAAGAAGCACTGATAAAGGGGTACTTATGAAAGTGCTTTTTTTAGCACTGTTAAAAGTACCTTTTATCAATGCTTTTTTTAGCGCTGTTAAAGGGTGGCCCTTCAGAAACACAATTTTATGGTAGTGAAAGCATGAACAAATGATAAGATCGTGGTTATAAAAATAAACTAAGAATATTTTCTTATATTATTTGAATGTGAAATAATTACTCAAATCCAAGAAAAATGATATTGAAACAAAAAAACTTTCCCTAGAAACTTTATTTTCGATGAATCAAATGTCCCTTAGATCATTAGGAATTTAAAACATCTTGATTGTTAAATTTATCCAAACCATGTTCTCTAGAAATATCCATCTGAACATGATTGTTATAGTTTTTTTTGTATCCATGTTTTCATTTCTCACATATTTTCTCCTTCTAAAGAACTCAGTTACGTGATCATTGTACATTCTTTTCTCTTTTATTAAAAATATGTGATATTAACCCTTTCACATTGTGGGTATTTCAAAAATAGTTTATATTAAATCCCTCTATTACTTATATGAAGATTAAATTGTGGGGAAAGAATTTAATAAAGGTGGATAGAATGTGACACCCCAAAATTATAAAGTAACAACATTGTATTTGATAGCATGGGTCACACGCATCACCAAGAGCATGAGAGAACAAAATATCCTATGAATTTATTGTTTATTTAGTATTTTAAATATATCAATATATTCTACGTATTTAAATTAACTCTACACTGAGTAATATTTAGTTTTATGTAAGAGTGACTTTCTTCGAAAGCCTGCATTACACGCAAGATCGAGTTTTAACAAACACACATATATTTTTAAAATATTATTATTTAATATAATAAGACATAATATAGATGTTAAATTAGTGGTAATAAATATTAATTACTAACTAATGAAAATATATGGTTTACACATATATAAAATGAATTTATTTGTTACATGTTATTTAGAAATGAATATAGAAACTAGTTGAATAGAAAGAAAAACATTATTATATTTGTGCTCACAGAGCTGTTAAACCCTAATAAATTAAATTATTTAAATACTATGTGATATAGATAATATATATATATATATATATGTTATTCAATAAAATATTTTCTATATCCATCCAATATTTTTGATAGGCTTAAGATAAATATAGACCAAATTTTATGCATAAAATACTATGAAGGAAATTTTACTGCCTTTTAATGGTGAACACATTTTAAATCGGAATTTTGAAACATTAATAAATTGAATATGTTAAGATAAACTTAATATTTTAAATTTAATCATAATAATTGTGTTCGGGTGAATTTTTTATATTTATCTGAAACATTTCATTTTTTAATTAATAGATAAAGATAGTGAATTTTAGTTCAAAAATTCTTTTTCATATTATTTTATTTTTAAGATTAAATAATAATTTTAGTTGGTTTTGAAGTTTAATTGGATATTGTTTTTATTAATTAATAAAATATATATAATTATGATCAATTTCACTTAGCAATTTATTATAAAAACATAACAATCTTTCAGATGTTTTTACTTTAAAAACCCACATTATCGTCTCATCTACAAGATGGATTTTAAATTAATTTTTTCCACATATGTGATTGGAATTTGGGAATATTGTTTTCATACATGGAATCATAATAATTTATAACGTTGAATATTTTTAACTTTGTTTTTTATCAAAAATATTACTAAAATAATTAAAAGTAATTAAATTATTAAGGTCAAATTAAACTTAAAAAGGGATTAAACCTCATTCTTAAGAGCCCAAATGACATATACACTTGTCTAAAATCCATTTTATGGAACTATTTAGACCATATAATCCCTTGTATTTAATTTATTTCATTATTGGATCCACTTAAAACATGGAAAACGTGGGGATAATTCCTTTGTCAAAATATGACACGAGTGCCACTCCTCGACTATAAAAGGCCTCCACTTCTCCCCATTCCTCACACCTATCAAACCAATTTTGTTTGGCCATGATCTACCCAAATAGATTACCAAAATATCAACTCTCATCCTTGAATCCTCCCTTTTAGAATAAACCCATTCAAGTAATCCCTTTGGTATAAACCAAAAAGAGTTACCTGATTTTAAGGTAATGTTTTCCAATGATCTATTTTCTTTAATTTTCATCTCCACTCCCTATACTCATATTATTCCTTGATTAAATAAATAAAATATATCCAAAATATACCAATAATTTTTTATGTTATTATTTCTACCGATAAATACACACACCTCCATCTAATGGGTAACAAACATACTATTTTTTTTGAAAAACTACTGCCTCAAGAAATGATGATTGTTCATTTTTTCCTTTACCGCCTCTCATGGAGGAAATCATGATGGAAAATATATTTATATTTGATATATATGATATTTATAATGTTTTTATGCTTCTTTATATTTTAATTAAAACATTCATTTAAGCTTTCCATCTTGTGTAAATACGATAATTTCGTTTCAGGAAGTGTGGTCTACCGCCCCCTCAAAGAGATATGACTCATTCCATCCATACATGTACTATATTAGGGATGATTTTAATAATCCAATGTAACATATATAACATATATATGATACCATAATTATAATATATATATATATATAATTTAATATTCAATCTTTTAATACAAAAAAAATTAATGTAGCATTCATGTGTACGTATGACATACCGTCTCCATGAACAGTTCATTTCATTTCCTATCTCAAAACATCATAGATTATTATAAATATATATGCACAGAATACATAATACAATTAAGAAATGGTTTAAATTGTTTATATGATTAAATTATGATCTAATTAATTTTATATTCAAATAAAAAGTCAAAAAAAACTCGAGTATACTAGGAAAATAACACGTGAAATAGTGAAAATAATGAAAGAGTGTTAATAAACACGTAATAAAATATTATATGAAGATAAAATATGATATTTTGAACTTGATTATGGTTCTAGTATAAGTTAGTAACATATTTTAAACCACTATACTTTTTTATAAATACCACACACAAAAAAGTAGATTAAGGTATGGGATTTCATATCAATTTACATTCCACTGAGAGTTAATTATAGTAATGCTCATAGTTTATTTTATATGGTGAATATAATTACCTTGAAATTTTATTTCAGGAATCTATTTATTATCAGGATATTATAATATTTAATTAATTTTATTTCATAATGTTTATTATTATTTAAATGTTTCAAAGTGGTATGAGACACTATGGGATGTTTAAATATTATTCTCCTTAAGAAAGTTCTTAATGATTATCATTGAAATGTCACTTTTTTAGTGATTATTAACTTTATCATGAAACAAACACTTTATGGTAATAATTTTTCCATATTAATTTACTTGAATATCCATATTTACTTATTATGGATATTATTACTACCTAAACTGTATATAATTTTACATACGGTGTTTACTTTGACGGTTATTTGATTAACTGGGGAATAATTGATAAATTTATATCTTTCAATCAATACAGATATTTGATAAGAATTATTTATTATTATTTAAATTTATTATTATATATTAGGAATTATTTAGATTGGTATGAAATGGCTGGGGCTCGGTAATATATAGCCCCTCGATGCATCAATAGTCTCATGAGACGAAATAGTTGGCCAAAATAGATAGGTTTTTACCTGATAGCTAAACATTCTTATGTAATGTATTGATGGTACCAGTTCCATGTAACTGTGAAACATGAAATCCAATAATTAATAATTTACATAATTTATATTTAGTTATTATTCATCAATGAGATTTTGTGTTGATATATTCATGGATACATTTCATTCTCAGTTTATTGATTTAGATGGAATGAGTTTGAGTTTATTACCTTTCTATATAGATATTTCATTATCTAGTTATTTGAATGGAATGTGTTATCAGATCTTTAACATTCCATGTTAATTTATTCCTATTTATTCATTATTTATTACACTTTACTTACACATTCTAATCATTTGAGCTCAACTTTATTGTGTTTCTTTTCCCCAGGTTATGAAGAAGAAATATTTGAATAAGCATTCAAGGATTTAGTATATTTTATTTTATTATGTATATTGTTTGTATTTCCTAATACCCAATTTATTATCGGTATAATTTATGTAATATATATTTCCACAACTACTAAACTTAATGGTATTTTAGGATTTTTTTCCTTGTAAACATGCCAATGTAATAAAATAATGCACCGGCTCCTGGATTCCAGGGTCTAGGAATTACATCCCTCACCACCACCACCACCACCATCATATTATCATCACCATTATCATGAACATCCTGACCAACATCTTCAGCTTCAGTATCATCATCATCACTAGGAGTGTCAGGACATAGACCACCAATAGGGATGCCATTTCCATCACCCGATTCATTTTATAAAGAAAACATAATTTCCATACAAGAATCAGTATCCATAGCATCCTCTATAGTATGTGTTGTACATAAGTCTTTGACAAATTTTAGGAACATCTTGGTGACCATTTTACCTTTTTCATTCTTTTAAATAGTTATTTTTTGGACCCAGCTACTTTTGCATGAGCATTTTCAAGATTAGTGCTGCCAGATCTTTGAGAGCTGCTCAATGATGGCCAATAACTAGTGGGGATGAAGCTCTTATCTTCCCAACATTGGAATCTCCTTTACTACTCCTCACCTAATATCTATTGTAAATGATCATTTGGTATGAAACTATTATATTCTTTCTCATAGAGGGCCTCTATGGAACACTGTTAAAAATATAAATATGATATGAAATTATGAATTACATATCAAATGTTTTAATATAAATAATAAATCATTTAGTCTTTTCTTGTTTTTGTTCATTTAAAATGCTTCCAACTTTTTCCCACTTGCTAAAGACAAATAATTTTTCCCAAGAACATCCCATTCGATTCTTAGTGTTGCTAAATGAAAATGACTTTGATTACTATAAAACTAGATTATTGAATAATATGAAATTAGTAAGAAAAATAACTCATTATAAACAATATTTTATTGATCAAAACCCGAAAACATTTAAATTTTAATGAGAATTGATTACTTTAGTTGAGGTATATTCCAATTTGTCTTATTAAATTTTGTTCTGGGTTAGGTTTGATTTGTTCTTTAATTTTTTTTAATCATTTTCATTCATTTTGTATTAATTTTACTAGGTTTGAGTTATTTTGGTTTAAATAAACATTTTTAGGATGATTTAACACTTTTATATCCATTTTAATTAAATATGGATAAAATTTTCTTAGTTTATTTCAATATATACAATTTCAGCCTATTTTTGTTTCATCTCAAGTCAATATAATTCAATTCAATTTGATCTGGATTTCTATGGTTTAGTGTTGTGTGTGTTAGTTTAGTCCACTTCAATTAAATATAATTATATTTTATTAGAATAAATTTCATTTAGTTTGATCCACAATGAGTTTGAATTATATAGTTTGTTTCTGTTCAAGCCTCTTATTTTGAATATAGTTTCATCATGTTTAATATTTTTAGATCTATATTTATTTTTATTCCTTTTTATTAGTATGATTTCGTTCATTTACATTTATTCATTTTATTTTTATTCAATTCAACTAAATTTTGATTATTTAGTTTTAATCTATATAGTTTACATTATTTCACTGTCATTAAATTCACATGAATATTGTTTTAGTGAGTTTGGTCCTATTTGTGGCGGGATAATTTGTGTCCGATTGGTTTGACATTTTTTAGTTATGTTTGGGTCAATTAAATAGTTTCAATTTGGTTTGTGTGGGAATTATTATATTAGAAAAAATATAATTGAGTTGTTTATCTTTAATTTGGTTTTTTTACATTTAAATTGTTTAGGATCAATTTAGTTATTTTCAATATTATTTTGTTATGTTTGGTTTGGTTTGGTCCAACACATTTTAAGGTGGTTTTAATTATATAGTATTGGTTTAATTTTTATTATATAAGTTTTATTAGGTTTGATCAGGACTGATTCTATGTGGTTTTATTGGGTATTATTATAATAGGGACATGATGGTTAAGTTAGTTATATAAGTTTTGATTCTATTATATTCACATTGATTAAATATATTTAGTTCAAATAAATAAATATTTAGTTTCATTTATTTGTGTTAGTTCCTATTATAACTAAATTGGTCATAAAAAGTATGTGGTGACTCTCAATCACCTACATTGTAGTGCGCAAAAAGTGTACATGTACTTCATTGAATCCTTATTCCTTTTTGTCTCATTCTGATGAATCCAAAAAAACAATTATATACAATTAATAAGAACTATATTTTTGATAAAACTCTTTAAATTTTAAGAATACCTTAAACTGACTACTCTTATAATAAATGATAATTTATTGGTATTGTATTGTTGGAAAATCATTGAATATTTGTTCACACTCTAACATAGTTTCAAATCGAACCTTCTAACCAATATATAACTCATGATTATATGATCCCTACAATTACCCAAGTTTAATCAATCATGTCACCTTCATATCATGACCATCAAGAACGTTAAATTGATGATGTGATGAATATGTTAATTCATATCAATTAAATAATATTATAGATTTAAATATAACAAATTTTCTTACCCATATGTCTTCCCATGTATTCTCCCTATTTTTATTATTGATATTCCTCCATAAGACTAGTTGAACTGAAATTATATCACATAAATATAATTTGATAAAGTACCCATTAAACTTATACATTGTCTAGAATGTTTATCTATTATTTGTTTATCTTCATTATAATCTACCCTGATTTATGTTTAACAGTTTTAGAATTTACACATATGGGTGCACCCATGATTCTTATTGGAAGATCCCACTGAATAAGATAAAAAAGTAGAATTAATATATATTAAAAATAAAAAATGCTTTTATATAATTTGAAAAACTTATAAACATAAACTTGATCCCGGAAGATCATAAGGCTCTGATGGATTCTTGGGATATTATATATCAGTAGCATATAAAGGATTTGAATGTTCCCATGAATAATCTAAGTCTTCTTCATACTATATAAGGGAAGCCTAAAGAGAACAATCATCAGATGATGGACGAAGGGGAGTGTGAAATAGAAGATCTTTAGACACAGTAGGATAATGATTGAAGAGATGGGAATACATCATTAGATATGAAAATTGTATATGAGAAGTATATCCCAAACAATATGATGATGAATGTAATAGGTGGGAATATCCTTGGAGGCTCAAGTAGAGGACAAAAGATTGTGGTATATGGGATGATTTCTTATGTGTCTAGGTTTGAAATGGTATGATAGGTGCTATGTGTAGTTCTAGTAGCAACCCTTCCCGATAGTCTATGATACACTCCCCTACTAGAAGGCTAAGTAGAGTTCAAATATAGTTCAGATAAATGTCCCTAAAATAATTATTATAAATAATAAGAGCATGAAATTAAATGTAATGTAATAGAAAAATATTACATTTATTATACTCACTAAGGGAACCAATGGAGGCAACCCTAGGTCACATAGTCATCGATCATTAGGAAATAATATATTCCTTTAAATTTTATAAATACCTATCATAATATTTGTAATAATGAAATGTGAATTTTTTAAAAATAGTTTTTAAATATCATGCATAAAAATTAGAATTCAAACATTGTATAAACTATACCATAACATCCCCTTGTATATAACTGGTTTAAAATATTTTTAACAACATGGTGTAAAAAATTATTGAGATATTTTATAAACTTGTTTTAAAATACAATTTTAAATATGTTTACATAAGAATATGTTTTATAAAATGTAATTCAAAACCAACTTATACATGTTTAGAAAAATAGTTTTAAACCTAGTTTTTCTATTCAAAATAAATATAAATAAATGAAATGAAAATAAAATATTACAAAAATACAATTATAATCAAAAAAATATTAAATTAATTATAGTAGTACCAACCTAAGAAACCCATGTCAAGTTAAACTGAATTAAATGTCAACATATATTCTTTCTTATATATATATTACCCACTACTAATTCAGGTTCAACATCAATTCTCACAATTAGAAAATTTAAGTCATAAAATAATATATTTCGATCAACTCTAATGGTGATATAAATAGTGTCAATTTAATCTACACCATCAAAAATATATGTCTTGGTATTACTTTAAAAATGTCATCATAATTAGGTATCAGATGACCTTTCTTATAAAAAATTTGTTTTTACATTGATTCCAAAATACATGGTTCATCGATATCTAGGAATTGAGTAATGATAATAAATCGAAATCCAGAATCATCAATAAATTTACCATATCACATCATTGGATAAATACATTTTCATTTCATCAGAGTGACTCGACCATTAGGGAAGTAATCCAGTAACAATAATTTATTATCAACTCCATAATAAGACACATTTTAATATCGATTCTAATATATGATGCAATTTCATAAAACTATGTTGTTGTAGTTATGATAATTCCATCATGTTGTGTTCTCAAATTCACTTCCCTATTAGTTGTATCAAATTTATACACATCGATTATTAATGATTTGAATTCATGAACCAATTAATTGGGAACCAAATCCAATTATCTTAATTCTTGAGACAAAGAGTCAATTTGTAAACTCAATAACTGAAATATATTTGAATAATAAAATTAAATGAATATATATTTTAATTAAATTAAATTAATTGTCATACCTTTGATTTAAACCAAGTGAGAAACTCTTTTTTTAGGAAAAGTTTCTCTCTTTCTCGAAGGCAAATAATGATGAACTCTACTTATAATTTTTTTCCCTACATAAATTTATGATAAAATTTCATAGTATATATGAAATTAAATAGTACAAAT
This sequence comes from Viscum album, assembly GCA_963277665.1. Taxonomy (NCBI): domain Eukaryota; kingdom Viridiplantae; phylum Streptophyta; class Magnoliopsida; order Santalales; family Viscaceae; genus Viscum; species Viscum album. The sequence goes on along the minus strand of OY728132.1, from coordinate 369,143,261 downwards.
TTACATTTAAATATTAAAATTACTTAATTGGTATAGTCTTTGAACAAAACACAATTAAACAAGACTCTATGATGTACTATATACCACTCTTCAAGTAACAATGTAGCCAATATTTATACCCCATGAATTATTCTAGTTTGGGGAAGAGATAGAAAGGGGACACAATTTCCATATACTACTCATCTTTATTTCATGTTGGCCAGTTACATCATGTACTCACAATAGACAAATACATTGAACAAAAATCCATACATTCTTGATCCAAATAACCTCTCAAAATGAAACCTTCAAGATGATTCTTGTTATGGATATAATACTTCATTGTGAACATATTTAATTTAGTAGGATACATCCACTGAAAAGAAACAGGTCCCCCAATAAGAGTTTCATTTGGAATGTGGATGGTTAGATGAAGATATCAAGTGAAAAATGATAAAGTATTTTCTCCAACTCACCTAAAATTAATGGTGGCTCTTCCATACTTTTTATTAAAAAAACTTATTTAATAATTTAGTACAATGGTTTCTATAAAAATGACATAATCAAATCACCATCACACTTAAATTTTTTTATTTTAAATACTGTATTGATATCCAAATCAATTCCTGAAGAAGGATGAGATAGTCATTAATTTTTAGGGATTTTAGTTTCAACTCACTTCTATTTAATCATTTAGATTTATTTCCTGAATAGAAATAAAGAACCTTGATATTCTCCAATACTTATAGATATTTTTTTCTCTAAAGGTTTCATCACATAAGAAGCACATGTAACTTTACATTTATTTTCACTAATACACACATGACGTAGTTATGGTCGAATAGCCCAATCTAACATGTCACTCCATGATTTTAAGTCATTTAATGATTATCCACTTAATTTTTAAATGAATATAAATTAAATGTTCTCATATAATGGTCTCAATGTGCATTACTTATAAAAAATGAAATAACAAATTTGTAGACTAATATGAACACTCAAAAAACATAATTTTCTTTTTATAAGTGTAATTTAATTTAGTGTCAATATTATTCCTCTCGTTATATTTCACTTGAAATTCACTTAATGAAAAACTGACATCATTCAATTCATTATGAACACAAATTCCGGACATGTATTGAGGTTTATTTTTGTTGTCAACAATATTATCAAACATATGTTGATTATTCTTGTATAAATTATCCAATGGAAATAATCATAGAGGCCACATAAAATAAAAACTAAAATTATATTTATGTATTATAGATTTTTTATTCTTCCTAAAAATAAGACATGAAAGTTTTCCCTTAATGATCCAACCAGAAATCATTTCATAAGAAATGAAATCATTTATAGACCATTGAAGGGTATCCCACATATGAAATATATTTTTTGAAGATGCATTGAATGTGTGAAACCTACATCACAATGTTTCTTGAACTATTTTGTTATAGATTATAAGTAGAAATATATATCATTAATATGTTTAGAAGGTCTAGATATTAGTATACTCAAAAATGAGAATGATTTTTTCGTTAACATCCATACTGATAGACTATAAATGTTAAAAAAATGTCTTTGTTCTGTGATAAGTAAGCATCTGAGCAAACAGATTAACACCATCATAGGAAAGACACAAAACAAAATTTCACTCCTCATCTACTGAAGCTGGATGTTGGGTATCAAATTTCCACCATGCTAATCCATATGTTGGATGAACCAAATCCTTATTATCTTTAATCCTCTCATCATCACTCTGTCACATATTTATTAATATTCTAGTAGATATGAAATTATTTTCCTAATTACGAATCAATAAAAAGTGCCACATGACTTTTTGTGGCACATGAGATGATTTTCCATTTGTATTTGGATTTATTCAAGATATACCACATTATTTATTGTCATTTTGGTATGTTTTTTACTTTAGTAATAAAATGAAATCTTTTAGTAGAGCATGAATTTTATTAATAGAAAATATAAATTGGTTAATTAACTTCCATTCTATATAGTTATTTGATGAAATATGTAAATTATCAAGTAGTAACTCCTTAAAAAAATTTATGAATATAATCAATGGTGGTATTAAAAATTCCATTCATGGTTTTTCTATGATATATCCACATAAAAATTTATATAATTTTTTTATTTTAGTACATTCTCAATATACTGGAGTCCTGAAATCATCCATCGATTTTTTTCACTCTATTAACATTATTTTATTACTATTTCCTCATGTTTATTGATATCATAATCTTCTTTAATTGACATAATATATTTATAATGACTAAAGACAAATGGAAACTGATCAAATATCAATGTTTTCATACCACCTCTTTCCTTTCATTCATGAACAATAGAATATTTTCTCATCTATCTATTGTGATACCAAACATAATAGTTTGTTTGAAATAAAACTTTTTGTATATGGTAACTAACTTTTTCCTGACATAACCGAGGTCTCTCAACAAAATTATAACACAAAAAAATGTATAAGACCACTATTTGAATCATTTTTAAATGAAAAATCTAAAAAAAATTAATATTATTTTGAAACTCGATAGAGATCTAATCAGTATGATACATTCAACTTCAATCCATTCTATCACATAAAAAATGTTAAATTAATATCAACATAGTAAACAATAATTAAAAAATTCATTGAAGCCAATATTTAAGTCAAATTCATCAAATGATACTAGTAGCTAGCCAAATAGAAAATATGATAAATATCATATTCTATAACTGATCCATATAGGTAATGAACCAATAAAAGTACATGATATGTAATGAAAAAAAACTATTACATAATCCAATTAAATACATATGGATTTAATATTTTTTAAAATAGATGAATTCCTTGTTTTTAATATGACATAAATCCAATAGAATACACAAGTATTTACCATAGAAATAATTTACTCAAGAATAAAAGCAATATCTCACACAACATCAAAACTCTTGACTTTGAAAAATATATTTTTATTAGGGAAACATTCATAATAGAATCAAGACATGATTTTGTATCACATGTCTGCAGATCATTTTCTGTACGATATTACAAATACTAATTTTAATATTGAATGAAGCAAACCATACTAGCAGGTATCCAAAAACTGAATAGAAGATGTCATATACAATACTCAATGCATACTAGTAACAACCCAAATAAAATATAATACATGGAATATGAAATAACTAATACATAATATTTTATTATTGTTATTTATGATTTTTTATATTTCAATTATGAATATAAAACAATTAAATGAATAATTTCATAAAAATTCAATACATTAAAAAAAAAATACAACAATTAATTACATAATCAATCAATATATATTAGACAAAAAATATTCTATTGAATTTATGTATGTTTATAGAATACCCCAATTGAAAAAGCATATATATCTACTACCATCACATTTATTATTCAATTATATAAAAAATAATTTAAATGAACCTTTTTTCAAATAATTTTTTCAATAATCATGAATTAATAGGATTTTTATTAGGTTTTGATATGTAGATAAAAATGAAAATGATGTTTGATGGAAAATATGATGGATTTGGAATACATTAATTTGATGTTGAAGAATTAAAGAACCAAAAAATCAAATAATGAGAGGTGATATCTATGGGAGAAGAGAGGGGAGGTCATTTCTCATGTTAGGGGGATTTGAGATGATGGGTGGAGAAGTGATGAGGGAAGGATGCGGATCTCATGTTAAGACCCTATACCAATAGTTTTTTAAAACCCATTGGTATTGGATTTTGTATATGAACAATTTTTAAAAACTATTGGTATAAGATTCTCTACAACAATGGTTTTTATAAGCCATTGGTATAAGCTGTTGGAAATTTCTCTATACTAATGGTTATATAAAATCATTATAATAGAGGCATGTGCATTGCCTTAATTTCTAGTAGTGATCAAAATAATGACATGGGATGGAATGATAACAATGAAGTTGAAAACCTAGAAAACATCATGAATGTATCAATACCTCTGAGGAATAACTATCTAATAGTTTATGATTCTAACTCTCTACCAAATCTCAAAGGGCACAACAACCCTAGGTGACAGCTTACATTGTCACAGCAACTATCAATGAATCAATCTTAGTGAGACACGCAAGAAGACCTTATTCCCACCAAAAAATAAAATGATATCGATGCTGATAAATATAATAAATCTTCCTAGACTAAGCTATATCCATACATTTCCTAATCATCTATACCTTATCTGATGTCCCCTAAATTACATGAGGTTCTACTAGCACTACCTCCCCTTCCTCCAACCAGTATAGAGGCGATCGACACAGTCTTATATTCAGGGCCCTATAATGAGGAATATTTATAGTATCTTAGATACTATTATTATAATAAAACCTAAAAAAGAGGTAAATGTTTCCCCCAATAAACCCCAAAATCAAGGACACATGCATGGATTATGTCCCCTAAAATTGTATTGTATACTCAGATTGATCATCATTCTAAGGGAGGTATGTTGTACTCAAAATTACTTATGAACCCAAATACTTCTGCAACCTCTTACCAAGATATGAAGTGAACCAAATATACTTATATGATACCATTGTTCATGAAATACCATGAAGTAATATAATTAAACAAATATATATCCTCCCAAACTCATCCACTAAGAAGGTCCCCTAAATAGGCAGGAAGTGGGTGACATTTGTCTTGTGTCTATAATCACCCATACTATGTCACTTCCTAGAGATGATTTCAGTAACCATTTCATTAAATCCAAGATGAAATAACACCATTTCCACTTTCGAATGTGTAATGGTTGTAACATTCCTGCATGTCGTTGAGGTTCTATCTTCACCCGCTGATAGCTCGTACCCTGAGTAACAAAACAAGAAATTTGTTTCTTCATTCCTAACCACTAATAATATCTCTATAATTCACTATATATATTGGTATATATGAGATACACAACATATTTTGTGGAATAATATTATCACAAAAATTAATCCTTCATTTCTGTAGGAACCCAAATGCGCCCATGAATGTGAAAGACCTCGTCCACATTGACAACTCAACCATGCAATGGTTTCTCACATGCAACACTTTCCCTGAGAACCAAACCTTTAGGATCAAATAGTTTTTCCATTATCACTAAATCCAGAAGTAATGAGGTCCTAGATATATATATATATATAAGGAAAGGATTCATGTGAATCTCTTGAACATCTAGATGCATCTCCAAAAGAAGATCCATCAACTTCCACTCACTACTAGCCTCATGAATAACTATTGTGTTAGGTTTTCATGTCAAATCATTATAAACTACATTTTATTTCTTAGGAGTATAGGAAATATAGAAATTGAAATAATGAAGGTATTCAACCTATATATATTTTCAAATATTTGAGTAACATTGATTGAATATATATTTGATTTATTTTGTGATCCATGTATTCAATGAACCGTTCCCCCAAAAAGTAATGCCACCAACAATGAAAGGCATGAACTACTACTACTAGATCGAGACCATACATCAGTTCATTAGACATTTGAGGACTAAAATAAAAATACCCATACATAATGACTCACTCCACTTACATCAAATCTACACCCAGTCAAACAAGTAATTCACCCTAATAGACTTCATAGCTTCTTCCCGGCTTTAATAGAATTCAGATCAGTGTTGAGTGCAACATACCTTTCAAAACCAAAAAGGACTTATCACAATATTTAGACCATATTAATTTGATTCCTTTCTTGGTAAAACCTATTAGAGGTACCTCAAGGAGTGTTAAATTCTAGATAAAATTCCCATAGTATCCATCTTTCCCTAAGAAACTATGAATTTCAAAAACGTTCATGGGATGTTACCTAGAATCCACAACACTTACCATTTATGGGTCAACAGATACCCGAACCTATGATATGATTTTACTCAAGAAGTGAAAATTATAAATCTATAAGTGAATTTTTTTTAGCTTATCATATACATGGTTCCCTCTTACTGTACTTAATATGTTGTAAACATGTTTGACATGATCATGTCATGTTTGAGAATACACTATGTTATAATCCATAAAAACTACCAAAAAACCATCTAGATATTGTTGTAAAACCCAATTCATCATGTCTATAAAGACTAATGGAGTGTTCATGAATCTGAACAACATTTAAAAATTCATGTATATCATATATCTTCTTCTAATGACTATACATAGTATATATATGGGTCTAAACATTAAATGATGATAAATCAATCTCAAATCAATCTCTAAGAAGACCATAGATCCTCAAATCTAGTAGAAGAGATTATATATTTGAGAATATGAGTAACATTTTTTAACAGTTAGTTGGTACAAATATTGGATATCCACACATAACCTAATGGTCTAATTAGTCTTTTTGGTTGAAAGTACGAGTGAATCCGAAGGTGATGTAATAGGTCATATAAACCCTTTTGATTCAATGTCCTCCAAATGATTCTTTAGTTCCTGAACCATAGTAGGTAACATCATATTTGGAGGAATAGATACCAATACATCTACTAGAAAATATTTATAGTAAAATCTACCTCTATCTTAAGAGGAAGTCTAGAATTGTTTTTAGGGAATACATCCATGAAATAATCAACCATTGGTGGGAAATCTTTCAGATGTACTCCTTGCTCATTTAAGAAAATACAACAAATCTAGGCTAACACTTCACCATTACCTTGATTCTCTGGTCTAAATCAAGTATCTTATACATACTGCACCCCCTTTTAAACATATATATCATCCTGTGGGGATATAAAATATACCCTCTAATGATAACAACCAATAAGGACATGATACAGTACTAACCATTCCATATTTAGAATGATGTCAAAGCCCATCATCTTGATGATGAAGAGGTTACAAATAATATGATAATAAATAATCTCAAGGGGAAAATCCTTGAATCAGTGTACACTTCCGGATCAGATTCCCAGTAGAGTGTCAAGAGTCATCACTCTATAGAAATACACAATCTTGAGACAAAATATTTCCGCGATAGGCATATATTTGAAATACACTGAAGCTCCTATATCAAATGAAAAATATTCTAAAGTCGAGGCCACCAAAATCATACCTTGAATTGTAGATAGTTAAAAACTTTGATCTTATGGTGTCTGATGTACTGCATACATCTCCCCTGATTCATGAACTTGAGCTATAAATTGACTACCATATGTAATTCCACTCTAATAGAACTATATATCTATAGTTTTGATTCATTAATACTATCTACCTTCATGAACTGTATAGCTAGTGGTTGTCTAGATTCCTGTCTAGAATAGGGCTATAGACCCCTCTCCTAAGCCTGGAGTTGGTGAAGATCCTCTCTCACTGGTCATCAATGGATGGGTCCAAAAAACCACTAAATATGACCCATTCATACACAAGATTAGCGCTCAACAAGGATTCTACTACAATAGTGCTTCATGTTTCCTAACCTCTCACATCAGTGGCATACCACATAGCTACCTGTTTGGTTAATCTAACTGCCACTACCCTAGTGTGAAAAACCAAGGTGACGCTTCCAACCATTGGTTGAAACGCTTCCCTAACTAGTTATTGAACTACCTTGGACCAAACATTTAGCTTCAAACATGTTTTACTCAGATATGAGGTCCTGATTAACTATTTATAAAATAATAGTCATTTGGAATACATTTACCTATGATCAAATGAAAAAACCGATTCTATCCTCAAATCACCTAGCTTCAGATAGATCTTCACCAAGGAGAATAGGAACAAAAAAAGATCTCTCTAAAACGAGCTATGTAGTCCATAAAAGCAATGGTCCCTACACCATGTGTATAAAATATCTATCTCAGTCAGCTATCAATGTCCATGGAAGGAAAAAATCATAGAATATAATTTGTAAATTACATAAAATTATAAACCAATACTAATTTATCTAGATCAAAATATCCCACCACCTTTTGTAAGAACCTCTAATAATGTGTGTTGTGAGATACATTCTCCCATCCGAAAGTGTCTCTAGAAGCTTAATGATATAAAGAATATCCTCTATCCATGACTCAGTTTTTTAGGGGCCTCAATCCTCTAGAAAGGTAGGTGGGTGTTTCTATGGGAACTCTCAAGTCAATTCTAAGATAGTTGGTGTAGGGTGTGGAGCAAAATATAGGGTTTTCACTTACTATAGGAAACAATATCGAAGCTGGGAATCCATTATGATACTAGTAATAACTAGAGGTTCCAAATGTGTCACTACTGGAGGTACCATAGGTGGATCATGTCCCATCACATCCGGATCCTGGTAATTTCCACCATCTTGGTGTTCGACCCATGATCATCATAGAGGAATATTTCTAAAAAATACAAGAAGATTCCTCAAAACAATATTATATAATTTAAAACATCACTCAGATGTATAAAAGACACTCCCACAGCCCACTAATAAGGTCAATTCAAGGTCAAGGTTCCATGTCTCATAGTGGAAGTTCCTATATATATAGTTTCAATTCCATGTTATAGGGGAAAATAACCTTTAAGTCGCAATTGGAATCCTAATTTAATTTAAAACAATTACATTAACATTAGAAGTTTAATTAGGTGTATTAATACTTATATAAATACCATGGATCTGTTAGACAAGCTACAATTCACAGGCAATAAATAACCAAACTTTATATGCTACAACTGACACTTAAATAAAAAAAGACTTTTAAATCTAGTCTCAGAATGTAACCAGTCAATCTATAATGGATCAATTATATGGACCACCAATTACAATTTATAGATGAAAAAACATTATAAATTACAATTGGAATCTATATAATCACAAAAAATTTTATATTGAATAACATAGGCTATAAAACGATAATCAGGTATAGATTGGACAATTAAGGTTCCACCATCAATCCATATGGGTAAAATTCTATTTAGGATTATATAGAAAATTTAAGTAACCAATCCTAATTCCTTTAAAAAAAATTAGTATAATTTCAAATACTACAATAAAATCATGTATGATATACAACATGAAATGCACATAATAGAAAAAAAATTGAATGAAAAGTTATTTACATATAAAGACATAGGTGCTTATAACGATGGAAGATTAATGATTCCTTTCCATACCATGCTAAAGGTAATAGAAAATTCATACTAGTAACATATACTATAAATCATTCGCAACACCACACAATGAATAAAAATACAATTGTAATAGAAAAATACCTGAAACAACAAGTCCCATCCATGGAAACATGGATTTCTCCTATACTTGGCTTAATTACTCATAGTCACAGTAAAATTATCAAATTCTAAAATGTCCTAATATCCATTATACTAATCCAAAATATTAAGTCTAAAGAAAAGAAAACTCTAAAACCACTTTTTGATGTCTCAAGCCTGGTCCACTATTATGTGACCTGGCCTAGTGGCCACATAGCATCAAGTGTCCTCCCCATATGGTAGAGGTTTTTGACTAGCTGTGAGGGTATATGATGGCATGAATGAGAGACTATACTCCCATTATTAGAGTTTATCATAGTAATGAAATAATAAATAATATGCAGAAACTATAACAATAGTACGCAATAGAAATAAATTAATAAGGTAGTAGAATAGATAAACACCCAACAAGATAAATAAGTAACCAATATACTATACACAATATCCTATACAAATATGATGATTTCATGATTCCATAAAAAAAGAAATTAAACAAGAATAGGTAATAAGGAATACAATGTAATGACTCAGACTTTCTCTAGTATTATTTTTATAATATAATTAGAAAAATTCTAAGACTAGGAGCTGAGATGGTGTGAGATTCCAATGCCTGGTGTGCCCGATGATACGGTAAAAAACATATGTTTTTATTAAAGAGTGTGGTAGGTTTCTTATTCAAATGGGAATGAATTATAAAGTGGTTCCTAGATAAGAAATCCTAGGGCACCATTAGGTTTAGAGCAGAATAATTACCATAGGCGGGGCCTAACATCAACCGACTCAGTTTGACTGTTAAATTTAGAAATTATATGTAACAATTATGAAAATATTATAATTGAAACTGTTTTGTTTTATTTTCATTAAGGAAAATTTTCAGAAATCCATAGTTATCACCATAACCCTGGAAATTCTTCTAGGGCAAGGGGACGAAAACCTCTCTAAAAAATGACAACGAATACTGGCAGATCGAGGATCGATGATGACACAGAACTCCATTATTCATCAATGACTGATCCAACCGTGAGGTAGGATGTTGATCTATTTGTGATTTACACTTTTCGCATTCTTGATTTCTACGATGAACAAAGACTAATCCATGAAACGATTATCCCAAGGATAGAACATATTTTGTGGGAGGGAATATGTTGCGGGTTAGCTGGATAATATCTAATCATTTTCTAACCCAAATTCAATGGATTTTGGTCATTGGACAATAATTCTTATCCAATGACATTATACCTTTTCTATGTTCATTTATCCCTCCATTATGTAGATACATCACCATTGGAACCCTACGGTTCTTGGATCAACATTGGTGGGTGGTTCTGAGAATGATCGGACCCCCAGAGTGACGATAAGATAGGTCAAGCCCCAAGTACTGAAGATCACAACATGAGGGTTGTGAATATGGATTTGTTTCAAAAAATGTAGCACCAGAGAAATGGGGGTGACCCACCGAACTAGGGGCGCTAGCGATGCCTGGGGGCATATGATGGCAGCCGTGTACTGGTGTGGTATTCACCCTAGCTGCGACTGCAGGAGAAGGACACGAAGATCAGACCACATAGGTCTCACGGTAGTGAAAGCCATAGATGGTGACCAGGGGCCGTGATAGGAGGCTGTAGCGGTTTAAGAAAGGACGCAGCCCAATAGATCCACATGGGAGACAAGCCGCTGCAGGTGGCTGTAGCACTGACGGGTGACACGGTAGGAGGCTGCAACACTAATGGGTGACATGACAGGTGGCCATGACACTGTAATGGGACATGATAGGTGGTCAGGGTGCTAAGGGGTCCTAAAATGTGGAGGTCACGTGAAACACTGTCTGGCACCGCATTGACCCGGGGAGCCAGCTGGCCACGTGGTCGGGTGACTTCATTGACCAGAGGGACACGACAAGGTTGGCCGCACTCGATGGAGCGAAGTTAGCCCACATGACGCGAGCTGAGGTCCAGCGGCCCATCAGGCTACGCTCATCATGTCATCCACCAGACTGACTGGGTCAGGTCGGGTTATCCGAATGTGGTTGGGTCGGTTTGGCCAGACCAGGTCAGGTCAGACCGGACTACCCCAGAGCATTTTTACTAAATACGCCATATCTTTCAAACCATGTTTCTGTTTGACGATTAGTTTGGGGTGTTGGGACCCTTTATACGAGATGGTCCTTTTAAGATACTCTATGTGAGTTTCTATTGAAGTTGGATTATGACATAATGGTTTGAGGAGTAGGTTGTCTTAGAGAAAGAGTTCTATGTGTGGAATCATGTTTCTAGATATGACTATGTGATCTTAGTAACTATGTGACTTGGGGTCTGTATGACCCATTGAATATCTGTTTTCCATAAATGCCTTGTGCTCCATCAATGCTCAGTGTGCCATTGACACTCTATGTTCCATCGAATCCCAATGCACGATCACCGCTCCAAGGGCCATCGATGCTCTGTGCACCATTGATGCTCTGTGTTCCATCGATGCTCTGTATTCCATTAATACTTCATCCTCCATCTATGATCCATGATCCATCAACACATTAGTGTCATGTATATTGGGAGATCTGTGGACCAGAACTGAAAATCCTTCTCATTGTGCTTTAGACTTATACCTGTGTGAGCAGACCATATTGACCATACTTCACATATTTCCTTTGTGGCGTACTTAACGTGTTTACATTGTGGTTTACTTCATGTATTTTTTAGTGGTATTACCTTTGTGGTTTCAGGGTGTCCTACTAGGTATTTTTTTACTCACCCCTATATGGGATTTACCCGCACGTATCATGTTTTCTGCAGACAATCAACTCTTTGATAGAGTCCTTGGTGGACTAGGAATAGGTGGTGCCAAGAGTGATCATACATGTGAGGTGTGATCATATGACATCAGATAGATATCCTACACCTACCCTTGAGGTATGGTTTTTTGTTTATGAGTTTCAGGAACTCATGCATTCAATTTGGCAGAATTTTCTTTTGGTAGGCTTGTATTCTACCCATATTTACTGTTTAGTTTTCCTACTGTGGTACATTATTGTTGGTATCTTAGTTGTATGAATGATTTTTACATAGTTTTTTTTACATTTTATTATTTTCGGCTTGGAAATGTGTGCGTGTGTACAAGTAATTATGAAAATGACTCCCATTTGTGGGATATTACTACTTGGTTCTAGTCGCCTACCCATAGACTATCGGAGGTGGGATTGGGGTAGTCATGACATGTGCCCCTCTAGAACATGTCGTGACATAATATTATCAGAAGTAGGTTGATTATACATTAAAAAACCAAGATTTTGTGATATTAGTTTGGGGAAATCGGGTCATGTTTTTTGAGTTTGAATTTTAGACTAGGTACTCTAGTGATGGTGTGGTGGCTGATGTATCCATACATCAGGACTCCAAATTATACTTTTTGACTCAGTACATGAAAACATTAGTTTTATGAAAAATAGATGGAAGATGAATCATATAGGATTTTCAGTGTGTTCTCATGTCCTTCTTATGTCAGATCACCAGGTATACCCTATTGACCATGGTACATCTTGATCTATTTCAGGATGACTCCACACCAATAGCTAGATAGGATTCTGATGTGTGATGATGAGGATGATCCTCCTAGAGATGAAGCATTGCTATAGGGTCATGTTTTGGAGATAGAACCCCAAGGTGGTGTACCAGTGATACCACAACCTGAATAGCAGCAGTTACTACAAGCACTACCAGTAGAGGATGCACTTAAGATGAGTACATTGCATAAGTTCTAGAGGTAGTGATATCCCATGTTTAGGGGTGAGAAAGACCCACAAGTAGTTGATTATTGGCTAGAGGTGGTTACTCATGTCTTATACCTTGTGAGGAATCCTTCCAATTAGATAATAGTTCTTGTCGCGAGCCTTCTTTAGGGTAGAGAGGGGCGATAGTGGAGGTTAGAGATCCAAACGCATGACAAGACGTCTCTCTCATGGGAAGACTCTGAGTTACTTTTTATGGAAGAGTTATTTTTGGAAATGTTATGTTCATTGCATATATAGGAGCTCCTTCATCTGCAATAGGGTAAGTGTGCGACCTATTCTCTAGGGCCCATACCTATGAGCAGGGGCTACTACGGGAGATGATGGAATACATGATATCTATTAACATCCCTACATATGTTGGGGTAATGGATTGAGCCCTAAAAGTGATGAGATTTTTGGAGGAGTAGACGCCATCAGTGGGAGTTACCAGTAGGTACCATACAGCTGAGTCTTCAGTGGTGGGTAGCTGACAGTAGATGTAGGGACCCAAGTGAATCAAGCACTCCAAGGGATGACCCCAAGATATGAGGTTAGCAGTGCAGGGATTTTAGGGAAGAACAATTTAGCTAAAGGATAATATGTATTACACGTGCGGTGGTTGGGGACACATGGATCGAGATTGCCTGACTCGCCATGAATATTATTAGAAGATGGTGGAGGGGCTAACGAGGTAAAGGAGGAGGCAGGAGAAGGGTGTTCTTTAAGGTGTAAGAAATGGAAGAGGAGTAGGTAGAGAAGCAGGCGGTCAGCACCACCACCCCTAGGTGGTCCACCACGGGATCCGGGAGATGATGGACCAGGATGTGTCCATCTTCAGGAAATGGTGGCCTATGACCCCGGTGCTATAGATTTTATTTGAGGTATCATCTAGGTATTTTCCACTCTAGTTGTAGTTTTTATAGACACATGTGCCAATCACTCTTTCTATCCATAACCCTTGTTCGAGTCTCAAAGATCCTCGTAGTACTATTGACTCGAACCCTATACATAGAGACTATTATGGAGGGAGATTAGAAGATCAAACATTGGTTCCAATAGTTTTTCCTTACTCAGGGGGTGAGGGTTTTAGTTGGGATCTCTTGGTGGCAGCGTCGAGGACTTATGACGTCATTCTTGGTATGGATTTCTTATGCATAGTTCACGCCAAAATTGATTATTTTAGGCACATGGTTTTGTGTTTCTGCATAGATAAAACTAGGGTTTACTTTGTTGGTGAAAAATAAATTCATGCAGTGTAGTATAATCTTATTCATAGGAGGGTGTAGGAGATTACACATTAGTTGGCTGGCCTGACCCTTAGAATAATAGATGAGACAAGTCCTCAGTTTCCTGTATTGGTGTTGGAGTATGAGGACATATTTATTAAGGATGTCCTTGGATTACCTCCCTATAGGGAGGTAGACTGCTGTATTGATCTGTACCCTGGGACTAAACTGATATATACACCTTCATATAGGGTGGCTAATACGGTGCTTCGTGAGTTAAGGGTACATCTAGAGGAATTGCAGAGCAGGGCTTCATGAGACCTAGTGTTTCACCTTGGGTGGCCCCAGTTTTGTTGTACAAGAAGGTAGATGAGAGCTTGATATTATGTGTGGACTTCTGGTGCATGAACCCAGTTACCATGAAGAATAAGTATCCACTACTGAGAACCCAGTTACCATGAAGAATAAGTATCCACTACTAAGGACTAAAGACATATTTGATCAGCTAAAGGAAGTGAGATGGTTCTCGAAGATAGACCTCAGATCTAGCTATCCCTAGCTTCTTGTATGGGATGTGGACATCCCAAATACAACTTTTAGATGTCAGTTCTGGTAGTACGAGTAATTTTTGATGTCAGTGGGCATGATGAACACCCCAATAGTGTTCATGGGACTCATGAATAGGTTCTTCTAGCCCTACATAGACCAGTTCATTAGGGTATTCATTGATGACATCTTGGTGTACTCGACGTCTAGGGAGGAGCACGGCATACACGTAAGGATGGTCCTCGACACATTTTTATAGAATAGTATTTATGGTATTCTCTTAAAGTGTTAGTTCTAGATACAGGATGAACACTTTCTAGGACATGTCATTTCTGAGGATGGAGTTGTAGTAGATTTGGAAAATATTGACGTTGTGCTTTCTTGGGAACCACCCAAGAGTGTTGATGTGGTGTGGATTTTCATGGGACTGGATGGGTACTATTAGATGTTTGTACCTAAATATTCTAAAGAAGAATCACCATTGACTTTCTATAAATATAAGGGGTAGCCTTTCTTGTGGATAGAGAAGTGACAACTCGGATTTCAAGTGCTGAGGAAAATATTGATGATTGAACCCATATTGAGATTACCGGAGGAGGGTGTTGAGTACGTGGTCTTCCATGATTCATCAGGGACCGAGCTTGGTTGTGTCCTGATGCAGGGTCCAGATGTGATTACCTATGGTTAATTCTAGTTTAGGAAGCATGAGAAGTACTATGTGACCCGTGATCTTGAGAAAGCAGTGGTAGTCTTCGCATGGAATATGTAGAGACACTACCTGATGGGCGAGCAGTTTACCGTTTACTCCGACCACAATAGTCACAAATATATCATCTCTTAGATGGATCTGAACTTGAGATAGAGATGATGGATAGAGTTTCTCCAAGACTATGACATTGAGATTTCTTATACTCCTGGGAAGGGGAAAATGGTGGCAGACAATCTTGGAAGGAGGTCCAAATTGCAGTTTTTGAGTGAGGTTTTAGATCAGTTGGTCGAGTTACAAATATCTTTTGTGGATAAAGATGGATCAACATAACTCTAGTCGATGGTTACATCCCACCACACTAATAGTGATTCAGAGATGCATAACTCATAGACACCTACTATGAGAAATTACATGATCATATGTCCATAGGGAATGCCCCAAATGGATATTAGATAGGTGGGGAGAATTTTATTCTCTTTAGAGGGTTCACAGTAGTTCCAGTGAAGTTGAGAGAGGAGGTCTTGAGAGAGTTCTATACTTCCCATTTTGTGGAACAACTAAGAGTTAAAAAGATTTATCAGGACCTTTGATGTCATTTTTGGTGGTCGGGGATGAAAAATGCGGTGGAATAGATCATTACTCGATGCCTCACTTTCCTGTAGGTAAAGGATGAGCACCAGGTTCCAGCAGGCTTTACCCATCAACTTGAGGTTCCAGAGTGGAAGTGGTATGGGATATCGAGGGACTTTGTGATAGTTTTACCACACACATACATGGGACACAATTCCATCTAGGTTATCATTGACTAACTCAATAAGTTATCCCACATCCTACTGATCTGTGAGTAGAGTTTAGTAGAGAGATTAAGAATCCTCTACAAGCAAGAGATAGTTCATCTTCACAGAGTTCCATCGAAGATAGTTTTAAAATTCTATCATCATTTCACATCCCAACTATGGAAAGGATTGTAGGAGGCTTTTAGGAATCAGTTGTGCATAATAATGGCATTTCATCCCCAAATGAATGGCCAGATGGAGATGACTATCCAAATTATTAAGGACATGATACGAGCTAGCATCCTAGACATTGGATGTAGTTTGGAGGATCACCTACCATTGGTGGAGTTTGCGTACAACAATATCTATCACTCCTCCATTAGTATGGAACCATATGAGGCCCTATATGGTTGACCTTGCAGGTCACCACTGTGCTAGACAGACCTAGAAGAGTCAGCACTCATGGGTCCAGAGATGGTATAAGCTACCACCAAGATGGTTCAGATCATCCAGGATTGGATGAGGACTTCACATAACTGGTAGAAATCATATTCTAATAATAGATGGAGGCCTATAGAGTTTGAGGTGGGAGGCCATGTGTTCCTTTGGGTCTCACCTCAATGTGGATTGCATAGATTTGTCCAGGGTGGTATATTATCTATGAGATACATCAACACTCATCAGTTTTTACGTACAGTTAGTGAGGTGGTGTAATGCATAGATCTACCCCCACAGTTTCACCTGGTGCATGATTTCTTCCATGTGTCTCAGATGAAGAGGTACATGCATGTTCAATCACACATCATCGACTAGGGAGTGTTGGACATTGACGATGGGGATTCTTTTTCAAAGTACTCAGTGGAGATTTAGGATCAACAAGAGTGGATCCTCCATGGGTGGTCGATTCCTTTACTGTGCATTTGGTGGAAGCATGAGAATATCATGGAGAAAAATTCGGAGTGAGTGGCTCAGATTCATTCTCAGTACCCTCATATTTTTATGAGTATCCCTTGTTTTGGATTTTAGGGATGTAAATCCCAAAGGTGGGGAGAATTTAAGGCATCATATTTTCAATGGTTTTATTTTTATAAATTAATTGGGAAAATTCTGAGACCATGCGTTGAAACATTTTGAGATTTAGAGGCCCAGTGTGGAAAAAATGATATCGTGAAAAATGTTATGCTTTTAATAAAGCGTGCAGGCAGTTTATTCTTTAAATGATAATTACTTCTAAATGGGTACCTAGATCAGAAATCCAAGGGCGCAGTTGCGTTCAAAGTAGCAACATTACCTTAGGAAGATCCTAACATAGATTAACATAGTTCTACTATGAAAGTTGTAAATTATAAATAACCGTCATTAAAATATTTTAATAAAGATATTTTATTTGATGATACATTGGTTTCTTTTAATTAAGGCATATTGATAGGATTAACAGGTTATTTCCATAACCCTAGAAATTCTTATGATGTAATGAGATGGAAACATCTCTGATGAACGATGATGAACGTTGTTGGATCAATGATCAATGATGACATGGAACTCTGTTCTTCTTCAGCGACTTATCCATCCTCATGGTAGGGTATTGATCCCTTTGTGATTTCATCTTTTCCCATTCTTCATTTCTACAATGAATGCCGAATAAATCATGAATATATTAGCCCGTAGATCAACTGTATGTTTTGGGAGGGAATACATTTGTCGGCTTGTAGGATGTTTCCTAATATGTTTCTAACCCAAATTCCCTAAACTTAGATCATTGACCAATAATTCTTTTCCAATGATGTTAAACCTTTACTACATGAATTCCTCTTTAAATTCAACACATTCTTCACTGTTAGAACCCTATGGTTCCCAGCTCAATGTTTCCTGGTGGTCCCAAGCTTGATTGGACCCCTAGAACTATAGAAAGCCAAATCAATTGCAAATCAGTGGAGACCAAGAACCAATGATCACGAATATGGCTCAATTTTGAAAAATGGAGCCTCAGAGCAATGTGGGCGACCCATGGAACCATGGCCACCAGTGGTGCCTAGTGGAACACGGCGACAACCACATGCTGGTGTAGGGAGGATATTGGTTTCCCTGATAGTGACCAAGAGAGTAGGTGGTGATGACTAGACCATGTAGGGCCCATAATGATGGAAGTCACAGGTAGAGACCAGGGGATGTGATAGGAAGTCATGGTGGAACCAGTAAGGATTTTATCCAATGGGTACGTGCGGGAGAGGAGATGTGGTAGGAAGCTGTAGTGTTTATGGGGAACAAGAACACCAGGCTGACTGGGTGAAATTTGGTCTGGTTCTACTTTTAACGGGGTAACAAGCTGGCCATAAAGTCAAGTGATCGCGTAAACCAGAGGGGCATGGACAAGTTAGGTCATTTCCAGTGGTGTGAAGCGAGCCCTTGAAATGCAGGCTAGGATGGAGAAATGGGGCACTCCGTCGACCCAACGGGCCACAATCCAGCTGTGCATCAGGTCGGGCTAGTTTGGGTGATCCGATACTAACTAGATCAGGTCGGTTCAGCTAAACCAGGTTGGGTCATGTCGGTCAGATTGGGTCATGTTGGGCCAGACCAGACCATCCCCTTTTTACTAATTTGGCCATATCTTCCAATCCAAGTGTCTATTTGATGGTCAATTTGTGGTTTTGTGCCACCTATGATGAGACACTTTTTTTAGATACTCTAACTGAGTTTTTTTTGGAAGTTTTTTTTATGTAATAATGGACTGAGGAGTTTATTTTCTTGGAATAAGCGCACTATGAGTTGATTCATGTGGTTGGCTATGACTATGTGATCTTGGTGACTACGTAACTTAGGGGTTGTATGAACCATTGATGATCCAAGTACCATCGATTCCCTATGCTCTATCGATTCTCTATGCACCATTGATACTTAATGCACTACTGATGCCTAGGGCACTATTGACTCCCCAAGATCCGCAACCACTCTGGGTGCTAGAGATGCTCCATGCACCACTAAGGCTTCATGAAACATCAATGCTTCATGTGCCATCAACACTCCATGTGCCATTGATGCTCCATTATGCATTAATGGTCTATGTACCGTCGAAATTTCTATCTTCATGAAGATTGGGAGACCTATGGACTAAGACTGGAAATCCTTCTCTCCATGATTTATAATTATTCCTCTTTTAGTTGAATGTTTTGACCATAATAAGTGTGTTTACTTTTTGGTGTAATTCATGTGATTCCTTTGTGGTGTACATCGTGTATTTCTTACTGTTATTACCTTTTTGGTTTCAAGGTGTCCTATTGAGTATTGTTTTACTCACTCCTGCATGGGATTTTCCTGCACGTGTTGTGTCATACGCAGAGGATTGATGCATTGATGGAGTCCTAAGTGGGCCAGGACTAGGTGGTGCCTAGCATGACTAAACAAGTGAGGTGTTCTCATATAGCTTCAGACAGCTGTTCTACACCTACAATTTAGGTAGTTCTATATATGAGATTCAAGAAATTGTGCATTTACTTTGGAAAATGTTTTTTGGGGGGCTTGTATTCTAGCTCTATTCACCTTCCAATATTCTTACTTTATTACTATGTTGTTGGTATCATAGTGGTATGCATGATTGTTTACTTGCAGGTTTTTTAGATTTCTATATTTTGGGCTTGGAGATGTGTGTGTCTGTACAGGTACTTAGGAAAATGATTACCATTTGTGGGATATTTCTACTTGGTGCTAGTCTCCAGCCACTCGCCTATCGGAGGCGAAATAGGGGTAGTCACGACATGGGCCCCTTTGGGATGTGTCATGACATTAAAAAATACATGAAATACAAAAATATAAAAATGGAAGAGAACTATATCCAAGATCATTCTGTGCATGTGGCTCAGTCATCTACTACAAATCTTCATCATAAAACATAAGTTAGGGATCTATAGAGAGGACCATGCCTTTATCCTTACCTGAATCCTTGTAGTATTTCTGGGTACCGATTAGTGGTGTGAATAGGTTTTGAGTAAAACTCAATAGGCCACCACCAATGGCATCTAATATAATCTAGCTAGTGAATATAAAATAAAATAGTACATATTTATAATAAATATGAAACAAAAAATTTAAATAAACCATTTTGTGCTCATGCTCATCATGGGATACATGGATGACCATACCGGCTTCTGCCTAAGATGGCATGTCTCTAAAAATGATTCATCATATATATATATATAATAATTACTAATCCAGACTTGAGGCATACAACCAATATATCAATGTATAATATCATAAGTATAAAATCCATAACAACAAAGGGTCATGCAAACTCATCACTATCATGGGTGATGTTGGAAATATGGGGATAAATGAAATCCATGGGTGTACCCTTGAAATTTAACTCCTATTATAATATTATTTATGACCCCTATAAAACATTCCCATGAAGCCTTGGGATATACATTATTATAGTATAAAGAGATAATCCAAGGCGGTCCCTCTCTTAAGACATAAAAAAAAAATCAAAGGAGACAATCCAATGAATTTTAATTTCTAGAGAAATAAATAGATAAGTCCACAAAATCATGTCTGGGTAGTCATAAATGTAAGATAAGTGCTGAGTCTAATAGTTGTTTTAACTCTTTATAAACACATCTATATAACGAGTGGCATATTCTAGGTAGTAAGGTAAAACCGATGTGTGGAATCCAAGACTTCCCAAATGAATGACCTCCTATAATAGTATATAATGGTCATAATAAGATACAAGCATACCCATAAGTTATCATGGTCCATGTGATAAATTTATACCATTTATGTAGCACAACATTATTCAATTAATTAACCCCTTATTTATGTATTTTAAGTATATAATGTAATTTGGTCACGTTTGTGAGGGTTTGGAGGAATTTTGTAATTACTTTAGAGATTTTTTGTAGGTTCATCATTTGAGAATGATTAATAGAAACTATGAAACACTGTCAAGAAACTATGAAAATTAATATAGTGGGATATGGGTAGGCACACTGTTTGAAAAAACTATGAATACACCAAGGATTAAACATGAAAATAATAATAGAGGGATTCTCCATGGTTGGTGCATAATTTTTATAACTATGACATCCAACCATGTAGATGGTCTTTTTGATGTAGTGGATGGTGCATGGTTTGCACATGATTTTCCTAACCATGTACCTAAACTGTGCATGGATAGAAATTAGATCATAAAATTGTGGATCTAATTTATATTTTTTCATTAATAACCCCTTTTTTCCACTATTATCAACCTATCTCATTTTTTTTCATCCTAAAGTATGTGGAGACCCTTATCTTTGATCTTTGAGTGATCTATTGGTAAATCTTGGTACATTGAAAAGGATATTACTTGGAAAGTCCTCATTCTATTTGTTTTTTTATTAGTTATCTTCTTCTTCCCTCTCTAAGAAGAATATATCCAATCTATTGGGGAAGAATCTAGGTTTTTTGATCCTAATCATGATGGTATATGGTTGTGTTGATGTTATCTAACCATATCTTATGTGGGTTTCGGGTGTTTCAACATAGATTTATTAAAGAATTTGTGTTGTTATTCATTTTCACCATTGTTTCTATGGTTTGTGGATTCACTCTTGACTCCTCTTATTAGAACCCAATGGATTGATTTCAAAATTATTTATTTTCATGAAATTGAATGTGAAATTATTGGTAAAATATTAATGGAAACCATATTTGGTGATAGTTTATGGAATAGCGAAAATTGGGTGTTTGGCGGAATGTGAAAGTTTTAACGTGATTTTAAAATTACAATTTTAAAATGGTTGTTTGGTTTTGATGAATGGAAAAGTATTTTTAATAAAAGGATTTTTTTATTGAAATGGATGGTAAAATATTGTGATGGAATGGTTATTGGATTAAATGGTTACACATGAATTGAATGGGATGGATAATGGTTGTGAAGTACCACCATCAAAGTGATGGAGTATGGAAATGAAGTTACACTATCAAAGGTAAAACCAAGCTTGTGTGTGTGTGTGCATGGTTGTGTTAAATGGAATGGGGATTTACAAATAAATTTGGAAAATTGTTAAATGACTTGATTGATTGTTTTCCTTGGAAGGTTTTTTGGTTGGAAAACAATTTTGAAGTGAAACTACTTGTCTTTGATATAAACTGTTAAATTTTTTTTAGATAAATTGTCTTACAAAAATGTAAAAACTTGTTCTATCCTAGTGGAATGAGTAGGGAAATCAGTTGGGAAAAACTACTGAGTTTTATTACTCACCCCTATATTAGGCACTTTGGTGTGTTTTTAGATATTTTTTATTGATACACATATGAATGAATGGTATCTTAGTTCTTTAGTGGTTCATCTAGATACCATGGTATGTATGGTGCAGTTGGATCTTGGAGAATGTTGGATGATTTGGAGTTTATATTTGGATTCTTTTATTTTTTTTGTGTTTTTATTAATCTTTGAACTTTGTAATGTTTTTTGGTTTTGTGGTTGTTATTGTTGTCAGTTTTATTTGGCCTTGAGTTGTATTACATTGTTCTCATGCACCATATAGTGGTTTTTGGGTTATGATATTATTGTTTTTATTGTATTACTTTCAAAAGGAAAATCATCCCCCAATTTTCTTGAAGAACCTAGAATTTATTTTCAAAATTTGGTGTCTTGGTGATGTTTCATAAGGCTAAGTATTATCCTACCACATTTCCATGCCAATGGGGAGGGGCGTGATGTTACAAATGGTATCAGTATTGGTTGGACCATCATTAATTTTAGGGAAAATGGAATTAGTTTTTTAGTCTTGGACTTGGAAAATTATTATTATTTATTTTTTGAGTTAGGATGGTAGAAGGAAATAGGATCACTGGGACTTGAAATGGTAATCACAAAAAGGCATAAATAACCTATTGATGCTAAATAAGAAGTTACCAAGGATTTGGGTACATAATGGTTTTGAGAAACTTATAGTAGTTATTACCTCATTATCATGGGTTTATCCAATGAGAATAGCATGGCATGAATTAACGGAAATGAATTACAAATATAAGTGAATATTTAATTTTGAGAAATTATTTAGGATTTGGTGTAAAATTGTTTCTTTTTTAAAAAGTGTTTAAAAGATTTCAAATGTGAGATTTTGAAAAGGCATGGAAGTGGTATTTTGAAAATGGTTAAATTTAAAAATGCATTGTGTAATTTTTAAAAATGGGTTGAAAGTGGAAAAATAATGAATTATAGAAATCCTTTTCATCAAATTTTTTATGTGGTAAATTAGAATTTCTAATCCTTCAGTTTCTAGAGAGTGATACTTATAGAATTTGTTTTGTTTTTATTAAATGATACCTAATAAGAATCATCTAAACCAACCTGATTAATATGGTGATAATATGGTTGAAACTGATCCATATGTGAACAAAATATGGGTTCATATTATGTCCATGTTCATCAGGCTATGGATAGAGGAAACAAGAATGAAAAACCAAGGAAAGTGTATCATTCTATTTTGTTCCAAAAGCAGAATCGACCCATATATGTTGGTGATTCGAAACTAGAGAAGGAAGAGGTGTGGCTGAATAGGATGAATCTAATATTCAATTTCTTAGGCACACTAGGTGAGATGAAAGTCAAGTTAGAAACATATATACTGGAGAATCTTTCACGCTAGTGGTGAGATTTAATAGTTTAGTCAATATTAGACCAAGGCATTGCATATGAGGATTTGGAATAATTGTTCAATACATAATTCTATCCTTATATTTTTAGGATTTCTATAATTATGGAATTTTTCATCTTGAAGTTGGAGATCCTATCATTGATAGAGTGAAAGATTAATTTTATGAATTTAGTCCACTTTTCACCCAAAGTTGTTACAAGTGCATCCATGAAAGCACACATTTTTGAATCGGTCCTGATGCTAGATATTATCTTAAATATTTTTATAATTTTTATAAAATATTATATAGATATTTTCAATAGAGGTAAGGTGGGAAAAAGAGACATATTAGGAGCTCTGGGTAAAAGGAACATGATGATACCTATGGGAAATGGTGGGAACTCCAATGCTGAAAATAAGAAGAAGAGGTACACCTAAAAGGTAGTGGAATGACTTAGAATCATAATAATGGATTAGGGAATCTTCCTCCTAAACCCAAATTTTTTTTGAGATATTTTAAATGTGGTTCAATGGATCACATGAAGTGAGATTTTATAGAATGATCATGAGAATGCAATAATTGTAACCATATGTTGAATCATTAACTCTAATGTTGCAGTTCTCTAAGTATAGGTGTTTAGGAAACATCTCATGTTTCTCAGATGTCATATGCTTAGATAGGATGAGGCAATAATAATACATATTATCAATAAATATGATCTATCCATGGTGATTCTAGTAATACCATTACTCCTCAGTAAGTGAAATCACAATAAATAAATAAAGAAAAAAGTGCATCGAGTATGTAGTTATATGGAGATGAGAAAGTTGTTGTGGATGATCAATTATGACCATCTATGGTGAGAGGTATGCTTATTTTTAATTCTACCCTTATGTAATATTTTTGGATATGGGTGTATCCCATTTGTTTATTTCTTTTCATCCTATTGATTTTCTACGATTAAATTTTGAGATGACACCTTTGATTTTGAATCTTCAAACTCCTTTGGTTCAAAGATAATGTAAAGACTTTATGTGAAAACAATCCTGTATAACTGTTTATGGAGTGAAATTAAGTAGGTAATTCTTTTTAATTCAGATGGATGTCTATGATATAATCCTGGGTATGGATTATTTGAAAATGTTCAAGGATCACATTGACTTTTATACCCAAATGGTTAGTTTTACAACAGATGATTGCATCAAACATCTCTTTAGAGGAGAAAGTAATGTAAAGGATATATCGGCCCAACTTTTTCTTACACTACTATTACATAAATTAGAATATAAACAAAATAATAGTATTACACATCAAGGATTCAAAGGTTTAGTGTCTTGGGAAAACTAGGACCATACATAACATTTACAACATAAACATAACCATTTATTTAATCCATTATTCTCCAGATTCTTATTGTCCCTTGAAATATATTCTTTACAAAAAATCACCTGAGGATATACATCAAAAAGGGCTGAGCTAAAATCCTCTTAAGAGGATAGATATGAATAATATAATAGTGGGTGACCACAATCATAACATAGGCAAAGGATCATGAACATGAGAGGAAGCATTGATAAAAGGCTTGAAATGTGGAAAATGCATAAAAATGAAACTTCATGTCTAGTGGAAAACTACCACACATAGTTGTGAAAAATGCTAGAATAATGTTCACACATCATTTATATTTAACTCATGAGATTCATCACTTTACCCAACGCATTGGAGTGCTGTATAATTATGGGCGCACCTGTCACATCATAACATTTACATTATCATTCATGAAACATAAAATATATTTCAAACTTAAACATAAAATAGACAATAGGAAGGAATTAATTTCACATCATAAAAAATACATTAATAAAAATTTATCTCCCAAAATAAATAGGGTATAACATTCCTGACATAGAACAATCAACGATGAGGAATTAAAAACAATCTATGAGAAGTAAAAAAGAGGGTGTTTATTTGAAAGAATAGTTCTTTTGGATGAAAAATGGGTTTGTCATAAACTCAATTAGAAAAAATTTATATAATAGAATAGGTAATTTGAAAATAAATAAATTATTCATAAGGAATATCTATACTGAAAATGGGTTGAAAGAGAGAAAACCCTAAGTATGAGATTTGGGTTCGAGAATTTCCCCTTACCTTGTATCCGAACGCTTTCTTAACTTTAATGTCCCATATAACCACATTATATTCAATAATTAATACGTATTGAAACATTTATATATTATTAATATACATTAAGGTTTTATTAACTTCATTTATGGGATTTTGGGTGAGTTATAGAGTTTAAATTCATTGTTTTGGAATGTTCATTTTTATAGTGTTCTTGAACTATTCACTTCAATTCATGAATGGAAGTTCATTTAAAACATGGATAATAATCCAGAATTTAATTATATGTTATTAATGATGTTAAATAACATTAAATTATCTTATAAATATATTTTTTATATACCATGAGATTGAATCATTATATAATAATTTAATGATGATCGTTTGGGTTAATACGGGCGGTTTTTCAACCACAATGAACTTGGTTGGTTTAATCATTTAGTAATATATACATAAGTAAGTTTCATAACATTAAATATGATAAAATAAATATAAAATAATATGGTTCAAAAATAAATATAGTTTCATGACCAGATCTGAAGGCGGTAAAGTAAAATGAAAACATGTCATTTTTAAAGGTGATAAATTAACACCTCGCGAACAACGTTTTCCATTCAAAAATAAATAAAGAAGAGGAAAAGGGGGTTGGATGATTTATTATCCCATTAGTATCATAAGATTAAAGTATATATAAGATACTAGAGTTACCATACCATGTGAATGATGATAGGTGGAAAGATATTAAGAAAAGAATATGATATTGAAAGGAAATTAAAGGAAAAGAGAGAGGGGAGTTACCTCTTGAATCCTCTGTAAGGCACCTTGGATATGTCTTTTGATGAGACCATAAGCTCTTGGACGTTGGGTAGAGACTATGGAAGATGTTTGGGTAGATTTTATACAAGTCTTGAAGCTTGCGAGGTGTGATGAAATGAGGGTGTGAAGGGTGATATTTATAGTGGAGGGGAGATGAGTTTTCTCAATATTATATTCATTAATTTATTATTTCTCCATAAGACAAGTAATAATGATGATTTTAGGACCAATAATATTAATAATATAATGTGTTTTCGAAACTATTGGGTTTATATCATTAGAAAATCGTACATTACCTTACAATTAATGTATTTAGTATATTTTGTAAATTATAGTAAGTCACTATTCATCCGAATTTCAAGTAATGCAGAAAAATCCCAAAAATTAACCATAACCATTTTTCAAGGTTTAGAATCCAAAACTGTACACCATTATTCAGAAATATTTTTCTAAATATGATTAATTTTATTTAAATTCATAATTTACTTGAAAAATACAAATTTTAAAATTAAAACTAATTTCATAATGCTTTCAAAAATTTCATAAGTTCGTATAAAATAATTATAAAACCAGAAGACATAGAATTGTAAATTTTTGAAAACATTTTAGGAAAATAATTTTTATTTTAAATTATTTAATTAATTATAATTAATTATTTATGAATTAATAAAATACCCATACTTTTACTAAGGTCAAATTATCATTTATTAGATGCCTAATTTTTATTTAATAATTCATAGGTAAGGTTACTATTATTTTGGACGATTTACTATTCATATGGGTAATATTACTATACATAAGGGTAGGTTACTATTAATAAGGGTATGTTACTATTCACCAAAAATTAAATTTTTCCTATCATACTCCAAACATCTTACTGATCGTAACCGCATATGTCAAATTTTTGAAATTCAAAACACAGAAGTGGACAAATTATATTTAATGGTCAAATAGTATTTAGTATCATGATATGTCATTATGCTTCCTAATGTGATTATACTATAATACATAATTATGAGAAGGTAATTCCATTGATAACATGTTGGGTCATTACATTCCCCCCCCCCTTATTAAATTTCTCCATTGAAATTTTGTTTTACTTAAAAATGTGAGGGTACTTATTCTTCATTACCTCCCCCAGTTCCCATGTTGCTTCTTCATACTTATGGTTCTGCTACAAAACAAAGACAGGGTGAGTTTTCTTCTTGCGTATAACTTTATCTCTCTAGTCTGTATTTTTTACAATGATCTCCTCATAAGAGAGATCATATTCCTGTTGTAGTACCTCTCAGTTCAGTATATGTGAGTGATCCAGTATGTACTTATTCAAGAGTGATAAATGAAACATGTCATGAATTGGATCCATATTTGGTGGATGTACAAGCTGATAGGACACAAATCCTATGTGGTCAAGGATCTCATAGGGGCCAATGTACATTGGGATTAACTTCCCTTTCATTACAAAATGCATGACTCTCTCCATGGTGATATTCAGTGGAATAATTTATCTCTAACGTCAAACTCCAAGTCCCTTCAATGGCTGTCAGCATAGCTCTTTTTCCAACATTGAGCAGCTATGATATGTTTTTTGACGACTTTAACCTTATTTACCATCTCCTGTATAAGATCAGGTCCAAGTAGATTTCTTTATCCAACATCATCCCAGTAGTTTGTAGTTCTAAATTGATTTGCATACAGAGCTTCATATTGAGCCATATGAATAGTTGAGTGGAAGCTATTGTGGTTTGAGAACTCAACCAATTGGGGATGCTAATCCAATACACATTTGAATTCTAGATATCAGGCTCTTAGAAGATCTTCAAGATTATGAATAGTCTTTTCAGATTTCCCATTAGTTTGGGGGTGACAGGTCGTGCTGAAATTTAATTCAGTACTCAAATCATGTTGAAGAATCCGCCAAAATTTAGATGTGTACCATGGATCATGATCAGAGACAATCGAGATTAGAACACCATGTAGTCTCTCCAATTCCTTAACATATTTCATTGCATGTTTTTCAAGTGAGAGATCTTCCCGAATAGTTATAAAATGGGCAGTTTTGGTGAATCGATCTACCACAAACCATATCACATTATTTCTCTTCGGCGTCTTCATGAGACACATGATAAAGTCCATAGTGACATTCTCCCATTTCCACATGGGTATGAGAAATTGTTTCATCACCCCTTTGGACTTTTATCACTCTTCTTTAACTTGCAGACATACCAATCACCTTGAGATATATTCCGTAATATCCTTGTTCATGTTATCCCACTAGAAGTGTTTTTAGAGATCATGGTACATCATGGTTCTACCAGGATGGATAGAGAATTTTGAGTTATGTGCATTATCTAATAGCTCTTTATTTATCCGGGGTGACTAAGGAACACAAATACACATTCCAATCTGAATCACACCATCATCATAGATATGAAACTCTTGAAACATCCCTTCATTTACTTCATTCATATTCTTTTGTATCTCCAAATCATCCCTTTCTGCCTCCTTAATCATCTCTTAGATTTATGGTTTCACACTCATTTCAGAAAACTAGGATGTATTCCCTTCCATTATTATTTCCAAATCCATCCTTTTCATATCCAAGAAGAAATGGTCGTTCTCAGTCTATATCATGGATTGAGTAGTAGGTTATTTTCTACTTAGTGCATCGACTAACTTGTTCGCCCTTCCATGATGATAGTGAATAAAGAAATAATAGTCCTATATTAGCTCTAACCATCTCCTTTGATGCATGTTTAGCTGCTTTTATGTGAATATATAATTTAGGATCTTGTTGTCGGTGTATATGTCACACTTTTCACTATAAAGGTAGTGCCACCATATTTTCATGGAAAAAATCATGGCTTCCAGGTCTAGATCATTTATCGGGTAGTTATGCTCATGGATATTCAACTTCCATGAGGAATAGGCTATCACAATATCATCTGGCATGAGTACAGAACCCAATCCTTTAATTGAATAATCAATGTATAATACAAAACAATCTCCACTCATGGGTTAATTGAGTACAAGTGTAGCGATCATCCTTATCTTTAGCTCCTTGAAGATTTCCTCACATTCATCTTTCTAGACTTACTTCACATCTTTCCTTGTTAACTTAGTTAACGAGCAAGAAAATTGTGAGAAATTATTCAAAAAACATTGTTACTACCTATATAATCCAAGAAAACTATGGATTTCTGTGACACTAGAGGGTCTGGGACATTCTTTAATCACATTTGTTTTTGAAGGGTCCAAAGAATTTCCCTCACTTGTGATCACATGTCCAAAGAACATGGATTGCTTAATCCAAAAGTCACACTTTTTGAACATGGATTACAATTTATCCTTCATTGATTTCACCAAAAAATGTATTATAAGTTTTTTATGTTACTTCTTGATCTTAGAGTACATGATAATATCATCGATAAAAACTACCACAATTTTTTCATGGTAATGTCTAGAGACTCTATTCATCAAATCCATGAATATTTCAAGGTTATTAGTAAGTCTGAAGGGCATCACTAGAAACTCATAGTTCCCATACATTGTACAAAATACAATCATCTGAATATCTTCCTTTTTCACTATTAACTGACGATATCAAGAATGAATATCCTCTTTTGAGAAGTATTGAGATCCTTTTAACGAATCGAACAAATCATCTATCCTTGGAAGAAGATACTTTTTCATTATGGTGATTTTATTGATTTCTTGATTATCGATACAGAACCGTATTGATCCATCCCTCTTCTTCAAGAAGTGCACTGGAATACCCCTAGGTGATGCACTAGGGTGTATGAACCCTTTGTCCAAATTCTCTTGTAGAAGCATCTTTAACTCCTACAGTTTGATAGGAGCCATCCTATTGGGGCACTTTGAGATAGGAGTAGCTCCATATATAAGTTCTATAGAGAACTCTACCTCACGGTCTGAGGGAAGTTCAGGTAACTGTTGGGGAAATACATCACCATATTCCCTCATGATGGGAATTTCCGTAAGGGTGGAACTCTCATTTGACTCATCATTTTGAGTGAGGTACGCATTATCACATGGAATCAACACCCACACCGTTGAAGGATTTTTCAAGGTAGATTCATGATCTTCCATCTATTGGTAGAAGAGCCTGGGATGGTTCACAATATGAAAAGATATTTTCTTTTCCCAACAATTGATATGTTCTCTATATAACGAGATCTAATCCATTCCCATTAGAGCATCAAATTTCACCAAGAGAAGTATTATAAGATTCACGAGAAAAATATTCCCACATATGCCAATAGGATAAGAGTCAAACACTTGGGTTGCAATGATTTTACAACTATGTGTTTCTACTGATATCTCAACTTCAAGGTTTTGGGGATTAAATTCTATAGTTTTAGAAAACATTAAATATATAAAGAATTGTATAAAACCAGAATCAAATAATAATTTTTCCATTCTTGAGTGAATACGAAGTGTACCTTTTATAAATTAACTATCTTGATCCACTTTTGTAGTAATTATGGCATAATCCATCCCTTGTTCCTTTTGAATTGGTGGCTTCTGATGCTGATTACCCTCGAGGACTTGAGGTTTAGTGCACTGGCTTGCATAGTTCCATTACTATCTACAGATGTAGCACCATACCATGGGTGGTTCTCTCCATTATTCCACAACATTCTTGTTGACCCCTCTGGAAGATTGTTGATTTCATGTCTATGATTGATGTTTTCATAATCACAAATCATCACATACCATTAATGCTTAATCTGGTTTGATTTCTCATAAACTTAATTACAATCTGTTAATGAATCTGTTATCATGTTTTTGTCTATGCTTATTGACTTACAAAGTATTTTGGAAGTCTTATGTTTTCAACAGACATCGGAAGCACCGATTCAATATCAACAGACAACAGTCGCACTGATTCAATATCAATAGACATCGGAAGCACCGATTCAATATCAACAGACAACGGTCGCACCGATTCAATATCAACAGACAACGGTCGCACTGATTCAATATCAACAGACATCGGAAGCACCGATTCAATATCAAAGGACAACGGTCGCACCGATTCAATATCAAAGGACAACGGAAGCACCGATTCAATATCAACAGACATCGGAAGCACCGATCCAATATCAAATGACTCACCGATGCAAATGACTCACCGATGCTGATCAAAATAAGCCACCGATCAAATGACTCACTGATGCTGATCAAACTGACTCACCGATCAGATGACAGACCGATGCTAATCAGTCTGATTCACCGATGCTGATCTATCTGAGTCACCGATCATTACTCACTAATGCTAATGACCTACCGATCACTTGAACTAATCGATAGTCATAAACAACTTTTTGAATTTCTTTATCTTTATCTTTATTTAATCTAACCAACGGTCATATTAGGTATATTTTAATGCTCTGTCAATTAATTAATAAAGGTTTCCGGATGTCAGGAAACCGTACCTCGTACCTGCAGAAAGGAAACTTTTTCTGTCTTCCGAAGCACGTGACATAAATACAAAAAGACTCTGCTGATGAAAAGAGTTGATAGAAGAACACAAGAAGAATATAGAGGAAAGAAAGAGGAGGAAGAACCAAGCAGAACAAAACTATATACACAATCAAGACTACTCAAGAAGAGTTGTGTGCATACAAAAGAACATTGAATAACTTCATCGACTACATCTCACTACCTTTGAACCTGAAGCAAACGACACTCTTCTTCTCAAACAAAAACGAGAAGAGGACTCAGAAAAAATTCTGACCAAATACAAAAGAGTCCAGAGCTACACTGAAATCATCAGAGCCATTTATAAACTCTAAATCTCTGCTCTGTGATACATTTGATTTACATTTTGAGCAGTGTGTGTTATCTGCTGTATTAAACACACACACTGACTCCTTTACTTTCACCGGAGGATCTGTAAATCCTCAGCAAACCTTTTTACACTTCATTTCCCACTGTGGATAGTGGTATATGTCGTGTGAGACCTGGACAACTCTAAGCTGTTGTTTGTTTTCCCACTCAGAACTGTGGTAGAGGTCTTGTGACCTGGACAGTGTGTTTACTGTTGTTAACCCCGATCCAGGGTGTGGATCATTTTTATATAAACTTTTGAGAGGACTAAGTCTCGGCTTGAGACTGAACCTCTTGGTTAATTCTCTGTGTTTGTAGCTACATACTATATCCATACTATACATATTTTTTTCATATTCCGCTACTATTACATTGAAATATAATTTATTTTCAAAGCTACTTTGATAGTTAAACTTGCAAGTGTTTATATTTATTATAAACCAGTAAGTTAGTTTCAAAAGTTAATTTAATCATAAGATTAAGTTAACTGAGAACTAATCAATTTTTGAGAAACTAATTGAACCTTTATAATATGTATAAATTCACTACAGTTTAATCTGTTTTTGAAATAGGGGGATTTTAATAAACATTGTTTTTAACAGAAAATTTTAATTGGAACTCAATTCACCCCCCTCTTGAGTATCCACTCCGACCAACATTTGGTATCAGAGGTTGGTTAATATTTTCTAAAGTAATCTGTTTTTCAACTGTGATTTTAGTTGTATTTTAATGTTCTTAAAACTTCTGTTATTTCTAAATTTTTATCTCTTTAAAATTCTTTTTGTGATATCATGGATAATATACTTGAGGGTTCTGCTACTAACCGGCCACCTTTCTTTAATGGAAACAACTATGCTCAGTGGAAGCTAAAAATGAAAATTCACTTAGAAAGTATGGGATTTGATATTTGGACTGTCATTGAAGCTGAATACAAAATTCCCAGTACTGATAGATCTACTTGGGATGAACCTACAAAGACTGCTTTCAATAATAATTGTAAAGCTATGAATGCCTTGTACTGTGCACTAGGAGATGAGGAATTTAATATAATTTCTGCATGTAAAACTGCATATGAAATTTGGGATACCTTAGCTGTTTCTCATGAAGGAACAACTAATGTTAAGGAGATGAGATTGAATACCTATACTATTAAGTATGATAATTTTAAGATGAAGCCTGAAGAACCCATTTCTGATATGTATCTCAGGTTCAATGAAATTGTCAACACAATGACTTCTCTGGGAAAGGATGTTCCAGCAAAGGAACAAATCATGAGAATTTTGAGATGTCTACCTGAAAGATGGAGAGGAACCTCTGTCTCCATTAGAGAATTGTGTGATATTGGAGAACTGCCAGTCAAGGAACTAATTGGTAAGTTGATGATGTATGAAGAAGAACTCAAGGTAAACAAAGAAGAAGATGATGAACCAAAAATGAAGTCTATTGCCTTCAAGAATACAACCTCAAAGAATAAGTATAAGTAAAAGCCTCAAGCTATCAATGAAAGCTCAAGCAGTGAGGAAAGTGAGAATGATTCTGATAGTGATGCTGAGATGGCTCACATTGCTAGAAGATTTAAGAAATTCTATAGGAAGAAGAAGTTTTTCAGAAAGTCAAACTACAAAGGAAAGTATGATAACAAAGGACACTGGAAATAGGATTGGAAGAAGTCTGATAAATCAGATGAAGTTGTCTGTTATGAATGAAAAAGAAAAGGACACATAAAAGCAGATTGTCCAAAGCTGAAATACAGAAAGAAGTATGAATACAAGGATAACAAGTACAAGAAATCCATGAAGGCTACTTGGAGTGCTTCAGAAGACATCACAAGTGAAGCTGAATCTTCAGACTCTGAAAGGAATCGAGCCAACATGTGTTTCATGACAAACACTTCTGAGGTAACATCAGAAACTCCTGCTTCAAATTCATTTTATTCTGGAGATGATTCTGAATGTGATAACATGTCTAAATCTGAACTGTTTGAATATTGTGATATGCTTGAAGAAACCTGTAATGAGCTTAAAGATAAATATAAAGGTTTAAAGAAACAGTATGCTTTAAGTGTTAAGCATAAATCTGATATGGATATAGAAGTAGAAAAGAATGCTCAGTTGCTTAAAGAGAATACTGAACTAAAATTGTCTAATGAACAACTCAGAAAAGACATAGAGAAGTTCACAAATGGCAAGAATACTCTAACACAAATTCTAGGAATGCAAGTTGCACCAAGATATACTACTGGTATAGGATACCAACCTGGACAAAGAAAAGTTGCCAAAACTAGATTCATTCCTAAATCTGGACAGAAGATAATTAATTCTGGAACTTCATATGCCTCAACCAGTTATATTCATAGTTATGGATCTAATAAGGTTTATCTTTCAAAAAATGTTAATTCTACAAATTATATGAGACCCATTAGAAAAATATGGGTACCTAAAGTATCATTGTCTAACATGTCTGGACCCAAGAAGATCTGGGTACCAAAATCATCTTCCATCTAAATCTGTTTTGTAGGAGACCTGCATGAAGAGCTGTCACAAGAAGATATGGTACTTAGACAGTGGATGTTCAAGACATATGTTAGGAGACTTTTCATGTTTCAATATCTTAGTAAAAGTTGATGAAGGCTTTGTCACTTTTGGTGATAATTCAAAAGGAAAAATCATCGTCTTAGGCCAGATTGGTAACACTGATTCAATCTTGATTTCTGATGTTTTATTTGTCGATGGACTTAAATATAACTTGTTAAGAATTTCTCAGTTGTGTGATGATGGTTTTTATGTGAAATTTAAAAATGATTCATGCAATGTTTTTTACTCTAAAAATGTTTTAGTATTTTCTGCTTTAAGAAATAAAATGTTTATGCTGCTGATTTAGATTCCTTAGCTAAGCAGAATATTCCTTGTTTAAATGCTTTTCATAAAGAGTCTTGGCTTTGGCATAGAAGATTAGGACACTGCAATGTACACTAACTTAGAAAACTTTCTAGGAAGAACTTAGTTAGAGACCTACCCAAACTTGAATTTCCTGCAGACAAAGTTTGCAATCCCTGTCAAAAAGGAAAGCAACATAAAGTTTCTTTTAAATCAAAGAAAGAAGTGTCAACTTCTCAACCTCTCGAGTTGGTTCACATGGATTTATTTCGACCTTATAGATTTTCTAGTTTAAATGGGAAGCACTATGTCTATGTTCTTGTATATGACTTTTCTAGATATACTTGGGTATATTTTCGAGCTCACAAAAGTGAAGCTTGTTCTTACTTTGTTAAATACTCCAAGTCTGTAGAAAATCTTAGTGGACTCAAGATTAAGACCTTGAGAAGTGATCATGTTCGTGAGTTTGAAAATCATGAGTTTGATTCTTACTGCTCACACAATGGCTATAGTCACAATTTCTCTGCCCCTAGGACACCCCAACAAAATGGTGTAGTAGAGAGAAGAAATAGAACCCTGCAAGAAATAGCTAGAACCATGCTCAATGAATATGAACTACGTATTTACTTTTGGGCTGAAGCTGTAAATACAGCTTGTTATGTCATTAATAGAGTCTTGATCAGACCAGTTCTTAAGAGGACCCCTTATGAGTTGTGGAACCATAGGAATCCTACGGTTAACTACTTCAAAGTTTTTGGCTACAAAGTCTTCATTCTCAATACTAAAGACAATCTTGACAAATTTGCATCCAAGATTGATGAAGGAATTTTCCTAGGTTACTCTATCTCTAGTAAATCCTATAGAGTTTTCAATAAAAGAACCAAATGTGTGTAAGAATCTGTTCACATCAAATTTGATGAAACTGATCCACATGAACCTAAAATCTCTCTTGACGATGATCTCTCTGGTTTGAATCTCAATGATAAAGACAATGGACCTATAGTTAAAACATCCAGCTCTGGAAATTATCTAGAACCCGCTTCTGTTGAACCTCAATCTATAGATGAATCTGAAATCTCTAGCCCTATCTTTTCAAGACCATCTAGGACTCTAAAGAACCATCCTTTAGATGCTGTTGTAGGAAATCTAGATAGAGGAACACAGACTAGAGCTTCTCTAAGAAATCAGGTTGAACATCAAGCTTTTCTTTCACAGTTAGAACCTAAAAATATCAATGATGCTATCAATGATGAATTTTGGGTAATGGCTATGCAAGAAGAACTAAATCAATTTGAAAGAAACAAAGTCTGGAAATTAGTAGAAAGATCTAAGGACATTTTGACCATAGACACAAAATGGGTGTTCAGAAACAAAGTTGATGAATCTGGAAACATCATTAGAAATAAAGCTAGGCTAGTTGCACAAGGTTACAACCAAGAAGAAGGAATTTACTATGAGGAAACCTTTGCACCTGTAGCTAGATTAGAGGCTATTAGGATCTTACTTGCCTATGCATCACATCTGAATTTCAAGCTATATCAAATGGATGTCAAAAGTGCTTTTTTAAATGGTTTTATTGTTGAAGATGTTTTTGTAGAACAACCACCTGGTTTTTTAAATCCTCATTTTCCAAATCATGTTTTTAAGCTCTCTAAAGCTTTATATGGTTTAAAACAAGCTCCAAGAGCTTGGTATGAAAGGCTTTCAAACTTTCTTATCTCAAAAGGATTTACAAAAGGAGTAGCTGATCCCACACTTTTTATAAAAAGGATTTCAAAAGATGTATTAATAGTACAAATCTATGTTGATGATATTATTTTTGGAGCTTCTAAAAATTCTTTATGTACTGATTTTTCAAAGGTTATGCAAAATGAATTTGAAATGAGCTTAATGGGAGAGCTTAAGTATTTTCTAGGTTTTCAAATTTTTCAAACAAAATATGGAATTGTTTTAAATCAAAGTAAATATACAAAGGATCTTTTAAAACGTTTTGGATTGGATAGTATTAAGGAAAGTGATACACCTATGAGTACTACCTATAAATTGGATACAGATGAAGCTGGGAAACCAGTGGATCAAACCAATTACAGAGGTATGATTGGGAGCTTACTTTATCGTACTGCTAGTCGACCAGACATTATGTTCAGTGTATGTATGTGTGCTATATTTCAAGATAATCCTAAAGAATCACACTTACTGGCTGTTAAAAGGATTTTTAAGTATCTTAAGTATACTGTAAATTAAGGTTTATTTTATCCAAAAGGACAATCATTTAACCTAACTAGCTATTCAGATGCCGACTTTGCCGGATGTAATTTAGATAGGAAAGGCACATCTGGAACATGTCATTTGCTTGGAAAATCCCTAGTATCATGGTGTAGTAGGAAACAGAACTCACGTGCATTGTCTACTGCCGAGGCAGAATATATAGCTGCTGGTAGTTGCTGTGCACAAATTCTGTGGATGAAACACACTTTATTGGATTATGGATTTGATCTTAAACATGTTTCAATTAACTATGACAATACTAGTGCAATCAATATATCTAAGAACCCTGTGTCTCACTCTAGAACTAAGCACATTGATGTCATACATCACTTTCTAAGAGATCATTATCAAAAAGGTGATATTTCTTTAAAATTTATTAGTTCTGAACATCAATTAGCTTATATCTTCACAAAGCCTTTATGCTCTAAAAGAATGAAATTTATTAAACAAGAGTTGTGTATGATTGATCTCTGAAACCGATATGTGAAACCGATCTATGAAACTGATCTGTGAAACTGATCTGTGAAACTGATCTGTGAAACTGATATGTGAAACCGATCTGTGAAACTGATATGTGAAACTAATCTGTGAAACTGATCTGTGAAACTGATCTGTGAAACTGATCTGTGAAACTGATCTGTGAAATTGATCTGTGAAACCGATCTATGAAACTGATCTGTCAAACTGATCTGTGAAACAGATCTGTGAAACGGATCTGTGAAACTGATCTGTCACACCGGTCTGTCAAACCGATTCTCTGTATTACTTTTTATTATATTGTAATTAATTAGTAAATTTCATTTATAATTTTTATGGGAACCCTAAATGATAAAATAAATTATACGCGGCTATTTATCTTCCCTAAACCTTTAACCTTTCATTTCCCGCCGAACCTTTCAACCTCTCTTCCCTCTACTTCGAACCTTTGAACTCCTGCCTTCTCAAAATCTTCGAATGGCTAAGCAAAAGAGACCGAGTAAAGGACCAGATAGCCCTGTACCTTCAAAGAGTGCTCGCGGCGAGTTGAGTAGTACCTCTCAACGATCAGTAAATCCGAACCTGGAAACTCGGATTGTTGCTGTAGAAAGAGAAGTCAGCTCTGCGTGGCTTTTGTCAAGTAAGTCACTGTTGCTGCAAGTTCTTGAATCGCAAGGATGGATAGACTGGTTTTCAGACAAATCTCGAATAGACTACCTGAAGCTAGTACATGTGTTCTACATGAATCTGAAAATCACTCTAGATGGTGTGGAGGCTACCAGGATGTCGTCTGTGGTAAAAGGAAAGAAAATATCCTTCTCATCCAAGCAGTGGGCAGAATGCTTGAATGTACCTCATGAAGGTCGGTATGAGGATTATGCTGGGAATATTCCTCCAACATCTGATTACTTCTCTTATGAATTAGCTCTGGAGCTTCTGACTGGAAACAGAGAGTCACGGAGAATCACAGTTTCAGAATTAGATGGTCAATGCAGACTTCTTTTCATGTTTATTCTGCACCAACTTTGCCCTAGGAGAGGAGATTTTGCTGCTGTAAAGTAC
This sequence comes from Viscum album, assembly GCA_963277665.1. NCBI lineage: Eukaryota > Viridiplantae > Streptophyta > Magnoliopsida > Santalales > Viscaceae > Viscum > Viscum album. Next base: position 369,103,945 of record OY728132.1, on the reverse strand, counting down.
CAGGATGTTTTCCTGTTGTTTCTTCTCAAAACACATGAGAAGATCAATTTGTGTAGATATGTGATGGTGCACATAGCCGGAATGGAAAAACCGTCCAAAAAAGCCACTGCCTTGTTTTATTCAAAGATGATATCTATCATGCTCAAGAATCTAGAATGTATTGATGAAGATGATGAAGTTGGTGAAACAGATCATACTTTCTGTCTCAACAAAGAGAACTACAAGAGGATGAAAATCAATTGGAATCCATGGAAGATGTGCTGGGTTGCAGATGAAGATAAATTGTATGAAGCCTACAATCCCATAGATCATGGCAAGAGGCCAAAGGATTTAAGACACCCTGGCTTGAAACCAGATGAGGAACCAGTTTATTCTGATGATGATGAGCAAGAAGAAGGAAAGGATGAGGCCACCAAAGCCCAAGAGCAATAAGAAGCTGCGATTGAGGACGGAAGTGTGTCATCTCCTGATGATAGGAGTGATCCTGACACTGCTAGTCCTAAGAGAAGAATAGAATTTGGACCTGCTAGTCCACCCTTAGCCCTACCAGAATCAGAACCTATTCTTGGTGATGAAGAAGATTCAAATACTGAAAAATATCATAGTGAAGCTTCTGAGAAGAGTGATGATGGACATGCTGATGATGCTGAGGCTGTTGTTGATGGTGATAATAGACCAGTGGATGGTCTTTCTGAAGATCAAATAGAACCACCTCAGTCAGTACAAGAAATACATATCAGTGGCAAGGATGATTCACCAAAAATCAGTGGAACATCAAACTATGAGAAACCAAAATACACCCTGTGTGCTGCTGTTTGGGATGACTACCCTGGTTATGCTGTGTTGGGCTTAGAATATTCTGAAGAAGAAGAAGAAATTCTAGAATCTGCTGCAGTTGTGAAGAGGAACCTCCCAAGAGAAGCAAGGTCTGTTCCTGCTGTTGATCCTACAAATGTTAATCTACCTGGTTCTGGAATCTCTCAAGCTGATCTTGATAAGTTTAAGATTGAATTGCTAACCGATATGAGAGACACAGTTAGAGAAGAAATTTCTAATGCTCTTACTCGAGTGTCTTTACAAGTTTCTGACAATTCATTGGAAGCCTTCTCAGAAAGAGTATCTAATGCTGTGAAGCCAGACCTGGCCAATAGTGGTGAACTTATTGGTAGGCACATAGCCTTTTTGAATCAGACTATGAAGGATCTTCACACCGGCTTGGTATCTCTATCAAGCGAATTCCGATCAACCATCTCTGGTATGATGGAAGTTTTGAGAAATTTGATTGACTATCTCAACAAGTCTGACCTGAGGAAGTTGAAAGCTGAGTTAACTCACATAGTTGTCCATGCCAGTACATGCAAGGTAACCAAGATCACTACCCGTGAGCTAGAATCTCTAAGAGAAGTTGTGCATGATGAGTTAGCTGCTGTTAGACAAATTATTGATTTAGAATCTTTGAGGAAGATGAAAGAGCTCTGTGATAACAATCATAAGATGGCAATGGTGTATTCAGAAGATGCTAAGAAAGCTCTGCAAGAGATCAAAGAGAAAGTTGATAATTACTTCTCCAAGATTTATACAAAACATGAGATGTCTGCAAACTTCAAGGTATTGGCAGAGAATCTGAAATTACCTCCAGTCACTCAGGCCTTCAAAACTCAAGTTCATCAGTTGCAAGATTTTACCCCTTCCTTGGCATAGTTCATCGAGAATAAAGATGATTTTGAGAAAGCTATGAAGTATGGGGCAGAATTCATTCAGGACTTCATTCATCTTTTGAAGCCATATTTGCATGCACAGGACACTGCAATAGTACTTCCTACTTCAGAACCTCTCAGTGACTCTGATGTAGCTCCAAATAAGCTATCTGTTGCTCAAGCTCTCTCTCAGTTAAGACCAGTCCCTCAGCAAGCTTCTCAACCAGCTCCTGTTTCTCCACCACAACTCTCTGTAGCACCTGCTCCTACACCTGCCCGAGTTGTCCTACCACCACTTCAGATTCGCCAAGTACAGCCTGCCTCCAAGCCTTCAAATTTACCCACTATTGATCCCAAAGACAAAGGCAAAGCCCCTTTGTATCCAAACAAATAGTTGTGTATTGTTTTTGATAGGGTGAACCATGTGATGCTTGTAATATTCTATACTTTATTAACTTTTATTTCTCTCTCCTCTATGCTGACTGCTTTTACTTTCACTTATATGTTTTCCCTCCTTTTTGATTATCCCAAAGGGGGAGAAGAAGAAGAAAGATGTATGGGGGAGAAAATATGTATATATCTAAGGTGAGGAGAAATATCTATATATATATATATGAGAGATGTATATATCTCAGGGGGAGGAATCTGTATAAATAATATATATGGGAAATTTACACTAAGGGGGAGATTTATATATCTCTTTATATATATTCTCTTTATGGTTTAATTCTCATTATGTTTCTATTAATGATATATCATATTATTTATATTTTATGATAAAGATTTGTGATTATCAAAAAGGGGGAGATTGTTGACCCCTCTGGAAGATTTTTGATTTCATGTCTATGATTGATGTTTTAATAATCACAAATCATCACATACCATTAATGCTTAATCTGGTTTGATTTCTCATAAACTTAATTACAATCTGTTAATGAATCTGTTATCATGTTTTTGTCTACGCTTATTGATATACAAAGTATTTTGGAAGTCTTCTGTTTTCAACCGACATCGGAAGCACCGATTCAATATCAACAGACAACGGTCGCACTGATTCAATTTCAACAGACATCGGAAGCACCGATTCAATATCAACTGACAACGGTCGCACCGATTCAATATCAACAGACAACGGTCGCACTGATTCAATATCAACAGACATCAGAAGCACCGATTCAATATCAAAGGACAACGGAAGCACCGATTCAATATCAACAGACATCAGAAGCACCGATCCAATATCAAATGACTCACCGATGCAAATGACTCACCGATGCTGATCAAAATAAGCCACCGATCAAATGACTCACTGATGCTGATCAAACTGACTCACCGATCAGATGACAGACCGATGCTGATCAGTCTGATTCACCGATGCTGATCTATCTGAGTCACCGATCATTACTCACTAATGATGATGACCTACCGATCACTTGAACTAATCGATAGTCATAAACAACTGTTTGAATTTCTTTATCTTTATCTTTATTTAATCTAACCAATGGTCATATTAGGTATATTTTAATGCTCTGTCAATTAATTAATAAAGGTTGTCGGATGTCAGGAAACCGTACATCGTACCTGCGGAAAGGAAACTTTTTCTATCTTCCGAAGCACGTGACATAAATACAAAAAGACTCTGCTGAAGAAAAGAGTCGATAGAAGAACACAAGAAGAATATAAAGAAAAGAAAGAGGAGGAAGAACCAAGAAGAACAGAACTATATACACAATCAAGCCTACTCAAGAAGAGTTGTGTGCATACAAAAGAACATTGAAGAACTTCATCGACTACATCTCACTGCCTTTGAACCTGAAGCAAACGACACTCTTCTTCTCAAACAAAAACGAGGAGAGGACTCAGAAAAAATTCTGACCAAATAAAAAAGAGTCCAGAGCTACACTGAAATCATCAGAGCCATTTCTAAACTCTACATCTCTGCTCTGTGATACATTTGTTTTACATTTTGAGCAGTGTGTGTTATCTGCTGTATTAAACACACACACTGACTCCTGTACTTTCACTGGAGGATCTGTAAATCCTCAGTAAACCTTTTTACACTTCATTTCCCACTGTGGATAGTGGTGGAGGTCGTGTGAGACCTAGACATCTCTAAGCTGTTGTTTGTTTTCCCACGCAGAACTGTGGTAGTGGTCTTGTGACCTGGACAGTGTGTTTACTGTTGTTAACCCCGATCCAGGGTGTGGATCATTTTTACATAATCTTTTGAGAGGACTAAGTCTCGGCTTGAGACTGAACCTCTTGGTTAATTCTCTGTGTTTTTAGCTACATACTATATCCATACTATACATATTTTTTTCATATTCCGCTGCTATTACTTTGAAATATAATTTATTTTCAAAGCTACTTTGATAGTTAAACTTGCAAGTGTTTATATTTATTATAAACCAGTAAGTTAGTTTCAAAAGTTAATTTAATCATAATATTAAGTAAACTGAGAACTAATCAATCTTTGAGAAACTAATTGAACCATTATAATCTGTATAAATTCACTACAGTTTAATCTGTTTTTGAAATAGGGGGATTTAAATAAACATTGTTTTTAACAGAAAATTTTAATTGGAACTCATTTCACCCCCTCTTGAGTATCCACTCCGACCAACAATTCTCCTACATTCTCATGTCATTTCGACACTCTTGAGAATGGGGGATTTATCTCCCACACTTGAAGAATTTACCAATCCACTTGAGGCAGTTCCCATCATGCATCCTCCCACATTTTGGGCATGTGGGTGGTTGAGTTTCCTTCCCACCATTATCATTAGATCCCCCATCTTGAAATTAGATATTTAGTTTCATATCACCATAGCCATGGGACCATTCTCCAAACTCTATTTCCACTTTGAGAGCACATAAAACGACTTCTTCATAACTCCCAATGTCCCAAATTGTAGGATCCTTTTGAAGGTGTGGTTTTAATCCACTATAAAATCTATCAATTTTTTTTATCATTGTTGGTAACAAAACCCAAATCATACCTTGAAAGCCTTGTGAAACTAACTTCGTTGGTTGTGACATATTCTCCTACATTTTTCATGAGCTCTATTAATTATCTTTCCATATTTGTATGAATATTTCATGGGAAATACTTGTTAAGAAACATTACCTTACAGTCTTTCCATATCATCTCTTCAATTTCTTCATCCGACTTGGTGTTCTTAACCAAAATCCCACCATTGTTAGACCTCTCCATCTATACGATAAATGGTGAGAGTCACCTTCTCCATCTCAAAACAGTGAATCATATAAAAGATATTCTTCATGGATTTGACCCACTATTCTGCAACTAGTGGATTATAAGACCCACTAAATGTCAGTGGTTATTGCAACATAAAACACTCGACAACTAGTTACTCCCTCTTAGGTAAAGGAGGGTGTTCCCCATTATTCTGGTTATTACTGATAACCAGAGATAGATGGGTAAGAATATCCATGATGTTTTTAACTTCTCCTCCCAAAGCATTGGGTATGTTTTTCAAGCAATCATTGTATAGACCCTTACAAGGTTTGTGGGCCTATTTTCTCATAGTTCCCCCCATTTTATAAAATAGAAAAGTTTAGAACAAAACATAAGTAAATAAGTTACGAATAACTAATGGGATCCCTATGTAAATATTTTTGTGTACATATTTGTACTTAGTCTCATTATTGAGGTTTTCACTATGGCTCACTAATCCTAATCCCCAAATTTACTAAACCTTCCCCCTGATACCAACTATAGTGGCCCAAAATTTTCTTAAACTACTATTATCTCATTTATAATATAAAAAACGTAATAGTATTACACAATGAGGATACAATGGTATTGTGTCTTGGGAAAACTAGGACCATACATAACATTTACAACATAAACGTAAACATTTATTTAATCTATTTTTCTCAATCTTCTTATTGTCCCTTGAAATCTCCTTTGTACACATAATCACCTGAGGATATACATAATAAAATTGTGAGATAAATGCCCAGTAAGAGGAAAGATATGATAAATATAACAGTGGGTGATCACAATAATAACATAGGAAAAGGATCATGAACATGAGAGGAAGAATTATTAAAAACATTAAATTTGGAAATGCATAAAAATGAAACATCATGTCTAGTGGTCGACTACCACACATAGTTGTGAAAAATGATAGTATCATGTTTACACTTAATTCCCCTATAACTCATGAGATTCATCACTGTACCTAATGAATTGGAGTGTAATATAATTCCAGGAACACCCATCACATCATAACATTCATATTGTGCTATATAATTCCAGGGACACCTGTTGCATCTTAACATTTACATTATAATGCATGACACAATGAACATATGCCAAAAGTAAACAAAAAATAACCCATGGAAATTAATGGGTTTTACATCATAAATAATACATTCATAAATATTTGTATCCCAAAATAAATAGGGGATATCATTCTTGTCATAGAACAATCAATGATGAGTGAAGTAGAAACAATCTTTGGGAAGTAAAAAGAGGGTCTTTATTTGTAAGAAGAGTTATTTTGGAAGAACATTGTGTTTGTAATAAACTCCATTAGAAAACATGTATATCCCATAATAGGTAACTTGAGTTTGAAGAAATTATTCTTAAGGCTTATCCATACTGAAAATGGATTTAAAGAGGGAAAACCCAAAGTATGAGAGTTGGGTTCAAAAATTTCCCCTAACCTTGTATCCGAACAATTTCTTCACTTTAATATCCTGTATAGCCACATTAGATTAATTAATAAAAAATTAAATAACCTTTTATACATTATTATGATTCATTAATGTTTTATTAAGTACATTCATGGGATTTTGGATGAGTTATAGATTTAAATTCATTGTATTGGAATGATCATTTTTATAGTTTTCTTGAACGGTTCACCTATATTAATGAATAGAAGTTCATTTAAAATATGTATAAACATATAAAATTGTAATTATATGTTTTTGATGATTTTATATAACATAAAATTCCATTATAAATAATTTTTTATATACCATGGTAATGAATCATTAGATAAAGATTTAATGATGATCATTAGGGATAGTTCGGGTGGGTTTTCAACCACAACAAACTTGTTTTGTTTAATCATTTAATAATATGTTCATAATTTAGTTCCAGAACATTAAATAGGATATAATAAATATAAAATAATCAGTATCAACCATAAAAATGGTTTCATGACCGGATCTGAAGTCTGTAAGGGAAAATAAAAACATGTCATTCTTGAAGGTGATAAATTAACACCTCACGAACAACATTTTCCTTTATAAAATTAAAAAATACGAGGAGAAAGGGGTTGGATGATATATTATCCAATTAGTATCATAAAATTAAATTATATGTAATAAAATATAGTTACCATACCATGTGGATGAGGATATGTGGGAAGATATTAAGAAAAGACCTTGAAATTGAATGGAAATTAATGGAAGAGAGATAGATTGGGGAATTAACTCTTAAATCATCATTAAGACACCATAGACTTGACTTTTGAGGAGATTATAAGCTCTTGGAAGTGTGGGAGGGGATATGGAAGATTTTTTAGTAGAGTTTTTACAAGACTTGAAGCTTGAGAGGTGTGAGGAATTGAGGGTATGAAGGGTGGTATTTATAGTGGAGGGAGAGGGGTTTTCTCAATATTATATTCATTAATTTATTATTTCTCAAAAGACAAGTAATAGTGATGATTAAATGAACAATAATAGTAATAAGTTTATGTTAGTTTTAACCAGTTGGTGTTACGTTAGCATAACATCAGACATGCCTCGATAATTAATGTATTTAGTATATTTTTAAATTATAGTATTTCACTATTCATCAGAATGTCACGTATTTCAGAAAAATCCCAAAAATTCACCCTAAACAGTATCTTATGTGTAAAATTGAAATATTCACTCCATTATTCAAAAATTATTTTATAAATATGATGAATTTTATTTTAAATAATAATTTACTTGAAAAGTACATATTTTAAAATTAAATCCGATTTCATAATGCTTTCAAAAATTACATAAGTTCTTATAAAATCATCTCAAGACCAGAACATATAGAATAATAAATTTATGAAAAAAATTTAGGAAAATAATTTTATTTTAAATAAATAAAATAATTATAATTAATAATTTATGACTTACAAAAATACAAATACTTTTACTATAGTCAAATTGTCACTTATAAGATGCCTAAATTTTATCAAATCATTCACGGGTAAGGTTACAATTATTTTGGATGATGTACTATCAATAAGGGTCATGTTAATATTAATAAGGGTATGTTAATATTCCTAAGGGTAGGTTATGATTCAAAAAAAATTATCTTTTACCTATCAGACTCCAAATATCTTGCTGATTGCAACTGCATATGTCAGATTTTATAATTTCAAAACAGATTAGTGGAAAAATTATATTTAATGGTCACATAGTATTTAGTATCATGGTATGTCATTGTGCTTCCTAATGTTATTATACTATAAGGAATAATTTTAATAAGGTAATTCCATTGATAAAATGTTGGGTCGTTACAGTGGAAAGTCAAATAAGAGTTTTTCAACTAGAGGTCAGAACTATCTCATACCTTTTGGCAGCATTGAACATTGCGTCAATGGATCAAATAAGTAAAAGTGATTTTCTAGTAGCTTTTTTATCAGTCTTAGGATTTGTTTTCTGAAAATTACTCAGGGTTTCCACCCACATGAGAAGTTGAGTTTACGAATGCTAGCTTACCAGGGAACATTCCTATTTCCCTTTCATCTTATCGTATTCCACTGATAGAATTAAGGGAATTGAATTGCAAGTTAGTTGTGTTGGAAAGTAAAGGTTTCATTCGGCATAGCATGTATCTATGGGCAGTAATGGTCTTATGTTTGAAAAATTTGGATTAAACTCTATTTCTATGTGTGGATTATCATAATATAAAGAAAATAATGATAAGGAATTGGTATCTACTTCCATAAATTGATGATCTATTTGAAAAAATGAGGGGATCATAGTCATTCTCTAAAATTGACTTGAGATTGGGAGATCACCAATTTTGGGTTCCGAAGGAGGATATTATGAAAAAAACTTTCAAAAGTGGACATATCCATTACGAGTATGTGATTATTACTTTTGGTCTTACGAATGAACCATTAGTATTTATATAATTGATGAATTGTATATTTCAAAGGTATGTATATTATTTTATGGTGGTTTTTGTGGATGAAATATAAGTGTATTCAAGGACAAGGGATGATCATTAGAAATACTTGGAAGAAATGTTTGGAATTTTTTGGGATCATCATGTGTATGATAAATTATCAATGTGTGATTTTTGGATACAATAAGTACATTTACTTTTCCATGTTATCTATGAAAGAGGTGTTTATATAGATCTATAAAAGTCATAGGATGTTATATCATAGATACTTCCAAATAATTTCATTTAGATACATAGTTTCCTAAGTCTAGCTAGTTGTTACAAAATCTTTGTTCATTAATTGTAATGACTGGCTACACCAATGACAGCTTAGACAAGGAATGATGTTCTATTATAATGGAAAAAGTAATTTCATAAGTATTTTTAGGAACATAAATATATCCTTACATCAGTACCAATATTTATTTTTCCTGAATTAGGACAAGGGTACATGGTGTATTGTGAAACTTTGGGACCTGGGTTGGGAGGTGTTCTCATGAAGGTAGTTCATGTTATTGCTTATGGATCATGGACATTATGGATTCATGAGAAGAGATTCCCAGCACATGATTTGAAGTCAGATTCTATATTACATTCTTGGAATAATTGGCATCCTTACCTCTTTGGGGAGAAATTCACGGTGTTTACAGACCATAATATCTTGAAACCAATTTTCTCGCAAATGGATTTGAATATAAGGCCAAAAATTTGTATTGAATATCTCCAAATTTTTAACTTTGAGTTGATGTATAAACTATGTAAAGGAAAAATGGTTGCATATTCATTAAGTATAAATTCATGTGGTTATTTAAAAAAATAGGCTTCAAACTAATGGAAGGTGATGTTAGTGATAGATGACATGCATTTTAAATGTGAAGACTGAGGTATTGTTTCTGTTTTCTTCTTGATATATTTTGTTCGTGATTTGGTGAATATGGATAAATAGGAATAGAAATACAATTCATAATGTGTTTCTATGGGTTCAAGACTCATTGATGGGGATATCATTGTGGGATGAAATCTTGAGGGGAGTATAGAATTGTGGTTTTGAGGTCAGATGGTATTATGTTTATCTTCTCAGTAACAAATTCCTTATCGTTACCATAACTTGAGATGATTTTTTCATCCTAGAATATGAAATATTTCTAAGGTAATCAAAGAAATGTTTTGGTGGGTTGGAATGAAAAGAAAAGTGGATGAGATTGCGATGAGATGCCTCACCTATCAGTATGTTAAGGAAGAGAAGCAGTGTCCTATGAGTATTTTGTAGACATTGCATATTATTATTTGAAAATTGGAGTATATAGAAAGGGATTTTGTGATAGTTATTCCATGAATGGGTTGGAAACTATATTCCATATGGGTGGTAGTTTATTAACTCACAAAGTCAGCATATTTCTTCCCGTTTCGTGAATCTCAAATGGTGGAGATATTAACAAAACATTATATACGAGAAGTGTTAAATAAGAATGTTATAATAGTTTTGATAGTATTAGAATGAGATATGAGGTTTACATCTAATTTATGGAAATGCCTATAAAAACCCCTTTGGACTCAGTTGACTATGGGTACAATGTATAATCTTCAGATGGATTGACAATCTGAAAGGTCGTTAAAAACATTATAATAAATTATTAGGGATTGAGTGATGTATTTTGGCTCCTCATGCGAGGATCAGATACCTTTAATGGAGTTTCAATATAGCAGCAGATATCAGTACTTGATATATATGTGTCCTTGTGAAGCATTGTATGGGAATACTTATCATTTTCTATTCTGTTGTGTTGAAATTAGAGAGAATTCACTATTTGGGATGATCCTTGTCCAATATATAATAAAGAAGATTCAATTGATGAGGAAATGGATGGAGAAAAAAAAGATTAATTATATATCATATCAGGATCATCATTGATGGATGTTTTCATTTTATGTGAGTGATCATGTGTTCTTAAAAATCACTTGAAGGCTTGAACATCATTATTTTGAGAAGTAGGGAAAATTATATCCTTGATACATAAGCCCTTTTGAGATACTTGAACGAGTTAGTGAGGTGGCATATCAATTGGATTTTCTACCATGGTTCAGTTGAAGTCATAAAGTGTTTCATGTATCTCAGTTGAAAAATTATCAACAAGATCCACACGATGTAACTCAATGGGGTCATGTTGATCAAGATATGGATGCTTCATCAGTTCATATACCGATATAGACTATAGATAGGAATGAAAAAGGCATGCAAAAGAAAAGCATAGGTCTATTGTGAGTTTTGTAGAAACATGTTAAGATACCTGAAGAAACATTGGATGGGATAATTAAATGATTGAGCAATGACTTGATCTCTTTTAGGTACTTGACGGTTTTCTACTTTCCAGGTATAGAAAGGCCAACAGTGGGGAAAATTTGGCACCCCTTTTTCAAGTAAGAAACTCTTTATTTATGAATTTTATGTATATAAAGTAGTTGGGTTATGTTTGGGAATATTTGGATGAGTTTTCGGATGTCTTTGGGGTATTTTTAGAGGTTTATAGTTTGAGCATAGTGGGTATAAAATGTGCAACAACTTCATGAAACCACACAAAGGTAGAAAATGGGATATGGGTAAGTGCACAATTTGGATTAATAATTAGGACACCAAGGAGTAAACATTAAAATTGAAACTATGGTGTTTCTTAGGGTTGGATCAGGGTTTGTATAACCATGCGATGGGTGTTTGGAGGTAATGGATGACACATAGTTTGCTTACAATTTTCCTAATTGTGCACCTAATCTATGTGTGGTTAGATATTAGATCCAATAATTAGGGATCTACTTAATATTTTCACATTAACCACTATATTTTACTCTATTATGAACCTATATAATTTTTATATCCCCCCAAAAGTTTTGGAGAGACTTACCTTTGACTTGGGAGAAATCCATTGGTAAATCTTAGTGTGTTGAAGGATGGATTGCTTGGTAATTCTTTGTTCTTGGTGGCATTTTCTTAGATCTCCTCTTATTCCTTCTCTTATAATGGTAAATCCAATCCTTTGGGGACGTATCTCTATTTTTTTATTCCAATAATGATAGAATGTGGTTTAATTGGGGTTAGAGACCAAGAACTAATGCCGTTTTTTTGGAGTTTCATCATGATTTTATAGAAGAATTTGTGTCGTTCTTCATTTTCACCATAGTTTTTGAGGCATATGGCTTCACTCTTGAATACTTTTATTAGAACATGAAGGATTGATTTAAAATTAATTTTTTATTGAAATTGACTACGATATTTTTGTGCAATACTTAATGTAAAATATCTTTGGTGAATGTTTAGGAATTGTGAAAATTAGGTGTTTTATAGAAAGTGAATGTGGTAACATGATTTTAAAATTACAATTTTAAAATGGCTGTTCGATTTTGAGGCATGGAAAAAAATTTCAATAAAAGGATGATTTTGTTGAAATGGTTTGAAAAATATTGAGTGGGCATGTTGATTTTTAAATATGCTATAGAATGAGTTGAATGGGATGGATAATGTCCATGAAGTACCACCATCAATAGGAGGGAGTACAAATGTGAAGTTCTACAATCAAAGGTAACACCAAGATTGATTGTGTGTGTATGGTTATGACGAACCTAATCTGGTATCCATTGAAACTGGAACCCACCCTGGCATATGACAAGGCATTGAGGATGTTACTAATCCCCACGGGCTGTAACAAGTGCCCAGGTATCACAGAATGGAATTTGGGAATGATTAACCTGAGTTTATAAACATAAAACAACAAAAAAATCCCACACAACAAATATAAATTTTTTAAAAGAAACCATATTTTTAAAAAATAAAAATGAATTTCATAATTTAAAACAATTATCAAAGACTATAACAAATTAAGAAACCCAAAATGGACAGCCCAAGAACCACCTCATGGTAATAAGCACCACCCTCAAGCCATCTTCATGACACTTCACCAAGGACTTATAAAAACCCGAACCATTGGCACTAAAATATTTACCCAATCCTATGAAAAAATAACCAAATATACCTACACCCAATGGTGTAAGTAGGGTGTGAGACAAATCCCAGTAAAATTCCACCACTAAAATATTCCACGTGATAAACATTCAAAGACCAAAAGATTGCAATTATTTATAAACTTGAAATGCTAATAAGAATTATAAAGAGATGAAACATTAAATAAGTACAGTCTTCATGTGGGATACATTAAAGAATGAAAATTTTTAAATAGAATGACAAAGCTACTGAATTTTCTATCCAAACATACCGTATGTTGATGGTATGCATAAAGTATATAATGAGCACAAGAAATAGGCAAATAACTCATAGGCACTAGCTCGTTGTGGGTCCCAGGAACCTCGTATCTCGGTGAAAGTAACCATCACAATATCCATTCTCATGCACATGAGCCACTAGTAGGGACAATACCCATATACTAGTGGTTCCCCAACACCATAATTATAGTTTAGTTATTGTTTTCATTTTCAAACTTGCTAGTGAAACATGGGCCAAACCCACAAGATCACTAGCATACTAGTACACTTCCACCCACCTAGATACCCGAGTTTCCCTCTTGTGCTCAAACAAGTTCAAAAATCCATGAAATATAATTTTCACATGAAAATAACACTCCCACATCACACACCCTCCAAACAGCCCACACACATGTCACATAATACACCTTTCACAAACACAATTCATTTTTCACATCATACCCACACAAAACAGCCCACAAACGTGTTTAACGCCTTTCTTGCAAATTGATAAAACATTTCAAAAATTTATAAATCATTCTAATTTTTTTACATATTCAATGACCACTTTACCTTTAAAACCCCATCTTATGTGAATGGACTCACCAAAATAGTACATGTACAAATGTTTCCCACTTTTTTTACCTCAATAAATCATTTACAATTTTCATAAAAAAATATCAGTGTGTATAAACATGTTTTTCATAGAAAAATCATTCAAAACCCTAATTTAAGGATAAAATCACACCAATTCCTATCCAAAATAGAATTTTCAGACATAGTATCAATTATTAAACGACACTCAAGTGTTATAAAATTTCCTCTAATAATACCACCAAAGATACACATGAAAAACACACATTTCCAAACTAATATGAAACATTGAAACTAAAAGTTTAATCAATACTACAAAAAATGGCTCCCACACCAAGAACAATGAAAGAAGAACATTCTAAAAATATAAACTATGCAAATCTAACTCATATTAAAATTATTACACATGGAACCACCTACCATTTGTGCCAAAAAATCCAAACTGGTGTGAAAAACATCAATCGCACCACCACCGCACCATAAGGAAGTGAAATCAAGAGATAATCCAACTTATTTTTGAAAAAATACACAAAATCATACCCTAGGTGTCAACCCTAGTTTATAGACATTTTATAACCTCATGAAATGTGGAAGAAACCCTAAAAAATGGGAGGAACATGAGAGGAAACTCACTTAATTGAGAGATCTTTAATAAAACGCCCAAAATAAACTAGTATATGATTTTCCAAATAGACAAAATTTAAAGTGAGGTTATAATAAGGCTTATTAAGTCATGTGAGAACTAAAATAGAGGGAATAGAGTAAAAATGGAAGGAGTTAAGAAAGAAACAATTTTCCTCTTCAAATTTAGACGATTTGATAATTCCATAGAAGTTTCTCCATAATTCGAAATTAATATGAGATCTAAAGAGGGGGAGGAGAGAATGGGATTGCGCCTTGAGTATGTGGACTCGAGTGAGAGTTGAAATCACCGAAAAACCATAAAAAGTGAATAATATATTAATGAATTAAAAAACAATTTAAAGAAATAAAGGGGATTTTGGGCTTGCCCAACACCTTAATAAAAAACCCAAATCCCTCATTATTATGGATTTTTATGGGGTCCAAATTGATATGGGGGTTTTAATATACCAGGGGATTCCAATTGGGAAGTGGAATGGGTGTAAATGTTAAAAATTAAAGGATTTATAAAAAACAATTTTTTTTTAAATCTGAAAATGGGTTCACGGTTTGGCCCCAATTTTGAAAACACACAGTTTCTACCAAAATGATTGGGAAACCCCCAAAACAAATAAAAAATGGAAAAAAGAAGTCATGGATGTTAAAATTATATCCATCATAAAACGTTCCTCCCCCATAAATCCATATAAAGGCCAAAAGAAAAAAACCAAACCCAACCGATAGTATGAAATCGAATCCTTTCCCATGTTTCTCCCACCCTCGAAAGGCCAAAACACCTCCAGTGAAAAATTATGGAAGGAATACTCTCAGAAACCAAATCCTACACAACATTCCTAAAAAAATCAATCACTTTCAGACTTTATTCCAAAAAAAAACTCCCCAAACACTATCCGAACAAGACTCAAGAAATTTACCCAAACGAACAACAATAATAAACAAGGTTACACTTACCTTGCTATAACTAAATCATTGGGTGCTTTCCATTCCCAACATTTTCCCAAGATAGATTTTGGTAGTTAGATATATCTGAACAAGACTACCTACTGCTAAGATAACACCATGGACAAATCTAAGTTACTAGTATGAGGAGACACAAATGGTCTCTCCACCATAAGAGACAACTTAAATTTTCCCGAGATAGAATCAAGACACTAATAGGGGAGGCCCGAACGGAATCCCAGGTACCAGGGGTAGACATACATTAGAAATTTCAAAAGGAACTTACATGAGAATCATAGTGGGTCTCCCCACCATAATAACCCACAATCATAATTGACCAGTATGGGATGGCACAGAAAGACCCCAAATTTAAAGAGTTGGGATGACCACACGGTTTGGGAAAACATTCCCTAACCATGGGGAACCTTCTATCTGCATGGTTTTCTAGGGAATGGTTACTACTAACCATGTGCTCAACCTGTCCAACCAAATTTCAAAAATTTAGTCAAGAACTCCCAAAGGGGGAAGGGATGGCATTGGGTGATAATATGAACACAAGGTCCTCCCACCTCTTTCCATCATACGGGAACAGGAAAAGAAAGATGAGGACACCAGAGGTTTAAAATATTTCTATATTTCATAATGAGGATAGAACTTTGTATAAGGGTTTGAACAACCCTAAGATTTCCCCTAACTATGTGCCATCTTTTCTCTAGGACATATGGCCGGAGCTCAAAGTATTGAAGCATCTTTGGCCTCACAGGCAGGATTCAGAAACCCCTAAATTGAACTTCTTCTTCCGATGCTACAAAAAAATACACCACAATCCCATATTGGTTCATGAAGACATAACACACTCCACAAATCACTCTACCAATACCTGACATTTTTTTGAAACAAGGGCTTAGAAAATGCACACACATAACCCCTTGTTTTCTTCATATGATAAATGGAATGAGAAATAGATATTTAGAAACACATTCCTCTACACAAAGGGTGTCAAGATTTCCTGAAAGGAGACACACTTCTAACAAAACAAAGACTCACAAAATATTGTACAACTTTACCTTTATAGTCAAACAACAACATGACATCAGAATGAGTCACCAAACATGACCATTGCGACGGATAGAAGCATTAAATGGAGAGGGATCTTTTGAAACGCTCTCAAAAATCACACAATTATAGAATGTGGCCATAAAATCCTCTCATGACCTGATTCTGCACACTAGTGGTTTAACTTGAACCCCCGCTTTGAAGATACCATGAAGGACCCAAAGGACCTCTTAGACACTATCTACACTAACAACCCAGCACACTTTAA
Source organism: Viscum album (assembly GCA_963277665.1). NCBI lineage: Eukaryota > Viridiplantae > Streptophyta > Magnoliopsida > Santalales > Viscaceae > Viscum > Viscum album. Next base: position 369,087,312 of record OY728132.1, on the reverse strand, counting down.
CATTCGACAAATCAGGTAACTTAAGAAACTAAGGCCTCCATCAACCTTCCACGAGCACTCTCCCAGTATAAGAGAATCCAAAAAACCCATAAGGGAATGGGTATAGACTCAATCTACAACTCTCAATAAAAATATTCCTTATACTGATCAACTAGAGGATCTTCCAACAGTGAAACAATCAATACTTCACTTCAGTTATGCATTAAATCTTAGTGGGGGTGTACCTTATCCAATGAGATAACCAATGGACCCAAACAAGCTGTTCCATCGGTCAAAACGTGCCACAAACCAGATCCAAACACATTAAGGGAACCACTATATAGTCATCCAAAGACATTTTTCATAACAAGACCACCAACCAGCCCTTCAACCTAGCATACCAATTTTTTTCAGAAATGAACAATCATTCAAATGAAAACTCACTTTCAGGATATTCACATCAATTTAATTAGATCTCTACCCCTTTTAAAACACTTATGGTTTTATGAAAAACACCATTTTATCAACACACATTCATTGAACACTCGTATCTTCTTGTTTAAATCATGGTACCAATGATTCGTAAAACCTTTAAAAAGTTCACCAATCATTCAATAAAAACTAAAATTTAATTAATGTATATTAATTTCAAAACATTTAATCCCATTTCTAAACACTTCTAATTTCATGAAAAACTCCATTTCATAAATCCCTATTAAATTGCGAACACAACTCTTCTCATTTTAAAACATGATTCCAAAATTTTATAAAAATTTTCAAATAAGCTCTAGTAACCAAATAATAATCCATTAACAAACTCTTCACATGGCCTCCCCAACATTTCAACCCATTAAAAAACCTTTCAATAGTTTATAAATCTCTATTGGAAACACTTTTTCAAAACCAGCTTTAACATAATTTCCTGCTTTTTAAAGAGGTCTAAACACAACACTTTCCATTTCAAAAAAATTAGGAAAATTAAATTCCACCATTTCAAAAATCAAACCATTACATTTTTCTTAGAAAATAATTTCACAAAAACATTGCGCTTCTTAAAACCAGGTCATTTTTTTCTTTAAAACCAATCTTCCAGGATTTTAAAAGTAAAGGAAACAAGTCAATGCGGGGGAAACTAGTTTTAGTGGGTGACTTGGAAATTATGGTTGGAGGCCATATTACAATCACTTCACCATCATAGATAGTTTTCAAGGGTAATATCCTTATCTCCCCAAGGCTCTCCAGGCCCTACAATCTTACTGAGACCATTAATCCAACTGTCTTTTCATTTCCCCTAATCATCATCAAACCATGAAAACCAAAGGACTCAGATAAATCATGACTTCCCCTAGTGACTCGAATCACATCATGAGGTGTGATAGCAAGGCACACTACCCATAAGAAAAATTTCAAGTCCCGATAATCCTATCTCCAGACTATCCCAACTCTTCCCTAGATAACATAACCCAAAGAGAGTGAACCTAACCTCCATTGATACTATTTTTTGACGAACCAAATCTTGTCGCCATAAAAATTAGCACTCGACTGGCCTATGGAAAGGCCCGAAGGGCATTCCCGATCCCCATGATCTGGCACAAGTGGTCAGGTATCAAAAAATAAAATTTGGGAACGATTTACCTGATTTTATAAACATAAAACAACAAATAAATCCAACAAAACAAATCAGGATTTTTCAAAACAATCCATCTTTTACAAAAATTCAGATTTGAATTACATAATCTAAAACAATTATCAAACACTATAACAAATGAATAAATCCAAAATGGACAGCCTAAGAACAACCTCATGGTAAGAGGCACCACCCTCAAGTCATCTCCATGACACTACACCAAGAAGGACCGATTGAAACACGAACCATTTGCACCAATAGATTTACCAAACCCTATGACAAAATAACCAATTCTAAATACACGCAATGGTGTAAGTAGGGTGTGGGACAAAGCCTAGTAGGATTCTACAACTAAAATATTCCATGTGATAAGAATTCGAAAATTAAAATCTAATAGGATTTCATAAACTTGAAAAAATAATAATAATTTAAAAGAGATGCAACTTTAAATAAAAATAGTCTTCAAGTGGGATAATTTAATGAATCAATAATTTTAAATTGTATTCTAAAGATAAAAAATTTTCTATCCAAACATATCATATGTCAATGTTAAGCATAATGTATCTAATGAGCGCAAGCAACATGAAAATAATTCCTAGGCACTAGCTCACTATGGGTCCGAGGTAACTCGTATCTTGGTGAAAGTAACCATCACAATATCCATTCTCGTGCACATGAGCCACTAGTAGGGATCATACAAGTTTCCAAGTGGTTCCTCAACATCATCATAATATTTTAGTTAGTGTTTTCATCATCAAAATTGCTACGTGGAACTGGGGCCAAACCCCACAGAATCCCTAGCATCCTAGTACACATCCACCCGCCTAGATGCCGTGGTTTCTATCTTGTGCTAAATAATGTTAAAAAACCCATGAAATATAATTTTCACAAGAAAATAACTCTTAAACATCACACACCTACAAAATGGCCCACACCCATGTCCCATAATAATCCATTCATAAACAAAATTCATTTTTCACATCATACTCACACAAAACATCCCACATATCTGTTTCACGCCTTTCTTGTGAATTGATAAAACATTTTATCCTTTTATAAATCATTCTAAAAATGTTTGAAATATTCAATCACAAGTTTACCTTTAAAAACCCATCTTAGGTGAACAAACTCATGAAAACAGTACATGTACATCCACTGCCCCCTTTTTTTTAACTTAATAAATCATTTAAATTTTCATAAAACAATCCCAAGGGGTATAACCTTGTTTTCCACAAAATACCCATTTTAAAAACATCTTTCTAGGAAAAAACCACAATAATACTAATCCAAAACAGAATGGGTAGCCCTGGAAACAATTATTAAACCAATTTCACGTGTTATAAAATTACCTTTAATAATATCACAAAAGATACACATGAAAAACACACATTTCCAAACAAATATGCAACATTGAAACTAAAATATTAATCGATACTACAAAAAATGGTTCCAATACCAGTCATAATGTCATAATAACATGATAAAAATATTATTCAAGCAAATATACCTCATCTTAGTATGATTACACATGGAACCTCCTACAATTTGTGCCAAAACACTAAACTGTTTTGCGAAACATCAATCCCACCAACTCTGCATCACAAGGATGTGAAATGAAAACCTAATCCACATGATTTCATAAAAAAGACAGAAAATAAAACCCTAGGTATAAACCCTACATTTTTTTCATTTTAGAACCTCAAGAAAAGTGAAAGAAACCCTAATCAAATGGGATGAACATGAGAGGAAACTGACTTAATTGAGAAATATTAAATAAAACTCCCCAAATAAACCTATATATTATTTTAAAAACAGAAAAAAATTAAATTGAGATATTAATAAGGATTATTAGGTATGTGAGAACTGAAATGGGGAGAAAAGAGTAAAAATTGAAGGAGTTATGAATGAAACAATTTACTCATAAAGTCTGGAAAATCTGAGAAATTGATCGACATTTTTCCCTAATTCGCGATTAATATGATCTCCAAATAGGGGAAGGAGATAATGAAAGAGTGCCTTGGGTAAGTGGTCTTGGGTGAGAGTTGGAATCACAAAAAAAACCTTAAAAATTGAATGATAAATTTAAGGATATAAAAACCAATTTAAAGTGGGAAATGAGCTTTCGGGCTTTCCCAACACCTTATTAAAAAACCCAAATCCCTCATTATTATGGATTATTATGGAATCTGAATTGATATGGTAGTTTTAATATACTATGTGATTCCAATTGGATAGTTTAATGAGTGTAAAATGTTGAAAAATTAAGGAGTTATAAAAGAAACAAAATTTATTTTTAAATCTGGAAATGGGCTCATGGTTTGGCCAAAATTTTGAAAACCCACAATTTCCACCAAAATTCAAAGGAAACCCCCATAATAAAGAAATAGTGGAAATTAGATGAAAAATAACTTAAAAAGAAGTTATATATGTAAAAATGGTTGTGTGAAATAGAATGTGTTATGCCAAAATAATTTGAGGAGTGGCTAAATGACTTCTTTGGTAGCTTTCCTTAGAATGTGTTTTGGTTGGAATTTTTTTTTGTGAATCAATTTTGATATGATATAAACTATTAAGATGTTTTAAATTTTTTTATATAAATTTTTTCATATATATTTGATAAAATTTTGTATCATACTGGTGTGAGTAGGGATTTAATTTTGGTTAATCCTACATAGTTTAATTACTCACCCCCTACTTGGGAACATTGGTGCATTTGAAGATATTGTTTATGAAGACATATATAGAGGGAATGTATCTCTATTCATTAGTGTAAAATTTTTATAACTTGGGATCTATGGTGGAGTTGGATCTTGGATCATTTTGGGAACTATGGAGTTATATATTTGGATTCTTTTATCTTTGTTGTTTTTTGTCTACCTATTTATACCCTGATATGGTTTTTAGTGTTGTTGTTTGTGTTGTTGTTAGTTTGGTTTTACCTTGAGCTATATTACATTTTTCTCATGCATAATATAGTGGTTGTTGGGTTATGATAATATTGGTCTTGTTGTTTTATGTTTAAATTTAAAATCATCCCCTAATTATCTTAAAGCCCTTGGAATTTATTGCCATCCTTTAGTGTATTGGGGACGGGGTCGAATTCTGACTGGTAATTTCTAATGTTTCCCACTTTTCCTTAAAATGGATATTTTGAAAATTGAAAAAATAGATTTGGATGGGGAATGTCATCTACGTCTATGTAATGTCCCATCACCATTCTATGAAAATCGGGGAGGGGAATGATGTTACAATTTCACTCCATTAAATCAAATTTAGTCATGGGATTACTCCACAATTCAAAATGGTCCAAGTGACAGGGTATTTCAATTCTTGCTTTAGGTAAATAATTTATCCATTTCACTATGGAGGCAAATGAAACCCATATTAGGATGTGGTTTGGTCGTATAAATAATGGAATAATTGTCAATGGAAATTAATAGTGACACCCAAGGGGGTGGTTTGAATTGAGGGAACAACATCGGATAATATCATGGGTCTATGGAAGCATCTCTTCAAGGTCAAGACATTTAATTAAATAAATTTCATAATTTTAAGGCAGCACGTGGGATGTTAGGCATGCAGAATAATGTCATATAATATAAATAACTATAATTTTATGGAAAAGTACTACACCACCTGTATTATAATGGTAGTAGAATCCTCATCAAGTACCAAGATTTAATTCAGGATGGTTTGAGAGAAGTCATTGAAATTAGAAAAATACATTGATAATAGGGTAAATGAGTTCATATGAAGATGACACTGAAGAAGGTATGATAAATAGAGAAGACAAAGTAGTGGATTCTTAGACATACTGAGGGTTATCCAACACAATGGACAACAACCAATTCCAATCTTAGAGAAATGAGATATTTCAAATCATAATAAGGATACATGAGAAGGGTGAAACCCATGGGATAGATGTTTTGAAATTTAGGGAGAAAAAAGAGGGATTAAAGGTTAAATATCTGGAGGTAAAAATAGTCATTTAACCCTTTTTAAAGGGGATGTTGGTTTGGCCGCACATTTTTCTAAATAGTGTGCCAATTGTGAATCTCCCACTGTCTTTGAAAGACACCTCACATGTTTCATTTACACACTTAAACAATCCATTCAAAATAGAACTGTCTCACACCCCAAACCCGAGAAGACCTAGGTGTACAAAGAGATAAACTATGTGCACACTATGAAACTTAATCTTGAAATATAATATAGTTTTTTCATGGGTGTGTGTCCACCCTAAAATGGTTAAACAAACCATACTAATTCATTCATGGGTTGTATGGTTGAGCTGCATGAATACTACTAACCATGTGCCAACCACACACCTCTAAATGTTCCTAAAAAAACAAGAACTCTGGGATCCAAACAAGCATGTACTCTCTTGAATCCTTCCTTAAAACCTTATGTACTGTTATTAGAGTAAAATAAGACATTTAATATAAATATTAAAAATTCCATACCAAAAAAATGAGATCTTACATATCAATTACTATTATTGAGATGATATTAATATGTCAAGATAATCTTATGTCCCTAATCTAGGAATAAATAAAAATTTATTTCAAATATAGAATATCATAGGTAAAATATTAGATAGAAAAAAAGATATTGAAAATGTGTATGGATATTGGTATGAATCATATATTTTCTACCATAGCTAACGAGATGATTGATTTTCAACAATCAGGTCATTCAACATCTTGGAACCATTGAGTACATCTCCCAGGATAATCAAGTTGATCGATTGAAGGTGATGTTCCATATTCTAGTGTGGGAATTTTGGCTTTGTATCACTGCATTTCCCTTTTAAAAATAGTTCATTTATATTGGGGAAAAATATCTGTATGGAATTCATGTAGGTGAACTACTCATTATTTCCTCAATAGATGGTAATTGTTCTCCTATTCCACTTGCATTCACCACTTTTGAAATTTATTTCTTTTAATCATAGATATAGTTCTTATCTTATATACATGTCTATGTTATGAAAACCAAAGGAGTGTGTAGTATATTCAATCACCACCGAGTGATTATGTTGATAGTTGACAATGATGGAAAATCACAGCGAGAACCTCATGTTTATCATTAATATTGAATCATACATATTTCAATAAATGTCCCTAATAATTTAAAATATGAAGCAATAATTATGGTAATAATCAAGTTTTCTATGTTTTTATAAACTTATATATATTCAAATAATTTTTATATCATCTTAAATACATAGATATATTATTGTTTCATCATAAAAAACAGAACATGAAAGATTCATCTAGTGGATTAAAATAATTTAACGGGATAATCTAGGCATGTATGATTACATGATGCGCATTTCAAGGAAAATATAGTCATTGGTCTAAAATTGTGGCATGAGATATGGCCATTTGATAACTAATATTATGGAATGAAAAAACGAGGCCTTCAAGGATGTTTTTAAACTACCGATCATAGGCTTAACACATGTGACATTTTATTAATGTGTGAAGTACTTTTTCAAATTCTCTAGATAGTATTATCATGGGATGAAATATGGGATTCAATTTTTCCAAAACATATAAAAAAAATTCAATGATATTACTGGATTAATCATCATTTAGTGTTGTAATATTTGTCAATAAAGGTTTATGTTATGTGGTAACAATGTTTTTATGGGTTTTAGGGAATAAATTTATGATCCTAGGTAGTGGAATCAAACCAAAAAACATCTTAATAAATATCAACAGAATTAATGTGTAATAAAACAAGGAATATGGTGTACCGGTATTTCAGTTACAATGGACTCCGTATTGGTTGATCATGCTTTATGATGATCACTAAAAAACACTTCTTTTCCATGTAGGTAATCCACCGATCGAATGATCTATGATCGTATCACGAGGATTTAATAACAGAGGGGGTTCTAAAAATTTCACCTTATGAAAAACTATTCTTAAATAAGAATATAAATTCTATAATATTTTCAAGAAATTAATGAGCATTCACACATTAAACACACCACCAATATAGTAACTCATTCTCTTTATATAGGCCATGCATACATCTCTTCATTAAATGAAGAGCATTGGCAGTAAAGTAAAATGCTAACAACTGTTAGAGTCTTCTTAATTGAATTGTTCAATGAAATGTTTCATACATTAACTAATCCATCTCATTGATTTATATGTAAAGTAATACATGTGAGATTTATGAATTGGAATTTCTATTTGAGAGAACATATTACATTGGGGGAAATATACTCTCGGGTTGCATCACATGCAACCAGGCTGCATTGAAACCAACATAATATTTGGATCGAGCTTAAGGACACATTTTCACTAATAAATCCTTATGAAATATTCATCATATGCATATTTTTTAGACCACATCTAATAATTATAAACTTATACTAATATCCATTAAGACATTATGAAAAAATTCACAACTCGTCTTGAATCTGTCTAAAGATCCTTTTTAATTAAGTTTATCAAGATCTCATCATTTTGGAAAAACTAATTGATCAAAACTAAAAATTATCTTAATTCTTAATTGTATTCCCCTATAGGCCTATGTTTAATTGGCCAAAAATATGAAACCACTATTTCACATTTGTAAGCAAAGACTAATGTCTAGAAAAGCATCAATTCTACACATGCTACTAAGGGTTGGGTGTGATATCCAACATACAAACACATATATCTATATGAACATGTGCACTATAGAATTTATCACTTACATTATATGTATGAGTGTGTAATACTTTTATATATGACATAGAGAGACAAATTGAAATGGAATAATGTCAATGTAGTATAGGCCACCTCATATTTTATTGATTCCTCAAGAAAGACTAACTAGGTTGATGAATACATCACATTTCATTTTTCTAGAGAATGATCACATCACATGTCATTTATCAAAGTGGATAAACACATCTCATGTTACTCCACTACAAATCCATGCATTTACTAAGTCTAATAAATCAATTTACAAATTCTTTACTTTACATACAAGTAGAGAAATCTCATATTGGTTGTACTCCAACTGATGATTTTATCAAAAAAATAACCCACCACCACCTAATTAGCTATGTCACAATGATTTATATAATGAAATATGATTTTACCTATCTTAAATACATGTTATTAAAATTATTTATTTTTAATTCTAATATTTTTCATTATTAATTGGTGTTATTTGATATTCTTGATAATATTTTTCATTTTAGAAATTAAATTTCAATTTTTTTATAAAAATAAATATTTTCAATGCATAATTTTTTATGTTCTTATCTTAATCTCCTTAGAATTATAAGAACATATATTCTGGTAATGATAACATTTTTTAATGGAAATATTTTTCTTAAAGGGAATTTAAATAAATTAGGGTTTGGAATTAATTCTTTAAAAGTTACATGTTTCAAATTGTAACATTTTTTTATTAAAAAAATTCTAAATATGTTTTTAAATATGAAAATTCATAAATAGAACTCATGTGAGTTTCATTTAAATTTTAAATTCGTTTTATTTTATAATAATGAAATTAATGTATTATATTAATACTTGTATATTTTTTTAAATTCTTATGGGAAGTAATAAAATTTTTGTGAGACTTTTTCAGTGTGTCAACATCATTAGACTTGCCGAATTTTTATAAACTCTTACTAGGATGAATCATAGGGATTTCTTGATACTCCATCGTAAGAGTTTAGACCTCATTGGAAGGATTTCATCCATTATAAAACATTCAACCATGGAATATCTAATTTGAGAAGCCATACTCTGAATAAGTGAGAATATGGAGATCTATCGATCAATATAAGGACACAAACCAATGAGTCCAAGATGTATGAATTAAATAAAGGAGATCAAAAAAGTTACTGAGAGATGTAGAAAAGCTCATTTATGCTTGAAGTATATGACATAAAACAAAAAATATCAAAATCTGTGATTTTGAACCCTGGTAAACATTTTCCCAGTTCAAGCTTTGATTCAAAAATAATAATGATGTCTATTAGAACTTTAATATATGGAAACTAAGTGAGCTTGGATTGAAGACTGAAGAATATTTTGGGCTATTGAAAAATTTAGAATGTGTTTAGGATCAAATAAATTGTGTAACACCACATGTATTTTCAATTCATTTCATATTTAGGAGGAGTTATCATACTTCAGGATAGAATTATGATCTCTTAAACACCTCTAGGAGGAGTTTTCTAGACATTGAAGGGGCCTTAATAGGTGGATCAGGTTCTCACGAGATTAGTGGAGAAGTGACTAGGGTGGTCGGGGATGCGTTAGTAGTATAATTTAACTAGTGGGGTGGGATGTAGCCTAGCACCACTGCTTGTATAACAAGACATGCTGTGAGCCTAGGATGGAAATCATGTGCCCCACTGATTAGTCAGTAAACCTAGAATGAATAGATGATGCAGCTATATCTGGTAATTTCTAATGGGGCCATCCCTACATTTCTCTATCATGGTGCCTCAAGTATTAGATGGGGACGTGATAGGAGAGGATATTTTTTTCCCCAGCTCCTCCCATTCCTTCCTATCATTATTCCTTATATTAGGTAGAAAGATCTAGGTTCATTTTGGAAGAAATATTTGGTGTTTTTATCCTTCATTACTCATTTTTGGATTCCTCTAACACTTCCCTTAATTTTGGTTCGAATTGGGATAGTTTTTTATTCTTTTATCATTGAATAGATAAATCATCAACGTTTAATGTAGCTTCTTCATTTCATTCATAGTGGATGCCTTGAGGTTATATCTACTGGTTTTTCCAATGTCATTTAGGTGGAAGTATGCTTTTTCCAAAATTTTATTAAGGTTTTGGGTGTTTTTGGTAGAAATTGATAGTTTCTAGGTGGTTGTATATTAGGTATTTTTCTTATGATGGTGTAGGGGGGTTTTGTGGACACTCCAGGTGGGGTTGATCGAGGTTTCAGTGAAACAATAGAGATTTGTGATATTTTCACTTATTATACATTGTGAAATTAAGTAAAATAATTAATTATAAATTTTGATAATTATTTTATTATGTTTTTTGGTGTGGGGAATGTGTTTGGGAGTGTAAGTGATGATTGGTTAGCCAAGATGAGGCCCAAAAAATACATAAACATGCGAGGATGAGGATCAGTAGAGCTTGGTGAGGGTGATAACTATATTTTAGAGGTAAATGTTCCCTTTAATTCAATGATATATATTTGTGTTTTATCATTATTTTTTTCATAAAATACTATGCATGGTATGGGATAAACGAATAGAAACTAGGGATGTTGTGGTTGGACGATATATGGTGGAATTCAACCTCCAAATATTAGGATAAGTTATCTTGAGAAATAGAGTGTTTTAGATCACCCCATGAATATGTCTATAATGGGGAGAGAGTAAATATTTTGAAGAAAAGATTCATTTAGAAGGTATTAGGGTTTGAGACAAGACATGTATAGCCTAAGATGATTTCCTAGGTCTTGTTGGGGAGGTTAAGAGGATTATACTGATGTCTATGAGTTAGATGATCATGCATCCCACTCATTATAAGTTAAAACCTCTCAAGTGTGGATCATGCATGATGAGTTTCATGAGATGGAAGATTAATTTTGGACTGGATAGGATACGATCGAAGGGATTCCACTGAGTGTTAGTAGAAACACATATTTTTGAAGATATGAGATGGGGCCCATGAATGGGTCATGGGTTCTTTCTCATTGACATTGAATGAGGATGCCAAGGGAGATTATATTATAATTTCCTCTGATAGATATCTGGTAGTGGGATAATGAGTGTTATGGAATTTCAATGAGGATAGATTAAAACATAGATTCTAGTTTAGAGGATATTTTAGGCTATGGAGTCATCATTAGATTATGACCATGAGATTTTATTAGTGAGGGGTTACTGAGATGGGTCTAAAGGACCTAGTAGATGCCCTGATGGGTGAGGTGAGACTTGTTTGTGATGAGGGGCTATGTATCAGGAGACTAGAACCCTATGAATTGTAGGTGAGATATTGTGACCTGTTGTAGTTCTATGTGAGGTTGTGAATATATATGGATCATGTCCCAGAGTCTTGGTTAGGGGTTACTAATGGACCATTCTTAAGAATCTTGGGTTTGGGTGACTGATGGAAAATTCCGTGAGGGGGCTTGGGTTAGATTGATTGAGGAAACCTACATAGATTCTTTATATATGGGTCAATGTGGAGATTGGGACCTTTTGGTATGGGTATTGGGTTGAGGACCATTCCTTGCGTAGCATGGGTTGGTGTGATAACTATTCCCTGTTTCATTATGTATTGGTTCAGTCGATTATCATGGCCAGAAATTTAGGTATAAATTCAAAGAACCTACTATATGTGTCTTAGGTTTGTGTATACGTGTTGGAACATTCCATGAGTGGAATGCGTCAAGGAATACTAATGGGATTGGGTTGTGGGATGAAATAAGATGATACTGATGGATCTCCCTTGAGTGAGAAGGGATGGGTCATGGATGTAGGATCGTGACCAGTGTTTATGGGTAAAGGTTTGAGGGTTCAGATTCTACCCTACGCAAAGTCTTTATGTATAGGATAAGCTTTGATACAATGATATCAGATGTGATGATGGGATTCTGGAATAGAGTTGAAGTAGTTTTGATATTGTGTCATAGTTTTATACCTAGAACATGATGACATAAAACACATGGAATCATGTAGGCATAGTTTGTATATGATATCCAAAGTTATTGTATGAAATATCTATTTTATTACTCATGAATATGTGTATAGTATTGTGTATAATATAGGAACTTGGTGAGACCCTAATGAAATGTATTTCTAACATGCTTCTTGAGAACCTTAGTGTCTATGCAGTCCTTATGTCTTTTTTTAGTTTCAGTAATGTATGTGTGGGGTATCAGGCTAGTGCAAGTTGATGGGTTTTTGAGACAAGGTGTGTAAGACTTAGGGTTGGTAGTGGGTCAAGGTTGATTCATTGTATTTTAGTTTCTTTTGTCTATTGGATCTTCCTAGTGGGTGATTAATGTATGTATTCTTAGATGCTTCTACATGGGATATTTGATATATGACTATATTTATTTATTTATACACACTCTAATTATGTGATATGGATATTTTATCTATATATATTCTACTGTATGACTCTGATTTGAGGGAATAGTCTCTCTATTATATGGATTAGTCCCTACCCATTAATAAGTAGCCTCTAGTGAATGGGGAGGCACTCTTAAGGCCATGTGAATACCCAGGCTATAGTAACTATTGAGTATCCCTAGGGAGTCCTAGTTTCCATGACATACTATTTGTGGAGATGGTAGAAAAGTAATATAGGAATGTTTTGGAGTTGGTGATAAACCTAAAAATGGTTATTCATGAACACATTGCTAGTGGGAAGTCCTGGTTTCCAGGGGTTGAATATTTTTTTATGGGTTGTGTTGTTATGAATAATATGTGGTTTAATATTATGGGTTAAAAGGATTTTTTTTTTCATGGATCTTTGATTTATGTAAAGATTTCAACTAAATTCATCATGATAGAAACATATGACTCACATGAAATGTGTATTCTTGTATACTATTGGTTTTTTATAAAGAAGGATCAGTTTATTAAATTATTAATAAAAAATTATATTGTGTTTTACTATATAATTTGAAAAGAAATTTTAATTAACTACACCACATAAATTTTCTCTAATGAAAGGTAATGTGGATCCTAGTACATGATGTAATATGGTGTAAATGATGTAGTCCCTTTATGAAGGGATTCATGGAGACCCTTGAAGGGTCAATGTAGGAATTTAATTCCTTCGTGAAAGAAACCTATAGGGTTAGGTATAAGAATGTGATTCTTAAAATATGATATTAGGATGAGTGCATGTTTTCCTCTATGGTATGTATCGTCTTGAAATGTCAAATTATTGGGGAATTTTTATTAATAGAGTTTAGTTAGTGAAAATTATTTACTGTATTACTAATCTATTGGTTCTTAGTATTCACATTTGGTAGTGTAGTGAGAGCATGGGTAGATAATTGTGGTTAAAAAATAGTTCCTATGTAAAAAGTGGTTGTATGGATAGCCTTGGAATCAGATATGCATTGCACTATGGGGTGCGACTGAAATTCATGTGATGCATGGTCAATGGGTTAGGAACATGATCCAATGATAAATGTGATGTGAGTAATGGGAGAATGAGCCAAGTGCTTTGATTTTTATTTACAAGAGTGAAAAACCATTGGGTTCAATTGAGATCAAGTGGGAATGCAGGTGAGGACTTGTGAGTAGGTTCTCAGTGAGAAACAGTTCCTTTTAAAGGGATTGGGTGTTGATCCGAATTTTCGGAAAATGTATAATGGTGAGAGAATAGTGTGTTATGGGTATGCACAATTCCATTTTGGATTTCAGATATGTGAATTTTTCATGATTAGACCATTGTAAATTGGTTTTTCTTGTGGAAGAAATTGTGTTGTCATATGGTGGTAGTGCAGTGGTGGGTTTGGTTAGGGTTCACTTTCATAGATAGGTGACCAGCGTGTTCATTGAGACCCTCTCAGGCATGGCAGTCCAGGGTTTCAAATGGGAATATGAGATATCTTAATGATAAGAGGTGTCATCAGCGATGAATCAATGTACTAAGATACCATTGATTAGAGTTGATCATTGGTGGGTTTTTCGGGGAGGCATAAAATTAGGGGTGTTTTTAGGAAATCTCTATGTGTCTTAGGAGGAGTGGTATGCATGCGTTATCGATATCTATTATGGTTAAATTCTCTAGGAGTAGTTTGACGGAGTCCATATGGTGGGGGTAAACAATTATCTTATTGGAGGGGGGGGGGCATTCTCCCAGATGAGTTTTTTATGGTGTTGAGGATGATGTTCCTGACGAGCAAAGAGTGGGAATGGGGTGATGTTATGAGTTGGTGATCGGGTATGAGTGATTTGTCCTAGTCATGTCATTGCACATAGGGATGGAAAGAATATGGTATGTGGGGATTGATGTTTATTTTGGTGGGTGATGATAACGATACTCTAATTGTAGGGAGAACAATATCAGTTTCTAATTAGTGACCATTCTGTTAAAAGGGTTATAGAAAAGGTTAATGACATATCAATGGATTTTCATGGTGACACAAAGATAATGGTGTGTGTGTTAGGATCTAATGTTATCTAATTCCTTAGTAAATAAAAAAAATCATTATATGAATTATTTATTGGGTGGTTTTGGTGCGTCAACATCAAGCTTAGGTTGGTCTAAGGTGATATGAATGTGAGTCATATCAATGGTCTATCGGTGTTCGAAGTTATAGAATTATGAATGGTGTAAGTGGTTGGTAATACATAACTAAAAATTCACTATTAGTCATACCCAAATGTTTATGTCGGTGCTTGGAGGATGTTACAATGCCTCTGGCGATTAAGGCATCATTATTAGGTGTTCCTTTTGAAGATGTGATGATAGTGGAGGAGGAGTATATTTGGAAAGGTCATCCATAAAGGTTCCAATTGATGTTTTAATACATGATAAAATGACGAGTGATGAGAAACACATCATGGGAAATGATTGGGATATGGTAGTTAGGTCAGACGACCACTGTGAGGTGAATTTTCGGTAGACCTTTCCTATGGTAGAGATCATTATAACTTAAAATTTTCTATTGTGAGTGGAGAATCATAGTGGGGAGCACTATAAGATTTCAGGGTAAAACATATGGCAAAATTAAGGTGCTATAGGATAGATGGGTGTTGTGAGTGCCATATTGGAGTTCATGCTAGTAGTGATCAGGTGGACCGACATCTAGTGAATAGTGTTTTGGTATTTGGAAACACGCAGTAGAAGTGCGTTTGGCATTCCAAGATAGAAATGAGTGAGTTATCAGAGAATTGATGATCGATATAGGTTGAGATATGTGGTTAAGTATTACCATGATTTCTTTGGGAGGAGAAGCATTATTATTGGGAGATTGTAATGCTTCATGGTTTTTTAGTTCATTACATTTTGAGGTGGATTTTGAATTTTGAATTGGTGGGTAACCCATTTGATAAATAAGCGTTGGGATGGAATTTTGATTTTTTGAACACTATTAGTATGAGGTTTTGGAATTTAATGGATCCTAAAATGGTAGATCCAGATATTAAGAGATCAACATAGAATATATTAGGGTGTCCCCGGATATTATAGAAGCACTGGATAAATGGTTTCACCCCACTGGATAGCTGGTGGAGTAGGAAATAGGCCACAACCCTTACTGGGATCACATGCCATCCAGTGAGCCCAGGTCAGTAGGATGGCACCCCACCAGCTTACAAGTGATCCAAAATTGTTTAACTACTGAGGCCATACCTACTAACCTATGGTGATGGTTTGAGAAATTTATACGGGGGTGGGGGGAATCATTGTCTTTTCCCTATCAAAGGTCCTCCAAATTTAGATGTTAGTTATGGAAGGAGATTCCATTTTAGAAAGATTCTACCATTATATTCCTCTTTTGATCCAAATGGTGGTGGATGGATCTTGGTGTATTTTGGTAGTTATTTTGGGAGAGTATTCCCTTATTTGTTTCATCCTCTGTCACTATAGTTAATTTTGGTTTGAGTTGGGGTAGTTATCACAACACTATTCTTTTTATTACACATTTATACATGATTTATTACATAAAATTTAACTTAAAACAACTTAGAGGATTGATATGTCTAGTCTCTTTGGAAATTAGAATCGTTACATAACATCTTAAAATATAAAATACAACATCTTTATTGAAAACATCGTTTACATGACTACCTCATTTCTTCATACATAGAATTTCATGGGATAACTTGAGGACATACATAAGAAAATGGATAGCTATAAATCCCATTAATGGAGTAAAAAAGGCATAACATGAATAATACAATACATGTAAGGATATAGGAATATATATGGTGCATAAGGGAATCATGATCATAAAGGCATGATATAGTATGATTACCAAAACATGGAAATGTGGTACCAACATACAACAAGATATTATCATGAGACAAGACTCATTTCACATGGATTAGCATGAATAAACCCTCATTTCACATGGAATATCATGATACTAAACATTTCCAAATGCATTGGAGTGCTATCAAGATGCATCGTTTATAAACATTTAATTTCATGAAAAAGTGTTCCACATGGATCATATAACATTAAATCATTCAACATCATAAGTTATTCCCTGATTAAGGAATGTATAATACATATGTGTAAGTAACATTAAATAAGTATATTTTCATAAAGATGAATACCCTTGATAGATAAATGGGCATGGTATTCACTACATGATGATTTTGTATTGAAAAAACGTTGGGCAATTTCTGCAGCATAACGTTGTCATATGGAAAATTACAAGTCAGGTTGATGAGAGAGAAAAAGGTATATCATCATTTATACATGAAATATATAGTAAGGGTATCATGGAACATAATATCCCAACATATTAAATGGAATTTAGATGCATAATATTGGAGAAATACTTGAATAGAAATAAGAAGAGATAAATCTCTTATGGAATTTTGGTATGGTAACAGGTGTATACGAAAGGAATTAATGAGAGATAAAGTGGAATATAATAATTAAAACATAATTAGGGAAGTATGTGGGAGGTTTAAAATCATACCCCAACATTTTTAATTGAAATAAAAAGAAAATTACAACATAAATAACGTGGATAAAAATGAGAAAGGAGAGAATCCCTTACTTGGGTGTGTGACATTAAGAGCATAAAGAGGAGTTCTTGAGTGCTTGGTGCACCTCGAGAGGATTATAGAGAGAGGTGGGAAGAGTGTGGATGTGTTCCAAGGATTTTTAATGATGATAATTGGTATCTTGGGTGGGTTTATATTGTAAAATAGAGGGGAATTCTTTAATTTTTTTACAAACATTGGTTTTGGAATCTATATAATTATATTTTCAAAACCAAAAACCTTACCATGGTTTTTTCCAAAATGAGATAGAAAAACCATTTTATAAGTCCAATGGTTGAAAATAATAAATATTACCCTTTCATATTTGGATGTGAGTCACACACTAAGAGAAATGAATTTAAAATCATAAAATATATTATACAAATTGAAGGATTCACTAAGGCATTATAAAAATTGTCAAATATTTCTAAAATAAAATTATTTTATTAGAAAAAATATATTGGGCCGAGAATACCCATTATAGTATTTATTATATCATTTTGGGATCATTATGATGTCATAAAACACATATTTTATTTATACGATATTTATGTTTTACCCAAACATTCGACTCTATTAGAAAATTATGAAAAATTCACCATTAGATAATTTAGACATCCTGATTCCAAAAATAATACTCACTTTATCTAAATAATTTTCAAAATATGTGAATTTTCACTTTTAAAATAAACACCATGGTTTATTAAAAATTGACAGGTTTTGAAAAAAACTGTTTTCAAACCTTAATAAAAATTATAATTGACTTCATAAAAATTATACGATAATTTATATTTAATAAAAGTAATTTAATAGTAAAACATTATTAAAATATTATTTAATCCATTAATTTAACAAAATTTATTTCCAAATTTAATTTTAATATTAACCAAAAAATACTATTTGTTCTTACAAAATCATTAACAAAGTAGCAATTACAAAATGAATGTATATTCATTATTCTATACAATGATAATGAAAATAATTATAATGTTATGATATTTTTACATATACCTTTATTACACCAAAATATTCTCTCTGGGTAAGGTGTGCGATGGGGGGCTTTCTTAGGGTTGTTCAGTGAACATGGTTTGGGATGTGATGTGGTTGAGCGTGAAATTCATCCGTAAACAGTTTCTCTCATGATTAATTTGTTGTATCCTAGCTTGGAATTGGACAAGAGAAAAGCCCAACGATGCTACCTCTTATCCAAGCTCTGAAAAATGAGCTTTGAAAGGCCCGAGTCTACTAGATGAGTCCATCACCTACTTTATCTATATTGAAAGGATTTGTTAAAACCATATATTTATATTAGTTGTGTGGTCACTGTTCAAAACATATATTATTAATGGTAATGATACGTAATGGTTATTTAAACCCAATAATAATAATAAATAAGTAAAAACCACATGTGTTTTTAGTAAGACGTTAAAAGAATGGGAATTTTATTCATAAAAGATCTAGTTGTTACAATATTCATCCCTCAATAAATTTCACCATCAAAATTTCCTTTTCCATCAAAAAAAAATGAGGGTAACTCTACCTTATCACATCCTCTGGTTCCCGTATTCCTTCTTCAAACATGTGGTTTCGCCACAACACCTTGAAGAGGGACATCATCATATTTCGTAAATCTTTTTATCTACGATCTAATATCTTCACTGAATTCTCTTCATAGGAGAGGTCATTCTTCAATGGTACCACCTTTGGATTGAGTACATGAGATGTTTCAGGTATATACTTCCTCAAGAGTGATACAATGAATACAACATGTACTTGAGACATGTTTGGTGGGAGTGCTAGTCGATATACCACTTCTCTGATGCAATCAGGTATCTCATAAGGGCTGATTTACCTTGGACTAAGCTTTCCCTTCTTCAAAAATCCCATAACTCTCTTTCATAGTGATATGCAGAGGAATAACACGTCTCCAACATCAAATTCTATGTCTCATCGATGATTGTTAGCATATCTCGTTTTTCGACTCTTCGTAGATTTAATGTGTTGCTGGATGGTCTTAACCTTATCCACCATTTATAGAACTATAAGTTTTCACTCACCAACTTCATCCCAAAATGTGGGTATTCTTCACCTCTTCCCCTAAAGGGATTCATTAGGATCCATTTGGATTCTTGTGTGGAAACTGTTATTGTAAGAGGGCTCAAGCAGAGGAAGATGTTGATCCCATCCTTCTTTCAAGTTCATTGATCATGCTCTCAACATATCCAAAAGTGTTAGGATAGTCCACTCATATTGGACATCAGTTTGAGGGTAATAAGCTGTACTAATGTTCAAATAATTATTCAGATAATGTTGGAGACTCTTCCAAATCATAGAGGTTAATCTTGGACCTCGATCGGATTCAATCAATAGTGGTGAACCATAAAACCTTACCACTTATCTAATGTATATCCATGCTAGCTGATCAATTGAAAAATCCTCTCAAATTGTAATGAAGTGTTTAGTCAATGTAAGACAATCCAAAACAACCCATATAGCATTGCTTCCTTTGGATGTATTAAGAAGTTTGGTGAAAAATTCCATGGTGATGTTTTCCCATTTCCATGTTTGTATGAGTAATGGTTGCATCATCCCCTTATACTTCTACCATTCAGCCTTCACTTTTTTTCATACCATTCACTTTTATGTATACTCAGCTATCTACTTATTAATACTATTCCACCAATAATTATCTCAAAGATCTCGATACATATTTGTGTTTCTTAGGTGAATAGAGAAATTCAAACAATGTGCATCCTCCAAAAGTTATTTCATTAACTCTGGATTTGATGGAACAAATAGTCTTGACCCAAATCTCACAATTCCTTCTTCATTAACATTGTACTCTAAGGATTTACCTTTCCTAATAGTTTCCACTTTATTCTAAATTCCCACATCATACTTTTGATCATCCTTACCTTTCCAAAAGAGATGGCTGAGAAATCATTTGTGAAAGGATTAATGATGTTTCTTTATTTATGATACCCATGTCCATGTTAATCATATATATGAAGATTGGATACATTTTAATTCTCATAAATGATAGAATCACTAGGTCCTTTCAACTTAGAGCATCTGCCACCTCGTTCTCATTCCCAGGGTGGTAATGGATTGAGCAGTCATAGTCTTTAATCGGCACTATCCATATTTTTTGGTGCATATTGAACTCTTTCTGTTTCAATATATACTTCAGGATTTTATGATCCGTATATATTTCACACTTCTCCCTAAAGAGGTAATATCACCAAATTTTCAAAGTGAATCTTACTCCATCAAACTCCAGATCATGTGTTGGATAATTCTACGTAGGTACAATCAATTTCCTTGAAGCATAGGCAATGACTTTGTCATTTTGCATCAACACACATCACAGAACCTTCTTTGAAGTATCAAATAATTCTATGAAAAGTTCTCCACTAGTGGGTAGTGTGAGTATGGGAATAGTGGTAAGCCTTCTTTTTCAACTCCATTAAGCTCTTTTCACATTCATCATTCCATGAAAACAAGACTCCCTTCTGAGTTTTCATGGAAAGAGGGTTTGAGATTCATTAGAAAATTCTCAAAAATCAGTGATAATATCTAGATAACTCAAGGAATCTACAAATATCTATCACATATGTTGGATTCGACCATCCCTCAATTGCATTTTTTATAGAGGGATCCATAGATACCCCATTTATTCTGCTTCTATGACCCAAGAATGATATTTTATTCAACCAGAACTCACACTTAATGTACTTTTCATAGATCGTCTCCTTTCGCAATGTCTCTAGTAAAGTGCATTGATGCTCCTCATATTCCTCCTTGGTCTTAGAGTATATTAAAATATCATCTATAAAGGCTACAACAAATTTTTCAAGGTAATTTCTAAAGACTCTCTTCATCAGGTTTATAAACACTGTCAAAGCATTACTGAGTCCAAAAGGAATTATTATGAACTCATAGTGCTTAAACCGTATATGAAATGCTATCTTGGGGATATCCTCCTTCTTCACACTTAATTGGAAATATCCCAATTGAAGATCCACCATGGAAAAGTATTGTGCTATACGCAGCTGATTGAACAGGTCATCAATCTATAGTAGAGGATACTTTTTCTTTATCTTGATTTTGTTGAGCTCACCATAATCAATGAAAAGGCACATTGACACATCCCTCTTCTTAACGAAGAGGATTGGTGCACCCCATGACGAAGAACTTGGGCATATAAACCCTTTATCTAGATGTTCATATAGTTGTCTCTTTATCTCCTCAATCTCCACAAAAGACATTCTATAGAGAGTCTTGGATATTGGAACTTCCTGAGGTATAATATCAATAAATAATTCAACATCTCTTCTAGGAGGAAGAGCATAAAATTCCTCAAAATACACATCAACGAATTCCCTCACAATAGGCATTTCTTCAAGGATGGTTCCTTCCTTAGACTAAATCATCCAAGAAAGATACATGTGATCATAGGGCAGTAATATCCACACATGAGATGATGGAGATAAAGAAGATTCATCCACCTCCTTGCACTTGTATAGAATTGGGGGTCGATTTTTCATATGGAGAATGATTTACTTCACATTGAAATTAATGTAGGCTCTATATAGGGAAATCCAATCCTTGATAAGAATTGAATCAAATTATAGTAGAGAGAGTATGAAAAGGTTCACTGGAAAGTTCAATCCCCAAATTGTGACAGGGGAGGAGTTATATTCATGGGATGTAATAATTTCCCAACTTTCTGTTCTCACCAACATCTATACTTCCATGATTTGTGGTGGTATTTTGACTATTCTACTAAACTTTCGGGATATAATATAATGCATTCAAACAGAATCAAAAAGTACTTTTGATATTTTTGAATGAGTAACTAGTGTACCTATCACCACTTCATTTTCAAGATTAAATTTAGTAGTTGTGATGAAAAAATCTTATCCTTGCTTCCTTGGAGGTTGTTGGTTGCCTCTGAAAACCCTTGGATTTGGGCACTGGTTTACAATGTGCCATGGTAATTTGCAGTTGTTGAAATGAACAATGAGTTGAGGTTCTAATGGAGTGTTCCACTCCACTATCATACCAGTGGGTTTTTATTGATAGAAATTAATGGCTAGGTTCCCTTTCCTTCCACAACTAAATCATTTCTTCTTCCATTTCAGGCAATTTATAGGGTTCTTCTTTCTATATCGTTGGAAATTGGGGTGCTGGACTTTCATAGAACTATTGGATTTATCCATCAGACAATTATAATTATATTCCAATTTACGCTTCTTATCCCCATGATGCCCCTATGATTCTCCGATATACATTTCGAATTTTAGGGCACATCAGACAATTTCCTTTTCTCTATCAAAGTCATAGATTACTATGGCTTTCTGTAGGATAAGTTATAGTCCACTAAAGAAGCAGTAAACCTTTCATGCTGGGGTAACAACAAATACCAAGGCATATCATGAAATCCTTGTGATATTTTCCTTATATGATCCAATGGATTCATCTTCTTTTTTTCTTGAGGGAATGGAATTCCCTTTCCATCTTAGGTCATATGGTGCATGGAAAATATTTATCAAATAATAGTTTCTGGAAATCCTTCCATTCCAACACCTCGATATCTTCCTTAGGCTACATATTTCCTATCAATGCACTCCATTTATCAGCTACACCCTCCATATGATAAGATTCGAGAAGAAACTTCCCTTATTCAGAAAATTTATGGTGGAGAAGATCTTCTCAATGTATTTGATCCATTTTTCGGTGATTGAGGGATCATATAGTGAATTGAAAGTAGGAGGCCTTTATCTCATGAAGCTCTCGATTTCATCTTGTTCTTTATTGGGGGGGGGGTGTATGTTCCTCTTAACCCATGTTTCTATTCACAACATGAGTTAACTAAAAGAGTATCATGACAATGTTTTAAATTACCACTATAATCATATTGGGCATCTCATTAGAACAACCATCACATTGATCTTTACATCAGCTTTTAGCCCGAGTCCTCCTACTACTAGCCATTGGCTTGAATAAAATGAAAATTAGGGGTAATTATTTAAAACTATTAAACAAATAAGGGTAACACAATGGAAAATATGGATAAATTATAAATTACATTGCTTTGATTAAATTATAAATTTATAGGCTTCAATATATGTTATCCATGATCTATATCCCAATATATATTATTAGGAGAATTTTTTTATTCCCCTAATAATTTTTCATACTATGATTATGAATTTACCAAATCATATCTCCTAGGAGTGTCAAACCAAGAGTAAGGAAAGGATCGTTGTTGTGCACTAGTTCTCATTTGAGTCTAGCTCAAATTAGTGTTTTTGGGTTTTACACCTAGATACATCTATGCCAGATCCACCTCTTCTTGTTCATATCTTGACATGGATTCATATTATTTATAAACCAATTACTCTATGCTCCCCAAAACATAGGGATTTATTTCTTATACATAATATTATCCTTATGAATTTCACTCAAGTTTTATAACCCTAATCACAAAAATAACTAATCTTATCCTTTGATACCAACTATAACAAACATGGTCTTTTTATTACACATTTAGAAATGATTTATTACATAAAAATGCACTTAAATCAACTCCGATGAATTATAGGTATAGTGTCATGGGAAAGTAGTAATATTACACAACAACTTAAAACATAAAATACAACATAATTATTGAAAACATCGTTTACATGACCAAATCGTTCCTTTGTACATAACATTTCTTGGGATAACCTGAGTATGTACATAAGAAAAGGGTGATCTATAAATCCTAGTAAAGGAGTAAAAAAGACATAACATGAAGAATATAATATATTTTAGGAAATAGGAATATCAATGGATAATAAGAGAAACATGAATATAAAGTCATGATATAACATGATTATCAAAACATGGAAATGTGGCCATAACATACAACATGATGTTAGCATGAGCCAAGGCTCATTGAACATGAATTAGCATGACTAAACAATCATTGCACATGAATTATCATGAGTAAACCCTTATTTCACATTAATTACAATGAGTAAACCCTCATTTCACGTGGCGTATCAAGATACTAAACATTACCCAATGCATTGGAGCACTATCGGGGCACACCCTTTATAAACATATAATTTCATGCATAAGTGTGCCACATGGATCATATAACATTGAATAATTCAAAATCATAAGTTATTACACAATTAAGTAATGTGGAATTAATAAATTTAAGTACCATTAAATATTTATATTTTCATATAGGTGAAAACAATTGATTGGGAAATGGAAATGGTATCCACTACATGATGTTTTTTCTTGAAAAAATGCATTGCAATTTCAGCAGCATAATGTCATTATATAAAAATTCATAAGTTCAGTTGATGATAGATAAATGGGTATCTCATAATTCATAAATGAAATTTACAATAAGGGGATAATGGAACATAATATCCCATAATATTAAATGTAATTTAGATGCATAATTTCAGATAAATACTTGAATGGAAATAAGAAGAGGGAAATACCATAAAGAATATCAGCATGGTAGTGTGTGTACATGAAAGGAATTAAGAAGAGATAAAGTGGTATATAATCATTAAAAAATATTCAGGGTAGTATGTTGGATGGGTGAAATCATTCCCGAACATTTTTATTTAAATGTAAATTGGTATTATAACATAAATAAACTTGGATAAAAATGAGAAAGGAAGGAATCCCTTACTTGGGTGTGTGACTTCAAGAGATTAAATAGGGGATTACTGAGAGATTGGGGTGACTTGTGAGGATAATGGAGAGATGAGGGAAAATTAGGGACGTCATACAAGGATTTTGAGTGATGATAAGTTAGATCATGGGAGGGTTAATATAGAAAATGAGAGGGGAATTCTTTAATATTTCACAAACTTAGGTTTTGGAATCTATATAATTAAATATTCAAAACCACAAACCGTCCCATTGTTTTTGTTAATGGTTTATGAATAATTGGTGTGGAATTTTTTTTATAATGAATATGGCCATACATATTAAAATATTAGCTTTTCTTATGTGCAGGTGAGTCACACCCTCAAGGAAATGAATTTAAAATCATAAAACATATTATACACTTTAGAGGATTCACTAAGGCATTATAAAATAACTAAAATAAATAGAAATAAAATTATTTTAATTTAAAAACATATATTGGTCCTAGAATATACATTTTAGTATTTATTACATCGTTTTTGGGTCATTATGATGCAATAAAACACATATTTTATTTACACGGTATTTAATTTTTACCCAAAAATTTGACTATCTTGGAAAATTTTGAAAAATTAACTGTAGGATAATTTCAGAACCCTGATTCCAAAAATAATAATAATTTTATATAAATATTTTTATAATTATTCGAATTTTCACTTTTAAAATAAAAACTGATATTTATTGAAAATTGATGGCGTTTGACAGAAACAGTTTTCAAACCTTAATAAAAATTACAGTCGAATTCATAAAAATTATACACTGATTTATATTTAATAAAAGTAATTTAATAACAATATTTTATTAAAATATTATTTAATCCATTAATTCATCAAATTATATTTCCTAATTGAATTGTATTATTTACCCAAAAAATACTATTTTTTCATTAAAAATCATTTACAAGGTAACAATAATAAAATAAAAGTATATTCATTATTCTATAAAAAAATAGTTCACGTAATAAAATTTATAGGGTCTTGTTACATATCCCTTTACTACACAATTATATGCCCTAAGAGTAAGGTGTCCGATGACAGATCTTTCTTAGGGTCATTCGGTGAACATAGTTTGGGCCGCGATGTTTATGAGATCAAACTTCTCCCATAAACAGTTTTGATCATGATTAAGTTGTTGAATATCATCTTGTAATTTGTCATGAGTGAAGGGTAGTGATTCTACCTCGTTTTTGATTTCCAAACAAAGAAGTTTGTATGTCCTGAGTCTACTAGATGAGGCCATCACCTCCTTTCTCTATGTCAAAAAGATTTGTTAAAACCTTATATTTGTATTAGTTATGTGTTTACTATTAAATGACTATATTATCAATGGTAATGATACTTAAGGTTTATTTTAACCCAATAATAATAAATAAATATATCAAGAGCTTATTTTTTCAGTAGTACATTAAAATAAAGGGAATTTTATTCATATAATATCAGGTCATTACAACAACTTTTTATGCTGATTTCACCAGATCATGGTGAAATCATTGGTGGATGATGGGATTTTTTTAGGATTACATAGATGATATATATTAGTCATACTTCATAATTGTGGTGGAGTTAATATCCATACATATTTTTTTATTTTTGGGGTTCCATTGAAATTGACCAAAATTTATGGTTTCTTGGGTCTTGTTTTATAGGGATTTCACCCACGATGGGGCCATGGCTGTGCTACATGAATAATTCACTTTTTATATGTTGTACTTTTTTTCAATGGTTTCCAACAACTATAAAAGAATAATAATGACTTCATTGATGATAATATTCTGAATAGATTCTAGAAGAGAAGCTACTTTGACATTTATTTAAATTGGATAAAAAGATATCATGTCTTGTTATTTTGGAAGAATATAAATGGTTTTCTCATCCTTCAATTATTTGGAATATATTCATTACATGAAAGAATAATATTATTTGAATAATTTTTGTTTACTTATAATGATTAGTGAGATGATTTTAATGACTTTAACATGTTCTATTATATTTTAGAGAACCTCATGCATTAACAACATAATGATGTTTTCTTATGAAGTTTCTAGGATAAAAGTTTAGGATATAGAAGAATGGGTTGAATGGAAAGAGAGTAGTGGATGAATAAAGCTAAAAATATTGAATTTAGGTGATTTAATGGAGGATGAAACTAATTTTAATTCTTCATAAATTTAGTACTCCATCATCAAAAGATCTCAATACAAAGAAATATGGTATTTTTTTCCTGAACTCTAAAGTACCAAAAAATATATTTGTACAATGATATTCATGATTCTTTCCAAAGATGATAAAATTATGTAATTGGGGGAACTTGGTGGAAATATGGGATTCAGAATCCGTATATAAGATCCTCTTATAGAGATGTTTTTAGAAGTTTTGGAGAGATAATATTAGATAATAATTTGTGAGTTCATCATAAAAATGAATTTTTAATGATGTTATAGATGAATAAACATGGATGTTATGAACCAATTCATACAACATGAAGAGAAGTATGATGTATATCAAAACGACCATATGAGTCCATCAGAATGACTTTTTTGAGTGAATTTTTATTTGATATATTTTTATGAGAAAAAGAACCAATCTAATGCTTTTGGGAAGAGGAAGTGGTCAAATGTTTTTGATAAATGTCATCAGTAGAGTAACTTGAGGAGATTTTAGATAGATGATTGCGAATCTATATATCAAACAGATTATTACAAGAAAAATATTTCCTACAAAGGAGAACCAGGTGTAGGAATATTGTGAATAGATGAAAATAAATAATGTTAATGAATAGAAATTAAATTTAATTTATAGATGAGGATATCTATTATGTTCATCAGATAGATCTAGTTAGATATAATTTTAAGAATTCAGCAGAGAAATGTACCCGATTAGGCCTCTATTAATGCATCCTACAAAGAAAAATGAATGATTTTATATGAGTTTATCATAAAAATAATAAGATGAACAATGTGAATTCATTTTACATAGGAATCCAATAAATGCTAAAGGACATAGGCTTCCTATCCTAGGAAAGAACATGAAAGGTTATCGAAAAAACTATATGTTTATAATATCCATACATTGTGTTGATGTTGAGATAGATTATCAACTCATTAATAATCCTGAAGGGAAGATCATGATTCAATACAATATTTGAGAAAGTTTAAAGAGATTGTTGATTTTGAGATATAAAAATGTTTCTATGAATATAGTTGACTGATATTTATGTGGAGGTTTTAAATGTGGTCAACTGAAGAATTATTTGGGTGGGATATTCAATGTTAAATTGATAACATTAAATTTGAATTTTGTTATCCTCCCATGATTTCTGGATAAGCATTACTTATATAGAGGGGAATAAAGTGTGTAATGAAAATTTTATAATTTCTCAAGGTATCATGACATTGATTATTATTGATAAAATGAAGTGAAAAAACTAAGGTGTTGATGATGAATCTTGAGTGTAATTATACTTTGGGTATAATTATTAGAGTAGGATATACCAATTAGAGTAAAAGGTTTTGGAATGAGTAGTAAGGCACTGGATGGTGAATCAAGGAACTCAATGAAGAATATGTTGGATAAAAAAGTGCAGGTATTACTAGAATAAGAAGGTATTAGATGAATTGATATCCAAAAAAATATTATCAAAAAAATAGTGTCTATCGGAGAAGTTTTTGATGAAAATGTACTAGAAATATTAGTGAATAGTCTTATGGCTATTTTTCCAATGAAATAAAAATATAATAAAGTGATGTTCATATATATTTCATATGAAGAATACTTATTTCACTTTTTCATGAAAAGAAACATTATAGTTTCTATTGATAAGACAATGAAGGTTGTGTGCACCACATTGTATTCAATAGAAGAAGAATATTTTCCTGTGAAATACTATGTATGTTAGAGAAGAGGAAAAAAATAATGTATCAAAATGAAATTCAATAGAAGTCACATGCGGTGGTTTAAATTCTTGGTACTATAAAAATTATGAAGAACAAGTTGATGATTGGCTACATATACTATATAAAGATACATTAAGGATCTACAATTGGACTTGGGATTCAATAATTGAGGGACTTAGGATTGTTTTCTATCCCGATCCAAATGTTTAGGATGCCACACTTGGGAAAAAATTATTTTCTGGACAAAAAACTATATTTTGTATATCATTATTGTGGAGAATCTATGTGCTGGTCTCTACCATAAAAAATAAGGACTAGCTACTCTTTCAATGTAGTGTACCATGTAAAAACATTGTGTGATTTCCTTTAATTACTTCAAATCCATTTTTATTGATTACCAATACAACAAATTTGGTTTTATTGGGTACTAAAAACATGAGATATTAGGAAATAAAATTAAAACCATGAGAAAAGGGAAACATATGAAATAAATTCTCTATATCCCAAGGGTTCTCGTTTATATTTCCACAATAGATTTTTGAAGATAAGCTAATTCTTAATATACTCAAAAAAATGTTGGGGGAATGAGAAGTTTCTTAGATATAATCCTTAAATGGAAACCAATTCGTATTTATTCACCTCCACTAGGGACTTATTGGCTATTGGGTCCAGTAAAAATGGAATGATAGTAGGAGAAGGATCATGACCTTTAATATTAGTTTATCATGACACATTAGACTTGCATTTCTTTGGATAAGATACATGTTCTTCAACAACATCCTGAGTTTCATAAATAAGGGTCTGGTTAACCTCTTTCATTAATTTTCCTTTTTTAGAGGGTCCTTAATGAATCTTGGAACCTATTTTTTACCCCAACGATATTTTGGTCATTTGATTGGAAAGATAAGAATAGTATTATCAAGGCTTATATTACTTCCAAAGAGACAATGGGAAATCCCCTAATTTACAGAGACCCTTATTACCCTTTCCCATTCCCTTTATAAGGTAATCCTAAACTACATGAATATAATAAAGTACTAGTGAAATATGCGTTTACTCCCTTTACTCCTTTGATTTAGTAGGACTCCAAGAGCTCTCTATAATTAGCATAGTTATTTATTCTCCTTGTAATGATGTTTATGGGGTTTCTATCACTTCTCTCTTGCTATATTCCCTCCTACCACTATCTTTATCCAAATTTATTTTCATCTTGGAACCAACTATTATCCACCCCTTCATTTCAATAGAAATATGGAGATATAACTCAATCAGGAAAATTGGTTCCATAGAGGTTATGGCACCCTTTTTCCATGTTAATGCTTCCCTCCCCGAGCTGACCTTAGGAATGTTGGAATGTAGATAAATTTGTAACTTGATCATTTGTATTCTTTTCTATCCCTACTATATGATTCAAATGGTCCTCCACTGCTTCCCAATTCACCACATATGAAGTGGAAACCAAAATACATTCAGTAGGAACTGTAATATATTCCTTTTCCATAGTTTACTATATTGGCTTTAGATTTCTAATCCTCTCATCCATTATATAGTCATGATATCTATCACAGGGTTCCTCAATATCCTCAGTAGATACAAGAATAGGATAGGAAATCCAAATATACCTTGATGAAAAGGACTCCCCATCATCATTTCCATTACCATCATCCTATGTCCACTAGTCCTTTGTTCCTCCCAACGAACAAGGTTTCAATGTAATAGGAAATAAGGTATGAATATCCTCATGAAAAACCTTCTATTAATTTTTAACCATATATTCTGTTAATAAGTAATTAACACAGAAACCAATTCATGATTCAAATGAAACCTATTTCCTGAAGAGACACACTCCTTCCATTTCATTCCACAAGAAACTCACTAATGCATTCAAAAAATCAACCTCAAAAAAAATGAGTTTCTAAGGGAAAGAAAAGAGAATTAGTTTTGTAATCAATGTAGAAAAAATTCCCTAGGGGACATACAATCAACCTAAATATGGTGAGATTTTGATAGATAAGTAGAAATATAGGAAGACATTCCCAATCTAATAAAGAGGAAAAATCAAGATGCTGGTGAAAATCCATAAACCACTAAAATAGGTAAAACCACATGGAATGAATAGATCATTTATCCATATAAGACACTCTGTCCATGTCATATTCATCGCTAATGTGAATTATAAGGTGTTTTGGTTCAACTTGGCCTACACCCATCAGACTCAATAAGAAAAAATATCCATTGGTGAAGCTATCAAAGGAACCTACTAGATGACTATAACCGCAAAAAAAAAATCTACCTAGGAGTAGTTTATGAGATAATAATACATTGAAAATTATGAATAAGAAATTGATAGGGATAAAGATCCTTTTTGGAAACCTATAACATTGGGAAAAAGGAGAGAAATAGGAAGCAGAAAGTGAGGTGAATGTAATAAAAAATCTCTACGCTAAGCGAGAGCCGAGAAGGAGATGCATAACCCCTCCCCCATAGGTGGGGTATGTTACAGGATATCGACCATGGATGATTTGGCCAATTGGACAGGGAGCGATGGGTAATCCAGATGTTTCCAGATCTCAAAAAAATTCAAATATACTATAATTGATGTTATATAATTGTATATAAATATGAAGAGATAAATATAGATCCAATATCCTAATACTTCAAATCAGTAATAGGATAATGTTTATTAATTGGATTTAAACATCCCCAACACTGATTCAACCCATCAATGTTGATTATATCATGTAGTGTACTTTATAATTGTTACCAAAGGGATGGTTCACCTCTATTTGAATATCTACTTTTAAGATATTATATTTCTAATATTTTAATTTCATTGTTGTGTTTAAAATGAATTTTAGTTTTGGTGAGTATTAATTTATCTTATAGAAGAATTATATTTCTACAAATACGATGAGGAAAATGATAAATAAAGATAAAAAATATGTCCCTCTTGATCTATGATGAGGAAAGAATGTCAGTTTATCCATTCTATGATGACATGGAACACATGTTTGGATTGGAAATTGAATAACACGTGGTTCTAATTACCACAATATATAAGGACAACATTCCTAACTCAACAGGATCAAGGTTAAGTGATCCCGAGGTATGAGAAAATAGTCTTAAAAACTATACTCATGAAAAAATACCATGCATAAGTTGTGATGATAATATATCTGTAAGTTCTCCAAATATATCGATTTTTATATTAAAATATATTCAACATTAAATGAATATAGAAAATATATCTCTTATTTATGGTGTTTTTTAAAATAGAATGGAAGATACCATCTAGCTTGAAGGTGAGACAAATAACTTGGAGAAGGATTTACAGGAGAAGTTTATAGAATGAATTAGGCTCTCCAAGTTGGTTATATACTTTTAAAAATAAATTTATAATTTGAAATAATATCCTCACTATTTTAAAACAATTTTCACAAAGGAGTTTAAGAGAAAGGTGGAGTCAACCAGAATCTTGATGAAAATATACATACACTTAATGAAAAGTTAAAAAACAACATTGATGTCAAGGATAAAAAATTTTATGTCCAAGAATATCAAGGAACATGAATCATTGAAACAGAATAGATATCATATGACTGATTAAATGTTTGAAATAAAGAACAAGGTTATTTAAGATATAGTGATTGTGATTGATGATCAAAAAAGATATCTAAACATGAGGTGTTTAGAATTGAAAGTCAAATTTTCCAATCTAGAAAAGGAACATATTTAGTATTTTAAAAATAATTAGAATGTTTATACTACTAAAAAATTAATAATAATGGAATTTGATGATAAAATACCTCTATACCTTTTTATGATGCTTGAACTAAATATCTACTCATGAGTAGTTGGGGATTAAAAAAAATCTATATAATTATAGATGAAAAAAATTGGTGAGGATCCTACCACCATGTGTAGGGTGGATATGAGAAGCTTTTTGGAAGCTTTTTCCCCATGAAGAGACTAATAATTTGTAAATAAAACCCGAAAAAAACATTCACCATTTTTTTTAGAAATTATTAATGACATGGAGTAGAAATAAGTATATCAAGATTCATTGGTAAAAGTTTTTTCCATAATATTTTTGGTGATTTTTAATTTAATTATTGTTAAAATAATCTGAATACAAAATCACAAGGAATCACATGTTACGGTGAAGAAAGCCATGGATGAATAAGTCACATCCCCCAGTTAAAAAAAATATGTATACTTCAAATAGATATATAATTATTGAAAAGATATTTTATGTATTAAATAATTATGGTCCCAATATTAGTTTATTATCATCTTTATATGCATCAAACATTATATAAGAAAATAATATCACATCTGTCTCTGTAGGAAGAAGAATCAACCTTGAGAAGTAACTAGAAGAATGTTGCAAACCAGAATTATCCAAAAATGATATCAATAATGATAAGTGATAAGTACTTGGTTTTCAATTAAAAGAAGTTTAAAAAGATTAAATTATCCAAAATAAATAATTTACAGAAATAAACTTAGAATAAACCTTGTGGTGACTCAAAGAGGGCTTGTAATAACCATAATGATATAATAGTTGTTTATCTAATAGATCTGGTGAAGGAAAGAATGCTGGATGAAAAATGGTATAATCCATTAGGAAAGGAAAAGAGAAATTTCTATATGAATGTTCATAATTAAATTAGATATTTTGAAAAATAAAATATTCATTATGTGGATAATTTTCTACGAGCGAGATGTAAATAAACAGGTCACAATGCTATAGAATATCTAACTATTTCTTCAGAGCAAGAAGGAATCCATAAAAATGAAGAATTTATTATCTATGAGGGATATTTTCAAGAGAAATTTTCATAATAAAATTAAATAATAAGTGAAGATATATATTCTTCCTCAAAATATTTCACAATTTATGTTTAGATATGCAAGCATGAAGAGGGGAGGAAATAAAAAAAATTTGTCTAAAAAACCATCTAAATATTTTTTTCATGTTGATAAGTAATGAAGAGCCATGAAATTACTTTATGATTTATAAAGTGAATGTGTGATTATTATGTAGGTAATTGATGGTGAAACATGACCTCAGGGGGAGAACTTGAGGTAGAGGAGTGGTTTTCAATATTAGACAATATTATATAAAGATTTCATTATCCAGAATGATTCCTAAATTTATATACTGAAAAATAAAATGATAGGATCTTATTAGATGACGTTTAAATAGATTCTATCCACACATTAGAGAAAATTTAATAAGATATCATCAAGGTTTAATCTTAGTTTTGGAATTTCAAAGGAATATATTTTATAAGATCATCCATGATGATGTTGTTGAAATTATAAAATCTATACAACCACCATTAAAAGAACCATTTTGATGTATTCTCATCCATGATTTCCTAATGAATACTTATTAAAGATATTCATTATAATGATTATCATGATAAAGGTTGCATTAAAGGGGTATAATAGTGGAGTATGTTCTAGAATCCAGTAGAATTATTATTTTACACACATATAAATATTCTGGAATGTTCATGATGTGGTGTCATTGAAAAGTTATGTATTTCATAATCTTTTATTCTTGGTTACTGAAATAAAAAATCATAAAATAGATAGAGAGAAAATTGAATTAATTAATGATATAATAAAATTAGATGAATGACCATTCCAAGTCTATTAATATTATTATTAGTAATTGAATGCTTTTAATATAATTAATGAGGTGAATACAAGAGTTTTAGGGTGATTCATTCTATAAATATTTTGTTTCAAAATTTTTATCTTCATTATAGAATACAGTGCGACAATCATTGAGGTTATTTATTTTTTATTTTTCATTTCATAAGGTATTGAGATCAATTTGTAAAGTATATTTTTTCAATCTAACTCAAATCCCCTTTTTCTACATCGATCATGGATATAGTAGACATATCTTATGATAATTGATTGCACATTTTTTAAGATTGAACTGATATCAATTTTCCAATTTCATTTTATTTCTTTTAAAAAATTGGGGATAATGTTAATCTATTATTTGAAAATAATGGGGGTGAGAAAGAAGGTAAATATTTATATATTGACATATTCATTTAGAAGGTATTTCCATCAAATACAAAGTGGGCTATCGACGAGTCCAATTTTCATGTGTTTTATTTTTAATCAATGGTTATCAATGATTTTCAAATAAGTATAAGGATTTAATTTATGTTAATATGTTGAAGACATTTTGGTGGAAATTATTCTAGTAATTTTCATCGAAAAGGATAAGATATTCTGATGTATTTTTAATGCTATCAAACTGATCTTGGCTAACTTTATTACATATTATCTCTATGAAGGTAAGAATCATTGGGATTCTTGGACTATAAGGGAAAATAATATTCAGGAAGGAGGGATCAATATAGGGAGCCTTCACGACACAATTCACTGCATGCATGCTAAGTTGTTGTGGGAGGCCTTAGAATAGAGAACCATGTAGGGAAAGACTGTGGCCACAAGATGTAGAGATGTTATAGATTCTATGAGTAGCCATATCTCCCACAATTGGTCCATGATTTCATCCCTCATCTCAAACTTACAGCCCCTAGCCCTCTATATTATATGGAAAGGGGACGTCTCCTTCTGACACCATAATTAGGAAGGCTCAAAAATTGGTTTCCCTAGTTTTCCATCATATAGTATATCTTTCAAGGAGGATAGTAGAGACCTGCCATTTATTAGGTCCATCCTAGATAAAGAACGACAAGAAAACATAAATCTCATTGAGATGAATTCTGACCCTGATAAGTGCATGTTTTCACCCTCTACCATAAGGACATTCTCTATAAGTGACGTCCATAGAATAGCGTTCAATATAGATTATCATGATAGCCGTAATGATTGACTACGGCGTAACAAAATTCCTACCGCTTTCATCTTTATCACTTGGAGAACAAGGAATCGAGCTATCCCTAGAGTTAAAAATATTCAAATAGATGGAATATACCTTTTATCGAGGTGAAATTTCTCTAAAAGCAACAATGAGGAGAGATCTTATTACCTATTTATTAAAGGATACTGGGAGCATGCTATTTAGATATTATTGGGAGAGTTTATGAAATTTTCATCATAGGATCTTTAATATGTTCTTTTCTTATACTATTGGTTACATTGAATAATTTCTATGGGGATGGAAAATATGGCATAGTCTACCGCCTTGAGAAATGGGTGTTTGTGTATATCTTAAGAAAGAAATAGGGATCATCATGAGGAGAACCAAACTACAGGGAAGAATCTTGTTATAAGGACATGAAATCTGCTCATTGATATGATTTTCATTCTCAAAAATTATCTTGATGCCCATAAAATAAGTCTACTTCATGTGAGAATACCACGGACCAACCCTCTCACAATGTATCCTAGGGGCACTGGGCTCGATGGGTTCCTCCCCTCAATGGACTCAAATAAAAAACAAATGGCTCATGTATATCAGGAGACATGAAATGAAGGAGGGGGGGATTGTACATGATCCTAGAGTAGTCATTATCATGGCCTTTATTTCACACATCAGTTTCAAAAAGATTCATCAGGTGGAAGGAATGTATTTTCTCACTGGTTTGAATCTATGCTACAAAAGGAACATTGTTCTTATTGAAGTTAAAATCGATTCCATCATTCTCTAAAACACTTTTCATGAAACTTTTATAATACCACGATCCATTTCTTATATTTCCCTAAAATGAAGAGGCCTCTTTGACAGTAACATTCACTTGAATCACACCTGGTGCGAGGACAATAGGGTTGCAGTTCTCCTTGCATCCATGTAAGTCTAGGATTCTAGAATCACTTGTTTTAAAAACATTAACCTATTAAGACCTGAGAATGTTAACATATTCAGAGGGTATGACCTTATAATTCACTAATTTAGACCTCCCTAGGTTTGTACTACTGTATCCCTTCCTTTATCACTTATTTTATTAATAAAAAATAAATTATTATGATTTAAAGGTGTTAAATGGAATTATTTCCTTTGGAATATTTGGAATATATTTATTACTTGAAGGTGAATTTTTTCTATACTTTTAGTCTATTTAGGATTATTAGTGAAATGATCTTAATTTCTATAACATTTTATATGATTTTATGGAGAAGAACATCCATTAACAACATTATGAAGCTTCCTTATGATGTTTCTCGATGAGAAGTTAGAGATAAGGATGTATGGGTCAAATGGATGAAGATGAACAAATATAGAAAGATGAGAAGATTAGAATGAAGTGATAAATAAAAAATGGAATAAAATGTTATTTTGTTCAAATTAATTATTCCATTGGGAAAATATATCCATACAAATAAATCAAGTGATGATTTACAAATATTCAATGTAACAAATATCAGGTTTATACAATGATAATAATGATTATTTCCAAAGTTGAACAAAGAAGTAGTTGGAAGAACTTCCTGAAACTATGAGTTCCCTATGAATAATATCAATATGATCATTAGGAAGAGAGGTGTAGTAGATGTTTCAGATATAGAAATTTGAACGATCATATTTAAGTTCATTAGTCAGAGGATTTTTTGAATATTTTTTGAATGAAAAAACATAGAAGTTTTGAAAAAATTTATATCAGATTGAGAGAAGTATGATGTCTATCAGATGAAACCTATGAGTCTAACAGATATAATCTTTTGAATGAAGTCATATCCGATATATGTTTCAAAGAAATGATATCATATATAAGGTTCAAAAAAAAAGAAACAGACAAAAGTTTCAAAGGGAAGTCATCAAATAGATCCATTGGTTAGTGTAACTCGAAGAGATTTAGGATAAAGGGTTCAATATTTTTGTACTAGATAGAGAATTAAAAAACAAATAATTCATACAAATAAGAACCAGATGGAATAAGCTTATGAATGGTTAGAAATTTATACTATTAATGAGCGAAGATGAACTTCATATTTTGGATATAGAGATCAATTGATTTCATATGAAAAAACTGGATAGACGGACTTCCAATCATTCATTACAAAGAGGAATCATATTAGAACTATGAGAGTGTATCATATAGAGAATACTAAATGAATATTTATGATATCATAAAATAAAGAAAAAATTATGAATATAGTGAAACCATTAGATGAATAAATACTGAAAATTTTATACGATAGAGGTTTCCCGACAAAAGGAAACACTTGTGAGTTTATCGTATAAAACAACATATTCATTTTTAATATCTATAAAATTTAGGGGTGATGAGTTAGAAGTTAAAAAGTTTAACAATCACAATGTAAATTTCATTTTTTAGCTAAGAAATTATAATATTTTAAAATATTATTGACATTTAGATATAAGGATGTTTCTTATGAATATAGATGAACCATATTTTGGTGGGGTTTTTTAGGTGGTCAACTGAAGAATGATTTGAGTGGGATTTTTAAATAATGAGTGGGGAAATTGAATTTGGAGTACGTGCCCCTCCCATGACTTTCAAAGAAATGTTTTCTATATAAAGGGATGAAAGTTCACACTATGAATTTTGTTTTTTTTAGACTTATTGTATATGACAATATTATTGAGGTAGTAAATTGTTGAAGTAAGGTACCAACCATGAAGAGTGATTTTAAATATATTTTTGGTTGAAGAATCAAATATGGATGTACCATATTTAGAAAAAGGAATTGGACATAAAAGTTAGGAACTAGTTGTAGTGGTAATGTACCAAATGATGAAGGTACTAGATGGGAAGTGAAGGTACTAGTAAAAGAAGATGGTGTGATGACTCAGATTTTCTATGTATTATTTTTGGATATTGTCTGGATTATTTTTGAGACCAGGAACCGAGATGACATGAGATTATGAGGCCTAGTGTTCACGATATAAATGTTTAAAATATATTAAATATATGAAATATCACTAACACATAGTTTTCATGAAGAAGTAGAATAATTTATAAAATGGGTCATGTATCAGTAATCTTAGGGAACTTTTGAGTTTAGAAATGAGTTTTACCCTAGGCACAACATAACCTAGTCAAACATATGGTGTTTGTAGAAATTTTATTGATGTTGTAAAATTTAATTAAATAATTAGGAAAATTATAATATTAATGTGTAGATGCAATGACCTAATGTTTTATTAAATACAAACTTATGAAAA
The DNA here is from genome assembly GCA_963277665.1 of Viscum album. Taxonomy (NCBI): domain Eukaryota; kingdom Viridiplantae; phylum Streptophyta; class Magnoliopsida; order Santalales; family Viscaceae; genus Viscum; species Viscum album. The sequence continues at coordinate 369,048,278 of OY728132.1, read as the reverse complement.
CATTACAGTGTTATCTACATAACCCTATAAATTATTAGAGAGATATTAGAGAATTTGGAAGTCGATTCCATTGGTGGATGACAACCAGATTGGAAATTGATAACTGGCATGAGATAGAATTAGTGTATATTTACAATGATCACAATGTAGGCTAGTTATTTGAGAATGATCAATCCAAATAGAGGTAGGATAGTTGTTTTTATTGGATTCATTCCCTATTCTTCATTCCTATGAAGAATGTGAATCCATCAACAAACATATTGATTCACATATTAGTCATCTTTTGAGATGAGATATATTATGAGGATTTTATTTTTGGTTATTTAGTTATTATGGTTCTTCATTCATTATTTAAATGGTAATGATTTGAGTCCAACCAAACATAGCTAGCGTTTATTCCCATTTTGTGTGCTTCATGGTTTTATCCTATTATTTTACATGAATTCATCACTGAATTTTCATTTACCTAGTGATTCAACCAAAATACCATGGAATCGACCGTTTCTCACACATTTCATAGAGAAACAATTTGATATCATGGATCATTATTGGGAATGAAATGAGGATTATGCAACAATGACAATGGTGAGTGGATTGTGACATGTTGGGCATGTGCGGGTGTGGTTCTTGGATGAACGAAGAAAGTGGAGGATTTGGATGGTTTCTTAATGATATATGACACTATAAATTTCCTTTCTAGTGAATATTGACCCCAGTTTACCTAGATTCGTGTTCTACAGGTGTGATTGGTGACGATGTTGACAGATCCAAAAGCAGGACAAGTGGATGGTAACACAAGTGGAAAATATGGATTTTAGAAAAAATGATCACTACATGACATGTAAATCAGATCCACACACCATGTGGGCCCCTCATAGTGGTGGCTAGGGTTTTGAGTGATAGATATGTATCACAAGGTGTGTAACCCTATCACATGGTGTTTGGACCCCTTTGATGAACTCAGTGTGTACCAATGATGGTGAAAAAACATAGGTTGGAGTTCATGGATTGGATCATGCCATGTAATCCCCATCATAGACATGGCTTGGAAAAGAACATGGGAGATTCCATGTATTGGTGCATAGAAAGAGTAAAGGAGAAAACCTCACATTGTGTATTGTAACACTTACATGACATGAGACAAGGCCATTTACACGATCATGGCCTAGGGTAAAGGGAAATGACATATAACCATACTAGATGTTGTGTAATCAATAAAAAATGTATTATAGCACTTTTCCTATGTATCTTAGATAAGTTTAATTAGGGTTTTTCCCCTTATTCATTCCCTGGGGGTTGCTCTGGAATCGCCTGATTCTCCTAGGAAATCCATCCCATTAGTAGTAATTCTTGGATATAGTTGTTGGAACCCTTCCATGAGGCACGAGGTGAGATCCTCTATTAATATTCATGACCTAGGTGGACTTCTTGGTATTTTCATGACCAAAACATTGTTGGAACCGATCCTCTACATAGCGAATTAATCCAGATTGAGTTATTGGTATACCCCATAACCTTAAGAGTAATCGCCGTCTATGTATCATATATCCTCAAAAACTAAAAATGTACTTCTAATGAAGATACCTGACAATAATTACTTCCTTGATGGACTCCATCTGTGCTATCAGAATCTGGTGTGTGTTCTCCTAGACGAGTGTAATGTGTAATCTTTAATCTTGAATCTTGGGCTAGTATAATATAGTTGTGACTTACCAGTAAACCATGTGTCTTTATTAAGTATATCTGGATATTCTTGTTATATGTGTTATAAACATATACCTGTGTAGAGTTGAATGTATTTACAATGTTGTATGCTTTTATTTTTCCGGGTGTCTTACAGGGTATTGTTATACTCACCCTACATGGGTTTTCCCACACGTTTTGTTTCTTGTGTACGTGGTCTGCATTTTGAAGGATTCCATGACAGACTAAGACCATATGTTTCTTAGTGAGACTAGAAAAACCAAGGTGTCAATTAATGGTTCTTGAACTAGGTGACTGTGAAGAGCAAGTATCCACTACCGAGGATCGATGACCTATTGTATTAGTTTATATGGGCATGATGGTTCTCTAAGGATGAACTCATGCTAGGCTATCACCCGGTGGGAGTAAGGGTTTAGTATATACTAAAGATGACATTCAAGAGTTGATATAGTAATTATGAGTACCTAGTAATTCCTTTTAGCATTAAAAACTCCCCATAACTTTTCATGGGACTCATTAACTAGATCTTCCAGCCTTTCTTAGACCATTTTATGATAGTCTTCATTAATGATGTCTTTGTGAAATCGACATATAAGGAGGAATATGTGAAAAACTTGAGGATGGTTATAGATGTACTCTATGAGAAACAACATTATGGAAATCTGTCGAATTGTTAGTTCTGGATTAAGGTGGTCCGCATACTGTGAAAAATTATCTTAGTGGATGGAGTGGCATTGGACCCATCAAAGGTCAAGGTAGTGTAAGATTCAGAGCCACCCAAAAGCATGATTATGGGGAAAACATTCCTTGGGTTGGCAGGCAATTACCATAGATTCACACCTAATTTCTCTATAATATCATCACCCATGATAGATTTTACCTAAAAGGGGTATCCTTTCAGGTTGATAAAATGTTCCAAAAACCTTTTCAGTAGTTGAGGTAGAGTTTGATGAGTGCTCACATCCTGAGATTGGTAGAGGAGTGAGTCAAGTATGTAGCGCTATTTAATGCATCTGAAACTATTATTGGATGTGTTCCGATGAAGAGGTAGGTACTGATTGACTAATGTACACATCAATTAAGACCACATGAGAAGAAATATGTGAACCATGATCGTGAGTTATTAGCGATGATATTTACATTGAATATGTAGAATTACTACCAGATGGGCGAGTGGTTGGTTGTCTATTCTGATGATAGGAGTCTAAAGTATATCTTATATCATAAGGTTCCTGACATGAGATAGAGGTGGTTTCTAGAGATCCCACATGATAATGACTTTAAAAATTTCTATAGTCTTGGGGATGGGAACATTGTTGAAGATGATCTCATTAAGAGATCTTGTTCGCAGTTTCAGAACATGGCATCAAATAAGTGGACCTCATTGTAGTTATTCTTTGTAGATGAAAATGAAGTATCTTACCTCTAGTAGATGGTTTTCAAACCACCGCTCTTATAGTGATTCAGGGAGGTGGATCTTGGGAATACTGATTCGGAGACCCTACATATTCATATATCCACTATACAGGTTCTTGATGGATTTTCTAAAGGTTGGGTGTATATTTTTCTTTTAATAGGATGGACGATGGTTCTGGTGAAATTTCAAGAGGAGGTTCTATGAGAGTTTCATACATCTCCTTTGGAGGTATATCTAGGTGTGAAATTTTTTTACTAGTACCTCTAACGTTAGTTTTGATGGTCACGGATAAAGAAAGGATTTGATGTGTTTGTGTCTTGATTCCTTACTTGTCAACAAGTTAAAGATTATAACCATGTTCAAGTAGGTTTATATGAACACCTTGAGGTTCCAAAATTGAAGTGGTATGGTATATCCGTGGACTTAATGATGGAATTACCATTTATGTCCAGTTGGCATGATTCCAGCTGGGTGATCATATACCGGCTCACCATGTCAGCCTATTTCATAGTTTTTCAGATGCAGATTTTTTTAGAGAGATTAGGGTGCCTCTACGTTCAGAATATTGTCCGAATCCATTGAGTTACATCGATATTAATTTATTAACATTATTATTACTTCAAATTCTAGTTATTTAATTGATTTAAGTAGGATTTTGGAATTCAGTTATTCTTGAGCGTTGCATTTCACCCCCAAACTGAGGGCCAAACTAAGCGAACCATTCATGTTCTAGAGGACATGTTGTGAGATTTCAATTTGGAATTTGTCCATAGTTGGGAGGATCACCTAGATCTGGTGAGGTTTATGTGAAAAGAAGCTACCATTCCACCATTGGTATGTAACTGTTCAAGGATTTCTATGAGTGACACTGCAGGTCACCACTTTTTTGGAATAACTTAGGAGAGTCAACACTCATAGATGAAGAGTTGGTTCGAGATACTACCAAGAAGGTGTAGATCATCCATGAGTGGATGAGGACTACACAGAGTGGAAATATGTCTTATTCTGATAGACGATAGAGGATTTTGAGTTTGAGGAAGGATACCATGTATTCATATAGGCTTCACCCTGATGTTAATTACAGATATTTTTCTAGGGTGGCAAGACATCATTGAGATTAATTTTCCCTTTCTAGAAATTGAAATGAGTTAGTGAGGTGGCTTACAACACAGATCTACCATCGATGTTAGACCAAGGACACAATATCTTCCATCTATCGCATCTGATGAGGTATTCCATGGCCCATTACACATTATCGATTGGGGTGAGTAGGACATTAATGATAAATATACCTTTTTTGAGTACTAAGTAGAGATTGAGGATCAGAAGGACAATATCCTCTATGGGAGATCAATTACATTTGACCATGTCTAGTGGCTGCACATGAATATTCAAGATATAAAATGGGAGTAGGAGGATCAGATTCTTGCATAGTACCCATATCTCATTATGAATCCATTGTTTTGTATTTTCTGGCAGTAAATACATAAGGTGGGGCGAATTAACTGACTCAGATTTTCTATGTATTAGTTTTTGATATTTTGTGTATTATTTTCAAGACCAGAAGCTGAGAGGTCATGCAATTCCAAGGCCCAATGTGCCCAGAATAAATATCTAAAATATATTAAATATATTAAATATAAATCATACATATTTTTCCTAAAAAATTTGAATTCCTTCTATTGGGGGAATGAATAATAAATATGAGGCACTATTGATTTTAGTACTTGAGTTTTACCATAGGCATGACATAAACTTGGTTGGTGTGGGGCATTTTTAGAACAGTATTAATGACAGTAAAAATTAATAAAATTATTAATTAAAATCATTTTATTAATCCATTAACACAAAAAAATAATGTTTCTTTTAAATACATGCTTATGGAAAATTTATAAGCTTATTTTCATAACCCTTCAAATCTTTGGATATCTATTGGATTTCGTGGAAGGGGATTCCACTAGCAGATGATGACCAGATCAGAGATCAATGAACATTGTGAGACAAAATAATCAGATCTCACCAAAAATCATGATCCAGACTCGTTATTTGTCTGTAATCAATCCAAATTGATGTAGGATGGTTGTCTTTTTTGGATTACTTTCCTATTCCTTATTTCGGTGAAGAACATGAATCAATTGACATAAAAATTGATTCATAGATCAGTCGTCTTGTGGGATGTGATATATTATGTGGACTTTATTATGAATAATTTATTTATTATGGTTCTTATTTCATCATTACAATAAAAATGATTCAATTACAACGAAACAAAACCAAGGTCCATTTCTATTTTTCATGTTTTAGGGATTTCTACCATTATTTAACATGAATTGATCACAGAGGATTCATTTTCTCGATTATTCAACCCATATACTATGGAATTGAACATTTCACACCTATTTCTTGGTGCAAAGATTCCATATCACAGACTTAGACTCAGAACAACATGATGATCATGGGAAGATAGTTTCTGGAGAGGATCGAGATAGGTTCATCATGTATAGGAACGATTCTTAGGTGAACGGTGATAGTGGAGGTTTGGGGTTGTTCATCAAGGAGAGATTCCACTGGAAATCACCTTTTCAATGATGATCAGCCTCAGTTGACCTAGATCTGAGTTCCACAGGCATGATTTGTCGCGAGGATGATGGATCAGAAAGTGGTACGAGTAGAAAATAATGCATGAAGATGATATGGATTTCTAGAAAAATCTAAAATACACGAAGTGTAACCTAGAGCCACATGGCATGTTGGCCCCTCCTAGAAGTGGTTAGGGTTACAGGAGGGATATAAGTATAACATGGTGTATGAACCTTAAACACAACATGTGATCCCCTTTGATGAACTCAACATGTACCTCATAGGGTACACAAACACAAATTAGAGTACATGGGTTGGATCATGTCGTGTACTCCCTTACATAGACAAGGCTTGGACAAGAACACATGCAAAGTTGTGAATGGCTACATGGGAAGAGTAGATAAAAAAACCACACACTTTGTACTATTACACAGACATGGAAAGAAACACGTGCCATTTACACAGGAAGGACCTAGGGTCAAGGGACATGGATTATAACCCTACTATATGCCGAGTACTCCTTAAAAAATGGTATGGATACTTTTCGTCTATATCGTGAACATGTTTAGTTAGGCTGTGTTTTGATTACACTTTCCCCATGGGTTGGTATGGAATCACCTCATACTCCTAGGATAGTGATCCCTTCAGTAAAACATATTAGATAGAGTTGTTTGAATCCTTCTTTGAGGCCTACATTGAGATCCTCTATTCATATTTTTTCCCTAGGTGGAGTTCGTCATATCTACATAACCAACACTATGCAATCCCCAATCACATAGTTTGTAGGCTAATCTAGATTTAGTTTTTGGTATACCCCATAGCCTTGGGAGTTATCCTCATATGTGTATAATATCTCTTCATAACATTAATGAGTACTTTTAATGGAGAGACCTGATGATCATTAACTATCACATAGATTCCATTAGTTCTATCAGACTCAGAAGTGTGTTATCCCAAATGAGGGATATGTGGAATCTTTGATTAGGAATCCTAGGATGGTATGCTATGATTTCTATTTACCAATTGACTATGTGTATTTGTTGAGTATAGTTGGATATTATTTTTTTATGTGATGTATACATATACGTGTGTAGATATGACTATATTTCCTTTATTGTATAATTTTGGGTTTTAGGGTGTCCTAGTAGGTATTTTTATAGTCACCCCTACATGGGATTTTTCCACACCTGCCATGTATTTTTTATATAACTAAAATTTTGATAGAGTCCTTCATAGACCAGTACAAGAAGATAAATAGTGAGACCTAACATACCAAGGTGTATTCCTATGGTATTCTAACTACAATCACAATTTTACTTTTTGGTTGGACTAGTTTTATGAATATTTATGTTGGGATTTAATTTCTCCCTATTTTATTAACTTCCTATAATACATTGATTTTAGGATTTAGATGTATGCATGAATGGTTGTTCTTTTTTTTACATTTAATCATTATATATTCATGGAGATATGTGAATGTGTACATGTACTTATTTTAAGACCTCCAGTGTTAATGACATTCCTACATGGTTCTAGTCGTCAGCCCCTGACCTATTGGAGGCGGGATTTGGAAGTAGCGGAATGGACCCCTATGGGAAGGCTTATGACTGAATAGATCAAATAAATTGGTATCAGATGATCTATTGTAAAAAAATAGTATAAGATAGATAGTACTAGACAATGATGTTTTTGTTAAACATGTATTGGATAAAGAAGTGATGAATCAGATGGACATGTTATGCATAGAGGGAGAAGGGAGGAAAGTGAGATTCAAATCTATTTCACATAGATAACAAGTCCTTATCTTGTTTAATAAAATCTTCATTCTAGTTACGGATAGAAATAGGAAGAAGGTTGTGTGTACAATGTTGCATACAATATATAAATAAGAGTTTCATTCAAGATGTTGTGTAAGAAATAAAACAGGAATAAAAACAATGTATAACTATAAAAATCCACATAAGTAACATCTAGTGGAGAAAATTCATTGTATTTCAATGAATCTGAAGAAGAAGAAGGAGTATATATAAAATTTTGTATGAAGATATAACAAAGAGAGATTGGTGGACTAGAAATTAACATGTCTATATACTTAGGAGTGTTTTTCCCCCATTATAATGTGTTGTGAAGAACATTTGTGCATAGAATTATTTCTAGGAAAAACCACCATATTTGGTATCTCAATGCAGTTGAGAATCAATATACTAGTCACCGCCATACACAATAATGACTAACTAATCTTACTAAGTAGTGAACCTTGTAAAAAGATATTATTTTATCTCGTACTTGCATTCGGGTTCTTGAATATGAAAATGAAGATATATCTAGAGAACCATGATACTAATAGGTATAAGAGGAAAAAATGATAAAAATTATAAAATCTTCTAAAAAGTACATATCAATGATTCTCCTAAATTTTATTTTTTGGCATATCTTGAAGTGGTCCATACACAATAGATGCTTCTGGTGTGGTTAGTCCAGGTCCTAGTGACGTAGTGGAGCTCAGTGATATTTTTTATTATTATTATATGTTGAATTAAATTTAATAATAAATTATAAAGGTTTATAATTAATTATTTTAGTTTTCTGGTGTGATGTAGGTGACCAAGAGTGAAAGAGAGATTTTTTCACCTTGGATAGGGTCTGAAGAAGGCATTTATAGGCTATTATGAGGATCAATGGATCTTGACGAGTGTTATAAATCTATTTTAGTGGTAGGTGGTCCCTTTAATAAAAATACTTCTTTGTTTTTATGCATGATTTCATGACTTCATGCATGTTCATAAGACATGATAGATAGACAGGGACTAGGTTTCCCTTAAGAGGATGAGATATGTTGTCATTCAGCCACCTAAGATTGAGATATGTTCTCTTGAGTACTAGAGCTTCTAAGGTCAGCTGATGTATTTTTCACCCAGGAGGAGAGAGTGACATTTAAAAGATAAATTTGGAATGTATGAGGGTACAATAAATGATTCATGTTTCCTATCATACTTCCCCAGGTCTAGTTAAGATGGTTAATAGGATTATTCATGTGGTGAAATTTACGATATATTTGTCTCACACTCATGATATGTGACACCACTAGAGGGTGTATTGAGATTGATGATTTTTATGAGCTAGATGAGTCATTTGGGATTGTATGGGATGTGATGGTAGGGTGTTTTTTAGTTTTTTACTGGGATATCTCCCTTGGTAGATATGATGAGGCATCTAGGAATGGTTCATATGTTTTTTCTCATAGACTTGTAACGAGGTTTCCCAGGGGGATTATAGGGGGTTGTCTCGTGATGGTCCCCAAGTTGTGGGACTAGGAGTGATGATGGATTTAGATGAAGATAGACCAGAACTTTGAGTCTGGATATTAGGATCATATGGGATATGGTTTTACCAATGGGTTATTACCATGATATTATATCAGTGAGGTGAGAAAGAGATGTGTGTAAAATAGTTAGTGGTTTCCCTGAGGAGAGAGGTGTGAATTTTTTGAGATAGGGGGGATATCCCTAAGTGACTAGAACCTTGGGATTATCTTGTGAGATTGTGTGAAGGGTTTTATACCTAGGTTTTGTTGTAGATACTAATAAAACATCCCTTAAAGGCTTGGATTAGGGTGATTGATGGGCCTTTTCTCGGAGGTTTGAGTTAGGGTAACTGATTGATCTTTCATTGAGGAGGATTGGGTTGGTATGCTTATGATGGAATCCCCAGAGTCTATATAGATGTGTTGTTGTTATTAATGTGACATGTTCCATTGGTTATTGGGTCAAGTACCTTACCATGAATGGAATGGTTCAATGTGATGATTATGCCCTATTTCATTAGGTATTAGTTTAGTGGATGACTATTCCCTACTACTCGGCTATCAGATAAAGGACCTTTCGAAACATTTCTTAGGACAGTGTGCACACATTGGATCATTATTTCAAAGGATTGAGTCAAATAACTCACTAGGGTATATAATGTAGGATTATACAATACATGATCGATGGACCTCCTCTAACTGATAAGGGATGGGTCATGGCTTTTGGACATATAAGTATTCCAAGTGTTTGTGCTTAGTGGGTTTAGGGTTTGGATGATATCCTACCCCGAGTCTTCAAGTACTGAATATGAATTTGTAAGATGGTACAAGATGTAATGATGAGATTACATCATGGTGCTAAAGTATGTTTGATTAGGTGTTGTGGTTTCCAATCTTGCACATGATGACCTGACATGTAGGGAGTCATGATATCCTAGTTAGCACATGATTTCCAAAGCACTTGTATGGAATGTGAATATTATTCTTGATTGATACACGTATACTATGATGTATTTTAGGGTAACTTGTTACTACCCTAATTATATGTATTTCTCACATCTCGTATAGAAATTTTTATTCAAATATAGACATTATATATGCTTTTAGGTTCAGCATGGGACATGCTGTGGATGAGGCTATTGTAGCTCGCTAGGTTTTGGAGATTGGGTGTGTGAGGCCCATGTTTGGATGTAGGGATTGTGTGAATGCATTTTATTTTGGTTTCATTTTTATTTTGGATTGACCCTATTGGTGATAAATGTATGTATGCTTGTATGCTTTTTCATGGGACATTTGATATAACACCTTTATTTATTTATTTATGCATACTTTGATTATGTGATGTTGATTTTTTAGTTATTTTTCTAATATTTTATGACTTTGATTCAAGGTAATAGTCTCCCCATTTTATATATTAGGCCCCCAATTATATTCTATAGACTTTGAAATATGGGGAGGCATGTTTGAGGTCACATGACGCTCCCATCTCTTTGCACTATTGAGTCGCCATATGGTGGGAGTGTAAACATTTTCCGCTAGATAATTTTTATATGTTTGACACATGAAAATTATGGGTCCTTTTTTTTGAAAATAATCTAAAATGGTATCATTCAATGGTGAACTCTATTTTTTCTATGAAATGACATAATGAGTGGAATTTGTAGTTATTCAAATCCCATCACATCCAAAAGAAGGAAATGATGTCTAAATTGAAAACCAGAGGTTGTGAACTAATAAACTAGTCAAGAAGGAGCCTTGGTTATTAATAAGTATAGATGGGATAGATTAATACATAATGTTTGGGAAATATATTGGATAAGAGGATCAGTTTTAGTGATATGTGTGTGGTGATGATCGAAGTCTGGATAAATTTAATCCTAGGTCATGAAAATATATATACAGGATTTTAGAAAAGTATGAGAAGAGATAATGATGGATAGAATTTTTGATAATGGTTTATAGAAGCCTTATATTCAGTATAAGATATTATTAAGAGTAATAATATTAATTAAAATATGTGGTTGAGTTATAAATATAAGGATTTAATGGTATAAAGATTGACACATGTCAGAAACCCAACTAAAAATCACAAGCACTAGAGTTTCAAAAAGATAATAAATTCAATGCTATATAAAAATTTTTTTGTTGCTGAGATATTTAATTGAGTCCCTTTGATGGAAAATTGAATATCTCCAAATCAAGGTTGGTGAGTAAGCTGATGTAGTGATATGTAAAAGCTTAATAGATAAGCTGAATGCACCTGGGGTTATCGAAATTGCTAGGAAGCTCTGCTCGATTCACCCAAGGATGAATTTAAATAGTGAACCAGACCACCTAGATACCACATATTCAATCCTAGGTGTTTTATGTGATCTTTTATGTTGGGATCTGATGAAAATTATATAAAAAATTGAGTTGGGGGGTGGGGGTGAGACATAGATTCTAGGATATAATAGAGAAGCTATAGGAGTGGGAGTAAATGGATATGGGAAGCTAGAGCCCCTAAAAAAGAAGCCTCCTCTTTACAATTTTCCCATTAAAAACTTATTGCTATGAATTCTTGTTGGAAAAAATCCCTCCATGTTTCATCTTGATATATTTTGGATTTGATTATGTTTTTTGAAAAAGTCATATGACCATGAATGAGTATGGTTGGTGATTGATGAAGAAGGTTTTTTCGGTGGCATAGTTTCCTAGTGTTTTCCAAATGATTGGGCCTCAAAATCAGAAGTTTTGAAATTGGAAAAGGAATATTTTCACATAGGGGTACATAGTATGTGGACCGCAAACCATAGATCATGGAATGAAAAAGGTGGGACACAGATGTGATTTGGGAGGTTGGCAGTAGAAAAATTCCATATAGCAGCACTATGTGGACCGTGAAGCATGATATATGGATTGCAAATGGAAAATAGTTCATAGGGAGGATTCAGGTTCATAAAAGTTTTTCAGTACACGAGACAGATTTTTTTTGGTGAAAATGAAAAGGTGATTTGGGTTTCCCGAAGAAAGAAATGATGTATGCATACTTCATAGGGAAACAGTTAACGGATGGAGCGGTATGTGGTGAAGGTGGAACCACATTCAATATTTTTGTGAATAAGATTAGAGATATTTTTATATATAATTTCCAATATAAGGATCACTAATCCCATCATTACTAAGATCAATCTTCATAAAAAATATTTTCTTAGGGAAATCAGTTTTGTCAGAAAGTTGTTTGAGATGAAGGGTGAAGTAGTTCGTGATGAGGATTCCATGAAATGAGAAGTATTCCATGAAAGGAGTAGTAGGCAGAAGAAGGAATTACATAGAAGTAGAATTGGTACATGGAGTTGGTTCACGGAAGTGGTACACAGAGGTGGTATTCAAAGGTGGAAGTAGAGACAATTCCCAATGCAGAGATAGTTCAATAAAGAGGAGGTCCATAAAGCATATGTTCTATACTGTTCACAAAAAAAGTAGGTGGTCTGTGAAGGGAAGAAAAGGTTTGAAAATTAAATTTTTCTAACCGGACAATTCTCAAGAAAGAGGATTTCATATATGGGTGAAAAAGGGTCTTTAACAGAGCATCTACCTACAGTTGAGGATGTGTGCATTCATTCAAATGAATGGACCTACAAGTCTATTAACTATGAGTGGATCCCTTCCAAGTGTAGTGAGCGAAGGAAGAAGATAACAGTGATCCTTTCCATTGGTAGTGATCCATAGAATGAGATATATGTAGTGACCCTTGGGAATGTAGTGAGAAGACACTATATCTTGTATATGTAGTGATCCTAGGAATATAATTGATATATCCTGAACCTTGTAATTGGAAGTGAGCTTTTGTAAATTTGGTACATCATCACATCGCCTTTGTATGCTCCTTGGGCATAGTCTAGTGAGGGTGAACCAAGTAAAATCATTGTGTCATGTTCATGACATAATTTCTATTCTTATTTTTTTACAAAAGTAGGAGATAAGTGTGTTTTGTTTAATGAAGAAACAAGATCCGAAGGGGTATGAGTTTTAATCTGTTATACCCTAATTCACACCCCCTCTCAGGATATTTGACATAGTATACCTAATAATTATCTATATTATGTGACTCATATATTATCTTTGGATGAACTTTCATAATGAATATAATATTTCTTTATCATATATTATAATATTTTATCTTTCATTATTTTCTAGGATAATCTCATTTATTTTCTTGATATCAATCAATTTATTAATTGTTCAATATATTATGATAGTTGGTCCCAACTAAAAATAATAAATGTAATGATCCCTTGGATTTAGTACTTTTAGGCATGAATATTATATTTCATTGAGAGCAAGTTCATCTAGATCAACTGCTAGTTTAATTTTAGTACAACCAAATTCACTTCTTCCTCTGACTTGGTGGAATCGAAAGTTGATAGACTATTGATCATACCTAACAATGATATAACACCCTTGACAGAGGTTTCAATTATAATTCATGAATTTTTGTTCCTACAATGATTAAATTCACTGAGAATTGAGATACATCATTTCAAAATCAGTCAATCAAATTTCCACCTAACCCATTTATCACTTTTCTCTTGTAGTTTTCTATTGTTTTGTTTATCTCATTATAACATGGATATATTTAAAATTAGCATTACTATATCAACTTCTATCACAATCCAAACTTCCTTCTTTATTGTTTCATTCCATATATTGTTTTCATTGTTTTTGTGTTGTTGTTTGATTCTTTTCTTGATTTTTTGTTTGTTCTTTAAAATTTTCACAACCCTTAGTTATGTGTTTTAATATACTCATTATTGTGGAAGTTTTTAGTAGGAAATAAATAAAAATATGAATTTTATCATAAAAATTATGGAAAAATATTTTGAAACTATTTCTAGGTAAGGCATTGATGAACACAAAAAATCTTGGAATCTTAATAAAAATAACAAATATTTTTTTAAAATGTGATAATATGCTTATTTATCATTTTTGTGTTCTTATTTTGATAATATTTTTACTTATATATATATGAACACTAGGGAAACATCAAATAATTAGTTAAAAAACTTTATTTAAAAAAACATTACAACACCCTAAAAATTAAAAAAAAAATACGATGGAGATTCTGGAAATCCAGAGATTCAAAAATGTAAATCAAAATTCAATTATACGACAACATAGAAATAAAATAATGGAGAGGCCTATACCTATATATTTACTACATTAAATATTTTATAATAACTCTTATTGTATAGGGGTATCCCCCAGGTCATTGAATTATGAGATAAAACAATCCTATCTCTCTATGATACCCTCTTTTAATCGAATACCTGATGAGGAATCTTTAGAGTTCATCATAGACTTTCATAAAATTGTTCACCAGTTACCTTTAAAGTGGTTATAGAGAATGATATGAGGATAATTATATTTCCATTTATTGAATATAAGTGATATAAAATTGTTCTATAATTTATATATGGAATTTTTTGACACTTCTGTTCAAGTATTTATTTAATTATTTATTATATTTAAATTTAAAACCATTGAGGTGAGGGAGAAAATAACTAGTTTCTTCTAATATGAGGGTGATAATTTAAATGAATAATTTGGCATATGTTAAGACATTATTAACAAATTTCCCGACCAATATCATTCTCCCCACTATTAATATAAATCTTTTATAATTTTATAACTCTCTACCACCAAAATGTAGTTGACCAGTTTTCTTGTTGTGATTTTTCTTGTCAATAACCAGAGGAGTTAAAGGAAATATTTAATAAAATGTCTCAAAACCCAAAGAAAAATTATATTGAAAGAGAAATATTCATTTTAGTGAAAACCATCATTAGGAAAATTTATTTTTTGTTTATAATTCACATAGAAAACAATACAATCATTTTTAGATGATCAGTCATACTAAAAAATTATGTTCTTATTTTTATATACCCATTAAATAAGATGAATGTGATAAATATTTATATTTAATGGGTATAATTAAGGGTAAAAATGACCCATTCTAAGATAAATTTAATAATGGTTACAAAAAAACCCATGCATGTCTTGGAAAGATCATGATGTGATGAAACAGACTGCCTCCCTAGGATTCAAAAAACAACCTATACCTAATTTTAAGAATCAATATAGCACGAATTCCAAAAATTTAGAATTTAATCTAGAGAATATATTTAACAAATTATTTAATAAAATGGAATGAAAATAATCATTAATTAAGGCTATAATGGATTCATAAAAGCTAGGAATAAGGCTGAAATTCACTCAAAAAATATTCCTTAGAGCCTAAAATAGTTAATATTATTTTTCAAATGTATAAATTTGCTAGATAGGTAGGTGTATGAAATAATTGAAATATTAAATACAATACTGAGGTTAAATATAAAGATAATTTATTTTATTTTACCACTAAGAGTTGTTTGAAAACACATAAAGAAGCTAGAAATCACCCTAGGTTTCTGGAAAATTAAATTTTAAAAGAAAATATAAATAGTAATATAAAAAATTATAGATCTATAGATAATTAAAAAACAATAAAACTGAGATGGATCCTATTGTTACCATTGAAAAAAAAGATTAAAAATGTTTTAAATGAAAATAAAAAATTACTGAAAAATATAGAGCGAGATCTATAGGGGATACCAATTGTTTTACCCATCCCCTTCCATCAATGGATTAAAAAGAAAAATGATCAACCCAATTAATTAAAATTTATTGAGTTTTTTAATGCCTTGAACGTGAATATGATCTTTTTGGAATCCTTAAAAAATTAATTCACATGTCAAATTTTTCATGAGGTTTTTAGATAATAAATATAACTTAATGGAAAATTCCTAATTTTTTTACTGAGTCATGATTTGATTTCCTTAAAAATAAGTTTCCACCTATACTGAATGACCCAATGATCTTAGTTATTTCATAAAAAATAGGGGAATGTAAAGAATTTAATTACTTATGTGACTAAAGAGGATTATTAACTTGATTAATTTATCATTATTTCAGTAATTGGGTCTTGGGGAATTGACACCCACTTAATTGTATATTTAGTTGGCTAATTGGTCCATTAACCAACCTATTGGAAGGGTGGATGATCTGATGGTCAATGTAAGGATGCTCACATTACCCTATGATTTCATTTTTTTCATGAAATGGTGTTTGATGGGAAGTTTACTATCATTCTAGTCACGAAATTTTTAGCCAATTGTGTTGCATTCACAAATGTATCAAAAAGTAAATTTTCTTTTCAAGCTATTGATTACAAAAAAGAGTTTGATGTTTTTTGAAATTCCATAATATAAGTGAGTTTAAAAATAATTAATGTGGTTATAGAGGTGTTAAAGATAGATATAATGTTATATAATTACGACCCTTATGAAAATATAATTCAATAATTAGTTGGAGAGTACATTAAGGTTAGATTTTTGAATTTGAATCCACACGGGTTATGAAATTGTTAGGGAGACTTGATGTAAAAATTGGGGATCTGATTGCTAAGGATCAAAATGTGGTATACTAAAACAAATATTTTCTATTTAGAACCCTTATAGGGTTGAAGTTAAGTGCTCAAAAATCTATATTTATATGAAAACCATCCCTCTTGAAATCAATATTCACTTAAATATTTATATCGTTAAATCATATATTTAAAATTATATCACTATAAAAAACCAATTAGTGATGGTTTTTTCAAGGGGTTTATGAAAAACACCCTCTAAATTCATTTTTTTCTATAAATTAGTGGGGGTTATGCACAACCCCCGCTAATCATCTACTTTAGAGGGGGTTATCAACCCCATAAAAAAAATTTATCTAAATATTTTTAATATTTCATTGGATCTTAGGGGAAGTACTGTCAAAACTGACAATAATTTAATTTTTAGTGACACTGTATATTCAGTTTGATTTTAGAAGGGATATATATATATATATAATATTCATTTCGATTTTAATGGATATATATATAATGGTTTTTAATATTTTGAGGAAGCTATGAGGGTTCACAACCCCCTCTAATCACTTATATTAGAGTTGGTCTTGAACCCCCTCTAATTTATGAAATTAAAGGGGAACCATGAAACACCACTAATATCTTATTATTAGATGGTGTTTTGACCTCCCTCTAATATATGACATTATATGGGGTTTTGAACCCCCTCTACTATATGATATTAGAGGGGGTTCATGAACTGTCGCTAATCTCTTAGATTAGAGGGTGTTTTGAACCCCCTATAATTTATGACACTAGACGGGGTTTTGAACCCCCTCTATTTTTTTTGAAAAATAGATCCCATATAAATTAAAATTTTAAAATATATATGTGTGTGTGAGCATGTGGGTATTTATAAATAAATATTACATGAACACATTATAAAAATGGGTTTAAATACATTATAAAAAACACACACATATATATATGTTCATTATATAAATACTTTAAATAAATACTTATACGTATAAACAAAATTGTATACATATATAAATATTAGTATACATAATATAAATGTAATTTTTAATATATTTATTTAAATATATAAAATTTATATGTGGTTTTATAAATACTATACATTTATTAAATACATTTATACTATACATATATTATATTAAATACATTTGTATTGTATATTTATGTATAAATACGTTTATATTATTTATGTTTACAAACATATATCATATCATCAAAATTATATATATATATATATATATTATATAATTATATTATATTATATTATATTATGAATATTTCATTATACATAAATTTTTATATAGTATATTTATTATAGCATACCATATTAAATAAAAATTAACTTAGTATATATATAAATATATAAACAATTTAATTATATTTTTTATTTATAATTATATGAATGTATTTAATTTTGTGTTTATATATATATATATATGTATAGATGATTTAATGTAAATATAAAAAATTACATATATAAATATATAATCTAAATATATTTAATATAATATAATCATTAAATAAATGTATTTTATTTATAAAACCAATATATATATTTTTATTGTGTAAAAATATTGGTGTCATTATAATAATAACAATTAATAATATTCTGGCAACACAAACATAGAGACATATAATTATATAAAAAATAATTATATATATATAGTATATATAGAAATATTATAGAAATACATAAACACACACACACACAAATGTTTATAAATATATGTATAAATGTATATTTATATATAAATATCATTTTTTATATATGCTATATATACTTAGATATTTATTTATATATATATTTTAAAAAATTATATTATTTATATTTCCAATCACACACACATATATAAAATCATACATTTCTATTTTTAAATAAATAAATGTAAGTATGTATAAAAAATAATGGAAAAGTTAGAGTAGGGGAAGATGTTCAAAACATGAAATGCGAGAGTAAGGTTCAAAACCACATGGATGAATTTTTCATCTGGTTAGGAAGGGGGATATTCAGCATTTGAAAGAGGTGTCGTGTGGCATGTGCAAGTGGTGGGGTGAGGTCTTGGGTCTTTGATATTTTTTGGGCTGTCGTGCTGGGTGTGTTATTCAGTGGACGTTGGGGTGTTGTCGAGGGGGTCCACGTATGTTGTCCCTTAGATATGGGGGTGCTATCATGGGTGTAAAAAACAACAAAAAAGTGAAAATTTAGGGGTATTAATGGGAGAATCACCCCTAAAAACTAATGTTGGAGTGTCAATTAGAGGTAGATATAGCCACCCCTAATTCAAAGGTTAATTTAGGGGCTATTCTAACCTCCCATAATGTATTGACCCAAACTTTCATTAATGGTAATCCCTCTTGATATAATTAAATGTCTCATTATGTAAAATTTTTATATAAAATTTCAACTTCTTTAGTTTTATGTTTTTGGATTTTAAAATACTGTTAAGAATTTTGACCTTTTCTAATATAGCCATTGAACACTGATCACATGATTATTATAAATATAGGGCTTTAACAAATCCAATTAACTCATACAATAAATGTGATGGCCTCATCTAGTAGAAATTCCCCATATGAAGCACATTTTTCAGAGCTCAGAAAGGTGGTTCCGTCTTTGGACTTCACTTTTGACCAATACCAAGCTGAGCTTGAATATGTTATGCTCGATCAGGACAGCCTATGAGAGAAGTAGAAGTTGATAGAGATTACCACCCAAGCAATGTTATCCGAGCCACCCCAAGAGTCTATCACCATCGCACACCTTACTCTTTGGTCTTACATGGGTTTTATAAGGGGTTTTGTAATAATAATTTATCACTATGGTTATGTACATTATTTTTGTATATAATAATGAATATAATTTCATTTCATTATTATTACCTTGTAAATAGTTTTTAAAGCACAAATAATATTTTCAGTTAATGTTCAATGAAGAAATATATCATGATGAATTATTGGATTTTTTATTAAATAATATTTTAATAAAATGTTATTATTATTATTAAATTATGTTTTATTAAATATAAATGATCGTATATTTTTATGAATGAAATCGTAATTTTTATTAAGGTTTTAAATCTATTTTTGTCAAAACCCGTGAATTTTTTATAAATGTCGGTTTCTTTTCAAATTAAAAATTAACATATTTAGAAAATTATTTTGATAAAATAAATATTATTTTTGTAATCAGGATGTCAAAATCATCCAATGGTGAATTTTTTATAATTTTTAGAGACAGTCAAATTTTTGGGTAAAAATTAATTACCGTTTAAATATATAATGTGTTTTATGACATCATAATGACCCAATAGTGATGTAATAAAATACTATCAGCTTTATTTTCGGAAAAAATATGTTTTATGATTAAAATATCATGGTTTTGGGTTTGTTTTAATTATTTTCAAAAGCATTAATAGACCCTTAAAATCTTATTAAACATCTTGTATTTTTAAATTGTTTTCCTTGAAAGTGTGACTCACCTCCACATAAGAATCTACATTATTTTAAGATGTTTGGACTTTGGACTTAAAAAATATTTTTTTCCACTTTCCTTTTCAAAAAACTGTGGCCAAAACCATGGTCTTGTTTTTGGTTTGGATTATTTTAATGTGAGGTGTCCCAAACCTAAATAATAAAGAATTCCCCCACGTTTTTTATATAATCCCACCCAAGATCCCACTTCCTCCTCACTCAAAGCCTTTGGAGTTCATCCAAGCTCTTCCCCCCTCTCTCTATAATCATCCCAAGATTCCCCAATCTCCCAATAATCCTCTATCAAGTCTCTCTCAAGCCTTTGGAAGCACACTTCCAAGTAAAGGTTTTTATTCCTTTCTCATTTTTGTCCAATTTTCTTAATGTTTTTATTCGCTTTTAATTTCAATTATAAAAGTTGGGGTATGATTTATCACCTCCCCCATACGTCCATATTTATTTTTTAATGATGGGTGACCCCTTTCTCTCTCATTAAATTCCTCCCATGTACACCCATTACTATGCCGAAATTTTGAAATTAATTTCTCTCTCCTCTTTTACATTCAAAAATTTATTTTGTGTCGTGAATATAAATTCCATTACTATTGTTAAGACATGTATCTATATTACCCCCTTATAGTACATTTCATGTACATATGATGAGACACCTCTTTCTCTCTCATCAACAATTTTTATGAATTCTTACGTCACGCCTTTACGCTGCAGAAATTACACCGATTTTCCAAGCCAATGTCCTTGTGTAGTGAATACCATGCCCATTTCTCTGTCAAGTTTTTTAAACATTATGAACATTTACATATTGATTATAAAGATTGATGTATGAAATCAAAATTCCATTATCAGGCAATAAATTATTGTGTTTAATGAATCCATGTTATATGATCCAAGTTGCACACTTATGCAAGAAATAAAATGTTTAAGAAGGGTGTGTCCTTATAGCACTCCAATGCATTGGGTAAAGTATGATATCACGATACTTCATGTGTAATGGGAATTTAATAATGCAAATTTAAGCGCAACGAGGTTTTACTCATTCTTCATGTGCAATGAGGATTTACTCATGCTCCATTAAAATGAGCCTTGGCTCATGCTAATTCCATGTTAAGTGTTGTTACCACATATCCGTGTAATGATTATCATGATTTATCATGCCTTTATGTTTATGCTTCTCTTGTGCTCAATTGATATGTCTATTGTCTAACATTTATTGTATTCCTCATGTTATTCCATGATTATTCCCTTACTGTTCCTTATAGCTCACCTTTTTCTTAGGCATGTCCTCAGGTTATCCCATGCAATGCTATGTACGAGGGAATGTAGTGTTCATGTAAAAGTTGTTTTCAATAACGATGTTGTATTTCATGTTTTAAGTTATTATGTAATAATCCTAAGCCCCAAAGACAGTAGACCTATCGATCTTCTATATTGTATAAAGTGAAGTTTATGTAATAAATTATGGATAATTGTGTAATAAAAAGAAGGGGTTTCATAGTTGGAATCAAAGGAAGGTTTAGTTATTTTTTGGATTAGGATTAGAAAACCCTAGTAAATCCTTATAGACAAGACTTTGTATAATTAAAACATCCCTATGTTTTGGTGAGTATTGAGTATGTGGTTTATCAATCAAATACTTACCTGTCTAGATACGAGCAGGTAGAGGTGGCTCTAGTACAGATGTATCCTAGGGGTAAAACCCAAAAACACCATTTTGCACTAGACTCGAATGGGAACTGGTGAATGAAAATGGGCCTTGATTCAGTCTTGGTTATGAAACTCCTGGGGGATATGCTTTGGCAAATTCGTAAGCTTAGTATGAACCATTATTAAGGGACTAAATAAAATTCCCTATGAATATATGTTACAAAGTAGATCATGGATAATATAGATTGAAGGAAATAGATTCATATGTTAAGAAAATAAAAGTTTTTTATAATTCATCAGTTTTTTCATTGGATTACCCTTTATGTCGTACCCCTAAATTTCCTTTTATTATATCCAATGGTTGGTAATAGGAGGACATGGGCTAACAACTGATGTAAAGATCAATGTGATGACTGTACTAATGAGATTCCCAATCCAATGGGAGTGGGAATCGCAAACTTTGTCACACTTCACTCTCAGATAACTCAATATTTGAATAGAAACATGGGTCAAGAGGAACATTCAACCCCCCCCCCCCAATTAATAATAAGTTGCTATCGAGAGCTTCATGAGACAGAGGCCTCCTACTTGTAATGGATCATCCGATCCCTCAATCATTGAACAATGAATCAACTCCATTGAAAAGACATTATCCATACTTTAATGTTCTGATCAAGAAAATATTCTCCTGGAAGCTTATCGTATGGAGGCTGAATCTGATCAATGGTGAACATTGAACAAAAATATGAAGCCTGAGAAATAGATCGAGGCATTGGAATGGAAGGATTACCAGAAGATGGTTTCCGATAAAAAAATTTTGCGCCCCCTTAGGCTTAAGATGGAAAGGGACATCACTTCCCTCAAGCAAAAAAGACGATGATTTTGTTGAAGCGTACAAGGAAAACATTAAAAAGATTGCACGATATGATTCTAGTTTTATTGTAACCCTTGAATGCAAGGTTGACCGCTTCGTTGTTGGACTGAAACCTAGCCTGCGGAAAGCACTGGAAATTTGTGACTTCGATAGCTATGAGGAAATTTTTCGATGTGACCTCAAGGTCGAAATAGAGATCAGAGATTCTCAGAGGTGTCATGAGGACAAGTAGCGTAAGGTGGACTTCAATGTTGGTGGTCTGATGGATAAATCCAATGGTGATAAGAAGATCCAACACCCCACT
This sequence comes from Viscum album, assembly GCA_963277665.1. Lineage (NCBI taxonomy): Eukaryota > Viridiplantae > Streptophyta > Magnoliopsida > Santalales > Viscaceae > Viscum > Viscum album. The sequence goes on along the minus strand of OY728132.1, from coordinate 369,025,509 downwards.
AGCCAAAGGTGCTGAAATAAGCACCCTGGAAATTGCCTGAAGGGGATGGGGAAAAGCTTTAGGTGTGGAAGAGAAGGGAACCTAGCTGTTAACTCCCAACAAGAAAAACCCACAGCTGCAATAGATGAGAGGAACACTCCATTTGAACCTCAATGCATTTTTCTTTGCTACAACTATAATGAACCAGGGAATCTTGCAAAAAGTTCCCTAATCCAAGGGTTTTCGGAGGCAACCAACAACCTCCAAGGAAGCAAGGGTGAGATTTTTCCATCACTATTGCCGAAGTGAACCCCGACAACAAAGTGGTGATATGTACACTAGTTATTCATTAATTAATAGAGAATGTATATTTTGATTCAGGTTCTATGAATTCTTTTATATCTTGAATGTTTAGTATAATATTCCTTGAACCACCACAAATCAAGGAAGTGAAGATGTTGGTGAGTAAGGAAAATGGGGAAATCATTGCATCCCATGAATATAAATCCTCTCCTATCATAATACATGGATTAAAATTCATGGTGAACCTCGTCATACTCTCTTTTGTGTAATTTGATGCAATTCTTAACAGGATTGGCTTTCCTTATATAGAGCCAACATAAATTGCCATCAGAGGGAAATCACTCTCCATGTGGAGAATCGACCCCTGATTCTTTATAAGTGAAAAGAGGAAGATGAATCTTCTTTATCCCTATCATCTCAAGCATGGATATTACTGCCCTATAAGCATGTGTATCTAACTCAGATGATTGAGTCTAAGGAGGCAACCATCCTAGAAGACATGCCTATTGTGATGGAATTTTCAGAAGTGTTTCTAGATGAATTGTCCGGTCTTCATCCTAGAAAAGATGTTGAATTATCAATTGATCTTATACCTAGGGAATTGAAAATATCCAAGACTCAATAGAGAATGGTTGTTTTAAAGCTTGAGGAGCTGAAGAAACAACTATATGAGAATCTGGATAAAGGGTTGATAAGACCAAGTGCATCCCCATGGGGTGCATCAGTCCTCTTCATCATGAAGAGTGATTGGTTAATGTGTCATTGAATTGATTATCTTGAGCTTAACAAAATCACGATAAAGAACAAGTATCCCCTCCCACGAATTGATGTCTTGTTTGATCAGCTGCATGGAGTTCAATACTTCTCTAAGGTGTATTTACGGTTTATATATTATCAAGTAAGGGTGAAGAAGGAAGATATCCCCAAAACTGCTTTTTGAACAAGATACAGGCATTATGAATTCATAGTAATGCCTTTTGGACTCACTAATTCTCTAACAGTATTCATCAGCTTGATGAATAGAGTCTTTAGAGTTTACCTCGACAATTTTTTGGTACTATTTTTAGATGATATTCTGATATACTCCAAAACCAAGATGGATCATGAGGAGAAACTGAGAACTGTACTAGAGACCTTACAGAAGGAGAAGCTCTATGAAAAGTACAACAAGTGTGAGTTATAGTTGAATGAGGTCTCATTATTGGGCTATATCATCACAAGCAATGGGATATCTATTGATCCATTTAAAACAGATGCAATTGAGGGATGACTATGGCCAACATCAGTAACTAATATCTGTAGCTTTTTGGGGTTAGCTGGATATTATCACCGATTTGTAAGAAATTTATCATAATTTTCCAACCCTCTAACCATGAAAACATGAAAGGGAGTAAATTCTTCTTGGAGTTATGAATGCAAAGAAAGAATTAAAAATTTGAAAAGGAGGCTTATCACTATGCTCGTGCTCACTTTACGCATAAGTGGAGAAATTTTTGAGGTATTCAGTGATGCTTCGAAGAAGTCCCTGGGATGTGTGTTGATTCAAAATGAAAAATTCATTGCCTATGCTTCAAGGCAATTGAAATTTCATGAACAAAACTATCCAAAACATGACCTTGAGTTGGCTGTAGTGATCATCACTTTGAAAATTTGGCTGCATTATCTCTTTGGGGAGAACTTTGAAATATATATGGACCACAAAAGCCTAAAGTATATATTCACACAAAAAGATTTGAACATGCACCAACGATGATGATTAGATTTCATCAAATACTATGACTACTCAATACATTACATATCTGGGAAAGCGAACAAGGTGGAAAATGCACTAAGTAGAAAAGACCCAATGATTCTATCATTGATGAGAATTGAAAAGAATTTAATATTCTTATATTTGATGAAGATGGACATGGGAATCATAAATATGGGATCATCATGAATCCTTTCACAAATGATTGATCAACTGTCACTTTTTGAAAGGTTAAAATATGATAAAAAAGATGGTGTGGGAATTCAAGAAAAAGTGGAAGCTATCGAAAAAGGAAAACACTCAGAGTTCATTGTTAATGAAGAAGAAATTGTGAGATTTGGGAAAAGACTATGTGTTCCATCAAGTCTAGAGCTGAAGAAGGAACTTTTGGATGATGAACAAAGTTCAAATTTCTCTTTTCCCCCATGAAACACAAAGATGTATCGAGATCTACGAGAGTATTATCAAGGGATAAAATGAAGAAGGAGATCATTGAATATACATCAAAGTGCCTGTTGTGTGAGCATATGAAGGGAGAGAGGCAGAAGTATAATGAGATGATGCGACCATTGCCCATACCAGAATGGAAATGGGATAACATCACCATGGACTTTGTCATCGGACTTATGGAGACATCCAAAGGCAACAATGCTATCTGGGTAGTTGTGGACCGTCTTACAAAGGTTGCACACTTCATTTCTATTTGGGAGGATTTATAAATGGATCATTTGGAACACACACACACACAGATATATATATATATATCTATATATATATATATATATATATATATATATCAGGGAAGTGGTAAGGCTGCATGGAGTACCTCTATCTATTGTGTTCGATCGAGATCCATGATTCAAATCTATGTTTTGGAAGAGTCATCAACATGATCTGCATACAAAACTGAACCTCAGTAGGACCTATCATCCTCAAACTAGTGGCCAGTCTGAGTGGGCTATTCATACACTTGAGGACATGTTGAGAGCATTCTAAATGGACCTTAAAAGTGGATGTGATCAATATATTCCTCTGGTTGAGTTCTCTTATAATAACAATTTCTACTCAAGCATCCAAATGGCACCATATGAAGCCCTTTATGGGAAAGGGTGCAGAACAGATGTGTGTTGGGAAGAGGTTGGTGAGCTTATGCTGCTTGGACCAGAAATGGTCGAATAAATGGTAGAGAAGGTGAAAACAATTTAGCAGCATATCAAGGCAGCCCAGAGTCGACATAAGAGTTATGCGGATAACTGTCCACGTGACCTTGAGTTTAAAGTTGGAGACGTGGTATTTTTATGCATATCTCCGTGGAATAAGGTCACGAGGTTTGGAAAGATATGGAAGTTAAGTCCAAGGTACATCGGCCCATTCAAGATTCTTGATCATGTCGGGGATGTGGCCTATCGACTAGCACTTCCACCTACCATGGCCAAATTACATGTTTTCTTTCATGTATCCCTCTTAAAAAAGTACATATTGGACTCTTTAAATGTAATCTCTTCAGACATGGTACAGTTAGAGGATGATCATTCTTATGAAGAGCAACCAGTGAAGATCTTAGATCGTAGAGACAACGAAATAAGACAATGCCCCTAGTCAAGGTTTTGGGGCGAAACCACAAGTTTGAAGAAGCTGCACGGGAATCAGAGGAAATGATGAATTAGAGTTACACACATCAGTTTTAGTGTCGGAGAAAGAAATTTTGAGGGAAAAATATCTTAAGGGGGAAAGATAGAAATGACCCAAACATTCATTAATGGAATTCCATCTTGATATAATTAAATTTATCTTTATGTAAAATGTTTATATAAAATGAAAAATTATTTGGTTTTATGTTTTGGGATTTTAAAATACTGTTATGAATTGTGAAAATTGCTAATATTTCCGTTGAACAGTGATCACATGATTGGTATAAATAAATGGCTTTAACAAATATAATTTAATCAAACCAAGGAAGTGATGACCTCATCCAGTAGATTTTCCCCATATGAAGCCCACTTGTCAGAGCTCGGAAAGGAGGTTACGTCTTTGGGCTTCGCTCTTGACCTTGCCCAAGACAAGCTTGAATATGTTAAGCTCTATTGGGACCGCCTGTAGGAGGAGTGGAAGTTGATAGAGACTACCAGCCGAGCAATGTTATCTGAGCCACCCAATAGTCTATCAACATTGCACACCTTACTTTTCGGTCTTACGCAGGTGTTATAAGGGGTTATGTAACAAGACCTTATTACTATGGTTATTTACATTATTTTTTTATATAATAATGAATATACTATCATTTTATTATTTTTACCTTGTAAATTGTTTTTAAAGCACAAATAGTATTTTTAGTTAATGTTCAACTATGAAATCTATTTGGATGAATTAATGGATTTTTTAATTAAATAATATTTTAGTAAAACATTATTATTACTATTAAATTTATTTTTTTTAAAATATAAATGATTGTATAATTTTATGAATGCAATCGTAATTTTTATTATGGTTTGAAAGTCATTTTTGTCAAAACCCGTGAATTTTTTATAAATGTTGGTTTTTTTAAAAAACTGAAAATTAATCTATTTAGAAAATTATTTAGATAAAATAAATATTATTTTTGGAATTAGGATTTCAAAATTATCCAACAGTGAATTTTTCATAATTTTTTGAGACAGTCAAATTTTTTGGTAAAAATTAAATACTGTTTAAATATATAATGTGTTTTATGGCATAATAATGACCCAATAGTGATGTAATAAAATAATATAAGCTTTATGTTCGGCAAATATATATTTTTACCATTAAAAAAATTTGGTTTTTGGTTTGTTTGACTTTTTCTAAAAACCATCAATGGACCCTTCAAGGCTTATTAAACATCTTGTCTTTTTAAATTGTTTTCTATGGGAGTGTGACTCACATACACATAAAAATCCCCATTATTTTAAGAATTTAGGACTTTGGATTTATAAAATATTTTTTTCCACATTACTTTTCAAAAAACCATGGGCAAAACTGAAGGGCTAGATTGTGGTTTGGATTAGTTTAATGTGAGGTGTCCCAAACCAAAATAATAAAGAATTCCCTCACCTCTCCTATATAAACACACTAATCTACCACATCCTCCTCACTCAAGAACATTGGAGTTCATCCATCCTCTTACCTCCTCTCTCTATAATACTCCCAAGGTTCCACAATATCCTAATAAGCCTCTATCAAGCTTTTGGAAGCACACTTCCATGTAAAGTTTTTTCTTCCTTTTTCATTTTTGTCTAATTTTCTTAATGTTGTTATTCCCTTTTAATTTAAATTATAAATGTTTGGGTATAGTTTCACACCTCACCCATACTTCCCTATTTATGTTTTAATGATTGGATACCCCTTTCATTCTCATTAAATGCCTCCCATGTACACCCGTTACTATGCCGAATTTCCGAATGAAATTTCTCTCTCCTCTTTTACATTCATGCAATTATTTTCTATCATGACTCTAAATTCCATTAAAATAGTTGGGAAAAGTATCTATATTATCCCCTTACTGTCCATTTCATGTTCATATGATGATACACTACTTTCTCTCTCATCAACAATTTTTATGAATTCTTAGGTCACGTAGTTACGCTGCCGAAATTGCACCGATTTTCCAAGCCAATGTCATTGTGTAGTGAATACAATGCCCATTTATCTATCAAGGGTATTCAACTTTATTCACATTTACTTATCTATTATAAAGTTTCATGTATGAATTCCAAATTCCTTTATTGTGGAATAAATGATTATTATTTATGAATCCATGTTATATGATCCAAGTGGCACACTTATGCATGAAATGAAATGTTTAAGAAGGGTGTGCCTTATAGCTCTCCAATGAATTGGGTAATGTATAGTATCATGATACATCATGTGAAATGGGTGTTTACTCATGCTAATTCAAGTGCAACAAGATATTACTCATGCATCATGTGCAATTAGGATTTACTCATGCTCCATGTGCAATGAGCCTTGGCTCATGCTAATTCCATGTTAAGTGTTGTTGCCACATTTCCTTGTTATGATTATCATGCTTTATCATACCTTTCTGTTTATTATTATCGTGTACTCTATTGATATGTATATTGTCTAACATGTATTTTATTCCTCATGTTATTCCTTGATTATTCCCTTACTAGGCTTTATAGCTCACCATTTTCTTATGCATGTCCTTTGGTTATCCCATGCAATGCTATGTACGAGGGAATGTAGTGGTCATGTTAAGGAATTTTTCAATAAAGTTGTTGTATTTCATGTTTTATGTTGTTAGGTAATAATCCTAGTCCCCAATGACACTATACCTATAGATATTTTATGTTGTATCAAGTGAAGTTTATGCAATAAATTATGTTTAATTGTGTAATAAAAAGTAGGGTTGTCATACCTAATCCATCTATTTCAGAGAATTTGGGGTTGATTTAGATGGATTTTTAACCCCCTCTAAATCAAAACAGCTAAATTCAGCTCTATTATACTATCTATTCATCATAATCACCACTAATAATATAGGTAGGACACATTAGTGGTAGTTACTAACAACCACTACTAATGTGCTAAAAGGGGGTTATAACCCCCTCTAAAATAAAAAATAACCCCTCTGACTATTGAAATTTATTGTAGTGCATTTATAATGATTGTAGTAGGAAAATGTGTGTTTTATGGATATGGAATGTTCTATGGTTTAATATTAACATATGGTAGTGGAAATAAGGTTTTCTCACCTAGTAGAGAGTGTTGAGGATGAAAATCATGATATGTTTCTAGAAAAGGATAGTCAGTCTTGTTGTAATATCCCTAAATATAGTAATCTAGAGTTAATGTTTACTTTATTACATTGGTATAAAATACATGGGATCACAATACAGAGGAACGATTCATTTAATAGTCTTAGAATACTAGAAACATACCTAATTTCCATATTACATTGAAAAAAGTCATAAAAAAAACTTCATCCTTGAAAGTCATTCAAAGATTCAATATTCATATCATTGATAAAGAAAAATATAAAAAAGGGTGGTCTTAGGTACTAAGTTAGGTAAAACATACAATTGAAACTACGATAAGTAGATAAGGTATAAATAATATAACAGAATAAATAATCAATACTAATGAGATTTAATCAATAACGTGATATTGAAAATATATGCCTAGAAAATATTTATACAAAAATCACGTGGATAATAATAAATAAAACATCAATGAAAGAAATTCATAATGTCAGACATCATGATCTAACTATCAAGGCTTTAGGGAAAGATATCATGAACCACACTGTTATGTCTTTATTCCAAAACATTTCTACAAATGGGTAGGTATATGCCAAATACCTAACTAATTTGGCCAATTTTTATCTCATTGGACCTGTCAATGCATTGAGGGGATATTTATTACTAAGACCAACCCTTCACTTACACATTCCCGATACATTCATTATATATTGAATCAGTAATATAATTTATAATCAATATAACTTATTAATTAATAAATATCCATATTGAATCTATAATACAGAACATGCATATTTCCCAAGTAAGTGCAATAGAATTTTTAATATGATTCCTTCAACTAACATCATAGATTTAAACGATATATGGTTAATGTAATATAAAAGTAGTAGAAATGAAACTGAACACATCCATGATACAGAAAATATGTTCACGAATGATAAAAATAATGTCCAATGAGTCAGAAAGAGAGAGAGAGAACATGATCAAAAGAAATTGAATGATCATAAAATAAGGTGTCATCCATAAATCAACAATGGATGATAAAAGACCATTAAATCATCATAAATCAATGTTTTAAGTGATGTAAAAGTTTTGAGAATTAGAGAGGAAAATGGAAGTGAAACATTAAAAATATATTTCTTTTTATAATTTTCAAATTTATTGTAAAATTTATGTTATGGATCATTTCCAAAATAAATTTCAATATTTTAGAATGGAATATTTATTTTAAAATTAAAAATTAAAAAATTATAGAATAATGGAAAAATTATTTTATTAGAAAAAACATGTAAACGTTTAGAGGATTCTTAATAATGAATAATGGTCTTGGTTGTGTGGAAATCCTTATAAACCATAGGTGTTGAAAATAACATTCCTTTCACTCTTATAAAATGTCAAAAATAACTAGCTCAAGAAACCATAAAAGCATTTCTTTTAAACATTTTTTAATAAATAAAATTTAATGGCCTGATATTTGACAATAAATTAATATTATTTCAATATCGAGTTTCACTAGAAAAACCAAAAAAGGAAAATCTGATAGGTTAAAATTAAATATTAACATTAAAATTTTGTAATTAAATAATCCAGTATAAATTGAAGTAACCTCAATATTGAAAGTAAGATGAGATTGAATCTAGAAGCATAATTTATTCATACAAATCCCATTTGTTCTAACTATGAAGGGTGGTCGCTTGGCTAGGTTTTCCCTTGACTATGCCAAAACCAAACTCAATAAATTAAGGTTTTAGTGGAACTGTATGTGGAAGAAGTTCAAGCTTATGGAGATTTCCACAATATCCATGCAAACTGAACCACCACGTAAAACGAAAACCAAATATTTTATGATGCTTAGGTATTATGTTGATATTTTAGGTTTTATTAAATTAAAAATTAGGATTATTTTGAAATATAATAAAATATTTACACATATTGATATATTAAGAATTTATATACTTATGGAAAGTCATTTTTACTAAATTGAATTTATTTATAAAAAAGTTTTTTGTAAATTGGTTTTTTATTTCAAGTAAATAAGTTTATTTTTATTTAATGATTATATGATATATTAACACTATATTAATTAGTAATATATGAAAAATATAATTAAAAAACCAAATTGTAATTTTCTTAAAAGTAGTTTTCACTACATTTTATGTCTCTAGTTAAAAAAAATTCATAAAATTCAAGATGTGAATTTGAAAAAAAAAATAAGTTCATTATTGGATAATAAATTTCAATTTTATATTATGATTAATATTTATGATTTTTCTAAAGTTATTTATTTTTGGTGAAAATAGTAATATATAGTTTTTAAAAGTAACATGACTTTTTGACATTAATAATTTATAATTTATAATTGTAAATTTTAGAAAAAAATTCTAACATAAAATATTTATTTTATAAGTGAATTAATAATTTTTAAAAAATTATATTTAATTTATAAACCCATATTTTATGATTTAAAATTTTAGTAACATATATATTTTTAAAAACTGTTTTTAATAAATTAACTATTTAGTATTTTAGAAAAGAGTTTTTATCACTTTTAAAAATAAAAAAAATGGATTTCAAATTTGGAATCATTTGGATCAGATTATATAATAAATAATATTTTATTTTTTGGCTAAGAGGAGAAATTACCTATGTAAATATAAGTTTTAATGGTGAAAACTAAAATGGTAAAATTGAGCAATATTAAAGGTACATAGAATCTCATATTTTAAATATGTTTCTATTTGAATTTTAGAGGTTTTAATAGAACTTATATACCCTAAAATCCATTATTTATTAATTTTTGAGCCCCTTTACATGATAGTGGATTCCCATTATTTAAATATTTTGGGAGTTTAAAAAAAAATACACTCCTTTTCACTTATTAAAGGGGAACTCCTATCCTCTCTTCCCCTCACACTAAAGCCTCTTATTTTCAGAAACAAAATGACCAAAACTAACCTCCACACTAATATACACCTTAATTTGGTTAACTTATTCTTATAAGACCATCCTAAATATTTTAATCCCATTTTCAGAGGACATAATCTAATAAGTATGGTATTTGTTCCTAACATCTCTCTCTTTTCCATTTCTTTATGTTATTTCCTTGTTCCTAAAATTTCATCTCACCAACTTGAAATGATTAGAAATTTATCATTATTATAATTATATGTTATTATAAATATGGTAAAAACATTAACCACACTCCCCTTTAAAATTAAGGAAAACAAAAATATAATAATGTGTTGTACATGCTACTACTTCCACGATACAACATTTTTCGTTTTCCTTCACTATAATAAAAGGGTAATATTATAAGGGAATAAATTATATAATAATGGTATAAATTAGATATTTTATATTTTAAATAATAATACATATTACTCATTTTACACATTCTAGGAAAATGAAATCCTCAACCATGTGTATGTGTGGGATACTGCCTCTATGAGATACCTAATTTCAGTTTTTCATTTCATCACCACTTTACATGGATGGTACTGAGATTGTAATTAAAGGATAAATATTATTTTTCAGATATAATTATGGTTATATTATGAAAAATTTGTATAACCTGTTAATTATATTATTATTAAATGATCATCATAAATTCAATCATTTAAAACAAGCACACTAAGATGAAAATCATTAAATCAAATTATATAATATTATCATATCAAATACATTGAATTTTAAATCCAACATAATTTTTATATTTCACACTAATTAACAGTAAATGATAACATTATTCCTCTAGTGTAATTATATTACAGCAAAATCCACTCACAAGCATCGATAATAATGACATGTACATGTTTGGGACGGTTTGACAACATACATTAACATTTCTATAAAATTATATCATGGATGAGTATAAAAATATAATTAGTATAATATTATGATATAAATATGTAAATATTGATTTATATTTTTTGGAAATGTTACATCACTATCTAACTAATTAATTAAGATAACACCCATCAAATGTTGAAAATAATTAAATTTTTTTTGTTATCGATCTCATATTCTAGGATAATGACTACAGTTCTCATGAAAAAATGTTTAAAATTAATAAATAGTTGTAATTAATCCATTATATTAAATTAAATAAAATTTAATTTATGAATATTTTAGGTGGAATGAATTCTGACATCTCTCATTTGAAACTACTACAAACAGTTAAAACTCTAAACACCCAATGTGGAAAAATAGGAAAAACTTAAGTAATATAGTTATAGATAGTGATTATAAATGGAAATTATAAATATTGTTCGGTATGAATATTCTGATTAAATTTGTTATTAAGATATTTTGTAATACATTATCTTAGAGTGCATTCGAATAAATAGGGAAACAAGGTAAGGGTTTCATTTTTTAAAATTTGAATCATTTGAGACAAGTTTATGTTATACACCATGTTTCCATTTAAATTTTGTGAATAATTAAATATTCTCATTTTGAACCATGATCCTATTATATTTTTTGATATTCAATGTTCTATTTAATGTTATACCATTCTTGTAATTTTTATTGAGATGATATAGTGACTGTAAGGGATTTTTAGAACTGAAATCTTTTCCTTGGGTTGTAAGGAGTCTTCTTTTATTGTTATCATTAAATATTGATCTATTATAAACAATGATGAAGTTATGTTTTATTTATTTAAGGAATCCTACCCTATTACTCTAGAGTTGATGGTTACTTTATTAAATTAAAATAATACAAAAGAGATCTCATCTTGAAGCACCAAATGGTATAGTAGTCTTGGTAAATTAGATACACACTTGAAACTCACATTACATTTGAAAACATGAAATAAAATATAGTGAATGTAAAAAATTTCACATCCTTGAACTCATTAAAATATTTTTTCTTCATATCCAAAAAAAGGAAACACAATAAATATTTTTTATATGCTCAGCAAGAGTTATGTGAAGTGGAATCTATCATGAATAAATAGAGCATAAAAAATATTGCATAATCAACATGACATGGTAAATGTAGAAAAAAATTCCATTTATTCAATAACATGACTATCATGATTAGATAAGGAATAATAAATATAGAAATATAAATAATAGAACACGCATTCAATTTATTAAATAACATGAGCATAAAATGCATCTATGGATAATAGGAATGATATAATCTCATGGATAATAATTACTGAATTCATAAGGAAGGAAGTGAATAATATTAGATTTCATGATCTCATACATCATGATATCAATATGGTAAATACTTTTCACAAGACGGTTTAAAACTATTGGTAAAATCCATTTAATGATAAATTATTAATTATCTTCATGACACTATTTATGCCTCAAAGGTATATATAATTTTGAGCCATACCACATATTATATGTCCAGAACATTCATCATATATCAAATTATTAACTTTATTCATGAAAAAGATTCCTTGTCAATAGATGTCCACGTAGAATAAAGAATAAAGAATATGAATATTTTACCCAGAAATTAAATAACATTCAAAGTAAAACAACATATGTAGAAATAATATATGGTATAAGAAATAATGATATATTTTATAAATAATATGTATATTTAGGTAAAATATAATGCCTAATTATTATAAGAAAGTTAATATTTTAAGAGAAGGTTAATGATTACAAAAATTAATAAAGAAAGAGAATACTGATACTTACCCTCGTCAAATCAATCAGAAACCATCAATATAAAGAATAAGGTTGACATCATTACAACATATCCCTAGTAGATTATATGTAAAATAAAGGGTTGTTGTCATTGATGAATATAAATACCATAAAAATAGTTTCTAATACATTATTTTAGAAATTAATCTTTTTACATTTGAAATAGATTTTAAACACTGCAAATTTACAGAATAATAGGGAATATTCTTTTTTTAAAATTATCCTTGTAAATTTTCAAAGAAAGATCAATGTATTGAGTTTTCATTATGGTGGGAAATCCCCTCTCATGTGGAGTATGATAAAACAAATACTAATTTCACATTTTGTCTGAAAAGTAAAAAAGAAACTTGTCTGGAAACTGATTGGAAGGTTATTTTTAAATTTTTTTAAGAAGTTAATTATTGGTAAAAATGAATTAAAAAAATGTAGAAATATTTTTTTAAAAACATTTTTAAAATAAATTGATTTGGATAAAAAAATATTTTCGACTGAAGAGAGAAATGAAGTCAGATTTTATTAAACATGTTTTCATAATAATATTAATAAAAAATATAATAAAATTGTAAAATTTCTTGAAAAAATAATGAATAAATAGAGAAGATGAAAATTAAAGGGTTTTATTAAAAAATGATCAATTAATTTCCTTCAATGTAAATTTATGTATAAACAATCATGATTAAAATGAGAATGAAACATAAATCTCTTACCACATTTGTAACTTTTGAATCATAAGACCCATGAAGGGAATAAAATAAAATGAAACATCAAATACCATAAATATAATGATATAAATAATATTACATATCAAATGGGTATTAGATACATCTCATAAAATAAGATAGGCATATACCATAACATTTTCCCGAAGAATAAAATTTGAGATGTGAAACACATAAAATTATTATAACATTGAGGTGAGAATTAATTAATTAGTAAATTATTAGTGTAAAATGAAAATTAAATAAACAACTTAATATAAATATAATATAATCAGAAATCATTACACACATAATATTATAATATTAATTTCAATGAAGAAGTTAAATAACAAAATAAAAATAAATTGAGTTATGAAATTATTTACCACTTAGTAATTTTAAATTCAAATCCCATTAGATTAAATAATAACTATTTAAACAGAAAATATAATGAATAAACAATTATTCATGATATTAAATGTAGAAGGATAATTATATACAACAAATAAATAAATTAGGTGCATCAAATTACAATATTCTTTAATGAATTTAAATTGATACAAAATCTCTTACTACCATTGTAACATTAAAGTAATACATACTTTGATGGAATAATTAAAATAAAAAATTGATATAAAAATATTTATAAAGGATTCTATATATTATAGGTAAAAGTGTAATTATGTACAACATATTAATAAATTAGGTGGATAACATTATAATATTCCTCAATGAAATAAATTAAGACAAAATCTTTCACAACCTTGGAAACATTCAAGTAAATTTTACTTAAATGAAATAATTCAAATTGAAACTTAAAATACCATGAATTATAACTTATTAATTATATTAAACGTAAAAGGGAAATTTTACACACCATGTGACTAAATTAGTTTTATAACATTATAATATACCTCAATGAAAGGAAATTGAGACCAAATCCTTTACCTCATGATTCCTTGTATTTGAATGCAATTAAACCATTATATAATGGATTTAAGAATTTTATTAATTTATATTAGAGATATATTAATGTCTATAACATCAAATATGATCCTATTATGTCATCATACCACCCATTATTTAGCAATATTTTATTATTATTATTATTATTATTTTGGGTGTTAATTGTGTTGTTTTCTCATGAATGGTTTGTTAGGAATGTTTCAGTTCTTCTGTATAGAATATGGATAGATAATATAAATATAATTATTAATGTTATAAATATCATATTTACTTATTTTATTCATTTTAAAACCATTATTGAATTTTGGATAGGGAAAATGAGTCACATCGCATCGTGGAGACAATAGGTTGTACGTATGCATGAGAAACAATATCATTCCCTTATTGAGTGAAAGGGTAAATAAGTGCATGGTATATTTATCTAATATAATTAATAACATATCATATTTATTATATATATTCATTATTAATATCATTATGACTATCCATGTGATTCGACGATGGAAAAAAAATTACATCGGTTCGTGCAGTGGTAGTCATCCATACACACAAGTGATGACTTTGTTTCCCATTATATGAAGAAGGAGATGGATAGATATTATGCCATAAAAATAATAAATTATAAGTATATGGGATATATTGGTGTTATTATATTTTAATATTTAATTTAAAATTTAAGGAGTAAAAAATATTTAAAATAATGATCATTGTGAAGAAAATTTCCTTCACTTGGAAGAAGCTCCTTTAGATCTCTGATTAAGGACCACATGGTTGGTATTTTTGAAACACCTGAACCACTATAATGTGGAAAAGGATGTTAGGGAAATATTTTTTCAAGGTTTATAAGAAAAATGGCTTTCGAGGTGGGAATATGTGAGTGTAGGGAGTTCTATTTTACAATTGAGGCGGATAATACATATGGAAATTTGAAATGAATAAATAATAACCATGTTATTCACATGAGAAAAGGATCCCAAATGGGTCATTATTGAAAATTAATGGTTATAAAATATAAATATTTCCATATCATAATATTTAAAAATTTTGTTAGGTAATTTTAACCATTTTATTATTAGTTTAACCCTCAGTAAACTCATTTTAACTTTAACCATGATAATTAATTTTTATTGTTTTTAATATTCATTATGACCAAAAAATTAAATTAATATTATTATATAATATTAATTATTTTGATTACAAATATGGAATCCAATTTACAAAATTACATCCATATAATTGGAAAAATTAAATGTAAGTATAAACCCATAAAATGTGTCAAAAAATAGGTTTTCAAGAAATGCATTTTTCAAGTGATAGATGATCTTATATCAACTATAGGACAAGTAATAATTATGAGATGGATTTAAATTCATATATTTTGATATATAATCTATAAATTTAACTGAAACATTTCTCTATTATTGGTTATTTTAATTAATTAAAATGTAGGAACATTATGAATTTAAAAATAATTTTCATAAAAATGAGTTTTAAACCCAAAAATAAACATATTAAAATATTGGGTAAAGAATATAATTAAAAAAATTAATTATTTTAAATATAACTAAACAATTATTCTGTTACATTTAAATAAAATTAAATCATTATGAAGATTTTAAATTAAATAATTTATTGAAAAATGAAAATGTTACAAATAGTGGTATTTTCTCCCATTCGTTGAAAAACACCCGTTTACGAAAAATCCAAAAATTTCACCCTAAATAAATATAATATGATTATTTAAAATAAAACATTCATATTTTATCACAAAGTGTAGAAAAAATTATTTTTCAAGAAAATGTATATTTGAAGAATAAATTGAATGAATTAATATTTTATTTATTATTATAAATAAATTTTTATTTATAAGGAACTATGTAGATATATTTTCTTCTTCAGCTAATCCTATTCATACCCAAAAATTTAACAGATATGTCATAATTATCATTTTTAAATAATTTACTTCACTGGATGTTTAATCTTGGTGTTCCCTTCCATATACTCTATCGAACATATTGTTCTTGTTTTAAAATCATAGGCTTACATGTACAATAAGATATCGAAGTGTTTAATTTTTTTATAATATATATACATTGAAATATTATGGTTTTACATTCTCCAAACCTTTAATATATTGAGTCCTTGCAATTTTAACTTGTACTTGGATGTCAGGGGTTTGAAATTCAAAAATTCCTTTCAAGAAAAACCACATAGTAAAAAGAGTTAACAAAACTATCTCTTGATAAGAGAGAAAGGGATATGTGGAGGTCATATAGAAGAATACATAACTAGGAATCCAAATTAGATAAAATAGGTGGGAATAGAAAATAAATACATAGAAGAAAATTATAAATAATTTTAGAGAGTGATAGATAACATTTGTCATAAGAATGTGAATGACCAAGAGAAGGATAACAACCAAAAACTATATATTTGTGATGAGTCAAAAGACTATTTGATTCATTAGAAATAAATGTAGTAGGATATAATTTTTTTAAAAGCCTTTTCCTAATGTTGAGTAGTTATTATTTTTTGTATAAGAATATAAGGAAATATACTTAATTGATACATTTAAATTTCATAAGCATAATTTCATCTATTGATTTTTCTTTGATCAGTTTCCACATCATGTAATACTCCACGAAATGAATATAAAAACGATTTTTAAATATATCACTAGAATTTACTTTTAATATATCATAAGATCAATAAACAAGTGACATGTATTTTGATATATTTCTAAATATTTACAAAAATCAAAATGGTTAGAAAAAGTTAATATAAATAATTATTTTCTAATCCTTAGTAGTAACACACAAAGATCAACAAAATAATTATCCCTAAAATTGTTTAAGTAAAAAAATTAATATTAACCAATACATCATGTGGGCCAATGGTATGTATTTAAACATTATTCCACTTCAGATGTGGGTTCATGGCCTGTGGCCTCTCTGAATGTGATGAGTTGTCACCCAAACTAGTATAAGTTATATTTATCATGACACATTTTCCTCGTCATTTGATTATAACTAATGTAAAATTCACATTGAGTTTATTATATACACCAGTTATCTAGAAACCAACATTGAAAATTACATTTACCACATTGGTTTCGAAATAACTAATGTTGATATTCATTTTATAAACTCATTTATTTTTAACCGACATAAAAATACATTTTCACATCATTTATTAAATAAACAATGTGATACACCTTTTAAAATTTATCAAGCATCGGGTCGATTCATTTCATGTGTTTTTTATATCATTACAACAATCTCTTTTCTCTCCTGTGTAAACCCTATCCCTATATTTCTTCAAACTTGTGCACTCTAATAACATTAATTTTACATTACTATCTTCATCCACCCTCAGGTATTGTCAACCACCTATTTTGATATCTCTACACCATATTTACATTATTTTCATCTCTCCATTCATCCCCTGTCATTTATATATATTTGTAGTTCATGTATATTTTTTGATTTTTCATGAAAAAAGGTTTGTTTTAATTTCTGAATTTTGGTTTCAGATTTTTTCTGGAATCATCCTCTCCACTTCTAATATTCTCTAATCTCTTTATAATTTTTATTTAATTTTCCAATTATTGATGCATGAGTTGTATTATTTAATTGAAGTATATATTTTTAGGTTTTATTATATGATTATTTGATGAAATATTGGTGTGAAAAACATTAATTTACTTATTAATATGTTTCTATGTTATGTTTTGTGTCTACATTGGACTATATTATCATTCATTTGGAATTAACAATGTCGTCCACACACAAGAGTATTTGATCACTAGCTTTGATCTCTCTATGACATATTTCTATTGTTTTCATCTCTTCATCCACCCCCCATCAGATATATATTTTCATTTTTATTTATTTATTTTTTCATGTAAAAAATGTTGGTTTTAATTGATTAATGTCGATTTTGTCTTGTTTTCTTGAATCATACTCACAACTTCTAATATTTTTTATCTCATCACTATTTTAATTTTATGTTCTGATCATTCATGAATGTGAGGTATTTTTTAGTTGATGAATATTTTTTTTGAGGTTTGATTATATGATTATTTATTGAAAATTTGTTATAAATAATCTTAATTTTCTGAATAATAATTATATAAGGTATTTTTTTCTACATGGGACTCTAATATCATTTATTTGGTATTACAATCGTCATCCACCCACATGTATCATCAGTCACAAATTTCAAAATCATTTGACTATATTTCTACTACCATCGACTCCTAATTCTTGCCCTTTCAGGTATATATTTGAAGTCTGTCATTATGTGTTCGATTATCCATGCATGTTTTAATTGATTACTGTTGATTTCATCTTTATTTCTTGAATCATCCATGCCTCTACTAATTGTTTTTATCACTTGGATATTTTTATTTCTTGTTCTGATTATTCATGAATCTGAGGAATTTTTATATTGATATATATTTATGTTTAGGTTTGATTATATGATTATTTAATGAAATATTGTTATAAATAATTTTAATTTACTAAATAATGTGTATCTAAGGTATGTTTCTTTCAGCATTGGAATGAGCATATTGAATGTATAATGGATAATGAGGTTTTAGTATATTTAGTTTATTTACATAATTCCATGATAGATTTTGATATTTTAATGAAAAATTTTAATTAAATATGATTGAAGGGAGATTTGTTTTTCAATATTATTGAATTTATTTTTTTTGTCAAAAAAATTAATATATTTTTTATTGTTGTTTATAAAATTAAATTTAAAATTATAGTAACTTATTTTAAATTTATGATATTTTTAATATATAATAATGAGTCGTTTTTAGATTACTACACTTTGAATAAGTGATGAATATGAGGAAGGTCTAGATGATTTTTGGAATTTTCTAAACAATATTTTTTAAACAATAACATTTTTTTTGTGAATTTAAAAAAAATATTAAAAATGATGAAGTTGAAAAGAAGATTGATCAAAGATAATTTAATTTTTCGTGGTTTCAATCCAAGTTACAACCCTTGGATTTGGCATGGTGAAACTAGGCATAATATCAGAACTATTGATGATGATGCTCTACAAGATGATAAGCCTAATCAATATTATGAAATGATTCATGATATTAAATTAAAGGAAATTGATAAAGAACTGACAATTTATATTCTATATGGTGATACTAAAAACCCATTGTATGCAGGTTATATAGAATTTATAGTTTTATATATTATTTTATGATTAACTAACTTTAATGAGAAAAATAGATTTAATGGAATTAGTTTTACAATGTTGTTAGAATTTTTTAAAGACATTCTTCTAAAGACAATGATCTTCAAATTCACATTATAAACTGAAGAAAATTTTATTCTGATAGGATTGAGATACTATAAAATACATAAATTCCAAAATGATTATACACATTATAAGATTGAATACAAATTTTTATCTAGTTATCATGAACATGGGACATCACCCTATAAGTTAAAAGAATAATCATAGGTAGATTTAACAGTTATAAAGACTCCTGCCAAAGTATTTTAGTATCATAAATCAATTCATATTTTTCACTTTTTTTTGAAATTTAAAATGATTAAAAAATAATAAGATGCAACTCATATGAAAAAATATGAGATTGGAAATTATGAAATCCAACTAATTATCCATAATCAATGAAAATTGATCAATAGTTTCTTATATTCAAAAAAAAGCTACAAATCTCAGACATTGATTTTGCTTAGATTTCATGAATCCATATTGAGGAATTAGTAGCATACATATTTAATAGATAGCTTTATTGGTAACGTACATCTAATATCATGAATGTTTTATGAAGTGAAAATATTACATTTTGATTTTAATGATCTCTAGACCAAAATATCCCAAAAATTATATTGATATTTTATTATCACCATTAATTGTTGATTTACAACTTTTGGGATTAAGGTATTACATTGTATGATTCTTATAAAATGGAATATTTTGTACTACATGCAATGATTATGTTCACTATAAATTAATTCCAATAATATAGGAATTGTGTATGGATAAAATGTTAAGGGGAATAAATATTATCCAATTTGTGAATAATATACTTCCTTTTATCAACTTAAATATGATATAAAAATAGTATAAATGGGTTATGGACGAGTTTTTTCTACAGATCACAATTATTGAATATTAAAAAGTCATTCAATGGATAATAAAAATTTGATATTACTAAAAACCCTTTTTTGTCAATTATTATTTTGAGAGGGTCAAAAGCATTAATGTGACATTCTAAAAGAAAAAAAATATGTTAATGATAAAAATATTTGGAAGAAATAGTGAATATTATTTGTGCTACAACATTATATTTATAATGGGTTCAAACATAACATTGATGTCCTACAAATGGAGAAGAATATTTGTGACAACTTTATTGGAACATTGTTAGATATTAATGAAAATAATAAACATTGGTTGATTGTAAGATAAGAGTTACTCTCAATACGAAATTTTTTGATGTTAGATCCCACTCAGATGGAAGGAAAAATTCCAGACCATATATTTCCAAACATTATCAAAGAGGTATAAAATTAGCCTCTATCAAGTTATTCATGATATCAGAGTTACATAGGGTTATTCATCAAATGTAAAAAAATTTATGTCCTTAAAGGATTTTATGTATATAGGTATAAAGTATCATGATTATCACAACATGACGCAATAGAATATACCAATTACATTGTATTGAATATTTCCCATCTATTTTAGAATGACTTTCTCGATGGTGTGTTATTTTTCCAATTCAATTTGTAATATGTTGATTGATTTAAATTCATTGAAAAATTTGGAGAAAGAATCTATTTGTATAATTTTTCAATTAATTTTTTTGAAGTTAATGCCTCGGTCAAATATTGTTGCACAATTTATTAAAAACAAACTGGGGACTACAAAAGTCTAAAGTAAGGGATTTTATTACAATATATTTCACAAGGAGGAATAGGATAAACTAGTAGATCATCCTTCCATGTAATTCTTTGGTTGATTCTTTTATTGGAAATACCATCAGCCACCATGTTTGCTTCATGATAAGCATGAGTGAAAATGTATCTAAACTCCTTCAGTGAATCCATGCAGTTCATCCCTCGAGTAGTAAGCGACCAGTCAAGGTGGACCACCCCATTGTAAATAGCTTGGACAATGGTGGTTGAGTCACTTTCAATACATATGTCATTCTAATAGTTGATTTTAAGAAAGTAAACATCATGGATCAAAGCCATCATTTATACTTCAAGAGAAGAGGTGTTACCATATCATCCAAAGAAACATCCGTGACAATGACCCAGAAAAACTCTAAAAATAGCTTCAAAGCCCGCATGACACAGATTTCCTTCGGATGCTCCATCCACATTGATCTTGGTCTATCCAGGAAGCAGGGTTTTCCAGAACACCTCAATTGAGTGTCTCTTATTTCTATAGAGGCCTTCAATTCTAAGCCATCGGAGGATCACAAAGTCTCTAACTGAGTTTTCACAATGTTCTTTTTTGAAGCAATGCAGCATCCCTAACGGAGATGAGAATTCTCACCCGATCTGCATTAATATTGAGTGAGTGGTTATTGTGAATAATATCCTTTATATCATACTAGATGACATGAAGAAGCTCAGAAACATCGTAAAGGAATAGATTCTTAATTTGTCGTGAGGTATCAAGCTCCACACAAGATTTTAGTTGGGAGTAAATAGAGTCAAATAAAAGCCATCTTTAGTCAAACAGGTCAGTAATAATATACAAAGAGCAGGAGCTATAGCACAAGATTAAAAAAGTTGGCTAGCATCTTCTCTATGCTGGTGACAATGTTGACAATTAGAGTAATGTTTAATACCAAAAGACTGAATGCAAACCTTAATAAGAATACGATCATGATAAATAAGCTAGATAAGGATGGTCTAGAGGGTTTAATCCATGAATTTTTGAAGTGTTTCAACCAACCAAAAATAGGTGCAGATTTCATGAAATTATGATTGTAAAAACTTTTGGAATCTAAAATGCCATTATGATCATGTTCCAAAGTGATAAACTCACATGTGTTAGAGAACTAGTGGCTATCAACCACATGTATAATGGAATCCAGGAGGTTATAGTTATGGTATTGCATCACCTCTTGAATAGTGCAGTTGATGTTATCTGAATGGGAGTTAGGAGGAAAAAAAGAAATGAGGGGGGGGGGGTGATAGACCATTTGTCAAGCCAAAAGATCATGGAAGAGTTCATACATACCATCCATCTAGAGTTGTTTATAATGTTGGAAAAGGAGTTTCTAAAGGAGGGCCAGATCGAGGAGTAAACATATCTCAATTTTCATTTTTTAGTTTCTCAGGGAATTTATTTCATAGAAAATAAATAGAGTTAGAATTTTGATTGATCAATATCGAAGTGAGTTTGGCTTGAAGTGCCTCATTTAAGAGCTTGAGTTTCATGATTCTCATACCACCATTTTCTAATGGTTTGCAGAAAGTAGACCAAGTGATGTTAACAAGTTTTCTTTCAAGGATGATTCCAGGACAAATGAAGTTTTTGATATAGCCAATAATTTTCTTAAGAATTTTAATCGGCCATTTTATATCATTAGCGAGTAAACCAGTTTAGAGATGATGGTAGACATAACTAAGAAAATCCATCCAACCATGGAGATGGATTTTCCTTTCTAGGAAGAATGTTGGTTGATGACCTGGTCAACAACAGATGTGAAATACACTGATTTAGGTCTTCCCCAGAATAAGGGAACACCCAAATAGGTAAAAGTGAGGACTCCTTCTTTGATACCAAAGTTTTCAATGATGATAGATTTACTATTAGAAGGGAAACATTTTACAAAGAAGATAAATGATTTGTTCCAACTAATGTATTTCCCAAGGACCTCCTCATAGTCAGATAAGGCATTTTTATGATTAAGAATAATTATTTCCCCCCATTTAGAAACAAAATTATTTCATCGATATATAAGAGATGGGTTGGCACATTTAGGTTACGAGCTGCTTGAATAGGATTGAGTTTATTTTGTTCAACAATCCTGGTAAGCAGTTTGCTAGGATAATATTTTTCAATGGTAAAGATAATATAAGATAAGGGATCACCCTGATAGAATCCTTTGGTACACTTAAAGTACCCTTTAGTAGATCCATTAACAAGGATGGAGAGGGTAGCCGAATTAAAAAGAGAGTTTATCCTGCTTATAAATACATTGTTGAAACCGAAGCTCTATAGAACATTGAAAATAAAATTCTAGTCTATGGTGTCAAAGGCTTTAATAATGTCTAGATTAATGGACACATTCCCTCCTCTTGAGACTTTGTTATGAGAATTGGTTCATTCCGAGGCATGGAAAATGCAATCCAGAATGGACCTACCATTTGTAAAGTCAAACTGGTTCTAAGATATGATTTTTCTTCATAGAGGAGAAAGCCTATTTTCTAAGAGTTTATTAATGATTTTATAAAGAAAGTTGATGAGAGAAATATGACAAAAAATATGTATTTCGAAATCATTTTCCACTTTGGGGATGATTGTAAGAAATTGAGCATTAATACCCTGAGGAAGGCCACCATTAGAGAAAAACTATTTGACATACTTACAAACATCTGTTTGAATAAATTTTTAGTGTTGTTAGAAAAATCCGTTATTGAAGCCATCGTGACCTAGGGCACTATCATCATTTATACTAAAAATAGTGGATTTGATTTTATGGTTGAGATGGATTCCCAAGAGAAAGTGATTGTCCTCCTCAGTAATGATAGATGGAGTGACATCAGGAATGATATCCTTGTGTATTCCTGGACCTTTCAAAATATTTTCAAATTAAGAGACCACATGGTTAGTTATGGCTGCTCAATGTCATAGAGGGTGTCATTGTCTTTGAGAATATATAGATGTCTATAGACGTTTCCAATTCATTGAATAGAATTATATAACATGGAGTTTCTATCTCCATCAGCCAGCCATTTTGATTTAAAATCATTATTGTGTATGTTGTCTTTAAGCACTAAAAGGGAATTGAGTTTGAAAGAGTTTCTTATTTTATTCTGGGGATCTAAGGCGTTTGTTGAAGTTTTTTGAATTTTATTTAGCTCAGCCTCAAGGGTGGATATGTCTTTGCCAATTTTTTTAGATTTAGCCCCGCACCAACCCTTGAGACACTGTTTGAGATTATTGAGTTTAGTAGTACAAGAAAAAGCGTCATATTGGTGATTCATGGATTTCCAATAATTCTTTATGAGAAGAGGTCATTCCACTTCTAGAGACCAAGCATTGTAAAATTTGAAAGGAATTTTGGGTTTAGATCTTTTGGAGATGAGTTTAAGAAAAATTGGGTGATGATATGAACTTAATTTGGGTACGGTGATTCTAGAGATAGTGTCCCAGGAATCCCAAGCAAGGAAACTCACAAAGGTTCTATCAAGATAACTAGAAGCAGTCCAATTGTAATGTCTTTTGTACCAAGTGAATTTATCACACATAAGGTTTATTTCGATCAAATAACAATCTTCTAGAATGGCCCTAAATTCCAATGAAGAAATGTGAGAGTGAGATGGTCCAATTTTTTCACTAGGGGTGAGAATAACATTAAAATATTCAAGCAATAACCATGGATCTGGAATGGTGGTGCCTAAATTAGAGAGGTCATTCCAAAGATTTCTACGATCTTGGTATCTATTCTTAGCGTAAACCATAGTATAAAATATATGTGAACCATCTTGGTTAAAATCATAAGTGAATGATTGGTCATGATAATTATAAGTATTGAAATTTTACAAAGAGTTATGGTAAAAAACTCAAAGTGAATCAACACTACTAACATTATTGCCGGAACCAAGTAAATTATAACCAGAAGTAAAAAAATGCATAAATTTCATAGAAATGAAAATTTTGGGTTCAGTGATAGAAAAAATCTTTGGCTTATGAGTAAGAAAAATTCTTTTAAGCACAAGAATAGTTTCAAGGTTTGCTAAGCTCTGACAGTTCCAAAAAATGACATCCATTTAGAACCTGTATTTGGAGTAGGAGATCCCATTTTTCATTTTCAAACCTCTCAAGGTTTTTTTTCCTCTTTGATCTCCTAAGAGTAGAAGAAGAGGCTGGGGTGGGATTCAGTTCCTAGCTACTCATTAATGAAACATAAAAAATTTTAGAAGTAACAGAAATATTAGTAGCCAAAGAGTTATCAGAAGGTTTTGAATTCATAGGCGTGGTCACTTATGACTTAGTGAAAGAGACCAATATATATGGAGCAGTAGGTAATATAAGAAGCTGATCACCTATTTCCATAGTAGATTCAATTTCTATGGTAACAATTTTTTGGTTATTCGAATTTTCATTCAGTGGAGAGTTTAAATTGGGAGTGAGCGGGACGGTGGTCGAGTAATTGAACACTACCATGTTATGTTCAAAATCTGAAATGGGAGAGAACATAGGAATTATATCTACATTTTTTCACCAGAGGAACCCGAGAGGGATGAAGAACATCAGTCAGGTCATCTCTCTTAATATTTGAGTTCCTAGTTGGAGTTACATTCAAATCGACAGCCTCATCAACAACTGAGTGATCTAGAAGTTGATGTTTTCCTTTCTCCAGTATTATAGATTTAACAACAGGAGAAGGTCCAGGTAAGGTCTGTTTAGGAATGCTTGAATTCACCTCCTCATCCGAATCTCACACCACATTAAAGCTCTGAGGACATTGTCCATATATATAGGATTCCCGAAAATGGGAACCAGGTTTATTCTCAAAAACATCTAGTACCATCTCCGCAATATAATCCAGGATGTTCTGATCAAGAGCAGTATTTTCCTCCTCCTCCACCTACTCATCCCAGGTAACACCTGAGCATTCACCTAGGAGGTGGGTATTCTTTACCCAAACCTCAACTTTTTTTAGTAAGCTCAATTATTTCATAGGTCGGGGCCTTAACATTAATTTTCTTTCTTACATTGTTCCACCCTTCATCGATGGGTTGCGATAAATGTCTCTTCACAACCCTGCATTTCAACACGGAGTGACCTACGATCCTGCAGAGCTCAATGTGGGGAGGCATTCACTCACATTCAATGCAGACCTCTGACTTGAAGTCATTAGCATTGAAGATGATGACCTCCGAGATTTTGGAGGCCATATCGACTTCGATCATAACTCAGGAATATAGACCTAGATTATCATTGAGAGTACTTTGATCTATTTTAAGGGGCATAGTGATACAAGAGGTGATATCGTTGATAATTTTCAGGTGCCAGAAGTACCAATTATGACCGTGAAGATGAAAACAGATTTGTACCAGGGTATTTCTTGTAGTATGCAGATTGAAGGTGAAATCCCATTCTGAAATGAGAAGAACTTCCAGCTTGAGCTAGAGATTCCTTAACTTTCATACTCATTCAAGCTCATCTTGGGATTTCAATAACATGTGAAAATATCCCTTCATGATTGGAACAAGCTTCTAGTCGGTGAATCCCCAAATGTGAGCAATTTGTGCTTTAAGATCTGGGTTTGACCATGGATTGTTTCCTTCGAGGAAAGAGATGTGTTCCATGACTGAAAATTTATATATAAGCAATTTCTGTCGAAGCGCTTCTCGATCAGCTTCAACAGCAAATCTACCATCCTCTTATTTTTACAGAGGAATGCTCTCTCCGCAGTGAATTTTCTAAGGTTGACGCCTTTGACCACATCAACGAAGGATATGCATTTTTGTCTTTCCACCAAGAGGTTTTCATCCTTTTAAATATTGATTTTAGAAACCAAAAACACTGTTTCCCATTCCGGATTGAAGATTTCCATTATCAGAAAATAGATTGAATCAAATCAAGGAAGGTGATCTTGGTGAAATAGAGAAACCCTAGGGTTTGCAGTGGATAATTGAGAATCATTTTTCCAACTGATAGTTTTTTTCCTTAAGAAATGTATTTTCCTCTAACTTTTTTTGATATCATTGTGTTTTTAATGGCTTATTCGGTGTGAGAATGAATTATTTTTGGAACTATATAACTACGTTGGATGTATCCTTTGGGAAGGTATATGAATATATTGAAGGGGTATATTAAGAATCCATATTGACTTAAAGACTTTATTATTGAGAAGTATATTTATAAGGAGGTCATTGAGTTTTTTACAAGATCCCAATCTGCTGTGGAGCACATCAGTTTTCCAACATCTCGCCATGAATGATTCAATTATGTGGTAAACGAGACCCGTGACCTGAAAGTAAAATCATTGGCTGGTGAACAAATTAATAAGGTATGTTTTTACATATTTAATAAAATAGATGATACTGAACAATATATATAATATCATATTAATGTATTAATGTTATTTTATACAAAGAAGAATGTTATGTAGATCTTGAATGACCATAGAAGAACTTTTTCCAATTGGTTTAAATATGTCATTTTGGGAAGGTCATATACCTTAGAAACACTAAGATGTTTAGTGGGTGGTCTATTTATAAAATTTATAACATGGTCTGAGTATGTAATTAATAGATGTACATTTCAAACGAAGGATTATGACAATAAATTGAAGTTAAAATTAGAAAAATATTTGTGTTTATAGAAGCAATACGTATTTTGAGTTCCAATTACCAAAACCGACTATCCACATCAAGTACATATTATGGAGTTATATAATAAATATGAGAGATTTATTACAAGAAATTTCAAGTTCCATTATTGAACTAGAAATGGGTTATCGGTAAAAATACCATGATACATGATGAATTTGGAATGACACTAGTTATTCTGAATATATTGGAATACAAAACTAATCCTTTTATCCTAGAAACACATGATTTTTTTCTATATTATTGATCAATCCGATATGCACTGGTCTATTGTTTTACAATGGAAAAAATAGAATGATGGTGATGAAAAACTTGAGGAATCTGATAATTTTTGTGAGATCCTTAATTTAATGTAAATATTAATATACAATATCAATGATCACATCATAGACATGGTTTTTTCCATACATAACGATTATTATGAAGTAATTTGTGAAAAAAAACTTTATTACATTACAAATATTACATGTATCATATGTTTATTTATTTTTTACGTTTTAAAATTTCATTAAATTGTTGTTATATTAGTTTAATTTTCTTTATTAAAACACATATTATAGCTTCTATGTTTAAGAATTTTTTAAATTAGTTTAGTTTTTTTATTTCTCCCGGTTTAACCTTATTTAACTTATCTATTGGTTTATTTTGTGGGAAAAATTATTTTAAATATAACATGTTAAAAAAAATAAAAATACTTTATATAAGAGTATATTCAAATAATATTATTTTTGGTGTAAAAAATTACTTTATGTGTTGGATCATTTTTGGATTTGATTTCATTTTTTGTATCCTTTCATCTCCCATGAATTTTGTAGCATTTTAGCAAATTGCTCTAACAAATATGAATATAAATTTTTTTATTTGAGTATACTTTTTATTGGATAATTTTTCATATATTTAAAGAATTTTTTTTGTGTAAAAAATTATTTAATTTGTTGGAGAAATTTTACTATTCACACACCATTTTTGGATTTTTTTTCATCCCTTTATATAATTTCATCTCCCATTAATGTTGTTAGCATTTTAATTGACTACTCTAATAAATATGAATCAAAATGTGTTCAGTTTAGTTAAATTTTTATTGGATCATTTTTAGTATATTCAAAAAATATTATGTTTAGTGTAAAAATGATATAATACACTAAATCCTTTTTACTATTAACACACTATTTTGGTATTTGTTTTCATTATTTTAGGTGTTTTTATATCCCATTACTGTTATAATTTTAGTTAAATACTATAAAAAATATGAATAAAAATTTGGTTAGTGTAGTTTACTTTTTGTTGGATTATTTTTTATATTTTCAAAAGGTATTATTTTTGTTTAAAAAATAGTATAATTCTTTGGAGGATATTTTCTATTCACACACCATTTTAGATTTTTTTTTTCATTTTTTATGTCATTTCATCTCTTGTTAATGTTTTTATAATTTTAGTTCACAATAATGAATATGAATATAAAATGTGTTTAGTTGTTTTTACATTTTTTGGATAATTTTACTATTTTTTACATTTTTATGTAATAGTTGGATTTCTATTTTTTTACTTTGATTTATAGGAAAATGACTGATAAAAACTATAATCCATCACATAATTTTAGGGATGATAGTAAACATACATCTAGGAAGGAACTAATATATATTCTTATAGATAAGTCTCACCTCCTTATATACAAGAGCAATTTAATTCCATGGGGGAAATAGAGTTTTACGGTTAGTAAACATGGAAACACATGTTTAACAAACTTATAAGTTTCCCGTAGATTGGACTAGTGGATACTAGTTGAATTTAATGAAAATAATATTATAAGAGGTCCAAAGTGAATATAATTCAAGACTTTTATTGTAGTGTAAGGTAAAGGAAAAATTAGTATCTTGATTATTGATTGGTGATGTACTCAAAGAATGAAAATATCTCAATTATTATAGGAAATTTTGGTAATCTCATTATTTATTAATTAAATAATTATGTAATGTTTATATTAATATATTTTTTCCACTTCTTATCAGAATAAATTTAATATACTTGATACTCGTGGAGTCAGGAGGAAATGTTTAGCATTGGATATAAGGAGGTATAGGGATTTTAGATCAACCCTCACATCATATTTCATTTTTGGGAATAGACAACATCAAAATAATTGTGATATATATCCTTCTATATATGAAGATAAATGGAATCCATTTGTTGAAAGAAGATGATAGGAATAATTTTTTTGAGTGAAATGTTACCTTTTACATGTTTGTTTATATTAATGATTTATATACTTTTAATTTTTAGAAAACCATGAGATATCACTAGGATATCCAATACATAAATATATACCCTCATACATTATCTCATAGAGGGTATGAATTATTATATGAAAAAATGATAACTAAATATTTTTCAAAAACAATGAGATGATTCTTCAAGGTCTACAGAGGTTTACCCTCTTTCTCCCACAGCTAGATATGAAAAATGGAAGAGGAATCAAATCAGAAAAAATAAAAATATCTTATGGAAGAGTTGAGGATTGTAGGCGAGAGGATTGTTATATTTTTTAATTGATTAATTAATTTATCTTAGATAAATTCATTATATATTATTATTCACTACTGATTTTATCCAATATTCCATATAGAAATCTCTTGAGGAGAAGAGCACAAACAAGGTATTCATAGATGGGGGTAGGAAGAATATTTAATCTATAACATTAACAAATACAAAAAACTCATGTCATTTGAAAAGATAAATGATAGTTTTATTGGTAAAAAAGTGTTTCCACATTATGAATCTTCTTTAGTGGAGTATTTTTTTAAAAACATATAATCTTTGGAAGCTAAAGTTTAGGATATTTATGTGACAATAGAGGAAGGGATCATAACTTCTTTACAATCAATGTTTACATTCATGAAAAGAAATTTCCATGTTGCTGATCCCACTACTATACCTCTGCTTGTAGATCAAAATCCTTATACTTATCCTACTTCTACATCATTGCTTGTAGATCACATACCTCTTACTAATCCTACTCTTAAACCTCCTCCACCACAACTTCCCTTTTATTATGAGTTATATATTGATGATTCCCCACATCATATTGTTCTATATGAGATGATATATTATTTTAGATATAAAATTAATCATAAAAATATAGATATAGATAATATTATGGTCATTTTACAACATATTATAAATATATCAGCAAGAATATCATTTCCTACAGATGAGGTCAGTACAATTGGACAAAGTATCGACCATTATTTTACTTTGTCCATCTTGACTTGTATGATAAATTACCATAGAGGTATGTGTATATTGTATCCATTATTTAATTTTATATTATCTTTTTTAACATTTTAAAGTCACCATATTTATATTTTTTATAGTAATACATTAAAGGTAATGAAATAATATATATACAACAACAAATACAAACTTTTATGACTTCTAATACAACTTCTACTAGTCTTGATAGATTATTAACATATTTAATTTTTTTTATGTTTATGAGATTCCAATGGAATACAGAATTTGTGGGAGTGTAATGAATATGATTCTTTTTAATAATTATATCATGGATCAAGATATTGGAGATGAGTTGAAAATCAAAACGATGCATTTTTTCCATGAAATTCAATTAACATAAATCTTTTTATTATTTTAATTTATTTTAAATTTATGATCATGTTTATTTTGAATTAGGTATCTAATTAAAAAATTTATGAAACATGAAACAACAACAATATATGGGTTTATGAACCCAAAATCTATTTCACCTATTGTGAGGATAATGAGTAATGAAAAAATAATAGTTTAAATTACTGAAGGATTTGAAAAGAATGAAATTATTTTGTGCTGAATGTTTCCTAATATTCAAGGGTATGAAACGCATATATCATAAATTATTATATATCTATTAAAAAATTCACCACCAATTTTAAATTTTATTATATATTAATGGCCATTGGATGTGGGGTATTTTTTTCTATGGGAAAATACACTTTACTGGTTGTGCTCTATCCATGGTGAAGTGAAATAAAACATTCTGAAGGTATGGAACACATAAGTTGGAATATTTTAATACTTTTATATATTAAATAAAATTATAATTATTTTATTTATATTATTTTCAAATAGGGCATGAGATTTATTTATATAATAAATAATAAACAATATCACCCAGATTAGATAAATAAAAGAAAATGTAAATTTTCATTTTTAATTTCTTAATTTTGGTTAGATTAGTTAAAATTTCATTTTTAATTGAAAACAATTTTTAAACAAAAATTTCATAAATAGTAGGACAAAAGAATGATGGATGCTATTTTTTATTATTTATAGTATAAATAATTTCAACCAAGATTGTTACAAAGTTCCAAGAGGTAGAATTTTTTATAAACCCTTAATTTAATTTCTCATTAATTTTCTTCATAATACATGTTAAATGATTATTTTTTAATTTTTTGTTTCTGATGACCCAAACATATTCTAGAAAATATACAAGAAAGATAAAAATTGAACGGGAGAATCAATTGATAGGTATGATTATGTTTTATCATTTTTTTAATATACATTGTAAACTTGATAGATTTGGATTATAAATTGGTGTTATACTACTTTTTTTATGCTACTGATTTTCTACTATTACACTATTTTATTTACAATTTTTATACTTCTGCAATGTTAGATGGGGAAAATTAATTATATTTTAATTTTTAAAAAATAATTTTCACATTTTTTATTTTATAATGATTGTAAAAATTGTAATACCACATTTACCATGTTTTTTTTAAACCGGCATATTAAAGGATTTTTCACATAGGTTAACAAATAAACTGACATGAAAAACATGCACCAAAATGCATTTATAATGTCCATTTTTATTAAATGTTTTCAAAAATATTTACAATGTATCATACAATGACATGTTTTACTAACTGATATTACCAAACGAAATAAACCAATGTGTAAAAGCCTATTTTACAGAAGTTCCGACATGCGGGTTTTCCTTCTTCCAAAACTATATTAAATTAATTCCTAAAACATTCCGAAATTGTGATGACCCAAATTTCTATAATCTCAAATATATGATAAACCTTAATGTTTACCAACACCTTTACTCTTATATCTACAAAATGTAAATTAATTCTTCCTTAAATAACTTTTTCAAATACTAAAATAGTTGGTTGTATTTCCATAAATATCACCAAAAATATAAATAATCATTATAGACTTCCATTACAAAAAACAAAAAAAAGCTTTTTTAAGACATTGATATTATGATTAACCTTAATTTCATCAAATTAAGACAATATCCATAATTTTAGAGTTAATCCTAGATAATGACATAAATGTATACAAATATTATCACAATCCTTAGATTTTTTATTATCCCTATTAACATAGGTTCTTCTTGGGTCTATAAATTGAATTTTAAAAGATGTAATTGACTTATATAATTATCATGTTCTATAAATTCAATAAAATGAAATTTAAATGGATTTTTAGGATGATATTTATTTATCTTCATTGAATTACTAATTTTTCCATAGAAATTAATTACTCCATGACCTTATTTTCCACACAAAAAACATTTTTATGTTCCTCTAAGAAATTTTACTATGCGTCTCTTTATATATTTTTTACATGAATGAAATATATCCCATTTTCTTCCATGGTCTCTACTACTCGAGATCTTAGGAGAATCCATGCTTTTCTTCTTTAGTGAGTATATTATTTGGTTAATGTATAGATTATTGATCATATATTATGATAACTAATTTTGAATAATTATTATATATTTCACTCCAGTAATCATCCCATCATCTTCCCATAATCACCATATTTTCCATTTTATTAAATATTAATAAGATTAATTTGGGTTCCATCCATTGACTAAATACAAAAGTCATAGTGTGAGAAACAACAACCAAAGTGGGAAACCCATATTATAATTTATAGGATATATAAATCATGTAAGATTATTTTGAATCTATAATATCATAGTTTTAACATATGTCCTTTCTTATCATCATCTATTGAAATAATTTATAATGGTTCATAAATAAAATGTGTATTATCCTATGTATATTTCCCAATAGTATCAAACTAGGTACATAATAAGGATCATTTTCATGCAGCATGTGATTATAAAATCAAAACCCAATGAGACCTCTTCAAATTTATTAAAAATATGTTCAACTATTCAAGAACCATCCATACTTTTAGAATCTAGACAAGGATTAATTTCTTGGAAAATCATATAATCTCTTCCTCATCAAAACATTAATTGGGTTTTTCTATACTTATCCTCAATGTTTTTCATAGGGTTATGTTCCCTAATCTGTGATTTATTAATTATAGTTACCAATGATTCTACTAAAATTCCTCTTATAACAATTGTAAAGACCATTAACTTAGTATCCTAGAGTTGGTGGTTAATTTATTAAATTGGTATAAGATAAATGATATTTCATCCTAAGTAACCTAATAGTTTAGTAGAATTTCTGAACTAGATACATAAATGAATCTCAAAGTAAATTTTAAAACATGAAATAGAATATTGGGAAGGTAAAAGGTCAACATCCTTTAAACTAAATTAAATAATATTTCGTATAATCATGGGGAAGGGAAATAAAATAAGTGTGAGCTCAGATGACTATAAATAGTTATGTAAAGTTGAAACTATCATGAATAAATAAAGCATAATCAATAAGGCATAATATATTTGGAAAGGTAAGTATCTAAAAATACATTAAATTTTTTCAATAACTTGAATATCATGATTAGATAGTCAATAATCAGAATGGAAAGGTAAATAATTGAACACACATAGCATTTAATCAATAACTTGAGCACAAAATACATCCATGTACAATATAAATGAAATTATATTATAGATAATAATAACAAAGT
This sequence comes from Viscum album, assembly GCA_963277665.1. Taxonomy (NCBI): domain Eukaryota; kingdom Viridiplantae; phylum Streptophyta; class Magnoliopsida; order Santalales; family Viscaceae; genus Viscum; species Viscum album. The sequence continues at coordinate 368,990,916 of OY728132.1, read as the reverse complement.
TTGTAATGAAGGAAATGATTAATACTAGACATCATGATATCAGAAATTATAATATTTATATCATTAATACCTTTTACAAGATGGTTTAAAATTTTGGGTGAAAACTCATTTAATGCTATCTTACTGATTCACCTCATGATACTATCGATGCATCAAGGGGATATATAATCATGATCCCCACCCATCACTACATGTACAATGCATTCATGATATGTTGAATGAGTTACTTAATTCATGAACAATATTCCTTATCAATAAATGTATGTATTGAATAAAGAACAATGAATATCAATATTTTTCAATCAATCAAAAAATATTCAAAGTAAAACACAGTATGTTGAAATTATTTATGTTTTAATAAATAATAATTTACCTGATAAATAATATTTATATTTAAAGGATTTTTAATGTCCAGTGATCAAAATAAAGTGAATATTTCAAGGGAAAGTTTATGGTTAAAAAATTAATCAGGAAAGATAATGTTAACACTTTATTGGGTCAAAATTATTAAATAATACCCAGATAAATAATAAGGATGGTATGATTACAAAAGATCACTAATTAAATATACATAAAATAAATGTTTTTTTTCCTTGACGAATAAAAATACCATAAAAATAATTTTTAAAAAAATCTCCAGAAAAATACCCATTTTAATTTGAAAATACAATTTCAAACTAGAAAAATATAGAATATTTGGAAAATAATTTATTTAAAATGAAAACTGTAAACTTCTAATGTAATATTAAAAAAAACAGTGGTCATGATGGTGTGAATGCTCCGTTCATGATTGGTATGTTAAAAAATATTCTTCTCACGTTTTTGTAAGAAAACTCATGAGTACATTGTTTGTAAAATGAAAAGAAGCTAACATTTATTTTTTTTGTAAAAACCAAATTATGGGTGAAAATTACTTTAAAAAATAATTGTAAAACGTTTTTTTAAAATAGTTATATAAAACATGGATTTTAGAGTAAATGGATTTTCAATCAAAAAGAGAGATGAAGCCATATTTTATTAAAAACATTTTCTTAATCATTTTAAGTACCTAATAGAGTTAAATATTACTATTACTTTAAATATAAATGAATAGCCATAGGAGAAAAAAATTAAATGGGTTTATTAGAAAATTATGAAATAATTTCATTCAATTTAAATTGAACAATAAACAATCCCAATTAAAATTATATTGAAAAAAAAATCTCTTACCACTTTTTTAAATTTTCAATCATAAGCCAAGGGAAAGGAAAAAAATATCAATTTAAACTTTAAAAACCATGAATATAAATAGATTAATGATATAAAATATCAATGGTGAATTCGATACACCTCATAAAATAAGTTAAGTGTATAATGAAACATATTGCCTAATAAAGACAATTTGAGATGAGAAACCCTTACAATGATCATAACATTAAAGTGAGAATTAACCAAGGAATACATTATATGTGTAAAATTAATGACCACATAAAAATTTTAAATAAAATTTAACATAATAAGAAGTCATTAAACTCATAATATTAGAGTATCAATAACAATGACATAGTAAAACAACCCAATTAAAATAAATTGTGTTATGAAAATATTAACACTTGGTAAATTTCAAGTTAAACCCCCTTGGGAAAAATAATTCAAAATGAAACTTAAAATACCATTATGTATGAAGGTTTTATTATATTACTTTTAAAATAGTAATTATATACACCATCTAAAGTAATTAGGTGTGTAACATTACATTATGCTGTAATGAATAGAAATTGAGAAAAAATCTCATACCATAGTCGTAACATTCAAGTAAAATACCCTTGGATGAAACAATAATGAATAAAAAATAAATATCAATTAAGTATGAATGATTCATGATATTATAGGTAACAGTGGTAATATAAATACCATATAATGAAATTAGGTTTATAACATTACAATATAACTCAATGAAAGGAAATTTAGACAATATTTATTACCACATTGGTACCTTTAAATTAAAATTCCACTGTATAAAATAACTCAACAAAAAAATAAAACAACATTAAATATTAAATATTAATGATATTACATGTAGAAGGGGAAGTATATAAACCATATAAATAAATTAGATGCATAATTATATAACGTGACTACATAAAAGAAAATTGAGGCAAAATCTCGTACATCATGATTCCTTTTAATTTTCCACACATTAAACACATGTATAATGGTTTTTAGAACGTTGTGAATTTATAAAATAAACATATTAATGTTTATAATATCACATATTATCCACTAATATCATTTTATATCATGTTCATTAAAATTACCTTATTATTTTTTCATGTGTTAATTTCCTTGTTTACTCATGTGTGTTTTTCATGAATGTTCCAGTTATTGTGTATAGTATATAACTACATCACATATAGAATTATATTACTATTTTAAATATCATATTTACTTATTGGATGAATTGTGAAAAGCATTCTTGAAATACGGAAATGGAAAATGAGTTGCATAACATCATGGAGATGGTAGGACATATGTACACACAAGCAATAATAGTATTTCCTTAATGGAAAAAAGGGTAAGGAAGTGGATGGAATGTTACTTTTACAGAATTACTATCATTTTGTATATATTATATATATTCATCATTTACATCATTATGGCTATCCATGTGATTTGATAATGAAAAAACAATACATCAGTTCGTGAGGTGGGAGTCCACCATACACATTAGCGATGAAATTATAACGGTGGAACTATTGCACTGGCATCACTAAAACATATACTATAGTGGTGGCATCACTATACTAAGTAATGTAGTATCTTAGGTACTATAGTATAAGCATTAACTATGGGTAATTTAGGACAATGTAATAGTATTTCATGCCCACTGAGCCTATGTTCCATATATTGGGATTCATTCCCATTTGACCTACATGCCATGTCTTGAAAAAATAAGGCTTTATGGTTTTCCTATCACCTTGGGGGGTATTGCCTTCCTTTCTGGAGTTTTTTTGAGGTGTGTGTGTGTGTTTAATTTTATTTTTCCCCTAATCACCTAATATATAACATAATAACATCTTAGTATATGGTAGAAACATGCGATATTATTTTGGAGGTGTTAAAACATAATTTAAGGTTCAAAAAGATGAATTAAAAAGAAAGAGCTTTCTGAAGAGAATTATATTTTCTTAGAAGAACCACATTTAGATCTCTTATTATGGACCCTAGTCTTAATCCTTTTGGAAGAAAAGTACATATAGAATGTCGATAATAATGCTGGGGATATATTTGATTTTGTTTTTATCAATCAAAAAGGCTTGAGAGGTGTTAATAAGAGAGAGGAGGGAGTGAACTTTTATAATTATAGAGGACGCACATAGAATATTTGAAAAGAAAAAACCATACCCATGCTTTTAAAACACCAAAAATATAAATAATAGATAATTATCAAACATTATATGTGAGATGGTTAAAATATTTCAATAAAATTTGATATAGAAAAGTTTTTATGTCATTTAAAACCATATCTTCTCAGTTTAACTCTAGATAAACCCATTTTAACCTTAACAATAATAATTAGTTTTTAATGGTTTTACTATTCATTATTAAAAAAATAATTTGAACTTATTATATAATATTAATTATTATTATTCCAAATATGAAATAAATTTTTATAAATTAAATCCATATCATTAAAAAAATTTAGTTTAAAGACTGACCCACCAAACATGTTGAAAAAGGGGGCTTTAGTAAATGCATTTTTTAAGTACATATTATATTAATTATCATATAAGAGATAATAATGAGATGGATTTTAATTAATTGATTCCGATATATAATCTATATATTTCATTTATATCATTCTAAATTAGTTTTTATTTTAATTAATTAAAATGGAATAACGTTATGAATTTAAAAATAGTTTTCATAAAAATGTGTTTTAAGCATAAAAATAAACTTATACCAAAATTGGGTATAAATATGATTAAAATGTAATTAATTATTATAAATAAAACTAAATAATACTTATGTTAATTTTATTTTAAATTCAAATAATAATTTGAATTTTAAATTACTTAATATTTTGAAAAGAAATGACAGTTTTACCAAAGAGTGGTATTTTTTCACCATTCACTAAAGAATCCATATTTTCATAAAAATCACAAAATTTCACCCTAATATAATTTTTTATATGATGATTTCAAATATTTAGTCCATTTTACCAAATATTTTTTACAAAAGGGGAAAATATTAGTTATATTATTTTCGCACAAAGGGTAGTTAAAATCATTTTTAACGAAGATATATTTTTTTGAAAACTAAATTGGAATTACTAAAGTTTGGGTAATTATTACCTATAATTTTTATTTAATTACAACATATATATATATATAATAATTTAGTTAATTATATTAATATCTACCAATTCAGAATCTAGGTTATAATTCTCATAATTAAATGAGATATTTCATGGGTTTTTTAAGCTCGGTGTGGCATGTCACATACACTATCAAACATAATGTTCTCCTTTTAAAATATCAAGGATTAAGGTACCAAAATATATCAAAGAGATTAAATTTATTGAAAATAAATATAACATAAAATTTTGTGGAGTAAAAATTTGTGTCACACCATGATCCCAGTTTTCTTTTATTTATTTTGTTTTTATTTATTTCTTGGTGTTTGATTATTTTGGATGATGTTTGGGTAGTGTTTCCAATGACAATATTTGATTTTGGAGGACTCATGTTGTTTTTGTATATACTCATGGTTAGTGTTAAAGGTCTGGGGATATCCCATGTGAATAATGAATGCAAATTTCATTGAGAACTCATTTATTTTCTTCACAAGTTTTTATGAATGGGTTTTTCATGCTTTGGATCAAACTGTACAAGGAAAAGGAGTGACTGTGAAACCTGTTGGTGGTGTCTGAGACCTAGTTCTAGGCATGAACATAGTTAGAGGGAACCATGTGGAAATCATTCCAAAGGCGTTCTCAATTTAAAAAAACCAATTTTCATGTTTAATAAACAGTTTTTCAAACTGTGTGGCTAGCCTGTGTAGGTGCACATTTATTCTAGTAGGGTGAGCACCATTGGCACTCAGTTTAGAAAACCATGTAGTAAAACTGTGAGACATACCCAAATTATTAAAAACATAAAATTACAAGTTTTCATCTCTTTTGTTTTAATCCCAAACAGAACCTTGTACCCTCTTTATTGTTTTTAGTTCATTAAGGGAGCTCCCAAATGCTTCTCTATTGGTTCTTCTTCCTCCATTTATGATCCTACAAAGTTTCTAGGTGAGTTCTTCTGGATTTGTTTTTTGATTTTACTCTTCTTATCTTCTCCCTAACGAGGTTTATTGGTTCTTATTTTTTGGTTTCTCTATTTTCCGGAACCTTATGGTTAGAGGGATAATGTTTTCTTGTGAAACTTTTGATATTAGGGTGTGCAGTTTCTTTCTTGGTCTTAGTTATTACATTTTCCATAGTTTTGTTGAATTCTCACATCATTGAGGAAGATGTTTTCATCCATTTCCTTTCAGGAACATTCTATTTGATGTTTTATATTTCTTAAATAGTTTTTAAATATTATATTCATACTTTTGATGTGTTAGTTTAGTTTATTTTGGAATTTCTATGTTTAAATTTTTTTGGGAAATGTGTTTTCAAAGTTTTTACATAGTTCTACATATGTATATTCCTATAAGGTGTTTAATAACATTAACATTGGAATTATAAAACAAATTTGAGTACTTTGAGATTATTTTTGGACTTTTTTGAGTTTTGGTTGTTAGGTGACATATGAAATTGAGATTTGACAGTGGGTTTTGGTGCATTTTTATTATTTGGTGTTAATGTGTGGATTCTTGTGATTCGTTATGATGTTTCTTTTAGTTATTTCATTTTATACTTGGGTATTCTCATGTCATTATATATATATTCCATTGAATATAATAATACCTATATGTGCATGGGGTGTACATATGGATTAGTAGACACACATATAAATGAAATTTCATAAAAATTTCTATCTTGAACCCCAGTTTTCAAAACACTCTTCTTCCATTTCTTTCTTTCCTCCACAATATCTATTATATAGTATTCTAAAAACATCCAATTTTCTCTAAAAGGGTAATTGGTTTCTAAAAGATTTCAAATGCAGTATTCAAATGATATTTTTCTAAATAATGGCCTAACCGAACCCTAGAGATGTAATTTTATAAATAAATGTCTTAAAAGTCCCATTGGCAATCTTCCAAACATAAATAGTATTTTGACGACAGTTTTGGAATCGGTTTTACATTTACATGTTTTAAGGACTTATTGTAACCTTTTGAATTTTGGGAATTGATTTTAAATTAACATGGCATGTATACACTGTCGGAACTATTGGAAGGCTTGATGTATGATGGGAACCCATATAGTCATCCTTCTGATGAGAGGGCCTTCATATAGTTAGTGTTGGGGATTGAGAAAAGCTTTTACGGTGGAATCTATGAGTAATGATCAGTTCCAATCATGTGATGAAATCATCATTATCCTTTATAATATTATTATGGGATTCCAAGAATTCATATAGAGGGTAATGCGATGATTTATTTTTATTCCATATTAGAAGGATTAGAACCCCCTATAAAGAGGATATGATAGGTGGGAATTTCCATTGGCGAGGCTAGTTTAGAGAATCCAAGTTAGTTATGTTTACTCCATATTACATGTTATTCTTGTTTTTTTCTTCTTACAATGATGATTTTTCCTTTTAATTATAGAATTAGTTTCATTACCCTTCTATTTTACATAGTTATTTATTCCCTTTCTATTATTCTTTACATAGGTAGTGTTTTTACATGCCTTTGGTTTTTCATACTTGGTTAAAAATTGCTAATTTTTTTAGGATGTAAAACTTTGTCATCATTTCAAAGTGGGATTATTAAAAAGTGGTGTTGATTGTTTTAAAGACAAATAACATATTTTTTATAAATTTATTTCAAACTATCATACATATAATGTATCGGAAAAAGAAAAGTATGAATTTTGTGGTTCTTAACTACAATGATATTTTGTGGTCACACTATACTTGTGCCACTCGGTGTTAGTAGACCCAAGTTTCTTCGTAGGTTCATATTTTGATTAGTTTTTCCTATGGATGTTTCTAACATTATGGATGGTGGTGACCAATGGGTCACATAGAGATCATGTTGGTTCTAGTGGGTTTTAGCTTGATTTTAGTTTTTTCATTTTGGTTCTGCAATAATTGTTTATAGATCTGTTTAGGTATATATTTCATTTAGTGACTTCTAGATTCACTTTTTATCTTGTTTTCTCTATCTTGTTCCATTTATATATATTTATTATGGAAAAAATAATTTTTAATTATTTTATCCTTCATTCTTGGAACTAGTTTCCATACCAGGAGGATTGGGAACGCTCCTCAGACCTCGTCACATACTGGCTTGGGTGACTGATTCGGGGTGAACATGGGCTGGTTTCTGAAAAAATGGCATGAAATTGGCCCTTGTTATTTGGGGATGTCTGGAAGGGTGAATATTAGGACTGTCAGGATTAGATATGTATGGGATAGAAGATCGCCACAAACTCTCACTCATCCTAATCCTTGATTTACCTAGGGCAGTCTAGGACATGAGTATTTTATTTTCATTTTTGGGTTTATTCCATTGGTTTTTTCCTAGATTATATTCTTATGGAATGAAAATGGATTTTATCTGGTGAAATATGGTGGGTTTTAGTGGATTTTCATCTCATATGTATCCAGAGTTAATAGGTCATCATACATTTAGTGGTTAGTTCTTGCTTGCAAAATAGTCTACTAAACCATGTGGCTAGGTTATGCATGGCAACTACTTCTTTATTTAGATAGTTTAGGTATGTGTAATATTTTGGTTTGATTTTAGTTAGTGTGAGTGTATTGGGAATGGAAAATGGTTTTTGAAAAATGGTTTCAAAAATGGAAATGATTTCAGAACATGGTTTTATTTGAAATTGGGATTGGAATTTTAAATTGTATTTGGAAGGGGATTCTGGTAATCAAAGTGGCCATATAATAAATTGATTTTTTAATTTGGAATGGATATGGTGGTCTTTGAATGAGGATTTTAGGGTTTTATTAGTGATTTTTGGTTTATGTTATTATGTTTTTCTCTTGGGATATTTTTTCTGTTGAATTTTGGTCTCATTTTGTTTATATTTTTTATCTTACTGTTAATTATATTATGGTACCCAGAAGGGTATGAAAGGTATCTAGAGTGTCTCTTTTAGTCATTGACCCTTACCAGAATAAAAGTGGAGTGGTGGTTTAATGATATTCTCACAGCTAGTTATTTGTGGTGATTGAGGTCGGTTAGTGGCGGTGGAGTGGCTTGAGAAATATGAAATTGTTTTCAAGACTTCTGGAAATCCTAAAGGCATGAAAGTGTGAGATGTTCGGGGATTATTTGAGGAAAAATTTGTGGATTGAAGGAAGTTGATCCTCCCATCATCATTTAAATAAGATATGTAATTGGGAGTTTTTTAGACCACTTTTGTCGAATAATTTATGCCTTAGAAGATGATGGTGTGGAAAGTAGTAGAGCTCTTTGGTGTTCACCAATTTTATCTGATGGTGAAGGTCTATGTTGACAACCTAAAAGAGGCCATTTATATTTTATCCTTAGAAAAAATCAATTAATCCACTGAAATATCCTCATTAACAAAAGGGTTATTTATCTAGAGATTATGTATCAAGTCCTCTCATCCTAGGTAATGTTTTTTTGGAAGCTATTATCTGAGGAGTTTTTATTCGTGTTGGTTCCCAGAGCACAATTTGTAATAGTTAGCAATCCAGTTTCTCATGGAACTCGTGAAGGTTCCCCATCTAGAGAACTGTGTGTGCTAGAGAAACCCATTTTTTTGGGAGTATCCCTTATTATTTCCAACTTCTCGTTCATCAGACTACTCGCTCTTATCCCTTCAGTGTGGTCAGTTTAGTCATTTGAATTCGTCTTGTTGTAATACTATGATGGTTTTCCAATGATGTGTCCATTTGGGTCATTTGGAGAAAATTTTCATGAAACATTTCCATGAGGGGAAGTATTGGTCAGTGGATTCCATCTTCTAATTGTGGGGCATCAGATTATGTAAGGCACCAAAGATCTATCCATATGCTCTAAAGTGAATATTTTCACACAGTAAATAATTGATTGTGGTGGGGGTTTTCATTCCAACTTTTTTCATCTGATTTTGGAATTTGGATAGTTTAATTATTCTTGTTGTTGTTTTTTTAAAATTCTTCTTATTTTAAGGATTTTTGGAATCCTTGTATTCAATGAAATTTTAATAGTGGTTCTTTATAGATGGAAATATTTGAATGGTTATCCTTATTATGGATCAGTATTTTATTTGGGTTGTGCTCATTTTTAATATTTTCCTATCATGTGGAATGATGAGTTTTGGTTTGGATTGGTGTTTGTTTTTAGTGTCTTTCTTTGGGTTTCTCCTCAAGCAGGGAGTTCATGTGTTTATTTATGCTAGTGGAATTGTAAATGGTGGGGAGACCTACCAGGGGTATTTTTTTGGTTTTCCCCAGTGCTGTTTGGGTGTGAATTGTGATATTTAAAGGTCACAACATGGATTGTTGTTTTGTTTGACCTTAGTTAGTTTCAATTTCTATTTTGATTCCTCATTTGGTTGGGTGAATTTATGGGGGAGTAAAGTTTTTGTGGTGGGGAGAATAGTCATATAAATTACCTATTTTTCTTTTATTTCATTTATTTTTTTTATCATTTGATCTTTTATGATGAGGTTTGGTATGAATTTTTAGTGATAATTTTTTTCGAGGCATCGAGTTATTTTTGGCTTTGTGCACAGTTAGTGTGCATATTTTAGAAAGAAACCATGATGATATTGGATGAAAAGGGTGTTTCTAGTTCAGTTTGTTCTTACAATGATTGTCTTGAATTATCTATACCTGGTTTTGTTCAAACCATTTGAGGTAAATGATTAATCATGCGGCCTATTGGTGGCCTCTAAGACCTAGTGCATTTCTTGTGCACTGTTAGGGGAATCCATGAGGTAGGCATGCAGAAGGCTCTGTCATTTTCATATTACCCATTTTCACAATTGAAAAATAGTTTTCCAAGATGTATGACCATTTTTTGGGGTATTCCCTTTCTAATAGTTGGGTGCGACTAATTGGAACACACCTTGGAAAATCATGTAGAAAAACTATGCAACATACTCATATTTATGAAAACATGAAATCCCAATTCTTCCCCTCTCATGTTTAACCCCAAATCAATCCTCCTCAACCCTTGATCATATTTTGCACCTGAAAGAGGCTAAATTTTTTTTTCCATAGGTTCTTATTCTTATATTGATTCTCCTCCATCGTTTCTAATCATGTTCTTCACGATTTTTGGGTGTTTCCTCATCTCCTCTCCTCTCTCTATTGTTTTCTTGGTTCATAGTTGGGATTTCTTGTGGACGAACCGTAGAGGTATAGGTATGATTTTGGATAGTTTATATTTTTGATTCTTGGGTGTGAAATTACTTTATTAGGCTTACTTCTTCCTTCACTCAGATTTGTGACTCATTCAAACCTCATTAAGGTAGGTGATTCAATCCATTTCCTTTCTAAAACATGCCATTTTATGCTTGATCTTTCTTAAATAATTTTTAAATGTTCTATCCATCCTTGTGAAGTGTTAGTTTTATTTATTATGTAATTTCTATGTTGTAAATTTTATGAGAATGGGTTCTTCAAGGGGTTTCCTTAGATATACCTATGTATATGCCTTGAAGGTGTTTGATAAAATTCCTATTAGACTTGTAAATTGAACTTGATTACATTGATATTTCTTTTAGTCTTGATTGAGTTTTTATAGTTTGGTGACATTGAAACTATAAATTGAGTTTGGGTTTTAGTTCTGATTTATGGTTTGGTACTTATGTGTGGATCCTTGTGATTGGTTGTTAATTTGCATTTCATTATTTAATTGTAAACTTTGGTTGTTTTTATGGTAATATATATATATATATATATATTCCATTTAATGTAGGAATATTAATATATACACATAGTTCACATATGGATACAAACACACACATATAAATTTAATTTAATTAAAATTTCTATCTTGAAAACCAATTTTCAAAACACTCTTCTTTCATTTAATTCTCTTCTCCATTCTTCATCCTAAATATGTATTGAAATGCATTAAATGTTCATTGAATTGATTTTTTCATTCTAAATAAAATCAAATTTGGTTTTCATATGTGTCTTATAAAACATGTAAGAATTAGAACCTTGAGATGTAATTTTTGTAAATAAATTACATAAAAGGTCTGTTGGGAAACTTCTAAGAAAAAATAGTATTTTCACTATGTTTTGGGAATTTGTTTTTGGTTTAGAAGTGTTAAGTCCTAGTTGGTACCTTGTGATGTTTTGGAAAATCAATTTTAAATTCACATGACGTGTTGGCTTGGTAGGAACTTTCGAACGGTTCAATGTATGATGAGAACCCCTACAGGAATACTTCCGATGAGAGGGCCTTTTCATAGTAGGCATTGTGTATTGGGCATGACATGCATAGTGGAATATGTGGGTTGTGCTTAATTCCAAGAATGTGAAGACCACATCATTCTCAATTATACAATTATCATTGAATTCTTGAACATCACCTATAGGGTCAAGTGAATATTTATTTCTAGTACCGTTTAAATGGATTACAATCCCTTGGAAAGAGGATATGCTAGGAAGAAATTTCCCCTAGTGAGGATAGTTTAGATCATCCAAGTTAGTTATTAACTATAAAAGTTGGACCATATGATGGATGGTGGGTCCGTACTAAGAATGGTCATAGATTTATTCTTGGTTTGTTTAGGAAATTATTATAATTATATATATGTATGTTTCAGTTTAATTTTACAAAACATTAGTTAATTGATCTTTTGGTTTCTCTTTTCTTGCACTTGTATTGTTCCCTTTATCCCAACATTGTTTGTTATACTTGGAAAAATATTCCTACTGTATAATCCTTTTATTTTATTCATTATTTGGGTATGATCTAACATTGTATTTGGTTTTCAAACTTGGTTAAAAAAATATGAATTTGATTTATGATGGAAAACCATTTTTTCAATGTGGGTTTTTTGGAAGGTGTTGTTGATTTGTCTAAAGATAAAACCCATTTTTTTTCCAATTTTTATTTCAAAATAGAGAGTTTTGAATATTTTGGGAAATGAAATGTATGGATTATTTGGTGCTTACATAATGGGATATTTTATGATCACATCATAATTATGCCACTTGGCATTAGTAGACCCAATCAATTTTGTAGGTTCAACTTTTGTTTAGGTTTTCATGTGGAGAGGGTTGGTTATACATATAGTGTTGACCAATTTGTCACTTAGAGATCATGTCGTTTGTATTCAGTTCTAGTTTTATTTTAGCTTTTCCATTTTGGTTTTTATATCATTGTGTTTGCATCTGTTTATGTATTTATTACATTCAATGATTTATGGATTCTAATTTTTATGCTATGTGCTCTGTCTTTTTCAATTTATTCATGTTTATATTTGGATAAATCATTCCCAATTATTTTATCCTTGATGATAGACACTAGTATCCATCCCGGGAGGATCGAGAACACCTCCGGGGCCTTGCCACGAGATGACTCGGGTGACCGGTTTAGTGTAGTCCTCAGTTGGTTCATTACGAGTTACTCCGACCTTTCTAGGGAAAATCATTTTTCACACAAAATTATTAATCCTTAATGATTATATTGTTTCATTAAAATGGGTTTTTGTTACGAATAATTCTTTTTTATTTTAATTATTTTTTCTTACATATTCATGATTTTCATTCCAACAATGTTCTCCAGTCATTTTGGGTTATTAAATATAGATTATTTTACTATGATTCTTGTAATTATATTTACCCATTTTCAAAAAGAAAATTTTACACTCTTTTTAATGAAGGTAGGTTTCAAAAAATTAATTTCAAAATGATAAATAAAAGGTGTCATCTATCCTTTAAAAATAACATATATATTGTCTTCCACTCTATATTTTTTGGATAACATTTATGTCATATCAATTATATTTTAAATCAAACTATTTATAATAAATTTTTAAAAAAATAATCACTTTCCGTTCTTGAAATTTATTTTTGAAATTATTTTACACCTAATATTTTAAAAAATGTTTAAAAGTCTTTGTAAAAACTTTTATATTCTCACTTATATTTTTATTCTACCTTTTATCTACCATAAAGTGTTATTTTGATCATTACTTATATGTTATTATGTAATGATTCATTTTAGAAAATGAAATATTTGACATCCTATGATAACATAAGTAAATGTTATGTGATCTTTTTGAGACATTTAAAAAACATGTCAAAACCCAACTCAATGGGGCTCAAGCCACAACTACCCCCGGCCTGCCTCTATAGGACAGAGGCAGGAGTACCGAGTTACATAAATAATATGCGAGGCCTTTTACTAGTGTAACTGAACGCATGCCCCTAACCATCTCAATGAAGAAGTTTGTAGGAATAAAAATAAAATATTCAATATCTAGAAAATAAACTATAAATTTAAAACCTCTATGAAATACAAGAGTAGAACAACGTAAACTGAAAAGGAATAAGAGAACATACATGACATCTAGGAAGATGTCCATAACAGACAATACTAGAAAGTAATTGTTGAGAGTTCCCAACTGTGAATCTCTAAGCTCTAACCATTGTAGATGGTCAAATGGACAAGGGTATCCGTATGTTCAACTTTAATCACATCCAACCTATTCGTCATATGAATATGACATGAAACATGCATGAAAATCCCATATACGGGTGAGTATATTCATACCTAGTAGGATGCCTCGAAAACTAAATTGGGGTCAGTAAGACACATGATAAAAATAGACAGATTAACCCACAACTAGAGAGTAATATAATCTAATAACATGGACATATATATATATATATATTCTCACAAATGAAACCCATATGAGAGATAATGGGATCTCCATATCACAACCCAACACAATAAAAGAGTCTTTCATCAGTTCCAAGGGTCCATCGGTGATTCCCAACATCTCACATGTCTATCCGTAAGAGTAACTATGTGGAGGGACCACACCTCTTCACTATGCCGCATAGTCAATGGGGAAATATCTATAAGAACTGGACCCACTCCCTAGTGCATCCGGGTGGTACCACTTAGTATAAGTAGGACACACGCCATATCTGATTGAGGGTACCACTTCGTAGATAGAGGACAACCACAGGGGTGGGGGTACCACTCAGTATATAGAGGACCCGTGCCCTAATTTCATGGGAGGGGGTACCACTCAATAGATAAGAGACTGATGCCCTAATTCCATAGGGTGTTCCACTCAATAGATATAGAAACCACTCCATAGTTACGTAGGGGGAACCACTCAGTATCTAGATGAACCATTCTCTAATTTCATGGGGGTATCACTCAGTAAATAGAGTTCCTACAACCTAGTGTCCTAGGGGGTACCACTCAATAGATAGAGGGATCATGCCGTAGTTCCATAGCGGTGATAATCATTAGATATAAGAACTGTACCCTAATTCCATAGGGGTTACCACTCAATAAATAGTGGACACGTTCCCTAGTCCATTAGGGGTTACGACTCTAATGATCATTCCAGATTATTATCACCTTCAAGTTCTACCTAAAGAAGTATCACTCCCAAAAAATATCTCATAATATCTCAAAATATACCTTCAATAAATCCATCACATTCTATGTATAAAACCCTCAATATAGGATACTCGTTTCCCAAAATCAGATTTCAAACTAAAAAATTATCAGAGGAATTAGTTTCCTAAAAAATTAAGGTACATAATTACTATGGGGACCCACACGACTTGTTTTCCTGCCCTTATTCCTAGTTGTGTACCTTCTAGTACAAAAATTACTAAAAATTTATCCCTATATGGTGTTTAATAGGACTACATGGCATGAATCAATGAACCCGGGTCCTTCTCATGATATTGGATGGGTCCACATACCTTGGTCGTGTCCGTGTACCTTGGTTGTGTATGTGGGTTGTGTACCTTGGTCATGTCCATATACACCGGTCATGTTCCTAGTCATACCATTTTCCCTATACTCTTATATTATACATTAGGTCTATAGTATTTGGTCCCACTACTTTTGGGTGTCTAACATGACACGTGATATTATACATACCCGAAAACCCTAGCCTCCAATGCCCATGTATTCTTCAGACTACAAGACGTGTAGCTAGGTTTTTCATAGAAATACAAATCTATTCTAAATGATCCAAATATTCCTCCTCCACCAAAAATAGCACCATTTTACCATGTGGGGTTTGGGGGTACCTCATCTAGTTATCATTTCTTTCCCTCTAGTGGCTATAAATTGGATCTCCAGTTCATTGTTTGAAGTAGCACACACCACCATCGCATGTGGAACCTATCGCTGCGATACCATATCAACAAATAAATGTTAGAATCAACTTCATCACCTAAAAAATACTTATTAACCCTTTTACCATAGATCCATTCATCACACATGAATATATTTTGAATTTGGTGTTATGATCACACTCGGTCCCACCTAACAATAGTTGAATTGTGACCATGTGGTCCAACAATGTTGAACGTGAAGAACGGTTGCGAAAAAAGTAGAATAAAAAGGTTGAAATATTAACTGGACAAGAGTTCATGGCCAATGAACTATATTAGGGATAAGCATGGAGGGAATCATGACACAATTTAGATTAAACAAATTAAATATTTATTTTTTTGAAAATGGCTAATGAGAAGGTTTCAAGAAATACAAATTAATAATAATGTTGATAATAAAATATTAAAAAGTTTAATCGAAGTGGCCAAAAAATTAATGAGTCATAACTTGATTTAGATCATTATATTATGAATAACATGTTCTCTAATGAAGGGGCAAGGTCTGTTGTGTTCATTGGCCTCAATTCACCTTGATCCAGATGCTCATTAACGTTTGATCTCGATTCACTAATAAAGGGTGGTGGAATCCACCTTTAAATGATCCTATGGTCATGGGGATAACCATATATATCTTAACTAAATTTATATATATAGAGGATTTAAGTTTACCTCATTTGAATTAATTAAGTAAATTAATCATTTAATTTAATTTAAATGCACCTACCAACGGTCGCTCTATCTGAATTCCCTACACTAATAAACATTAAGTAATTCATATGGTAAATCTAGTGTTCTAGAGTCAAACATGGTAAAATTTTTTTATATGAGACTTCATTTAATAGTTATGAAATTTTTCTTAAAAGAACTATTCTTTCACATTATAAAATATATTTAATATTTTTATAAACTTAATTCCATGCACACTAGGCCTTAGAATCACATATTGTCTTCTCATCTGGTTCCAAAAATATTTCTAGATATATTTCATTGTATTAAAAGACAAAAAAGGATCTAAATTATTCTCTCCTCCATGATTATTTCCCAAAAAATGAAAAAATGAGAAAAAACGGTCATGATACTAAGCCCGAATATGGTTCTCATTCTTCCAAGAACTCCCCAACATCCTCCAATGCTCCCAAAAACCCTGAACCAAGGGAATTGTCAACCAATATTGCATCATCTCCAACTGATCGTTGATCTCCACTAGGTGATCCACAAAATTAGTGCCGTCCATTATGTACATCTCCTTCAAATCAATTATGTTGTTGGAGTCCTGAACATATCACCTCTACAGTGACATGTGGAAGACATCATGCACCCACTCTAATTGTGGAGGTAAAGAGAGGTAGTAGGTAACCTTTCCAACCCTCTATAGGAACTAAAATGACCCAATTAACCTTGGGGATGGATTTACTCCTCATATAAATCTCTATAATTCTCATCATTGGGAGACTCTTAGGAAAATGTGGTATCCATTCTCGAACTGCAAGGGCCTACGATGTTGATCTATATAATATTTCTACCTTCTCTGGGTTGTCCTCATCTGGTCTTGGATGACCTAGATCTTATATGTCATATCCTGAACCATATCATTCGTAAAAAGATATTCCTCACCAATCTCCATCTAGTATAAGGGTGACCTACAGGGTCCCCCATACATGGCCTCAAAAGGATCCATGCATATAGTAGAGTGGTATCTACTATTATACACAAACTCTACTAGGGGAATGTGATCATACTAGCTCCAATCAATGTCTATCATGAAAGCCCTCAGCATATACTATGATACCTTAATAGTGAGATTTGTTTTCCCATCTATCGAGGGGTGAAAGGATGTACTCATCATCATCTGGGTCTCGAATGCCTCCTACAAGACTATCAATAACTATGATGTGAATTTCACATCACAGTTGAAGAAAATCATTTTGGGAGCCCCATGAAAAAGATTGATATCTCATACATACAACTACCCCCAATTCTCCACCAAACATTTATCCCAGATAGTATGATATCACACCATATTTATGAGTCATTCAACTATCACCTTGATGATTTCATGGCCCCCCAATATCCACAGAAGCTCTACCACAAAATTAATGCATATGACATCCTAGTTACACATTAGAATCTCAAGGAGATTCAAAAAAACCTACTGAAATAGGGGACTCATCCTTCACATATTGATAGGTGAGACACCCCAAAGGATATGTGTAAAAAACTATCATCACCTCCTCACTCATCTTGATTGGGAACACTATCTGTATCTAGAAAAGAATGACATGATTTCCTCATTTAGACAATTAATCTGGTAAATCTTCTAAGAATATCTATTCACATAAGACCTCATAGTCGATGTCTCCCAACTGGGACTATTTCACATACTGGATGCGGAGAGGATTAAACTATATCAACTAAAGAAAAGAATTACCCTATTTTTCAACCAGGGTTAGTTGCAATGAAACTAACTACTCTAATGCCTCCGGCACCAAACAAACATGGGACACCCTATTAAGATAATTTTACACCATGTTCATGTCTCCCAGAGTATAGACAATCTAAAAGTTATATCCCCAAAGGAACTCGAACAATAACCTCTATTTCATGTTTAAGTCACAATGTATGAAGACATACTTGATTCTCTGATGGTCTGAGTAAACAACAAACCAATCTCCTTGAAGATAGTGCCTCCACATCCTTAGAGATAAGACTACCATAGCCAGATCTAGTTCATGAGTCATTTAGTTCTTCTTGTAGGGTCTCACCTACTTTAAACCATGTTTTATAACAACCTAACTCTACACCCACATGCATCCAAGACTAGTTCCTGTTGCATCACAATACATTAAGTACTCCACTCCCTCCTCTGATAGTCTTAATAGAGTATTAATTGTGAGTCTATGAATCAAATCCTTGAAGTCCCTCTAGTAATTCTCACTCTATGTTAAAGTATTCCCTTTCTGTTTCAGGGTAGTCTAAGGTATTTTAATCCTAGAGAAGTCTTCCACAAACCTCATGTAGTACCCCACTATGCCAAGAAAATTTTACACCTTAGACATGCTATTGTGTGACTCCCAAGGAATAAATTCACAAACATTTTCTAGTTTTGTAGGTAATCCATGATCACAAATGAAATTCACTAAAAAATAAATCTCATTGAACTGGAAGTATAACATAATTAGATTAATATAAAGTTGGATCTCCCAAAGAAAATATAGGACCATCATAAAGTGATTTTCATGATTTTCCTCAGACATAGAGTATATGAGTATATCTTATCAAAAGAAAACAACCAAATCAGTCTATGTATGACTATAGGATCCATTTAATCAATTATATAAACACAGTAGGTGGGGTTATTCAAACTGAGTCATCACTTGGAACATACAGTGTCTGTAGAGACATTAGAATGACCACTTTAAAATATCATCCTTGAGAACTATCATCTTATGGTATCTGACCATGAGATTGATCTTTGAGAACCATATCACATCTTGAAACTGATCGAAGAAGTTTTCAATGCTCATAGAATGGTACTTTTTCATTATTTTTTCCTGGTTTAGGTGATGGTAATCCACAGAAAGCTACAGGATAGTATCTTCATTTTTTATAAACACCATTGGAGCTTCCCTAGGGGAACATCATGTCCAATAAAACCCTTATCTAAAAGGTCCTCCAACTATAAAAAAAATGAGGGAGCTTGTTAGGGTACATAAAATATTTTTTAGAATATATCAAAGCAATCCAAGGGTTCAAGTTGATTCGAAGATCCATCTACAACATCTAAGGTGGTCCTAGAACATCCTTATAGAATAAATCCATAAAATCATCCATGTTTGAAGGAGACCAGATTCCGAAAGAGAGTAATGCACCTAGTGATGCAATCTCCAACAGATAGGTAATGTGATATAGCCTCCTACTCACTGAACCCACTCATCCCACCATTACATCTCTCTCTCCCATAATGGATAATATCATCCCATCAACATGAAGGAATCCAAATCATCTATTGTGACAATCAATATAGGATTCGACTGTGGAAAAACAATTCATACTTAAGATGATATCTTAAGGTCTCATTTTGATGACCAAAAGGTCCCCAAAGAAACTCTCTACACCAAGAGATATCTCACTCTAATGGAAGAAAAATTATATTGAGGAAGCATTCCTTGTAGGAACCTCAAGACAAAGCTTCTGGAATGAAGCCTCAACTTGATGCTCCCGATCCTACACCATGAGAAAATAAATTAAATAATCACTCACACCTATGTGTACTAGTACCTAAAAAATAGTAGAATTAACATAGTTTGTACCTATAATAAAATTGTGTGCCACTAGGTCATATGACTCCACAGCCTATAGCTTCCTATGACCCCGATCTCCAGCTCCCTGAGCCTGATGTGGGTCACCTAGTGGTGTTGGTTGAAAGAGATCATAATGAAATCCACTACCCAATGATCCTCCTCCTGCAACCCAACTAATCCTTTGCTATATTTTCCTCCATGGGGGCCACCCTGCCCTCACCTAGGAGATTATTGATTATGAAACTGCCTCTGAATTGGAAGTATGTCTTATATCCACCTTACCTCTTTAGTACACTCAATTCAAAAATCACACATCATGTGACCCCACCCATCACATGCATATAACCTCTGCATTATGGGATTACCTAGCCCTATGTGTGGTCCCTATTACATATGAACATGTGTCTAATTTAGGTCATGGGGAGGTATCTTGCACTAATATATTACCATCTAACACCTACTAGATTCCATAGAAAAATCATCCCCATGAGTCCCACTACCAGATCCAACTGCATGGAATCCCTTTGATAATAACCTCTCTATTACCAGCACTGACTCCAATACTCAGAAATAAGTGGGAATTCATAGGGGTACCACACTTTCAAATATTTCTTTGTGTAAACCCTACTCAAACATCTGTGTTCAAATGTAGAAATCTTGAATTGCCCTGAGGGAGTACTACATAAAGTCTATGAACCTCAATTCGTACAATGCAATTTCATCCCTCCATAATCCGTCTCTAGTAGATCCAAAATATGAATTGAGAAAATCATGAGGGGTAGTAATTATTGAAAAGAAACTAATATAAGTTAGAATATGAGAGTGTCTA
Organism: Viscum album; assembly: GCA_963277665.1. Taxonomy (NCBI): domain Eukaryota; kingdom Viridiplantae; phylum Streptophyta; class Magnoliopsida; order Santalales; family Viscaceae; genus Viscum; species Viscum album. The sequence goes on along the minus strand of OY728132.1, from coordinate 368,970,337 downwards.
CTCTTCATGAATCTTCATTACTAGGATCCAACAGTGAGAAACTACACCATGGAAAAGGATAGATTCCAGCATAACCACCTAAAGAGTTGGTGAAAATATTGGCCTATTATTTTGGATCCCTGACTCTACTCAATCCTTCATAGTATAGGGATCTAGATTACCCTAAAACTTCAGCGGACAATAGTTTTGAAACTCAATGAGTGGGTTAAGCCCACACTCATCCACAACCTTATATGCTGGCATGATCTACTTCTTAATAAGTGTGGGTAAAGATACCTATCCACCTAGGGAAAAGGATCTTATAGGATGACCCCTGAAGCATGGCCTCATCACTCATCATATCATCATCATGATCTATAATTGGTAACCTAGCTAGCAATATTCATAGAGGTATCCTAAAAATTTAATCAAGATGTACCACATTCAGATGAGTATATATTTATGGGGAGCGGAATCAATATGTAAATTCAAAAGACTCAATCCTATATGAAGCATGTACCAGTTATCCTTACAACCAATGTCCCAGTATATTAAGTCAATATGTAGATGTTCAGATTCTTGGTTAATGGATATGTCAACCTTCATAATAACACTGGGTTTTATGGCCCGAAATCATCACTTGATACACTTAGGCACTATTTACCTTAATCATAAACAAATCCTTATAAGGGAAAAAAATACAAACACCCTACAAAGGAATGAAATCATTTGATACCAATCTATCATGGCCTACAAAACAAATATGGAGCTACAAATACCCCTATGGACACTCGTAGGCCAAGGGATGACGACAAGAACCAAAAGGCATAACTATTATGGGGGGAATTTTGTTACTGTAACTATTTGAACACACCCAACCATTTCGAAGAATAAATTTAGAAGAATAATAATAAAATATTAACCGTTTATGGAAAATACATGTATATAAAACCTCTAGGGAATACAAGAGTAAAATATAGTAAAATGAAAATGAAAAAACAGAAAATACACACCCAACCAGAAAGATATTCCAATGTAACAATACACAATAGTAAATACTGATAGATCCTAGCTCTGAATATTCAATCTCTTACAACTGTAAGTGGTGAAATACACCAGGGTATCCCAAATCTCCTCTATAATCTCCATAATCCAGTCTTTCATCTGCACAAGACACGACACATGTTGGAAAATCTCATGTAGGTGTGAGTATATAAATACATTATAGGATTCCCTAGAAGTTGATGGGGGGGGCAGTAAAAGACGTGATATGAATAAGAAGAATAATATATAACAAGAGAGTAAAATAATAAAACAACATATACACTGATATATGTGTGTGTGTGGGTGTGTGTTCACAAAAGAAAGCCAAATAATAGAAAAAGGGGATCTCAATCCCATAGCCGAAAATAGGAAAATAGTCTTACATTAGTTCCAAGGGTCCATCAGTGATGACCAACAACTTAAATTCATATCCATAAGAGTAACTTTGTGGAGGGACCAAACCACTCCATTGTTCAACATAGTCAAGGGGAATAATCTCCAACTTAAGGACCCACACTCTAGTGTGTCAAGGGGGTGTCACTCATTGTAAGGAGGACTTGAACCCTATTTTATAGGGGTACCTCTTAGTAGATAGAGGAAATGTTCCCTGATTACATATGTGGTACAACTTAGTTGTTCAAGGATTATATCTCCCCCACCCCAGTTACCTAGAGTCAGTGCATTATTATATAACATTGGAATGATCACAAAAGAACAATTCTCTAAATACTAATTAGTTTAGTACCCATGGAAACACTATATACATTCATAAGGTTTTAATTACATCATAAAATGGAAAACTACAACAAAATTGTTTCCAGATACAACACTGAGATCCCATAGACTATCCATGTAGGTCAGTCCTAATATACTTCTTCATATCTCGGAAAAAATAAAACATAGAAAGGGGTGAGCTTAGATTCTCAGTAAGGATAACAATATAGCGGAAACTTTCATAAATAAGAATAGACATTTAAGGAAATGTATAACTAAAACAAAAGACTTTTAAACGTGAAATTCAGCATAATATCACAAAAATAAAATGTAATAATTACATTTACATATTCAAATGGATATTCTACTAGTCGAATAATAACATGAAATATCAATAACCACTTTTATAATGATGGAATTCATAATGCCAGACTTTCATAACCACATAGTCAAGGCCTTGTGCCAAGACTAAAAACAATATTTGGTCAAGGCCTTGTGCCTAGACACTAGTTTGTCTCATTAGTCCTACAGATGCAATTAGGAGCTATAGCAGGCTCCACCCATCACTTACTATGTCTAATGCATTCCTCATATGAACAAGTTTAAATATAACATAAACATTCATATTAAAACTAGAATACTAAATGTGAATACTTTCTCCATAAACCATGAAAGGTATAAAAAATAACACATCCATAGTGAAACATATCAAAAACCCTTCAATACAATATGGAAGTTTTGTATCATAATAAATAATCCTCAAAAAAGCTTAAAATCCATCAAAGGATGTGTACATAGATGAAATGAAAACTATTTGAGAGAAATACGTCTCTTTTTGAAATAATTTAAAAGTCACATAATTATAAAAGAAAACATTTACTTTGAAAATATTTTTATAGGATTTTAAGGAAAGCTTCAACAATTTTCTAATGGAGGAAAATATCTGCACCGGCCGTATAAGTTAAGAAAAAATTCTTACCTTAATTTTGTCGAAAAGGTTAAAAAAGACCTTGTTTGGAAAATGATGGAAATATTTCTTTATAAACATATTATAAAAAGTAAAATAAGATTAAAAATGAATTTAATACATAGTATATAAAATAGTAAGAATGTTTTGAAATAAATTTTTCAGAATCGTGGATATGGATGATAATGAATTCCCAGTAGATAATTATGTATAAATAACCTTAGATAATGAAGTGATTATGAAATAATCCCTTACCTTGTACTTTTCCTTGGTCAAGGGTTGGTTAACCTCTTATATAATAGTTAAATTATTGTTATTAAATTATAAAATAATCATATAAATAAATATGATATTATATATGATCTTGTAATATTGCTTTGTTAATAATATTTTAGTATTATCGTCGTTTCGGGTGTTCACTTGCACGTTTTATTTTATATGTTTTGTTAAATAAGATGTGTTTTTATGTATTTTTTGTATATTATTCTTATCCAGAATGAAATCAAGTCCTTAAAAATTAATTTTAATCATCAAATGAAAATTTTTCTTGAATGGATATGATGAGAAATGAATCTCATCGCGTTCGTGGAGACGGTAATCCCTACGTACGCACGAGCAACAATATCATTATTTTGATTTTAAAATATTATATAATTGAATGGTATATCATATTTAAATAATAATTATCATGTTATATTTATTATTTACATCAATTATACATCATTATTATACCCATCTAAATAATAATGTTTTGAATAACAACTACACCACAACGTGGAGACAGTAAGCCGTACGTACGAACGTATGGTGACATGTCATTCAAAGGATAGATAGAATAATGAATATGGTTCTACCATATTTAAGATAACATCAAATTATATAGAATATACTGGAGTTATTATTTTATAATATAATCAACAAGGAAAGAAGAAGTGGATGAAGAAAAGAACTTGAAAGTGGTGATTACATATTTACCTCTTCTTCGGGTTCTTCCTTTTGATTTGATCAAAAGAGTCCTTAAGTTGGATATCTTACTAAAGGAAGGCCTCTAAAATTATTTGAGGGATGTTGATAGGATATTTGGGCAGTGTTTGGTAGAGCCAAAAGGCGTTGAAGGCGTGAATATGAGAGAAGAGGACATGCCCTTTCATAAGAGGGGTGAGAGGCACCTTAGAAAAAACTTAAAATATTATTTTATAATAAATTCAAATTCCATTTACAATGGCTCCAAAGTGACTTATTTCAAGGATAGGGTGGGAATGGGACGAATTAATTTTAACCAATAGATTTTAGATAGGTTTTGGTCACCATTTTAACCATATCATTTATATTTAACTCTTTGTTAACTATTTTAACATTTACCATGTGTCTTTGTATTTATATATTATAGGGTTAATAAACATACTTTAACAAGCCAAGAGAACCCCAAGTGGTTTATTATTAATATATATAACCTTATATAAGTCATTTTTCCGAACTTTATATGTTTAGGAATGGAATATCAATTAATAATATAATATTTGTTTTAAAAACTCTTTTATGTCAATTATGACACTATCTGGTATTTTGTTTTTGTTAAATTCATAAGAACATTATTACTTCAAAAAAAATCATTTAATCAAATCTAACATGTCATAGTAACCTATAAAATTATATTAATTCATTAAAAGTTTCAAAATACATTTATTTGGGTATTTAAAATATCAATTATTTTAATATTTCATTAATAAATTAATTACTGCATCACGATTGTGTCATAAATAAATTAAATTATTTAATGTCTTAAAATTATAAATAAAATAAAATTATGTATCAAATATTTTTATATTTTGAATTAATATTTATAATCGAATTTATCTTATGTATAATTCTGTATTAAAAATGTTTTAGTTATTAAACTTTTATTTTAACTCTTTTAAATATACCTAAAATGAAATATTAATAAATGTCCTAATATAATCCATGTGAAACAAAGAGGTTCATATTTTATTCTTAAGGTTTTTTTGGTCTTATTATACCTATCCAATAGAATTAAGACATGTGTTAGGGTAACATTAATATCAATTTTTCCTTTAATTACCCTATTTACTTTTAACCGTGGTAAATAAAAGTAAAAAGTTACTATTTGACAAAAATTATTTTCAACTTATTGAACCAAATTTTACTTACTGATATAAACCGTGTCTCTCGGATTTTTGAAATTCAACTCACAGAAGTGATAAAATTATGTTTTTTGCAATTTTACAAAAGCTCCTAAGAGGTGGATAAAAGACGGTAAACAGTTCAGTAAATTTTTTATATAACTAAACTTATTATAAAATTAATCTAATGAATTATATTGAACATATATAAGTATTATGTATCTATTTTGACCTAAAATAAATTTAAATAAAATAACTAATAAAAATTCAGTTTTAACCAATAACTCAGTGTTTTTCAGTATTCATAAAAAATTGAAATGTTTCAGAAAAATACCAAAAATTCAACCTATGATAATTTTGATATTCCAAATCCAAAAAATTATATCCATTTTGAAAGATAAGATTTATAAAATTTTAAAAAGTGGGAATGAAAATTTATAACGGCTGGTTTGATTGTTTGTGGTGTGTTAGAACTCGAAGTTGCGTATAATGCAAGATATTGAATTATTCAAAGAGAATTGTTCCGTAGAAGCTTGGGGTGTTACATTCTCCCATCCTTCAAATAATTTCATCCTTGAAATTTATAGAATATTACTGCATGAAAATACTTGTTTGGTTCTTCATCACATATTCCTCGGGTTCCCATGTAGCCTCTTCCATCTTATGGTTTCTCCACAGAACTTTTATCAGACGAGTCGTCTGGTTTCTCAACACTTTTTCTATGTTATCAAGAATGCTAATAGGATCTTCACAATAAGAAGGGTCGGGTTATAGTTTTAATTCCACATATGTGAGTACATGCATTGAGTCAGGCATGTATTTTCTCAACAGTGATACGTGGAACACATCGTGAACTTTGGAGAGACTTGGAGGCATTGTGAAACGGTAAGCTACAACCCCAATTTGTTATAGAATTTTGAAAGGTCCAATGGACCTGGGACTCAATTTTATCTTCCTACCAAAACATATAACACCCTTCCATGCAGATACTTTCAAGAAAACATGATCTTCTACTAGAAATTACAAATCCTTCCTTCGGTTATCGGTGTAGCTCTTCTGACTACTTTGAGCTGCTTTGATATGGGTTTGGATTACCGTCACCTTTTTCATCATTTCCTCAACAATTTATAGGCCTACAAGTTTTATTTCCCCAACATCATCCCAAGAGGTTGGTGTGCGACATCTCTTTCTGTATAACACATCATATTGTCCCATTTGAATACTTGAATGGAAACTATTTTTATAGGAAAATTATACCAAAGGTAAATATTGTTCCCACATTCCCTGAAAGTCAAGTGAGCAGGATCTCAACATGTCCCCTATGGTTTGAATAGTATGTTCTTATTGTCCATCAGTTTGGGGGTGGTAGGAAGTGCTCAAACAAAGTTCAGTATCCAAGTATTTATAAAGACTTTTCCTGAATCTTGATGTAAAACAAGGATCGCGATCAGAAACAATCGATAGTGGTACTCTATGAAGACTTACAACTTCATTAATATGTAGTCTTGGTAAAAGTTCAAGTGGTAAATATTTCCTTATAGAAAGAAAATATGATGACCTGGAAATATGATCAACAATGACCCATATTGCATCGTTCCTTCTAGGAGTCTTTGGTTGTCCCATGAAAATGTTCATCATAAGATTATCCCATTTCCAATCAGGTATGGGAAGAGGTTTCATGAAACCTACAGGCTATTGCCTTCCATATTTCACTTGTTGATAAACCATACATCTGGAAACAAAGTCAGCAATCTCCCTCTTCATGTTTTCCCACCAAAAATGTTCCTTCAAATCTCAATACATTTTGGAGCTCCCAAGGTGTATAGAGAAATTAGAACTATGAGCATCATCCAAAAATTCCCTTTTTAGATCAGGTATATCAGGAACACAATTTCTTTTCCCAAATTTTTTAATTCCATCTTCATATACAGAGTCACACAATCTCCCATCATTCACAGCATTAATCTTCTTTTGAAACTCTTCATCATCGGTCTGATAAATCATTATCCATTCTAGTAAGGATGGTTTGAAAACCATTTGAAAAAGTATTGATATTTCACCTTCCATGGTAATTCCCATATCCATCTTCACTAGATTCATGAAAATAAGATCCCTTTCAACTGACATCTTGTTCAAAACTCCATGATCATTTCTCCTCAATGCATCTACCACCTTATTTTCCTTCCTCGAGTGGTAGTGTATGGTGGAATCATAATCCTTGAGTAGTTCAAGCCATCTCCTTTACCTCATGTTGAGTTATTTCTGTAAGAAAATATACTTCAAACTCGTGTGATCAGTATATTTCTCACATTTTTCACCATAGAGATAATGTCTCCATATCTTCAAAGTAAAGATTGTAGCCGCTAAATCAAGATCATGAGTATGGTAGTTTTTCTCTTGAATTTTTAGCTGTCCTGATGAATTGGAAATAACCCTATCATTCTGTATAAGGACACAACCAAGTCCTTTCTTTGAAGCATCACTGCAAATAACAAACCCATAATTCCATGATGGTAGAGTGTATGTAGAAGTATCGACTAATATTATCTTCAGTTCTTCGAAACATTCTTTACACTCTTTTTTCCAAACAAATTTAACCCGTTTAAGTGTGATCTTAGTTAATGGGTTAGCCAATTGGGCAAAATGCTGGACGAAATGTTGATAATAACTTGCTAAACCAATAAAATTGCGTACCTCGGTTATACTAATTGGTTCTGGACATTCTTGGATTTCTCTTGTCTTAAAAAGATCAATAAATATTCCATCTATAGAGATAATATGGCCATGAAAAGAAATATCTTGAAGCCATAATTCACACTTTCTAAACTTCCCATATAATTCATTTCTTCGAAAAGTCTTTAGGATAATGAGCAAGTGATTTTCATGATCTTTTTAGCTTTTGGAGTATACCAAGATATTATCAAGAAATACCACTACAAATTCATCAAGATATTCCATGAAAACTCTATTCATTAGATCCATGAAAACATATGGTGAATTAGTCATCCCAAAAGGCATTAATGTAAACTCATAATGCCCGTACCAGATTTATAATGCTGTTTTCGGAAAGTCTTCATTCTTTACACACAACTGATGTTATCTAGATTGAAGGTCAATCTTTGAAATGTATTAAGCTCCATGAAGTTTGTCAAATAAAACATCAATGAGAGGTTGGGGATACATTTTCTATATTGTTATAGCATTGATCTTCCAATAGTCAATGAAAAACCTCATAGATCTATCTTTCTTCATAAAAAAGAACAGGGGCTCCCCATGGAGAAACACTAGGGCTAATAAATCCCTTATTACTCAATTCCTCTAATTTTTTCATTCGTTCCATTAATTCCATAGTGGCCATTATATAGGGGTTCTTCGATATGGGCCATGAACCAGGAATTAAGTCAATGGAAAACTCAATTTCTCATTCTGGAGGATGTCCAGGTGAGTACTCTGGAAATAAATCATCATATTCTTGCACAATAATAAATTCCTTATTCGAACATTCCTTTCCTCACCCACAATTATTTCATTATATTCCTCCCTAATAATTGAATTTAGTTGAGATACTAGGGGTGGATCTTAAGAATAATTAGGTGGTGATGTTTCTGATCTAAAGCCAAGGTGCTTCTTATCATCATCAAATATAGTAACCACCTTCTTCTTATAATAAATATTCATATCATGGTCATAAATCCAATCCATACTGAGGATTATATCAAATTCCATCATTGGTATGACGATGAGATCAGCAGATAAATAACATTTATATGCATTAATGGGGATTGATTCACAAACCATTATTGCAATGATACTTCCCTTCAGAGTTTTGACTGAAAACTCCATTGTTAAATCAAATTGGAAATATCAAATTTTCTTTGAAAACTGGGAAGATATGAAACAATGTGATGATCCAGAATCATATAAATGATTTTCTATACATGAGGAAACCATTTGATTACCTGCCACCACATCATTCAGAGCTTTAACCTAAGCAGTAGTAATCGCATAATCTTGGCCTTGATCCCTTGGACTTTTCTAAGGTAAGATTCCCTTACACTTAAGACATTCATTTGTATAATGTCCCATCTCCCTGAAATTGTAGCATTGAACATCAGTAGATTCATTATTACCCTTGCAATCACGAGCTTGGTGGCCTTTTTCACCACACTTGTAACAGACTCTCATTCCCTTAAATCAAGTATTGGGGTGTTTCTTCCCACATTTACTGCAGGATGGATATTCAAATTTTCCCTTCTTTCCCTTATTTCCATTTCCAAAGTGATCAGTTGATCTCTTCTTCTCTTGATTTTCCTTAATGTCATAAGACTTAGAGAATTCCTTTTCTTTCTTGATTGCACATGCAACCATATCATCATACAATGATAAGGATTGTGAGACTAATGATCGACAGATAAATGGTTTTATCCCATCAAAGAAATGTTCAATATTACTTCATGGGTTATGTATATTATCTACAGCCTTCCTCGCTAACATTGTAAAGATAGACTCATACTTAGTAACATTTTCATCTTTCTTTTTCCTCAAACTCAGAAATTGTCTTTCAATATCCGCTTGATGGTCATGAGGAATGTATTTTTCTATGAAAATCTCTTTAAACTTCATCCATTACATATTTTATACTTTATTATCTTCCTTCGTGTTTTGAATCAATGACCACCATTGATTAGCATCTCCAGTGAGGCTGTAAACTACCATGACAAAATTTTCTCTTTCGCTAGTCCCCAAGGTGTAGAATATTTTCACTAAGGAATTTATCCATTTCTATTCTACTAGTGGATTTGTACCCCCATTGAATTTTTATGGTTGTTTCCTCTTGAAGTGATCTAACATTGATCCTCCATGCTGTAGATCAGGGTGCTGCATACGGGTAAGGTTATTCTTCATAACCTGAGTGAGTTGTCCTAGTATGGTGATATGTTGATCAACACTAGTTGTATCACTAGCTCCACTATAATTATTTTGAGTAGGAGGGAAATCCTTATATGTATTACCTGTGTTGATACGGTTTCCATTCCTTCCACTAGGCACCATTTCTAAACAATGGAATAAACTAGATTAGTTTATGAATCGCAATAAATAAATCCAAACTTAACATAAATTGAATAGTTTATGGATATAATCCATAATCATAAATAAAAAATTTTATGTGAGGATATATATACTCATAAACCCTTCACTATGGTTTGTAAATAAAATGAGAATTATCCTAAGCATATCCCCTCGGAGTGTTGTAACCAAGAGTGCAGCAAGGCCTGTTGTCGTGCGCTAGTTCCCGTTCGAGTCTAGCATAAAGCGGGGTTTTTGGGTTTTACCCCTAGGTACATCTGTGCCAGAGCCGACTCTACCTGCCTGTATCCAGACATGGATGTATTTCGCAGAAAACACACAAAAATATCTACATTACCAAAATTCTAGGAAGTTCTTTTATACTAATCCTCAAAGTCTATCTTAGGGTAATGTGATCTAATCAGAGTTTATCTAAATCAAGCTTCCAAGGATTGTAGTAAAAATCTGTTGATACCATCTGTCATGCCCTAACCCCAGTTACCCAGAGTCAGTGCATTATAACATAACATTGGAAAGATCACCAAAGATCAAGTCTCGAAAGACCGATTAGTTTAGTAGGATTGGAAACACTATATACATTCATAAGGTTTTCATTACATCATAAAATGGAAAACTACAGAAACATTGTTTCCAAATACAACACTAAGATCCCATAAACTATTCCTGCAGGTCATTCATAATATAATTCTTCGCATCCGAGCAAGAATAAAACATAGAAAGGGGTGAGATCAGATGATCATTAAGGATAACAATATAGAAGTAACATTCATAAATAAGCATAAACATTTAAGGCAATGTATAACTAAAACAAAAGGATTTTAAACTTGAAATTATGCATAATATAGAAAAAATAAAATTAAATAATTCCATTTACTTATTCACATGGATATTCTACTAGTTGAATAATCACATGTAATATCAACAACCACATTAATAAGGATGGAATTCATAATTCCAGACATTCATAACCACATAGTCAAGGCTTTGTGCCAAGAATACAAATAATATTTTTTCAATTCCTTGTTCCAAGACACTAGTTTGTCTAATGATACCTACCAATGAATCAATGAGGTATAGCGGGCTCCAACCATCACTTACTATGTCCAATTGATTCCTCATATGAACATGTTTAAACATAACTTAAACATTCGTATTAAAAGTAGCATATGAAATGTAAATAATTTCTCCATAAACTATAAATGGTATTAAAAATAACACTTCCATAGTCAAACATATCAAAAAACCTTCAATACAATATGGATGTTTTGTATCATAATAAATCAACTTCAAATAATCGTAAAATCCATCAAAGGATGTTGACATAGATGAAATCAAAACTATTTGAGGAAGATATCTCTTTTTTGAAATCATTTAAAAGTCACATAATTATAAAAGAAAACATTTACTTTTAAAATATTCTTATAATCTTGTAAGGGAAGTTTCAATGATTTTATAATGGCATAAAATAGTCTCACTAGCCATATAAGTTAAAAAACATTCTTACCTTAATTTTGTCGAAAAAGTTATAAAGGACCTTGATTGGGAAATGACGAAAATATTAATTTATAAAAATCTTATAAAAAGTAAACAACGGGTATAAATGAATTTAAATAATTGTTTATAAAATATTAATAATGTTTTTAAATACATTTTTAAAAAACATAGTTGTGGATGACAAAGAGGTCCCATCACATAGTGATGTGTAAACAACCTCGAATAATGAAGATATTGTGAAATAAACCCTTAGATTATATTTTTCCTTGGTCTAGAGTAGGTTAAACTATTGTATAATAGTTAAATTATTGTTATTAAACTATACAATAATCATATACATAAATATGATATCACATATGATCTTCAAATATTACTTTCTTAATAATATGTTTGTATTATCGTCATTTCGGGTGTTCAATTACTCATTTTCTTTTATAGGTTTTGATACAATAGATGTCTTTGTTATGTATAGGTTGAATATTATTTTTATCCAGAATGATATAATGTCCTTAAAAATTATTTTTAATCATCAAATGAAAATTATTCTTGAATGGATAAAATGGGGAATGAATCTCATCGCGTTCGTGGAGATGGTAATCCGTACATATGAACGAGCGAAAATATCATTATTTTGATATTAAAATCATATATAATTGAATGGTATATCATATATAAAGAATAATTATCATGTTATATATATTATTTACATCAATTATACAATATTATTATATCCATCCAAATAATAATGTATTGAATAACATCTACACCACAATGTGGAGACAGTAAGTCGTACGTACGCACGTATGGTGACATGTCATTCAAAGGATGGATAGAATAATGAATATGGTTTTAAAATATTTATAATAACATCAGATTATATAGAAGATACTAGATTTGTTATTTTATAATTGAAAAAACAAGGAAAGAAGAAGTGGAAGAAGATAAGAACTTGAAAGAGGTGATTAAATATTTACCGCTTCTTCAGAAACTTCTTTTTCATTTGATCAAAAAGGCTCCATAAGTTGGATTTATGACTAAAGGATGGCCTCTAGGATAAAGTTAGGGAAGTTTTTAGGATATTTGTTCAGATTTTGGCTGAGCCAAAAGGCCTTGAAGGTGTGAATTTGAGAGAAGGGGATGTTCCCTTTTATAAGAGGGGTGAGGGGCACCTTAGGAAAGACTTAAAATAATTTTTTATAATAAATTAATATTCGATTTATAATGAATCCAAAGTGACTTATTTAGAGTATAGGGTGGATATGGGTCTAAATCCATTCAACTAATAGATTTTAGACCAGTTTAGGTCACCATATTAACCTTATCATTTATATTTAACTCTTAGTTAAATATTTTTACATTTACCATGTGTCTTTGTATTTTTATATTATATGGTTAATAAAATTACAATAACAAGCCAAGAGAACCTCAAGTGGTTCATTATTAATGTATATAACTTTATCTAAGTCATTTTACCGAACATTAAATTTTTTGGAATAGAATATCAATTAATAATAAAATATTTATCTTAAAAACTCTTTTATGTCAATTTTGATGCTATTTGGTATTTTGTTTTTGTTAAATTTAAAAAAAAATTATTATTTAGAATAATATCCATTTAATAAATACTAGCATGTCACATTACCCTATAAAATTATTTGAATTCATTAAAATACTCAAATTATATTTATATGGGTATTTAAAATATAAATTATTTTAATATTTTATTAATATGGTAATTCGTGCATCACTATTGTGTCAAAAATAAATTAAATTGTATAATGTCTAAAAATTATAAATAAAATACCATTGTGTATTATATCATTATATATTTATAATTAATTTTTTTAATCTAATTTATCTTATGTATAAACCTATATTAAAAATTTTTTAGGTATTAAACATCGATTTAAACTCTTTTAACTCTTCTTTAAATAAAATAATAATAAATGTCCTCATATAATCCAAGTGATCCAAAAAGGTTAATATTTTCTTCTTAAGGTTGTTTTTGGTCAAATTATACTTATCCAATAGAATTAGAACATGTTTTAGGGTAATATTAATATCATTTTTACCTTTAATTACCCTATTTACTTTTAACCATGGAAAATAAAAGTAAAAAGTTACAATTCAACAAAAATTATTTTCATCTTATTGAACAACATTTTACTTACTAATATCAACCGTGTCTCTCTAATTTGTTAAATTTAACTCACAGAAGCGGTAAAATTGCATTTTAGGAAAATTTGCAAAAGCTCCTAGGAGGTGGGTAAAAGATGGTAAAATGTTCAATAAAATTTTTATATATCTAAAATTATTATAAAATGAATCCAATGAATTACATTAAACTTATATATGTATAATAAATATATTTTGAGCTAAAATAATTTTAAATAATATAACTAATAAAAATTTAGTTTTAACCAATAACTAAGTGTTTTTCAGTATTCATCAAAAATTGAACGTTTTCAGAAAAATACCAAAAAATTCAACCTATGATAATTTTGATATTAAAAATAGAAAAATGAATACTATTTTGAAAGATAAAATTTATAAAATTTTAAAAAGTGGGTATTAAAATTCATAACGACTAGTTTGGTTGGTTGTGGTGTGTTAGAACTCAAAGTTGCATACAATGAAAGCTATTGCATTATTCAAAGACAAGAATTCTGTGAATTATTGGGGTATTACAAGGATCCACTCCCTATTTCCATTGGTGGTACCACTCAGTAGATAGAGGTCTCATGCCCTAATTCTATTAGGGGGTACCACTCAGCAGATTAAGGTACTATTCCCTAACTCCATAGTGGTACCACTCAGTAGGTAGAGGACACAAACCCTAGTCCCATAAGGGGGTACCACTCTGTAGATGAAAGAATTGTTCCCTAATTCTATAGAGGGTACCACCTAGTAGATAGAGGACCCACACCCTTGTGTAATAGGGGTTACCACTAGGTAAATAGAAGAACCGTGTCCAAGTGACATAGGTTGTACAACTTTGTAGATAGATAACCCTCACTCAAATGTCATTGGTGATATGACTCAATAAATAGAGAACCCTTATTGTAGTCTAGCTGGGGGTATAAATCTAATGATCATTCCCAATCACTACCACAGTCAAGCACCACCTAAAAAATATTGATGCCTAGAATATATTGTATCATATATCAAAAGTAACCCCAAGGGTCACCATCATGTCAAAAATAAAAAAACACATTGGATAAGATACATATAGTAAAAGATTAGAGTCTAAGTGAAGGAGATACAATAATTAAAAATTTCATAAAAAAATAGGGTACACAACATGTAAGGGGACCCAAATGACGTGTGGTCCTACCAAACTGCCTAGTCATATCCCCCATAGTACATGAGTTAATCACTATGTATCCCTATATGGTGTGTAAGGAGACTACACAGTGGGCCTCAACCACCCATGTTCCCACCTATGCACCTGGTAATGTCTGTATACCTTAGCCATGTCTGTATACATTGTCGAAGTACTTGGATTGTGTACCTCGATAATTTCTGTGTAAACTAGCCTTGTTCCTGACTATGACCACATATGTGTACATATAGAGTACACATTGGGTCTTTGACACTATGTCCCACAATAATTGGGTGTCCCACATGACGGGTGATATTTTAGTAACTCAAAAAATCTAGCCACTATAGCGAATGTCTTATAGGCCATGTGTTCTTAAGACTATACTACGTGTTCTAGGGTTTTTTTATAAATCCAGATCCATTATTTGTGGTAAAAATCTGTATCCTCCATAAAAAAATCCTGATATTTAACCACCTAGGATTGGTGTGACCTCTTCCAACCATCGTTTCTAAATCTTTGGAAGCTAGAAATCGTATCTTCAGTTTGTCATTCGAGGACACACGCACCACCGTTATAGGTGGCGCCTCCGACTTCCCTATTTGATCTATATATCAATGGTAGATTCTTCCAAATATCACCAAAAATATTGATCCTTTTATAATCATCTATCCATTCATATAATGTGATTATTTTTTGAATATGGGGGTCTGATCATGCTCGATCCCACCCAACAATTTTTTAATCATGACCCCATGGTCCAATGATGAAGAACACGATGAATGGTTTGGATAAAAGAACATGAAGAAGTGTGAAGCGATCATTGACCTATAGTTCCTAGATAATGAACTAGATCATGTAAATTTAGGGTGATAAATCATAGTAAATGGTGATTAATCATATAAAATAATCAATCTATTTAATAGTGTCTTATGAAGAGGATTCAATGAATCAAAAATTAATAATTTGATTGATAATATATACTTAATATTTTTAATTATGAGGGGAAAAATAAAAATAAATGCTACCTTGATTTGGATCATAATTTGATGAATAATTTTCTCACCATAGATGGATGAATGTCTATTGCATTCACTGTGCCTCAATTCTATTTGATCTAGATACTCATTGCTTTTTGATATTAATTCTCCAAAGATAGGTGGTGGAATTATCCTCTCAGGGATCACATATTTATTTAACTAACCAACCAAATCCACCATAACAACATATTTATAGATTATTTAATTCAATTCAATTTAAAATAAATAATTAAATTGATCAATTTATTTAATTTAAACATGTCATCCAATGGCCGCTCTATATGAACACCCTACACTAACCAAATTTAGGTCATTCCTATGGTAGACCACATGTTTCAGACTCAATCGGGGTCTTAGGTTTTTCATCCAATACCCTATTTAAGAGTTTTCTTATTTTTCATGAAAATAGTCTGTGTATAATATAAAATATAATTAATATTTTTTTAAAATTAATTTTGGGTACATCATGCCTTGTAATTGTATGATGTTTCAAAAACTGGTTTAAAAAATATTTATTGATATATTTCAAAGTATTATAAAGAAAAAATAAGGTCTCCACAAAACCTATTATTTTTTCATGTATTATTCAAAATATGATGATGATTGATTTAAATTGGAAGAAAATTTATTGATGAAGATGGTTGGGGAGGTCATATAGAAACCTATTATTGATTGGTTTAATATTATATCTCATTATATAGTCAGTATAGGGCATAATGTGTTTTTTCACATGGGCACGGTCATGATGGGGTTTCTCACATTTTAGGCAATGACATCATAAGTTTTTTCAAATAGGAATAAGTTGAATGGGTTTTCTCAGACATGTTTTACTATTCTTATGCTTATTGAAATTTATAATTTTTTTGTCATGTTTTGACAAATTTTCATGATGTATTTAATTCAATCAACTGATAACTTTTCAATATTATGCCTTGTTGTTAATGTATTTTGTACTTTTGTGCCATCCTACCATGTTATATGACTACTATGACGTGTTTTGATCCATTTCATATCGTCTATTATTCATTAATTATCTTCTTATGATCTATGTTTATGAAACATGTTTTATGATTATTATCTATTGTCTTATTGTCTTCTATTACGATTCTAATGCCTTCCTCAGGTCATCACTCATGTTATGATAAGTTTTATACATACCATGAATCTGAGATCACCCCTTTAATATATTTACATTACCTTGGTTATGAAGATGATTATATCATGTGAGATATCTAGAAAAGGGTATAGAGGAGAAAAATTATGGAGAAATGTTTTCATGTATTATAAAATAAGATGTTCATGTTGAGAATCTCCAATATGATAAACATTTTAGTCTTTGAGTTTTGAAAAATTTTGTGATATGCATTATTTAAATCATGAGACTATAGTACAATATATTTTACGTTTCACTAAGGCCTTTATAGTTTGTATTAGAGTAGAATTTTGTTATATTTCGTGTCTACTTTATCTACCTTTGGGGTTATGGTTATATAACAATTTTGAGGACCATATAGGTGAGTATAAGTATAGGATGATATCCTATAATATAGTTAAAGTTTGGAGTACATGATTTTTAATATAAATACATCCCTTACTTGATAATACACATGGATTAATTCTCTGACACAGATGCATCTATGGGTAATAAACCTAAAAAGAGTGTATTAGGTATTAACTCAATCTTCAAATGGTGCACGATAATGAAGATGAACTAAACACTTGTTTTGAAACTACCAAGGGATATGATTTGGTTGGTTATCTTCTATTTACAAACCACTATAAATGATTTAATTTTTAATTACTTTGAGTAATTAAGTTGAGAATTATAAGATAAGAAAACTAAAATTATCTTGGTTAAAACTAATATTTATATAGGTTGAACTTAAGGAACTATAGGCCAATGTGATGATACAAAAAGAAAAATTAATTTTAAGGATTCAATTCCATTTATTATTATGATAATTCCACTGTATTGTAAATATTTCATCACTTAATCTAGCCCTATTAGTTTTATTAATGGCTGAAACTTGAAGGAACCATGGGTGCAGGGGACAATATGTAGATTACCTTAACAAAAATCTTATCCAAATGGAAACTTGAATTTTTTTGGATTACATCAAACCATTTATTATGGAATATTATTAGCAATTTCAATATTTTCTATGTCCCAAATACACCAATGTAAAGAAATATGGAGTCCCAAAAAAATAAAAAGAAATAAATATGGGGAAGGAAAAATGATCAATTTCATTTATGAAAAAAATGTTGGTATAATTGATAAGGAAATTACCTCAATGTAATTGGGAGATGGTTTACTTGTAGAAGAGGGGGTCATAAAGCATAAAAGTGTTGTAAGAAAATGAAGAGTTTGATTAACATGATTGAATGAAATAGAGTTCACCCTAATAAACCATTAATAAATCAATGTATATTCTGTAGGGAACTAGGGAATTATCCAGGTAAATGATCCAATATAAAGAGTAACCAAGATTATTAGCATCACAAACCACCAAGACCTAGAGGATAATGAATGCCTATGCAAAAACTACTCCTAATGTGAATCATAATAATTATGTTATAGTTACCCCCAATCTGGAGTTATAGATACCCTATCAGAATTTTATTCTAGAAACACATATATATCAATGAAGTATTATTCTATCATTAAATCACCACCCCAATGATTTTATTTTGAAGTACATCTTATTATGGTATAATATTTTCCTTTCAAGTTCAAATTTATAGGAATGTGCCTTGTGGAAATTTTATTGCCCTTACTTTATATAAATTTAACTTGATTTTAGTGATGCATTGGTTCCCTACACTTAGTGGAAAAAATTCTATTCCAGATAAAAAACATTTAATATTAACCTATGATATTTTATCAATGAAAGGCTAATATGAAATATGATATAATACCAACATATATAATGGGGGTCTTGATACAAAATAATGGAGGACTTTAGAACCAAATTTTTGGATAAAATTGAATGTTAGGGATAAGAATATTCTGAGACAATAGATATATTTCCTTAATTTTTTAAGCTTTATATATCTCAATAAATGATACACTAAGTTGTGTCAAAAATTTATATGCCCATAACAACTTCTTTTAGTATATAATAATAAAATAATGTGGACATAATTTATTTATGGTGGGAGAATGTAATGACATGAGATTTAACTATAAATATATATTATGTTTATAGAATGATTCAGAGGAAAAATAAAACTAAAACGCAAAAATTTTATGTTAAATTAAAATTTGGCTATTATAATATTCAATAAATTAGATGGTATAAATTAAAGTAACCTCAATAAAGAAAGTAAGATGAAAGGGAACCAAGAAGTGAAATTCTTCCTTATGATTCCCACTTTCTGAACATAAGAGGGAGGTAACTTCACTAGGGGTTTCCCTTGACCAAGCCTAGGATGAACATGATCTATTATAATTTAGTGAAATTGTATGTGGCAGATGTTCAAGATCCTGAAAATAGTCACATGATCCATGCTAGCTGAGTCGCCACCCAAAACTGCAACAAGAGCTTATCTAATGCTTTGGTCATACATAAAAATCATAATGGGTTATGTAATTAGAAAAATTTATAGATAAATGTAATAAAATATTAATATGTTTTTCTATATTATGAATTTAAATACTTTTGGAAATCATTTTTTTCTAAAATAACATTGTGCATAAAAATGTATTTTTTTAATTATTTTCTTATTTATAGTAAGGTAGTTTATTTTTACTAAATAATAACAAGATATATTAACCCTACATTAATTATTAATTTTTAAAATAAATATAGTCAACACACCAAAGTCTATTTTTTATAAAGAAAACATTCCAATATTCTTAATGTTTTTAATTGAATTTTTTTTATCAATTTTAGGATGTGAATTTTAAAAAACAATAACTCCATTTTTTTGAACGTATTAATATTATCTTAGGTTGAATTTATTATATTATTCTAAAAATATTTATTTTTAGGTGAATATTCAAAAATATCATTTTTAAAAATAACATGACTTTAAGACATTATTGGTATATTATTATGAATTATAAATTTATGAAAACTCTTTATAAGATAAAATATGAATTTTTTAAGAAAATTAAGAGTTTCACAAAATGGTTTCAATTTATAAATGTGTTTGTTACATTTTATAATTTATGTTATATTTTTCAAAAACATGTTTATATTATATTATTCATTTATTATTTTAAAATTAATTATCATCACTTTTAAAAAATAAAGAAAAAAATGTACTTCAAATTTATAATCCTTTGGTAAAAATTATTTAATAATTAAAATATTATTTTTTGGATTAAAGGATACATTACCTAGCTAAAAACTAGTTTTTGTGGTGACAAATATAATTTTAAAAGTGAGTAAAATTAAAGTTAAAGGGCTTAACTTGTTTAAAAAAGGTTTCTATTTTAATTATGGAGGTTTTACATTTCATTTTATCTCATATAATAAATTATTTCTAAATATTGGAACTAAATTTCGTGAGAGAAACATCCCATTTATTGAAAATTTTAGTGAATTTACAAAAACAATCCACTCATTTTCACTTATAATATGGACCCTCCTCTCTTCACTTCCCCTAACACAAAAAACTATTAATTTAGGCCAAAAATATTATCTACCTTCCCATAAACATGCATATACACCTTAATCAGGTTGTAATCTTCTCAAAAGACTATCCCTAAATGGTTTGATCCCCTTTGTAAAGAACATAATCCAAGATGTGACGTTGATGTTCATAACACCTCTTTCTATTTTCTATTTATTTATGGTTCTTTACTCTACATCAAATTTTATTTCCCAATATTAAAATGAAAAAAATAAATATCATTTATATAATGATATGTTATTTTAATTAATGTAAAATCATTAACCATCCTCCCCATTTCCATTATGAAAAACAAAAATGGGAATCCTCTGTTGTGCGGACTACCACCTCTACGACACTATACATTTAATTTTAAATTACCACCTTATAGGGATGGCCCAAACAAGGAATTTAACATAAAATTATTATATAATTGTGATATTTAATATGCTAAATTGATAAACCATATTACTCTTTTCCCCCATTCTATAGAAAATTAAATCATCAACTATGCATATGCATGAACTATCCAATATATGGGATAATTGATTTTTCATTTTTCATTTCATTACCAACATATATGTGCAAGAAAGATAATGGTTTTAGAGGATCAATATGATGTTTATGATGTCATTAATTTTTTGGTATGAATAATTACACAAATATTAATGATATGATCGACAAACACATATCATAAATTCACTCATTTAAATAATGTTACTAAAAGAAAAATCATTAATTTAAAATATGCTATACTTTTATATCCATTACTTAATATTCAAAACCCATTATAATTATAATATTTTACATAAATAAACACTAAAATATTTCATAATTCTACATGTGTAATTATATTACAACTAAATCAGCATAAAATAATTGATAATCATGGTATACCCATGTTTGGGTCGGTTTGACCACATAATTGAACAATGCTATGAAATTATTTCATGAATGATAATGAAAAAATAATTAATTTTATAATATGATATAAATATGTATCTAATGGTCTATTTTTTGTTCTAAAAAATATAAATCAATATTTATCTAATTAATTATGATGATTCCCTTCATAGGATGAAAATCATTGAAAAATGTTTATTGTAAATTTCTTCTTCTAGGAAAAATTATAAAGTGATCATGAAATTAAATTTAAACTTAGTAAATAATAATAATTAATCTATTATATTATATTTAATGAAAATTCAATGATGATAATTTTATGATGTATAAATACCTACATCACTCCTATAAAACTACTATAAACTATAAAAAATATAAACACACGATGTGGGAAAATAAGAATAACTTAATTAATATACATGTAGATTAATGATTATATATGAAAATTAAAAACAATTTTATTCGTTATTATGGTTCTGAAATTATTTATTAATATATTTATGTTTGTTTTATATGATCTTAGAGTTCATTAAACTAATAAGGGAAACAACGTAATGGTTTCTTTGTCTCAAATTTTATTTCCTTAAGACATGATTAAAGTAAAAACCATGATTTACTTTAAATGGTGTAAATAAATATTTTTTTTATTTTTATTCATTATAAATTTGTATTTTATGATATTAAATGATCTATTTAATTTTATAACTCTCTCAAGATTTTGATTCTAAAGATACAAAATATATAATGGTTTTTTATGACTCAAATCTTTTCATTTGGTCATAGTCACTCCTCTTTGACTCTAATCATTAAAAATTGATCCATTACAAACTATTATGAAGTTATGTTCTATTTGAAAATTATTTTAGGGGAAAAATAATGTTTCACACCAAATTACTTTTCTTTATGATTATATTGTTTCATTAAAATACACATCTATTAAGAATAATCCCTGCTTATTGTAATAGATTTTTTTATCCATAACCATGTTTTTCTATCCTGCCAATTATCTCATATATTTTTAGTAAAGATAATATGGATTAATTTAATGAAATTATTATAACTATATTTACCCATTTAAAAAAATAAAATTCAATACTCTATTTAACGATGTGGGTTTAAAAAAAAATTAATCTTGAAATGTTAAAGAAAAATGGTTTTACATCCATTTAAAATAAAATAGTCTATTTTACAGTACACATTTATTTGGATAAATATAATTACTTTTCATTGATATTTTATAACAAAAGTATTTAAATTATGTTTTTCAAAATGTACTCTCTTTCCCTTATCATTTTTTTTGAAATTAATTTTTTACTTTATCTTTTATTACAGTGTTTAAATGATATTAAGAATACCTTTTTATTTGGAATTATATTTTCACAATAGGTTTTATCCCCCTTTAAGTGATGTTTTTATCATCTTATATATTTTATTATGATACAATTAATTTTTGGAAATGATATTTTTAATATACTATGATATCTTAAGTTAATGTTATGTGATGTTTTTGAAAAGTTTAAGAAACCCATTTTTTATCCATGGGTTATTCGACATAATATGTTGATTGATTTTAATTGTAATAGAAATGTATGAATGATGATGATGGGTGGGGTAAAATATGGCCCTAAAAGTTTTTTTATTAAGCTTATAAATCATTATATATTAAGGCATTTAAAAGTGATTCTGTTCACATCGGCATGGGCATTATGGGTTTTCTCAGATTTCAGGCATTAATATAATGAGTTTGTTCGCATAGTCATGGGTATAATGGGTTTTCACACTGTGGTTTGGCTATATTAATTGTTGATAAACATTCCCAAGTTGTTTATCAATTTATTCCAAATTTTAATTTTGTATTTCATTTATATGAAATTCCCAGTTCTCATGATTAAGCCTTAATTTTAAAGTATTACACATTTTTATGTCATGATCCCATTTTATTTGACTATTGAGATGTAATTTTAGCCATTTCATATATGTTATGATTTCATAATGATATTATAATGATAAATGTTTCTATAACATGTTTGTGATTATCATATAAGGTGTTATTATATTTTTTATGTTATTTATATCTCCCTCACGTTCTCATTTATGTTATGATATATTTTTTCTTTATTTAGCATCTGATATCACCCCATTAATATTTTTTGAATCCCAAGGTTATGAAGATGATTATAAAATTTTATATTTCAATAAAATGGTCTAGATGAGCACAATTATTGAGAAATGTTTTCAAATTTTATAAAATAAGATGTCAATGTAGTTAGTCTACAAGACACTAATCCTTTGGGTATTTGGTATATTGGAGCACAATCATGGAGAAATTTCATCAAGTTGTATAAAATAGTATTTTTATGTAGTTAGTCTCCAAGAAACTAAAACTTTTGGGTTTTTTAGTGTGGATTGTAAGGGTTTCTCTTGCACTCCCATGGTGTCGTGTTTTTGTTATTGGTTTCTTGTTTTTTGTATTATGGTTTTGCTGCTGCTTAGTGCCCATGTACTTCTTTATCCCTACCCTATCCTCAAAAAAGTTTTCTCGTATATGAGTCGGACCTTGTACAATGTTTCTTAAAAGGATTTGGGAGGTCAGGTTTCACAGCAGACTGCTGTGCAGTTTGGTTCTTTTATCAGTGAAATCTTTGTGACAATCGGAGATGATGAATTAGAGAGTGCCGAGCTCAGTCGGCGACAACGGTGAGGTTTGAAACAGCCCTACGACATTGGTTCAGGTTGGAATGTATATGGTTCATGTAGTCTGCGAAGGTGCGTGATGATTCATTACCCAAGGTAGTTATGTTATCGAGCTAATTTTTGGGCGAGTTTCCTGATGCAGTGGGTTGATGTTTAGAATTTTTATTATGGTGCAGTGAGATAATGTGTTTTAAATATTGTAGATTTTTTGAAGTAGGATTGGTTATAAAGGCTTGGATATAGATTCACTCTACAAGGATCATCACTAGATGAGGATATAGAGTATGAAGAATTCATCTATCATGACTATTCAGATTTGGATGAATGAGAGGGTATGGATTTTCCATCAGTTCCAGGCTCATGCAACTCTGTCCGGGGAATCTTACCAAGTGGTCATGTGAGGTGGAGGTTTTTCATATTGATTTAATTGCAAGGGAGGGGAATTTTATAGTAGTTTTTATCTATATTTACTACTGTGTGACTATATTTTGTGTTTCCAACTTTTTCCTCAAAAGTTCAATTGAAATAAAAATTTAATTTTCATCAGTAGTACTATTTATGCTAACTTTGGATTTGGTCACTATTTTCTAGGGTAGTATAGAACATCTTTTAGAAATAATCTAAAATTAGATAAAATATTCCCCAAAACCATCTGAATAATATTGATGTGGAAGATAATGATTATCATTTGAAAAAGTAAAATATAACAAAATTTTATAGAAAAATCATTTGGTTGTTTTGAGGGTCAAAGAGATGAAAAATCTAGAATAAAAACTTGAAAACTATATAAATATCTATGGGATAATAAAATATTTGGGTTTTATTAATATAAATATTATATAATTATTCCCATATTAATTTAAACATAAACAATTCCAAATAAGAGTGAGAATATAACACAAAAAATTATAGTTTTAATAACTTTATGAATAAAAACCCTTTAAAACCATAAAAATGAATAGAGAATTTTAAAATAATAAATAAATATAAAATAATTATAAATTAGGTGAAATTATAATTTTATACATCTCATAAAATAAATTAGGGGCATAATATTAAATATGTCTCACTAGAGTGAAATTGTGGGGGAAAATCCTTATCTTGGATTCCTAGTTGTTCGGACGTATTATATACTCATAAATAATCAATTTAATATTTTAAAATTCTTGATTTAAATTAATTTTTATGTAAATTTTATTTTTAATTTCTTTTTTACATTCGTCTAGAATTTATTTATTTTATGTTTATTTCTTACGCTGACCACTTAAGGTTGTTTGGTCAATTTCTCTAAAATTACTTTGGTATGTTGACAATGGTCAGTGATGTTATGAAATGGTTCATTCATGTGAATAATATAAAAAATACCATGAATATAATTTTCATCTTTTTTATATAATTTTATAACCAATTATTCAAGGAGGCAATAGAAAATAAAAATATATCGTTCAAGGATGAAAAAGTCTATTTGTTCGCATAGTGAAAATTTAATTTTTCTAATTTTTTAAAAGGAAAGAAATTATACAATGATCAATATTTATGGAATCATATTTATATCGTAAATAACATATATATATATATATATTCATTTAATATTTCTTTATTATTATCCATGTAATTATGATATGAAAGATGAATGAAATCTCTTCATGGAGGTGGTAATCCACACTAACACATAAGCGACATTATAATTTCCAAAAAAAATATGGGTAAGAAGCTATATGATATAATATAATTACAAAACATTTTTCTTCCATAAATATAATATATATAACATAAATAATCCATAATAAACAACCGATTAAAAAAGTGACGATAAATGATTTACAACATCATGTGGAGATGATAGTCTGTACATACCCACAAGTGATGTTTTCATTTTCCATATCATAGAGAGGATATAAAAAATGAATGTTAAATTAATATAAAAATATATATATATGTTAAATATAATTATTTTAATAGGATAATATGGTTATTTATGAATTTATGGAGTTTAATAACAAATGAACCAGAAAAATCATAGTGAAAACAAAATAGTTTGCATTTGAATAATAATTATACTAATTAAAAATATTTAATCGATTTTAAAAAATTCAATTCTTGGAATTGGGTGAAATTAATTTTAATATATGTTCACAAAATGAAATTAAAAACCATTTTTGGATAAATATTTGTTTTAAGCATAAATGTGATTTTATACCAAAATCATATATGATGTTGGAACCCATTGAATTAATTTAATTAGGATAAATCATATGAAAAATACTTTTCTTCGAAACCAAACCAAACATTTATGGAAACTTGTAAATACATGAATAAAAAAGAAAAATCCAAAATTTGTTTCATTTTAATAAAAACATTAATTAAAATATAAAAATATCAAACATAGATTCATAAGTTAAAAAATATATTTTTAAATTCATTATAATACATAATAAATTTATATTTATTATATAAAAATGTTTCACATCTTTTTAAGTCATTCTTATATCATTATAATTTCATAAAACTGACATTATTGTAAATCATTATTTTTTAGTATTCACCCAAAAATCAAATATTTTTAAAATATATAAAAAATTCTCTCTAATCTAATTTTATCTCGATTTATTCAAAAATTAAAATCATTTCATAAAATTCAAATTAATTTTTTAAATTTTATTTTTAATCACATTATTGATTAAAGATAGTCACATTTTGTTATAATATGTTTGGAATAAAATATTTACTTACTATAATTGAAGAACAATTGTTAAATATTTCCTTCATTTAAAAATTCTAGCCCAGAAATTTTGAGAATTTCACATCAAATAAATGTGTGTATTTAATCCTCATATTTTCTTTTTGTTCCCATGTTAACTAATCTGTATTATTATTCCTCAAATATATATTTACCAATTCAATTGTCATATTTTGTAACATTTGTTCTCTAGTTTTAGGAATTTGTATAGTCTCTTGATAATAAGATAGATTGAGATCTAATTATTTTTGTTTAAATATTAGTAAAAGGGTTGGGTATATAATATACATCCTTAGTAATGAGTTATCGAACACATAATTCCCTTTATATATGTTGGATTCCAATTCCAAATGAAAGAAATTTCTCCAATTATTTTTAAAATTCTCAAAAAGGCTTAGTATATGTGGGACTTATTTTTAATTTAATTCTAAACCATATAACACCTTTATATAGAGATAACCTCAAGAAAACATGATCCCTACTTGAGATTATATATCCTTCCTTCCATTATAAACGCATTTAATTTTCCTTCTTTGATATTCCTTGATATGAATTTGAATAATTCTCAATTTTTTCATTGTCCCCTTAACACATTTTTGGAATATAAGCTTCCATTCAGCAAAATAATCCCAAAAAATTGTATACTAACTATTTTCCTATAAAACACATTATACCATTCCATTTTATTGATTAAATGAAATATTTTTTATATGAAAATTTAACTAAAAATATATACTAATACCATATATCGTTAAAATAATGTGAGAACTACATCATCTTGTATTCATATTTTTTAATAGTCCTTTTGGACTATCCATATAGATGAGGATGATAAGCAGTGCTCAAATGTATCTCTGTGTCAAGAGACATATAAATAATTTTCTATAATTTTGATATTAATCACAAGTCATGTTAAAATACAATCAAAAGAGGTTCACTATAAAGTCTCAAAACAAAGTTAATATAGAGCCGTGCGAGGCTCTAAATTGGTAGATATTCCCTTATAGTAAGAAAATGTGATAAATTGGAAAGGGAATCATCGATACCCATTATTCGATTATTTATTTTATTATTAGTTGAAAATGTGGAGAAAAAACCATCATAATATAATCCCACTTTCAAATATTAATAAAAAGAGGTTTCATGGGACATTTAGGATATTTTCTGTTATCCTTTACTTGCTGATAAAACAAAAATATTGATACATTTTCAACAATTTCATTCTTTATATTATCCCATAAAAATAAATCCTTTAAATCCCTATACATATTTATACTGCCAGGGTGTATGGAGAAATTTGAGCTATGAGAGTTATCTAATAATACACTATTCTTCTCAGGTATAGATGGAACACATAGTCTCCCTATAAATTTTATCTCACCATGTTCATATAAAAATTCTTCAAAATTACCATCATTAATAAAATTAAAATTCTTTTATAAACTCTTAATATATAATCATTAATATTTTATCATCTCCAATAGAGATTAATTGGAAATAATTTAAAAAATATGTATGTTTCCCTTTCCCTAATGAATCCTATATCGAACATTATTAAATCCATGAATATAGGATCTGTTTTAATCCTAATTTAAGTCATAACTCCGTCATCCTTCCTACTCAATGCATCACCCACGTTATATTTCTTTCTATGACGGTAGTGTATTGAGAAATCATAATCCTTGATTAGCTGTTTCCATCTACATTGTCTCTTATTAATCTATTTTTGTGAAAATATGAATTTAAAACTTTTGTGTTCTATATATATCTCACATATTTCACCATATAGATAATGAAACCATATATTAAAGGAAAATATTATGACTTCTAACTCATGATCATGGGTCAGGTAATTATATAATTGGATAATTATCTTTTTTCTAAATAAATAATAAATTTGTCATTGTGCATCAGGATTCATCCAAGTTCATTCTTCGATGTATCACTCTATATAAAAAAAATCCTTTCACAATTTTAATTTCAATATTCTTGTATTGAAAAATCTCAACTTAAGTTATAAAAAAACATTATTTACATTATTTTTACAGTATGATCATAACCCCTTTATGTGTGAACATGGTTAATGGGCTTGATAATTGGGATTTTTTTTAAAAAAATAGTGATAATACCATATTATCCAAGGAAACATCCCGTATTGTGTGTGTTTTTTATATTAGGACATTGTTTGCATCCTTTTTTCTTTGATTAATCAAATAACATTATATTATTTGAGAGAATGTGGCCAAGAAAACAAACTTTAAAAATCCATATTTTTTACTTACTAAATTTCCCATATATCTTATTTCCTATGAGAATTAAATGAATGATTCTGAAAAGGATTTTACACACCTTTATTAATTTTTATTTTACAAAAATATCATCAATATATACCAAAATGAATTTATCACGATAATATTTAAATACCCCATTCATTAGATATATAAAATAGAGGCGGAATTAATTAATCCTATGTGAATTATTATAAATTCATAATGTATGTACCTTGTGTAAAATGTTAGATTTGTAATATCATCCTTTATTAATCACAATTTATAATACCCATAATGAAGATGAATCTTAAAAAAATATTACTATCCTTTAAGTTGATCAGAAAATTAATCAATTAAATGTAGTGGATACTTATTCTTTTGAGAACCAATATTGATTTCCATATAATCGATTCACAAACTCATAGAACCATATTACTTCTTGAAAAAAATAGGGGCTCCCCAAAGTGAAATAACTAAAAAGAATTAATGCATTATTATAAAAATATTTCAGTGGTTTCCTCTGTTCCATTAATTATACCATGTCCATTCTATAGGGAGTCTTAGATAATGGGTTTGAATGAATGATGAGCTCAATAAAAAACATAACTTTATCCATGGGTGTATTTTCAAGTATCAATTCATGAAACATATTAATATATTCCTAAAAATTGGTACATATTCTATTATATTTTCCATTAATATGTTTCATTTTTTCTTCTTCTTTTAGAATTTTATTAAGGTGATCTACTGAAGGTAGGTCTAGACAAGATTCAGAAGTTGTAGTATCCCCTCTAAATATAAGGGATTCCAAATATCCCTCTTGAATTTTCATCTACCAATATTTATAGTAAAGTTTCACCCTATAATTTTAAATATAATACATACAAAATATTATATCAAATACAACCATATGAATAATAATCAAGTTTAAAAATCGGGCATTATTATATGATATAATGGGGATTGAATGAAATATACATATTTTAATAAGATTTACACTAAGAATATTGATTGACAAATCCCTCATTAGGGTGATTGGGAATGAATTAATTGTCTAGAATAAAATGGAATGTATTGAAGAGTGTATATATACAGAATAAAATAAATCATTAGCTAAATTTTAGGTTAATATCATTGTACTTACCAAAATATCTTTATAAACTTCAACATGAGATATTTTAATATTATAAGATTACCCATCCCCACTTAGCCTCTTATGTGGTAGCTTCCATTAATGCTTCATGAATTGGTTTGAATAATTTACCATCTCTCTATTTTTGAAGCACTGGAGAGAATTTCATTCTTCTTTTCCTATTTATTCATGATCTAGATGTCCCTTATCTATGTACTTATGAAAAAATATCATTCCATTTAAGTATCTACTAAGATGTTTCTCTCTATAAATATAATATTATTGAATTACAATATTTTATTTCTTCATCATGGACACATTTTTTTCCAAGTGATCTTTTTATATGGAATACTACCTTTTTATTACATAAATTTTCATTACATGGGACAGAACAAAGGATAATTTAAGTTTTAATTTCCTGAAAATTAGGTAAATATTTCATGAAAATATATAATATTCTTCTAAAATAATTGAAATAAATCTTCATGGATTTATCTTAAATTACCTTTACATAATATCATATCCTGAGGATATGCATAAAAGTAAAGGGGTGAGCATGATCCCAGTAATGGAATAAGCAAGGTAGATATTTGGCAAGTGATCATGAGGAATATGAATAAGAACATGAGGCATAATAATAAGTCATGAAGAAATTCCATATCAGAATTATAAGATTAGGAATCATAACATAGAAATGTGGCTTCAACATAAAAATGAGGCATTCTTATTAATATCATCACGGTTTATCACCATTGTTTCATAAAAGAAACTCACAATCGTTATTTACCAAGCTATTGTAAAACAAGTCATCTCTAGAGATTAAATTCTTTACCTAATGATTTGAAAAGGTATCAGGGTGAACTCTTCATATGTACTAATTTCATGTGAGTCTCAAATATCATAAAAAACATTTCACATTTCATTAATAACCCATAAAATTAAAGAATGGGATTCTTTATAAAATCATTGCGTAGAAAAGTGTTTAAAGGAATGATCCTTACATCATTATTAACCCCAAAAAGTTAATGTGGGTTAAATATATGTAAATAACTATATTAATAAAAAATTTAACATCTAGGGGAATACACTTGTAAAATCAATTGGGTTTTTTATTATCAAAAATAAAAATAATTTATAATTTAAAAGTAAAAGAGAGAAATAAATTTGGCAGAATGACAAGTATAAAACATGGATTAAGGAAAGAGAAAATGAGAGGCGGAAAGGGTATACCATTGATAAAATACTATTAGTACAGTAATGGGATGATAAAATGTTGAAAAATGGAATTAGTTTTTAAATTGGAAACATTCTATAAAAATAGAAACTTAAATGGAAAAGAGAAGTGGATATTTCTCTAATCTTGGAGACTTGTTCCTAAAAAATTAAGATGGAAACATTAGATATGAAGGACACATTGTTTTAATATTGGGAGGTAAAGTTGAGAATAAATCCCTGAAGAATAAATATTTTGTTAAGGGAAATGAAAAAATGAGTGGTAAATTATAGCAAAAGTGGACGAATTGTCTAATAATATCCTAATATAGGTCTTAGAAATCTCGGTTTTGGAAAATGAAAAACACTTATATTACCCATGGTTTCTTCTTATGGTTTTAGAAATTTGAGTCACATTATATGTTATTATAATCCAACATAACAAAAAACCATTTTTATAACATCTATTGGAATGGAAAAGTAAATGTTTTATGAAGTAGTATTTTTAAAATAAAATTTTCTATTTTAGACATTGGAAAGTCACTAATATATTTTTAATTTGAGTAAATTATATTAAAATAAATAATATTAATAAAATAACTTATTTCAGGTTGTGTATTGTGGTAAATTAATCATTACATCATTATTACATAAATATAAATTCCTAAAAATTACTGAAAACCAAATATTGCATTTTTTACTATTCATGAAAAAATAATGTATTAGAGAAAATTTTCATAAATCAACCATAAACTAATTCCAACATTATTATTTAAAATATAATTTATTTCTATAATAATAATTCTCCAAATATTATTTTTTTAACCTTTAAAATAAAAACATTATTTATTAAAAAATACATGTTTTTAAGACAATCAAAATTTTGTAACTTAAAAAAATTTCCTTGGACATTATACAATTATTTTATAATTTATATTTATATAAGAGTGTTTTAAAAGAATAATTATTAAAAAATATATTATTACAAATAACATTGTTTATTATAAAAATGTATATATTTTTTTGAAATATAATTTTTTCATTTGTGTTTAGAAATCAATTTATCAAATTCATCTCAATTAAAAATATATTTCAATAAGAAAAACTATTATTAAAATGAAATTCATGAAATCAAAATTTCATTAATAAAAATAAATGATATTTAAGTAACTAAGGCCAAGACATATAAACCCTTAAAACACTCATGTATGGCATAAGGACATGGTACTCCATGGTGGTGGCTTCATGGGGTTTCTCAACTAACATCCACTGGGTGTTAATATCCACTAAATTCAACCTCAACCATTGGTTTATTCATTGAACATTATTTTTTGACACTCAACTTGGGATTGTACAATGTAAAACCACAGTGATGCAACCTCCCTCCCACGTTTTTCCAAATAGTGTTCAAATGAAATGACTCTACTAGCTGAGGCCATCATTTTTAATTTATCCATAAATTTTCCATTATCATTAAAAAAATTATAATGGTAAAATTATTGCATAAGGTTTTAATTAAAAAAGATAAAATATTATAATATTTATATTGAATAATGATCATATTTTTCCAATGGCCATATTTGACCGAGTGTCAAATTGATCCCCATGTAGATAACATTTCATTATTTCACTCAAAATTCAATAGAATTCATATAATGGTTAAATTGTCATTTTCATTTGATTTTAATTGTTTTACTATTATTTTGTTTTATTTATATATATTTTTCATGGGGTATATGATTTTAGAATATTGGTGAAATATATATTTTATCATTTTAGCTTTTCTATTATATATTTTTTCCCAGTTATAATGATTGTAATTTTAATCAGTTTCTTAGATGTCTAATGTAATTATAATTATAAATTAGATATGTTTTTTTTGGTTCGAATATGTATTTTATGTGCATAATATAATATAATATATCAAACATTTTCTCAGGAAACAAAAATAATTTAAGAATCACAGGTCGTTACATTTATCCCTCCTTTAAAAATATCATCCCCTAAATTTCCAATCATCTTCTTGATTGAGAATAGGTGAGGGTAATTCTATTTAATTGATTTATATAGTTCTCATGTTTCCTCTTTATACTTATGGTGCCTCCACAAAACTTTTACATGGTGGACAGTCTTGTTGAATATATCTTTGTCTCTATGGTGCAAGATCTCCACTGGATGCTCCACATAAGGGATGACATGTTCTTATTGTACCACCTATGGATTTAGTGAATGTGAGAGATTAGGTATGAAATTTCTCAAGATAGATATGTGATATACATCATAAACATGAGCTGGATTTGGTTGAAGTACTAGCTGATTAGCCACTTCTCTTATGCAGTCAAATATTTAAAAGGGGACAATGTACTTATGGATATGCTTACCTTTATTTCAAAATCACATTAATCCCTTCCATAGAGATATTAGATGGAAAATATTATCTTCAAAATCAATATCCAGTCCCTTTGAAGAATTTAATTATAGATCATATATTGACTTTGAGCAGATGTTATATGTTGTTGGATGGTATGAAGCATTTATATTATATCTTTCACAAATCTGGCCCAAGAAACTTTCTCTCAAAAACTTTATACCAAAAATTAAGGGTCATGAATCACTTCCCATATAGAGATTCATATGGTTCCATTTAAATACTCAACTGGGATATGCTATTTTATGAGAAATGAAAAAATGGGAGGAGGTGATCCCATCAATCGTTAAATTGTATTGAAAATGTTCATAGTATATCCTTGAGTGTCTAAATATTCCATTCAGGTTGTCCTTTAGTTAGTGGGTGATAGGTCATACTAAAATTCAATTTATTATTTATATCATGTTTAATAATTCTCTAGAATATATATATAAACCTTGGATCATGATCAAACATGATTAATTGTGTCTCCCCATGCTGCCTCACCACTTCCATTATGTATAACCTGGAAATTTATTCAAGAGAGTATTCTTCCCTAATAGTGATGGAATGGGAAATTATGGTGATTCAATCCACTATAACAAATATCAAATTTTCTCCTTTGGATTTTATTTGGAGACCATTTAGGATGTCTATAGTTGTATTTCCCAAATCCATGTTGGTACATGTAGTGGTTGAAATACCCCTTTATAAACTTTTCACTCATCCTTCACTTGTTGGAACACCGAGCACCTTACTGTGTATTTGACAATATCCCTTTTCATATTATCCCACCAAAAACGATCACAAATGCCCCTATACATTTTTGTGATACTAGAATGTGTATATAATATAGAGCTATGAGCTTCATCCATCAACTCCTTCTTCATCTATGGGACATATAGGACACATATCCTTGTACAAAATTATAGTACACCTTCTTGATCAATATTTAACTCAAGAAACATACCATTCTTCACAAACTCTATATTCTTTTGTATCAAAAGTTATTCTATTTGATGTATATTGATCTTCTCTAGCAATGATAGTGGTGAAATCATTATGGATAAGATTTATGATTTACCTTTACTCATGATTCCCATGCCCAACCATACCAGGTCCTTGATCAATAGATCCCCTAGAATCCACATCATTGTGATAATAATTGGGTCTTTCTTACGTAATGCATTATTGATTTTTTTATATTCCAGGGTGATAATTAACTGAACATTCATAGTCTTTAAGAAGTTCCCTCCATCTATTTTGTCTCATGTTCAATTCATTTTTCATGAATATATTCTTCAATCATTAGTGGTATATGTATATATCACATTTCTCCCCATAAAGATAGGAACTTTATACATTTAGTGAAAAAATAATTTCATCTAACACCGGGTCAATCATATGATAATTCTTCCAATGAGACTTTAACTATGGATATTAATAAGCAATCACCTTGTCATTTCACATGAGG
This sequence comes from Viscum album, assembly GCA_963277665.1. NCBI lineage: Eukaryota > Viridiplantae > Streptophyta > Magnoliopsida > Santalales > Viscaceae > Viscum > Viscum album. Next base: position 368,935,099 of record OY728132.1, on the reverse strand, counting down.
AAAACCCAAGACCTTTCAGAGATGCATCACTATAAATAAAATATCCTACTCTAATATAGGGTAGAGTTAAAACTGGTGTAGTAACCAGTCTCTTCTTCAATTCGTGGAAATGTTCTTCACACTCTTTTTTCTAGATTTACTTATATCCTATTAAATATAAATTGGTTAGTGGATTAGAATGTTTTAAATTTTTTACAAACCTGCTGTAATATCCTTCTAAACCATGGAGTCTATGATTCTAAATTTTTATTGTAGGATGAGGAAACTACTCTATAAACTTTTTCTTGGAAGGGTCAACTAAGATCCCTTCATTGGTTAGAATGCACCCAAAAAATGAAGCTTTTTGTAACCATAATTCACATATGATGAATTTTACCGATATATTCTCCTTCCTTAATGTTTTCAATATATCCCTAAGAAGATCCTCATGCTTATAAAGACTTTTGGATTGTATTATAATATAATCAATAAAAACTATGACGAATTTATCAAGGTAGTTCCTAAAGACTATATTCTTCAAATCCATAAATATATTAGGTTCATTTGTCAAGATTAATGGAATAGAAAAATTCATAATGACCATATCTTGTTCAAAATAATGTATTTGGAATATCATCTCTCTTCGCCCCCAATTAATGATACCTAGATCAAAGTTAATTCGTTGATAATAATTTATCCCTATAAAACTAGTAAAAGATATCATAAATCCTTGGGAGAGGGTACATTTTCTTAATTGATATCTTGTTACGTTATCTATAATTAGTGCATAGCCGGATTGATCCATCCTTATTCTTCACAAAGAGAATATGTTCTCCCTAAAGAGACACATTGGGTTAGATAAATCCCTTATCTTGAATATCTTGATTTTGTTTCTTTAATTACTTTAGCTCCCAATTTTCTATTATATAGAGGTTCTTTTATATTATCTTGGACCTAAGAATGTGTTTAATATAGAACTCTACCTCTATTTATTGGGGAGGTCCAACTAACTAGTTAGTAAATACACCAATTTATTTCTAAATTATGGGGAGATTTTCTATCAGTATACTTTAATTTACTCCTCCAAAATCACCAATAATCTCTATATAGAAAGCTATGGGAGGTGATTCAAGAAGAATCCTTGATCGGGATATCTCTCATTTGAAAATAACTATAGTTTTTCCATTAAAGACTACTAAAAATTTCTTTCTCCTAGTATGGATATTCGCATTATTCTTTAAGAGATAGTCTATCCTTAGTATAATGACGAATTAGACCCGGGAATGACTACTGTATTTTGATGAGATTGTACTATACAAAGATAATACTAGAGTTTCAATATAATGGTAACTATTGGATAATCCTTATAGGAGTCCTGACTGATACACTACTATAATTTGGACTTTTATCCATAGATCTATAGCTACGGTCAATAAAAACCAGGGCTATAGGTCACTTATACCATGTTTATTTTGATGTCCATATAACTAGCACCCAACGTGACCCCCCTCCCACCCCTCCCTCAAGTGTTTCCCATCCCCATTACCCCCGTTATTCTCCTATATTCCCCAATCCTCCTCTACCGACATCTTCGACGTGGTCACGCCACCTCCCTACAATCTTCTTTCTATGACGCATCTCTAACATGGTTCGGACGTGGTTCTGTCATGGTTCTGATGTGGCCACCTCCTCCAGCCACCAAAATAATCCCCCTCTTCTGATGTCTCTGATATGGCCACCCCACCTCCCTACAAACCTCATTCTCAGACATGGCTCTAGAACAGTTCTGACGCAGCCACCCCACCTCCCGAGATCCTCATCATACATGCGATCAATACATGAATAAGGTATGTGTATCTAGTATTGATTTCATTGGTACCCTATCTAGGTTTGATCCCACACATAGAAAATTTTCTAGGTACATCTTATTGTGGTTATTAAAATCATTTATACACAAAAATTGATACAGAAATCCTAAAATAAATTCCCATTCATGCTATTCTAAAAAAATATGGAGAGGATCCCACACATGGTGTTTTGATTTTTATGTGGAGTGGAATCAATTACTATAAGTAAAATTTGTTAGATCATTTTCAATTCATTAATGTATTCCCAATCCCTAACATTTACTATAAGAATGTGAGAAGAAACCTTGGATTTATATCAGCATCCCTCGATTAGGATCATAAGATTTTTATGATAGGATTTATATGATCGAAGAACTAGATATATGCACATTATCAATGTTTACCTTAGGATAATTTAATGCTTTAGTGTATCACTTGTAATTAATAACCAACATGGAGCATGATGGGTTGGTGAACAAAGTCTTGTATAAATAAATCTTAGTTATGTTGAACATACATTTTGGTAGGTTCTGAAATAATGGCATACTAACTGAAATTAATTTCCATAGAAAAGTAATTTTGACACCCTCACCATGTATGTGTTGTGATAGGCTAAAATATGAGTTAGTCTAGTACATATTTTTTGATGTAGAATGGGCCCATACTGCATGGGACCTTATTGAGAAGCTAATGGGATTTCAATTTTAGGGGGGATACATCCCTGCATTTTTGTATAAAATATTAAATTTTGGAGAAACAATCATATCTGGTTAATCTTCATGTAATATTGTTTTCAGTGGTATGTTTGGTGATTTAGGAGACAAGGAATAAGTGTCATGAAAAAAATAATTTCTCCCTCTATTCATTCAAGTTCATGTGTTTACTCTCATGGAAAAACTAGTAACTCTTATTCCTATTGAAAATATAATGGCTACTAGTAAGGGGAACCTCACTATGGATGTGGTTATGAATGATAGAGATCCTCTAGGGTGGTGTATCAAGTATATACCCACCTAATTTTAGACTAAAACATAATGCAAATGGGTCCAATAAATAGGGAGTTATGAGGATGGATTGTGCAAGATTCATGGGGATATATGGTAATTGAATATACTTAGTACAATGGTTTAGGTAATTCTATCTATGTGGATAAATGATCTTTTCTTATCAGCCTTTAAATTTAGAGTATTGATAACCTCAATATTTTTATTGTTGAGTATAACTCCATGATTCATTTAATATTCTAACATAATGATGCATGTTGTCCTTGGTATTAAATTTATAATACTAGGAAGTGTAGGTCCCCCATCGATCAAGGCACAAATATCATTTATACTTGGATGGAGGGGAAATTTTCTACATAAAATATATCTAGTGAAGAGATACCTTATCTAATTTATTTATCTATCATATTTCATGGGATCTTCCACATTACTTTGAAATTATTTTTAGTGGTGTAACCTTTAGTATTCACCACTTTAGACTCCCAAAGTGCATGCTTTTACAATAAAAGGTTCTTCATGAGTGACCAATAATTTCCCAACTATTACATAAATCATCGAAGTTCTTATAGGGATTCCATTAATAGAGGAAAATGATTTTAATACTCAAGAGATTTATGAATAAAACAATTTTTTTCACATGTACAATCAAAATACTAAATTCAATTGGCTGGATAATCAATTACCCAATCAACTACATGGTCTAAATCCTAACCATCTGGAATATTTTCTTACCAATGAACAATTTCAATCCAAAACATCTCAACATAGAATTCAATATTTTACATATAAATTATTATAATAATATTTTTAAAAATAATACTAAAAATTAATTATCAATTTTCATCATTGATATTAGATATATAAAATTTTGAAATGGTTATGGAACCCATTCCCACTCAGGTTTACCCTTCCTGATTACCTTATAAGAATATTGTTACTCATAAACCTCTCATGAATAAATCAAATTTGTGACTATTCCTAAGTGGGGGAAAACTATTTTAAAACCTAAACAATTTATTCCTGAACCATTAGAGTCTTGAAAATCATAGGATAAAATTGAATAACCTACATTAGAAACTAAAAAATCAGAGCAGGATAATGAGTGAATTGGTTATGGAATGTTGAAATTCAACCAGAGGAACATGGGGAAATTGTTGATGGGTGTAAATGTCAGGATAAAAGTGATTTTATATACTCAAAAGAGTGAAAATTGACATATTGAAAATATTTTTTAAAATATTATTGTATTATTTATGGGAGAGTTTCAAGAAAATATAAGATATTCAAGAGTTTAGATAATGACATAAGAAACTACAAAGATAGACACATATAACCCATCCAATGAATAATGAGGTTGGTCTTTCTTTCCACACTAAAATAATAGGTAGAAGATGGCCTTAATGTGGCCATTAGATAAATAACCTCATTCCCACTTATAAATAGATTGATCTCAAACAAAATTATAATATATCATAATGTTTTTTTAGATAATTGTTTTATATGGTAGTGGTGTTTAGACTACTACGGTGTAGTGGAAGAGACATTACCCAATAAAAATCCACAAATTTAAATGAATTTGTATTTTCATTTCTCTAGTGTGATTTTCATGAAATTAGATTGTTTCCATATGAGTAGTAGATAATTATCCACTCACCTGTAAATTTTATCATGGTTTTCTCTATTAATTTGGTTTACACATAATACTACCATGATTTACATTCAATTATAATATGATACAGGGGAGAAAGGGGTGATAAAGAAGTGATTAATCATTCTCAATTACCATGGGTAGGTCAAAGTAGTGTATTAAAAATCAATTTTTTCACTACCTAACCTAACACACTATAGGGAGAGTGAATGTATTGAGTTCTTGGGTCATTCGAATGTATTATTTAGGTGATAGAATTTATTTTATAAGAGATTATTATATAATTAATGAGATAATTATATAAGGGAACCCTTAATTATATTAAACATTTTTCACTTTTATTTTATTTATTCCATGCACTTGTGGTTCAACTCCTTCATTATTTTATTGTTTTAAAATTAATAGTATTATATTTGTAAATGTGTGAGGATAATTAATGATTATATACTTCCATGAACTTGTGGTTCCCTATCTCTTTTCACCATAAAATGTAGTATTTTTAATTTTATATTGTATTACATTTCCATATTAGAGTTTTAAATTAATGGAAATCATGTTTGCAAGTCTTAATCGGATCTACCGATTGAATTAGAAATAACTGGTGTTTTTCATTGTACACATTGATTATCCTTTTGGATTCATGATTTTGTTTAAGGAAATTTTTATTGAAGTCTATTTGGTAATGCCTATCTGATAGAATGATTTAAATTTCTGTTTCATATAATCATGATTAGTTGAATTTGTATGTGATTAACTAGAAAAGACGGTTGGACAATGAATATTTACATGATTGTCACGTTGGTCTGAGAGGAATATGATGAATTTTTGTTGATGAAGTGAAACACTTCTAATTATGTAAGAGCGGAAAAAGTGGATGTTGCAATAGGATTTTCTTTATAGAGTTTTTCTCTGATTTTTTGCTCATATGGTGATCCGTTTTCCTCATTATATGATATTTTATTATAAGTCATGTTTATATCCTCTTTAAATTACTTGATGGTGCATTATCATTACACCTCATGTTTTCACTACATCATGAACCTTCAATTTTTCCCTAGGGTATGGTTTGGAAAATCAAATCATTCATTTTTTCACTATTTTAGTTCATTTGTTTCGCACTGAATATATACCTATCAGAAATCGTGAGCTTAAAATGGGTGTTGTGCATCCTTTGGTCAACGGTTTTCATTGATGGCTTTAAAAAGGGAATTTAAACTTCTAATTTCCTTCCTATAACAGTTCAACATTTTAATTGATATGTTGTTATCCCTAAACTAGGTTTTATGGAAAATGATGAGTTATTGATGATGAAAAAGTGGCGAAGAAGGGGAAATACAACACCATTGAGGAACTATGAGGTTAACTTCTTTTGTTCTACTATGTTTGGTGAAACTTGGTTATAGTGATTGTTTCTTTCCAATTTTGTGAAGCACATAAAAATATCAGTGTACTTTTTATGATTTCTTTACTAATTTACATTGATTTTTGTTGTTTGCAATCACTTTTATTTGATCTTGTTCTCTCATACTTATCATGATTTTTGATTTGGTGTTAATCAATATGGTTATTTTAGTTTCTATTTAGCATGTTAAGATGCTATAATTTTTACATGAAACTATTCCTTGTAATTTCATGTTCTTGTGAGTTTATATTTTTTAATCAATATGTATATATTTCATTTTACTGTAATATATTTCAGGATTGGTATTATTCAAGTATTCATTATTCTATCACTATTTACATAATAATACTTGTGTTGAACAGTTGTTTTGAATATTTTAGATGAAAAATTAAGGACACTTTAAAAAATAGGTTTCTCCATATAGGAAATATGTTTTTTCATAACCTGGCCTAGTTTCTACAATATGTCCATTATCTGGATAGCTCCATAACCTTATGTATTAAATTTTTCATTAGGGTAATCCCTACATTGACAAAAGATGTGGATATGATTTACATTTCTTCCACTACGAGCCACCTCTAAAGAATAAAACACACATAATATGATCATAAAATTATGAATATTGAGTGATAACATAAAAAAACAAGATTTTATTAAACATTTTATGGTTTTTAATTTAATTCTCATACAAGTTATGTTCTAGTATGATCTAATCCCAAAAGTTCCAACTAATCTTCCATTGATACAAACTATAATAACCTTGAATCTAGTAACCCATATAAATTAATGAATTTATTACATAGATACATGATATAAGGTATCAAAGAATGAATGATCGGCCCATTTAGAAATATTGGGAGACTATATATATACATGATTTCCAAAATTATTTTCAACCATTTAGAAATTAATTGATTTTTTATTTGAATAAAAAACATAATATTATCAACATAATGAAAAAATTATTTTCTTCAAAAACCCATATAAATTTATATCTGAATCTAAATAACGAATAATGGTTATTGAGGTGGGTGAATAAGTTCACACCCTATATGTTAAAAAAAATTTCCTTGAAAATTTTGTAAAAAGTTAAAAAAATTATTATTTACAAAATTATAAATGATTATATTTAAAACTATTTGTTCGAAATTTATATGAATATGGATAACTATAAGAAGGGGTGAATTTTAATATTAAAAACATATGTTTTTAACCTTAAAATAAAGTTGGTTTACTAAGATTAAACTAATAATATTCACAAATCATCCTATGTATTTTAAGGGTAATCGAACTTGGCATTGGGGTCCGATGAAGGAAATATCAGAATTTGGTAGATTATGATATGTATGTTCATTGTTCATAATTATGAAATGTATCTATCTAAATAGAGTAGAAAACCACATTCAGAAAGTAGTGTTAACTTAATTATTGTTTAATCATATTCACATAGGAAATTATTTAATCAAAGTAATCATAAAATGAGTTTTATTCAAAATGATTATGATGAATCAAAGTATTACTAAAATTATAATTCTATTTTAAAGTGTATAGAATCATAATAAGAGTGGATCTATTTAATCATAATTAATGTTGTTATAATAAATAAGATTACAAATAGAAATATGAGTATAAAAGAATCAATTTCTATTAAATGTAGCAGAAATGATATACTAGTAATAAAAAATGTAATAAAAAATAATACAATTATATTATCCAAAAGGGAAGGGTATCTAATAATATAGGATAAATTTCCATTTTTTTATACTAAAAACAATTTTTTTCTTTTCCTTACCTATGAAATCCCTGTATGTAATGATTGGTCTATCTCACTATCCCTATGAACATTCAATATGATGATTGGATTTGTATTGATATCCCCACAAGCCCTTGATCAATATGGTGATAAGAACCTATATATTCCCTGCTTTATAAGACCTTGATCGTATTACCACAATCAGTCGCACAAAGTAGTTACAAACACAATAAGGCTACAGGTACTAATAAAATGTTTTTCCCCATGGTAAGCTTAAGATCTCTCACATAGTTGCAAAATCAGCAGGGTGTCTCTACATGTGTGTTTCTAAAATTTCATAGAAATCTTAAAAAAGGTACGTATTTATAGCTAAGCCTCCAATGGTAATCTTGATCCTCCAACAGTCATATTTTCTCTACGATTTTTACAAGTACTTGGACACCTAGAACTCAAAGGGTTTTCTTATAATTGAATATACGACACCATATTTCATTACACATATTATAATAGAACTCACAACATATTTTTTATTTACATCATATACAGTGTGAGATGTGTTCAATAATAGAATATTTTTTCCATATTTATAACATCACCATTAGCCAATCAGATGGATTTTCTTAATATAAGTAATTATGATTTTCTTTATGAGTATGAATCTGATGAAATCGATTATGATGTCAAATTTAATTAAATCTTTTTCAATAAAATTATTACACAGAATGTATTTCAAATATGATTTGATGAGGTGAATCTAATTATTATTAGGTTTCCCATTATTATAATTATAATGAATATAATATATTTGAATTCATTAATACTTCAAAATGAATTCTAAGTATATTAGAAAATTATGTTTTCTTCAAATATAATTATTAAACTTTGGATAAGAAATAATTAGTTAATTTATTATTTAAGAAAGTTTTTTTTATTTCCAAAAAATAGGAATGTAAGATTAAAAAAGAAAATTTGGACTTACCAATATTCCCTTTGTGGAAAGAACAAACCAGAAGACATAAATAGAAAATAAATTTAAAAAAAACTTAAGTCTGTTGTATTTTATGTACATCTTATTCAAAATTAAACATTAAAACTTATTTCTCATGAGTTTATAACTCATCTGAATACACTGGTGAATATGACTAACTCCCCCTTAGGATAAGAAATTCTGCTAAGGATTATATTCACCACTTTTGAAGTATTTCTCCCCCTTTCTTGAAACATATCCCCATTACATAATATTCCCCCCTTATATAATTTATTACACTTATAATTAACCCCCCTCTTGTAGTTATCCATCTGCATATACATTTTAGTCCAATAATTAGTTTTATAGAAAATCTATTGAATCATAGTCAAGGCTATTATGATACAAAAATTTACAAATAAATATATGAATATAAAAGTATCAATTTCTATTAAATGAATGATAAATAAAAGACTTGTAATAAAATAAGTAATAAGAAAGAATACAATTATTTCATCCCAAAGAGAATGGTAACCAATAACCTAAGAGAAAGGTCCCTTATTTCATACATAATAAATTATATCATTTAATTACATGGGAAAGCCCTCGATTCGATGATCTATTTTTCTCACTATCCCTATGATCCCTCGATATGATGACCAATTATACCTTTTGATCCCCACAATCCCTTGATCTATACAGTGATCTTCACCTCTTATTTCTTCGCTTCAGAATCCCTCAATCATATTCACATAATCGTTCTCACAAAGTATTTATGAACTCAATAAGGTTAAAAGTACAAAGAACAAGATTTTCACTCTTATAAGCTTAAGAGCTCTTGCATAGTTTGAAAATAGATAGAGTGTATGTACAAGTGTGCTTTTCCACTTGTTTTGAAATCAAGAAATGAACGGGTTTCTTAGGAAATCCTCTAACGTCCATATTGTTCCTCCAATGGTCATATTTTCTATAAGGTTTTCACAATGTCTTGGAAACCTGGTACTCCAAAAAACATATTATAATTGAATATATGACATAATATTTCTTTATACATATTGTAACAAATTGAAATACATCATTTTGATTTAAATCAATTTTATTGTGAAATGTATTCTATAATAGAAAATGTTTTTCCATATTTAAAACTTCACCTTTTGTCCATCAAATAGATTTTATTACAATAATTCATTACGATTTTCATTATGAGTATGAATCCAATGATACCAATTTTTAGGTCAAATCCAATTAAAACATTTTTATGTATGAATAATAAACAGATTTTTTTTGTCTGGTTTGATGAGGTGAATGCAATTATTGTCATATTTTTCCATTACGATATTTTTATTGAAAATAATATATTTTAATTGATGAATAATTCAAAATGAATTATATATATATTAGAAACTTTTTTCCTTTAAAAACAATTACAACACATTGTACATGAAAGAATTAGTTACTGATGTATTTAATAAAGGGATTGTGATTTTAAAAAAACTGAGGGAAAAGTCAAAAAGATAATTTTGACTCAATGAAAACATTATAATAAAGTTCAAAGGGATTATAATAATACCTCTAAAAATATTTTTTTGTAGATAAAAACTTTTATAAAATAATTTTATGAATATGGACACAAAATATAATGATTTCTGACAGAAAATGATAATATTTTTATTTTAATTATAAATAATCCTTTAATTGTTTTAGTGGAAAAGAGTGGGAAATACGAATAAAATCATGGAAACCATAAAAATAAATTGCATAAAATAATTTTGTTACATTTTATGTGTAAAAATATAATATAATAATTCTAATATAAATTTAACTTTGTAAAATCCCAAATAAGAGTGAGACATTAAAACAAACATTTATATATTTAATAACATTTGAATAAAAACCCCTTAAAAGTGAAATATGAATTGAAACATTAAGTACCATGAATAAAGAAAAATTAATGATATTATATTTAAAAGGTTTAGTATTTTCATAAAATAAAATAAAATAAGTGCATAATATAAAATATGACTCAATGGAGAGGGATTGTGATGAAAAACCCTTACTATATATTCATTGTTTCTAGGATGTGTTATATCCTGCTAAGTAGTTAATATAAGTTTAATAAATAATTTATTTAGAACCCATTTCAACTATATTTCAATATTTCATATCCTTTTATAATCACATGACAACAATTCATTGTATAGTTCTTGCTTACATCGTCCACTTAAGGTTGTTTGGTGAATTTTTCAAAAATTATTACAGTATATTGACTATGGTAAATATTATTATGAAATAGTCACTTTTTATCCAAAATGATAATACATTAATGAACATAATTTCTCCCCATTTTATATATATTTTTAACCATTCATACATGGTGGTAATAGAAAAATTAAAGACATTGTTTGTTGAGACGGTATTCCACATATACACTTGATAACATTTTCATTTTCCTAATGGGTAAAAAGGGAAAAAATTTAGAACGATTATTCATTGAAAAATCATATTTCATTTTATAAATTTCATATATATATATTCATTAGATCTATCTTTATGGTATTCCATGTAAGACTTATTTGAAATATGAATCACATCACTTTAGGAATGTGGTAATCCACACATACGCTCGAGTGATGTTATCATTTTCCAATAATGTGAAGGGTAAGAAGGTATATTATATATTATCTTCATAAAAACTAATTATTTCATATATTTCATATATTTTCCTTAAGTACAAAATAATTACCATACAAGTAATGTGGTGATGAAAAATAAATTACTACATTACGTGTAGACAATGGTCCATACGCACACACAATTGCCATTTTAGTTTTCCATATGATTAGGAATTAAAAATGGAAGTAAAATTAATATATAACACCTTATTATATTAAATAAATGGATGTAATTATTTTAATATGGTTATTGAATATTTTTATGGGCTTTTTAGGAATAAAACATGAAAAGGCACAATAAGTATACATGCCTCTTCCTTTGGTAACCTACTTTGGCGTGCACCATAAGCCATATTATAGTGGTATTTTGATATGATCAAAACCTATAGGTCTAGAAAAATAATTTCTGGAAGTCATTTACGAATGTATTAGTCTAGATAAGTTTCTAAATAATAGTATATAATAGTAAGGAGGAGGATTCCTTATATTAGGTAAGTGGGTGGAAAACTTGTAATATTAAAAACGCTAATATATAATAAAGTCACCCTAATGGGAAAGTAGATCTAAATTTTACCCATTTAGAATATATTACAATATAGAGTCTAAATCCATTAAAAAATTTGTATTTATACAAAAATTTTGGTTTTTTAACCCTTATTTCTTTATATTAACTCCCTCACTAATTCTTTTTATCGGTAACGTATCGATAAGTTTCTACCATGGTTAATTTATACTATGTATTAAAGATAATTTGATATCATTACATAATAATTATTATTATTAAAAATATGGAATCATATTTAAAACATTCAATTATAATAAATTACATAAATTTCTTTTAATATATGTTTACAAAATGCAGTGAAACCCAGTTTTGAACAATATTCATCTTAATCATAAAAATTATTTTCTACCAAAATAATGTATAATTCCGATTCACTAGGAAACAATTGTATTAGTTTAAATAAAAGGATTATTATTTTTTTCTTAAAACCCAAAAAAATCTAATGGATCCTCATTAATACCCAATTAAAAGAGAAGAATCTAAAATATATTTTATTTGAATGAAAACATTACTTAGAATTTCAATGTATAAAAAATATTTTTTTAATTTATAAAATATATTTTTAAATAAATTTATTAGAATTAATAAATTTATATTTCCTCCATTAAATGTTTTCATAAATCAAAAATCATTATCATATAATTATAATGTCATGTAAGTGACCTTATTATAAATCGATATTTTCCATTATTTATAAAGAAAACTATTTCTGAAAGATCTTAAAATTTTACAATAATCTAATTTTGACATGATAAATTCAAAATTAAAATTCATTTAAACAAATTAAAATTATAAAATTTTGTAATGTTAATTTCAATCATATTATTTAATGAATCTATGTGCATTATGTTATGGGTTCTTTAGATGAAAATATTTACCTAAAATAAGTGAACCTCTAATTTTACACTAATCCTTATTTCATGAGATGTTGAAAGGATGAATTGTCTAATCTAGATCTTAAATAATTATTGGGTGAACATATGGGTGCTTCTCTTACCATTTATAAGGTAATTTTTTTGGAAATTATATATTTTTCTATGAGTAACAATAAGAAAGTTGTAGTAATTTCTACTTATATTTATGAATTATTTAATGAATTATGTAAATGGGAAAATATATGTATTACTTAGAGATAAATTTATGATTTTATAGGTTGTTTTAAATCTTTTTTAATTATGTTTTATAGATTTTGTGCATTGAAACTAAACTGGATTGTAACCTCAACCATATGACCTTGAATATTTCAAAAAATAGTTTAATAAATGTTGGTGTTATAGAGATTTGAGAAAATATGATAAAATCACTACACAATGTAGTTAAGTGAAAATCATTGAAAAACCACATCGTCTGAGTGATGATGGATAGAATTTTTAGTGGAAAATATAGTTGAGGACTAAATGATTTGTATTAAATGGGCGAAAACCCATGATTTTTAATTTTTATCTCAATATAGTTTCTCAATAAACCTCTATCTCTCTCTATATAATCCCTATCATTTTCCTACTCACTCATTCCATCAATTTTTTCTAAATCTTCATGACCTGGGATTTTCTCGCATATACTCTCACCATAACTTTCTCTCCATTATCTTAATCATTAGTGATTTTAAATAAATTTCATCTATTTTAATTTTGAAAGTGAATCAATGCAAAGGCCAAGAGGAATATGGTTTTTAAAAGACATAGATCTTTTTGGTGAAAAAAGAAATAAATCATTGAACTATAATGGAAGTAAAATTTCAATCCTTCCATTATGTTTGAAATTTTAATGCTAGTTTTAATTGTGGTATACTCACCTATAAAATAATATTAATTATTTTTATTTGTGAATAATGGTTTAATTTCTAATTATTACATTAAATAAAGTGTTAGGGTATGGGAATCATTCTTGAATATATAAATAAAATTCTGTGACACAACAACCAGGATCATTAATAGGTCGGAAAAAAGACAATATTGAACCCAAATCCCACCCCCAATAGGCTAGAGGATGGTGAAAAGAATCTAGTTGAAAAAATAATTAAATGGGTGGCCTTATCCTAATGTATATATAACCTTCCACACAAAAAACTACATAATAATTCCATATGTATTAAGGAGATGAAACATCAATAGAGTAATGAATGAATAAAATAACCTCTAGGAAATACATCAATGTGTAGAAAGATAATATAAAATATATCGAATGAAATATACATTATCAAAAATAAATGAGGTCCCAAAAAAATAACAATATTTAAGGAAAACTAAAGAGATGCTAACTCATAATATCTGAGACTGAGCCCCAAACATAGTTAACACCTCTATGTACCACTATAATCGTTTGAAATTAGGTCCACTAACGTCACCACTGATCTTCCTATCATTTGAAGAAAAAAATGTTTCAATAACCAATGCATGGGTGGGTATAAACATACCTAATAGGATTCTTAAAAAACCAAGAGGGAATAAATAGAATGAAATAGTCATCTCAATCAAAAGACAATGAGAAAAGTAACACAATCATCAGATATTCTCAAACTAAAACCACAGTTAAAAATATGTAATTATCAATATCCATATCCATATACAGATGAAGATGAGTCTGCATGCAGCTCAAAAAGTCCCATATATTATGACAATAATTACAAAAATACTCAAAATAATCAGAGTGGGGTGCCCGCCCTCTCCACTGGCTCGATAGTCAAGGGAGTACTAAATCTATTGGGGGAATTTCTCCTCGTCGGAGCTTGAATATGGGGGATTACCACTCCATTGATAGAGGGACCACTAACTCTATAGTGTGTAGTAGTAATGAATATAAATATATGAAGAGAAGGGGGACTTGTACCTTGGTGCATGAGGGGAGTACATACCCATACATCTCTCTGATGATCAAAATTGATCACTTTCATTGGCTAAGAATCACTAGAAGATTCACCTTGATCATAACACATTGTGTTGAATATATTATTTCAAAACGAATGATACCAATGCATTATACATGGAAAAAAACTCAATATAGGCTACTAAAAATCCCAAATCTGAGCCCTGATGGAGGAGATACCCAAGGTATATGTTGTTAGAGAAGGTATACGATATGTACATAGCATCACACAACATGTGAAATTTCCCAAGCACCTTGATGTGTCTACCCGTGAACATGGATTGGCCAGAAAAATAAATCTATCTAGTATACCCTTATAGGGAAATGACATGTATATTCACCGTGGGTCCTAGGGATGTGTTCCCGACACACGACTTGGGTAGCCATGTCCCTCCACACTATGTGTCCCTACAGGGACAATGCGTGCCTGCTCACATTGAGAGTTGGGCATGTTCCCTTATTACAAGAATCTGATACCTAGGTAAATTCATGTTGTGTGTGGTCCATGAAACATGATGTGATATACTTAACTCAGGCTAAAACCCTACCTTCCATGAGAACATGAGATACACATCATGTGTTCCTCTAGGATCGATAATGTGTAGGCATGTTTTTCACAGACAGTGAAGCCCGTACATTATATGGTCACTAGATCTACCCTGCCCATCACAAACATACCCATCGAACTCACCAAAAATGGAAAAATTAAATAGGTGTGGTCTGTGGATCTTGTTTTCTTACATTGGATGGCTGGAAATCAGAACTCTATTCTCTTAAATGGTAGTCTTCATACCTTTCATTTTCATTTAGTGTACTAATCCAAGAAGCTATCACCTGCATCCAACAAATCCTTCTTGATCCATCCACAATATGTCAATATTGATGTCATTCCTACATCTATAAAAATATGAGGGATTTATCACTCTAGAATATGGAATTAAAATGTTGAATCATGACCCCATGGGAAAATGATGAAAGAATCAAAGAACTGTGGTGAGAAAAAGCATGCGAAATAGGTAAAATCATTATTGACTGATGTGATCCTAAAAAATGACTTTAATTCATTGAAAATATGGGTGAAATATAGGTGAAAACAATATAAATTAGCAGGTTTAAGAAGGGTAAAAAACCATGGATCATGTGAAGAATTGAGATCACATAAGTAAATTATATACACAATTCATTCTTGATAATTAAATAAAAGGATAAAAAACTAAATAAAAACCCCCGCATCAAGAATGGATCAATCATTGGTGAAGAAAATTTATTCTTGTTGTGATTATAAAGATCCCTACGCATTCATTTTTGTCTCCTTAGTCCCCTCGACCATTCGTTGTCAATCAACATTCCTAGGTTTCCAATGCCAATTGATCTCTCACATCCACCTATATAATATCCAAAGGATACGTGAATATCCCTAAATATTTATCATAATGAAATATATATAGATAATACATCATAGGTTTTATTAATTAAATAAAATAAATTTATTAATAATTTAATTTATTTAACAAACCCGCCATTAGCATCCTTCGATGAAAAATCCACCATCAACCAAACTTATATTTCCCTTAGTGTAAACCACTAATCCTGTAAATAAATTTTGCCTCATATTTTCCATCCATTGTCTTGATTAGTAGGAAACACATTTATTCTAGAAAGATGCACATTTGAGCTCTAATATATATTTATATTTTTAATATATAAATTTTGGGGTCCAGTGACTCCCAAAACATGACACCAAATTTGAGGAAGAATGTTGGGATATATATATATATATAGAGGATAAAAATATAGAAACCGAACTTGCTAAATTATCCCCTATATCAAGGATTTTTCATTAAAAAGGACAAGATACAACAAAAGGTTGGGGTATTGATCCCACGTCTGGCTCTCACACTCCTTGGAGCTCTCTTACATGCTCCCATACTACCAAAGAACATGAACGTACAGAATAGTCCATCCATGGACAATCTTACCCTAGTGATCCATGATCTCAATCAGGTAACATGAGAAGGTGGATTTTTCCACAATGTCTCATTCAACCTAGACAATGACGTATGATGGGTGGTGCACGTATCTCCCCAGTTGCGACACATGGAAGAAATCATGCAGTCATCCAATCTGTGGCGCTAAGGACAAGCAGTCATCAAAATCTCCGACCCTCCGTAGGATCTATAATGGATCGAAGAACATGGGGGGTATCGTTATTCCTTGAAAAAAAAAATCCATAATTCTTTTTGTGGGTATACTATTAAGAAACATGGATTTCCTACTTGATCCATAAATATCAAGGATATCAGTTCATGTAATATTTCTATCGAATTTGAGCTATCCTCAAATACTCTTGGATAGCATAAAACATATCAGTTGAATCCTACACTAGTTCAAGCCTAAGAATATATTTCCCATAAATATTATTCCCATATAGGGGTGAATTATATGGTCTCCCTTATAGTTCCATGAAATATTCCATTCCAATAGTGAAGTGATATCATTTATAATAGGAAAAAACTATTAATGGTAAGTGATCCTCCCAACATTAATCGATTTTCAACACATAGGTTCTTATCATATCCTCCAAAACATGGATGACACACTTGAGCTAGGTATCTATCTAGGGGTTATATTCCATGGTCACCACTAATTGGTTCTTAAAATCCTTCTTCAAACCTATCTAAAATGATGTCATGAATTGAGAATGATAATCATTGATGATCGCCTTGGGTACCCCATGCATCAATATGATCTCATGCACGTATAACCTCCCCAAAATCACAACTGAACTCTTTTATCATATGGAATGAATGAGTTTTTACATGTTAATTCGGTCTATTATCATCGAAATGTAATTGTGTCCCCTCATTTCCCCTAGAATACCTATCAAGAAATCCATCGATATGACATACCACTTCCATTCTGAATTCTCAAGGGGTTGAGTAAACCAGGGTGAAACCCAATGTCTAGCCTTTACCTGATGACATGTGATGTATCATGAAACAAACTTGGTAATTCTACACATTATTCCAACCCACTAAAAGTTCATTCAAAGACCCTTGTACATATTTTCTTCAACTGAATACACAACCAAGGGGGAGGTTTGAAACTCCCTAAAAAACTCTCTACACAACATGACCATAACTACTATCTATACATGGAAAATGATGCCATGATATCCACCTTCATAAAATTTATATGGTGCATCACTTGTGATTATATGGCTATGAAAAAACCAAAAATATGAAATATCAGGAATAATGTTCTATGAAATGTTAAAGAAGTGGTGGTTCCATGAATATTGATTGAAGGCAAGCTACTCCCTTCTCCTCAACTAGCATCATTTATAATGAGGATAATTTCTCTGATTCCTCCTCCTCCAATTAATGATAGGATTTTATACTAAGGTAGTCTATCACCATGTTTCCCTTTCATAAAGTGTAGACTATATTGAAGTAATAGTCTTCTCGAAACTCCAAACAATGACTCTATCTCAGGTTAAGATCTCTCTAGTTAAATATTTACTTGATACTTTGGTGTTCTTAGTAAACAATAAAATTATATCCTAGAATATAATCCATTCACGTAATTAGAGTCAAGATATACTCTACTACTCTAAGTCATGGTTTACCTAATTCTAAATAGGGGTCACAACGTTCTCAACCAATAAGTGATAACTTCCTTCCTTTACATCAAAATTAAATTGATCCTATCTCCAAAAGAATAACATAACACCATGTACTTGAAACAATCCTCTAGTATTCTTAGTCTAACAGTAGTGACCAACATCCTCCTAAAATCCTCAATGGAACTTTGAAATTGATTAGTATTATGAAATGTCTTCAATTTACATTTTAAGGGAGTGTATGTAGCTAAAATCTTCAAATATTCCACCATGAATATCCAATAGTATCTTGGAATATTGTAGAAAATAAACACCTCTAATACAGTCCTAGTTGATTCCAAAGTTGTAACTTCATCAATATTTCATATATCCACTACTACACGATGCTCATAGATGAATTTCCCAAAGAACTGAACCTCTTAGATATAAGAATGTAACATTGAGATATTACCCTATAACTGGTGCTCCTGGAGTTAGTTTAGGAGCATCCTCAACGTCTTTCCATGATCCACCTCATTCACAGAGTATATGAGATTGTAATATATAAAGACAATCCTGAAGAGGTCAATGTATGGTTGTATGATCTAGTTTATAGGTGACATGAACAAAATGGGGGAAATAGTCATAAAAAAGGAATCCCTAGGAACTCATAATGATTGCAGTGACATCATAATACCATCTTCAGAATATCAACCTCCTAAACCCTCAACTAAAAGTAGTCGGACCCAAGATAAATCACTAAAAAGAAACTCACACCTTTAAATTGGTCAAAAAGGTCACTGATACTCAACAAGGGGTAATTTTCCTTGAACATCACTTGGTTTAGGTTACGTGAATCCACACAAAGCCACAAGATCCCATCTTTCTTTTCCACAAACAATACTAGAGCTTCCTAGGGTGACATAATGGGTATAATAAAACCTTTCTCTCTAAGGTATTCTAACTAAAACCTCATCTCTTGTATCATGGTATGGTATATTTGATATGATATAGAATATATTGGTGCAGTCCTAGGGATAAATTTAATATAGTATACAGTCTCCTACCTTAGTAATAGTCTCAAAACATATTTTAGAAATACATCCATATAATTCTATACTACCACTAGAATATAGACACCTATAGATCCCATTTCACCAAGGGAAAAATTTTAAAACTGAAGGATGAAGGTTTATTGCTTCATACTCCTGATCCCCACTGGATCATATATAAGATCCCTCTCACCCATGAGGGATAATATCATCGCACATTTATGAAGGTTTATAACTCTCATGCAATGACCGTCTATATGGAAAATCTGCATAGAGAACTTTTCCATACTCAATATGACATCATGTGGCTTAATCATAATGAAATTAAGGACCCATGAAAATCTCCCACCACTAAGTGCCAACGCACACTAATAGAAGAGTTATGATATTGGAGGGTCACTAACTGAAAGAACATAAAGGCATAGTTTATGGGCCAAAGAATCTACCAGAATCTCTAGGTATCACGTAAGGTATATGAAGATAATGTAATGAATTGATCCTATGTATAAAAGTACTAGATCTAAAGTAGATTAGACATCAAATTTACCTAAAATAATCTCATGATATGTCTGGTCATATACCTCCATAGTTTGCAACTAACCATTCCCCCAACTAATATCACTCGAGCCAGACTTGGTCCACCTAGTAGAGGTTGTGGGAGTATGTCAAGTGTCATAAATATCATGAGTTCCCTCTCTTTGAAGCTCCACCAAATACTCTATCAGCACCACCTCCCTAGGATTCACTCTAACCATGCCTTAGAGATCTCTGATCATGATGTTTCCTTTTTCATGGAAGTCTATCCATAGTCTGTCCATCATCTAAAACAATATGGTTTGGGTTGTCATCATACATGTTTTTGAATCCAATACATTCATAACATCATCCCTCAATAGGATGAATGGACCCTTTGCTTGAAATGTTTAGGAAATATCACCATGTCTTTGTCTATACATGAGCATGTGTTCGGAGCTGAGACCCTGAAAACTATTTCCTACTATCCACTATTTATGGATCAACATCGCGATTGCTAGTTTTTTTCCAGACTTATAAAATCACTTTTCTATAATTTTTTATTTAACCAAGGCCCACTCCAACACCCTATTATAAGTTGGAATGCATAATTAGTCAAAACTTTTTCAGATGTCATTATGAATTCCCTGATAAAACGTATGCACCAGGTCGTTTCAATCCCACACCCCATAGATAGAGTACCATGCGAGTTTAGATATCCTCATTGTGTACTAGGAAATAAACATATCACCCAGTTTCATCTCAAGAATCTATAGGATCCACACCCAGTTTAATATAGAAGGAAAATACTTATCATAGAACAACTACTGAAAATGTTTCCATTGGAGAATTGTCTTATAACGTATCTGAGTGATCATAGCCCACTGGTGCCCTACTACTTAATGAAGTAGGTTCAATTTAAGGGAAACCATATGATTGATCAAGGTTTCAATAAGATGGAAAACTCAGACCGCTACCTTTAGCTTATCCTATGCTACATGAGGGGATTTATTTCCATGAAATATGAGTGGAATATATCACTGGAATTCACATACCATGATAATCCAATGTGAATTATCATCTATACCTACTAGAGATATTGGCTACCCAACACATAGTAGATCATATTCCTAGACCATTGGGGTTGGATCCACGTGCAACCCATTATGTGGAAGCACTACTCTATTCAATATCAGGGGGAGAACCACATGAATTGGTGCATATATTGAGGTCTTATTAGATATATTTTCATATTCATGACCTTGTATCACTATCTTTACCTCATTTTATCACGTAGGCATCCAGAACGTAAACAGGATATACAATGGTTTGATAATCATATTGGAGGATCTCACTGAATAATTTTATTAAACTCAAAATACCCAATCCTATATGATGCATGAAAAATTGGTTCCCCTACAACTGAAGCATCGACATACTGAGTTAATAAATAGGTAGTCAAAGTCATGGAATATGGATACATAAAATGCCACACCATCATAGGGTAGCATGAACTAAGATAAAAAAATCGAGACACTTCATCATCATTACCCTAGGTTCACAAACCAATCGTCATGTAATGACTAACTCCAAACAATGATATGAGGAAAAAAACATCTAGTACAACCCTGTCATGATCTGACCCACTGGGACCCCTTTAGGTTTGGTAGATTGCATTGAGTGGCACCCTAAGCCCCACTCCAAAAAAGACAGGGGTTGGAAAAAATCACGTAGTAGAAAAAACACTAAAATGAGACTCATTACCCAAATTTACGTATATTCATGAACACACAAAAATACATAAAATAGTGCAGATGTATAAAAGAACTATTACATATCAAGAGTAATCAATCAATACATTAACCTCTTGGAAATAAATCAATGTGAAGCAGGTTAATATAAAATATATAGATGAAAAAATACACATCCGAACTGAAATGAGGTCCCAACCTATAAAAACTAGAAAAAGATGAAACTAAATAGAGGTCAACTCACAATCTATGAGATTAACCATTAGACATGGCCAATACCTTCGTGTATCATTATACTCTAATGATTATAGGTCTAAAGAAGTCACAAATGATCTTCATATATTCTACATAATACATGATACAAGTAGGGATATCCCATAAAATGGTGAGTATAATCATATCTATTAGGGAACCCCAAAAAATAGTAGGGAAGAAATAAAATAAAAATGTTATCCCAAACCAAATATAAAGAGGAAAATAAACCAAATCACTAGATATTCTCAAACAGAAATCCTATGTAAAAAAATGAGATAAGAATCAATATCTCTATCCCTCTGAGTATGATGATTAGTTTTCATATATATTTATATGTCTCATACCTAATTCTAAGAGCTACATAAAACCACACAAGAATTAGTATGTAAATCTTTAACCTTTCCACTATTATCCACAGTCAAGGTAGTACAATCTCCAATAGAGGATCCTCTCCCCACTGAATTCTGAATGTAGGGGATAAACACACATTAGATAGGGGAAACACACCATTTATGAAGTTTGAGATTACCAAATATACCTATATGTTGAGTATAAAGGACATACACCCCAGTATTCCAAGGGGTAATGACCCTGAAATCTCTTTGATTATCAAACCTGATCACTATCATTGTCCAAGTGTCATTGGATGAAGTCTCTCTCTTATAACACCTCATGTCATGAATATGATTAAAAAATTAAGTCTTATATAACATCATACATGGAAAACTAGGGTCCTAATCCAGACATTTATGTACACCTAGGCTCCATGGAATGTTCTACAAACACACGGCTTGACTGTCCAGTTACCTCCATATGGCCTATCCATAGATGCACAATGTATGTCTATTCAGCCAATGTATTGGGAGTGTTACCTTGGAACATGGATCGATTTCTTGGTAGGGTAAAATGGAATGTGGTCTCGACCACAATACATGTGATAATCACATGGGTTAAAATAATAGTAACAGTAAGAACCCATGATACAAGGTGTGTGCTCTGACGGGATACATGATGTGTAGTCACATATTTCATAGACACTGAATCTTAGTTTTCTTAAGGATTCCTAATACTCCATTATTTCCACCTCAATCACTCTTTTACTTTCCTGAAATGGGTGAATTCATTGGGGAAGGTATCAATTTGATGATTTCCAGCCTCCATTGGAGGGAATTATAAATCTGTTCTTCCGAGCAGTAGTTCTCACACCTCCAATTTTTATTCAGTGTCCGGGTCCATTAACCCATCACTAATATCCCACAAATCCATCTTGATAATTCATAAACATATATAATATTTTACTCCATGAATTCATCATGAATATAAGTGTTCAATCACACATGAATCCAACATGAAAATTTTGAATCGCGACCCCATGGGCCAATGATGAAGAACGCGAAGAATGGTTGTGGGAAAAGGAACAAGAATGAGGTAAGAACATTATTAGATGATGAAATCTCAGAAAATAATAATAAATCACAAAAAAAGCGGTCAGTGAAATATAGGCACAAAAAATATACACAATTAGGTTCAATAATACTAATCAAAACCATGGATCATGTGAAGAACCAACATCATAGAAACAATACTAATACACAATACTTACATGTTAATTAAATTAGTGGGATGAAAACCACAAAGTAACGATACCTAACTCAAGAGATGATCAATCATTAGTGAATAGAACATCCTCTAGATATTATGATGACTAACCAGTAACTTTTGGAAATTCATGTTATTGCCATGGTTTAAAACTGTGACTATAAGTCCTAAAACTGTGGCTATATGAAGTATCCATAGTTTGAGGAACTATGTCTATGTTTGTAATTAATATAGAGCTAGACCTATATCCATGGTTTGGAACCATGGCTATAGGTCTATATAAATAGTATAAATTGTGGATATAGGTATGCATCCATGGTTCAAACTATGCTAATATTACTATAACCACAGTTTATAACTGTTTCTATACCACATGACAGAGGCAACCTATTCTCATGGTTTCTAAACTTTGCATTAGACCTATAAACACGGTATAAAACTGTGGAAACATACCTATAGCCATGGTATGAAATTATGGCTATAGGTTCTGGAAATCCATTAAAAAATAGCCCCACCCTCTCCCCTGCATATCCCCCCGTCTCCCCTTGTAGTAGCCCCCACTCCCATGGAAAACCCCCCCAATCCCTGTAGGGTATCCCCCTTGAACACCCCTAACCCAACACACCCCCCTACACAGTGTACTACCCCCTCCACCCTCCCCCCACACCCGCATACCCCCCTCTCACCTTCAAGTCCTCACCTCCACGCCCCCACTCCCCTTGAGGTAGCCCCCCCTAGATAGCCCCCACCCTACAAATCCCCCTCCCACCCCCTCCCTCCTCCTAGAAAACACTTCCTCCCTTCCCCTACAATGTCCCTCCCTTTCCCTGGACAACCCCCACCACTCCCCCTATATCCTCCCCCCTTTCCCTGGACACCCCCCTCCACCACTCCCCATATAACCCCATACATTTCCATGGAAAACCCCCTCCTCCTGACGCCCCTCCCACCACTGGATAACACCACCCCCTCCCTCCCCTGGACAACACCCAACCCTACACAGCACATTCCACCCCTAAACAACCTCTCCCACTAGATAGCCCCCCCGACCAGCCCACCTGCAGCCCCCCCCTCCCCGCATAGAAACCCCCCAACCACTCCCCATGTACCACCCCACCCCCTTGCAGCCCCCTTCTTCCCCATGGATCGCCCTACACCACTCCACCAATAGCCCCTCCCTCCCCCATTACAACACCCCCACTCCCCCAGAAGCCCCTCCCTTTCCCTTGATTTCCCCCACCACCATTCCCCCTGCATCCCCCTCCCTGTCCCTTGACAACCCATCCCTCCCTATCCCTGAACAACCCCCTCCCATTCTCAAGACACCCCACTCCCCCTGTAGCCCCACTACAACCCCCAAGATAGCCCCTCCCCCGTGACATCCCCCCACCACTCCACCTGCATCCCCCTCCCCCCCCTGGTGACCCACCCCCCAAACACACACACACAACTCTCGCTGTTACCCCCTCCCTTTACTTGGAGAACCCCCCACTCCCCCCACAACCCCCTCCTTTTCCTTGGAACCCCCCCAACCACTACTCTCCCTGCAGCTCCCTCCCATTCCCTAGATAGCCCCACCCCCACCAGTCCCCATGTAGCCCCCATCCCCCTAAAATCCCCCTCCACTTGGACAACCCCACATGTTCCTTTGATAGACCCCACACCCCCACTCCTTGGATAAACCCCCCACTTCAGTGAAATATCTCCCACACCCTACACCAACCACCCTCTTTCCTAGATAGACCCCCACCCCCACTAGACATCCCCCCCATACAGACCCCTCCCCCTATAAACCCCCTCCACTCCCACTATATATCCCCCACACCACTACACCCCCCATGTACCCCCGGATAGTCCGCCCAACCCTCCCTACACACCAGTCAACTGAATTGAAAAACCAAAAACATGATAATATGACTATTATACAAAAACATCCAGTCAGATTCACTACACTAACAAAAAACATTCTAATATGTCATGAACTAAATCAAACATCATCATGCCAAATTTAGTAGAGTTGAACTAAAACAAATGATTTTTGAAAAAGATTAAATTAAACCAAACTGAAAATAATATAACCAAACTGTCTCAAACTAATCCAAAATGACTTCAATAATGAGTAATTGAGCATCAAAAAAATGAATCTAAGGAAACATACATAATTAAATATAAAATTAATTTAATTTAACTAAATGGACCCAAATAAAACAAAATGAGCCTATTAAAATTGAACTAAATATTAAAATTAACCAAATAAAAAATAACTAATAAAACCTAACCATAACCAATCTAAATCAAGGAGTCAGGCCTTGTGATGAACTTTTAGAAGGCCTCATGCCTTCAGGTTGAGAGGATATCGCTGTCATGTGGTGATTAATTGTCCTCACTATTGAATCTTCACTGTCCTAATGTCTACAAGCTGAGGACTCATGACTACGTTGTCCAGTCATGTGATGCTTCATTGTCGATGGATTCAGCGACGAGGAGATTGTCTGAGAGGATATCCCAAAGAAATCATATAGAGCCATCGTTGACACAAATTAATTTGGATAATCTATCCAACACACCACAATACCATGACTTATATTCATTTAAAACATTAAATAAATAAAAACAATGAATAAAACAATGGCACTAAAAGGACTACTTCTGCCAATGGGTATGGACAACATGTCATGAAGCTGAGGATCAGTTTATTAGTATAGATTCATGAAAAAAGTACATATCTTCTAAAAACATCAAAATGATAAATTGAAAATCTAGAAATATATCAAGAATCATTACTAATTTTTATGGTGGTCTCCCTTCTATATTTTTAATCTATTTAAGAAGACTCTTAGTGATCACTTTCTCTACTTCAGTTTTATACTCACCCCTTAGTGGAACATGATCAATTTATCATTCCATATTTCCCTAACTAGAATAATTTTTCTTAATAACCTTTTTAATATGCTATTCAACTAGTTTTATAGGTGCCATAATTTTAAAAAACATATAAGATTTCATTAAATGTTAAAAAAATTTAAAAAAAATAAAATATCAGGAATCACTCCCTTAAAATAATCATAACATAATATGTAAAATCTAAATAATCTTGTTACATAATAACTTTTAATTCAAAAAATTATGATAAATATTTTATCTGAAACCCATCATGTTTGTTTTTAGAGTATTTAGATCATGTTTGTTAACAATTCAAGTTGAAAAGATTTCTGAAATGGTAAATCATGATACATTTATGGATAGATACTTTCTATAATTGGTTGGACTTGGTTTTGTGATGTATGTGAAGGTTTGGAGTCTATGGAGAGGTTTTATAGAAAAACATGAGTAAAAAAAGATTTCATATCAAATGAATAATGTTTTAAAATGAAATGTTTATCAAATGATATTTTTTAAAAAGAAAAAAATTTCATGTGGAAAAATATTTTCAAAAAAGACAATATTTCTTAGAGGATAATATTTTCATGGTGGAAAATATTTTTATGAAAGGTTAAAACTTATATGGAAACCATAATAGAAATTTATTAGTGAGAAAAAGGTGTATAAATCATGTGGTATGAAAAGGAAAACATTTGTAAAATATAGTTAGAGATTTTAAGGGGATTATAAAGGAAACTATTATGAAAATAATGGAAGAAGATGATCTTTTTTATGAAAAATAGTTTTAGATAAAAGGGAAATATTTAATCTTATATGAATCTTATTTTTTGAGGTCCTTATATATAAATATTTCCCCAATAAATTCACTAAGAAAAAAGGATGTTTGGAGGAACATTATGGTGAATAGGTAACTTCATTTAAAAACCGTGGATTTCACAATAAAATAATTTCTCATTTGTTATTTTCCGAAAAATGTAATTAACTTCATGAAAAGAGAATAAGGGTAACAACCATTAGAAACATTTAGGTATACCATCTAATTATATTATCAAACTATACTATCAAACCACTGTCATATGGTTGTATCATTTGATGGAATCCATATTCCTCTAAGTAGCAATGACTCCTAGTTTCTAATCTTTTGAGAATTTTAGACCATGGTCACTACCAATCCACCATCACTATCCAAACCATTGGACAATAGATGCCCAAAGTTCCACTATATTATTGAAAAATTTATTTTTTCATAAAATGGTTTTCACATCCAAGCCTTACAATCCCCCAATTGAGAATAATTATCCATGTTCCCCCCCCCAAGTCCTCTATAATATTACATGGACTTCCTTCCACTATTTAATATTCTATTATATCTTGTATGGTTCTCCAATATGCCTTCAGATTATCCTAACATAATAAATGAATAAAATCACCTCAGTGCATTCTAGATTATGACCTTTGTTAACATGTCAATTGTATATTGAGACACATCTATATTCTATAAATCAAAAGGTTTTTCCTCTAAGAACTTCTGAATGATGTCATAATTTAGATGAATATGATTTATAGTAGGATGAAACATTGTATTTTTTTCTAAATTTCTCTCTCTTTGTGAATCAAGGAATACAATTTAATCATCTTTCCTACTTTTTAGAATATCCCCCCCCCGTAGCTAGATTAGCTCGTTACCAACATCCATCAATGTGGAATAATATAATTCTATTGTTGAGATTAAAACTAATGATTAATGTTTTAATACCATTATAAATATCATACCTATAAAATTAGTCACATAGCTAGTATTTATTTTATAATTTTCTCCATCCCTGTCATTTTCAATGTTTCCAAACCCTTGTAACAAGACATCAATTATGCATTAAACTATCCTTATTTGAGAACCTTTTAATAATGTCAAGATGAGTACAAACCATGGTGTCTATCAATCTTATGATTTCAGATTAAATGGAATATTTTTCATTTACTCTACCTCATCTCTCATTTTTTGTTACTTCTCCTTTCATATATTGATGTTTCTAAACACGGGTAAACTCATCAATTTTCTCCTCTTCTATGATAAAGTGATCCACCTCCCATGGTACATAATACAACTAGCTCTAAGATAAAGTAACAACACATAATTCTGTCACAATCCTTATACCAAAAATCAATTTCACTATACCAAGATCCTTTATCTCAAAGATCATAGACAATTTCTCCATCATTTAACTTATTTATTCATTTGATAATCTTATACTGAATATTTCATCAATATATAGAAGTAGGATGATGAAAATCCCTTCATAAAAGACCTTATGACAATATAAATGGTTATCACTTATTTAGATGAACTTCCACATAATCATGTGGTATTTAAACTAATGATTAAATTCCTTGGAACCTACTTTAACCCATAAAGGATTCAGTTAAGCATGAACATAAGATATTGGTTTTTATTATCCTTGATTACAACCAAATTATATATGTATATATCATCATATAAGTCTCTATGGAGGAATATTTTCTTCACATATAACTGCTCAAAATGTAAATTTGATTGGGAAATAATCCTCAATACCTTATGAATAGTCATATGTTTAACTATTGGTGAAAAGACTACTGAGGAATCCAGACCTTTTGATTTTTGAAACCCCATTAAAAATATAAATGACTTGTACCTCCAACTTTCATAAACTTATTACATTAAGTAATACACCCATTGTTTAATGAATTCTTCTCGAGTTGACTACTCTTTCATCTACATTATTTAGTACATGTGGAGGGAATCAATCTCATCCCTCATGGTAAGCTTCCACAAATTCAATCATTTTAAACTTCTACCCTGTTTGGTATCTCAAAATATCTATAGTCCATTAAAATAAAGCAGTTCATATCACTACCATACATATACACATGGAAACTCTCTTTGTGGGATCTCAACAGTTGTCCCTATTTTCATCCTCATTCTAGTATTGCAACTTACACTGTTTTATCTTATAGAGAATTTTCTAAATATTAAATATTCATTTAGACTGTTGGTACATTAGGCCATAGAAATATTATCAAAACATTGAAACATTATGGAAAATCCTCTGTAAAGTTTAGTGTTTCTGGTACTATCATGCTTCCATGACTCTCTAGAACATCTGAAATATATGGACATCCATTCATTTGAACTGCAATATTTGATTATACTTTTATATCATATAAACGAAATATAATGTTTGATCCTTTAATATGATATCTTTATTTATAATTATATTTTTACTTCTTACAACCTTCTAAATGGGTTATTCCTATAGTTGAAATCGAATCACTTCATCTCCATATCCCCCAAAGTAACATACTTAGGACACAGAATCGTGATTTTTCCAATTCCTTGGCATCAACATGGATATAGGTGAGTGCACAGAATACATTAAGATGGGTGAATTGAACCGTCCTTTAGGACTAATAGGATTTTGGTAGTTCCTACCCTAATAGGGAATAAGGACTCCAATTTGTTGTGTACGTTGTGAAATTACCACTTTATCCTAATGAACGTTTGGGAATCCCATGTAAATCCCCAAAATCCATTAATTTTCAACCATTGGCCAGTTAATCCTCTCTGATACTCTATTATGTTCCATAGTTCATAGTACAATATTTTTAAACTATATTTATTTCCACAAATAGTTCCTTTGAAATTATAAGATTATATAATACCCACCAATATTAAACCTCCTACTCTTAATCTTGCGACCAATCACATTTCCCATCACGAATCTCTATCTGAAGAAGATTCTGAATACCTAAAACTTGCTCTTGAGAAATAACTCTCACAATATAAGTGTAAAATCATCAATGAATGTTACGTTTGATGTAAAATTTAATTATTAGGTTTTTTCACATCACTTTATAGATTAAACCATGTCTTCTCATGTTTAAATATTCCCTTATTGGTAACTAATAACCTTTCATGTGATAAATAAGTGGGATGGATCTTTGGATGGACACTATAGTGTACAACCCAAGTTTCATCCCACTTCCCTATTATAATTTAAATAGAAGAAAATAAAACATAAAATTAATTAATTGATCAATCTATATAATAATTTAATTTCACAACATTATTAGTAATAAAAAAACATTAAAAAAATGTTATTGATATAAATATTTCATTCACAATATCAATGTTTTAAAAACCCACAAAAGTTTACTCAATAGAAAAAAATAACCCATCAGGCATTGAGAAACAACCGTGAAAAGGTATAACAAACTCAGTAGTGGACCGAATACCCACCACACTATACCTTATAATCAACAGAAAACTATCCACAGAAAAGATATATATTTCTAATGTGTTGAGGTATCATTACTAACATGATCTCCACACAAAAGTGGGATTTTTTTAATCTAATGAATAATCGATCAACTAAATCAAGTCAATAACATTACTGAATAATCATGAAGCATAACATACTGTCCAAAAATTGAAGGGAGGTTTACCTAGTGTCTGTGAATGGGGTTAGCGACAAATTACATGAGTGTATTGTGAGGGTACGGTTGGGTTAGGGGGGAAATAAAGGAGGTGGGGTGGCCAGGATGGGGGAGAAGGGTCTCATGGTGGTGGGGTATCCACATATAAGGACCGTCGAAGGTGGTGTGGTCATGTCAGAGTGGCATTGAGTGAAGGAAAGCAACATCAGAGGAGGGTTGTGGTGAGGTGTGAGGGGGGTGGTATTGGAGCTATGTCGACTGGGATATGTGGAGATAATGTCTGTGGGGAGGTGGGATGGTAGAAATAGAGTAGCATCTGTAGGGAGGTGTTAGAGCTGAGTTGGCGGGGAGGATAGCTAGTAGTGCTGGAGCAGCATCTGTAGATAGGTTTCAAAGCGGCGTTACAGACGAGTCAGTGGGGAGGTGTGCTAGCTACATCAGAGCTGAAGGGGGAGGAGGAAGAGTGGGTGAAGGAAGTGGGGAGGAGGAATGATGAGGGAGGAGGAGTATTCGCCGAGGGTCTAGGTCGAGGGTGGGAGGGGAAAGTCAAGCATGAGGGTGGGGAGGCCTCTATGAAACAAAGTTGGATGGGAAGTATTATAGAGATGTCAGATATGAATTCACAGAGAGAAGTTCTTGGTCGAGGGCTTGAGGAGTCACATATTGGGGGATGAGAGGATTAGAGAGTCATAAACAATGCGGAGGGGGAGCCCGATGGGTGGTCAAAAGAAACATAGCCACATTTTTTTAATTATAGCTATAAATCATGATATATGCACAATTTTAATAAAACTATGGCTATAAACTAGGCTTTATCCACAGAACTATAAAACTATGGCTATAGGTCTTTCGATATAGCTATGTTTCCTAGTGGTGACTAGCGCTCTTCATTTGTCTCAACAATCCCCTCAATAGTTCGTTGTTGATCCACGCTCTCCGGTTTCCAATGCATATAGAGTACTCACTTCCTCCCCTCTAAAATCCCAGGGATATATAGATAGCCCTACATATTAAACGTAATGATGTATATATAGAGGATATATTAGGTTTTAAATCATTTTAAAAAATAAAAAAATAATTGTATTTAATTTACTAATGGTATCTTCCAACATAGTCCTTCCACGGAACATCCAAC
The DNA here is from genome assembly GCA_963277665.1 of Viscum album. Classification (NCBI taxonomy): domain Eukaryota; kingdom Viridiplantae; phylum Streptophyta; class Magnoliopsida; order Santalales; family Viscaceae; genus Viscum; species Viscum album. The sequence continues at coordinate 368,903,135 of OY728132.1, read as the reverse complement.
ACTAACCAACCTTAGGTTGTGTCTAAGGTAAAACCCATCTCCTATAAATAACCATGACATCAAATTTTTCATCTGAGGTCTTGATCAATCAGAACAAAATTTATTACAAAAATATGCATGTGAGTTCTTTAATATAAATTAATATTTTTAATATATTAATTATGGGTTCTTGTGAGACATAAAACATGGTGAAACTCGAAGGAAGAATCAACGTATATATGTAGAAAAATTTAAAGGGTCAAAATATGGAATCCAAATTAGTCACATAAGATAGAGTGAATATATTTGATCTATGGGGTTTTATTATTACTAAAATATATTCTATATGAAACCAGATTAAAATAAAGGGAAAAATATTACATTGAACATAAAATTTGTTCTTAAGATTTTTATATGAGTGTTTTATTCTAGTTAATGATGTTTTTACTTATTTAATCGGCTATCAACAAATATATTTACTAAATATTAATTTAAAATATATTTTTATTCAGTTCAATTAGAATAATATGCATATGAAAAAAATTCAATGAAAATGTAATAAAATTTTCATCCAACATGATGTTTAATATTAGATAAAATGATTTGTTTTTTATGTGGTAGTGGTTTTATCATCTTAAATTAAAATATTTTTCATTCAAAAAAAATTTAAATTTTTTTCAAATTAGTAGTTTTTAAGCATCGATTTTATTATTCAATAGTTAAAAATATTTTTAATTTTTGATAATTTTTTACATTTTATGGGGTTACTTTTTCCAATCTCTCGATGAATTAAATATTGAAATATAATTTTCATTTATATATTGAAAAATATTTCTTCTGATTAAAATTTTGAAGTATATTTTAAAATTTTCATTAAATTATAATTTTTTGATTGAATTTTAAAGTCATAATCATTTTATTTAAAAGATACTGTAAATTAACTTTAAATATTTATGAATTTTTTATTCCATAATCTAAAATTGGAAGTTGAGTTATTTATTCATTAATTTTAAATTTTAAAATAACTAATCTGCCAATTATTAATTTTACTCAGTGTTAATTATGTGGGTTTATTCACTTGCAGAAAAAGGCATTTTTTGATGTTTAATTAAATAAAAAGTGATGTTTATTTATATCTTTTCAATATATTCAATATCAACAATTTTTAAAATTAAAACCATATTTCTGAAAGAAAAATTATTTTGAGAAGATAAATTATAATTTACTACTTCTGAGAGTCCATGGTGGAAAATAAATTTGAAAATAAACTCTTTGATGGAACTCTAGTTTTTTACATATAATATTAGTTTTCATCCACTAATTTTGTTAAATAAATCCATTGATAAAAAAAATATGTTCTATGTAGGGGAATTTGATATAAAATATTTTTAATAAACATTTTCAATATAATTTCATTTGATGATTAGGGGTTTTCATTATTAAGTGGTGGAAATTGATATTTTTTTTATCATTTTAATTTTAGAATAATAATTTCCATTCGTTTTATTTCGGTATTAAAAATTCTTTTTGGTGAAATTTTGTTTTTATGTAATTATTTTAATGTCCTAAAATTTTTAAGCACAAAATTTATAATTTTGTTGAAAAAAATAATGGAAATATATATTTATTGAAGGGGGTTTTTAATTAATAAATGTTTGAAATAAATTCCCTCAATGTTTAATGCTTCCATTTTTAATAATTTTTTAGAACATTTTTAACATTTTTGTATAATATAAAAATTCATTAATATATCTGACACACTTTTACTCTCTTTTTTGAATTCATTTATTTATCATAATCAACTAATTTTTTTTTATTTTTTTTTGGTAGATAAGTTTGTAATTCTTATGTGAAAAAATACAATTTCCTAAGGTATTTATCAATGGTCTGGCATCATATAAATTGCATCATTTATAAAAACTCTCACTGGGAAACATCATAATGCTTACTAAGACTCTATTGAAAAATTCAATCCTTATCCTAAGAATTTCGCAATGATCATAATGCTCATAAGACTTTTAAAATATTAGACTAAGGATGATTTCATTATGAAATAAAACTCAATATAAAGAATAATCTTGAGCTTGGTCCATCAAAGATAGAAAAAAATATTATGAGGCCATGATGAAGAGATTTAATGTAGGAGATCAATGATATTGTTGAGAGTATTCTCAAGCTCATTCATGCATGGAGTAGATGACCTAAAATAAAAAATATCAAAAAATATGAGTCCAAACACTGATCCATTTTTCATAGAAAAATCATTGATCAAGGTATGTTGAAGAGAATTATTAGAACCGAAATCCATGAATGTTTTCTTATCTTTTTAAAAAAAATGAAAAAGATGTCGAGATGTTGAAAAAATGAAAACTTTATATGGATTAAATAGTTATTTAACTGGTTGGTTTTTTATTGGTCTAATACATAAAGATGATGGGGACTCATTTTTCTATAATATTCATATTATGGGCACATTTAGGGTTTTATGCCACCCATTTGATGAAGTTAGATAATGACTGTAATCCTTAACCGGTCGAATCCATTAACTTCTTATGTCAAACATGACGTGTGTATACATTACAAGCCATTTGAATTTCAAATTCAGAATCATGCTAAAAGTTAATCACATACATGATTTTAAATGCTTACATCACATGCCACGTTTAAGATCCCATCAATTCAGTGATTTACCCCAAAAATTCCATGAGATTCATAATTTCCATAGGAGATTTTGGATCTCAAATACAAAGCATGCGGCTGACATACATGATATGAATATGTTGGGAAAAAGTGACTTAAATTCAGTGCACAAAATGATATATTTAGACGTCATGTACTTTTCAAGACTTTATATTTTCCAGTACCTTAGTAATGCTTGAGAGTTCTGGGACTAATTAATTCTCTTTTTTTTTTCTTTCATTAGTTTCATTTTTCTCATAAAAATTCAGGTTTATTGCATTACTTTCATTGTTTTATGGAATCTTTTTGATTTTTCATCTGTTCTAGATCTTTTCTTCATCCATTACAATTTTGATTTCATTTCGATTCTTGATTTCAATACTATTTACAATTATTAATTAACACATACCTTTCCTTAATTATTTCTTCATTTTGTGTTGTTCTTTGGTTGGATATTCATTTCTTTTTATTTTATAATCTTAATTCATTATTTTATTAATTGTTGATTTCCCATTTTTGAATCACTTTAGTGTTATACATAGTCAATTTAATATTCCTTTTATTTTTATGAATACCATCATGTGTGGCTAATCCGATATGGGTTAGGGGTTGAGAGTATGTGTGTTTATAAGCCTAATGAATCCTTCAGTTAAACCTTCGTAACCCTATGACTAGTAATTAGGTTAGAAAAACTTCTCATAAAATTATCTTGTACAAACTTTACCATGGGATTTGAAATTAAATGAAACTGGCCTAATTGGTGTTGTATAGGCTTTGAAAATTATCCTGTGATGATTTCTTCATAGTAGATATGATTAATTCACTTATATTTTTAGCTATACACAAACTAGGGGATAGTTGCAGCATAGGTAGATCCAATTGGTTTGACCAAAACCAATTAGTGAACCATTCACCACATCAAAGCCAAAGGTGTTGGAAATTTCCAAGCTAGAATTAGGATTATATTCTTCCAAGAGAGAGGAAATTGACCTCAGTTCCCACTTAATTAAACATGTTAAATTCAAACAACCAAATATTAAAAAACTGATATTTAAGAGTTAATATGAGGAAATATTTCAAAGGATTTTTTTATTGGTAGTTTTCTTACTAGTGATCAATATAGGTTTAACCCTGCACTATATATTTATAACAGCTTAGTAGTGAGTATAGTTTGGGACTATAAATATTCAATCTTATCAATGAAGGTGTGTATTAAATTATGGATGTGGGTACATAATTTTTTTCACTCTTTCTAGATACCACTATTTCTTAGGAACTAATAGCCTTTGGATCGAACCATCAATTATATAACTGCTTCCCATTTATTCCTTTTTCATTCCCATTATTCTTTTAACATTTTTTTTCCATTATGAGGTATTGAATCCTCTATCCTTTTATATTGGTTAGTACATGTATCTAGGGCCTTTTATATGTCTAGAGATCCTTGATGGTCAATAACTACTTCCATTCAATCCTGAGAAAGAATAATCTTTAATGTCACACCTGCACTTAGGAATAGCTAATTACAAAAATCCTACAAATCCCAACTTGTAGAATATGATATATGCACCACCTACTAATCTATGAGAGAAACCTTTTCTGTAAGAGTGCACCATAATGTAAAGCATCTTTCTATCCATAATTGGTGTTGTGGCTATAATTTTAAACCCCCCCATTTAGGAGTATACTTTTTAAGCCAAACCTAGATCAATATACATGATCCAAAAGAGGGGTAAATTCAGTGGGATTCAATATGAGGACCCCCATGAACAAATTTACATCATTTTGGTGATTAATGATACATTTTAAATACAAGGTGTTCCATTAGATTCATTTAGACTCGTTTTATTCAAATTATCATGACCTGACCATACCAAGGATTGGCTCAAAATCTACGCTCTCGATTTTATCATGACATGGGATGATTTGGAAAAAAATTAATGTACAAGTAAATACATATGATAAGGACTTGAAATATCTGGAATGAAAATCAAAAGTTCACCCAGGTGGACAGAGAATTATCTTAATATGTATATGATATATTCATGTAGCTCTCAAGAAAATTTACACATCACAGACTATATGAGTGGCTTCCAATGAAAACATTCAATCAAGGACTTCAACATGTTGTACGAACTATAGTATATGATTATATTGATGGTGGAATCATTCATAACACCCCCAGAGTGGGTTGATCCATTATTGATAAAATTTTCCACAATTCCAACCTATGTAAAAGTAATAGAGGACTGCCTCGTCTTGGAATAAACCATGTAGAGGATAGTACCAGCCTCACAGGACAAGTGGAGGCACTCACAAACAATCTAGAGTATTTTCAGTTACCTGTTACACCTTCACCCATCCTACTATTTTGATGAAGATACACTATTTTGAGATATGTGAAGGTCCTCTCCCATATCAAGACTGTAGGGAAGTAATTGGAGAACCCTAATTCTAATATTTTAATTATGTCAATTAAAATAAAAAATTATTAGTACTAGTAGTCTAAAATATATCAATAGAAAATCTATTACCAGAGAATAAAATTGTAGCAGTTGTAAGAAAACCAAGGTTATTTTCCAAATAGGAGTGAATATGTAGAAACATGGAATTTGGGACCACCTGGGTTCCCACCAAAAAGACCATCTCCCAGAAAAAAAATAAAAATTCCAGCAACCTTTTCTTAGTCCTCATTTATTTCCACCAGCTCAATAAGAACAGTATAAAGATGCTCTGATAATACCAATGTAATTGGCCAAAACCCTCCAATAAATTCTTGAAAACCATTTCAATAATTTCTTGTAGAAAGATGACCAAATGTTGATAATTTTAGTGGTGGAAATAAATAATCACAAGGAGTCCCTACAAAACCTAGAGTATCAAATGGGGAAGATCTCTAAGACATTGTCTGATCAACTATCGGGTACTTTACCCAGTAATAACACAACTACTCTAAGGGGTGAGGTGAATTATATTGTTATTAGAAGTTGAAAATGCTATACTTTCATAAAATATTTGGAGTTGGGAAAAAGTTGTTAGAAGAATATGAAAAATTGATAAATAGAGAACTCATGATATAATATCAACTAAAAAAGCTCAAGTATAGGGAATTCATGAAAATGAAAATTTTATGTGTCCATTTAACCTTTTAATCCCGTAATCCTTTCTCATAGAGTAGGATATAAGACAAAAATAAGGGACAATATAAATAATTTCTTGAGATATTTAAACAAATGCACATTAACATTCCATTTGTAGATTAAAATTATCAAATACCCTGTTATGAAATATTATTTAAAAACATTCTCTCAATTAATATACAGATTAAGGAATTTGGATTCATTTCCGTAAATGAATAACTCTTTATAGTTTTTAATAGATTATACCTCAAAAAATTTGAGGAACCATAAGTTTCTAAATTCATCACACTATTGGGGATTTTTTTTTGAAATAGACTTCTGAGATATAGGAACAAGTATCAATCTAAAGCCCATGAGTGTTTAAACAAATATAGGGATTGGTGAAATAAATCCAATAAGGGTGGTACTTCAAAATGATAACCTTTTAGTCAATTATTATTAAGTATTAGTCGAGGAAGTCATAGTTAAAGTTGCAAAATTAATTTTCCCTACAGATTTACTCATCCTAGACATGGATCAAGATAGAGATTTCCCATTATTTGAGTAATAAAACTTTTCACTATTGGGAATCCACTAGTTGATGTTAATCAATCACAACTAATATTCAAAGTTTTTGAAGAACATGCATTATTTTATTTGTTGAGGGATACTAATTAATGTGATGAGTCATTGAATACCCAATCCATCTCTATTACTGATAAGAAACATGGTCATATGACCAGTAAGTATATAAATAAGAAACTTAATCACATTGAAAACGTTTATATTTATCACAAGAACACGAATTATGCTACAACTTTGACATGGATGGGCATCCCACCATTCTTCCCTTCTATTTTTAAGAATCATTCTGCAAAGTGTGTCTCCTCACAGTTGAAGTCTTCTGTATCAAAACCTATCCAGCTCTATAAAATAAATAAAGTTATGATTAGGAGGAAACCAAAGTTAGGCCAAATTTTTAGTGAATCCCATTAAAACATATTTCGGTTTTTGGGATTCTTTCAAAAGTTCATGAAATTTTATTTTTTAAATTTTTTTACCAATAATAAAAATAATAATAATACACATCATGAAATAGAAATACATTATGTGAAAGTGTCAGGAGATAGGAAATAAAAATCCCATGAATTATGCATTATGTATTTAATACATGAAGGTAGTTCTAAACAACTCATTAAAGGAACTATTAATATAGTTTTCACAGGCTTTGACCAGAAACCCCATCACCCCTTTATCTCCCACATGAACCCCCTCACCCCAAACCCTTAACCTATCCCTTAATCCTTAAACCACCAAACCACCTCTTTCCAGCATCTCCTTTACTACATGTTCATCCTCCCTCATTATCCACCTCTTCATTGATTATTTTATACAATATAACTCACCAAATGCGTGTCATTGGGTGGAGATCCTCCACCGTCTAAGTGTTCGGATGGTTCACCACCTTCACCATCCATATATATATCACTCCCTCACCTTTTGCGTCTGCTTTTTCCACCACATTAGCCTACACCAAGTTACAGTTCTATTCCATATCATCCCTGGGTGTAACCATGCACCGTCACTTGTATCCATGGATTCATTTTTCTAATAGACAACATCATATTTTGTTGTACCATATATAGGAAAAGATGATGAGGTCTAATAAGACATTGGACCTGGTTGTGCTCAAGAGAATTCATGTGAACGAGGAGTTCTGAAATATTTTGGATCAGATGCTCCCATCTACCATCAAGTAGGTGCATTAAAAGATGCTCAAATAATATATTCTTCATGTTCTTGGACACCATGGATCTTTATGTGGACCATATAACCTTTCGACTATGTGTCAGGCCATTAAAGCTGAACTTTGGGGACTTCGATGTCAATCATGGCATTCTTCACTGAGGAGTTTTTTTCCTCCCCAACCCACTCTTCCTTGAGTCTATGCACCACCATGGAAGATGTGGAAAGTCATTAGGCATTGATCTCCTAGGATCCACGAAGATTCCAATACTCTTATATGTTGAAGAGCACCCAATAATTGGTACTACATTAAGGATTCTTCACTGGGAGATCGTACATAATTGGTTGGCCAGAGAGGACACTCAAGGGAGCATTATCCAGATTGAGTTATTTATAATCACTTATACCATAAAAGGAACATCCATTATATGGAAATTAAGTTCTCCCAGTACTAAGAGACCAAGGTACGACATGCCATATACACTATCATGGGGGAAAGCTTCATTACTCACCTCTCACATCACCTCATTGTCTACGATTCTACCCAACTACTTTTTCACATTAGGAAGATGGAGTTTGTTGAACTCTTCATGATCCATAAGATGAGGCTCTTAATAAAAGTCTATGGGATATACTAATTTTCACTAGAGTTCTTGGATGATCCTAACCCATCCCCTGACATCTCTTTGGACAATCTTGTGCCTATTGATCCATCATCCCCTATATCTACTACATCCCCACATACACCTCCACTATATTTTCACCTACAATTCCAAAATTTCACCACCCCCTTTCACTATAGATTCCCCACCACCAACATTTTCACTTTCCCCAATTGTTCCATCTTACATATGGCATGCTATCTAGTTTCTTCTAGATAACCAATCCCATATTTTCCTCAACCTACACATTCCTTTTGTCTCATCATTTTATTTCACCACCCCTACCCCACCACCAACATCCACATCCACCCACCCACTAGACTCCAATGTCCATACTTATCCATCCATCACCACCCCACATATTTCTCAAGTCGACCAGCACCCAGAGTTTATGGATCCTACTACCCTGCAGAAGTGTCTTCCAGACTAGGGAAAATGAGACAAGTGCCCCACCCTTATATCTTCTTCTGAGGTGACGCTAATTGATCATGCTTTTAGACACATGGCCTCAGTACAAATCAACACCTCACCTCATCAATCATTGACTAAGATAGCTTCCAGCACCATGAAACCCACCACAGTGGTCAATCCTCCAACTCCTTCAGCCATAGATGACATTGATAGGGAGGGTTAGATGCATACACAAAATGTTCAAGAGGGGAAGTTTAATGCAGATCTCAATGATATTTATTTTACTATTTTGTTATGTATTTGTTTCGTCCATCTGTTGTACTAAGTTTTGGGTGTCCATTTTTACTAATTGTTTTCCATTTCTAATAATTTATCATTTATTATATATGAATGAAATTCCATTTTTTCATTTAAAACTATCTATATTTTTTTTTCACTAATGCATTATTGTAGCCATGTTTATCTCTTATACCCCCTATATGGTTATTGATGTGCATGTCCCTCCTCAATCTACCCTCATACATTTGATGTATCAACATCCATTTGATGTCGAGTGCCAACTTGTGCAGCTCCCATGTGAGATATCTTCTCATCATGGTTACCCTACATGAAATTCCCATATTATCTTCCTACCACTCATGGGTCATGGTTGGTACCATCCTTCAATGGATAATCCCACCCGGAATCCCTATGAGCTTGATGAAAAAGCTACCAGTTCCTATAGAAGGTCGTATACCATTGATCATATGGATGAAATTAAATGATCCCTTTTCCTATGTATTTTGTTGATGACATTATTGTTAGAATTATATTTTAGGCAACCCATATTTCTTTTATTTTCTTTATTTTTAGTTCTATGATTAGGTCTTATGTTTTTCTTTTTTCTTGTATCTTATATCCATCATTCAGCCTGAACTTCATTGTAGTCACCTTCTTACATTTATCTAAGCTTATTTTTTATGCTTTCAATTATAACATTCTTCCATTTTTCTACTTCCATCCTTTTTAACCCAGTGTACTAATGTATTATCAAGTAAAGGTGTTTTGTTTATAATAATGGTTTTAGGTTTCCCAAAATAAATTACACATCCATTTACCATCCCCATGGAATAAAATACAATACATCAGCTCTTGATTCCATAATTTTTAACATCTAAATTTCATTTTCATTTTTTATATGCTTCTATTGATAACTGTCCCTTTATACTTCCTAAAGAAATGTGATCACTGTGTCAATTTAAGTGTGGGAGATTCTTTATTGTGATTTATTTTCAATTAACATGAAATATTGACTATTTTCACTAATCTGGGAGACATTTTTCAATTGAATCCCGATTTAAACATGAAATATCATTAAAACCACTTGAATAAAAGGTAACTTTTTTGGAATTTTTTGGAACAAATTTTTATTATTATTTTGAATTATAACATGATTATTGAGTTGTATAATTTAATGATTATTCTATATTCTTTGAATTTTTTTGAATGACTCATTACTAGATACTATGCCTTGAGTGATTTTAGTTAATTTATAAAACCATTCCTGAGAGGATTCTAGACCCATGATTTCATATTAATTTTTGAGGATAATTCTTGATATACACATGGGGCATAGAAACCTATCAAGAATTTCATTGTGATATTATTATGTCTATGATTGAAAAAATAATTTCTTAAAATTATGGAGAAAATCTTTATGAGCCACTTTTTTCTAATCCCCACCTATACATGTTTTCTTTATTTATCCCATAGAATCCATGAATAACTTTGTTAGGATGGAATTATTTCATAATAATTATCCATTCCTACCCTGATCATGGTACGATGCAAGATTATCCTTTGAACAGTTTTGGGGAATCTTCAACACTAATTGACATGAGATTTTAGAATTTACGATATTTATGGTGGAACATTCACTAGATTTATATGATGGGTTCCATGATTACTTTTGGGGGTTTTCAATTCATACTGTGTTTATTTGAAAAAATAAATATAAAAAAGAAAAATAAATTGGGTTGCGTATTAGGAAAGTAAAAAATCATCCTTACCAAACTGATGAATCCTATGTATGGTTAGGGGATGGATATGAGATCTATCCTAAACATGATTTTAAAAAAATAATTGAAAACAATTTAATGAAGAAGGGTACATTCTTAATATTTATTTGATATAATCATGGACCCAACATTAGGTGCTGGATCAGGCACATATTTTGTTCAGGAGGTGATACTTTATTACACTATTCATTATTTTGATGGATTATGATTTAGATTTTATCCTCATTTTGAACATGTTTTTTATTTTCTATTCACTATCCCTTAGGCATAGAGACATTTGAACTATATTTATTAAGCCCTCATGATTTAATTTTGTATTTTTCATTACTAAGTTGAGATGATAGAACCAATGAAATCTCATGGTTATGAATGTGTATTTAGGATATGAGCATAACTCCAGTTACATTTTACCTTGTGTGATGAAAGAAATTTTATTATGAGGTAAATTGAAAAATGGGTATAATATTTAACCAATAGTGAAGATACTAAAATGAAAGGAATAAAGAATGTAGATAAAGAATTGAAATATGAGGTAAGACGGATTTTCTCTACAATATTTATTTTAAAGGATTGGACTTTTTTAACACTTAGTTTTATTTTTCCAAATCTAATGTATGTTTCGTGTTTTCAAAAAAATTTCTTCTATAATCACTGTTTGATGCCTTTTCTTTAGAATAAAAAATTGTTCAAGTGGTATGGAATTTAATATGCTAATGTAATATTTACATATAGAACAAATTTTTATAAGTTTCATTCATGTTTTATTCAATAATGAATTGGGTATTTGTTTATTTTCATAAAAATTAGATATTATTGTCTCTAAGAATGAAATGTTGAATAGTTTCAAAAATAGGCTTTTACATGCCATGTATGACATACACGATGTGTATTACTCATTCAAATCATTAATGAAAATCCACAGACCAACTCTTGAAGACACTACAAGACATGAATCTCATAAACAAAATTTATATATGTTATACGTCATGTGAATTTAAAAATAAGAATCCAGTTTAAATTGAATCACATACACGATGTGCGAGGAATAAAGATCCAATATAGTAAAAGATTTAGCCTCAAAATCCTTGGAGATTGAATATTTTCAAGAGGAGATTTTGGATCTCAAATACAAGATGTGTAGCCTACATACACGATGTTCATATGTGTAGAAAAATTCACAAAAAAGCATTTCACGATGTCAAGGATTTACACATCTTGTAAATTTTGAGATTTTATTTTTTTGTCCCCTCATCCATGATCCAGTGTTTGGGACTAATGATTTCACTCATTTTTTCCATTTTTCATTTTTTTCGGGCCTAAATTATATTTTTATTCATTTCTTTCAATATTTTATCGAATTATTTTGAGTTGTTAACTATTATACATCTATTTTTTAATCTTTTCTAATTTTTTATTCATTTAAATGCTCCATTTCAATATTGTTCACTTTCCTTTAGCAACTCTGGTTCCTAAATCATTGTTTCTTCAGTCTAAGTAAGTACTTTATTATATACACCTTGATTTAATTTGTTTGATAATGGTTCTTTGTTGTTTTAATTTTGGATTACACATTTTTGAATCGTTTTACAATTATGATTAGAATGTTTCATATTACTTTTCGTTTGATGAATACCTTCATGTGTGGCTAATACACTTAGGGTTAGGTGTGGAGATTAGGGGATTGTATGAGCCTAATGAAACCATGAGCTGAACCTTGATAACCCTATGACAAGTAATTAGGTTAAAAATTGTTCATAACATTATCTTTCATGTCCTTGACCATGGGAGGTATAATTGAATAAACCTAACCAAATTTTATTTGAGAAGACTATAACAATTATCTTATAACACCTTCTTCAAAAAATGTAAGCATAATGTACCTAGGGTTTTATCTATACCAGGACCATGTAATAGCACCAACATGGGTAGATCTGTTTTCCTAGACCAAAACCAATTGGTGAACCTTACACTGCTTTTCACCCTAAGATATAGCACTATTCCAAGCTAGACATAATATTATTTTATATAAAGATCCCTAAGATTGACCATAATCCCTTATTAGTTATCTAAATTAGATCCAAAAAACCTAGTATTAAATAAACAATCCCAATGAGTGAGCATGAGGAATCCTTTCAATGGGTTTTTTTGTCAAATGGTTGTTTACATACCAGGTATCCATGTCAATTTGACCTTATATTATCGCTTTACTATTCCCCAGTAGTGAGTGTAGTTTGGGACTATAAATTTCTAATCTGATTCACACTCGCATGTATTAAATGGCACTTTTAGGAAATTCAAAATCGAAATCCAATTTTTTATTTCTTTAAACACCATAAAAAACATAGAATTATATGTCCAAATCAGTTTTATTAAATTTATCAGACCTCCTTTTTATTAAAAAAAGTGTTCGGGTCTACACTAAAAGATTTAAAAAAAATATAAATTTTAATTTTAAAAGAATAAAATAGATTATTATTCATTAAAGGAATGATATATAGATAAATGGAGTTTTCCAATGAGTTTAGAACGATTTGTTTCCTTGAGGATAAGATTATGGTAATTTTAGGAAATTATTTTGATGTTTCATAGTGATGAGAGTTTTGATGAAAAATAATCACTACAATATATTCAAGATTTTAAAACGTGAAAAATTGTTTTATCAACAATTATAAATAATTGATAATGTAATTGTTAATATATGTTGTTAAGTTTTAGATGTGATAAAAGAGAATTGATAAAATACATATTTTATTAGTATGATTTTTACCAATAAAAATAATATTTTATTAGTGTTAACACAAGAATTTATAAAAGTCTTTATCAACTGAACGAGTGTGTTGTTACATGATCAACACACTACTAGAGTCACTGAGTAACACAACAAAAAAATTAATTAGAAATTAATTTATTTATATAGTTAACCACATATTTATATCTATCTATTTGAATACTAAGAAAATTATATCAAAACACTCCAATGAATTATAATTACACCGATAAGTAAAATTAATTACAAATGTATATAAATTTTGACTACTAGAAATATTAAATTTAGTATTGCAAGTGAAGGAAAAACAACTAGTGAAGGTCACTAATCGAGTTAGTAGCGGCCTCTAATTATTTTCACTACATAATTAAAAAGCATTACTATTATTACCCCCACATACCCCTTTCTTACTTCAACATGAAACTCACTCCCATGCTATACTTTCTACTACTCACGATGCCTCCCACAATTCCATGTTGGAACTCTCCCATATAACACATCCCGTTTGTTCTTGACATTCTTAAAGCATTCCCATTACCACCAATCACTCTGATCTATCATCACATCACCATACCATCACTCATTTTTTCTGCCCCACATCTACCCAGTCCAAGTTATTCACCGAGCTAACACAAGACCTTGTGATACCCCTTACAGGTCAGCCATATTGATGCCCCTGTCACCATTGATGACATGTATAGTCCTCTCATACTCCCTTAGAAATTAAATCCCAATGATCCACTACTCTTACACTATCATATCCCCCAACCCAAAACCACACTCTTCTTCTCTGATACTCGATTGCCACCTCATGCATTCACTAGCCTAACTTTGGTGAATTATCTCCACTATATATCTAATTTTCCCCTCTTTTCTGTGACTACACTTTAGAGTTCTTCTCACATAATAGGTACTCAAGATTTTTAATTTTTGTTCAAATTTTGTTATCTTGTTAGAAATGTTTTATTCAAACTATACACACCTATTACACATAGTTGAAGTTATATTCTAAAATTCTAATTAAGTTTTTATTCAACCATACTTTGGAATAAATTTTAATTTATTATTTCAATGTCATTGATTTTTTTGTTCTTAAATTTATGTTGGAATTTTTTTTATTCATCTGATTTTTTCACTAAATATAAATTGTTGTTATAAATATTGATTATTTTTAAGATGATTATTCATTACTAAAATAGTGATATCTTTATATTTATTTTTTTATAAATAGACTTCATTAAATGATATGATATAATCACTTTAGATAGGAATAATTTTTGTAGTGAGATTTTTTATATTTTTAGTGAGCCCTTACTTTTAGAAATAATTTTTTATAGTAATATTGTGGATTTAATTTCATTTGATGATTTAAATATTTTTTAATATTTAAGTTCTACCATTAAATTGAACATTTTTTTATTCATTTATAATAGATAATTTCTATTGTTTTTTAAAATAATGATTATTTTTAGGATGATTATTCATTTCCAATATTGATTTATTTAATAAAAAAAACTTCTAAAATTGATATGATGTATTGTTTTTTGTTTGTAATTACATATTTTGTGAAATATATTAAATTTTAGGTGATATTTCGTTAATTTATATAATATTTAAAAACAAAATATTTAATTTATTTCCCCCAAAAAACTCATGTTATATGAAAAAAATATCATACTTTTAAATAACATATTTATTTATATTTTATTCCATGAAATTTCTTGAAATAAATTTTCAAATTATTTTCAAAAACTACTTTACCTCCCAATTCTAAAAAAATCACAACATATTCTAATTTTATTATTCTCCATTTTTATAAATTCTTCAATATTATCTATTCATTGAATTGATATGTGTGAGATTCATCTACCAAATATGGGTTTTAGGGAATACATAGTGGTAATTCAATAATTCATTGATTTCATGAAAGGGATTGAGGATGACTACATTTGTTATCCTTGTGGAAAATGTTCAAATAGTTTATACTTAAAATGAGAAAATATGAAAGACTATTTTATTATTAATGGTATTTTAAATAATTTTTCATTAGGCAATCAACAATGATAATTATATGATTTTTGTAATTTAGAGAGACCTTTGACTAATGTAGACATATGTACTATAGTGGAAAACTATATAATTGAAATGTTACATGTACCAGAACAACAGTTATCAAAATAAGATATTGAATTGGGGATTGATGGAGTACCATAATGTAACCCTCGTTTAAGAGTTAATGGAGAAGAATTTTTTTTGAAAATCTTGATAATGATCAGACCAAACATTACAAGGGATGTATAAATTTTAGTATGTTGTCATATATAATAGACTTTCTACACTAGAATATTCCCCATAAATGTACCAACATGTATTTTTATATATGACCACAACCTTTTTATAAGGTATTACACATTTGTGTGAAGAATATTGATAATTACAACCATGATCACAAGTTAACTAAAAAACTTGTTTTTATATATGATACGTTGGATACATGTCTGAATAATTACATTTTTTTAAATAGGGAATTCTAGATATGGTAGTTTCATTATTTACTATTCTCTAAGTTAGAAAGATTATGGGTGGAGATATTTCATCAATATCAATCATGTATGGGTCCAAAACCTGGAAGGAACATCATTGTGAAATAATTGTGATATTTTCCACTAAAGAAAACATTAAATAAACATTAGATGTGTTTTAAAATTTTAAATATGGTGAAATGACATGAAGATACGGATAAGGGAATTGATAAAATAACCGACCCAAAAAAACTCCCCATTATAGAAGGAGTTTCATAAGATGAATATTGAGTTTTTTCAACATAATCACCTTGATCAACTCAGTTTGGAATTATATATTTTTTTTAATTTTTTCAAATAAATGACTGTAGAAAATCATAGAACATGTCAAGTGGTATTTTTCTTATACAAACATCCTTTATGATTATTCTTGTAGAAACCTATTCTAATAATGTCTACTATTATCAAATGGCTTAAGAGGACCTAAAGATAATATTTTTGTTTATGTAAAACTATTTATTGACGAGAAGAAATAACTATAAGCATATGATGTGATGGTTTTTTATGTAAAACTATTTAAATGTTTAATCATTGGGATTATTTGATTTGGAAAATTAAGGACATTATGAATTATGAAAATATCTTAGGGTAGCTTAAAAATGGAGAATTTTCATTCTCTATTTGTAATAAAAGTAATAAATTTACAGGGATAAAATATTACAAGGAATCATTGCACAATGGTCATATATATTTTATTCCTTCACAACATATGTTCTAAAAAAGATCAAGTGTCATTTTATTGGACAATAGAACATGTTGATAAACCAAAAAATAAATAGTTGTTTCATTTTTAACACAACTGATGGAGTTAAAAATATACATACATTATTACTTTCAATATTTTTGACCCCTATGATGCCTTATATTCTTATTAAAGACATAACATGTTGTCATAATTAAGTAGTGAATAGTAATTTATTTGAGTTACAATACTAAAAATAAATTTTTTTAGGCACTTCCCCATTTTAATTCATATTGAGAAAAATGTTTCTGAAAATTTTAATAGGATTATTCTAGCTGTTAAGGTAAAATCTGATGATAACTTCAATTCATGACTTAATTTATAAGAAATCATTTGAGAAAATAATTAAAATTACTATTGGTTGAAAGAAACAAGTGATTTGTGAATGTTTCAAAAAATTTAATGATAAAGGATATGAAACATGTATTTCTTGATATTATGAAATAATTTATGGAAACCAATTGTTACTATTTTAATATTTCAAATAAGGTAAAAAAATGAAAAAACTCTATAAAGAATAATGATCTGTGAGAATAAAATTATACTTTAATAGTTATTTCCTGTATCAGCTCACAAATTTTTTCAAGATATTTTTTTACTCCTTTGATTGAGTTAATAAAATTTTCATGAAACTGTTTTTTTAATGTTTGACCTTCATATTTATAGTATATGAAAGATTATATTTTCATAAATTATGTATTCTAATATAAAAATTGCCACATTTATTTTTTTATGTGTCAGTGCACATGAATTGTGTTTATTTGAAGAGGTAATGATTATTATACATGTCCAGTTCAGGTGGATATAACCAATTTATAGGTACATAAATACATTTAGGGGGTTTTCACAATAAAAAATAATAAGAAGTGTCATTGTCAATAATATATTTGATGGAAGAGTGAATGAACGTTTTTGTAGTGTATCTTTATAATACTAAAAATAGTTTCAATAAAATAACATGAATTAATATTATTTTTGTGTGATAAGGAAAATAATTTTATTTAAAAGATATTGAATATATTTAAGTTCAACATTATGTGTTGTTTAATAGAAAATGAATTAATTCATTGGGCCAGTTTGTTATTACTTGCTCAAGAATTAATAGTTTTATATCAAAAATATATTGATTCATATTTATATAATTGAATTTTATATTTAATAACTTTGGTATAAATTTATAGGATTCTGAGAGGGTTTCCTCAGGTGACTAGTCGTTAAATTCAACTATTTCTCTAAGAAATATTCCTAGAGTGGTTCAAAAAATAGGATTGTATTTGTATAAGACATTTATTTTTAAGAATTAAAATATATGTGATGATTTAGTAGTATTGTATGATTTAATTTGTTCGTTGAGTATGTTGGTATCATATGAAAATAAAAATAGACTAATTTATCTGATGAAGTCATTGAAATTGTTAATGGACATCTATATAAAACATAATGATATATAAGTTCTGAGGAAAATGGGTTTTGATTTCACATTTCTATCATATATTATAATTATAAAATAAAAAATTATAGTTTCAATTGTACTTATGTTGATGTTTGATACTATTATGTCCAAATGAGATACATCATTAAAGTTATATATAGTCAAGGGCAGAAATATTTACTATTGAAATTAAATACGATGGAACCGATTCATGGGAAAAATATAATAAATTTGATTTTACAGTAGTTAACTTCAATAATATCTTTTATAGTGTTGAATATATAAACAATGATCAATTCATATTTTCTTCATAATATGGGAATTTTTACTTTTCCACAAATCATTTTGATCATAATATGAAGGTTATTACAAATAAATCAATTAGAGGGTTGTTTGTAATTGATCATGAAGAATTAGATATTATTGGATTTTAATGTGAAAATCATGATGAAAATATAGTGATTCTATGAAAACATGATATTATTTGGGTGATGAAAAATTTAAAAGGGGATATAATAGATTTTAATCATTAGTGAAATATTTTTTTATCCATTAGTAATATCTCAGTTTTCTAATTAATGTTTTTATACAGTTTCTTTAACAAATACAAATTTAAAAACTAAATGATATTATTTTATATAATAAAAATAATATTTATAAAAAAATTTATCACCAATTTTATTTGTTTACCTATATTTCATATATAATAGAAAATATTTACTCAAATAGTTTTAGATAATGTGAATCTCAGATACTGAGTTATAACTTGTCACATCTGGCAAGACCGTGGGTGTCAAACCCATGACCTGAATGCGATAAAGGTGTATCTCACGCGACTAGCCTACAAGATTCGTTAATTACATCTTTAATCGTATATATATATATTTATGATCTTGTGTATCTTTAATTATATTCTCGATTCCGTTTCAAAATATAGTTTTATTTGATAGCTACATTTCTTTAATTAATATTTTATATTCGCATCATCTTGGAAATTAGGTCCTTGTAATTTAATGTTTTAAAATATGTGGTACATATTTTCATTATCATAAAATTATATCTTATAAAAATTGGAGGTACTGCGATATGAAATTTTATTTTCTACACAAGAAAAAATAAATGGTAAAATGTAAATAATATGTTATTATGTGTTTAAAATAAACATTATAGTTTTTTTTTAATTTCATTCTTATTTTTGTGTTTTTTTTATTATTTTTAAATATCCCTTTTAAAATATTAATCAAAATGTTTCATAATAAAAATTAAGCAAATATTTATTTCATTAATTGAGAATATTAAATTTTAAAAATAATCACATCCAATAAAATATGCACTATAACAATAGGAAGATAAATAGAAGTAAATAAAATAACCAATACTGGAAAGTTTATTTCAATATAATCTCTTAGGATTATCATGCCAATGAAAAAAACTATAAAAAATAATAAATAAATCAATTTTTTTGAAAATAAGGATTATTTATCCCCTATATAAAAATTGGTAAATGATATGAGGTATTGATATGATGTATGGAATATATGGGACTATTGGAATAGTATATGACAATTGTAAAATAGTCAGAGTAAAAAACTATCATCCTTTAGAAAAATACGAATTTTTTCTTAAGAAATATATTCATAATTTTTATAAAATTATATTTATAAAATTAATATCATTTTTCAAATTATCACATTAAATTTATCTTGAGGTGAATTTTTTGGGTTTTTCCTAAAAAAGTTGAGTTTTTGGGTAAAAAGTGAAAATACCATTTTTGGAATATCATAAATTTTATTTGGGTAAAATAATTACTTAAAATTTTATTAAATTTTAAATTAAATTTAATTTTTTTTATAGAGTAAAATTATTAATTTAAATAATATTTTTTATGTATAGAAAACTATGTTTGAAATTATTATATAAATTTTTAAAAAAATATTTTTCGCGTTATACATCTATAATTTTAGAATAAGTATTTATCTATTTCAAAAATTGAATCAAGTAATGTGGATTTTATATTTATAATCATATGATCCATATTAGGTAATAAGGTTATTTTTTTAGTAATAAAATATGTTACCAGCTTTAAAAGTGTGTTACCATGGTAATGGAAAAATAATGCAAAATGATAAAATTAATGGGAAATGGAATAATGATAATAAAAATAAAACCATTTTTTTGGTGTTTAATAATTTTGAAGTCCTTACCAAAAAAATTTAACATTAATTATGAATAAAATTTATTGCAATTAGTTCCACAAAAAAGTTGTTGGTCTTGATGAAAAACAATCATTATTTAAGAACATAAAACCACCCCTCCTCAAGTCTAGATACCCACATCCTCTTACCAATCTCTCACACCAATATTTCAAGTTCTCTCATTGAATATTTCCCAAGGATTGTTTTCAATTTCTAAATATTCAATATTGAATATTTTTCTTTGGATTGTACGTTCTTCTCTAAGCTGAGAAGCATAAGAGAGGTAAGGGTATCTCTAATCGTCCTCTTCCCTTTTCAAGGTTATTAAATTTTTTATATTATTTTCTTAAATTATTTTATTATATATTCCACTATTTTTATTATATTTTATTATTTTACATTAAATATATTATAAATTTTTCTTTTTTATTCCATCTCGTTATAGAATCTTCTTAAACCATTATTATGGTGAAATATGGTTTCCTCACCCCTCTTTTCCTTCTACCTTTGTGAGTTTTTTATATTCCTTTTCTCATAAATGTAATATAATATTATAAATAATTTTTATAATTTCCATACTATGTTATTAGTGAGTTATAACAATTCCTAATAATTATACTACCTCTATACACAGTTATAATACTTAAACATTCCCATATCCTCAAAATATGCCTACATTTGATAAAGAAAACTATGTGTGGTTTTCCTAGTAATGAAATAATATTATGGATTCTAAAAGTGGATGTGGATACAGTATTAATTTACCAATTTATAATAATCCTAAAATTTGTGTATTAGGTATTCACCCAATCATTAATGGGTGCATAACAAATCGTCCTCTCCCTGCCCATGGTTTGACAATGTCATCTAATTTTATTTGGATAATTATCTTTCACTTTATGATCCATTGTAATGGATCAGAAAATATGTATTGAGAGATGTAATATATTGATATCCTTATACCATGACTACACCATCAAACAATTATTTTTATCATTCCTTCAATTGGGGTACTACCCTTTACATTATGAACATCATATAGTTTAAAATGTTGATTGCAGGATATTTACCCAAATAACCACATTAATCCTTTCAACGAGATTCTTTCCCATATAATTTGTAACAAATTATCATGTTATGTATCACTATATATCTTTCTAATGGATTTACCATTATCCTCCATGTAATTTTTACTATGTGCACATAGTACTGTTGAAATCAGATCTCTACTGAGAATAACCCATCATTGTATTTTTCATTCACTATCACCAGCTATGGGTAAATTTTATTCCAATGTATTTTTATTACAGATACCTCTATATGTTATTATTTATTTTTTAATGGTGTTCACAACGATATTTATGCCTTGATTGATTGCAGAAATTACTGACTACAATATATACCATTAATTGAATACAGTGGAAATAACTTATAATTCAATAATTTGATTGAATTATATTTACCTAAGAAGTTTAAATTCTATTAATTATCAATTTATTTTTCACAGGTTCATGTTATGAATATTGTGGGATTTATTTATGTTTTTTCCTATGTATAAAACATGAATTTTTTCATATTAAGGGTGAAACCAGATGATGCTCCAATTATTTGGGTAAAGAATTAATATCTAGGGATGATATATTAATGATACCTTAGTAGAATTCCTTGGTAATGTTTAATGAAACTTTGGAGAATAAACATGGTAATATTATTTTATAACACCATAGTGATGATCATTGATTATATGATTTAAAATAAATTAGGATTATGTTTTAGCTACATTTCAATGTTATGCTTCATGTTCCTATGATCATGGTACGACTCATTTCCTTAGGTTCGTGTTATTATATTAGGTCTTATGTCATACCCATGATGTTCATTTAGGGTTTGTTTTCATAGCTTTCCCCTTACAAGGCTTTATAACTCCCCCTAATCACATGTTTCCACATTTCCCCAGGAATTCAAATAAAAGTCATAAATATAATGTAATTGAATGTTTGTAGAATCATTTTGTACGAAATATGTATTGTGATATTAGTTTATATGGATATGTACATTGTTCCCAATTTCAGAAAACTTTTTCTATTGGGAGTTTATTATAACTCATATTATTTTTTAAAAAGTATGAATTTTAAGAACCAAATCTGAATGTGTGGGTATGGGGTAACTTAATTTTTACTATATTGGAGTTTGGTTATTTTTGGGAATTACGATTCATAATATTTGGGTATAAGGATTTTGATAGAAAACAATTTTATCTACTTGACTAGACTTATTATAACTAGTTTTACCCCATAGGATTAACAATTATTAAGTATAAATTGTAGGAAAATTTGGGTTTAGTAATATTTTAACCATGATTAAAATTCCTAGGATGCAATTTTCTTATGATAGTAGAATGTCAAATCGTGATTTTCTAATGAATGTTTTTATAAATTTTATTTAAAAACTATAAATGTAAATTCTAAACGAATTTATTTATTTTAATAAAGTAATGTTTTATAAAAATATTCATCACCTAAGTTGTTCCATTATATATTTTTCAATAATAATTGATTTTTTTTAATATTGTATCAGGAAAAGGTTAACTCATAGGCCAAGTGAAATACTATCATATTCTTTAATGCCATAGGTCCCAAACACATGACAAAATAGCAATAGAGGCATATCACCAACCACAAGCCTACATGCTTCCCAAATTACAATAAATCCTTATATATTAGGATATCTTTTTTTATATTTTTAATTATTTTTAAATATATATTATTATTTGATAACTACATTCCTTTTATTAATATTTTTATTTTCATGCCTTCTTGGTAATTAAGTCATTGTAATTTAATGATTAATAATATATGGTTCATGATGTCAATATCATAAAATTATAACATATGACCATTGGAGGTATTATCATATGAAATTTTATTTGAAACATGTATAAAATAAATGGGTAAATATAAATAATAAATTTTTATAAATTTCTAATTTGTATTATAGTTCATTTAATTTATATATTAATTTGCGTATATGTTTTTTTACTTTAACATAGTCCTTTAAGAAGGTTAAGTAACATGTTTCATAATAAAAATTAAAAAATTCATTATTTTATTAATTGGGTACTATGAATTTACTGAATGATCATAGTTAATAAAAAACCAAATATCACTATATGTTGGTAAATTGAAATAAACAGAACAACTATTATAGGAAAATTAATATCATTATGGTCTCCAAGGATTATCATACCCATGAATAACACTGTAAAAAAGAAAAAAACATTACAAATATAGTAAACCTTTTTTTAAAATAATTAATATTTAACTATGAGATATATTATAGAAAATGATATATGGTATTTATAAGACCTATGGATTTAATGTGACAGTTGGAATAGTACTTGAGATTTTGGAAAAAGGCAGTGCCATAAAAAGTATATTCTTTTAATTAAAAATTATTTTTGTATGATAAATTATATTGAAAATATTTATAAATTTATTTTCTATAAAAGTAATATCATTTTTAATCCGTACATTGAATTTATCTTTAGGTGTTTTTTTTGGATTTTTCTCACAAAGTTGAATTTTGGGGAAACAAGTTAAAAAAAACCATTTTTAAGATTACAATGAATGTTATTAGGATGAAAGAATAAATTAAAATTTTGTAAAAGAATTTATTAAATAAAAAGTATATTTATTGAGTAAAATAATGAATTTAGAAATATTAATTTTACTTTAGAAACCTATCCTTGAACTTATGCTATATATTTTCTAAAAAAATTATGTATTATACATGTATCATTATGAATTTTTTTTCAATCCTAGAAATTTAATCATGAAAAAAAGATTTCATATTTAGGATAAAAAGGTCTCAATTATGTAATAAGATCAATTTCATTTTTAGGTAGAGACGTTACTAAGGTAAAAAGTGAGTTACCACTACGAAGGTAAAATATTGTAAAAATTTAAAATTAAAGGGAAATGGCAGAAAATACATAAAAATCACACCATTAAATGGGTGTTTATGTTTTTTCATGATCTTAACCAAATTTTTGAACATTAATTATCAATAAAATTCATTAAAATTAATTTTAACAAAAATTTGTTTTCTTCGATAAAAAAACATAATTATTTAAACCCTTAACACCATCCTCCTAAAGTATAAATACTCACACCCTACTCCCATTCCAGTATAATAAAATTTGATTTATAAAATAATATCACTTTTAAGTAGTATCTTAAATTACCCAATGTTCAATATTAGAGTGTTTTTTTAATTGTTTTCTCTAATATAAGAATCTCAAGAGTGTTAAGGGTTTCTCTAATCCTCATTTTTTTCTTTTTAAAGATCATTAGTTTTTTTATATTTCATTTTTATGTTATTTTTTCATGTATGAAATTATTTTAAATATGTGTTATTATATTCCATTTAATTTTTTCTAAATTACGTTTTATTTTTCCCTATCATTATAGCATTTACCTAAGTCGTTAATATGCTGAAGTAAGGGTTCCTCACCCCAACTTCCCATAAACTTTGTGATATTTTTATATCCCATTTTATATAAATGTAAAATAATAATAATCATAGTTTTTATAATTTCATTACAAATTTATAAATGGGATTTAATGATTTCCTCTCATTATAATTCAATAAATAGATGTTATAATGCAAAAATTTCCCGTAGCCATAATATCATCCTAAAATTGGTAAAGAAAAGTGTGTGTGGTTTTACTAGAAACAACATCCATATCTGGATAACAAAATTAAATATAGCTCTATAATATATGTTCCATGAGGTAATAAACATAAAATGGTACATTTTGGTATAATCTTGATCATCACCTGCTTCACAACAAAGAGTCCTTACTACACACCTGGTTTAACCCTATGATGGGATTTTCTTTAGATAATTCACACACACTTTATGATCTATAATAATGTATCATAATATATGGATTGAGATTTACATATATTTTATATCCTGGTTCAATAAATTTACCCCCCACTAGATCTTGTTATTATTCCAACAATTATTGTACTACCCTTTGCTTTTTGAACATCCTATAGTTTTTAAAAATGATCATTATATATTCACAAAGATAGATTCATTAATCATTTGAAGGGGATTCATTCCCTAAAAATTGGTATCTAATAATTCTGTTCTTTATCAATATCTAAATTTCTTTTGGATATTACTTATATATTCTAATATATGATTCCATCTACAAATAGTATGGTTGAAATTATATCTCTATCGAAAATGAGCCATAACTCTATTTTTCTTGTATTATTATCAGCTACGGAAAATGTTTCTTCTAATTCCATTTTCTTATAAATCCCTTTGTAGTTATAATGTATTTTTAAGGGTTTCCACCTAGATACCCATAAAAATATTTACTAGAAAAATTATTGACTAAACCATATACCATTAATTTTATATGGTATAAATACCATAGATTTCAATATATTAATTGGAATTTATTTACATAGATACCTACTAAATTCTATTAGACATCTGTTTATTTTACACGGGATCATGTTATGATTATTGATGGATTAATATGTTTTTATCTAAGTAGAACATATGAATTTATGCATACTAAGGGTGTTCTATAATAGAACTCTAATGCATTGGGTAAACATTTATTCTCTAGAGATAAAATATTCATGATATCTTGATTGCATGCATTGGTAATGTTTTATGATACCTTGGTGGATATATTTTCTAATAGACTTTTATCAAACCTTAGAGATGGTATTTCATGATATTTTTTCAATGCTTCATATTTATTTTGTTTCCACATTTCCATGTTATATCTCATGTTCTTATGATCACATTTTTACTCTTATCCTAATGTTTATGTTCTTCTATTATGCCTCTTGTTTTACCCATGATGTTCATTTATGATCTATTTTCATTGTTTATCCCTTATTGGTATTTATAGCCCACCATTTTCATATATTTTCCCATTTTCGTAGGACCTTCATTGAAAGTAATATGCATAATGGAATTGTATGCATGGATAATCATTGTAGAAGAAATGTGTATTGTACTATGAGATTAGATATATATATACCTAGATCCAAAAGACACTGAATTTTTTTATCTTTGGTGTTTTTTATAACTCTTATAATGTATTAAAAATGTATGTATGTTTAGAAATTGATCAGTAATTGTGGGTATGGTGTATCTCACCATCACTATTATAGTACATGAGTTTACATATAAGAATTTTTATAATAAAATTATCATGTATAATTTTCAAAAAAAATATGTATGCAAGTATGAATTCAAACAAGAATGTTTATTCATGAAGGTAGTATGTGATTAAAAGTTAGGACACAAATATTCTATAATCTATAAACCACATTTTATAGTTTTATGTTCATCTATGTCATCCATGACTATATATGAATTGAATTTTTAATTAATAGAAAAATGTTTTATTATATAATTTTTTTATTTTCAAATTTTTTTCATCTTATAGATATTTAAAAATGTAATAGGGGAGTCAAATACTTACCCAAGTCACCCTCTCCATTCAGAATAGAAATATTTTAAATATCACATTTTGTATGAGGGTTTCCATTATGAGAACTCCCTCCTTTAGCTAGATCACCTAATTATGTGTCGATTGTATGAGGTTATTTTTTAGCACTGCCATGGAACTACTCAAATACCTATATCATTTAAATTTCATAATAATTTATTATATGTGTTATGTATTTTAATTACCACTAGTCAATCACACATAGTTTTAGGTTCATCAATGAATTCTTCATCAAACCATTGGGGAGAATCTAAAGTTATCTATATATAGAATATGTGAAGGTGTAGTTTTAGGAAAAATATCACTTTATGGGGTTATATGAAACTTCCTTGATTGATCTTTATGAAATAATATTATATATACCCTAATATTCCCACTCCCTAGTCTTGATTGGTATTTATTCTGAATGAAGACTCATGACATAGTTTGGGATGCAATTAAGGTAAAATGTGATATACATTATAGTGTTATAAATTAAAGATTGTTTCATAATGGTATGTATTAATTTATTCATAAAGAATTTATCATACTTTTATAGATCACTTACAACCTATTTTTATATAAAGTCTTTGAAAATTTATAGAAGGATCACAAATCAAAGGAAAAAAATAGAGTTTTGGGTTCCTTTTTCTACATCCATCGAAATTTGGTAGTGTGTATCTGGAGGCATTTTTTATGATAAAGGATATATGATGGTGTAATAATAGTACAATATATAGGAATATATATGTAAACTAAAATTCATTATTTTAAATAAAAATTTATTCGATAATATTATATTATAATGAATTATAACATTGGAAGTGTTAAAGCATAATAAAAATAATTTTTCATTATAGGGACCAGATTATTATCGATGGTCTTACCACATGAATCAGATCCGATATTAAGTTTGTTTTATTTTATTGTTAATATTATTAATATAAAAATTAATATATTTATCTATATATAAATTTTCATATATATTTAGTTGTGTGAAGATATCCAATACACCTTTAAAAGGAAGTGTGGCTCTCTAATCACCATAAAGAGTATTCACATGTTGTTGATATGATTATAAGTAATTTTAGTTACCTCAATCATGTAATTATTTATCATCATTTAAAAATAATTTTTTTGTATATTTTCTGTATTTCAAACAATCTCACATCAATGAGGAGGTATAGAAACTTCTATAGGGAAAAGGGGATCTCCCAACCATACATGATGTGATATTTCATCACATTTTAAGTCCAGATTGTCATGGATATACACTCTCCTATGGAACTAAAATACCTGATTGAAATATCAGGAAGTATTATGTCACACCCTAGCATCCGAATACCCAGAACTGGTTCCATGAAGAGGATCGAATTTGATTCAGGTTGTTAGAAACCAGATACTTATAAAAACTTCTTTATTAAAAATCCATACCAAAAAATTTTAATAAAAAAAACATTGGGTGAGCATAGGAATACCCAGAATGGGGTTTAAAAATAAACCAATATAACTTTTGAAAACATTCATTAAACCTTTTCAAAAAATAGTATTCTTAAATAAAAGTTGTAACACATGTACACATCATAAAGGTGATCGATTAAAAACATGCTAACCAGATTACAAGGATACATGGTTCGAATGTAGGCATGTTGAATAAAATAAATTCTAAACATGAATGACATAAGAATGTGAAAGCATAAATAAAACAGGTAAGTGTAATAAATAATCAGAGATTCTCATAAACATAATAACTTAAATTTCTTATACTAAATACAAAATTACTGAGTGCTAAACAAATGTCATGACATAAGCCTTTATTATTTTGATACTCGTAAGTATTGGCTCTTAACCATGGATATTCTACTAGTCGAATATCCATTTGGTTAATTAATTATCATAAACATAATGAGAGAAGTGAATATATAAGACATTTTGAAACATTTTTTCAAGGCCTTGGCCAAGATGTCTAATGATTAAGGCCTTGGAAAAAATCAATAATCTCTTCAACCAATAATATTCTACTAGTCAAATTTTTTTCTGGTTAATTAAATTAAATAATATTAATGAGGAAAGTGCATATTCCATACTGTGTCAAGGCCTCGGCCAAGACCTAGGGGATAGCTGTAACCGGACCCCAAACTAGAGAGCCTCTGTAACTGGACTCCAACCCAGAGTGCCTCTATAACCAGACACCAACCCAGAGTGCCTTTGTAACCAGACACCAACCCGGATTTCCTCTGTAACCGAACACCAACCCAGAGGGATTACTTTTACTAGTCCCCAACCCAGAACATATTTTCCAATGGATTCCTCATATCTCTAAATCAAAGTGCACATAACACTTTGATTTATTAAATCACTTATCAATATAAATACATGTATTAATAGGTTTCTCATTTCACATTATTCAAAGTGTCACATGCCACTTTTAATTAATAAATGATTATTTCATAAATTATCATGAATAATAAATTGTTTGATTATCAAATAAGATAATAACATTAAAACACTTCCATAGAAATAAACTTTAAATGCATTAAAATACATGCTCATAGTTCATGATCAATTCATGCACTGATAAAAGGAATTGGAAACAGACTAAATCATAATTTTTCAGTTGTTATTTAAATAACAAGTTTCTAAAAGACATGAACAAACTAGTATACATTCATTGCCAATTTATTTAAAACACACAATTAATTAATGGATGGTGTTACCATATAAAATGATAGTTCCTTAATTTTCAAAATCCTTGATTCATTGAAATAAATATTTGTATTTTAAAATGGATAATTTTGAAATAAGACTTATATCATTTATACACAAAGCATGCGCTGATAAATGGTCATGTCTTAATAAAAGGCCATGCCTTATTCCCCATAGCATATAAGGTCAATTTAATTGCAATGCAACAAATGTTTTATGTAACACATACATTCATAAAAATTTAATTAAACATATTAACAACTTACTTTAACCACCGAAGTTTATTTTTGGACAAGTTAATTTGGATTATGATTAAAACTTATAGGTGCAAACATATAACTATATATATACATAAAATATGTATATGTCACACCCTTTATATATTCCGAAAATGATAATTACATATATACAGCAAAAAATAATCCCTTACATTTTTAAAACATAATTACAATCCAATACTTGATATAATTAAAACTGGATGAATTTAAACTATATGGGTGCATGCGTCATAAATATACAAATCCATTTGAACTCAAAATTTTATTTGCACCAAAGTGTATATTTAAAGATTGTAAAACATCTTTAATAACATAAAATAGAAATAAAATAAAATTATGTGTGTATGTCCAAATATACACTAAGTTTATAAAAGAATATAATTATAAATTAAAATTACCCTTAACTCATGTACACATAAAATAATTAGTTATATATGTTTATAAATATATATATATATATGTGTGTATATACACACATATAAATACTGTAATTTTATCAAATTAATTAAACTCTTATAAAGTATAAATTTAATGAAAAATATTAAAACATAACCCATACAAGTCATAAAAACATAAAATATATATTTGAGACACATTATAATGAACCCTTACAAAAATGACTCCATGAATTTTATAGTTCTTCGTTAACTTTGAAACACATGTTTTTAGTTAAACTTAAATCTTGAACATATGGTTTTATAAAAATATGTAGGGATGTACATATGCAAATATATTTATATATATATAGATGTATAAGGGATGTGGAAGTGGTATATAAATAAGTTTCCAAGGGGTATATATGCTTCTGGTCCACTAATTATCTATAAACACAAAAAATCTCGAAGCTCTAATCCAGGTAAAGAGGGTTTCAAAATCAACTGCAAGGTGATGTATATTTATATAACAAGTGTATATGAACATACAAGTTAAAACTCAACAAGAAAGACAAATATACGTCCCCTAACATAACCAGATAATAGAGGGTATAGAGAAATAAATAAATTTCCCTTAAAAAACATAAGTTTGTAAAAATAAATAAATATTCAAGACAAATATTAAACCCTTACCAAAAATATGTGCAGATTACACCGCAGATGGTGCAATGCTTGAGCAGAGTATGCAAGACTCCTAGTTGTGTGTACAGGACTTCAACAAGTTGAAGAAGAAAGTCTTATGTGTTTAAAGAGGCTTTTCTTACCATTACAGTGTGCCGAGAACAAAATAAAACCCCATATTCACCTATTATAGTGATATGACAAAAACACACACACACATATAAATATATATTGTTTTATAATCATTTAGTGGTAATAATATATTAAAAAAATCAAGTTGCATTTCCCGTTTTTTTCAACAATGGTTTGAAATCACTACATTGGTATAATAAAATGTATAAATATATAAATAATGTTTTTCCATGCTTATCAACATTTCACTTATTTCTTTTTATATTTTATTATTATTTTAATCATTTTTTGAATATCATGTTTTGTCCTATATCATTATTTATTTTTATTACATTTTCATTTCATTTTTTTTCCATATCACGTTTACATTCTACTTTTGTCTCT
This sequence comes from Viscum album, assembly GCA_963277665.1. Lineage (NCBI taxonomy): Eukaryota > Viridiplantae > Streptophyta > Magnoliopsida > Santalales > Viscaceae > Viscum > Viscum album. The sequence goes on along the minus strand of OY728132.1, from coordinate 368,871,682 downwards.
ATTGTAAATTTTGTCAAACCACTCATTGAATTTTAAAGAATCAATTATAAAATTACAATTTTTAACGTTTTAATTTCTTTTTATTTTGTTAAACAATTTTTTTGAAAGTAGCGTTTTATTTCATTGACTTTTCTTTTAAAACAACGTTTTAGCAATTATATTTTTAATATATATATATATTAGCATAATTATTTGTATTTATAATTTCAAAATTCAATAAAACAAAAATATATTATAAATTCATATATTTTTTATATATATTATATTAAATATAATAATTTTATTAAAAAAATTATTCACCCATTATTATAATAATAATAATTATTATTATTATTATTTTCTTTAAATTATTCAAGAAAAATAAAACTAGTATCGTAAATATTAGATATTTATATATGTGAATATTTTGTCATTTTATTTTTTTGAAACCATTTTATTTAAAAAAATGAAATAAACATAATTATATTAAAAATAAATTTTTAGATAAATTAACACCACATTTATATATATAAATATATATATATATATAACAAATTATACATTTTAACCCATTTTTTTATTTCTTTTGTCTTATTTTTCCCCTATTATTACTATAATGTTATATTTATTTATTTAATCAAATATCATATTAAAAAAAGAAAAAATTCTACTAAAGTTATTTAAAATTTATGCTTATTTTTTCAATAATAAAAAAATTATTATTATTAAATCCTTTTAGAAAAAAAATATTTATATACTTTTTATATTATATAATCATAATGTTATAAATTAAACTTTTACGTTTTTTATTCAATCATGTTATATGATATTATTATAATTTTATTCTATGGCATATCAATACATATTAATATATATTTTATGTTATCATTTTTTGTGCATTTTTTTAAAGTCAAGCCTTTAACATCTTCCACGTTTTCTACCTTTACTCTTATACAAGTTTTCCTCAAATTTTTTCTTTTATCCCACTTTTTTCAATGTCATCATTGAAAATATATATTATTATATCTTTTCTTTTTCAATTTTCCATGATTGAATTTAACTTTTTATTATTTAACATTTTTTAACAACAAATCATATCAATTTTTAAAATAAAAAAACATTATGAACATTTTTACGTATAATAAATTCTTATTTTTAATACATGTATCATTATAGAGTTTATTTAATATATAGTGTGTTTTAAAAATATAACAATTAAATTGATAATCCTATTTATAAAAATACCCGCATATATATTATATAATGTTTTTATATACAAAATAATTATATATATTTATAAAACATATAATATTTTCCAATTTTTGTATTCTTATTTAAATTCGTTTTTTTCGTATATGTATATGTATCATTTTAGTTTTTAAAAAAAAATTCAAGTCAAATATTTTTTGAAACACGTTTATAAAACATAATTTTTATGTTGTATAATAATTTTTATACATTTATGTTTCATTAATTTTATAAAACATAATATAATTTCATATATTTATAAATTATATTATAATAATAACAATTCTCCAAAAAAAATTGTTTGCCCTTATTTATTATAATCATAATATTATATTTAATAACCTTTAAAAATAAATCCTATTTTGAAAAAAAAACAATAAACATAGTTATTTTAAAATACCCTTTCAAATAAATGAAAATGATATTTATTTATAGAAAAAATCTGAAAACTATAACTAATTATAATTAAAACACTTTAAATATTATTATCTAAGAATATTGTCTCAAAAATATTTTTACCCAGTTTAAATTATAAATAAATTCAATTAATAACTTATTTTCATATTAAAAATTAGTTTGAATATATTGGGATGTTACATTATTCCCCTCTTAAAAAATTTCATCCTTACAATTCTAAAATGCTCATACACAACCACACCAACACCAGACACACGTCACTCGCATGGTCTCATTATTGGGAACACCACTGATGGTAGGGTGCTGACAGCCTCTGGTGGATTCCTAAGGTAGTATTAAGCTACTCTATTCCCCTGGCCCAGACACGATATGTACAGCTAGGGTCGAAACTGTGCCTAAAGCACTCAGACTTCCATAAAGAGGCATGAGAGGTGTGGAGGTTGGAAAGTTCTGAGTGGAATAAATCCCTATAAGACCCATGCACAACATGATTCTTGAAAATATTGATGTCGTAGAGTTCTATGTACATACTAAAACTCAGGACCTAGAATAGGTATGCCGCTCGACGGTCACCATCCAAAGAAGCTTTTTGGAATTTACCAACAGCTCTGTAGTTATCAGCCAATGTAAAACATAGAAAAGGAGTTTCATGAAACTCCCATCTTTTCCTATATGTAGGAAATTGTTCACATGCAATACGGTAATAGACCAAATTTCTTCCTTGGTAAAGATAGAGAATGTTTGGAAAATTTCATACTCGATGGAGTAGTTTACAAGTCAGACATATGTTGACATAGGGATGGTCCTCTTTGGGGCATGCCTTGAGAATTATAGTCCTTAAAATCTCAGTAGGTAGTGATAATATATTGGTTGGTTCACTCATATCATCTATATAAAATGTTTTAATAAATCAACTTTTAGTATGGAAAATCCATTTTAAACAAAGTTATATTTTTATATAATAACACATCAAAATAGAGAATACAACATGATTCATTTAGACTAGATTTATAAAACCTAAGAAATTATGCAATAACATGCTTCCATTCACAATACACTAGTATGGATTTCCTAACGTCCTATATTTTGACTCCTCATAGGTTCCACCGATGTTGGGGATTTCCCTAGATTTCAGAAAAAAGGATCCCCAAAGCAGTTCTAAATTCCTCTATCTCCTTGTTCCAGATGCTACATGTGCAACTATGTTTAACCGCATGTGGAAATCTAGAATTCAGATTAATAGAAGAATTTCTGGAATCATGATGAGCGACATATGTATGAACTTGATTCTGATAGTGAAAACGAGTAGTCTCGTTTTCAACAGCTTCAAAGTCCTTAACTTGACCATAGAGACCACATGTGAAAATTTTACATAAAAATGTTGCTCAGAGGTCGCCCCCTTGTGCATCCTCCTTAAAGTCCTCAAGGGAAAAGAAATTATTGAATATTGTAAAACATTTAAGGATACCCTCTATGTATTTCACTTGTCCTACATAGAACAGGAATTGAGTGTTCATCATGAGGTAATAGACAAAACCAGCTCCTTGGTGAAGTTGGAGTACACAAGGAGAGTTGGATACTCGGTAGAGGGTTTTTCATGATAAAAAAATATTTTCAAAAGTCTCATAGTTTTCTACAAATTATTTTCCCACTATGGTCTCTAATAGTTATGTTGGAAGAGACAAAAGACTAGAAATTTGTTTTTCCATATGAAAATTAATAAAACATCATTCTTAGTATTGATTAAGTAGGTTTTCATTGTTCAGTTCAGGTTTTCTAGAGTTATCTGAACTGAATCCTCTAATACCAATTGTCACGCCCTAGAATCCGCATACAAATAACCGGTTCCATATATAGGATCGAATTCGGTTTAGGCTCTGAAAAACCAGCTACTTGTGAAAACTTCTTTTATAAAAAACCATTTTTGAATATTTTAATAAAAAAATTGTAGGGTGAGAATACGAATGCCCATTAAGGGGTTTTAAAATTAACCAATATAACTTTTGAAAACATTATTTATACCATTTAATAAAACAATCTTCTTAAATAAATGTTTAAACACATGTACACATCATAAAGGTGCTCAATTAAAAACATGCTAATAGAATTACAAGGATACATGATTCGAATATAATCATGCTAAATAAAAGAAATTTTAAACATCTATGACATAAGAATAGGTAAGAATAAATAAAATAGCTATGTGTAACAAATAATCAGTGTTTCACATAAAGGTAATAATGTCAATTTCATACACTGAATACTAAATTACTGAGTGCTAAACATATGTCACACCATAAGCATTTACTATTCTGATACTCATAAGTACTAGATCTTAACCATGGATATTATACTAGTCGAATATCTATTTGGTTAATTAATTATCATACACATAATGAGGGAAGTGAATATACAGGACATTATGAAGCATTTTTTCAAGGCCTTTTCCAGGACGTCTAATGATTAAGACATTGACCAAAATCCATAAGCTCTTTAACCAATAATATTATTATAGTAGAATTTTTTTTTGGTTAATTAAATTAGATAATCTTAATGAGGATTGTGCATATACCAGACTATCTCAAGGCCTCAGCCAAGACCTTGTGGCTAACTTTAAATAGACCCCAACTCGAAGAGCCTCTGTAACTGGACTCCAACCCGGAGTGCCTCTCTAACCAGACACCAACCTAAAGTGCCTCTGTAACCATAAACGAACCCGGAGTGCCTCTGTAACCTGACACCAAACTAGAGGGATTACTTTTACTGGTACCCTACCCGAAACATACTAGTCCAATGCACTACTCATATATCTAAATCAATGTGCACATACCACTTTGATTTGTTAAATCACTTATCATTCTAAGTACACGTATTACTTGGTTTCTCATTTCACATTATTCAAAGTGTTTCATTCCACATTGAATAAATAAATTCTTATTTCATAAATTATGAGTAATAATAAATTTTTTGATTATCACATGAAATAATAACATTACAACTCTTCCATAGTAATAAAAATTTAATGCATTAAAATACAAGGTCATAGTTCATGCTCAATTCTTGCACTGATAAAAGGAATTGGAAACAGACTAAATCATAATTTGTTAGTTATTATTTAAATAACAAGCTTCTAAATGACGTGTAAAAACTAGTATACATCCATTGCGCATTGATTTAAATCACAAAATAAATGAATGGATAGGGTTACCACATAAAATGATAGTTCCTTAATTTTTAAAATCCTTGATTCATGGAAATGAATTTTTATAGTTTAAGATGACTATTTTTGAAATAAGACAGATATCATTTGTACACAATGCATGCGCAGATAAATGGTCATGTCTTAATAAAAGGTCATTCCTTATTCCCCATAGCATATAAGGCCAATTGATTTTCAATGAAATAAATGTTTTATGTAACACATGCATTCATAAAAATTTAATTAAACATATTAACAACATACTTTAACCAGCGAAGTTTATTTTATGCCAAATTAATTCAAATTATGATTAAAACATATAGGTGCATACATATAGCTATATATATACATAAAATTTGTATATGTCCCACCCTTTATATATTCTGAAAAATAAAATTACATATATACGGTAGAAAATAATCCGTTAGATTTTTAAAACATAATTAAAAACCAACACATGGTAGAATTAAAACTGGGTGAATTAAAACTGTATGTGTGTATGGGTAATAAATATACCAATCCATTTGAACATAAAACATTATTCGCAACCAAGTATTTATTTAAAGATAGTAAAACATCTTTAATAACAAAAAATAGGAATATAATTGAATTATTTGTGTATGTCTGAATATACACAAAGTGTATAACATAAAATATTTATAAATTAAAATAACCCTGAACTAATGTACATATAAAAGAATATGTTATATATGTTTATAAATATATATATGTATATACAAACATATAACTTACGTAATTTGATGAAATTAATTAAACTCTTATAAAGTATACATTTAATGAAAAATATTAAAATATAACCAATACAAGTCATAAGATCATAAAATAAATATTCAAAACAAATTATAATGAACCCTTACAAAAATGACTCCATTAATTTTATAGTTCTTTGTTAACATTTAAACTCATGTTTTTAGTAAAACATAATTCCAGACATATAGTTTTATGAAAATTCGTTGGTTTGTGCAAATGAAAATACATTTATATATATTTATATGTATAAGGCTTGTGGAGGTGGTATGTAAATATGTTTTCAAGGGGTGTATATGCTTTTGGTTTGCTAATTCTCTATAAACACGAAAAATTTGGAATCTTTAATCCTGGTAAAGAGGGGGTCAAACTCAAACTTAAGATGATTTATATTTATATAATATGTGTATATGAAAGTACAATTTAAAACATAACACGTAAGAAAAATATAAATACCCTACATGAATAACCAACAGTTTGAAAATAAATAACTGCTTGAAACAAAACATCGCTTTAATTCAAAAATAAATATAACCCTTTTAAAAATAAAAATTTTCCACTAACACAACCAGAAAATAGAGGGTATAGAGAAATAAATTAATTTTCCTTACAAAACAACAGTTCGTTAAAATAAATAAATGTTAAAGACAGATATTTAACCCTTACAAAAAAATAAGTGCAGATTACACCGCAGATGGTGCAATGCTTGAGCAGAGTATACAAGACTCCCAGTAGTGTGTACAGAACATTAACAAGTTGAAGAACAAAGACTTGTGTGTTTAAACAGGATTTTCCTACCATTGCAGTGCGTCTAGAACAATAGAAAACCCCATATTCACCTATTATATCGATATGAAAAAACATATATATATATATATATATAATTTTATAATAATTTATTGGTAATAATATATAAAAAATTCAAGTTGCATTTCCCAATTTTTTTAAAAGAATGGTTTGAAATCACTGCATTGGTATAATAAAATGTATAAATATATAAATAACATATTTCCATGCTAATCAACATTACACTTATTTCTTTTAATATTTTATTATTATTTTAATCATTTTTTGTATATCACGTTTTGTCCTATATCATTATTTATTTTTATTACATTATCATTTCATTTTTCTTCTCTACCACTTTTATATTCTACTTTTGTCTCTATTGTAAATTTTGTCAAACCACTCATTGAATTTTAATGCATCAATTATTATTTTATTATTTTTAACATTTTTATTTCTTTTTATTTTGTTAAACAATTTTTTTGAAAGTTACCTTTTATTTCTTTGACTTTTCTTTTAAAAAAACGTTTTTGCAATTATATTTTTAATATATATATATAATAACAATATAATTATATGTAATTATAGTTTCAAAATTCCATAAAAAAAATATATTATAAATTCATATATTTAATATATATTTTATATTAAATATAATAATTTTCTTAAAAGAAATTATTCACCCATTATTATTATTATTATTATTATTTTTAAATTAGTCAAACAAAATAAAACTAGTATCAATATTATTTGATATTTATATATGTGAATATTGGATCATTTTAATTTTTTCAGACCATTTTATTTTAATAAAATGATCTTAACATATTAATATTAAAAATAAAATTTTACCTAAATTAAAACCACATTTATAAATATATATGTATATATCTATAAAAAAATTATACGTTTAACCCCTTTTTTTAATTATTTTGTCTGATTTTCTCCCCTATTTTTACTATAACTTAATCTTTATTTTTTTAATCAAATATCTTATTAAAAAAAGTCAAAATTCTAATAAAGTTATTTATATTTTAAGTTTATTTTATCAGTACTAAAAAAAATTATTATTATTAATTCCTTTTACAAAACGTATATTTATATATATATTATATTATATAATATAAATGTTATAAATTAAACTTTTTCCTTTTTATTCACTCATGTTATATGATATTATTCTAATTTTATTCCGTATTATATCAAAACATATTAATATATATTTTATGTGATCATTATTTTTGTGAATTTTGTTTAAGTCAAGCCTTTAACATCTTCCATGCTTTCTACCTTTACTATCATACTCGTTTTCCTCAAAGTTTGTCTATTATCCCACTTTTGTTAGTTTCGTCATTGCAAATATATATTATGATATCTTTTCTTTTTATTTTTCCCAGGATTGAATTTTTTTTATTTAACATTTTATAACTACAAATCATATCAAATTTTAAAATAAAACAAACATTATTAACATTTTTATGTATAATATATTTTTATTTTTAATACGTGTATCATTGTAGAATTTTTTAATATATAGTGTGTTTTAAAAATTTAATAATTAAAGTGATAATTCTATTTATAAAAATACACTCATTTATATTATATCATGTTTTTATAAACAAAAGAATTATATATATTTGTGAAACATATCAAAATGTCTAATTTTTGTATTATTATTTAAATTTGTTTTTTTATATTTATATACCTCAATTTAGTTTTTTTAAAGCAAGTCACATATTAAATTTAAACACATTTATAAAAGTTAATTTTATATTGTATAATAATTTTGATACATTTATTTTTCATTAATTTTATAAATCAAAATATATTTTTATATATTTATATATTATATAATAATAATAACAATTTTCCAATAAAAATTGGTTACCCTTATTGTTTATTATTGGTAATATTTTATTTAATAATCTTTAAAAATTAATTCTATTTTGGAAAAAAACAATAGACATAGTTATTTTAAATTAATCTTTCAAACAAAGAAAAACAATATTTATTTATAAAATAAATTCGAAAACTATAATTAATTATAATTAAAACACATTAAATATTATTATTTAAGAATATTGTCTCAAAAATATTTTTACCTAGTTTATGTTATAAATAAATTCAATTAATAAATTATTTTCATATTAAAACTAATTTTTAAAATCTTGGGATGTTACAGATTAAGAGGCATGGAATTACCCATTATTATTACTATTAAGAAGTTTTAGGTGATTTTCATAATGGTTATGTATATATAGACATGACTAAGAGTGTTAGATAATACGGTGAATAGGTAGGGAGGCTGAGTATGACCACCATCAGATGCTTTTCTTAAAACAGAAGTTGTTAATTATAAATATATATAATATTTATGAATAGTTTTATAATATTTTAGTAACTATTGATAACTATCTTTGTAGTCTCTCAATATGAGTAATAATTCAAAAAAAATGAGTCCATTCGGGAGAAGTCACATGATTGAGGTGGATGTTTTATATAATTTTATATATGTATTTCATGATTTCAAATGTATAGAGTTATATATTTAGTTGTTTTTTTGTATATCTTCTTAGTAAATAAATTTAACGGTTTCTATGAATCTATTATTATTTAGGAATTTTAATAGTTTATAAGTATTTTAAAATATTAATAGGTTTTTCTAATATATTTATAGTGTAGAGATTATAAAGTTATATTTTTTAATGATCGGGAAAATTTATATAATTTTAAATTAAATTATCCATGATTATATCATTCATGGTATTGTGCATCTATATCTCATTATAAATTGAGGCAGTTTTCCCTTAATGTCTAAAGGACTATTGGTTTCTATGGTGTGTTCCTAATGTAACCATTATGCTATCAATTTTTTATTATTTTTGGACTCTATTTATTTATTAGTTTATTATTTTCAATATAATCATATTCATGTTTTTTATTATACAAAATTGTATTGATACATTTAGTTAAATATGATTAATTTTTTACTTTTCATGATAATTCATTGATTTGATGATTTAAATGGGTGAGGAAAAGTGATGTGTTTGGTTATATGTATGAATTCATATTTTTAATGGTTTATTTTACTACTTAATTTATCAATTATGAGTATATTTTTGGATAATATAAATAATTTTGTTGATAAATGTTATGTTATAAAAGAATAAAAATTCAATTTATAATTTTCACTCATTTATTTTTGGGAGATAATAATTTTAATATTAGTTGTTAAGAAATTGATGTATAAACAAATAAACATGAATATTTATTATTTTAAAATAAATATTTCATCCACCATTGAAAAAAACTAATTAGTTATTTTCTAACATACCTTTAGTGACCTCTTAAATATATCTCTATCTAATAGTGGCCACCACAATTAGTCACAAAAGTGGTCTTTGTGACCCTATTTACCATGACCACAAAATGTTTCTGCTAGGTGGTCACTCATGTCATGGAAACACCTTCCAAGACTACTTTTGGTGGCCAAATATGACAATTTATTTAAGTTTTTTTCTATAAAACATAAAAATAATCAAACTTATAGGTTTCCCTATTTTAATATAAACTTAACCCCATAGAAAATAAGGGTGTTCCTATAATAAAAAAAAATTAATTTCCAGTAATAGTACATTAGTATGAAAATGAAACATAAATGCAATACAACTATGAATAAATAAAATAATAAAATTGATAACATAAGTAATAAAATATAATAATTAAATATAATGGAGGACAGAAAACATAAATAAAACATCTCAAAAATGGATACGACACTCTTATCATGTTTTCTTTATTTTGACTATGTGATGTGGATTTTGAATTAAAAGGTCACTTTTAAACTGATAACATGAAATTTTAGTTATATCAGTCACACCATGTGTTAGAATGACATGTGGATAATTCCTAAATATTAAAATTAAATTATTGATCACCTTAATAAATAATTTTGACAATCTTTTCATTTTTATTATTTTGAGTATATGACACATATTTTGAACTACAATGTGACTTTTCAATTGAAAATAAGAACATTAAGTCATATCAGCACCACCATAAGTTTGATTCATGTGTGGTTAATTCTTATATATCACCAATTATTCATTGATCATTACCCTAAATTATCATGAAACTATAAGAATATTTTCTTAGATTCAACTTAGTGATGCACTTTTTGAACTACAATGACACTTTTAAAATAAAAACACACACTTTTTCTAATAAGGGCCACACCAAGTGTTCAAGGACCCCCCCCATAATACTACATCAAATAGGTTTCAGACTATAGATTCCCCAATTCAAGGTATTTCTGGGAGACACCATGAATTAAGGATGACATCTATGGTGTTGGGAAGTAACCACAATGTATGGTTGAGGGATATGGTGTAGGAAGGTGGGTAGTACATGGCAATAGGGTGGTCCATTACACAACATGACATAGTAGACATGGATTATTGGGATCTATGACATTAAATGGATAACTAAAATGAATGATACAAGTCTTTTTAGTGTGTTATGGTGTAGTGAAAATGACACGACATAGGAATCATATGCCACAACGCAAGAAGGGAGATAATGATATGGTGATCAGAAAACGTTTTCCTCTAAAAAACTGGTCTTTGGGGAATCTATTTAAGGTATTTGTGCCATTGATCCTTAGGTTCATGTAAGGTATTCCTCAAAACTAGGTAAAAATAGGTTTCATTCCAAAAAAAAGGGCTTAAGCAAAAACTATTTCAAATAGCATGATAATTAGATCATGCTTTCTCAATTTTCTGACAGTGAAACATGTTTTAAAGTAATGTTTTTTATTATTTATAAATTTAAATAATGTAATTTTAGTTATACAGGGAATACTTTGTGTTATATTGATGTATGATTAATTCTTACACATAAAAAATAAATATATAATCATTTTAGTAATGTATCATGATAATTTGTGTATTTTGTATTGTGTTTGACTATGTGATAAATTTTTTAATCTAAAAAGACACTTTTAAAATTAAAACATGCACTTTTAGTTTGTTATAGGGTAAACACTCAATAAAAATTCAACATAAACTGGGGATAACTACAAAAAAAAATTCTTCTTGTTATCTATAAGAAGATATTCATGATAATACTATGGTATTACTATAGTTACTAGACCTACCACTTTTTCTTACTGGATGATATGCAAACTATAGCTTCATATCTTTGAGTAAAAATAAAAAATGGTGATATTCCATGGTACTAACCCTTTTTCTTTTTTATAAATCGATCATATCTGATGGTTTGATCACATTTCATAAATTTATTATATTGGATATCATAATGTGTGGTTCTATTTTTTTCTTAGTCATAGGGTAAAACTAATTTGTATCGCATGGTACAATATAGAAAGAACCTATAGTTTTTTTGATATCATATTCTATAATATATGTGATTTCAAAGGCTATTGTTGAAATATAGTTTATGGGAAAACATATCATCATTGTAAATGGGATATATATAATATCACCAATTACGATTCACCTATATATAAGGTTCATATTATGGATATATAATTATTAAACAATTGAAGAAAGTAATATTTAAGTATAAGGATTTAATTATTAAGGGTTACACCTCTGGTGAACATTACATATACCTTTTCACATGCATAAGATACAATTAGGTTCCTTTTAAGTAAACTTTTACACATATATAATAATAAATTTTTTCATAAGTAAGAGTTGATGTATTGATAAATAATTTAAAATAATGATGCATAAGGGTAATCTTATGTAATTCTCTTATCGCAAGTGGTTATAGGGTTATCATCCAAAAAATAAGATTAATAAAACATAAATGGTTTAATAATGACAGAACTATCAATAATATTATATGATTTCTCATATATCATTTAATATGTTTTGAAAGAAAAAAATTCCATTTTTTTCTAAGATCTCGGAATATTATTGAGTTAAGTTCTTGTTTAATTTTTTTTAATTCCTTTAGTTTGGTCAATGAAATGCTTCCTAAGTTGAAGAGGAGGCTTAGGGGTGTTCTAGGGGTTCGGATCATGAAAAAAAGGGAAAGTGTCCATCCATTTCATGATGCATGATTGGTGCGTGATTAGTAGTAATAATGCACCATAGCCATGTCGATCATGGAAGAAAGGTGCACAGTTTTCAAACTATTCAAGGAGGAGCCAGAAACCATGAAGGTCTTAGAAATATCCATCCCATAGGGAAACCACATGGTTTTTAAAATGGTGTGTCTCTTGAGGAAACCATGTGACCATGGATCTCTCTTAGATTGAGTGTGGTGAATGTTTAGCACACAATTAGGCCCATCATGTTGTTGAACCATGACCCTTATTAAATTACAGAAATTTACCACCCCCACCCTTAGAATTTAAGATTTCTCACCCAAATTTCCAACCCAATCCTCCTACAGTAGCCAAGGGTGATGAAACATTCCTCCCAAACATCCCAAGGATCATTCTCCCTCATTTATAAGACTTTTGGATCACATTTGAGTGTAGATCGAAGCTCCTGGTGTGTCAATCACTCATGATTTCTTCCTTTCTATGGATTTAGAATTGTAGAATCATTATCCTTCTTCTAAGTCCCTAAAACACATTTTTTCTATCCATTTAAAGGTTGTTTATTCGAAGGTTGTTTCAAATCAAATATGTGGCTAAGGTTAAGCATGTAGTTATCTATAGAATCAAGGTAGGTTGTCTACAAGTTATATCCAATAGTAATGTTCTTAAATTCATGTTTATGTGGTTGTGTGTTTGTACTATTGTGTTTTCCGTTAGGTTTTCCATGGTCAAAGTGATGAATAAATTGGTTAATTGATTAATTGAAACCCTCATGAACCTTGTGGGTTTAATTGAGGTTGACTAGACCAGGTTAAGGTACACCTATGGGGTGTTCCACATTCTTGTACATGAATATTGATTTTCTAACAATAGAATTAAATAATTATGAGGTAGAACCCATTATAAATATTTTGAAATTTAGATCGAGTATGAAATGGAATTAATGGTAAGAATTTCTAGTGTTGGACATGGGATAGGGTCTATTTTTTATAATAGTAAATGTGTTAAATGAATTATGGTTTGAAATTGTAAATGTGTTAATGGTATAAAAAATTTAAATGAAGAATTTGTTAAATAGGTTAAGTCATGTAAATGGGTAATCTAAAAATATTTTAATGCATGATAATGGAATATGTGATAAATAAACTATGTTTATAAATGATGAGTGTGTTAAATGAGTTAATTATTGAAAATGATATATGTGTTAAATTGTTAATGAAGCATGTGCACAATGATTAGTGATATGAGTGGGGTATTGGATTTGAGGCTCCACACCCATAGGTCAGGCTTGACAAATGCTCTAGGCCCCACCCTATGATTTCATGTGTTATGGTGTTGGATAAAGGCTCTATTCCCCCCAATGAATGCAATTGGTATGATTACCCAGAATGAGGCTCCAAGGTAAGTTGATGTAACTGGACTGAGGCTCCAATGTAAGTTGATGTACCTAGACTGTGGATCTTAAGTAAGTTGATATATATTGTTTTTGGGATAAGATAATCCCCATGATATAGGGAACTAAACTCCCCTTAAGCATATTTATATGAGTTTTATAGGCTGAAGTGTAATTGGTGAAAATGTGTAACCCATGGAACAAATGATGCTAGTGAATAAAGTGAACCTTGATACCTAATGGCACCCGATTTATCATTTTTTTATCTTTTTATTCATTGTGTATTTTCATACAATATATTATTAGACAAAATATTTTGTAGACACTTTTTTTGGTGTCCTACTAAGTTATACTCACACCCTTCTCAGGTCGCCATTGGGTACTCAAAAATACTTCATGGTTGTTGTTTCAGATATGGGAACATGACCTACGCTAGATGGTTGACTTGGGCATGGGATGTGCATGGATGGGGGTAACATACATGGTGTTAGGACCCATTTTTTGGATTCATCAATTAGTATTTATTTGGGGGTTCTGTACACATGGCACTATATGGCATGAAATATCATATTTACCATTGGGTTGTGGGCTTGTACCATGTTTTGGAAAAAGAATTTGTGATGCATGTTTATTGGTTATACTATTTCATTTTTTATCATTGTTATCTATTGTTTCATACTTTGATAAAGTTTGTATAGTCTCTCCATGTATTACATTAGACCCTCACTACTAGGTGGAAGTCTCTAGAACATGGGTAGGAACACTTGAGGTAATGTGGTGACTCGGTTCAGGGAATCGAACATAGTGGATATTGGGTCAATGATGTTGAAATCGGTATCATAAAGTTTTTCTTTTCCTTTATCTTACTATTATATAATGGTATATGAGGGACTAGGTTGTTTTAGGACATTAAAATGATCTCATTCATGGAAGTAGATAACACATGCAAGAGCTAAAACGCAAGTTCCAAGGGTAGGATTGTTTTTATTGACGTGTTTTGTTATGTTCTAATGATATTTCATCGTGGGTGATTCCCTTGTTTTGTGATGTGACTATTTTATGGTATTTTTTCCATTTAAGAAATGACACAAGGTTTTGGAAACATGAATTAATTTAGGAAACTAGGAATATATGTGACATGCATCATCATTGGCTTGAATAATGAGGAATTCTGGGATGTGAGTGATTGAATTCATCTCATTTTACTTGAAACATAAAGGAAAGGGTGTCTAATAAAGATGATGTAATCGGGTAAATGGGAAGAATGTAATAGAATGGTTAAAGAATAATTCCTAATTATGAATCATAAATTATTGAAAATATTTTTATAACATAACGTAAAGATAGAAATGTACCTAAATGAGAATGAATTATATTATGAAGGTAATATGGTTAAAAAAGGTGTTTAATGAAATAATTGGGAGTATGTACGTTGGTTTAACCCATGCTGAATATAGACCATGTTGAGGATGGATGATGGTAGTGATAGAGATGTGATTTTTTTCTGATGGTATTGTGTATGAGAAGTGGTTTTTTTATGGATATATGTAATCCTTATTTTTCATAAATCTTGAAAGATTTATGTTATATTTCTTTAGATGTATCTTTGGCATTTTAAAGAGATACCACCATGAAGACATCTGCTAGTTGGGAAAAACAAGGATATAGCTGAGAATGATCCTTCAGTAGTGGATTCTCAAATCCATTTGATCTAGGGTAACATATGATTGGATTAGTTTCTTGAGAACTTTTCTTGATTTATATAGATGATGGAATGGGACACATGGCGGGTTGTTCTGAGTATGTTTGACATGACTAGAGATTTCTAACTGCAACACCCACCAAATTTTTCCAGAAAAGGGGGACCTAAGGTAGCCATGTTCAATATAGAGTCCATCCAGATTATTTCAGATTATATAGGGATTCCTCCAGAAAATAGAGTCAAGCTGGTAGATTAAATGATGTGAGGAATAACAAAGTGCAGGTGAGATTTCTAAGTTCCAACTGAGAAGGTTGAGAGTTTGTTATGGAAATATTTCCAGGAAAGGTTTCTAAAGAAAATATACATAGAAACCCTAAGAAAAGAGAAGGTTGCAAAGTTTGTGCGGTCAAAGTAGGGGACTATGTTAGTGATATAATATTCTAGTTTCTTTAGTGACTTGAAATAATTATCTCTAGCGTTGGAATGAGATGCAGAAGTTATGATGAGATGTTTTTAGGGTGCACTTAGACATGAGATCATGTCCTAGGTGAATATATTTGGTTTAAATTGGTTTTTTGAAGTAGTGGATGAGGATAATATTATAAAATACAACCTTAAAAAGGCTTCTATTGGTGGACATGTGGTTCCAATTGGATGGCCTAATGATGTGAATTTAGATGTTAGGAAGTTCTATTTTGATTATTTTCAATACAGTGGTGAATAATGTAGTTAGAGATTAGTCCATCCTCTCTGTGTAGTGGTCATGTCTTTTTCTATCGGTATAGTAGTTCATGACACATGCGTTGTTAGTGTTCCAGATCACCAGTTTTGTGTTGAGCATTCAACATGATGGGGAATGTGTAGAGGTTCTATAGTAACCCTTGTTAGATGGGAGATGACGGATGATCGAGGCTAATGCATACTGTAAGTAGGGGGTCGGTTACCACATATCAGGAAGGCAGTTGAAGCTCTACCATCCATACTATTAGAGGTGTAGGTCATGGTACTTTAGGGAGAGAGTGTCCATATCAGTATGGTAGTGAAGTACCAGGAACTCAGACCTTATCCCAGGTTATAGGTGTAGACTAACTCAATGATGTTTAGCTTGCACTAGGAGGTGGTGAGGCCGGACCACTAAGAGTTTGAGGTATGATTCTCAAAGATTTCATGATTTTTAGTGCTTTATTTGATACACGTTACTCATATTATTTCATATATTTTCATGTTTTGATTTTTTTCTGGACTAGCTGTGGAATTTATGTGTAGGGTTATAACGATTAACATACCATTATGGGTGAATGAAGAAAATACCTAACAATGTTAGTAGTGTACCCTTGAGGTTGGTGGGAAATATTTCATATGGGACTTGTTTGTTCACAAGATTACAGGTTTTGAAATAAAATCAAGGAAGGATTCTATGATGTTTTATCAATCCCATATTTAATATTAACAACATAGGGTAAAATTCACGAATATTAAGGGATATAATTATGTTCACTAGGGGGAATGGGATATCTAAGCTGGCCATGCAGGATAACATTGAAACAAGTTGGGTGAGCTCATAGCCCAAGTGGAATGTCTTGAGGTTATTGATGATAGAGTAGAATATGTTTTACTTCCTACCATGGTAGATCAGTTTCAAGATGTATTTCCTAAGGAATTGTTTGGGAATCCACCGAAGAGATATGTTGAGTTCATGAATGATTTACTTCTTGGAGAATAACCAGTTTCAATTCTTCTATATTGAATGGAATAATAAGAACATCAAGAAGATAAAACCCAGTTGTAGGAATTAGAGAGTAAAGGATTTATTCATCAAAGTATGTCACCTTGGGGATCTCCTATTTTTTTGGTATGATAGATGATGGGATGTTGTGGTTATGCTTATATTATAATAATTTTAATCAGATGATATTTTATAATTGGTATCATATTACATTAATTGATGATATTTTTGACTAGATGTAAGGTTATTCTATGTTCTCCAAAATAGATTTGAGATCATGGTATCATCAACTGAGGATGAGTCCTTCTGATATCCTGCAGATTCCTTTCAGGGACCGATATGGTTTATATGAGTTTGTTGTGATGTCATTCAGGTTGACCAAATCTTCAATAGGGTTTATGGATTAAATTAACTAAATCATTTACCCATACATGGATCAGTTTGTAGTTGTCATTTTTGATGAAACCATGGTGTACTTCATGTCTCATGATGATCCGGAAAAACATCTTGACATCATCTTGAGTACTCTAAGAGAGGATAGGCCATAGACCAAGATATATAAATGTAATTTTTAGATTAATATGGTGAATTTCTTAGGTCACATCATATCTAAGGATGGTATGTTAGTAAACCCATATAAAGTGCAAGCAGTTGTGTATTGGGAAGAACAAAATAGATTTTTTGATATCTGATGTTTTTGGGGTTTGGCAGACAATTACTAATGGTTCATCAAATAATTTTACCATTTGGTAGAACCACATTAGGGCTTTAACAAGAAGGGCATCATTTTTGAATGGTATAGATATTTTGAGGAAGCTTTCCATGACTTAAATAAGAAGTTCAATACTACATCTATTTTGATCCTACCAAATTCAGGTAAAGAGTATACCTTGTTTTGTGATGTGTATGGTTTTGGAATTAAGGATGTGTAAATGAATAATTATTAGGTTTTGGAACATGGTTCATGAAATTTTATGCCTCATGAATGTAATTACATAACACATGATTGAGATTTGGCCATTGTGTTTTATTCATTAAATTTATGGAAGTATTACTTATTGGTAGAAAGTTTTAATGTATATTTCAATCATAAAATTTTTATGTACATTTTCTACCAGCATGATTTGAATCTTCGAAAGGGAAGATTAGTTTAGTACTTTAAGTACATTGAATTTGATCTAGTCTACACATTGGGAAATAGAAATTGTTTTGTTGATTTGTTGAGTTGGAAGACTCAAAATTATGTGGTTCATGAATCCAATTTGATTGGAGGATGATGGCGTTTTTGCTGAGATGCATCTAGAAGTTTGGGATGGGAAAGGGAAGATGACCCATGGATCCATAGAAATTGAGTCCATGGTTATGATCTGTAAAATATAAATTCATTTTGAGGATCCTGAGTGTTTGGCCATTAGAGAATTCCTTGAAGGAGGGGATTCACCTTCCGAAAATTCTGTTCATGTTAATGAGATCATTTATGTTTGTGGATGTGTTGTGTGCCTACTTGTATGCGATAAGAGTTGATGTGAGAGTTTAATTCCTCAAAGTTGGTGGTGAACCCTAGTTTGACAATGATATAATGTGACCTATGCCGATAATATTGGTGTCTAGTGATGAAGAAAGAGGTTTTAGGTTTTTTGACGTGATTCTGCACATGTCAGTAGGTGATGGTGAATTATTAACAATCTGGTGGTTTGTTATAGTTGCCTACTCTGAAATTGAAATGGGATAATGTTACAATAGATTTTGTGTTAATTGTTGCAAGGAAACCTTGGAATAATGATTTGAAATGGTTAGTTTTGGATTTATTGACCGTGGTGGAATATTTATTATAGGTTTGAGAGACCATCATCATTGACTAGTTGGGTTAGTTATATGTTCAGGATATAGTGTGGATGCATGGGGTATTGCAGACTATCGTTTCAAATCCTAATACAAATTTTAATTCACTTTAATAGAAATATTTTCATAATTCACTTGTTACCCTAGTGTTTCTGTGGTTTAATTTCCACCAGCGGATAGACAATAAGTTAGAGCATAGTATTCAGTTATTGGAGGAAAAGTTGAAGATATGTTTCTTATACTTTCGTGGATCTTCTGAGAATCACTTTTTACTTTATGAGTTCTCTTATAACAAAATTTACCATGAAACTATCTAGATAGAACCATATGAGGCTATCTATGGAAGGATTTTTAGATCTACATATCTTGGATAGAGGAAGGGGAATCTGATTTTCTAGGTCTGAGTCCTATGTAGGAGATAATAGAGATGGTTCAATTTATTTTGAAAGGAATGGATACGACTTAGAGTACCAAGAAGTCATATGTTGATCAATATCTCCATCCTAATTAGTTTATGGTGACTGATTGTGTGTTTTTAGGTGTCACTTTGTTTGTGTCATTGTCAAATTCAGAAATGGGGTCTGTTGGCACCCAAGTACATGGGCCATTTGAGATTGTGGATAGGATGGACCAGTGGCATACTGATTGGATATTTCTCAATAACATAGTGACATGAGTGTTGTTTTTCTTGTGTCAAACATATTGAAGTCATATCATAACCCTTCCCATGTGATATATATTGATCATGTTGTGTTTAAGAATGATGCGGCCTTTGAGGAGCATTGAGTTAGTATAGTGGATCATAGTGAGAAAGTATTTTGAGCCAAGAATATATTGTTTTTTGAGTGTTATAGTAGCACGGAGACATTTATAAAAATACTTGGTAAAGGGAGAGAGATATAAATTCTGATTGGCCTAATCTTTATACATTGTAGGCTTAGTTATGTTAAGTAGTGTTTCTTGAGGATGAGCTATTATAAGGCGGGGAGGATGTAAGATCCTGAACATCTATTGAGGTATGTTCTTGTTTTTATTTTGGTTTAAATCCATTTAAGTGGGTTAATTAAATATTTACCAAGTTGTTGAGGATGATCAAGGTCTATTATAAGGGTTTGGGACTCAAAAATGGTGGGAAGGGGGAATAAAATTCTTGTTTCATGGTTGTCGCACAATTAGTAGTAACCATGTGCCATAACCATGTGGGTCTGGGAAGATAGGTGCATGGATCAGAAACCATTCATCGGGGAGCCTAAAATTGTATGGGGCTGGTAATGCTTCATCCCACATGGCTACCACATTGTTTTTAAAACCATTTAGCCCCCTAGAAAACTATGTGAACTAGGTCCCATCTTGAATAGAGGGTGGCACACTATTGGTGCACAGTTTTTCTAACCATGCGGCCAAACCATGATCCTCATTAATATAGGGAAATTTAGTATTTCTACCCTTCGGATTTAATATTTCTCACTCTAATTTCATCCTCATTCCTCCTATAGTAGACAAAGGTTGTGAAAAATTCCTCTAAAACATCCCGGGAATGATATCACATCTTTCTATTCCACTTGGGGAGTTTTTGGGTGTAGATCTAAGCTCGGGGTGATTCTATGACTCCTCTACCTTCATTTTTATGGATTTGGGGTTGTGGAATCGTTCTTCTTCGTCAAAATCCATAAAACACTCTTTCTTATAGATATTTATAGGCTGGGGATTTTAAGGTGGGATAAAATAAAATATGAGTCCATGTTTATGGATGCATTTTTCTATAGAATTATTGTAGGTGGTATACTAGTTATATCATAGAGTATTGGAATTAAACTCATGTGTATGTGGTTTGATGTTTGTATTATTTTGTAGTAATTTTGGTTTTACAATGTTGAAATTGTTAATAAATTTGTTAATTTATTAATGGGATCCCTCACGATCCCCATGAGATTTATTGAGGTTAATTAGACCAGGTTAAGGGCCACCCATAGGGTGTGTCACTTTCTTAAACATGTAAATTTATTTTCAATGTTTATAATTAAATCATTATGAGATAGTTCTTATTGAAAATATGTTGACATGATATATAGGGTAAAAAATCTAATTAATGGTAATATTTTCATGTTGTTGACATGGGATATGGGGTGTTTGGTGTAATGGTAAATGTGTTAAATGAATTATGGGTTGAAAATGGTAAATGTTTTGATAGTATGAGGCATGTAAATTAAAAATATGTTAAATGTAAATGCGATAAGTCATGTTAATTCTATATGTTATTAATTAAATATGGTTTTAAAGGAGAAGTGAATTAATTGAGTCACATCTTGGAAATGATATTTGTGTTATATGGGTAATGAATCATGTGGAGATGGCCTTGTGGTAAGAGTGGGGTATTGGACATTTGGATCTATGACCACAGGTTAGGATAAACTACTGCTATAGGCCACACCATAGGATTTCATGGATTAGGGTGTCAGACTGAGGTTCTATTCCTGTACTGAATGAAAGTGGTATGATCGCCTCGAGTGAGGCTCCAAGGATAGTTGATGTACATGGACAGAGGCTCCGAGGTACATTGATGTTACGAAAATGAGGTTACACGGTAAGTTGATGTATATAGTTTTTAGGAAAATATTATCCCAATGTTGTAGGAAAATACACTCCCCTTAAGCATAGTTATATGACCGGTATAGGCAAAAGTGTAATTTGGGAAAATGAATAACCCATGGAATGAATGATGTATGTGGCTAAATTGAACACTCGTAACTAATAAAACCATATTTATTGGTTTTTTATCTTGTTATTAATTATGTATCTGCATACACTATCGGTTTAGACTATATAATTTTTATACACTGATAGTGGTGGCCTACTGAGTTGTACTCACACCCTGATTGTGCCACCATTGGGTACTTGAGCAGACTTCATGGTTGCGGGTTGAGACAAGGAAAAGGGTCTTATACCAGATGGTTGATTTGGGAATGGGATGTGCAAGGATAAGGGAACTATACTTGGTGTTGAGACCCTTTTTAGGTATTTTTAGATATGTCTTTGTTTTGGGTTACTATATACTTGGCACTGTATCAAATGAAAATGCATATTTACTATTTGGTTGAGGGCTTGTACCCATTCTGGGCAATTGATTTGTGATTCATGTTTATTGTTTCCACTGTTTAATTTTTCTTCCCTTTTTATCTATTTTTGATTACTTTGATAAATATATTATACTCTCCCCATGTATTGAATTAGACCCACACTACTAGTCAGTAGCCTCTACCATATGGGGAGGCACGCCTAAGGTTATGTGGTGACCTGGCTCGAGGCACCAAACTTAGTGGCTTTTGGGATGGGGATGTTACATAACTCAAATATGAATTGTGTATTATAATTCATAAATTATTTACAAATTATAATAAAATCTATTTCGGAATATTTATAAATTTATAAAATATTTTTTCAAATTAATACATTATAGTTTTTAAAATTAATTAAAATAATGCACATGATACAATTATTAATAAATATTCTCTAATATTAAATTTTAAAATTTGAATCAATTTAATAATTATATTTTTTCCCTATAATTTATAAACAAAATGTCCAATTTTAAATTATAAGGGTCATATATAAAGTTTTTATAAAATAAAAAATATGGATAAAAGTGAACGGGTTTTCTATTTATAATAGAAACTGGTCATAATTATATATATGATTTATTCAAATTAATGATTTATTTGGTGTAAATATTTAAACAGAATCAAAAGGAGTTATGATCATTTATTTGATAAAGGTTTAAATAATAATAATATGTGATATTTGGATTTTATAAAAACAATTTTCATAATATTATTGAAATATAAAATGATTCTATTTAATTTAATATAATTTAATTAATTTAAATTCCATATATTGAATGATATGAAGGAATTCATGTTTTGGAAAGAATATTAAGTGTTTAAATTCAAAATTATTGAATTTCTATAATGAATAACTAAACTTATAAATATTTTATAATAATATTTAATTTGATGAATTTTTCCTAATTATGTATCTCATATTTAAATATGTGAATAATTCATTTGTTTAAAAGTTATTCCCTTTTTTTATTCATGAAGAAAAAATTATATTTTGGATAATTATTTTATTTATATTAAAATTTTAAACTACTATTATATATTATCAAATATTTATATAAAGATATACATGGTATATATGGAAATGGATTTAGTTTTATTCTACATTGTCTTTGTCTTCTATTGAATTATGAGATCGAATTAAGTAGTTAATTAAGATTTATAAATATTATGTATATTATTTTTTATGGAATTGTGATGTCTCTTGAGTAAAGTATCCCTAGGAAGAGGGACTTTGGGTCAAACTTCTCATTTTAACAAATCATTATGCCTTATTCTATAAAGGTGGGGGTTGACTATCTATGGATCTAGGCCTACTCATGTAGATAATGATGATTTTATATAATTCTAATCCATTACATGAAATAGTTTCAGGCATCTTATGAACGAGATGCATTTGGATTTTCAAGAATATAATTGGATTTTAATTTGGGTTTGTGAAACAAGAATTAAATAATATATGGAGCTAAACATTAATTTGGTTAGATCATATTCATTCTGTTAAGGTAATAACATTCCAAAAGTTTAATTATTAGAATAATGAATACATTTAAATGGAATACTTCAGATAATATAGTGAGACTAAATCTTATTATTAATAGTAAGTGTTATATTCGTATTAAACAAAATACATGTCAAGATCTCAATTATCAAACTGAGTATATATATGCTAAAGTGAGGTGGCCATGGATTATCTAGTGTAAGTCATGGTTGAAATTGGTTACCCTAAGAGTTAGGTAAAAAATATATCACTATGATTCTTGGGTTACGCTTAGTTTGGAAACCCTAATATTTATGATACTAGAGGAATTGAGTTGGTTTATCCACTTGATGGATTGGGAATAATGTTGTCCATGTAATAATATATGATTCAAATGTGATATTATTTTGATGATTCCATACCTAAATAACTAGTAGTGAGGTTGACACCAATTTAGGGAAATTTTATTAGTGATATATGGGACTTGGAGCTCTAATGGATATGATGAGTTTAAAGGGGGTAATAATATTAATGGGATCAAATTTAATAAAATTCATTATTACATGTTTGTAAAAAAATATACTCATTTTATACATGATTCTATTATAGGAAAATGATATCCACATCAAAAAAATAACATTTAAATTAATCCATTAAAAAGAAAATTTTGTTGTAATAGACTCTTATGGTTGGAAGCTTATGAAAATTTCTTATCTAAAATAACATTATATGTGTTAAGAAATACATTTTTTAGTTACCGAATGTTGAAGTTTCTCTATTAAATTATTCTTTTGAAAGAAAAGAATGATTTAAATTTTGTTTCAAAAGTATTAGATGAAAAATTATATTTGGAATTTTAGTATCCACCAATATGGTAAATATTATTTTTTAAATTAATGAGTTGTTGATACTAGAGGTTTTCTTAAGGGTTATTCTGTTTATGAAATTTATTCTATTTTCATTTATGAAAATTTTCCATCAAAATGAATGAATTATAAAAATGTTTTCTTATTATTCTAAAAATTTTGATGATAAATTTACTAGGAAAATGATGTTGATGTTTTGGTGATATCTTGACACTACAAGTGGGTAAAATATCAAATCAGAAGAAGAATAGTTAATTGGAATGTTTGGAAATGCTTATTATAGTCACTAGTCTAGGTCATTTGATTGTAGATTCATTAGGAAAGATTAATGATACTATAGGATATATTTTTCCAGGGAATCTAATGGGGTTTATAAAAATCTATAGAATGAAAATATTAGGTATCATTATTATATATATATAAGATCATCAGTTATGAAGGGATTATGACATCAAATGTATACTTTATATGTATTGTAAATATATATGAGATTTAAATCAATGTATCAATTTATAGAGATGTACATTGATTTCATGTGGTGATGAAAAGAGTTTATACATAAATTATTTGAATGAAAAGGGATTAATCAAGATTATATGAATCTTAATTAAGGAATAGTATAATAAATTATTCTAACTTATATGATAAGATAATTTTTTCTTTAACAATGAATTTTATGAACCTTACGAGACGATACACATGGTTAATGATTCATCACATTCTATAACTGACTTTAAAAGTGTATAAGGATAAAAGATATTTAATCTAGGATAAATTGGATTATCTAGATTTTTTTAAATATAATGAATCTAAATTCCCCCTCTTTCAGTAAAATAAATTAAAGAATAATATTCTTTTTATAAAAATTATATAAACACGTAGAATTTTTTATAATATATGGAAATGTTAAATATTATTAGTAAAAACAAATATGTGTTATTTCATAACCCAAAGGATTTTGTGTATCTTTGCATGATATTATGAGAAGAATAGATTTTAAGAGGCCCATGGGAGTATTATTGAACATAGATAAGAATAATGTTAACAAATAAAATATTATACCAATCAAAATTAAATGATGTTTTCACTTAATATCATAATAGAGCTTATAATATGGTGGTAAATAGAAAATTAATGAGTTATATTTAGATTCAATAAAAAAAGTAATGTCACACTAGCTTAAAATATATTAGGATATGTTGGTATGTTATATTGTAAATATTAACACTAGATAGAAAAATACTTTAAAAAAATGTTTTATGGAACAGATTCCAAGAATGAGGATGATATACATAGAAATAGTTATAAGAAGACAATAGATATTAATAACATTACATTTTATATTGTGGGGTTAAATTGTTTGAATATTTTTTAGATGTAGAACATTTAGAATATAATTCCTAAGTATCAATATTATTCTAATAGGCTTACATATTAGGCGTTACTCCCTAAAGATTTTATGGGGAGGGTGATATGACCATTTTTGGGATATTCCAAACATAAAGAGTTGGGGGAGAATAAATGTTAGTGACACTTGATCTATTAAAACCTTAAACACTTATTTAGTGAATGGATCTATTGTATAAAATCCTTAATAACTATATTTATGTATATAATTAAATAATGTAAATAAATATTGACACTTTGGGTTTTTAATGAAGTTTAACACTAATTTGGATGACTGCATCCCAAGTGTATTGTGGTTTCAATAATAAAAAAAAATCATCTTATACAGTCATTATTGAACCTATATAAGGGTATACCCTTGTAATCAAAATCCATGAACTCACATGGTAAAATAAAAGTGATAATTTTTTGTTCCAAAAAACATAATATTTACCTGCACCTTCTGAATAATGATTAGTAATTTTGATATAAGTCAATTTCAGATTTGAATAAACATTGATCTTCTTTCAAAAAATTCTATATCCAAATGTGTTTCTTTTATCTTCTTCAAACTGTACAATATATAAATACTATAATATGGGTCTCTCACATATTCATCCAATATATAATAAGTTGAATATAAGGCTATATTATCTCTTTCTCTTTCTCCTACTTCAACGGAAAGAAAGAATCTCTCTCAAATATCATTATATCTCCCCTTCTCTTTGACACACATAATGATAAAAATTGGATAGATTGTTGGCTATCACTCTGAAATACATGGATAATCCACAAGAATATGGTACCATGTTCTTCCACTAATTCATATTTATTATAATTTATGCAACTGGTTCACACTATTGATTCTAGTATCTCTCTTTAATACCTCTTCACATAACTACTATAAAGTGGAACTGTCATCATGTAGTTGTCCCTCTCAAACTCTGCTATGTGCAATTAATTTCTAATGATACTAATTATTTTTTTGAGTAATTATTCACTAAACATATTCATGAAATTAACGTATACATCCTAGAATTTATGAAAATAACATCGTATAATATAAAATATATATGTTTCTATATTCATTATGAATGAAATTATTTCACAAAAAATAACACGAGAACGAATATACCAATCATATATTCCAATTACATGTACCATCATAATTAGTTATAAATGTGGTCACGAAGTATTTATAGACAATGGTGGAATCTTTATCTCCCCCTAATGCTTTTCAGAACCATAGAAAACCACTAGATCTTTTATGTCTATGAAAAACACATCACCCAAGTTCTTAAATGAAACTTGATTCAATTAGGATCCACATATATTGATTATTATAATCTCAAACACAAGAACATATTATTTCATTTTTGAGTCATATTAAAGTAAATTTGGGTGGCTTCTCCTTGATTACTCAGTATGTGGCATATTGAGCCATTGAATTTCTGTGCCATTTACCCATTCCACAACCATTGGTCCTATTATCCTTTCACTACTCCAATTTGTTTATGCCTATTCTAACCTTCATTGGCTCTCTAAACCTATATATCCTTTCTTAGCCTATACTCCCTTTTATTTTGCCTACTATCTCAAATGAAAATATTCTCCAATGGGGAAAGAATTGGAGTTGTACTATTATTTAATATATCATTCGAATTATTCTTTTCCAAAATATGGTAAAATATTTTTCTTGAACATGTAAAATTTACTCGATACATAAATAACTATTAAATGAATTTGTAATATGTAGAAAAATTACATTTTTATTTAAATTGATTCCCAAATTATCAAAGTATATATATAATCAATTTTATGTACTCAAGTAGTTTAATTACTTTCATAACACCAGATACAATTTTTTAGTATCAAATTCTCTAAATATTAATCCAAGTAAATTTCTTAATTTATTTAAATAGACATTATATTTACTATTAAAAGTATGTATTGTTCTATAAACCATGGAGTATTTTAACTTCACATCAATCATGTTGTTGTTAGTATGTCTCTTCAAATCATCACCACCTGCATTTCTCATTAAAAATAACTTAACAATTATCATATTGTCTATTATACTCTCCAAAGCCATTAGATATTCTTGAAAAAAATTCCTGATATGAAATTAAATATATAAGTAGGGTTAATCATATTCCAATATAATTTTCATAATGAAATATCAATGTTTGTAGCAACTTTATCAAAACTTCCACAATGTGTGAATAGATCTCCAAGAGGCTTTTCAATTGATGTGGCTAACTCACATATTCTTATACATATAAACTATGGAAAAAAACAAAAACCATGATTTATGGTGTTTCTATATTCATAATGTAATCTTAACAGCCTAAAACATATAATAATACAATGGTTAGGAACTTTGTGATTCTTCTCCACATGCTGAGTCACTCAAATCAACTTTTTAGATTTTATTCTTCCCTAAAAAATGACACCATCATTATATACCTTAATCTGATTGGGGATTATTGACTTAATGTCAATAAAAAACAATGTTGGTTCATTGAACTCCCTAAATGTATTTTTTATCTCTACCAATTATATATAATTATATATCAATTTTTTATTCCATTCCCAAAAAAAATTTCCCAATTTTTAATTTTATTGTCTCCCCTAATTGATAATAAATAAAAAGTGATTTATAAAGAGATAGAGTATTGTATTAATTCACCCTTAAATTAATGTGACATCAATTATTCCAATCATAGAATATGTGACCCATGTTAGCTGTAGAAATCAAAAGGTTAAAATCTTGAAGAAAAAACCTATCCATAAATCAATAAAATATGATACCACTTTGGATATCTCATTATACAGAAGATGTACAATCATTTTTAGGATGATAGAAACTCATAAAAATTGATGAATATTCTCATATTAAACATTCAAATCAGACCAAAAATCTCTTGAAATTTCTTAATTTTTCATGAAATTAATCATACCAATTTATCACCCTTAAAAGATGAATTTAATATTTCAAATAAATTATGAGACAATATCTCTATTTAAATTTCAGGGGAATATTTTTTAAGAGGTTCCAAAATATGAAATACTTTTAAAATTTTATGTTGATTAATATTTTAAATCTTTTCAACGTTTTATTCTTCTGTATATTCCTTAAAGATACAATTCATATTCACTTCATCAAGGATGATTTATACATCAAATAAGTTTTATGATATCAAATGTTAAGATTGCACTAGGAAAATGACTTTTCCTATTTACTATATATTTTATTATATCATATAAACCTTTGTAATTTTTTTCGTAAGAACATGCATCACCATTAATTCTTTTCATAGAAAGAATAAAAATAATAGGTATAAAAATAATGTGAAACTTATTTTCTTACTAATGTTTATAGAGAGAATGAGAATTTTTTATCAACCAAGAAACTATTTACATTTCTATCCCATATCTAGGTGAACTATTCATTCATAATTTAATGGATTTTTTTAATGTCTTGAGAGACATATATTCTATTCTTTTTAACAATATATTTTTTGGAAAATTTTTGTTTACAATGGCTCTCATAGAACATATATTTTCTTTTTTATTTTTGAATATATTCTTATATATATTATTGAGATAGTAGTATGGTTAAAATGTTATAAGGAACATTTCCTACCAAATTACACTTTCCAATCATCACATCATGAGGTCCAAGTTTATTAACTTTATAAAAACTCTCATTAAATTTAGCATCAAAATATTGAATAAATTTTTTATCTTTAGTACATTATTTCTCTTATAACTTTTTCATATTTCTTGATTTTTCAAAATTATCTATCCATATAATCATATATTATTTGGAAATGTTCTCATCTATGTTGGTTTCTCCACATGGATTCTTAATAATAATCATTAAAAATCATGTTTTCTTATTTTACTCAGGGAAAGATAATACCTTTTATTTCTTCATCTTGCCTCTATCATATTTTATTTACATGGCCTATTTACAATAACCCAAGGTGTAACCATATATTCCATAATATAAATAAATAATTATCATAGGAATAAAATTATTTTTTTACTAATTATATCTTCTTTTAATAGAATTATTCATATTCTTGTCCACCAAGAATAACTAACTAACATTTTTTCTAACTTTTTAGTAATGTTATTTTGACCATATTTTATTTTAATTCTTTACAAAAGAAACCCTATAAAATTTTATCAGCTTCTATAGTATTATATTCTCAATTATTTTTGTTGCATGCGGAGTTGAGATTAACAGGAATAATCTACATCTCTGACCACGTTTATGGAAGACACCATTGATATTTTTATACATTCAATCATGTTTTAATGGATAGAATTTCCCTTTTATCTATGTGGATTGCATCATCTATAGCTTGATTCTCCACAGTATAGGATTCCATTAAACTTAATATGTTTAAATATTATACAAATATTCCAATCTGTTGTTCCCAAACCTATTACAGAACCATTAATAATAGATAAATCAGAATTTTATTATTTTTAAATAATTTTTTCTAGAATTAGATTATTGGTACTTTTTACTTTTTTATCATTTAAAGAGAATTATTTTAGGAATCCATCTTTCCAGTACTTTCTCACATCCACCTAAAATATAGTGGTCATATTATAACTATTTTTATTAATTTATATTTTTATAGATCTTGATTTAAATCATACATTGTACCTGAAATCAGGATGAGCATAAACATAATTCTATGGTGTGGATGGTAACTTTTTTAAAAGGGTTGAAAAATATTCATCAATTAGATGATCTTAAGAAATTATTTCTACCAGATAGTGTTATTTTGTATATATAAACTCCTTGTATTTTTTTGCGGTAGAATCCTTATTTTTGCCATATTATGAATACATCACATGAATATTTCCATTGTTTCTAATAGCACTTCCAAATAAAGATATTTTTGTAAAGTCTAACCTTAGATCTCAATATAACCAATGACTAGATTAGTTCACCACATGACCATAGGTGCACCTCCCCGTATTCCAGAGTCTACTTCCTAGAATCACATGATTAAGATGGTACGGTGGGGAGACTATACCCCAATATTAGAGTGTATGATAATAAAAAATAAAAAAATATCATCCAGGATATTAAATAATTAGAGTACTCTGAAGAAATAAACATCCAATAATAAAACATTAAATGTGGTAAGGATAAGAAACCATTCTATACATCAAATACCACGCACTAGTCTGTTCACATACACTTATCATAATAATAGACACAAAATAGTTAGTCTACACAACATATCTGAGCCTAAACATATCTCATGCTCAATATACTAATCTAAGACATCCTGAACGGTCAATCATAGGCCTTTACCAAATATATTCTTAGGCTAGGTGAGGGATGCTCAAGTACCCATGTTCAATGGTAGATTGAGTAGGGTGTGAATGAAACTCCGTAGGCCAAAACCAATGGTGTAAAAAAGATAATAGTATGTGTATATAGTTTATGTACGAATACGATGGTATGGGTATTAATTAATAGGTTAACACTGCACATAAAATAAACCCCTTAATCCTCATGTTCTAGGTTAACACCTTGTGCCAATAAACCACACTTCCGAATGATGCTGGATATCTATGAGAATTCACAAAACCATGTCAACCATAAACAAACACCTCCCAGGGTAAAACTAATAAATTATCATAGAAGAACCATTTAGAGACCTATAATAATTAAATCACCACTGGGATAATTCCTATAAGAATTATAACATAGTTGGTCCAGGAAAAATAATAATCACATCATGACCAGGACAAGAACTATAAGCATTAAAACATAACTGATCTAATCCCTTTAAGTAAAGAAAAATAATTGAGAAGATCCCTTTATTCATGTCAGCATGTTATGGAAGAGCCCTTTAATCATTTTAGTATTTCAAATGATTCATAATAAGATCAAATTTTATAAAATCCATTTACAATAACAGACACTAATAGGAAAAACTTGTTTGAAAAGCCTTATTAGTTAGTTAATTAAATAAAAAAACAATATTCCATGAACGAAATATAAGAAAAATTTTAATTAAAAAAATTACCATCCATTATAGAAAATGTTTCTATATCTATTTTACTTTATCATTTGAAAAATGTTACCATTATACAAGCTATAAATCTCATGTTTCATTAAGAATTTAAACCAATTACAATTACATTCCAAGTCACTAATTCTAAGATATGTTATTTATTCTCAAGACAATCATCAGAGTTACCAATTTGGATAATTCCATATTAATGCCAGTTCTCAATTAAAAACCCAAAACAATCCACATGGTTAAACTAAAGTATAACCAATGACATTTTACTCAAAGTGATCTAGTTTTACTCTACTTAGGATCCAATATAGTGTCAATGGATGAAACACCCCTTGTGAGGCCTCGATTCTAGGTCTTGATGCCAAGGACCTGATGGGGTCCATAGGAGGTCTAAGAATATGATTTATCATCAAGTAAGTTGTTAAAAATTTCATTAGTTCATACACATGGAATTAATTTTCAATCAAACATTTTATGTAAAATTTAAAAAATAAAATATATAAAAGGGAGTTGTTCTAAACCACATAAATGAAAAGTAAATAACTCTAATCCAAATAAAGTGTAATGGAATCGTATGCATATCTTAATTACATTGACCTTCTGTAAACAAAAAAAGATTCCAATTTCATGCCAAAAAACATAAATAAATTAATTATAAATATATTATAATTAATTGAATTATAACCAAGAACCGAAATACCAAATATGAATAAAATAAATTCTGAAAGACTTACTAGATATTGTATCTCGTTCATAATAACATCCAACCATTCATGAGTGGTCCGCAAAAATATTTTAATTCCATTTCGGGTAAAATATATATCATGAAACAACACAACATGAACCAATTTATTAAAGTAAAAAAGGAAACCATGAAATAGTCCAAAAAATGATATAACTATAAAGACCCATCTGTTCACAAAGTTATATATATATAATTTGTTTTATTGTTTATATTCATTTAAAAATCCCTTAATATGTTACCCAATGGAGTCACGGGGGTCAAGAGGGTGTCCAGGGCATTTTCAGAGCCCGTAACCCCGAGAATTTGATAATTGAACTGGGCTATAAAGTTTATAGAAACCGTTCCATCCAACCTACATGGTCTCCACTAACCGTGCATAGAAAAATAGAGGATCAATAGAAGCTACAAGGTTTATTTATAACTTTGTGACTCCAGGCGCATAACCATGTGAGAAACTGCATATTTTTTACAAATTATTTTCTCACCATTTGTGAATAGTTAGTAAAATCATGCAACTTATCCATTTATGGTCTCTCCTTGGGTAGTGGATTGATCATGGGTTTTTAATAGTTTGTAAAAACCGTGTTTCCAAACCGTACACCCCCTATTTTGAGGTTGAAATTCCAAATTTCCTTTAATGACCCTAATTTATAAACCCTCTCTTTATTACCTTACTTTCCAACAACTGAGTGTGTTTTATCCTCTTATGAGCTCCCATATCCCCCAATATAAGAATTGAGATATCTCACAAATCTGAATTCTAAATCAAGATCCTTTGAAAGCTTCGGATCTGTGTCTGTATAATCTACAATCTTGTCTTTCATTTTGACATTAGATCCATTGCACTATTTAGTGTATGTTATTTTGCCCAATTTTTTGGGATTCAGATCGTTAATTTAATTTCAACCAATATACATCAAATATGAGGCCCACATAGAAGGAGGAGTCGTCAATGGCCCTATGTTAGGGGGTCTCATCATTTTCCCCAAGAGTTGTTTTTGTTTTGGTAGCTTTGTTGTTGTGCCGCATGCTAGCATTTATTAGGGATCACCTTAAATATGAGTTATTTATATTAAATTGATCTAACCAACATAATATATGACTATTTATCTTTGTTTAGTAGGTTTTAGGATTTTTACCTCAGTTATGGACACCCCTCCGGTGTTCCAACATGAATTTTCAAATATAGTTAATTTTTTAATTTTGTAGAATGCCTTTTAAGCATTTATCATGGATTGTAAATGGGAAATTCCTCAATGATATAACTATTTAATGAACCCAAGGCACCTCATAAGTGATTTTCTCAACTTCTAATTTGAATTTTCCATGTAGGTAATTTCCCAATTGAAAATTGAACTTCATAAGTGCCCCTTTGAGACTTATGAATTTAATTTCCATGTTTTGGATTATTAAATGGATTGTATTAAATGGAATAGATTCTTTATGATGTATTTCCTTCCTTAAATTAATTAAATAATCTCTTTGGAATGAATTATTAAAGGGTGGAAAAGGAACACCAATCACTATTAACATTATTAAATTAATTAACGAAATTGAAATTATTTGGTTATGATGAGATTGGTGATAATAAAGCATGAGAGGTAATGCATCAAGTTGATTATCATAAAAATGATTATGCCTTTGATATAGATTGTGGAATAATGGTAAGGATTCTTTTAGAAATGATGATTCACACCCCCTTACATTATATGTGGAAAAAGACATCTCACATCCCTAACACTATATGGATAGTGGGCATGACACACCATGCCCCTTGATTCAATTATTGATATGAAGGAACAATCACCATATCGGGTGATGAGTATGAAATATCTCAATAATTATGATATGTAGGGAATGTATAATATTTCTCAATCTTATAGACTCGTTTAGAATGGTTATGGATGTCTGAATTTTCCCTAGACCAGCAGACAACTAGTATTCCAGGTATATGGACATTTACATCCGTGCGTACATGGTTCATATAAATGGATGAAATATATAACTAAAAGATAAATGTATCACTACTGTATATATATTTATTGACTAGACATCCATTTTTTTCATGAGAATAAGTAGGTAGAGAGGTTATTTGTCCTTTAATAACCTAAGTATGTTGGTGTTTATTTATTCATCTTGTCAATTAATTCATTTATGCCTTCTCACTATTGTTGTTATTTCCTCTTCTTTGATTACTTCTAATCATGGTTGGTGGTGACCTAATAAGATTTTATCTCACACCCTACATAGGATTCCATTGGTACCCATGTATATTATTTTTATGCAGGTATAAAAAAGTAATGTTCCCATACTACTAATATTTGATATGCTTGAATTATAGATGGAGAATAGGTGAATTGGAATGAGCATATGATTGAGATTATAGTGAAGAATCATTTTTTTCTTTTTTGTAGTTCTTGTATAAAATTACTGTATATTCATATCACATGTTCCCCTTTTGTGTATTATCATTTAATGCATCCATGTACGTGGAACTGCATTGTGGGTTTTGAAATTATTATGAACTTGTTTAGTTATTTTTTCTTCCTCTGCATATTAATTATGTGTGCTGACATATTCTTCTATTGTTGCATATTTATGATTTTATCAACTGTGCCACAAAGATATGAGGGTATAGGCTCCCTCACATACCACATTTACACTCTCATTTCTAGTAAACGACCTCTAGTATAAGAGGAGGGGCTCTTCAGACCGTGTGACCCTCCATCTCGAGGCATGGGTTTTGTGGATCCTAGGTTATGGCATTAAAATATGGAATCAGGTAGTAAATTTTCTTTTTTATTACTATTTGGGTATTATATAGGAGACTATGAGTTAAAGGAATCTGTAAATGAACCTACACCTATATGTAGCTGACCCATACATAGGGGAAACCCAAATTAACTCGGATGGGAAATTTTTATTATTTATTATGCATATTATCATTGATACATCATCACCATTGGATGACACACTTTTTTAATGGTGTTATAATACTGTTATTATTTAAATGATGATTTATTTTACCTAGCCCTGATGAAATGATGGTGTTTCATTATGTGAATCATTATAGGAATAATATGACTAATTTTTAATTCATTTTCCATGACACATCTATTTTCAGCATGCATTTTTTCTATTTCCCGTTGAAAGTGCCTTGATTTTGTATTCAAATGTTCTTAAATTCGTACATGGATTCAAAAAAAATGGCACTAAAAGTTCCTGCCATAACCTAAAAGCCTTTTCTTGCATATGTTAAATTAGACACCTTGATTAGTTAATTATGGAACGTTGATACATAGACCATTGGTCGCATGGGATAGAACATATTATGGTATGAGTTAAGAGGATTCCATATATTGGTTTGTAATGAGTATGTGTACTTATGGATTGGAAATGGTGATCTTTATAATTCTACAATTTAATGATATTTATATATTTTAATGAGCATAAATCAAAAATGAGTATGAATTTTAAAGTGAAAATAGCTATCTTATATATGTAAAACAGAGACCTAGACCTAAACCTAGCCTTAGTAGTAGGTAGTTGGTGTATCTCTTATGTACTTATGGACATTATGATCTCTTATATCATCTAGAACTCGATTTTAGAGTAGGTGGAGAGGTATGTTCATTTATATAGGAAAGTTTCACACATGTAAAAGTTTTATATATTTCAATCTTTTCAATTGTTAATATTTCTTATGAGGTGTTCATTTGGAAATGTAGAATCATTATTCCTCAATTTCCTCTAGTAATACACCCTAAAGGTGGTGATGACCATGCACATGAGGTGGCCAGACTTGAGAAACCAATGAATCCTCCTACAGTGCCACCTATGGAACATCTTCATATTCTTGATATGTGCACTGATGCCCCATTCTAGGAGGGATTTCTATTTTTTTAAGGAATATTCAATGTGTCATTCATCCCTTTCCATGTATGGATGATTTGACTCAATAATTTCAGTAATAGTATCCTACCACATTTTTAGGGGATGAAGGACCACCCATAGTTGAGTCATGGCTCAAATCTATTCTTTCTATATTCGATAATCTGGAGACTTTTCCCAAGTTGAGGGTCAAACATGCTATGTATATGTTGCATGATTTATCTAAGAAGTGTTGGGATGTTATTACCCATCTGGTCACCATTCATATATGATTAGAGTAGATATCAATACTATATTATACGAATATTTCATTGCCCACACTCATAGGGAAAACAGAGCTAGAGAATTATTGAACTTGTAGCAGGGAAGTATGTTTGTTTCGGAATACTCTACTTCTTTCATTGAGCTGTAGTGGTTTTCTCTTACTATAACAGGGGATAATCTTATAATTACCAGGTTATTTGAGGATGGGATCATATGAACCATCTGATCATAGGTCAACTTATTCATGTTAACTACCATTTTTTAAATCGTCAATTATATATTATTAAATAAAAGAAATTTAGGGAAGATGTTCGTGAAAGTTAGGGTGGTTTAGCACCTAGCTCTATTAGTGTTACTTCTTATGAGAATAAGAGATGTTTTGAGGCTACTCAAATAGGTATCATTAGTCTATCTCATCATGTTTTAATCTTTCTGATATGTCTCCAGTGTATAAATTCATGACACTTGAAGCCTATGTTCTTATGAGATGCATTGTAATGCATAGGATGTGGTAGGATGGGTCACTTCCATAACTTATATAGGACATTTCCATCAGTTCCTAATGATCATTGTTCTACTCTTGCAACACATTCTAAAGCGGGTCCAATAGTATCACAACAAGTATGTGGCTAGAATACCACTTCATTATTAGGACGAGGTGGTGTTTGAGAAAGAGGTATTCGGAGTCATGATTCTCAGTTCGAGTATAGAAAGCTTTCTGAAGGTAGTTAGGTTGTGACATAGGGCTACAATACGATCTGGTTACAAGAAGTCCAATATATGATAGAGTAGATTATCACCAGACCTTGTACTGTATGATGTACTATTCTAGTAGCCGCTACTTTAGTGTCTGATTTATTTGACATAGAAATTTCTTGTTCCTTTATATTTGATAATGTTTTGGAGAGTCTAGGTCTCTTGATTGAACACTTCTATGGAATTGTGATTCTTGGTACCTCATTGGGTATCTTATTAGTGGGTGTTCTCCATTTTAAGGATTTCCCCCTGAGATAGGTGGATATCTCTTTATAAGGACTCTAGTTCTCCCACCTAGCTCTTCCAGTATTGTCTCAAGAATTTCATTAGGTCTAACCTCCTAGTCCATAGGTCAAACTATAAAAAGGTCACAAATCATGGGTAATCAAGAACACTCTCATCTCAATGTCAGTTGACATCAACTAATCAAGATTTCTGTATCTAGTGTCTCACAAAAAAACATCAAAAATACTAACAAACCACCCATAAATAGGGCACCCTTATTCTTCAAGAATTTTCACTCCTAACTTCTCCTTGGAGGACTATTTCACACAACTGAACCCAACGATGGAACACCGCTAAAGAGTTTGAGGAACATGTGACATGTTCCAAATCAACCTTATTAGGTTCTCTACACCTCTAGTGCATGATGACTGAGTTTTCATTCCCATCATCAAGCACCTCACCATAGATCTCTATAACCTACCATCAAAATTAATCTATATTCAAGTTGGTATAAATGACTATAAATTCACCAAGAACTTATACATGGAAACACCATATGAGCAGTTGTTTATAATTTATGAAACCATTCCTCTATCATCTATGAAATCAAATACTAGTAAACCTATATTTCATGTGAATCCAACAAGTTTGATTTGTATGATATGTCTCTTGACTCTATAGGCCAAGAGTTAAAATAAACTCATTGGATTCGAACCAAAGTCCAAGAGCCATATATACATTATATATCAAAACATCTAAACCAAATGTGCATTGATCAATTAAAAAATAAAATTTAACTGCAATACCACAAATTAGAATAGCAACCCATGCTCTATAAAACTAGATTTCCTTTTAGAATTTTTGTTCTCAAGGAAACATCCTAGTTTCCATCATATGCTCCAACATATTCCTAAATCACCGGTATATCGGTTCCCAAAATAATATGATAATATGAAAATAATACTCGAATATCAATTTGTAACATCCTACCCCAACCCACAATATAACAAGTCTCCAGACTAGTTCTCAACATGACCTTAGACACACCAACCTATATTAAAGAGGCTGATGACTAGAAGTTGGATTTTAGTATGGTATAGTGGGGAGACAATAACCCCATATCAGAGTGTGAAATAATGAATAAATAACTGAATATCATCCATGAAAAAAAATAATCAGAGTAAACAGAATAGATAGACATCCCTTAATAACACATTTTATTTGGAAAGGTTTGGACATCTATGTTATACAACAAAGACCACCCATAGGGCCAATCATATACATATACCAGATTAAATAAATAAAACAATATGGATCCCAATAATCTATGAGCGTAAAAATATCCCATGATCCGTGTAAATATCTGATCCACCATGTATGATCAAACTTGAGCCTATTCTTAGCCAATATCTATAAAAAGTGAGGACTTCTAGGGTACCCGAGTATAATGGTCACACCACTAGGGAGTGAGTAAAAAATTGTTGGAAATCTCCAATAGTGTCTAAAAAATCTATTTTTTGTATATAGGTCATGAAATAATATGATAGTAGTGGTATTAATTAATAGATTAATACCACACATAAAATAAACCTACTAACACTCAATTTTAGGGTTGACACCTAGGTCCAACAAAACCTCCTTCAACAAGATGTTAGATATCACTAAGCATGTCATAGAACCTTGCCAACCATATCCACAAACCTTCATGGGTATAGCTAATCAATCATAACTGTATAAAAAGGAAGATCATTATAATCATTACATCATATACAGATCATTGCCGATAACAATTA
This sequence comes from Viscum album, assembly GCA_963277665.1. Classification (NCBI taxonomy): domain Eukaryota; kingdom Viridiplantae; phylum Streptophyta; class Magnoliopsida; order Santalales; family Viscaceae; genus Viscum; species Viscum album. The sequence goes on along the minus strand of OY728132.1, from coordinate 368,831,965 downwards.
CAACATATTTGGGCCATGACCTATCAGTATTATAACATAACCAATCCAATCCCTACAATCATTAAAAGATAATGAGGAAAATTATGATAAACATTACCACATAATTAGGGAAAGCCCTATAATAATTTCAGTAAGATTGGGAAGATCCCTGAAATAATTTCTTCATATCAAACAATTCATAATAAGTGTAATGTACAAGAATACACATATAATAAAAAACTCCAATGAGAAAAATATGTATCTAAATCTATATTATCCAATTAATTAAATAGAAAACAATATTCCATCAACCAAACATATGGATAATATCAATTAGACCAAATTTCTAACTATAACAATAAATATAGTTATCTCAATTTCACTTTATCAGTTGGGAACTTTAAAAATTACACATATAATCAAACCCATGTTTAATTAAGCCTTTAAATTGATTCCAATTATTTTCCATGTCAAAACTCCTAATCCATTTTATTTGTTTTCTATAGAATCATCACAATTTAAATTTTCAAAAAAATTATTTCATTCCCAGATCTCAATTAATAACCCAAAAAATTAAAATGGTTAAACTAGTTTATAAACAATATGCATTAATTATAAGTGTTTTAGGTTTATTATATATAGTATCTAGGCTTGTGTCATTGGTTGGAACACTCTTTGTGTTGTTGTAAGTCCATGTATCAATTCTCAGGACTCGACAAGGTCCATGGGAGGTCTATAAATATGAATTCTCATCAGTATATTCGTTTTCTATTTCATTAGGTCTCAAACATGGAGTTCTAATGAGGTCCCACATATTATGTATAGTATAACAAAACAAAATAGAAAAAAGGTATTTGTTCTAGACTACCTATCTAAAAATAAGGTATTTTCATGGAAATCAATGTTGAATGACCTTATTCATGTCACTGATGTCCATTAGCCTTACTTAAACACCCTGAGTTATGGATGTCATGAAAATTAAGTTCAAATTTTTAATTATAATTAATTAAATTATAACAAGTAACCTTGTACCCAAATGTGAAATACAACCATGCTGAATGACTTACCAGACCACATCACCTATTCAGAATAAGGACCAACCATTCATGGGTGGTCCATAACACACTTCCAACTCTATTTTAGGTTAAATCCCTATTGTAAATCAATGAAACATGAACCAATTTAATAAAATAAAAATAAAACCATGAAAACACAAACCCAATGAAATATATATACGTATCTCACTTCATTAATGTGCACACATCAACTTGGGATATCCCTTTTCATTGCTAATCTAAAATCTCATTATCCGTCAACATAACCTTCATCATCTAAAAGATTTAACATCCAATTTATGAGTCATAATCAAGCCATGAAAAAATTATGAAAGATATTTTGAGGCGAGTTAGAAATATCCATGGATATAAAAGGCTACGACTCACCAAGAGGAATCCATCACAGTGAATGATGTTTCAATTTGTTGAGGGATGAGATCAGATGTTCTCCCAAAATCCAATAACTTAATTCACATTGGATTCTAAATAAGGGGTTGAGGTAATGGATCTTTGAGATATTTTCTGAAAATTCAATAAATTTAAATACCTAATGAAATATCCTAAGAGTAATTAATGATGGAAAAAGGAATCTTATGTTCTGAATTCCTCTGAAAAAGGCCCTCACTTCACCTTCCAAGCATGTTTCATGATGTGAAATATAATTTCCGGGAATGAAACAATGTTTCATGCTATGAATTATTTAGGGGGACCGCCATGGTCCCATTTTTATGTACTATATTACTATATCCATTACATAAAACTTTTTTTATGTTTTGAGCACCATATTTTTAATGTAAAATTATGTTTTGTAGCCTCTTCTATTTTCTCAAGCCAACAATTAATCCTCATATATTCACCTGAACCCCCAAATAATCCACGAAAACTTAATACATGCCCAAAATCATCATTTTTGGATGTTAAAAAACCCATATCCACGTTTCAATTCCCATATTTCAAAATGAAACATCCACCAAAGGTGAAAAATTCAAACACATAATGAAATTATCAAATTCCCATATGTGGGTTCTTACACATTTCAAATTTAAGAGGATTTTATCATCCTCCACTAAAATTATTTTGTCCTCAAAATACTCAATAATCTTATCATATTTATCCATATGAATTTGTCTATTTTATTATAATTTAAGGTCAATCTATTTAGTTATCTTTGAATTGACCTCCATTTTTTCATTCTTGACATAAATAATATTTCTTTTGTTTTTCTTATATTGCATGAAATTTTTCTTTAAAGTTAATTATAGATTTTTTTTATTCATGTATTTTATTAATCCATCCATTCTAAATAATTGATATCCATTCTTATATCTGAATATTTTTGGAATTTATTATTACAAACTATTTTGATAGTATTCAACATGTACAAACTCTATGTTACAATTCATTCTTTAAATTCTGTAAATTTTTCTCTTATCAAGTGATCTCCCCATTTATAATTCTAAAGGAGTTACAAAAAAAGTGTGACAATTTATAGGAGATAGTAATGGAATATTTCCTCTATAATGAAACAATACAGGCTACCCAAGTGTAGTACCTAAGCCGCCCCACCTCTAGGACTAAAGGGTTATCTTGATCCCACAGGTTGGAAACTGGTGCTACGAATCTATAAAATATACTTGGGAATGGATTCACCATTAAAATATAATAAAAACTAAAAATGGAATCTACTATGAATCCAATATGACCTATCAATATGTTGGATATTTATTCATATATAATAAGTAGATATAAATAAATAAACCCAAGAAACTATGCATAAAAATAATAAATATCGCACCAAAATTGAAATTTAGGTATTTCAATGAATCATATTGGATATAGATACAAACAATATATAAAAATAAAATACACTAGGTTCAACTGGATAGTTAATCAATCCACAAAATAAAATGGAACCTGAACAACTCTGATGAATACTTCATGTGACCCATGGTCATGTACCACATCCCAAATCATCCATTGATAGTCCTAATGAGAAATTAATAGATAAAATTGAATATTGGTGACATGATATATAATATAATATCTGTATATACGCATATACCAGTGTATATATTTATTATGAGGAAAACATATATTGTTGGATTATACAAACAAAATTATAAAATACCTTTTATACTACATTCCATATATTATAGTTTAAATATAAATTAACAAATAATCCATTAAAATGTGAAAACATAAGGAAAAAAAGTATCATACTTTATCCTTTAATTTACAAAACACAGTTAAAACCTTTGGAAAATAAGAAAGGCTCATCTAGCCTAAAACTATGAATTTAAAATCCAATTTAATTTCCAAAATTCCTTTATTACTATTTCATTTAAAACAAATTGTATTTTAAATTCATAAGAAAACGGATAATTTCTTCCACTTTAAAAAATGATAATATTTCCTAGATTTTTTTAAACAGGCATTACTTTCCTCTTAATGAAGCCGCCCATCCTAATCCAATTTTCCAAACTATTTTTAAATAACCAAAATCATAAATGAAGTGGAAAATAATTAAAATTAGAAAGTAATTAATCAATATAATGAATTAAATATAACCAAACAATGAAGCCACGCCAACAAACAAGGGTTATGATATAAAATCAAGCCATTTTATTATATCACCTTTTTCAATAAAAACTAGGAATTTGGGGAAACTCAATAGGACTCAAGTAACACATACCTGAATTGGAATCTAAAACCATATATTGACACTAAAGAACATGCATATGAACATGATATTCTCATTGAACAATCCAGTGTATATAATCAATCCTTGGTGTTCTAAATCTACCATGAGACTCAAAATAACACATCACCACACCTTTTGTAATTAGGAAAAACTCTCTAGATAGTGAACAAACAATGCTATATATTACAGTCATCCTGGTCACCTTCTATGTTTATATAATCTCTATGAAATAAATCAATGTTTGTGGTAAATCAAAAAAAACACACAATTAGTGAATATGTTGATTTAGACCACTTTAAATAAACCTAATCTCACTATCAATTCCCTAACAAAGAAAAATATAGTTTTTATCATTTTTCTGAATAATATAATATACAATATTCCCCATGTGGATCAATTTATACTATGAATAATATATTCAAGCGGATTAATCAGGGTGATCACATTATTCTCTGTTACTTCTCTACAATGTACCTGACATTCCTTTCAAAACCCGATTTTCATGCCAATACACTTTACATCATTTTAAATTCATTTAAAAATCAACACATTCATTCAAAATAACTTCAAAACAATCTAAAGACTGTAAAGGCTTAAAAAATAAAAACAATGGACAACAACCAACGTTTATAAATCATTCATTCAAAAAAATAAACATACCCTTTTAAAAAATCTATGCAATATAAAAAACACTTATAAATTGCTTGATTTCCTTTTAATTATTCATTCCTACATTTTTACAAACACTTTTCATTGGAGAAACTCTATTACATGAAAAAGATACTTGAAATAAAATTTTAAAATACTTCATGGTAAATAAATATGTGGAATTTTTAAAAAGAAATAAATTAAAAAATTTAAGAATGTCATGGTTCGAAAAAATTGGAACGATATTGAAAGCCATACATCTTTAATTTAGAAATAAACTGTAACACACTTCATTAAACTATATAATCCCTAACAAGTCAGAATATTCCCTTTAGAACCTCTAAACATATATACCCTCTAGTTTAGGTCACCCTAAAAACTAAATATGACAAAATAGGGATTTTGAGTTATGGTAAAGGAATAAATATTGATGAAATGTGGAAGGGAGAAGAGATGTAAGGAAACGAATGAGAAATTCCTCTACAACCCACTAAAAACAATGGAGAGGAATCTTGAAATAAAAAATAAGGGAGGTAATTTGATCCCTTTACACACCTCATGACCAAAAAAATGATAGGAGGAATTATGGAGGTATTGGATCCTTAAATTCAATTAAGGGAATATTCAAAATTTTACACTTTTTAAAACGTGTGCATGCCATATGTTTTGGATGAATGGTTTGGAAAAATGTGCACTAACCATGCAGGATCTGTTAGATGGAACCACAACACCTCACATGGTTTGTACACATAGTTTTACCTAAGCTATTTTGAATATGTGGGTCACCCCCACACACAATCTATGATGCATGATTTCACCTATCACCCCACACCATTTGATATCCCATGCACCAAACATGTAAAAAATTTCTATATCGAACTACTACATTATTCATGGTTAAATCGTATGGTTTACACAAACCATATTCCAACCATGTACATGGAAAACCGATTTAAAACATAAAAATTCAAGTAAAAAACATCCAAAAATATAAATTACCTAAAAATAATACAAAATACATCACTATAGTGACATAGGGGGGTTACAATTCTCCCCATCATTCTATTATCTACCCCCATAAAAACTTATGTCAAGGTAGAAGTAAATAATAAAATAAAATTGATGAATAACTTGAATAAAACCAAAGATTGACTTCAATGAAAGAAAAAATCATTGACTATAAATTATTACTCAAAATGAAAGGATTAATTATTAATGGAAATTACACATCCTCCAAAAATCTCAAATAACACCGTTAAACACGATTCTCATGGATGATGGTAACATAACATGGTAACCCCTCTATTTAAAATCAATCTAAAAAAGTAAAATAATGTAAAATCCTATTAATAAAGATATTGAATCACCGAAGGAACCAATATTCTAAAAATTATCAAATGTGACAAAAAAATCCAACATCTACAACCAACCACTAAGATACCATATCATATCCATAAATGTATTAAAACCCAAATAAATGTTCCAATATCATAACATAGGGACCTCAAATCCATCATATCCTAAAATAACCAAGGAACAAACAAATAAGATACATTCCCTAATAAGAAACAACATGGTTCTCACTTTGGCATATAAAAATATATCAAACGGTAACTAAGTGTCAATATCATGGATCATCAACTCACCATGCTCCCTATAGAATAAATCATAACCCAGTGGAAATCATAACCCAACAAGAAACAAAATCACACCCATGTTAACCATGTACACCCAATAGTTTCATATTAATACCATCCAACTAAATCAAAATGAATAACTTACCCCACAAGCTATCCTCACAAAAAATACATGGATCACAAAAAATAATGAGGAATTAGAATCCAAAACAAACCACAACTCGCAAAATAGATACCCTAAAAGAACCCATAGATAAAAACAAAGAAAATAAACCTAAAAAAACATATCTAAACTCATCGATAATGAATCCAGAAATTTTTTCTTCACTCAAATTGGGTCTTTCATATGATAATCTTTTCTCTTGAGAAATGCTCAATCTTTATGAAGAATTTACCCTTACTAAATTCAGCTTTCGAACAAAGACTATCCAGCATAGTACACTCAACTTAACCAACATTTTTTCTCTATGAAAATTACTAGATAAGTACTACCATGAATCATTGAATATACTAAATTACACCACCAAGATGGAAAAGAAACACCAGCCACTCCATTCAATATTTGTAAAAAAAATCTAGAACTGAAAATAGGCCTATCTAATTAAAAATATTCATCCATTATTAGATACCATTATCATAGAATTATCTTTAAATAACATAAGGAATTAACCAAACCCAATCTTTTCTCTTAAACCACATCAAACAGTCCCAACAAAAATGAAGGGAATATTCACAGAGCATAATTTACCTAAACATGTAAAACATATTAAGAATATCCCTACTTAAACCTTAAACCTCTTAGAAAAGAGTCAAAAAACTCATTTTAAAAGAAAAATATTCCTTTTTGAAACCAAAGGAAATATTGTTCTTGATTATTATTAAAATTTAAAATTAAACACCTTATTAATATCAAAAAATTCATAAAATCCACATTCCATTTCAAATCACATTTCCCTTTTAGGGAATTTAAAAATATTCACCATTTAAACACCCATCAACAGGACACAAACCGAACCAAGCATAAAATTTTTATTTTGTAAACAATCATATTCCTTCAAAATAAGGAATCCCACAATAAATTTTTAAATATATTATTTATTTCAATACATATCATCCTTTAATGTTTTTTGAAACTCTTCCAATTTTTTCAATTTAAAATTTTCCAATCATAAATATAAATCTCAATATGATATAAAATATTTACAAAAAAACACCAAACCGGTTCTAAAATCAATGTATTTCGTGAAAAGAAAATTCAATTTATAAAAAAACCCTAATGAATCATTTAAAATCAAAAATATTTTTATGAAATCCACTTTTCAAACATAATATAATTTTTAGAACAATCTAATAAATACATGTACACAACAATCATCAATTTAAATCCAATCAAACCATACCCACATTTAACAAGACATTCCATCATATAATTCCACTTTCCAAACTAATCTAGTAAATCTAAGGTCTGATAGGCCTGAATAATTAAACCAAATGGGATACATAACTATGTTCTACTTGGACGCATGGTTTGACAGGCTATACCCCAATCACACATTAGTTCCTAATGTTTCTCCAATATCATAGGCAGGGTCACTACATAGTTTTTGAGGCCATGAAAAATAACCTCATGGATCTAATTATATTTATATTTTCAAACCAAAACCCAAAAAATAACATTAAATTAAATTAATACAATACCAATGAGTATAAAAAAACTATAATCAAATATCAAAATCCAACAAAATATTCATAATGGAATCTAAATCCCATCCACCCATGGTAACTAAACCATTTTCATGAAAGGTGGTGATTGAAAACCAACTCTCGATCAAAATCTCAAGTTTTAATGATAATCCAAATCTTAACTTGATCATGGTACATACAAATATCAAGATGGAAATCAAACAGCCTAGGACGTTTTGGGAATATAATGTCTAGTATAATCATTGATGAACTAAACCAGGCAACCCTGGCTCATTATACAACCCAACCCCATAGTTGGCCCAAAGTAAATTCCCATTCCCCATGGGTTTCAAAATAGTTATTAGGTATCAAGAAAAAGAACATAGGAAAATTTCACCCTTAAATAATAATACATTCAAGTAGTGTAAACCACCAGGAAGGGAGCATGACCTATTCAATCATTGGACATCCATGCATAAAGAATAATAAAATAAAAATAAATAACCCAAATAAGTAAGACATAATAATATTAAATATCTATCCAAAATAAAATACGTATCACTAGATAAAATATATTATAATTATATACGATAAGAATATAAAAATATAATACCCTAGGCTAAACTAGATTGTAGATAAAACACCAATAAACAATAGAACCCAAATACATCTAGTGCATCCTTCATATGACCAATATTCATGCACCACATCCCAAATCAGCAATCCATAGACCCAATGATCAATCAACTAATGTAGTTGAATATTTGGAACTTGAGAAAACACATAAGAGATTCTGAAAAAAAAAACATATTAGTGTATATGTAGCTTGTGATCCCAATATGACCAGTAATATTCTACCAAAGATTATATGAAGTAAAATTAATACTATATTTTATATATTATAGTGTGAATGAGAATTAAAAAATAGAATTTTCACATGGGGAAACATAAGGAAAAATTATCATACATTATCATCATCCTTCTGAAACCAAGTTAAAACCTTAGGAAACCCATCAAAGCTCATCTATCCTAAAACTAATATTATAAAATAAAACATCATTTCAAAATATTCCTTTGAAAATATTGAAAATCACTAATAAGTAATTATAAATTCAAAATAAAAACATAAGTATTATCATATTTTTTAAAAATAAAAAAACATCACAAATTACTTTTTAAAAAAGGAATAACACTACTTTTAATGAAACCACCGTTCCAAAACCAATTTGGATTTTTTTTAAATAACCAAAACCAAAACTAAAGTGAAAAAAATTAGAAGGAGGAACTGAGTTATGAATACAATGAAATAAATAAAACCAAACTATAGTTTCATTAAAATAAAAATGGGTTGGACAATATAAGAAATAAATGAAAATGGATCCCATAAAAAATCCTCAATAAGAACAAAGAATCATCGAGAAATCCATATGAATAATGAAATATTAACATGAACTGGTGATTAGAACTATAAGACAACACTGATGAACTCATCTAGGAACTTGGTTGTTCATTAAAACTCTCTTGGGAAGATAATCTATCCTATGAGTTGTCTAGCTACCACAAGCCTCAATACATTCTGTTAAATAACTTAGTTGAACCAATAATAATTCCTTATAGTTTCCATATTATATACTAGGTATTGAAATAATTCCCACTACTATGTTTCTACGATCCCCATTACATCAATGAAAGGAGGTAATCAATCAAACAACCACATGATCTGTTCATAATTCAACTAAAAACAATTTAATCAAACCTCATATTTCCTCCTATTCCCTTGTGAGAAACAACACCCTTTTAATATTATTCAAAAAGATATAATATAAGACATTCCCTACTAGGGATCAATCCATATAATTCATAATAAAATGAAGGGGTCAAATGGGGGTATAACTATCTTTTAAAGAACTTTTCCATAATGATCTAAATTGGCATTTCATAACACTCTTGGGATTATAATACACTTTACATCATTTTAAATTCATTTGGAAATAATCTCGCTCTTTTGAAAGAACTTTAAAATTATTATGAGAATTTCATGTCTTAAAATAATTAAAAAGAAGTGAAAACACCGAATATTTTAAAATTATTTCACAATAACACCAAAATTACCATTTTGAAAACTCATACTAATATCAAAAACCCCATTTAAATTTCTTAAATTCATTTTAAAGTCTAATTTCAGTATTTCCACAAACACTTAGCATTCAAGAAACAATATTCCATGTAAAACCCCATTTAAATAACATTTGTCAACTCTTCATGGGTACAAATATCAATATACTTTTAGAAAGAAAAATAACTTAAAAATATAATCATGTCATGGTATACAATACAATGGAATGGAAGATAAACACTAACCTATTTCAATATGAAATAAATTTCATGTCTGCACCTTCAATAGTGGATGTATAGCTAATAAAATAGGCACTCTTCACAGCCTCTAAACATCTAAACCCCAATGTTTCGGATAATCCAAACTCTAAATCCAACTAAAACATGGATTGTAGTTCATCAAAGAAATAAAAACTAATTAGAAAGTTGGACATGAGTATAGAGTAAGGGAAAATAATGAGATATAACATAAGAATATTATTGAAAATAATGGAGAAAAAGATCAAAATAAATATGAATGGATATTAAGAAAAAACATCACACACCCTACAAAATACCGAATGAGAGTTAGGAAATTGGACGGATTTTAGCCATAATATTGAGTAAATGGACTATCCATAATTTCATATGTTTTAAAATCATTGAATGAATCATTTTTTGGACACATGATTACGAAAAACATGCCCCAATATTGGGGCATCCACTAGAATGAACCCTTACACATCACACAGCTAGGACATATAGTTTTTCATAAACATGTTCCAACCATGTAAGTCACCCATACACACAAATTAATACAAACATTATCTATTAAAATCAATTATAGTTTAACAACCTATAAACAAATGATGTTAAACTCCACTTTCAAGAAGTGAAACACTATATAAAGATATATAAATGGTATACAATGACATTTTAACAACCATGTGATAGGGGAGAAAATTTTTAAACACATAAACTTTTAATCCAAAATCTTTCAAAAATTTAAATTAACCCAAAAACATAGATAGTACATCACAACAATGGCACATTGGTGTCATATTCCTTATAATAAAAACTGATTCTTCTTGTGAATTAACTTAATTATGATCTTTTTAACTATTAAATGGTTATTAAAAATGAAAATATTGTAAATAAGTGGTTATAACCTCATGGTCACCTGAATAATTTATAACTCATGAGGTAGAAGGTTTGATTCAATCACCAGATCATCTTCTTTTATGCAAGATCAATCTTCACCATGATTGTAGCATGAGGAAAGTGATCTTTCTTCCTTATTTAATAATATTAATACAATATCATCACAAATCCTTTTAGAGATATATATTTAACAAAAAATATAATATGAACTATACTTTGATTTTATTTAGGTAGTATAAAATAATATGTTTAGACTTGTTTGTATGAGGCCTTTCACAACTTCTTTGGATCTGTTTTCTCCCTATAATTTAGTATGTTACTAGATGTTTCATCCATAGTTTCATTTTTGGGGAACTCATAGGATTATTCAAATCTAAACATAAAAAAAAAACTATCCAATATAAACAAAAAAACCTTAAAATAATTAAATGTAGAGAATCCCATCAGAGGTGTGACCAGATTCTATCATACTAATTGATAGGATCACATTAGGATATACAAAATAATAAGAGGGGTGATTTATTTTTAGTGACACCTGATACATTAAAAATCATTTCCATTATTATACCTATACAATACTTTAGTAAATAGACCTATTCCGGTCGATCCTCCAATCCATTCTACAATTTCTTTTTGTAAGAATGTAAATAAATAATGGCTTTATGATTTTTTGTTGAGGTTTGAATCCAATATGGAAAATGGAATCCCCCGTGTATGATGATAATTAACCTTTTCACAAATAGTTCCAATTTTAGTATCATGTTATAAATTGGGCTAGGATATAACCTTGGACCCATAATGCTGACATTGTCGTGTTATAAAGAAAGTATCAACTTGTAATTATATAATACATGATATCGACCTGATCCTCTTGAATAATGGTTAGTAATGAACATATAATTCTCTTATGAGCTTGAATAAAATATTATATTCTTACTCAAAACACAACAATATAATGGTATGTCTTGATATAATTTATATTCTATAATATATGAATACTTTACACTATGTGTCCCACTTCTTTATATTGAAAATAATACATATAAGATAAGTATGAACTCTATATTTCTTCTTTTTCTTCTTCAATGCACCCATATAATTTTTATCACATAAATTTGAATCTCTATTTTTATCTAACACTAAAAAATAATAATAACAGATATAGTTTTAGAAATCTCACTTAAATACCTGAATAATAGACATGAATATGGTATCTGAGTCTCTCAAATTTACTTATCTATTCTACTTTATGCAATTCATTCACACATTTATATTTGGTAACTATATTTAATACTACTCCATGTAAAATATTTTAGACAAAACTATCATCATAAAGTAGTCCTTATTAAACTTTTATATATTTGATTATTTGTTAATGTAACTAAAAATTCATAGAACTAATTCTTCTTCGAATTGATTAATGAAAATATAGTTTATTGAATTTCATTTTAACAAGTAGATCCAAATAAGATAAATTGAATTCATAGCTATCTTATATAGATAGAAACTTCATTGTACAAACTAATGTGAGAAAAATATTCTGATCCAATAAATCACTTATCTATTTATCACCTCATTTTCAAATAATTATTCAACATTGGTATATTAATAGAATATATTAGAACAACACACTCCACTTAGTAATTTTATGAAACATGGATAACCACTATATATTTTTATACAAAGAAAAACACATCACCATAAGCTCAAAAATGTAACTTAAGTCATTAAAATTTCATGGAATTTTAATATTATTAACTCAAAATGATGATCATGTTTTCAATTTATTGGGTCTCATTTGACTTATCACTGCTACATAGACCTTATCCATATGTCATGTAGCCTATCATACTAACATTATCAACCTGTATCCTTTTGTAGAAAACATTATTTAGACTTATATTGGTATTGGTAATCCAATTATTGTGATTTTTTTATATTTAAGAAACCCAAAAAAACATCAACATATTAAATATTCAAATTTACTTCAAGATTATCTCTTCATTCTCGTTTACATTAGAAGTATTGAACATTGTGGGTAATCATAGGGTGACATAATCAACTATAATTTGAACTAATCCTGATATCACATTAAATTTCCCTTATTTGAATTATGTATTGTTAGATACACAAAAACATGACATGGACTCAGTGATCATGGAACAAATGAAGTGGAACATAATGAAAAACCTTAGGAAAAATAAAGAAAATGACCCATGACATCATTTTTTTCAGTTAAAAAAGCACACCCTATTTTAAAACTAGAATATCACTCATATTACATGATTCCCATATTAGAAATATCTTGTTTTAACTAGTTATTCATTATTAATTACATGTAATAACTGGACGTTGAATTCATATGAAACTATATTATTCTAGAAACATTAGTCCTCTCCCCCATAAACCACCCCATGCTCTCCATTCACACACTAACCTGTATTATCTCTTTACACATCTATATCCACTCTCATTTAACACTAAAATTGATTATAGCCTCTATATCGGATATCACATTGATAGGGTGGCAGTATCTTGGGATTTGGAATAATTTGTAGTATCATTATTCAGTATTACTTTTAAAAAATAAGGAAAAATATACTTTGATTACAATGGGTCATTCCATGGATATTCAACTAATTATGAAATAAATTTTTAAAATATCTGAAAATTTCGAACATTCTTCAAATTTAATCCAAAATGTTCTAAAATTAAAATATAGACTAAATTTTCAATATTTCAAGTAGTTTCACTTATTTTATAACTCAATTTGATTTTATTAATCTCACCTTCTCAAGATATTCATCCATGTCTATTATTGAATTGATTTAATGTTACTTCATTCAAATTAACAAAAGGATGGATTATTAAATAAACCATCTAGTTATTTAACTTATCAAGTATCTTTTAGTAAATATTGATATTCTATAAACAATAATAACCCAATATTCTCATTAATATCAACTCGAAAATAATTAAATGTGACTATTTTTATGTTTAAAAATATCATATCTACTTGAAAAAATATCCATATGGAAGGCAATGGGAATAAATCAGTAAAAGGAATTTCAATGGGAAAAAACTATCACACATATTATTTTCAATGCAAATAATTAAAGTATCCAAATACTATAATTCAAGGTGTTTCTATATCCATAAAATAATATTGAAAGCCAAGAATAAATAATGATATCGTTATAGGGAACTCAAGGCTTCCTCTAAATATGCATAGGAACACCAATCAATATACAATGTATCATTCTTCCTCATATGTCAACATCTTGCATATAAACCCATGGCTCATTTGCACTAATTGAATTATTTACTCAAGGAAAATAGATACAACATAATAAAAGAGTGGTATAAACAAAGGGGGTTTCATTGAATGTTCATATAGGGATGTGTCATGAATTATATATAGACGCAATGAGTTATTCAAACCCTAAAAGTGTAACAAGTGCAATGTTGATCTCTGAGTTTATCATCTATGATTTTATAGATAAGTTGTTATTTAAGGATTTTTAATCATTTCTAAAATAATTTTATGAATATGAAATTTATCATGTTATAAAAATAAATTCATTACTATATCATTCATATACATTAGTTTCATATAAATTGATACGAATATATATCATGAAGTGGAATAAAAATTAACCACAAAACGTTTTACATTGAGTTATATCAAATTGATGTTATCTATGTTGTATAATAGTTTATGAAGAAATGTTGAGGTTATATTGAGTATAATTCTTATATCTGAATACAAAATATGTTCATGTTGCATAAAAAGGGTTTTCTGTTTAATAGTATCAACTAAATTTACCACATGGAGTGTCAAAAATAATAATAGTATACTATGCGTGCATGTATCATAATTTGAATCCATAATACTTGAGTTTGATGTGATAACTAACATGATTAAATTTACACTTGTATAACTTTATAAAAAAATCCTTGAAACATAGATAACCAAGGGTGGTTGGGTATGTTTTTGATCATGTCATTAGTTGAATCACAACATTGATGTAATTTTTCCTCTTAAATAATGAGTATAACATCAGAGATATTTATTGATATAAACTCAGGAAGTCTTCAGAAAAACATATATTTTACATATGATGCGATTATCTATTTGTGTGAGGTAAATTTAATGTTATTATCCTAAAATGTGAATTTCATGTGATGTATTTTTTAACCCAATCCATCTATACTCAATGATCCAAAAAAAATTTAGTATTCAATATGGGATTTACATACTTTTGTCTCATGATCACTCAATGAATTAAAAAAATGGAATATATGATAATTCATGCTTGGGAATGATGCATCTGGTGGATGTGGATATAGAGATACATGTTTATAATGGACATTAGACTATATCCCTATGTATCTCGAGTGAAACAATATTTTTCTATAGGGCTATATTCACTTACATGTATGGATCTTTCCAGTCTATATTTTTGTGCATTTTAAAAATAAAATTTTATGAGTAAGTGTGAACCTTACAGTTTTAGACAATTTAAATCATATAAGAAATTATCCCACCCAAATCAAGTTCCAAACACCACCCATAACAGATTTCAAAAATTACCCTGATTATTAGCCAACTTGCAAATTCAAAAAGATAACAAAAATCCTCAAACCAAATCGATCCATGCGTCGTGCTCTGTCTGAGACACCAACCATCAAGGAAACTCAATCACTACCATCATCATCCCACTGGAAAATCAACATCATGGAATTCACATCAACACATTATTAGGGAATTCTACTTCAATGCCTCGACACCACTGGACTTCTTCGATGAACACTGACTGCTTCGAGATAGATTCGAAACCTCACTGTCATTGCATCATCCTCAAAGTCACCATCATGGTGTTATCATCTTCAATTACAACACCATTATACACCCCAACTAAAAACAACACCATCTTCTCCAAACTCACATCACCACCAATGTTTCTTATAAAAAATACCACTAGTACAATGAAACCCATCTCCAGAAGCCACAAACTCAACATTATCCACAAAAAAACAGCACCAAAAAAATAAATCAACGAGGAAAAAGAGAAACCCCATTGAAAAATAAAACCAAGGTGGGAAACACAAAACCAGGGAAAACCCTAAATAAGGTCGGGAATGAAACCCTAAAGAACCCTGGGGATGAAACACAAAAAGAACCTCAAAAACCATAAACTGTATGGTCCAAAACCCTATGTACCCATCCCTCCAACTCCATCCTAGAGAGGAGAGATGGAACCTTAGGTGAGAGCTGATTCGAAGGCTGAGGAAGAATACCCACTCTGTAAGAATCTAGAAACCCAACGTCCACAAAACCAAAAACCCAAATTATCTAGGTTATCTTCACACCATCCCCGACCAGAAGAGGTGGGAAGAAACATGAGTCCAGAGCAAGTTAGAGAAATGGATTTCATCCAAGACACTTAGCTTCGACGAGAGAAATACGGGAACTGTGTTAGAAGCCCACAATGGCAAGCAGCAGAGTAGAGGGTAGAATTTGAGAGCCGAGGAGTGGACATGCGGGAAAATGGGAGAAGATCGGGGTGAATCATGTAACCCATGTGAAATGGACAAGATGAGTGTGGAGATCACTCTTTGTGGAGATAGCTCTCCCAAAGAACATTCATGGATCTAGTGTTTTATATTTTTTTCAATGATACAGAGGCCCATGGGTTCATACTTTGTTTCTAACTGAATTGGGATAGAGTGTGACTCAAAGAGCTACTATAGAATTGTTTAGAGTATATCCAAAATATACTTGGATTGGTATTCCTAATATATTACAAATTATGTGATAGATAGTGAAGTTAATTATACCCTTTCAAAAATTATATTAAAAATTATCCAAATGGAATTTTGAATATTGTTTCCTAAATTCTTACATATGATACAATATAACGTGAAATGGAAAAGAATCCACAAGGATGTACTAAAAGTGAGATATTATTGTATTTATTCCTTAAATACATACACACACAAACACACATATATATGATATGCATATGAAAATATCATAGTGTATGATATTGAAATGTCTTATGGAATGAAATATAGAATCAAAAACATTTTGAATGGATTGGTTTTGGTCATTTCAGAAAATATGATATCAAGATATTATGGTACTTCTCTTACATAGCATATTATGTGGTATTATGTCCCTATTATATAAATGATAAATGTTAAAATTCAGATTATCTACCATGATATATCAATAAATTTGAATCAATTTATAAGATGAAAATCATAGGGTTAACATGGGAAAATATTTCATCCAATTTGACCACATACATTAACTCGTGATGTATGAGATATTGTGGGTCTAATGAAGGATAATACTTGAAGGATAATTATAATGATAGAATACCAATTTTGTGAGGGTGTGACTCTTTTATGTATCTGGATGAAAACATCTCATACCAAATCTCTATCTTCATTTAACCATTACCTAACATATAACAAGTATGTTTTAGTGATAATTCCTTCGCATATGATGAGTGATTTAGCAAAATTGTGGATACCTTTAGGCGGTTAATTTATTTTACAACCACATTTGTGATTTTAATTGTCCATAGATGATGAATATGGATGTTGTAATGACAAAATGTAAGGTGTACATAATGTTTCTTCATTTTATTGTAATATTATTTTTGTTTTTTTCAGGGTCGATCATGGTTTATGGGGTTGTATATTTCTTCCATAATATTTAATGAGTTTTGTTTGATACTTTAAAACCCATCGAAATTATTATAAGATTATCATAATATATATTATGATAATAATTTTAATTTCTTGGTAAAAATCAAAAATCTTGAACACATAAATGTTTATTTATATATTTCATTAGCTCAAAAATAAGCCACTTCATACTATGTATATGTAAATATGGATACCATTAGATTTATTAATCATTTATTTCTTATTTATTTGTCTGAAATATTATAAAATATTAAAATCCTCTCAAGAAACCGAATTTTTCTTAATTTTTAATGACTAGATTTCCCATTTATCGATATTCATGGATCATATCCTTTATATATTCTCAAATACAGTTAGACGGTTCTTACTGTTAAATTATATAGTTCTCTTACTTTTATGTGGTATTTTTACACCAATATTTGTGATTAAGAAATATCAACTATATTTATATATCATAGGATACATTAAACATCCCATTGAAGAATCATATACATGTGTAATCATTACCTAAACCATACCTTATTTCTTACACACCATCAAGAATATATTTATTACATGTAACATAGGTACCAATTAACTATTTATTCAAAATATATTGTATTTTAAATACTTTTTCATTATATTTACTATTAATTTTTCTAATACATTTCATATATTTATAAAACTATATATTTTCCCTTAGAACATGGGTTATACTTTTATTCATTCTCAAAAAATTTCTTTTAAACATAGTATTAGATAACATTAAGACTAATATCTATTTCTCATGTGTTATCAACATATTTTACTTGAAAAATTATTTTTATCACATTAAACTCTTATAGGCACAAGGCTTAAATTAATTCTTGATAATATATAAACCCTCATATGGATTAAAAAAATTATTTCATGATATTGATTCTTTATTAAACACGTAAACTAATATTTGTAATATTAAAATCTAATTGGAATCATTAAGTGTCATAAAACATTATAGTTATTTCATAAATAAATCATCACATGGTTTCCATTAATTTAGTGGTCTTGAAATCTATTTTCCAAAAATTCACAATCTTGGAAATCCACCAAGATAAGAAGAATACTAGTGGATTTTAACTTGGGGAAAATTGAAATGTTTTATTTAGTATCAATGCCTCTATATTGATAAAAAATAAATTGATACAAATGATACCTTATACGTATAATCTTTACCATCAATGTCTATCTTCTCCTTAAAAACCCACCAGCATGTTTTACATCAATCCGGTGAACTTCCAAAATATAACATTATATTTTGGTATATGGAATCCATTTCGGAGTTCATATTATAAAATAAACCTATATCTATTTACTTATTACTTATATAATAAGTGTTTATTATACACAATTAATAATATATATCACATAATTTTGGGATTATATAACCAACTAACTCTATATTTGTCTCTCCAGAATAGTATGTGTCTCGAGAATAATACCTACTATGTTGTCTCATATAGTTTATGTTTGATTATCCACTAAATGAGGCTAATATTAATTGTTAATATATATAATATTAATGTGATTTATTATTCACAAACACCATTTTAGTGCATTTTACACTTTTAACATCATTTCACAATATGATTGTAATTACTTCTTAAAATGCACAATTAAGTGGTACATTTTTGAACATCATTTAATGTACTCAATGATTTATCTGAATTTAAGAAATTTAATTATCCATATTTTAATTTTATATTTTTTTAAATTGATTTACACTTAAATATGAACATGTTTTATTCCGGGATCAATGGAAGATTCATAAAGGATGATAGAGATATTTGGAGATGAATGGAAGCAATTCTAGAGAAGGCAGATTGGACACCAGCCCACTGATGTGAATGTTGGACCCACATTACAATCCCAATGAATCACACATTTCGCGTAATGCTATAATACATGTGTAGGAACAAATAATTATTCAGGATCAAGTGCTAATTCGGCCTCCATTGTGGTTATTTAGGTTTCCCATGTTAGAGATAAAATTATGGGCCAGATTTTACGGCCTAGAAAAACTTCCCACTAATTAAATAATATCTCCGAACCCACAATATAAAATGGGCCTAAATTTTATAGGAGGTTAGGGGACATCCATGGATCCATTTTTTTCTTATAAGGACCACTCTAATTTGGTGATCTATAATTTCTTACAAGCGTGTCAATTTGGTAGATGAAAGGTGGATCCCAGCTCGAGTCAAGGGTGGAAAAATCAACTCTCCCTCAACTTTCCACCAACCTATGGCCTGCCAAAATTTATTGAGGAGACTTGGACTATTGAAGGATAGACCTGAGGCTTTTAAAATGCCTATTTAACGTAGTTTTGGTGGAGGAGTTGAGGATATTTGAGATTTGTTTCATTTTAATGTTATGCTTCCAATTTGATGTTGTAATCGCATTCCTTCAATTATATGTTCCTTAAATTACCTTAGTTTATTTATAAAACCTATACACATTATATTTTTATATTATTATTCTTATCACATTGATACCACTTCCTCATGGTGTGAACTTGTTCATACCAAACCTTGTGAGATTATCACACAACGGTGGAGTGATTGTTTTTTCAGTGTTTTTTTACTTCTCCAATTCCTACCTCATGAGTCTAATTTCCGCTTCCATTGAATCCATGGGATCAATGGAGGGATAACCCACTTATGGTTTGATCCAAGGGAGTATCAAGGAGCTGTATTAGATGTTATTTATCACTCCATTAATGGATAATAACTTCTTTTAAATGATATTTTAATTTTATGACTTTAAAACGTCTTCATCCTTATTGAATTTAAGGTCACACATTTCAAGTGTTAATAATAACCTTTAACTTGGAGTGCTAAAAACGTTGATCCTACAAGTGTATAGGTGATTAGTATTATGTTTTTTAGGAATTAAACTAGTATTTTGTGATTTTTATTGATATCCTTAAATAAACCCATCTCAAATATAAGAAATTGAAATATTTTTACAAGAAAAAGAATGCATCCAATCCACCCCTTGTAATATCCTAGGATCAACCCTTCTCATAATTTGAATTCACTTAAGTCTCTTAGAGTTATTTTAAAACCATCTTAAATCAACCCTTGTTGGACACTTCATAACCATAAATAGTTCATAGAATATGCTTGTCTATAGGTTACTTCTTAGGTCTCTGAGGATTCAACAACCCAAGCTAGACTACAAAGACCGTTATACCTTCTTCTGATGGGTAAATTTGAGGGTGAATCAAATTTTGGTTCCTTTTATAGGAACCCAAGTAAGTAATCTATACACCCATTATATTCTCCCCTATTTCTTATTTTCTCATCCAAATTCTCTTATATTGTCCCTTTCTCGTTTTTTTTCTTTTGGCACATGTTCGCCTACACCCACGATCAATCAAACCGTCTAGTTATGGTGGATAGTCCTGGGGTTGGGGAGTCATGTACTCCAAGGGAACTCTTTCCATTAGATAATAATCTTCCTAATACTTTAGAGTCAAAAATTAAGCATATTTCAACAAAATTTCCTCAATGAAACCAACTCATAAACCCGGGTGGGAACCAAAATGGAAACCCAAATGAGGGAGACCCAAACTTGGGGAATACATTTGATAAAATCATTAATGACTACCTCCCACATTCCTAGACCAATGAACCTTCATGAAATAGATAAAATTACATAGTAGATTCCGACTACATCTTTAAACCCCATGAACTAAACCACCTTCCATCATTCCATGGAATGAAGTCTGAGTTGCCCTACCTTCACACTAGAGAGTTCAATGACACTGTTGAAATAATGTGTCCCCCACATCAACTTGAATCAGCTAAAATGAGGCTATTTTCTTTTTCAATATAGGATAGAGCTAAAAATTGGCTAAACAATTTGATACCATCTTCCATCAACTCTTGCGACCAATTACAAAGATAATTCTACAAAAAATAATTCCCCCCCCCACAAAACAATAGCACTTAAAAAGAGCACCCAGAACTTTTTTGAAAAAGATGGAGAGTCATTCTATGAAACATGAAAGAGATTCAAATACACACTAAACATGGTTCCACACCATGGTTTTTCTAATCCTAAAAAAGTGATATTTTTCTATGAAGGGTTGGGCCCAGGGAACAAACCATTTATTAACATGATGTGTAATGGGACCTTTAAAAACAAATCCCCAAATTATGCTTATGAGTATCTATAAATCCTTGCCGAACAAAACCAATCATGGGTAACATCACCTTATCCGGAAAAGACAAAAATTAATACTAGAATTCATACAATTAGAGAAGAGGAAGACTTAGGGATAAACTCGCAAAACTCTCTAGGAAGGCTGAATACATGGACCTTAGGAATGTCCATGAAATCCAAATTGTAGACCCTTTTTGAACAATTTTTGACAAACATGAACATAAGACAAAAAACTGCCTAACCATTCCATCCATCAAGGATGTTTTTTATGAGGAACCCCTCCATAATTAAATGCCTTGAACTTCCAAAAGCCTCAATACCAAAACAACTTAAACCTAAGGTATATTGACCACCCAGGCTTCCGTTGGAAAGATAACCAGCAAACTAGCCAACCACATGGACAAAATCCTTACCCCCAACAGAACTACCAAACCCATAACCAGTTCAAAACCCAACCTATCCAATACCAATATCCACCGGTCCATTTTCAACAAACCATCCCACCTATAAAATATCTCAATGGGATAAACCAATCTTCTCAAGCACCAACTCAAACTATTCCACAAATCCTACTAGAAAAACTATGCAAACAAATGGAGAGGATGAACTCGGAAGTCTCTTCCCTAAAATAAGAACATCAAACCATCAAAACTGGAAAGGCACCCATGCCTAATCAGGCGGTACCATCCTCAACTTCAAGGGGTGTGTCAAGTTGCACTCAAAAAACTCATGAACAAATAAATGCTGTGACTTTTTTAAGAAGTGGGAAATTAAATGAGAAACCTAAAAAACTATTTCAGAACCCACCTAAATATTCAAACTTGGATAAAAATTGAAATGAACCAAATGATCAAACTGAAAAACACAATAGCATTGTCAAAGAAACAACTCTTCAACAAACAACTTGATAACCCACGCCATTTCCTCAATGCATGAGGGGGAAAACCAGGCCGGAATTGAGTAAAACATTGAGGGAAATCATCTCACAAGTCATGTTGAACATTCCCCTTCTAAATTCAATCCAAACCATACATGCCTACTCAAAGTACCGTAAGGAAATGTGAACTTTTAAAAGAAAATTTTCATATAAAAACCATGTTCTTTTGGCTGCTAATGTGTGTACCACAATTCAAGGGACCATTCCACCTAAGTTGAAAGACTCAAGTTTTCCTTACATGAATGTTGAACTAGGAGAGAGCAAAGATGTCAAGGCCTTGTGTGACCTAGTTGCTAGTGTCAATCTCATTCCCTATACTGTGTTCTGCTAGTTAGGCCTAGAAGAACACCAACCCACATCTGTCACACTTCAACTAGATGATCGTAGCATTAGGTTTCCAAAGGTTATTTTAAAGGATGTTTTGGTAAAGGTTGAAAACTTCATCTACCCTGCTGAGTTCATTGTACTTGACAACAATCCAAACTTAAGAAATAAAAAACAAACCCCAAATATCCTTGGTCGTCCCTTCCATGAAACAATCAACTCTGTCATCTGAGTTCGAAATGGGAACATGACCATCACCATTGGGCACATGATTCTAGACTTTAACATCTATAATAAAAGCTCAAAAATAGGGGATGAAGAAGAAATTCATGAAGTAATCATGACAGGAAGCATTGATAATGAATCCATATAACATCAATGAATATTATATTGATGTTTAAGTCATGATGGGATTTATTTCCTTTATTAACATAAAGGAAGTTTATCTCCATGGATTGAATCATTATCAAATTACTCGTATGATGAAGTCTTGGGTCCAACAATCAGTGAAACATTTCAAGAAACCAAATTCATGGATACCAATCAAACTTCCTTCCTTAAATCTTATCATACAAATATTGTAGTTCAAACTTATATATGTGGGGAATCAATCCTATCTGAAACACTAAAAAATGAAATTGATATTGATCCAATGTCCCAATATTCTACTAATATTCTGAACCAACCAGATCTTGAATTGAAGGAACTTCTCGTTTCACTCAAGTATGCCTTCCTAGGGGACAATCAAACACATCCTATTGAAATTTATTCTTCTCTTGAATCCAATAATGAGAGGATTCTTCTTGATGTCCTTAGGAAACATAAGAAATCCATTGGTTGGACCCTATCTGAGATTCCTAGGATTATCCCACTTATTGGGACTCATAGGATTGTTCGGGAATCTGATTCAAATCCATGTTGTCAACCTCAATAGTGACGCAATCCTAATCTCATGGAGGTAGTAATGAAGGAACTTCTGAAATTGTTAAAAGCTGGTATCATATATCCCATAACTGAGAGTGAGTGGGTTAGACCGATCCAAGTGGTTCCTAATAAGGCAGGAATCACAATGATAACCAATAAGGATGGAGATATTTGTCCAACTAGGGTGAGTAGTGGATGGAGGGTCTATATTGACTATATGAAGCTACACTCATTCACCAAGAAGGACCATTTCCCCTTACCAATCATTGACCAAGTCCTTAAGAGAGTGGCGGGTCATGAATTTTACTGTTTCTTAGATGGGTATTCGAGGTATAATCAAATTGAAGTCTCCCTATAAGATCAAGGGAATACTACATTCACTTGTCCATTCGGCGTCTTTTCCTTCAAACACATTCCCTTAGGTTTAGGTAATTCCCCTGGAACCTTCCAGCGGTGCATGATGGGAATATTCTCAGACATGGTAGGGGATTTTCTTGAGGTCTTCATAGATGACTTCTCTGTGTTTGGGGATACATTTGAGGGAGGTTTGAGGAATGTAGAGAGAGTCTTGTCAATATGTGAATAAAATAATCTAGTCCTAAACTAAGAAAAATTCCATTTCATTGTTAAAGAGGGACTAGTTCTAGGTCATCTAGTCTCAGGTAGAGAGATTTAAGTTGATTAAGCCAAGGTTGAAATCATTCTTCACCTTCCATCACTCAAAACTGTCAAGGAAGTGAGGTATTTATTAGGACATGCTGGTTTCTATATAATATTCATCAAGGAATTTAGTTCAATATCCCGTCCTCTTTATGCTCTGCTAGTAAATGATTCTCCATTTGTTTGGACAGAATGTTGTGAGGGTTCATTCTCAATTCTCAAATCCTCTCTCACCTCTCCTCTCATTATGAAATCTCCAAATAGAAACCTTTCATTCGAACATATGTTTGATTCCAGAGACTTTTCTATTGGAGCTGTGTTAGGACAACATTGTGATAAAACTCCTTATGTCATTACATATGCAAGCACATCCTTAAATGATTCCCAAATGAACTACACCACCAATGAAAAGAAGTTATTTTATATTGTGTTTTCATTAGAGAAGTTAAGGTACTACCTCTTAGGATCCCCCATAACTATGTTCACTAACCAATCTGCACAAAAATACCTCTTCCAAAAACAGGATGTTAAGGCTAGACTGATTAGGTGGGTCCTTCCCTTACAAGAATTTGACCTCACAATCTAGGATAAAAAGGGTGTTGAAAATGTTGTAGACGATCACATCTCTTGGATGGAATTAAAATAAAACTCAAATCACCTTTCTGTGTCTGATTCATTCCCTGATGAACACCTTTACTCTTTGAGTGACTGCCCTTGGTATGCTGTCATAGCCAATGTATTAGTTACAAGAGTCATACCAAAATTCTTAGGGACTCAAGATCGAAGGAAATTCCTTTCTGATGATAGGCACTATGTGTTTGATGATCCATACCTCTATAAGTTCTAACCTGACCAAGTCATTAGGAGGGGTGTCCCAGAATCAGAGCAAGAGTCGACCCTTAAATTCTGTCATAGTGAGCCATGTGGAGGTCACTTTTCCACTAAGAAATCATCTGCTAAGATTATTGAGTGTGGTCTCTTCTGGCCTACTCTCTCAAGGGAATCTTACACATTTTTTCAAAGTTGTCCTATGTGTCAACAAGTAGGGTTTATCAAAAAAAGAAATCAAATTCCACTCACTCTCATCTTAATGATTAAAATCTTTGACAGCTGGGGAATCAATTTCATGGGTCCTTTCCCAAACTCTAGGGGATACCTCTACATTCACTTAACTTTTTATTTTGTCTCAAAATGGGTTCAGGCCATTCCCAAAAAATCCAATGATCATCAAATAGTGATTAGATTCAAAAAAGAAAACATATTCTTTAGATGTGGATTTCCTAGAGATATCATTATTGACCGTGGAACTCATTTTTGTAATCACCTGTTCTCATCACTCATGGAAATCTATGGAACTTCTCACAAAGTATCCACTGCTTACCACCCACAAAATAATGGTAAATCTAAGTTAGAAAATCGAGAAATCAAACAAAATATTGAGAAAACTTTCAATCCTTATAGGAAAGGTTGGTCTGAGAAACTCATGGATGCTCTTTGGTCATATCGTACAACATACAAAACCATCCTAAGATTGTCACCATATAAGTTGGTTTATGGAAAAGAATTCCATTTACCTGATGAAATTGAGCATACGGATTTTCGGACAATTAAGAAAATAAATTATGACCTCTCATTGGACGAAAGAAAAAAGAAATTAGATCTCAATGAACTGGAGAAACTAAGGATGGAGGCTTATGAAAATTCAAGGATCAATAAAGCTAGAGTTCAAGCCTACCAATATAGGAATATCAAAGTCAAAAATTTTGAACCAGGAAAATTTGTTCCCATGTATAGTTCAAAACTTCATTTACACCCAGGAAAGATAAGGTCTAGATGGTCAGGTCCATACATAGTGCATAAGGTGTACCCCCATGGGGCTATGGAAATTCAAGATCCCACCAATGGTCAAACCTTTAAAGTTAATGGTCATAGAGTCAAACCATTCATTGAACCATTCCAAAAACCTGAATTTGATAATGAATTGTGTAAGACAACCTTAGATGAAAAAAAATAATTAATCAATTAGGGGTCCAAGTCAAGATAATGACGTTAAACAAAGCGTTGCATGGGAGGAAACCCATGGTTTTCTAGTTTCCTGTCATTTTTTTGTTTTAATCAACTTTATATTTTAAATATGATTAATTAATCATTTTGATATTTAATAAAAAAATATAGACTGTTGATATGTTCTTCTATTATGAGTATGGATGGGTATGAAAGGGGAGTTCTATATTCATCCGTGCCACGTGGTGTGATCCTTGAGTAATACCATACCCAGAAATTGAAAAAGAAGACAATGTATCATCAGTTTATTTTATTTTATTTTTTTGTGTTTGTAGGTTAAAATAAAAATAAAAAAATAAAAAAATATATAATAATAAAAAAGGCAACATCGTAAGTCATGGGGAAAACCCCTTCCCAACCGGCAAAGCCACGGGGATTCGAACCCAGGACCGAAGGGAGACAGGGGCACACGCTTACCACTGAACTACGGGTTTTTGTGCTTCCTTATTCTATAATTTTTATATACACACTTATATTTTAATTTCTTTATTATATATATATATATTGTTTTTTTCATTCTTTTTTCTTTTTTCTGCTAGGGAACTCTCCAAGTGACATGGATATCAACGGACGAAATTGGGGAAACAAGAACTTCCACTTCAACCACCAGGTGACTTCATTCCATGATCCTCGTATTTCAATATCCATTTTGAAATTCACTTACCTGCCACTACTTATAAATTTTCATTTCGTCAAACACAGGGGACAGTGTTATTTTATGTTTGGGGGAGATAAAATTTAAAAATGCTTTTGTTTTATAAAAAAGAATGATTTGAAAAAAAAATATGTTTAAATGGAAGGAAAAATACCATTAACTTTGAACATGGTAACAAAAATGGAACACATTGAAACTGAATATCAAATAATTTAGCATGCCCTAATTTTGTTTTTAATCCACATATAATTTCTTGAGCATATATTTTGGGAAGTGAGGCTGTCTAATGTGATATTTCATGGTTTATATTTTCATCCAAATAAAAGAAAATCACAACACACGTCCTTTGGATAGTGGGGTATTTGATTGAGTTCATGGGTTCCCCCAAATAAGTATCATAAGTTTGGTGATCATTTTAGTTTTAATATGACGATTAAAAAAATTAAAATAACAATAAATTTGTGCGTAGATCAATGAAATGACCTAATGCGTGGTTTCGGCACTTGGGGAATGACTCCATAGTTATCTGGCCTAGAGATAGTAATTTTATCTCTATTTTTGGTAATTTGAATTTGTTTTTGACTGAGTTAACTCAAGATGTTTCTTGAGTATGTGGGATTCACTTGGTTCCCTAAAGACTTTGAGCCTAGGAGTCATCTGCAAACTCTCGCTATAGTGGTTGACTCTTTTGAGTGCAATTTCAATTACCATGGATAAATTTCAAAAAAAAAATACAATATAAAATTTTTTGAATACTCATCTTAATATTTAAATATGATTACACCTAGAACTTCCGTCATTTCCCCCTTGAAAAAATATGAATCCCCATGTCTATTGTGATACACAATAGATCATCATACTTATTTTTTTTCAATGGTTTGGGCCGAAACCTGAATTTAATATTTGAAATCAATGTCCTCTTGAGACAGGGTAGAGGGAGACCCAATACATAGCCTGAAGGCCCAAGGCCAAGTGGCCTGAATACAAGGCTTGAGAGCCATTTTTTGGCCCAACGGACCCTTAGGTGAACAATACTACTACAATACCTGCAACAATACCGCCACTGTTATAGTACCTACTACAGTCCCTCCACCGCTGCAGTTCTGCCACTGCTACAGTGTCGTCGTTGCTACAATACATGCTATAGCACTGCTACAGTTCCCTGGAAATTCGCCCCTGCCTGGATTTGATCCTGGGTCTTTTGGATGCCATGCTAGAGCCTTTACCACTAGGGTACATGGTCGTTGGCACAGATCCTCAAACTAAATTGATATTGAATTAAATATACAAATGAATTTGAACAAAAGAATGGCCTTGGGATTGGGATCTGCTTATGAAACTATCTTGTATTAAAATATTTTGTTGGGTTTCATGATTTTTTGGTATTTCAGTTTTTTTTTATCATTGTGTATTAATATGTTTTGGGAAAAGGGAATTCGAATTTCATATTGTTGAGATAAATTTTGCTCGAGACTAGAAAAATTCAAGTTGGGGGTGTGATTAGCCACTAAATGAGGCTAATATTAATTGTAAATATATATAATATTAATGTTCTTTATTATTCATAAACACCATTTTAGTGAATTTTACATTTTGAACCTCATTTCACTTTAGGATTGTAATTATTTCATAAAATTCACTATTATGTGGTACATTTTTTAACATCATTTAAAGTACCCAATTATTTATCTGATTTTAAGGAATTTAATTATCCATATTTTAATTGGATATTTTGTTAAATCTATCTAAACTTCGATATAAACATGTTTCATTCACGGATCAATGGAATATTCATAAAGGGTGATGGAGATATTAAGAGATGAATGGAAGCAATTCTAGAGAAGGTAGATTGGACACCAGCCCATTGATGAGAATGTGGGATCCACATTACAAACCCAATGAAGCCAAAATTTCGTGGGGTTCTAGAATACATATAGAGGAACAAATAATTATCCAAGATATAGTGCTAATTAGGCATCCATTGTGGTTATTTAGGCGGCCCAAATAAGAGATAAAAGTTTGGGCCTGATTCTTCAGCCCAGAAAAACATCCCACTAATCTAATCATAACCTCGAACCCATCACTCCAAATGGGCCCAAATTTTATAGGAGGTTAATCGACATCCGGGGATACATTTTCTAGTTCTATGTACCAATATTGTTTGGCCATATATAATGTCTATGAAGCACGTCTGTTCGGTGGATGAAAGTTGGATTCCACCTCGGGTCAAGGGTGAAAAAATCAACTCTCCCTCAAATTTCCACCCACCTATGGCCTACCAAAATTAATTGAGGAGACTTGGAATATTTAAGGCTAAACCCAAGGATTAAAAAATTCTTATCTAAGGTAGTGATGGTGGAGTAGTTGATTATCTCTGAGCTTTGTTTCATTTTAATATTATGTAGCCAATTTGAGGTTGTAATTGCATTCCTTCAATTGTAAGTTCCATGAATTGCCTTAGTTTATTTATAAAATTTCTTCATCTTCTCTTTTAATATTCTTTTTCTTATCACTTTGATACCATTTTCTCATGGTGTGAACTTTTTCATACCAAACCTTGGGTGATTATCACACAACGGTGGAGTGATTGTTTTTTTCACTATTTTTTTATACTTCTCTAATTCCTCCCTCGTGAGTAAACTTTCCGCTTCCATTGAAACCATGGGATCCATGGAGGGATAAACCACTTCTGGGTTGATTGAAGTGAGTTGAAAGGGGCTGTATTGGATGTTATTTCTCACTCTATTAATGGATAATCACTTCTTTTAAATGAGATTTTTATTTGATTACTTTAAATTTTCTTCATCTTTATTGAATTTAAGGTCACACATTTCATGTGCAAATAAGAACCTTTACCTTGGAGTGCTCAAAACATTGATCCTTAACATGTATATGTGATTAGTATTAGGGTTTGTAAGAATTAAACTAGAAAGTGATGATTTTTTTATCTTATTAAATGAAACCATATCAAATATAAGAAATTGAAATATTTTTACAAGATAATGAATTCATCCAATCCACCCCTTGTAATAACCTAGGATCAACCCTTCTCATAATTTTAATTCACTTAAGCCACTTACAGTTTATTTAAAACCCTCTTAAAAAAACCCAATTTGGCCACTTTCTAGCCAAAAACATTCCATATAATGTGCGTGTCTATTGGTTACTTCTTAGGTCTCTGAGGATTCGACAACCCAAGCCCGACTACAAAGATCGTTCTACCTTCTTATCTTGGGTAAATTTGAGCGTGAATCAAATTTTGGAGCTGTTTCTGGGGACCCAAGTAAGTCATATAAACACACACTCTATTTTCCCCCATTTCTACTTTTCTAATCCAAATTCCCTTATCTTGTCTCGTTCTCATCTTTTTCGTTTGGAGCATGTCCGCCTAAACCCGCGATCAATCAAACCATCTAGTTAGGGTGGATAGTCCTGGGTTTGGGGAGTCAAGTACACCAAGGGAACTCTTTCCATTATATCCTAATATTCCTAATACTCCAGAGTCAAAAATTGAGCCTATTTCAGTGGATGGTCCTCAAATAAACCAACTCATAAACCCGGGTGGGTACCAAAATGGAAACCCAAATGAGGGAACCCCAAACTTGGGGAATGAAATTGATAAAACCATGAATGAATACCTCACAAAATCATGGACCAATGCCCACTCATGCATTAGACATATATTGTAACACCCCGATATTTTATGAAAAATATTCTTTTTAATTTCACTAATGTCTTCTGTTGTACGCTACACTAAAAGGAGCCTGCACAACACGCATCCTTGATTTGCCTTGCATTACACGCAATCACGACCTTCCTCGATAGCGTGTGTAGTACGCAATAATGAGTTTCACTAAACAATAATACGCTATTAAAATATTATTAAAACTAACCGTTATGAATAGTAATAACCACTTTTTGAAATTTTGTAAATTTTATTTTTCAAAATGGAATTCATTTTTGGATTCGTAATATCGAAATTAGCTTAGGGTGAAATTTTGGTAATTTTCGGATAACTTTCATATTTTGATGAATAGTGAAAATTACTAAATTTTAGTTAAAAACAAATTTTTCAATCGAAATAATTAATAGTGATAAATTATTAATTTTAGTGGTTTTAAAGTATATTTAGAATATATTTTTACAATTTAATACAATGTTGGTCATTGGATGTAATTTCACATTTAAACCAGACATAAACAAGTGTCAATCTTTTGATAGATATTGTTTCTTAAAAACACGCTATTTGTTTTAACAGCGGGATTTAATTATAAAATTAATTAATGCAACTTATATGTTATGGATTTGGTAAAATAGACTTCATTTTTGAATTCGGAATATGAAATATAGCTTAGGATGAAATTTTGGCATTGTTCTGAATAACATCAATTTTTGATGAATAGTGAAACTACTAAGTGGTAGTTAAAAAAACTGAACTTTTCATAAAACTTAATTTTACCGCTTCTGTGAATGGAATTTCAAAAATCCGAGAGACACGGTTGATGTCAGTAAGTAAAATGTGGTTCAATGAGATGAAAATAATTTTTGGTGAATAGTAACTTTTTACTTTTATTTACCACGGTTAAAAGTAAATAGGGTAATTAAGGGTAATAATGATATTAATATTACCCTAACACATGTCCTAATTATATTGGACAAGTGTATCTCGACCAAAAACAACCTTAAGTGTAAAATATTATCATTTAGGCCCACTTGGATTAGATTAGGACATTTATTATTATTTAATTCAAAGAAGAGTTAAAAGAGTTAAAATCAAAGTTTATTTACTAAAACATTTTTAATATAGTGTAATACATAAGATAAATTCAATTGTAAATATTCATTAGAAAGATAAAACGATTTCCTACATAATTGTATTTTATTTGTAATTTTTAGAGATCAAATAATTTAATTTATTTATGACACAAAGATGATGCTATAATTATCTTATTAATGAAATATTGACATAATTGATGTTATAAATACCAAAATAAATTTAATTTGAGACTTTTTATGAATCCCACTAATTTTATAGGTTACTATGATATATTAGTGTTGATTTAATCAACTTGGTTAGAACATATAATTCTGTTATGACTTTCACAAAAATCATATATCAAATAGTGTCAAAATTTACACAAAATAGTTTTTAAATCAAATATTATATATTAATTGTTATTCTATTCTTAAAAATCTATGGTTCGGCCAAATGACTTAGATAAGGATATATATATTAATAATAAACAATTTGGGGTTCGTTTGGCATGTTATAGTAAGTGTATTAACCATATAGTGTAAGAAAACAAAAAGACACGGTAAAAGTTAAATTATTTAACTTAGAGTTAAATCTAATTGATGAGGTTAAAATAATAACCTAAACTTGTCTAAATACTATTGGTTGATAGGATTTCGACCCATCCCCACTTTAACTTCGAAATAAGACCCTTTGGAACCATTATAAACCGATTTTGACTTTAATATAAAATAATATTTTGAGATATTCCTAAGGTGCCCCTCTCCTCCCTTATAAAAGGGCACCTCCTCCCTCACCTCCTCACACCAATTTGAGCACTCAAGCTCGGCCAAACCCTGCCAAAATCCCTTCTCCACTTCCCTAGAATAATCCTAGAGGTCCTGGTCTTCTTAAAAGACCAATCTTAGTTCCCTAAGTGGAGGATTCAAAGAGGCGTTTCAAAGAAGAGGTAATATCCATTACCGATCTTTTCAATTTCTTTCTTCTTCAACTTCTTCTTCTTTGGTTGTTTAATGATAAAGTAATAACATCAGTATTACTTACATACTGATATGTTATTATAAATATGAAACAACTATAATTAACCTTCTATCCATCCTACGGAAAAAGGAAATCACCGCGCGTGCGTACGTACGGAATACCGTCTCCACGCCGTGGTGTAATCTATTTTCCACCATCACCTTACAAGGATGGGTATAATGGTGTAATGAGTAACTATTTATGATTATTATAAAGTAATATTGATACTGAAATAATATATATATACTCCAATACAGTTCCACGATCATAGGAACGATATCATCACTCGTGCGTACGTACGGAATACAGTCTCCACGATGTGATGCGACTCGTTCTACATGATCATCATTACATAGTAATTATATAAATGAATTGAATGAATAAATATGATATATGTTACACTAATACCATTCTGTATATAAGGTATCTATAACCTTAAAAGAAGAATAAGAATTTATTCAGCAAAACACGCATAAGAACAAAAGGCAATAAGGACCCGAGTAACAAGTAACAATGAAATATTACTAACAAGAAGCTAATAATATGACCATATATGATATAATATAAATATGTATGATTCTGTAATAAGTCAATAACATTATTTAAACCATTATACTGGAGCTTTGGACACGTACAAAGCAAATCGGACCTAAGGTAAGGAAAATATCACAATCTCATTTTTATCCGAGATTGTTTTTACTTTGGCATTTACTAGGGTGTATTTTATCATCCACATCCATGTTTTCTCAATATGTAATATTATTTCCATCCACCTAAAATTGTTTAAATCCAATTTTACCATTCGATGAGTTTTTAGTAAAGGATATGAAAGGAATCTTTTGTCGTTTTTCGTACGAGGTACTTTTTGACTTTTTCGACAAAAGTACGAAGAATGTTTTTTTTAACTTATACGGCATGAATGGATTTTTAAAACATTATTTCCAAGAAGCTTCCTTTAAAAGTTTTCATGTTTATTTTTAATCTACTTCTTTAAGTTTAAAATTTTATGACATGTTAATAAAGGAAAAGTGTTTTTAAAGTAGAAAGGATATTTTCCTCAAGAATGAAGTTCAAGTGTTTTATCAAAATTATTTTCCATCTAAGATGATAAAGGGTTCTATTTTTATCCCTATTATTACATGGATTTGATTATGTTGTGATGGAAATATTTTTATGAATTCCTTTATCTTATATGAATTGTTTTATGATGTCATGATGTTTCAAGAATCCCATTTTTGTTCCATGTGTTATGCGATGATATATGATTTATGATTATGTGGAACGCATAAGAAAGGATTCATTATAAGATGGGTGGGACCTATATCTACCTCCAATGCATTGGGTAAAGATTTATATCTCATGATATAGACATGGCTGGAATGGAAGGTTATTTTGGTTCAGTGATACAGGACTGAAACGAGGTGTGAACTCGGTTCAGAAATGGACTTTGTCCGCTAAGATAGTCTTGGCAATGAGTCATGACTAACAAGAAATGATTTTCCATGATTATGTGTGCATGAAACAAAGTTTCAAGTTTCATGTTATGATTATGGGGATCTCATTTTCACTTCTATGATTTATTCCATGTTAAGATATTATGATCTCTTTTGCAGGTTATGATTTTCAAAAAGATATGATATGATATTTATTTCCTTTATTTTCCCTTGCTGAGCATTTGGGATCACCCTTTTATGTTTTATTTTCCCCTGGTCATGAAGATGGATATTAAGTAGAATATGCTAAAAGGGACCCTAGATATGATGAAATAAATGGGAGACACTGTAGAAGATTTATGAACTAGTTGTTTATGTTTCCCAGTTTCTAAAGACACTATACCCATACGGTTCTTTGTGCTTTTGTCATATGTTGTAATAAGTGTGCTTCAATTTTGAAGTATTAACAATGTATGTAAAGTATGGGTCGCTACAGTTGGTATCAGAGAAAAGGTTTAGTCAACCTTTGGAAACTAGGATGCGAAAACGTTAGTGAGATCCCTAGAGACACTTCTAAGGTATGTCTAGGGATGTCCCTAAGGTTAAGTATACGTATAGGTTATAGTACTAGAATTACGCTAACGATCATAGAATTAAACCTAAGATGTTAGATATTGAAGGTACTCCCCCTTTATTATGTTGTTTTCCCTAGCATTATTTTTGCCTCTCACACTATTCCTTTTGGGTTTTAGACGATGGCTGGAACCCGAAGGAACCATGTTGATCAATGCAATGGACAATGCAATGATTTTCCTCCTGAACAAACAAATGTTATGGGAGATGGAGTGAAAAATCTTATTGCTATACTTACACAATCTATGAATCATTCCGTACTTCCAAATGAGCAGAGAAGGGAACAATATTCTATTGAGTCCTTCATGAGGCAACGCCCACCTTCTTTTAGTGGGTCTTCCGATCCACTTGTTGCTGAACAATGGATCAGTACTACTGAAAAGATATGTTCAGTTCTTCAATGTTATGAACATGATAAAGTCATCTTAGCAGTATATCATTTGGAAGGTGAAGCTGATCAATGGTGGAATCTTATCAAGAATACGAGGCCAAGAGATGAAATTGAGTCCATGGAATGGGACGAGTTCAAGAACTTATTTTTCAATAAGTACTTCCCTCATATTCTTCGAACAAAGATGGAGAAGGAGTTTCTTGAACTAAAGCAAAAGGATGACGAATCTGTTGGTATATACGAAGAAAATTTTACAAGACTTGCAAGGTATGCATCTGGCATTATCATCCAACCTGAAAGTAAAATTGATTGATTTTTCAGTGGCTTAAAACCAAGTCTTCTAAGGTCATTAGCTATAAGAGACTTCAGTAGCTATGAAGAAATTGTGCGTTGTGCTATCAAGGTAGAAATGGAAGTTGGTGTTACATATCCATCTCATGGTTTTGACAAGAAACGAAAGATTGAGTTCAAGGAGAAATCTCAGAATAATGGTGAAAAGAAGATGAATGTTTCCTTATGCACAAAGTGTGGAAAGAAGCATGGTGGAGATTGTCTTAAAGGGACTAGAAAATATTTTAAGTGTGGAAAAGAAGGTCATCGAGCAGCTGAGTGTCAAAGTAATGGAAAAAGGGATTCTAATGATGTGAATAAAGCAAACACTGCAGAGAACGCACCACCAACACTTCAATGCTTCGAGTGCAAGGAAATGGGGCATTATGCTAATAAATTCCCTAATCCAAGGGTTAGTGATGATCAACATGAGCAACCACTGAAGGCAAAGGACAAAGGGAAGTCACATGCGATCACTATTGGCGATGTTGAATATGACAACGATGTGGTGGAATGATTAAGTGTTTATGTAATGGGATTCCAAAATAATGTTGTATCATGGAGTATTGGAATATTTATGTATTGGTCTAATGTGGTATTCAAAGTGATTGAGATATTATGCGCATAATGAAGGGAAAACGAGAAAATGAAATGTTTAACAGTATTCATGAGATCATGATTGATATAAGGACTAAGTGATATCATGGTTTGAGTATATAGAATTTTAAGGATTTTGGTATGTGGAAGGTGTTAACTTTTAACTGCATTCATGTTTTCACTAAGGTATTCAAGAGAATACATGATTAAGGACTTTGAATGTTTGGGATGGGACCAAAAAAACATATCTTATGATATATGGGGATCGACGATGGTATTAAATCTCTAGTAATCGTTTTCACTATGTTATGAGAGTGGACTGCAGTATTATGGATAAGCCTAAAGATTGGAATGGATTATGTTGGACATAAGTTAGTATTGTTTAAGGATAGATTTTTTTTCCGATATTATTGATGGGATGTTATAGTAATATAGTATTAGAAAAAGGACAACCTGCAGGACGGGCGACATCCCATCGCGTCAGACAAGGCTGTGGAAATCGAACCCACAACCGAAGTGCGACTGGCCTTTATCGCCTACCACTGGCCTACAGGAAGTCCCTGTTTAGTATGAACTAGTTATATTATATTAATCAGTATGATATATGAAGTATAAGTCCATTTTAGGAACCATATATGATTAATATCACTATAGAATAACTTATGCTAACCTTTTGTTTGAGAAAGATGGAATGACCCGTCATTCTATCACATGATCTGCTAACACTTCATGAATAACAAATTCAACTTCATTTATTTAAGAGATGATGTGGAAATTGTTCAAGGCACGAACAACAGTGAGATTGTACCAAAATAAAGTAAGTATTTATTTTAATTCAAATTCTTCAACTTTAGGGAAACGATCTTGAAAACCAAAAATGTTGTCCTAGTGCTCTTATATCTGATTAATCATATGGTACCTTAGATCGTCACAAATTTATGGCTTTGTGATTGCTAGCTTTTCCATAGCCATGATCTCTACCACTCTCCATCAGAACATGGTGGTTAGATTTCTCTTCCATATCCATATTTTTACCTATGTGGAAACCAAGCGATTAGTTTATTTGGGTAACCGTTACGTTTCAAACTTTCATTTTTAAAGATTGGTTTTTGTATTCTTTTTTACAATGTGGGTTTCTATTAAAGAAACTTTCTAATAGTAAACCATTTATAACCCCGACGAATTTCGAGGGCGAAATTCATTTTAAGGGGGGTAGAATGTAACACCCCGATATTTTATGAAAAATATTCTTTTTAATTTCACTAATTTCTTGTGTTGTACGCTACACCAAAAGGAGCTTGCAAAACACGCATCCTTGATTTGCCTTGCATTGCATGCAATCACGACCATCCCCGATAGCATGTGTAGTACGCAATAACGAGTTTCACTAAACAACAATACGCTATTAAAATATTATTAAAATTAGCCGTTATGAATAGTAATAACCACTTTTTGAAATTTTGAAAATTTTATTTTTCAAAATGGAATTCATTTTTGGATTCGTAATATCGAAATTAGCTTAGGGTGAAATTTTGGTAATTTTCGGATAACTTTCATATTTTGATGAATACTGAAAATAACTAAATTTTAGTTAAAAACAACTTTTTCAATCGAAATAATTAATAGTGATAAATTATTAATTTGAGTGGTTTTAAAGTATATTTAGAATTTATTTTTACAATTTAATACAATGTTGGTCATTGGATGTAATTTCATATTTAAACCAGACATAAACAAGTGTCAATCTTTTGATAGATATTGATTCTTAAAAACACGCTATTTGTTTTAACAGTAGGATTTAATTATAAAATTAATTAATGAAACTTCTATGTTATTAATTTGGTAAAATAGACTTCATTTTTGAATTCGGAATATGAAATATAGCTTAGGATGAAATATTGGCATTGTTCTGAAAAACATCAATTTTTGATGAACAGTGAAACTACTAAGTGGTAGTTAAAAAAACTGAACTTTTCATAAAACTTAATTTTACCGCTTCTGTGAATGGAATTTCAAAAATCCGAGAGACACGGTTGATGTCAGTAAGTAAAATGTGGTTCAATGAGATGAAAATAATTTTTTGTGAATAGTACCTTTTTACTTTTATTTACCACAGTTAAAAGTAAATAGGGTAATTAAGGGTAAGAATGATATTAATATTACCCTAACACATGTCCTAATTCTATTGGACAAGTGTGTCTCGACCAAAAACAACCTTAAGTGTAAAATATTATCATTTAGGCCCACTTGGATTAGATTAGGACATTTATTATTATTTAATTCAAAGAGGAGTTAAAAGAGTTAAAATCAAAGTTTATTTACTAAAACATTTTTAATATAGGGTTATACATAAGATAAATTAAATTTTAAATATTCATTAAAAATTTAAAATGATTTCCTACATAATGGTATTTTATTTGTAATTTTTAGAGATCAAATAATTTAATTTATTTATGACACAAAGATGATGCTGTAATTATCTTATTAATGAAATATTGACATAATTGATGTTATAAATAGAAAAATAAATTTAATTTGAGACTTTTTATGAATACCACTAATTTTATAGGTTACTATCATATATTAGTGTTGATTTAATCAACATGGTTCGAACATATAATTCTGTTATGACTTTCACAAAAATCATATATCAAATAGTGTCAAAATTGACACAAAATAGTTTTTAAATCAAATATTATATTATTAATTGTTATTCTATTCTTAAAAATCTAAGGATCTGCCAAATTACTTAGATAAGGATATATATATTAATAATTAACAATTTGGGGTTCGTTTGGCATGTTATAGTAAGTGTATTAACCATATAGTGTAAGAAAACAAAAATACACGGCAAAAGTTAAATTATTTAACGTAGAGTTAAATCTAATTGATAAGGTTAAAATAATAACCTAAACTTGTCTAAATCCTATTGGTTGATAGGATTTATACCCATCCCCAGTTTAGCTTTGAAATAAGACCCTTTGTAACCATTATAAACCGATTTTGACTTTAATATAATATAATATTTTGAGATATTCCTAAGGTGCCCCTCTCCTCCCTTATAAAAGGGCACCTCCTCCCTCACCTCCTCACACCAATTTGAGCACTCAAGCTCGTCCAACCCCTGCCAAAATCCCTTCTCAACTTCCCTATAATAATCCTAGAGGTCCTGGTCTTCTTCAAAGACCAATATTAGTTCCCTAAGTGGAGGATTCAAAGAGGCGTTTCAAAGAAGAGGTAATATCCATTACTGATCTTTTAAATTTCTTTCTTCTTCAACTTCTTCTTCTTTAGTTGTTTCATGATAAAGTAATAACATCAGTATTACTTACATACTGATATGTTATTATAAAAATGAAACAACTCTAATTAACCTTCTATCCATCCTACGGAAAAAGGAAATCACCGCGCGTGCGTACGTACGGAATACCGTCTCCACGCCGTGGTGTAATCTATTTTCCACCATCACCTTACAAGGATGAGTATAATGGTGTAATGAGTAACTATTTATGATTATTATAAAGTAATATTGATACTGAAATAATATATATATACTCCAATACAGTTCCACGATCATAGGAACGATATCATCACTCGTGCGTATGTACGGAATACCGTCTCCACGATGTGATGCGACTCGTTCTACATGATCATCATTACATAGTAATTATATAAATGAATTGAATGAATAAATATGATATATGTTACACTAATACCATTATGGATATAAGGTATCTATAACCTTAAAAGAAGAATAAGAATTTATTCAGCAAAACACGCATAAGAACAAAAGGCAATAAGGACCCGAGTAACAAGTAACAATGAAATATTACTAACAAGAAGCTACGAATATGACCATATATGATATCATATCAATATGTATAATTCTGGAATAAGTCAATAACATTATTTAAACCATTATACAAGAGCTTCAGACACGTACAAAGCAAATCGGACCTAAGGTAAGGAAAATATCACAATCTCATTTTTATCCGAGATTGTTTTTACTTTGGCATTTACTGGGGTGTATTTTATCATCCACATCCATGTTTTCTCAATATGTAATATTATTTCCATCCACCTAAAATTGTTTAAATCCAATTTTACCCTTCGATGAGTTTTTATTAAAGGATATGAAAGGAATCTTTTGTCGTTTTTCGTACGAGGTACTTTGTGTCTTTTTCGACAAAAGTACGAAGAATGTTTTTTTTAACTTATACGGCATGAATGGATTTTTAAAACATTATTTCCAAGAAGCTTCCTTTACAAGTTTTCATGTTTATTTTTAATCAACATCTTTAAGTTTAAGATTGTATGACATGTTAAGAAAGGAAAAGTTTTTTTGAAGTAGAAAGGATATTTTCCTCAAGAATGAAGTTCATGTGTTTTATTAAAATTATTTTCCATCTAAGATGATAAAGAGTTCTGTTTTTATCCCTATTATTACATGGATTTGATTATGTTGTGTTGGAAATATTTTTATGAATTCCTTTATCTTATATGAATTGTTTTATGATGTCATGATGTTTCAAGAATCCCATTTTTGTTACATGTGTTATGCGATGATATATGATTTATGATTATGTGGCACACATAAGAAAGGATTCATTATAAGATGGGTGGGACCTATACCTCCCTCCAATTCATTGGGTAAAGATTTATATTTCATGAGATAGACATGGCTGGAACGGAAGGTTATTTTGGTTCAGTGATACAGGACTGAAACGAGGGGTGAACTCGGTTCAAAAATGGACTTTGTCCGCTAAGATAGTCTTGGCAATGAGTCATGACTAATAAGAAATGATTTTCCATGTTTATGTGTGCATGCCACAAAGTTTCAAGTTTCATGTTATGATTATGGGGATCTCATTTTCACTTCTATGATTTATTCCATGTTAAGATATTATGATCTCTTTTGCAGGTTATGATTTTCAAAAAGATATGATATGATATTTATTTCCTTTATTTTCCCTTGTTGAGCATTTGAGCTCACCCTTTTATGTTTTATTTTCCCCAGGTCAGGAAGATGGATATTAAGTAGAATATGCTAAAAGGGACCCTAGATATGATGAAATAAATGGGAGACACTATAGAAGATTTATGAACCAGTTGTTTATGTTTCCCAGTTTCTAAAGACACTATACCTATACGGTCCTTTGTGGTTTTGTCATATGTTGTAATAAGTGTGCTTCAATTTTGAAGTATTAACAATGTATGTAAAGTATGGGTCGCTACATATATACCTAGGAGATGGCAACTACATCTTTAAACCCAATTTACTAAACCCCCTTCCAACATTCCATGGAATGGAGTCTGAGATGTCCTACCTTCAAATTAAGGAGTTCAATGACATTGTAGAAACCATGTGTCCCCCAAATCAACTTGAACCACCTAAAATGAGGCTATTTTCTTTTTTGTTAAATGATAGAGCTAAAAATTGGATAAAATATTTGAGACCTTCATCCATCAACTCCTGGGACCAATTAAAAATATAATTCTACAAAAAATAATTTCCCCACCACAAAACAATAGCACTTAAAAAGAGCATCCAAAACTTTTTTGAAAAAGCGAGAGAGTAATTATATGAAACATGTGGGAGATTAAAAGACACCCTAAACATGGTTCCACACCATGTTTTTTCTATTCCTTAACAAGTGAGATTTTTCTATGAAGGGTTGGGCCCGGGGAACAAACAATTCATTGACATCATGTGTAATGCGACCTTTAAAAAAATACCAAAATGATGCTTATGAGTATCTAGAAATCCTTTCCGAACAAAACCAAACATGGGGAACATCAACTTATTCTAAAAAGACACAAACAAATACTGGAATTCATACACTTAGAGGAGAGGATATCCTTAGGGCTAAACTCGCAGCACTCTCTATGAAGGTTGAAGAGATAGACCTTAGGAAAGTCCATGAAATCAAAACTGTAGACCCTGTTTGCACAATTTGTGACAAACA
Source organism: Viscum album (assembly GCA_963277665.1). NCBI lineage: Eukaryota > Viridiplantae > Streptophyta > Magnoliopsida > Santalales > Viscaceae > Viscum > Viscum album. The sequence continues at coordinate 368,789,415 of OY728132.1, read as the reverse complement.
TGACCATAAGACTGAAAAATTCCCAACCATTCCATCCATCAATGATGTTCTTTTAGGAGGACCCCCAACAGAATTAAATTACTTGAACATTGAAAAGCATCAACATGAAAACAACTTCATCCCAAGGTATAATGACCACCCGGGCTTCCACAGGAATGATAACCAGCAACCTAGCCAATCACAGGGAAAAAATCCTTACCCCCAACAGAGCTACCAAACCCATAACCAGTTCTAAACCCAAATGATCCAATACCAACAGCCACCGAGTCCATTTTAAACAAACCATCGCACCTCCAAAATATCCCCCTAGGATAAACCAATCTTCTCAAGTACCAACCCAAACTCTTCCACAAAGCCTACTAGAAATCATGTGCAAACAACTGGAGAGGATGAACATGGAAGTCTCTTCACTAAAACAATAACTTCAATCAATCAATACTGGAAAGGCACCTATGCCTACTCAGGCAGTACCATCCTCAACTTCAAGGTGAGAGTAAATCTACACTCAAACAACTCATGAACCACTAAAAGATGTGACTGTTTTAAGAAGTGGGAAATCAATTGAGAAACCTGAACAACTAATTCAAAACCCACCTTAAGATTCAAAATTGGATGAAAATTCAAATGAACCAAATGATCAAACTGTAAAACAAGATAACATTGTCAAAGAAACAACTCTTCAATAAGCAACTCCATAACCTGCACCATTTCCTCAACTCATGGGGGGGGGGGAACCAAGCCTGAATTGAGTGAAACATTTAGGGAAATCTTCTCACAAGTGAAGTTTAAAATTCCCCTTCTTGATGCAATCCATACCATACCTGCTTACTCAAAGCACCTTAAGGAATTGTTCACTTTTAAAGGAAAATTTTCACATAGAAACCATGTACTTTTGGATATTATATTGAGTACAACCATTCAAGGGACCATTAATCCTATGTTGAAAGACCTGTGTTTCCCTTACATAAATGTTGAAATAGGAGAGAGAAAAGTTTCAAGGCCTTGTTTGACCTAGGTTCTAGTGTCAATCTCATTCCCTATATTGTGTACTTCTAGTTAGGCCTAGAAGAACTACAACCCATATCTGTCACACTTAGACTTTCTGATCGTATCATTAGGGTTCCAAAGGGTATTTTAAAGGACGTTCTGGTAAAGGTTGAAAACTTCATCTACCGTGCTGACTTCAATGTCCTTGACAACCATCCAAACTTAGGAAATAACGAACAAACCCCAATTATCCTTGGTCGTCCAACCCTTGAAATAATCAACTCTGTTATACGATTTCGAAATGGGAACATGACCATCACCTTTGGGAACATGAATCTAGACTTGAACATTTATAATGAAAGATCACAAATAGGGGATGATGAGTACATTCATGAAGTAAACATGATAGGATGCATTGATAATGAATCCATATAACATCAAGGAATATTTGATGGTTGATTAAGTCAGGATGAGATTGATTTCCTTTATTAACATGAAGGATGTTTATCTCCTTGGATTGAATCCTTTTCAAATTACTCTTATGATGAAGTCTTAGGTTCAACAATTAGTGAAACCTTTTAGGAAACCACATTCATGTAGACCAATAAAACTTCCTTCCCTAAATAAGATCAAACCCATCTTGTAGCCGAAACTTCTATATGTGGGGAATCAATCCTATCTGAAACTCTAAAAAAATAAATTGATATTGATCCAATGTCCCAATATTCTGCTGAAATTCTGAACCAACCTGATCTTGAATTGAAGGAACTTCCAGCTGCAGTCATGTATGCCTTCCTATGGGACAATCAAACACATCCTATTGTCATTTCTTTATCTCTTGAAGCTAATCATGATAGGATTCTTCTAGATGTCGTTAAGAAACATAATAAATACATTGGTTGGACCCTGTCTAATATTCCTGGGATTAGCCCACTTATTGGGACTCATAGTATTGTTCTAAAATCTGATTCAAAGCCATGTTTTCAACCTCAATGGCGACTCAATCCTAATCTCATGTTGGTAGTAAGGAAGGAACTTTTGAAATTGATAAAATATGGTATTATATATCCTATAGTTGAGAGTGAATGGGTCAGGCTGATCCATGTGGTTCCCAAGAAGGCATGAATCACAGTGATAACCAGTAAGGATGGAGAGATTCTTATAAATAGGGTGAGTACTAGATGGAGGGTCTGCATTGACTATAGGAAGCTAAACACATTCACCAAGAAGGACCATTTCCCATTACCATTCATTTACCATGTCCTTGAGAGAGTGGCAGGTCATGCATTCTAATGTTTCTCAAATGGGTACTCAGTGTATAATCAAATTGAGGTCTCCCAATAGGATCAAGGGAAGACTACATTCACTTATCCATTCGGCACCTTTGCCTTCAAAAGCATGCCCTTCAGTTTATGCAATACCCCTGGAACCTTCTAGTGGTGCATGATGGGAATATTCTCATACATGGTAATGGATTTTCATGAGGTCTTCATGGATGACCTATCTGGGTTTGGGGATGCATTTTAAAGACGCTTGAGGAATGTATAGATAGTCTTGTCAAGATTTGAAGAAAAGAATCTTGTCCTAAACTGGAAAAAATGACAATTAATGGTTAAAGAGGGACTAGTTGAAAGTCCATCTAGTCTCAGGTAGGGGGATTGAAGTTGATAAATCCAATGTTGACATCATTCGTCACCTTACATCACCCAAAACTATCAAGGAAGTGAGGTCCTTCTTAGGACATTCTGGTTTCTATAAGAAGGTTCCTCAAGGACATCAGTTCAATCACTAGTCCCTTTTTTTCTCTGCTAGTAAAGGATGCTCCATTTGTTTGGACAGAAATATGTGAGGGTTCATTCTCAACCCTCAAATCCTCTCTCACCTCTCCTTCCATTATGAAATCTCCAAATTGGAACACTTAATTTCTAAATTATGTGTGATGCCAGGGACTTTTGTGTTGGATTTGTGTTAGGAAAATGTTGTGATAATACTTTTTATATCATTTCTTATGAAAGAAAATCATTAAATGATGCCCAAATAAACTACACCACCATGGAAAATGAGTTACTGGATATTGTGTTTTCCTTATAGAAGATTAGGTCCTACCTCTTAGGATCCACAATCACTATGTTCACTGACCATTCTACACTAAAATACCACTTCCAATACAAGATTCTAAGGCTAGACAGATTAGGTGGGTCCTTCTCTTAAAAGAATTTGACGTCTCAATCAAGGATAAAAAGGGTGTTGAAAATGTTGTAGCTGATCCCCTCTCTAGGATGGAATTAAAATAAAACTCAAACCACCTTTCTGTGTCTGATTCATTCCCTGATTAACACCTATACTCTCTGAGTGACTGCCTTGGTATGTCGACATAGCCAATTTCATAGTCACAAGAGTCATCCCAAAATTCTTAGGGTCTCAAGCTCGAAGGAGATTCTTTTCTGATGTTAGGAAAGATGTGTTTGATGATCCGTACCTCTATAAGTTTTTCCCTAACCAAGTCATTAGGAGGTGTGTCCCAGAATCTGAACAAGAGTCCATCCTTAAATTCTGTCGTAGTGAGGCATGTGGAGGACACTTTTCCTCTAAAAAATATTCTGTGATTATTCAGTGTGGCCTCTTATGGACCACTCTCTCAAGTTACTCCTACACATTTTTTCAAATCTGTCATAGGTGTCAACAAGTAGGGTCCATCACAAAAAGAAATCAAAAGCCACTCACTCCCATCTTAGTTATTGAAATCTTTGACTACTGGGGAATCAATTTCAGGGGTCATTTCCCAAACTCTAATGGAAGCATCTACATTCTCTTAGTTGTTGATTATGTCTCAAAATGGGTTGACGCTATTCCCACAAAATCCAATGATCATAAAACTATTATTAGATTCCTAAAAGAAAACATATTTTATAGATTTGGAATTGCTAGAGCTATCATTAGTGATCATGGAACTCATTTTTTCAATCGTTTATTCTCATCACTCATGGAAAAGTATGGAATTTCACACAAAGTATCCACTGCTTACCACCCATAGACCAATAGTCAAGCTGAGTTATCTAATCGATAAATTAAACATATTCTTGAGAAAACTGTCTATCCTTCTAGAAAAGATTGGTCTGAGAAACTTTTGGATGATATTTAGACATATCATACAACATACAAAACCATCCCTAGAATGTCTCAATATAATTTTTTTTATGGAAAATCATACAATTTACATGTTAAAATTGAGTATAAGGATTTTTGGGCAATTAAGAAAATAAATTATGACCTCTCATTGGCCGAAACAAAAAGGAAATTATATCTCAATGAACTGGAGGAAATAAGGATGGAGGATTGTTAAAATTCAAGGATCAATAAAGCTAGAGTTCAAGCCTACCAATCTAGGTATGTCAAAGTCAATCATTATGAACTGGGAAAATTTATTCTCTTGTATTGTTCAAAAATTCATTTACACCTGGGAATTTTAAGGTCTAGATGGTCAGGTCCATACATAGTGCATAAGTTGTACCCCCAGGGGGTGGTGAAAATTCAAGATCCCACAAATGGTCAAACCTTTAAAGTTCATGGTCATAGAGTCAAACCATTCATTGAACCATTCCAAAAAACATAATGTTGATGAAGAATATTGTGAACCCACCTTAGATGACAAAAATAATTAATCAAGTAGTTATCAAAGTCGAGCTAATGAAATTAAACCAAGGGATGCATGGGAGGAAACCCATGGTTTTCAAGTTTCCTATAATTTTGTTGTTTTAATCAACTTCATATTTTAAATAGGATTAATTAATCATTTTTATATTTAATAAAAAAATATTTACTGTTGACCTATTCATCTATTATATGTATGCATTGGTATGAAAGGGGAGCGCCATATTCATCCATGTCACGTGGTGTGCTCCTTGAGTAATACCTTACCCATAAATTTAAAATGAAGACAATGTATCATCAGTTTTTTTTTATGTGATTGTAGGTAAAAATAAAAATAAAAAAAATAAAAATAAAAATATAATAATAGAAAAAATGCCACATCGTAGGTCATGGGGAAAACCCCGTCACAACCGGTGAAGCCGTAGGGATTCGAACCCGGGACCGATGGGAGAGAGGGGAACTCGCATACCACTGACCTGCAGCTTTTTGTGCTTCCTTATTCTATAATGTTTATATATATACTTATATTTTCCTCTCTTTATTATATAAATATCTATATATATATATATATTGATTTGTTTTTTTCTTTCTTTTTTCCTTTTTCTACTAGGGAACTCTACAAGTGACATGGATATCAAAGGACTAAAATTGAGCAACAAGAACTTCAACATCATCCACCAGGTGACTTCATTCCATGATCATCATATTTCAATTTCCTTTTTCAAATTCCTTTACCTACCTCTACTCCTTCTAAATTTTTAATTCTTCAAACACTGGGGACAGTGTTATTTTATGTTGGGGGGGGAGATAAAAATAGAAAAATGCTTTTGTGTTAAAAAAATGAATGATTTGAAAAAAAAATGTCTGTAAATGGAAGAAAAAATTCCTTTAACTTTGAACATGGTAATACACATTGCACACTTTGAAACTGAATATCTAATAATTTTGCATGCCCTGATTTTTATTTTAATCGATGTATAATTTCATGAATATATATTTTGGAAATTGGGGTTGTCTAATGTGATATTTCATGGTTTATATTTTCATCGAAATAAAATAAAATCACAACGCATGTCCTTTGGATAGTGGGGAATTAGTTTGATTTCATTGGGTCATCCAAATAAATAGCATAGGTTTGGTGATCATTTTTTTTAATATGAGTATTCCAAAAAAAATCTAAAAAAACAATAAATTTTCACGTAGAGGAATGAAATGACCTTATGTGTGGCTTTCGGCAATTGGAGATCATGACTCCATAGTTGTCTGGCCCAAAGTTAGTAATCTTATCTCTATTTTTTCTAATTTGAATTTGTTCTTGACTGAGTTAACTCCAGATGATTCTTGAGTATGTGGGCTTCACTTGGTTCCCTAAGGTCTTCGAGCCTGGGAGTCATCGGAAAAGTCTCCCTACAAGGGTTGACTCTTTTCTGTGCAATTTAATTTACCATGGAAAAATTGAACGAAACATAATAAAATACAATATAAAAAAATTGAATACTCATCGTAATATTGAAATGTGATTCCTCCTAGTGCATCCATCATTTCCCTCTTGAATAAAGATGAATCTCCATGTCTATTTTGATTCACAACACATCCTCATAATTAATTGATATTGGATGAAATATGGTAATTAATTTGAACAAAGGAATGGGATTGGGATTGGGATATGCTTATGAAACTATCTTATATTAAAATATTTTGATGGGTTTCATGATTTTTTGGTATATAGTTTTTTGGTGATCATTGTGTATTAAAATGTTTTTGGAAAAGGTAATTCGAATTTCATATTGTTGAGATACATTTTGCTCGGGACTAGAAAAATTCAAGTTGGGGTTGTGATTAGCCACTAAATGAGGCTAATATTCATTGTTAATATATATAATATTAATTTTCTTTATTAATCATAAACACCATTTTAGTGCATTTTGCACATTGAACATCATTTAACATTATGATTGTAATTCTTTCTTAAAATGCACTATTATGTGGTACATTTTTTAACATCATTTAATGTACCCAATGATTCCTCTGATTTTTTGGAATGTAATTATCCATATTTTAATTTTATATTTTGGTAAATTGAACTACACTTAAATATTAACATGTTTCTTTCCAGGATCAATAGATGGTTCATAAAGGATGATGGAGATATTTGGTGATGAATGGGAGCAATTCTAGAGAAGGTAGATTGGACACCAACCCACTGATGAGAATGTGGGACCCACATTACAAACCCAAGGAAGCCCAAAATTTGTGGCCGTTTAGTAGACATAAATAGGAACAAATAATTCTTCAGCGGCCAGTGCTTATTTGGCCTCCATTGTGGATATTTAGTCATCCCAAGTTCGAGATAAAATTATGGTCCATATTCTATAGCCTAGAAAAATAGGCCACTAATCTAATCAAATCACTAAATCCACAACTCCAAATGGGACCTAATTTTACAAATGGTTAGGAGATATCTGGGGATCCATTTTATTTTTATATGGACCACTCCAATTAGGCCATATATAAGTTCTTCCAAGCATTTCTGTTCAGTGGATGAAAGTTAGATGCCACCTTGGGTCAAGGTTGGAAAAATCAACTCTCCCTCAACTTTCCACCCACCTATGGCCTACCAAAATGAATTGAGGAGACTTAGACTATTGAAGGATCTCCCAAGGCTTCAAAAATTAATATTTAAGGCAGTGGGGGTGGATTATTTGAGGATATTTGAGCTTTGTTTCGTTTTAATGTTATGCAGCCAATTTGATGTTGTAATCACATTCCATCAATTGTAAGTTCATTGAATTAACTTAGTTTATTTATAAAAGTTCTTCATCTTCTCTTATTATATTATTCTTCTTATCACTTTGATACCTTTTCCTTAAGGTGTGAACTTTTTCATACCAAACCTTGTGAGATTATCACACAATGGAGGAGTGATTGTTTTTTTTCATTGTTTTTTTACTTCTCCCATTCCTCCCTCATGAGTCTACTTTCCGCTTCCATTAAAACCATGGGATCAATAGAGGGCTAAAAAACTTATGGTTTTATCCAAGGGAGTGTAATGGGGATGTATTGGATGTTATTTCTCAATCCATTAATGGATAATCACTTCTTTTAAATGAGATTTTTATTTGACGACTTTAAAACTTCTTCATCCTTATTGAATTTAAGGTCACACATTTCAAGTTCTAATAATAACCTTTACATTGGATTGCTCAAAACTATGATCCTTAAAGTGTATAGGTGATTAGTATTCGGGTTTGTAGGCATTAAAATAGCATGTGATGATGTTGTTTGATCTCCTTAAATGAACCCATCTCAAATATAAGAAATTGAAATATTTTTATAAGAAAAAAAATGCATCTAATCCACCCCTTGTAATAACCAAGGATCAACCCTACTCATAATTTGAATTCACTTAAGTCTCTTAGAGTTCATTTAAAACCATATTAAATCATCCCAATTTTTCCACTTCTTAGCAAAAAACAGTCCATAGAATGTGTGTGTCTATAAGTTACTTTTTAGATCCCTGAGGATTTGACAACCCAAGTTAGACTACAAAGACTGTTCTACATTCTTCTATTGGGTAAATTTGAGTGTGAATCAATGTTCCTATTCCAAATAACTCTATAATTGTCTCTCTTATGAAATATGCATCTTTAAAGCAACTCATCCCTCTAAGTATCCTTGATTTTATGTTCCTATGACAACTTATCTTCATTTTGAACCATAACATAATTGAAGTTTATTTTTTCTAACTATCTAAAATATAAATGTGGTTCCCTCTAATAAAATTATACCCATTCACTTGAAAAATAACTTTCTATTTTAGTTATAGTTATATCCATAGTAAATTTATATAATTAATTGTAAATCACATTTTTTTTATTTGATAAAACTTTAATACTAAAATAATATTTTACAAATAATTTTCATCTATGAGTATGAATCAATGAAATAATATATTTATTTCATATTATAACACACACACACACACACATATATATATATAGATGATATCAATTTGTAATTTAATATGGTCTATTTTCTGGTTTTAATGAAGCTATTCTCAAATCACATATAAAAATTAGTAATGGAAGACATGAAATATTTTTGAGACCCACCATCGATCCTCCTTTTATTAACATCAAAACTAGGATCTGTATAAGTTAACGTGTCTATAAGAATAACTCTTCTCAATATTTTAATTATGGATGAATTTTTGTTCAATATATTCTTCATCACACTTCGCTAAATTATCTCTATATTTTTTCTAAAATATTCTTTACACCACTATTATAATTCATTATTCAGTTAAATAAATACTAGTATGTTAATGAATTTACCTCTATAATCTACTTAGAATAGATTTCAAATATCATTTTGAACTTAGTCAAGATTATTTATGGAAATAACCCCTTTCAACAAACAATTTTTCTTGGTCTTCAAACCTAATGTAATGGGATTACCCATAGGATACTCCAAATTTCTCGAGTCTAGGTGCTACGTGACCTATAGTGATCCTTCCCAAAGCAGACATGGCTTAATCCATACAATGGGGTGACTATGGAATCGAAAAGATTCATAAAATCGTTAAAAAATAACCAAAAGAATCCTCAACATAATCAAATTTTTTATAATCGAATAAAACAATATACTATAACCAATACATAGAGAATCATACAAACATAAATCCATACAATATTATAACAAATGATCACCCATTATTCCAATCACATTTGTAAAATAAAAAAAGAAACAAAATAGGCACATTCTTCTGACTTTCATCCCTAATTTATGCTTCACTCTAACTCTCTTAATACACTCGAGTTACTCTAACCTTGTCCAATATACATCCAATGATCATACCTATAAAGTATACATAGGATATTCATGCCAACCTGAGTGACCGTGTAGGGTGTGGGAAATACATCTCCATAGGATCTCACTATGTCTCTTATGTATACACCATCATATATATATATATATATAGGTCCCTCATGGGTTTTGGTGAAAAATACCCTGAGGGGGGTAAATTATGGTATGTAACATATTAAAATTGTATTAATTTTTCCATTACCAATGTCTACCCAATTATGATACTAACCTATTTTTTAGAAGCGTTATAATATTTTTTCCATTAATTTTATTGTTTATCTAATTACAAAATATATTGAATAGAAATTTCTGAAATATTAATAAATATTGTTTATCGCACTTTATGTCTTGGTGAAATATAAACAAGGATGAAAATTGATACAAGTAACTTTACATGGTTCACTACTATGAGGTAATATAAGGAGTATGCATGAAAATGTTACTAGGAAGAAAAACCACTAAAGGTTAAGGATAATTCAATCATGACTTGGATCCATGACCTTAAAAATATTTAGGATATATGTAGTCTCTCATTGGGATCAATTCCCTTAAAAATACCCTATATTTTTTAATTCTCTAGAAAGGATTATAATTTGTCTTAAAATACATAAAAAATGTCACAATGTTTTTTACATTTCTACCAAATATAAGAGGGTTTCCTTTAAACATCATTTGTTAGCCTTCACAAAAAAACAAGTGAACTCCTCTACATACAACATGATCTTCATTCCATGATATATAATAGAACCTTTTTATTTTTCCTTCCATGAAAGTGCGGGAATTATTTTCATCACTTCACAAGAGTGATTATTTCTCCTTTTTCTACTTTGGTAGATTCATAAAAAGGTTCCAAACCATATCCTGCTTATTTAAAACCACACATATGGAATTACTCACCCTTATAGATTCTGATATGTATTGTATTCTCTCCGTATACTTTTCCATATAAAAATAATTCTTTTCTAGCATGAATTATATTTGAATTTCAAATTGAAAAACCAAATATCAATGAAACATCCAAAATATTTGTATTTAAATCCATCCATTCCATTTTCCACCAGAAAATCATCACCGTAGACCCTATTTTGTTAGTTAACTATTTTGACATGGTTTCAAATTATTTATAGTGATTATAAATAACAAAAAATTCTTGTAATCTCCATAAATCATACAACACGACCTTTAAGAAAATACTCATGATATAATGAAGTTGTATCGTGAATATATAGTAAAACTACCTTCACCATACTTCATATCATAGAGACTAGGCATTTTAACTTCCACCTTATAAATAAATAATTCCTCCCAGAACTTCATGACTTAGACTATGGTCACCTCTACACCTGTAGTAGGATTTAAGAAATTTCATAGGTAAATATTCAACTCAAAATTCCATGAGATATGACATGGTAAAAAACCACATGAAATGTTGACTTCACATGACCCTTTTCAAGTCAAATATGCCTCTGTGTAGCAACATACCTTAACAATACATAGGATATATGATTTTAGAGACACCTTCACATTGGTTCACTTTAAATGAGATGGATTTTATATAGAATAATTTACATAATTTCCTATATAAAATACATTTTTCACTATCTTGTTTGTTGTGATGACCCTTACACATGTCATTGAATTTTTGGGATACATTTATGTATGAAATTATTGAACCCTACAAAAGATCATATTTAATCAAATAAACATTACACAAGGTTTATTGTATCAGTTTTTAAATAAAAAATTTATTCCACACATTCACAGTGACATGAATCATGCCATGGTGATGTTTTCATTCACCAAATTTATTAATATATATATATATAATGGAATATAATGAAAATTACATTTAATGTTATAATATCTCTCATAAAAATATTGAAAATGGTAGAAAATGTTTCTTTCCTGTAAACTATAACATCATTATGGTAAAATTATCATATTACAAAGTCATGTCATTGATATATTATACAACCACAATTTATCTTTTTTTACTCCTACACTGGTGCTTTTATGTGAATCTAATCATTCCAAAACTTCCATGCACATCATCACCATCATTTTTCAAAAAATTCAATAATAACAACAACAAATCCCTATTTACAAACATTACTCTTAGAATAAATTCTTCTTTCAAGTAATTTCCATCTCCATTTCTTATTATAAAAAAATATTATTTTTAATAGGTTTCAACAATCTCATATATTTAAAAAAAATAACTCTAAACCCCATAAGGGTTCCAAATTCCATCCTTTGGATTTTTTTGAAAATAGAAAAAATTATATCATGTACATCAACAATTTCATTTTTTCAATAAATCCAACAAAAACCACAAGAAAGCTCTATTTTTCATAAATCCTCTTTACTTAACATATTTAATAAATGAATTGGACTCACCATTTATTATTTTAAATTTATAATAATAATTTAAGGTTCTAATAATGTGTTATATTATCAACACATCATATAAAAATGCGTTGGGGTTTTAACATTCTCCTCCTTTTGATTTTGTTTACAATGAAAACTCTAATTATCCCACCATTTGAAATGAAATCTAATGTGTGAACTTTGAATTGCTTAAAAATGATGATATTATATAGGATATCATGTTTTAGACTAGTTTTGAGTTTTTAATGTTTTTTTATCTTCTCATTTGGTGGATGGGCCAAACCTTAAATTAATCCCTTAAACATAATTTTGAGTGTTGTAACACTTGAAAGGGTTTTTCTTGTCATGGTTTAATTCTAGAAAAGTTTCTTGGGAGTTTTTTGGGTTTCCAGAGGATCAGGCCCCCAAACTCTCAATTTCCAATAGAAATAGATAGTGCATTGGTTTTTTTAAACTATCTGGCCCATCCAAAGAAACCTTGTTTCCCTATTAGAGGGTTTTGCACACTTTTTTAAACATTGAAACATGGTTCACATGACCATATGAGATACCTATAGCTTATTACAAAGGCGAAACACATTTATTGTGTATAGTTTGTCCAACTATATTCCAAACTCATGTGGGGTGTGGAGTTGGATTGTTTGAAGGGCATAGTTGGTGCATGGTTTGTTTGACCGTGCAGACAGACCATGTGGGTGTAGTTCTTGGACAATGAGAGATTCATGGTTGGATAAAAATTTCTAAACCATGTAGTATAACCATGCACCTCATTTAAAGGAAAACATGATAGTTTCCCCTATTCCATTAAATGGGGTTTACCTCATTTTCTCCTCTCATTTTCCCATCATCATCTCTAGTAGACACCTCCTCTTGTTAAAAATCCCATAGTGGTTTCTCCATTGATATCATTTCAAATCAAGCACCATATGGTGTGTTGGAAGCATACGGGTTTTGATTCCTCTCATTTCATGCCTTTTTTTCTTTCTATACATAATTCAAAATCCATGATATCTAATTTTCTCTACTTTCTCAGTGTTTATCTCATCATCCTATTACTCTAATTCCACCTCAAATTAAAGCCAGATATTAGATGAGTGGACCACCCTAATCATGAGGTAGGTGGTCTATATGTTTTTCAAATAAATTCTTGTTGTTAATAATGTATTATTGCACTGCCTTATGCCATTGTTTTGCGTATTTTGCTCCAAAAATTTTAAATTCATAAAGTTAATTACTTAGACCTAATTTAGATGTTCTTTAAAACCCCTATACATGTTGGGATGTTTTCAACCACAACCCAAACCACCACATAAGGTGAGTTTAGATATTTTTTCCCTTAGTATCAATAATTACCTCTTTTCCAAAACTACCCCTTTGGGCATGTTGTTGATGCACATGTTTATACAACTCTATCCAGGTCTAGAATCACCTTATTAGGTTTGATGACTATCCCTCGTAGAATAAATAATAAAATTATCTTAAATAAATGATATAATGACCATGGATCTGTTTTATAATAAATACATCATTATGGTGTGATGTATTATATATCAAAAGGGGTTATTTATTGAAAATAATCATTAATATAAGGCATGTTTATGTACAATGAATTCATTATCATTTAAAATGAATTGTGATATGAAATGATCTTGAAAATGACCTATTTATTATTTATGATGGAATAGTAAAATTCCATGATTACTAACATGTCCTTTCTATATCAATACATTATGTTACTCAGGCATGGATATCCATACATTATGATACTTACTAATAGAGTCCCATACATTATGGTACTCAGAAATAGATTCCCTTACATTAATACACATAGAAATGGCATCCATTGCACTATGATACTCGTGCATGGCATCCCTTACATTATGATACCCAAACATGGAATCCCTTGGCATGGTGTTCCATACATTATGATTCATGATCATCGAATCCCAAGGCATGGCATCCCTAATTTTCACTCATTTTAGATCATTGATCATGATTCTCTATATTAAAAACTGAGTTTTAGGATATTATTATTATGTTGATGCATGAGAGTGATGCCAAAGTTCCTCTCTAGTTCAAGTACATCTTTTCATATATAAATTCTTACTATTAATCATATATATATACATGGTGACACATGTTCTGATATAATCCAGCATTGGGTGAAGTATGTATGGTTATCCAGGTGTCCTTGAAGAACCAATATAAACATGACATCATTCACATATGTAACTTTTCTTACCTTGATATTCCTTCACAAGATTTATTTTATATCCATGGAATAAATTTTGATTATACACTGTTGGTGGTAACCTACTAAGTATATCTCAAACCCTGTTTGGGTTTCAATTGCACTAGGGTACCTAAATAGATCTCAATATTACAGGTTTAGTACCATAGTATATTCTTTTTTAGAGTTATCCTTATTGGATTGGATAAAGTACAAGATTAGAGGACCAAGAATATGCTCATGATTATATTAAAGATAATTGTGGTGTCTTATATTTTTTTATTTCTTTTATCATCATCTCTATGCACTATGTATACTTGCTAGTAATTAAATCATTGGATATCCAGGAATTATTACTCTTCATTTATTATTATCAGTTGTTGTTTGTTCAGTTGACCATATTTATTATTTATTACATTATATTTATTACTGATCCAAATTTTTTACTCTCCCCATTGTACTTCCATTAGACCCTTGCTTCTAGTCGATAACTTTTGGTATATGGTGAGGCATGACTGAGGCATAGTGGACAACTGATTTATGGGAAAATTTTAATGGATCCCATGTTAGTTATTAAAAAATGGTATCAAATAATTTATTTTACTTCTCTAAATTTTTTTTGGATTGTTGATTGGGGACTAAGAATTTAACAACACGTGGTAAATAGCTTGTGTCTCAGTTCATCGAACCCACATGCAAGGGGAAGATCATGTTTTAGGGATGTGATTATTTTTTTGTATTGAATTTTATTATTATATCACCTTGGGTGATTTTTGTACCTCCAATGGTTATTGATTCATTGGTTTATGGATATTTTCCATTTCCCTTGAATGGTAATAAAGTGTTGTTACATTCATCATTATTGGATGATATTGTCTATAGGCCAAGAATATTCCATTCCATGTAGGTTGTATCATATATTTCCTAGTGCTTTATGATTTATATAATATTATTAGGTATTTATTTAGCATTCTTGGTTATATATCGTTTTATAGTGATAATTAGAATTATTATCTTTATTCCCGGATTTTTCAAATTTTCAACTTACATACCTGTATTTATTTCTTGGTGATAGAGTCCCTAGACACACTAATGACATATTTGATTGGTTATAAAAGTGTCTCCATTAACATAAAAATAGTTTCCCCATATATTTTAATAGTGTAACCTCAATTGGATAATTATTACATATTTGATCCAATGAAAATGTCACTAACCAAGTGAGAACACTATCCAAACCAGCGCCTGACCCGGTCTATGGCATGGACCGAAGGGTGTTTCCAATATCCATGGCCTGGAAGCAAGTGCAAGAGTATCATCATTGAACATGAGAATGATTTCCCCAATATTTATAGTTTTAAGAAGATAACAAAATAAACTACCAAAATAGAAAATTCACAACCAAATATGGCATAACAAGTTTTTCCAGATTTAATGTTTTCATATTTGAGAAAAACCCAAGAAAATGAACTACGAAAAAAAGTGATCTAGAAATACATCTTAAGGCTCCACGTAAGGAGCAACTTCTAAAAGACACTGCCACCATGCTCCATAATAAAATACCACTAGTAACCCAAACCATTGACTTATCCATGAATTGTCTTTCCTTTTCCTAGGTCAAACACATAACAATGTCTGCATACACCCAATGGTGTATGCCTAGTAGGATTACACCCAAAATAAGGATTCCATGAAATATCACTAAAAGATAAATTAACATGATCATTCATGTAAAATCCTTTGGGGCATTTCTAATGAAAACATTTTAAGTAGAACCATATTGAAGGAAAAAAATATTGAGAACAACAATTTTAATGGTAACATAAAAAAGGAATGTTTTACAAAAATAGGCTTTCTTTAAAATAAAATACAGTCAAGTTATATTGCATGCCTACATATGGAACCTCAAAATATAAGTCTCTTGTCACAAGAGAGCACCATGGGTAATTCTATAAGGGTAATATACCTTGATTGGGAATCTAGAACCTTGTACCTTAGTGTAGGGTGGTATAGTAACGACAATCACATCTTTCTTGTGCATAATAAAATAGAAGGGGAAATGACATGAGACTAGTGGTCGCAAATCATCATCATAGTTTAGTTAGTCTGGTAAGCATCAATCCAGGTAAATGAAACATTGACTTTTCCACTTATGAATCACTAGTGTACTAGAACTAGTCATCCCACCAAGATACTTGGGATTCCCTTGCGCTCAAACCCATATCACATATTACACAATTCATCACATTCAATAACCATTTCCATGTATTCTACCCTTTTTAAAATCAAACACCCTCTGTTCCACACACACCAACACCATTTGAAAATACAATTTTTACACCACATGAACAACTGAAGAATCCCCTTTTAAATTATCATAATAAATCTATATAACCGATTTAACTACTTTAATGAATCAAGTCCCTTTTAAAAAATATACAAACCAAATTCACTCTAAAACATGTTTCACAGTATTTACATAAGTTTCAATTTTCAATCAAAGGGTCCACATAAAAATCCATCATGCTAAATGGACTCCATTTTCCATTAAAACCCCTTTTTAGCACATTCTCACATCAAGTTCCCATGAAAAAATATTTCACCTTTTCCACACAATGAATAAAACCATTTTTAAGAATTGTTACATTATAACATACACAAAACATAACCACTTAGTTTATTAAAGATATTTTACAACACCTAAGCTTGCTAAACCACATAAAAACAAGTTTTTCATCACATAATTAAACCATATTATATTTGTATAAACTCAAACAGGAAAGATAAAATCATTTAAAGATTCTAATGCATTTAAGCACCAACCTCGAGTGAAGAAACGTCTAGAAAATGATGTGAAACCTCATCCACACCACCAAAAGACCCTAGAAAGTAAAGATAAAAAAACATAAAGATTGAAATCAATTTGGAAAGAAAAACCCTAAATAGACCACCATAACCACTGGAAAATTGAAACCCCAAAGAGGAAAGAAATAAACCCCAGAACAAAGAAGTAAATCAATAGAAGAATGGACTTACTCAAGGGATCTTGGAGAAACTGAATCAAATACACCCAAATGAGGGAACCTAAGGGAGATGATAAGAAGGGGGTTCAACTAGTATTATGGACACTTTAAGTGTATAGAAAAGGGGGAAATTTGTGGTAAAATTGGGGGGATATAAAAAAGAAAACTGCCATTTTAATGACCTGGACATGCCACATTGTTAGTCTGCATAGTTTGTCAAATTGTGTGGAAAACGTGCACCCATATATGCCGAGGTGGGTAACTACCAAAAGGTTTCCTATGTTATGGGACACAGTCTAAATTACTGGGTACTGGTCGTGAAAAAGCTTCTGCAACAACCATCCATCTACTCCACGGTTACCTGATAAGGGCACACTGTTTCTACTAACTATATGCCAACGGTGTGGCACACACTATCCAGCTGAAAATACATATTTTCTTAAAAATTCTAGAGGAACCTTACATACATACACTAGAATAAGAATAACCAGAGTATATACCTTAAAAAATAAAATCCATCAAACCCTATTCCTGAGAAAATAACCAAGAACCAAAACCAAACTAGGAAAAAGGGTGAAATCAAAACCCAGAATGTGACAATTCTCCTCACCATAACGCATTTCATCCCCGAAAAGACAAAACAAGACATTATCTAAAAACAAAAACTGATACTCTTTCATAGCTCAAGGAGATTCCGTAATGATCATTAAATTAGAATATTGTAAGAACAGTATGGGAAGGAAAGAAAGTTTACAAGATGAAGATGGGAGGCAAAAAAAAGAATAGACTCCCCTATATGCCTTTCAAAACAAAAATATAAAACAACTCCAGTTGATTGGTCAGTGAAAAAGAACACTTGCAATGTACAATCATCCTCTCAAGACAAAAACACACTATACATGGCTAAACAAACTCATACCACTTACCCAAAATGAACAACAAATCCGAATGATACTACCACATCCTTACTTCATTAAAACTGTTGGGAACACTTCCAACCGAAGACTTACTCAAGGGAAGAACCCAAAATCTTGTGTCTCTATATAAGACCACCCACTAAAAAACCGAAACTAGAGACTAAATCGGGTCACCAACAATGGGAGGCCTGAACAGACACCCCCACCATATAAAATAGGCTAACATCGATTCAATCTAGAGGAACGTCAACAAGACCCACAGTGGGTCTCCCCACCATAAGATCCAGCCAGCTTAACCAGCTAGAAATGACCAAAAGGAGAAATCCAACATGGTCCCACATGGGAACATCCCACACAACCCATGATAGACTGGTGTAGGAAACCCAACATAGACCAAACACCAACCCTAGAGGATCTAATGAATGAAAATATAAACCAATTGGATAATACAATGTGCATACTTCTCCAAAAGGAATTTACCATTCTCAATTTAGCCCAAACCATAACTGATATTGATTAAAAAGTAAGGACATACAAGGAACATCTAATGGATATTGACATCTGACAAGGCATAACAGCTGATATTTTACAGAGATGATATTACCATATATATTTATAACCAAAGAGGAACTCTTCCACCCGCATTGGTCGTAGTGTGGAAAAGAGGTCCCCACGCCTCTTTCCACCATACAGAACCATTAGAAATGATATATCTACTTTGGATGCTAAAACTATCACCATCTCCAATACTAATTATGGATGATATAACAAGGTCCTTTACACCCCTGGGGGTTCCTGAATACACACTGGCTTCACTCCGAGGCATGTGGTTAGAGCCCTGATGCATGAAGCATCTCCTACCTCATAGTCATTCATGGATACCCTTGATTGAAACTCTTCTTTTCAATTACACAAGAAGCCATACAGAAACCCATGCAGCACCACTGTAACACAACACACCTCAAGACCCATTTTACCTTAATATGGAATTCCACTATAATAAGCACTTATTATATGCCCATGAATAATACATTTGGCCTTGTAAAATAAAAAAAGGGTTCTACAACATCCATCATTTTATTTGAATGAGAATACGACACTGCATGATACCACCGAACATGACCATTACAACCTAAGGGGCCTCACAAAGTATGTGACTTTAAACCGAGTCCCGAGCAGCACAAGATTTCTAAAAGTGTCCATAACAGCCTATTTAAACTATATTTTCAACACCAGTGGCCTAGAGTGATCCATTATTTAGAATAAACTGAAAAAAGATCCAAAGACCCTTTAAGGAAGTGACCGTCATCAACAACGCACAACGCATTCCACTCTCCCCACTGGAATTCCCTTCATCACTTCCAGGAAGTACCTTCTTGTATAAATGTTTCAAACTTTACCATTTAAGAATAATGAAACTCAATAAACTATGGTTTATTTCAATTTCTTTTACATCTATTCTTCCATTATGAGTGGATACACATAACTGAAAAATAATAGGTGGATTCAATTCATGAATCTCAAGAATAAAGTCTTTAATTAGGTCAAATAGAGGTTTTATCGATGAAAAGTAAAATAGTTCCACACTTAGATTATGCACCAATTATTTATGGGGGGATACAATAGGCAAAAAGGGAAATCATGGATCCAAACAAATTATCCCATAGACTATGTTTTACCACCAAAAAACAATGAACAGATATTGGGAACCAACCTAAAGGATTCCCGAAACATTTTTTAGAAGAGCACACAAATTATTATTTGAAAGCCGACTCATCAACAAGAGCACAAACTTGAAAATACCCTTTCTACATGAAGTTCAATTGAGCTCAAAACATTTCACAAACTACACTCCCAAAATACAAGAAAACACACCCCACAATCACTAATTATTAAAACGTCAAATTTTATCTTTAAAAAAATTTAAAAAAAACATGAGTGGTTAGATAAACATTCACTAATGGCATTTCATGGAGCCTCACGCATGCACATTCTCATGCTGAATAGGTTACTTATTCACTTCCCATACATATCTTATGCTTGTGTTTACTCATGGAATCACCAATGTTCAAAACTAATCTCTTACAATTTTAAAAACAAAAAATTCAACTTATGCTTCCTACTTATCAATTTAATTCACAATTTAAAAATTCACAAAACATCCCAAAATTTCACTAACCACAAAATCAAAAATTATCTCAATATAAACAAATCAATTCAAAACATTTCACCTTTTCTCAAATTAAAATTCCATGGATCCTACCCGAAAATTCCAGTTCATATCCTTTAAAATAATTTCAATAGGTCATCAGACCCCATTTAAAATAGATTTCCAAAACCTGACTTCAAATAGTTCATGTTTTCTAATAAATAAATTTTGATAAACCATAAGTTTTAGTTATAAAAATAAAATTCTCAATGAACTCATACCCCATTCAAGAAAAATAATTTTATAAAAATCCACTTTTCTAAAGATTCTCTCAAAATGATTCTAAAAATCCATTTTCCACCTTTCTAAAAAAACCATGACCATATAAAAATATAGTTGTTCATGATCCCAAAACAAGGGTTTTATAAACAATTTTTAGAACATGAGAAGACACAGAACAATTTACAAGAGAAAACTAGTTTCAGTAGGTGACTTGGCCATATGGTTGGAAGTCATACACCAATAACACTAGCATCATATAGACTCTTCTAGGACTGTGTCGTCGGTTCCACATGGATTGCTAAGACCTACAAGCTCACAGATACCATTAGCTCAGTCACTTTTCTTCTCCAAGCACAAAAGAACACACAAGAACCAAATAAACCAAAATAAACTTGACTTCCCATGGGAATTTGAGTCTCATCACAAGGTGTGCTAGCCAGGAACCATACTCATAACTAGAACATCATGTCCTGACCATCATAAATCTAGTATACATAGACTCTTCCCCAAATAACATGCCCTAAAAAGAGAATAAACTACTTTAATACAATTTTTTTCATGAACCAAGCTGGGATGTCATCCAAACTGATTCTTGGATGGGTTTGTGGTATGGCCCGAAATGGGTTCCTGATCCCCACGGGCTGGAAAAAAGTGTTCAGGTATCAATGATTGAAAATGGTAATTATTCTACCCATCTTTATAATCATAAGAAATCATCAATATAAATATCCAAAATTGAAAATTCCAACCCAAACATGGAATAACTAGTTTTTCTAAAAATAATGTTTTCAAATTAAAACAAAAAACCCTAAAATGAACTAAAAGAAAGGGATCTAGAAATCCATCCCAAAGATCCATGTAATTTGAGGAACAACATCCTCAATCTACAACCACCATGATCAACAAGAGAATACCACTAGTAACCCAAACCACTGACTTGTACATGGATCATCTTGGCTTTACCTTGGTAAAACACAAAACAAGGTCTATATACACCCAATGGTGTATGTAGGGTGTTATCCAATGCCCAGTAGGATGTCCCCCAAGGGAAGGATTCCATTTCATATCACTAAAAGATAAAATAATATGATCATTCATGTGAAAGCCTTGGATAATTTCTAATGGAATCATTTTAAGGATTACCATATTCAAGCGATACATTTTGAGAACAACACTTTTAATGGTAACATAACAAAAAATGAAGCATTTACTAAAATAGACTTTCTTTAAATTTAAATACAATTAAGGTCCACCGTATGCCGATGAATGGAACCTCATCACATAAGTCTCATCTCACAGGAGAGCACCATTGTTAAATCCCTAAGGGTAATCTAGATCAAGTGGGATATTATAAACTAGTACCTCAGGGTAGTGTGGTATAGTAACTAAATTCATAGATTTCTCATGTATGATCCACTAGATGGGGAAACCCCATGATCCTAGTGGTTTCGAATCATCATCATGGATTAGTTATTGTTGTAAGCGTCAATCTAGCTAAATGGAACTAGGACATTTCCACTTCTGAATCACTATCATACTAGATCTAGTCATCCCATCTAGAAACTCGAGAACCCCTTATGACAAATCCCATCTCACATATTAAAAAATTCACCATATTCATAAACTATTTCCATGTATTCCACCATTCTTGTAAACAAAACACCCTCCATTACACAAAGTATAAAACCATATGAAAATAAAATTTTTACACCACTTGAACAATTCAAGAAATACCTTTGAAATTATCACAAGATTGTCACATAACCAATTTAACAATTTCCATGAACCACGTCCATTTAAAAACTAGAAACAATCTATTTTCATTCTAAAACATGCTTCACATTGTTTAAATAAATCAAAATTTTCATTCAAAGGGTGGAAAAAATCCAATATGGAAAAAGTAATCCATTTTCCATCAAAACCCATTTTCAACACATTCTCACCCTGAGTTCCCATTAAAACAAATTTTCTCGTTTCCATAGAAGGCATAAAACTATTTTTAAGAAGAATTATATTCCAAAATACACAAAACATAACCAATTCCTTTATTAAAAACTTTTTCCAATAGATAAGCATGATAAACTACTACAAAACACATTTCTCACCACATAAATAAACAATAGAACATATTTATAAACTCGAAAAAGAAATATAAAATCATCTAAAAATGATAATGAATGGAACAACCTTCATCAAGGATAGAAACATCCATAAAATGATGTGAAAACCCATACCCACCACGACAAGACCCTATAAAGGAATGATCCACAAAAAACATCATGACTGGACTCTATTAGGTAAGAAAAAACCCTAAATTAATGACCATATTTTCTCAAAAAAAACCCTAACGAAAAGGTAGAGAAACCCTAGAACATAGGATGAAATCTTGAGAATACGGAACTTACTTGAGGGGTCTTGGAGAAACCACATCAAATACACCCAATGGAGGGAGCCTAATGGATATGAGATGAAGGGGAGGTGCAGCTAGGTCTAGGGAGGCCATAAGGGTGATGAAAAGGGGGAAATTGGGGTTAAAACCAAGGAGAGGGAAAAAATAAAACCCCAATTTTAATGGCCTGTACATGTCGTATGGTATGTCAAACCATGCAGTGACCATGCACATGTCTCTACTAAGGAGGTAACTGCTACATTTTAACCTTGGAAAAAGTGTATGGTCTGAATTATCATGTCCTAGAAGTGTGTAAACATCTACCTCAACCATCAACATACCACATGGTTCCCTAGGCTAGGTGTACAGTTTCTTTTAATAGTGAACCAACTGTGCGCTAACCATTCACCACACAATTTTCACCAAAAAAATTATATTTTCTTGAAAAATATAGGGGAAACTCACAGAAAATCACAAGACCAAGAGTAATTAAAGTAAATACCTTAAATATTAAAACCCATCACACCCGGTTCCTGAGAAAATAACCATGAACCAAACCCAAACCTGAAAAAAGGGTGAAATAAAAAACCCAAGAGTGACAGAAAATTATTTACATGGGCTAAAAAATTTATGTTTAATATTAAACAGGTTTCATTAACAATTTGTAGAGTTTATGAGAATTTATAAATTTGTAATGATGACCCATGTAATGAAACCATTTAAAATGAATTGAAATATTAGAGACTTAAACAATACTAGTTATAGTTACATGATTTCTAATTCTAACTAATAAAGGGAAGTAACTTTATAACTTATGAATTTTAATAAATCAAACTAAACTAGGATTCATATACATATACATACATACATACATATATATAAATACTGAAATGAAAATTCGTACAAAAAATGATCGATTTTAAATAAAGGTCAAATTTTGACTTAAGTGGCTTGTACCTCTACAACTTTGGAATTATGACCTGTATGACTAGAATAATAAATGCGCAGATAGAATGAAGTAGGTAAGTTGGGGTATGCTGGTTATATAAGGCCCCAGCCTTAAACCTTACTTAATCTTGAGTTATTACAAGATTACACATTGAGGATCTTTTCGGGTTTAGAGTTTTAGAGAATTAGATCATAAAACTTGCATTACATTCCACATATAAACAAAGTAGATTACATAAAGATAGTATTCTTCATTCCCATCAATGGAAACACATTTAAAATAAAACATGGATTATTTCTTGACATATCCTTGACTCTATCATCTTATCATGTACCTTTCCCTTGACCTGTGAAAAACATTTCAAAAACTTGGGATGAGCATAAAAACTCAGTATGGGTTATAAAAAAAACATGGAAAGGAATAATGAGTTCATATATACATAAGAATGAAATCTTACTTTACCCATAAAACATAGGCACTTTAACATACCTCATAAAATCATGAATAAATCATAGAAATCATAATACGTAAAGTTAACTTGAGGCATTCATAACATTCTTACGTAGTGAGTAACCCTCTTGGTTACGTTTGGAATACCCATCACAGTATATTCCCTAAAATCTCTTCGGAGAAACCTTAACGTTTCACTCCTTCGCGTTACCCAATGCATTGGAGAGCTATATCGGGCTCACCCGCCCTTAGTTTATCACGGAACCACCCGTCTTCATAATAATGCCCAAGAACCATAACATAATCGTATCACATAAAACATGCATAAAGGAAACATAAAATTTCCACATTTCAATCACGAGATATCAATACAACACATTGATATAAAAAAATTATGAAAACCATTTTCAATACTAAAATAAAAGAAAAGTAAAACATGGTATTTATTTTTCTTTTAAAAAGAAGGTATGGCTTGTAGAGGAAGCCGAAACTCAAATAACGGTCACGACGGCGGAGAAGTCGTTGTCGCCGCAAACGTACGACAAAAACATTCCCTTTTGTCGTTTGGTAAACGATTCGTATAAAAAATATTCCTTTTGAATAAACGTAAAAGTCAAAGGGGTTTATACACCATATAAAAGAAAGTTGTGTATAAAATAAAATATGCCTCAACGAAAGGAGATTGAGACGAAGTCCCATACCTCATATCCGACTTGACCCGACTGTTCTTTAATCTACTGAATAATAAACTTGAGTTAATATCTACTTTCTTATGAATCTTTTTCAAGTTCATTATTCCTTTTATACCATGTTATGAACATCATGTAATCAGTTAAGTTAATAATGTTCATTTTGTCGGTATTTGGTTCTTAAGTCAAAAATAGACTTATTACACTTACATGTTGTTAATTTGGTCAAAGGTTCATTGTATCCAGAATGGTATTCATGATGTAGATATCATATTTGTACTATATATCCATTACATACATGCATTTATAATATTACATAATCATTTAGAGGTAAGAAATGAAATGCACCGTTCATGGAGACGGTAAGCCGTACGTACGCATGAACGCTACTTTCATTTCTATTTCGTTTTTTATAGAATGGAATCATAATTATATAAAGGTATATTATAATTCCAGTATAATATCATATATAATATCATAGTTCCATCCTTTATATGTCCCACATATGTTATTTAACGAATCAAATCACTTTGAGGGGGCGGTAGTCCGCACTTCCTAAAATGAAGATATCGTGTTTACCCATAATGGAAACCATAAAGGTATGCCCAAAATGAAAAAAAACAGAAGCTTAAAGAAAACATAAACATATTATATATCATATATAAAAATAGTGACATCATAATGGCCACCTTTGAAGGTGTTAAATGAGTTTTGAACAATCATCGTTTCGGGAGCCAGAATTTCGCCATCCAGAGAAACCGTATGTTCTTTAACCATTTGATGTAGTTGTGTGAGAGTGTAGCTCAAATAAATATTATAACAACATCCTTGTATATTGAACATACTGTTGTTGTTACAAAATAAGTAAATAAAAAGAGTTTAGGGGGTTGGAGAAGAAAAATAAAACAAATGAACATGAGAGAATGAATTACCTTTAAAAGTGTAACTCCTTTTGATTTGAGCCTAAAGGCTTCCTTTGAAAGGATTCTTCCCAAAGGGAATCCTCTAGGATGAGGAGAGGGATGTGGAGAGAGTAAATGGGCAGGGTTTGGCCGAGCCAAAGGCTTGAGAAGTGTGTGAAATGAGGTAGAGGATGGGGCCTTTTATAAGAGGAGAGGAGGGTCACTTTTGGAAAGTAAAGAAATATTACTTTATATGAAAATTTGTTTCGGTTTTAAAAGGTCCCACATTGATATAATTCGTGGATAAGGTGATAAGGGTTCGAAATACACTCATCCAATTGGTTTTGGCCATGTGTAGTTCATAGATTTTACATTGTCTTTCCATTTTGTTTAAATCATCAAATAATGATGTCATCGCTGCATCATTATTATGTCATAAATAATTTAATTTATTTAATGTCTAAAAATCATAAAAAAAAGACTATGATGTAGGAAATCTTTTTAGCTTTCCAATTACTATTTATAATCAAATATCTGATCTTTATAACCCCATGTAAAAATTGTTTTCGTAAAACATCTCTTGTTTGTGTCATTTTTACTTTAACATTTAATAAAAAGTTATTTATGTCATTTCCAAACCAAAGTGTCTCCATGGGGTCCCCAAGTTGATCCATGGATTGTCTTGGTCGGCCATGACACATCCAATAAGGTTGGGACATGTGTCTAGGTCATTTCATATTATTAAAGCATTATTTATACCTTAAACTACACTAATTACCCCTAATCGCGATTAAAAACTTAATAAGTTACTATTCACCAAAAAATTATTTTAATCTCATTGAACCACATTTTACTTCTTAATGACAACCATGTATGTCGGATTTTAAAAATTCAATACACATTAGTGGTAAACATTCATTTAACTGAAAAATCAGTTTGCTTGATTACCACTTAGTGGTTTCACTATTCATCAAAAAGTGAAGTTTTTCAAAAAATTACCAAAAATTCACCCTAAGCTATATTTGATATTCCGAATTCAAAAATGAAGTCTATTTTAAAAAATTCAAATCATATAAGTCACATTAATTAATTCAATAATTAATTCCCGCTGCCAGAGCAAATAGCGTGTTTTTACAAAATAATAAGTATCAAAAGATTGACACCCGTTTAAGTCTAATTTCAAAGTGAAATTGATTCCAATGACCACAATTGGATAAAATGGTAAAAATATATTCTAATTTTACTTCAAAACCAATTCAAAACATAATCTAATCATATAAATAAATTAGACTAAAAAGCAGTTTTGATGTAAAATGCAGTATTTTTCACTATTCATTAAAAAATGAACATTGTCAGAAAAATACCAAAAATTCACACAAGGTAAATTTTGATGTCCCAATAATAAAGAATAAGTTTATATTGACAAACATAGTTTATAAAATTGTCAAAATATAGATTCAAAAATGGTTTGCCATCAAAAGGCAGTAAAATAATCTTTTAAGAATATTAGTTTATTCTATGCATAAGATTGTATTTATTTTCATTTTAAGCCTCTAAAACACTATATTAATCATTAATAGACATAGATAAAAATATATATTATTCATTACTTACTTGGGGTGTTACATCCTTCCCCCCTTTAGAAATTTGCGTCCCCGCAATTTATTTACTTATCAAATAAATGGGGGTACTTATCCCTCATTGCATTTTCAAACTCCCATGTTGCCTCTTCAATCATGTGGTTTTTCCACAAAACCTTTACCTGCTTAATCACATTATTCCGTAACACTTGCTCCATGTGGTCAAGAATCTGGACCGGTTGTTCCTCATAAGATAGGTTCTCTTCCAGCTGAACTACCTCTGGACTCAAAACATGAGATGGATCTGGCATATACTTTCTCAACATTGAAACGTGAAAAACATTGTGTACCTGAGATAAACTCGAAGGTAAAGCCACTCGGTATGAAACTGATCCAACTCTCTCCAGAATATCGTATGGTCCAACAAACCTTGGACTCAACTTTCCTTTCTTACCAAATCTCATCACGCTTTTCCAAGGAGAAACCTTGAGAAAAACATGATCACCTACCTCGAAAGATAGATCCTTCCTCCGGTTATCCGCATAACTCTTCTACCTGCTCTGAGCTGTTCTAATGTGTTTCTGAATCAGCTGAACTTTTTCTGAAATCTCTTCTACCAATTCTGGTCCCATCAACTTTCTTTCACCCACTTCATCCCAGAAAGCTGGAGTTCGACACCGCTTCCCATATAATGCCTGAAATGGTGCCATCTGTATACTGGAATGAAAACTGTTATTATATGAAAACTCAACCAAAGAAAGATGTTGGTCCCAACTTCCCTGATAATCCATAGAACACGCTCGTAGCATATCCTCCAATTTCTGAATTGTTCGTTCTGACTGCCCATCTGATTGAGGATGAAAAGCTGTACTAAAATTTAATTCAGTACCCAACGACTTCTGAAGGCCTTTCCAAAAGTTAGAAGTAAACCTGGGATCACGATCCGATACAATGGAGAGAGGAACTCCATGTAACCTGAATATCTCTTTAAGATACAAATGGGAAAGTTGATCAAGATAGAAAGTATCTCATATAGCAAGGAAATGAGCAGATTTGGTCAAGCGATCAACAATAACCCAGATTGCATTATTACCTCGAGATGTCTTCGGTAATCCAACAACAAAGTCCATGGATATATTCTCCCATTTCCACTATGGCACTGGTAAAGGCTGAAGCATCCCTTTCGGTAACT
Organism: Viscum album; assembly: GCA_963277665.1. Classification (NCBI taxonomy): domain Eukaryota; kingdom Viridiplantae; phylum Streptophyta; class Magnoliopsida; order Santalales; family Viscaceae; genus Viscum; species Viscum album. The sequence goes on along the minus strand of OY728132.1, from coordinate 368,760,771 downwards.
ACCTCTCTGCTTTAACCTGTTAACATGTCAAACACTTCACAGTAAAATCAGCAATATCTGTTTTCATTCCATCCCACCAGTAATACTCCCGCAGATCTCTATACATCTTAGTACTGCCCGGATGAACTGAAAACGGAGAACTATGAGCTTCACATAACAACTCTCTCTTCAACTGTGAATCACAAGGCACACACAATCTCTTCCCAAATCTCAAAACGCAATCATTATCAATGTTGAATTCAGGCAACTTACCTTTCTGAACCAGCTCTACCCTTTTCTGCAACTCACTGTCTTGCTTCTGTGCTTGCTTGATTCTATCTGATAGAGATGATCTCACTTATACCTGAAACAAAAAAGAAGGACTTCCTGCACCAACAACTTCTATGCCATAGTTCATCAAATCCGTAACCAAAGGATCACGTTCTAAACGCAAAATTGTTAATGAAGCATTACTTTTTCGACTCAAAGCATCAGCCACTTTATTTGCTTTTCCCGGATGGTAATGAATTGTACAATCATAATCCTTGATTAATTCCAACCATCTCCTTTGTCTCATTTTTAACTCTTTCTGAGTGAATATATTTTAAACTTTTGTGATCGGTATATATTTCACACTTTAATCCATACAAATGATGCCTCCAAATTTTTAAAGCAAAAACAACAACAGCTAGTTCCAAATCATGTGTAGGGTAATTTACCTCATGAGTTTTCAACTGTCGTGAAGCATAAGCAATTACCTGATCATTCTGCATTAGGACGCAACCAAGTCCTTTCAATGAAGAATCACTGTATATAACAAACTCACCATTCCTGGAAGGTAGTGCCAAAACTGGAGCATTCACCAATCTTCTTTTCCATTCCTGAAAACAATCATCACATTCTTTTGTCCAGATAAACTTAACACCCTTCCGAGTTAGCTTAGTCATTGGACTAGATAACCGTGAAAAATTTCTAACAAACCTTCGGTAATAGCCCACCAAACCAAGGAAGCTACGAATCTCGGTTACATTTGTGGGTCTTGGCCATTCTTCCACAACTTTTTTTTGCAGGATCAACAGTTATTCCATCTTTAGAAACAATGTGACCAAGGAAAGAAATTTGTTGCAACCAAAACTCACACTTGCTGAATTTCCCATACAATTTCTTTTCTTTTAAGGTTTGCAAGATAACCCTTAAATGTTTTTCATGCTCCTCTTTACTTTTAGAAAACACCAAAATATCATCAATGAAAACCACTACAAACTTATCCAAGAACTCATGAAAAATTCTATTCATTAAGTCCATGAATACAGCAGGTGCATTGGTTAGCCCAAAAGGCATTACTACAAATACATAATGGCCATATCTCATACGGAACGCGGTCTTCGGAATATCTGCCTCCTTTACCTTCAGCTGATGGTACCCCGATCTCAAATCAATCTTTGAAAGAAACTGAGCTCCCTGGAGCTGATCAAACAAATCACCGATATGAGGAAAAGGATATTTGTTCTTAACAGTGATATTATTCAAGGCTCTATAATCAATGCAAAGTCTCATAGAACCATCTTTATTTTTAACAAATAAAACAGGAGCACCCCATGGTGATGTGCTAGGTCTAATGAAACCTTTCTCTAATAAATCTTGCAATTGTTCCTTCAACTCTAAAAGTTCAATTTGTGCCATTCGATAAGGTGGTTTTGAAATTGGCTTAGCATCAGGAACTAAGTCAACAGTAAACTCAACTTCCCGATCTGGTATTATTCTAGGAAACTCATCAGGAAAAACATCAGGATACTCATTTACCACTGGCACATCATTAATCTGAACAGTTCCTTTATTTTCAACGACGTGTGCAAGGTAACATTCATTTCCATCTTTTACAAGTTTCTCGGCCTCTTGATATGTTATCAAAAGTAAGGGTTCATTCTTGTAAACAAACTGACAGTCTTTCTGAAAAGAAACTTTTTTAGCTCTACAGTCAATCATAGCATGGTAAATAGAGATCCAATCCATACCCAGGATAACATCAAACTCTACTAGAGGTAGAACAATAAGATTTGCAAGTAGGTTCTTTCCACAGATAAGGATAGGAAGATTCTTATAAATTCTTTTTGCCTCTACATTTTCCCCAGGTGTTTTTACCAAAAGTTCAGGAGTCATTTCTTGAGATGGTTTTCCCATTTTACTAGAAAAGGTTTCAGAGATGAAAGAATGTGTAGACCCCAAATCAAACAACACACTGGCATAATCTGAAAAAACAAACAAAGTACCTGATACAACTTCATTTGATGGCCCGACATCTGCTGAAGTAGTTGCAAAGGATTTCACCACCCCTTTCTGCTTGTAGTCTAAATGCTTCCCATCACTCAAGCTCCTTGTCAGACACTCGTTTGCATAGTGACCCATCTCATTGCACTTATAACATTTCGCTAACTGTAAATAAAATTTGTTCTTACCTTCACCTTGATCCTTTTCAGTGCAATCACGAGCCTTATGTCCCATCTTACCACATCGGTAGCACTTCCCAGAATTCAGAAGACATTCCCCAGCATGCCTTTTGCCACATTTATCACAAACTGGAAACTTAGTTCTCTTACCATCAGACTTTTTTGAAGAATTCTTACCTTTCTCCTGCCACCTCAGTCTCTTCTTTTGCTGGTTGTTATGGAAAACATGGTCATCAGCAAACTCCATTTCCACCTTCTCAGCACATCGAACAAGCTTTTCATAACTTTTAAACTCACGAGAAGCTAATGCCCTTCGATACTTTTGATTTAATCTTGAGTAAAAACGATTGATTTTACTATCAAGGTCCCAGATAAAATATGGAGCATACCTTGCCAAACGAGTGAACCTTTCTTCATAGGCAGCCACTGAGTCTTCCTCTTGCCTCAATTCCAAGAATTGCTTTTCCATCCTAAGTCGAACAGCCTTAGGAAAATACTTCTCAAAAAACATACCTTTGAATTCATCCCAGTCAAGAGCATCAATCTCATCGGCGTCCCTGATATTTTTAACCATAGACCACCACTGATCTGCTTCACCCTCCAAACGGTAAATAGCAAGACTAACCTTTTGATTGTCTGAACACCCCATGACATCAAAAATCTTCTCCAGTGCATTAATCCACCCTTCAGCTAGCACAGGGTCAGATGATCCTCTGAATGATGGTAGATGTTGCCTCATGAAATGTTCCACCACTGACATGTTCCTCTGCGGTTGATCTGGCTGATCTCGTGCATGGATACCACCGCCATTTATCGCTTGAGTCAACTGCGCCATTATTGCAACAAACTGTTCAGTTCCAATTCCGACCATTTCTGGATACTGATTCAGAAGGTTATTTCCTTCTGTATGCCTTCCTAGCACTACTTCCCTGTTTCCTCTGCGGAAAACCATTCTGAACAAACATGTCTTAGATGAAGCAACATAGTAATCTTTAAATGCTATATCATTTCAAAAAAAAAATATTTTTGGATAATCATTTAATAGAATTCTAACTCCTAAAGTTATCTAAACCGACCTTTGATACCAACTATAAGGCCCCAGCCTTAAACCTTACTTAATCTTGAATTATTACAATATTACACATTGAGGATCTTTTCGGGTTTAGAGTTTTAGAGAATTAGATCATAAAACTTGCATTACATTCCACATATAAACAAAGTGGATTACATAAAGATAGTATTATTCATTCCCATCAATGGAAACACATTTAAAATAAAACATGGATTATTTCTTGACACATCCTTGACTCTATCATCTTATCATGTACCTTTCCCTTGACCTGTGAAAAACATTTCAGAAACATGGGATGAGCATAAAAACTCAGTATGGGTTATAAAAAAAACATGGAAAGGAAACATGAGTTCATATATACATAAGAATGAAATCGTACTTTACCCATAAAACATAGGCACATTAACATACCTCATAAAATCATGAATAAATCATAGAAATCATAATACGTAAAGGTAACTTGAGGCATTCATAACATTCTTACGTAGTGAGTAACCCTCTTGGTTACGTTTGGAATACCCATCACAGTATATTCCCTAAAATCTCTTCCGAGAAACCTTAACGTTTCACTCCTTCGCGTTACCCAATGCATTGGAGAGCTATATCGGGCTCACCCGCCCTTAGTTTATCACGGAACCACCAGTCTTCATAATAATGCCCAAGAACCATAACATAATCGTATCACATAAAACATGCATAAAGGAAACATAAAATTTCCACATTTCAATCACGAGATATCAATACAACACATTGATATAAAAACATTATGAAAACCATTTTCAATACTAAAATAAAAGAAAAGTAAAACATGGTAATTATTTTTCTTTTAAAAAGAAGGTATGGCTTGTAGAGGAAGCCGAAACTCAAATAACGGTCACGACGGCGGAGAAGTCGTTGTCGCCGCAAACGTACGACAAAAACATTCCCTTTTGTCGTTTAGGAAACGCTTCGTATAAAAAATATTCCTTTTGAATAAACGTAAAAGTCAAAGGGGTTTATACACCATATAAAAGAAAGTTGTGTATAAAATAAAATATGCCTCAACGAAAGGAGATTGAGACGAAGTCCCATACCTCGTATCTGACTTGACCCGACCGTTCTTTAATCTCCTGAATAATAAACTTGAGTTAATATATACTTTCTTATGAATCTTTTTCAAGTTCATTATTCCTTTTATACCATGTTATGAACATCATGTAATCAGTTAAGTTAATAATGTTCATTTTGTCGGTATTTGGTTCTTAAGTCAAAAATAGACTTATTACACTTACATGTTGTTAATTTGGTCAAAGGTTCATTATATCCAGAATGGTATTCATGATGTAGATATCATATTTGTCATATATATCCATTAAATACATGCATTTATAATATTACATAATCATTTAGAGGTAAGAAATGAAATGCACCGTTCATGGAGACGGTAAGCCGTACGTACGCATGAACGCTACTTTCATTTCTATTTCGTATTTTATAGAATGGAATCATAATGATATAAAGGTATATTATAATTCCAGTATACTATCATATATAATATCATAGTCCATCCTTTATATGTCCCACATATGGTATTTAACGAATCAAATCACTTTGAGGGGGCCGTAGTCCGCACTTCCTAAAATGAAGATATTGTGTTTACCCATAATGGAAATAATAAAGGTATGCCCAAAATGAAAAAAAACAGAAGATTAAGGAAAACATAAACATATTATATATCATATATAAAAATAGTGACATCATAATGGCCACCATTGAAGGTGTTAAATGAGTTTTGAACAATCATTGTTTCGGGAGGCAGAATTTCGCCATCCACAGAAACCGTATGTTCTTTAACCATTTGATGTAGTTGTGTGAGAGTTTAGCTCAAATAAATATTATAACAACATCCTTGTATATTTAATATACTGGTGTTGTTACAAAATAAGTAAATAAAAAGAGTTTAGGGGGTTGGAGAAGCAAAATAAAACAAATGAACATGAGAGAATGAATTACCTTTAAAAGTGTAACTCCTTTTGATTTGAGCCTAAAGGCTTCCTTTGAAAGGATTATGCCCAAAGTGAATCCTCTAGGATGAGGAGAGGGATGTGGAGAGAGTAAATGGGCAGGTGTTGGCCGAGCCAAAGGCTTGAGAAGTGTGTGAAATGAGGTAGAGGTGGGGGCCTTTTATAAGAGGAGAGGAGGGGCACTTTTGGAAAGTATAGAAATATTACTTTATTTGAAAATGTGTTTCGGTTTTAAAAGGTCCCAAATTGATATAATTCGTGGATAAGGTGATAAGGGTTCGAAATACACTCATACAATTGGTTTTGGCCATGTGTAGTTCATAGATTTTACATTGTCTTTCCATTTTTTTTAAATCGTCAAATAATGATGTCATCGCTGCATCATTATTATGTCATAAATAATTTAATTTATTTAATGTCTAAAAATCATAAAACAAATACTATGATGTAGAAAATCTTTTTATATTTCTAATGACTATTTATAATCAAATATATGATCTTTATAACCCCATGTAAAAATTGTTTTCGTAAAACATCTCTTGTTTGTGTCATTTTTACTTTAACATTTAATAAAAAGTTATTTATGTCATTTCCAATCCAAAGTGTCTCCATGGGGTCCCCAAGTTGACCCATGGCTTGTATTGGTCGGCCATGACACAACCAATAAGGTTGGGACATGTGTCTAGGTCATTTCATATTATTAAAGCATTATTTATACCTTAAACTACACTAATTACCACTAATCGCGATTAAAAACTTAATAAGTTACTATTCACCAAAAAATTATTTTAATCTCATTGAACCACATTTTACTTCTTAATGACAACCATGTATGTCGGATTTTCAAAATTCAATACACATTAGTGGTAAACTTTCATTTAACTGAAAAATCAGTTTGCTTGATTACCACTAAGTGGTTTCACTATTCATCAAAAAGTGAAGTTTTTCAGAAAATTACCAAAAATTCACCCTAAGCTATATTTGATATTCCGAATTCAAAAATGAAGTCTATTTTAAAAAATTCAAATCATATAAGTCACATTAATTAATTCAATAATTAATTCCCGCTGCCAGAGCAAATAGCGTGTTTTTACAAAATAATAAGTATCAAAAGATTGACACCAGTTTAAGTCTAATTTCAAAGTGAAATTGATTCCAATGACCACCATTGGATAAAATGGTAAAAATATATTCTAATTTTACTTCAAAACCAATTCAAAACATAATATAATCATATAAATAAATTAGATTAAAAAGAAGTTTTGATGTAAAATGCAGTATTTTTCACTATTCATTAAAAAATGAACATTGTCAGAAAAATACCAAAAATTCACACAAGGTAAATTTTGATGTCCCAATCATAAAGAATAAGTTTATTTTGACAAACATAGTTTATAAAATTGTCAAAAGATAGATTCAAAAAAGGTTTTCCATCAAAAGGCAGTAAAACAATCTTTTAAGAATATTAGTTTATTCCATGCATAAGATTGTATTTATTTTCATTTTAAGCCTCTAAAACAATATCTTAATCATTAATAGACATAGATAAAAATATCTATTATTCATTACTTACTTGGGGTGTTACAGGTTATGATATAGACTAGAAAAAAATCATGTAGATTGGTATTTAAGTTTTTTTCATATGAGATAAACTCACTAAGGGTGTGTTAAATATTGGAGATAAGAACTGTTAAGTAATTATTTTAAATGGGATTCCAATTCTATTTTATATAGTATTGACTACACAAATTAGGAATGTATGCCAAAATAATTGAACCCAAATTGGCATGATGAGACACTCATAAGTCACCTTTATTCATTACATGCCTTGTTACTCAGCCTCAAGGGGTATATTCATTCTAATGGGACAGTTATTTAATGTGTATGCGACCACTTATGTGGTATTACATATAAATTTAGGGTGGAATATTACTAGACCTATCACCTTAATTGATAAAATAATCATTATTTATTTTTGATCTTTATTATTATAAGGTGTCATTAAAATTAAATTACAATTAAATTCTAATTATTGGTTTCCTATATAGATTGGAAATTGAAATTTTCATTAAGTAGTCTATTTAGGAATACTCATGAATTAAAGAAATGCGTAAAAATAGAAATTATGAGATAATTTTCCTAATTTTGAATATAATAATCTAAATAGATTTATTAGTATAGTTTCTCTAAAAAATGGTACTAGATAACCTTGGTGGATTAGTTTTTTAAAATTTTTAAATGAATAAGTTTCACTTAAATTCCATAAAATTAAATATTTTGGAGGTTCTTGATGTGTGGACCCCCATGTAGAGTCAAGTTTTAATTGTTACCTTGAGTGTTTCCTTGATAATAATGTACTATTTACATGGAGCTATGAAGATTTCTTTTTAGGTTGTCTTGGACCACGAAGTAAGGAAATAAGGCCTTGTAATCTTTCATGTGTGACCTTGGTTAATGATATAACCTATATATGGTATCACCATCCAACTGTGAAGAATTGATAAATGATTCATTTTAATTTTCATATGAGATCATCCATTTGGGTTTTGGCTGACTAGAGTAGTAATCAAGAAAATAAAAGTACACCCCATGTAGATGGGTGGTTTTTTGGAAATTTAAAGAATAATTGGGTATTATTGTATTTGAATACCATTGAGTGTTATCCATTTTATACTTTACCTATGCATTTTTATCTTTCATCAAGCACTCCATTATTTGGTTGGTCATGGATGATCAAGTCCTTATAGTTTGATGTTTGGAAAGTGATATTTTTATGCTAATGATGGTAGGTTCTGACCCTTATATATTGATTCTTCCTCAAATGTTCTAATTTAACATCTTCTAAAATAGGTTTTCTAGGTGTATTATTCATTGCATAATAAACTCCACTAAATGGTATATGGTTCCCATATAAGATACCTTAGTTCTTGGGGGAGTCTTGGAGACCCTTAATCTTAACTCATACCCTAAAAGGTCAATGAAGTGGTTATGTTCATGAAAACCTATATAAAAGGTTGACATTGGAGTCTAATTTTCTTCATGTGGTGAGCTCTATTTTATGTACTTTTCTAGGTTGATTTATTGTAGGTTCGTGAGTCTTTTAATTTAGACAGGGTGATGGATTTGTTTTTGAAAATACCCTGACTATTTGATTATTAAAACTAGCCATGTCGGGTAAGACTATTCGGGTGCCTATCCTCGTTGAATGGTGATTACATTTTTTATTCTTTCATATCATAAATTATGTTATTAGGCATGTGGTTTCCCAAAAAATCATGCCACATATTAGATTCCCAATTTTGGAGAGGATGTCCAAGGGAACTCCCAATGTATTCAGATACTAACATGTCATGTAGCATAGTCAGTTTGACCATGTTGAACGATGACTCTTGAAGTCCTGAGTCGAGTTTTAGAATAGGGGGTATGATATGTACACTCACCACGTAAGTCAAGTTTAGATTTATACTATTGTTCATAGTAATAGTTTATTGTAGGGTGATGATGAGAATCTAGGATTGGTTTGAGGACCGATGTTTTTCAAATGTGAATCTTATATTTAGAATTGCCAAGAGTTTAGCTAATTAAAAAAGTGCTCATTAATGAGGGATAATCTAAAAAGGGCAAGTACATGAATGGTTTGTATATGTGGTATCAGACATTTAAAAAGGTGGGTGGGGCCTAGTTTATGTGATCATTGCATGGAGGGAGCTATACAAACTTATTCTTAAAATATTAGTGTGCTCTTAATTAAGAGGCAACCATATATTTAATTTTGAAATCACCATGAGTACATTTAGAGTGCATCGTCTATATGTTATGATATTTAATTAAATAGCTAATATGGTTTGATGAAATAATTCCTTGGGAGTTTCACTCAATGTGTGGTTTTAAGAATATCCAAATTGTTCGTAGTACACCAATGCCTATTGGAATGTGATGACCCTCATTGTGATTTGAATTCACCATTATCTGTGAGTACTATTCTCTGGAAGTGTAAATAGGTAACGATTGGAATTTACATAAATGACTGGGAGGAGTAGGTTCCTTAGCATTCTAGCTATTGGTTTTGGAATGGTCGTATCATGGGATATAGTATTTAGAAATATTTCATTAATATGATGAAAAGTAGGATCCTAAAGTAGAGAGTGGTATGTCAGTCATTGGTGGTGGACCTCAAGAGAGAAAGGTCATGAGACCATTAGACCATTCATGTTATGATATTTTTTAACTCATATGAAATTCTATGAATAGTAACATGCATGACTAGAATCAATGGTAGATTCCAAGTGTTTTATCATTTATGGTTTTGAGTAAAACCCATATGTGGGTATTAAGGCCGGTGTAGTTTATGATGATATAATTGTGCTAGACTGGAATATTTTCAATACAAGTTCTATAGAACGATGAAAACATGTTTTGGGAGATGGTTAAACCCAGATATAGCATCAAAATTCATGCAAAAATTTAGATATTGTACTTGGAATAATTTTAGTATTCCTTGAGATGAATGTTCTAGAGCCCATTTTTAGTTATATTTTAGTTGTATGAGCCAATCATATTTAGAAAGTCGTTGACTAGATGTGGTTCACTGGTTTTTTTCTTTATCTTTTACATATACGTGGTTAGTGGGGAAACTGCATCCGGATGTCTGTTGGGATGTGACGGGTGCAACATACTGATTTTATGGGGGACTCTCAAGGAAGGGATGGTATGATCTTTTTGAGTTTGGTCAATTAGAGTTCAAAAATTTTAGTCAGGTCAAGGACCAGGGTAGATTAATTTCATTTAATTTGATTAATGTTCTTGGAGCATCGCTAGAACTCTATATATATGTTTTGGTTGTCAATTCTGATAGTAGGAATATTGTAACTCAAAATTGGTTATATCAGAACTAGAAAATATGGTGTGGAAATACATAGGTGGGATAATAGAAGGATGTTATGATGTGATTGTGTTTTGGGGGTTGATGAGATCACATAAGTTTCAACATAAATTTTGAATGATAATTTTGATCATTGGATTGAGTTTTAATGGATTTAGTACCACATTCATTAAGTGACTAATAGAGGTGAATTTGGTGTTTAGAAAGGTAAGATGATCATTTGAATGAATCTTCATGCCCCAAGTAGGTTAGGGGATTATATAATTAATTTCACAAGGATTATAAAGGATGATATGTTTTATGGTGTGGAGACATTATGATCCAATGTTTTATACCTAGATTGATTTTTCAATGTTTTTTGAACTTTTCATTTGTTTGATGGTTCAAACTATAAATTAATCCGTGGAATGTAATTACAATTGTTGTAAAACTTGAAAGTATTATTTTTTGTTTTGGTTTAATGTACAATAAGTGTTTTGGGTGTTCTGATGAGTTTTGGGTGCATCAGACACTAAAACACTCACTATCATTGGGAAATAGAGAGGTTTACAAATTTTTCTAAAATTTAAAGCCCCTCAAGATAGAATGTATGGCCCTATAAGAGGTTATAACATTGGTTTTTAAAATATTAAATATGTGGTTCTTGATTGTGTGTGATCTATGTAGTTTATTAAAGAGGTGATCTGTAAGACTTGCATGGGTTTTTCCTAATTGTGCACTAAGCCTTCGTAGGGTGTGGAGTTGGATAGTACCGAGGGTATAGTTGGTGCATTGTTTGTTTGATTGTGCGGCCAAACCATGAGGGATGGATCTCTTGGGATGTTAGAGCTAAACAGTGGGCACATAGTTATCTAAATCATGTTTCCTAAGCATGTGCCTCCTTTAAATCAGAAAATGGCCATTTTCTCTTCTTCCATTAATTAGGTTTTACCTCATTTTCTCCCCCCATTCAGAAAGTAGCATCTCCTACCTACACCTCCTCCAACTTTACAACCCATGGTGGTTTCTCCATCAATGTTGGTTTGAATCATGTTCTATAAAGTTTATTATATATATATATATAGGTTAGTATTTTATACCTCTTTCTTCTTTTATTCATCTATCTATCCATACCAAATAATAAATCCATGTAAACTATTTCATTCTATTTCAAAATAGAATGAATAATCTTACAATTTCCCCTGTTTTTATCTAGTGAAAGCCTGATATTGCACGATTGGACTTTCCTAAGCACAAGAAAGGTGTTATTCATGATTTTCCATCAATGTTTCACAATTTATAATTTACATAAGTTGTTTCACACATCATAATTCATTATTCACTATACATAAATTATAAAACGCCTTAAATTAATTACCTAGGCCTCATTTATAAAAGCTGTAAAACCCCTATACATGGTTGGAGCTTGAAAACCTCAACTAGAACCACCATATAAGGTGAGTTTGACTATTTTTTCCATAGAATCAATGATTACTTTTTTGTATAAACCACTCCTTAGGGTTTTTTGTGTAGGAACATGATTATACTACTCTATCTATTTCTAGAATCACTCTCTTAGGAGTGATTACTATCCGATATAGAGGAAATGATTAAAATGACATAAATAAACAATATGATGATAGTGCCTCTATTTTCTAATCAAACCATATTTGATGTGTGTTGTCTTATCTATCAAACAAGGGACTATTTAATGAGAATACTTAGTGATATATGGCTTGTTTACATTTATGGACTTCATTACAGTTTAAAAATAAATTTCCATATTAAATTCACCTAGACATGAGTTATTTTATATTTATTCATGAATAGTAAAATGGAATGCTTACTAACATATCCTTTTAATATTATTACATTTTGATACTCGGGCATGGAATCCTTAAAATTATGATACTCAGTCACGATCTCCTTTATATTTTGTTACTCATGCATTGAATCCCTTTCTTTATCATACCCAGTCATGGAATACCTTACATTATGATACTCGAGCATATTTTCCCTTACACTATGATACTCTGGAATGGTGTCCCTTACATTATGACACTCAAGCTTGGGATCCCCGGTCATGGAGTCCTCTATATAATGATTCATAGGCATAGCATCCCTGGGTGTGGAATCCCTAACTGTCACTCGTTTGAGATTATTTAACATGATTTACCCTTTTAAAAAGTGAATCTTATGATACTGTTATTAAGTGGATTCCTGGTCACTAATCCATGGGTATTCGATTGTGAATGGATATCTATGAATATTTAAATACTTACTCATATAGACATATATACATGACAACACTTATTTTGAGATGTCCTAGTTTTGGATGAAGTGGGTATGTTCAGCCAGTTTTTCTTGAGGAAATTGAGCTGATGTGTTTCAATTTACATATACATCTTTTATCTCCTTGATATACCTACACAGTTCTATATTTTATATATTCACTAATGATATTTCATTAGACATCACTAAAAGGGGCCTAATAAGAATATCTCACACCATGTTTGGGCCTCCATTGCATTGGGGTACCCTAATAGATCTCATGACTGTAGGTTGAAGACCATGGTTTATGATTTCTTGTTGTTATCCTTATGGTCTAAGATTGAGTACAGGATCAGAGGATTGATCTTTTTCTCATGATTCTGTTGGATATATCCATGGTCTCTTCTATTTATTTTTTTATCAGCCTTCTAATGCACTATGTATACCTACTTGTATTTCCATCATAGAATATGCATGCATGGTTACTCTTCATTTATAATTGTCAGTTGTTATTTATTCCACTACCATATTTAATTATCTCTTTCATAATATTTATAACTAATCTATATTTTATATTCTCCCTGCACTATCATTATTAGATCTTCATTTACGACTACCAATATGTCTTTTATCAGTGCTAAAAAAGGCCTTTAACAACGCTAAAAAGGCACTCTTAATGCCGGTGAAGATTAATGGGGGGTCCCTTTTATCAGCACTCCAGAAAGTGCAAATAAAGACCCCTTTTATCAGGGCTAAACAAAGCGCTAATAAAATGGGCCTTTTATCAGCGCTAAAAAAGCGATGATAATAGTAACTTTTATCAGCACTTTTTTTTGCACTAATAAATGGGGCCTTTTATCAGTACCTTACTTAGTGCTGATGAAAGTTAAAAAATTTAAAAAAATTTAAAAAAATTATAAAAAAATTAACAAAATCTGTAAATCGGAGGGGGATTTTAACAGCGCTTTCCCACCCAGTTATCAGCTCCCCGCCCCACCCACTCCCCTGCAAGTCCCAGCCATGAGCCCCATGTTTTATTAGCGCTTTGTAGACCCATTTAATGTCACTACATCCCCCCCAAATTCACCGATGTGCGTGACCCTGCCTACCTCTACCAGGTTTTGAACTCAAGACCTCCCCCCATGCGCGCTAAGCCTTTACCACTAAACTAATTTGATTTGTTCTCCAACTAGTGATATATCTATATTTATATATATATAGTTATATTTATTCATGTGTTAATATAAATTTATATAGTTGTATTAATATATATATACATATATAGTTATATTTATATAGTTATATATTTATTCGTATATTCATATATTAATATTAAGTTATATCTATTTATTTATATATATTTAGTTATATTTTTTATCCATATATTTATTCGTATATTAATATATATTTATAAGATTTGTTTTCAATACAATTATAAAATATGTTTGGTTTTGTGTGTGTATAAATAAATACATATATACAACACACACACACACGCACACACATATATATATTTGTGTGTTTCTATAAGTATAATTATACATATATATATATATGCATATACATATGATAGAATATATATATATATATATATATCAGTGTGTTAATTTATAGACACACACAAATAGATACACACACATTATATAGGTAAATATATCGTTATATTAATATATAGGTATATAAATATTGATATATTGAAATTTTAAATAAAATAGATATTAGTTATTATTTAGATAAAGCTAATATATTTTATATGTTAATATTTTTAATTATTTATTTAAAAAATTAATTTTTTTGTGTGAATATATAAAAAATTATATATTGTTATATAGTTTATTATAAATAGTAGTTCATTATAAAAAACAATCAAATTTCAAAGATATAATATCAATATGAATTTAATAACTTGTAATAAATTTAGTACCCACAAAAAATCCAATAATACCCCCTTAAACGAGGCTGAGAATCCACAAAATGTTAAAAAATCGAGGTGTCCAAACTAAAAACTCAGTTTTGGAGGCCTTCTGGGCATTTCTTGGTCTCGAAAAATGTGACAGTGGTTTTGCCTAAATAATTAGCATGTAGAGCTCATCAGAGGCTTCGATTTGATATGTTGTAGAGCTCAAACAGACACCCAGATAAAAAGTTATGACCGTTTGAAGTTCGAGTTGCGTTTTCAACATATTTTGGATATTTTTTATTTGTTTTTTATTTTTTAGTCTTCAAATTATTATTAAATGACTATTACTCCATAATAATTAAAAAATTATTAATTAAAAATATTTTTTTAATTTTTTTAAAAGCCATTTTCACTTAATATATTATATATTTAGTGCAACTGTATATTTACAATTATATAAAATATATTTCAAAATATATTTATAAATATATATTATATTTATATCAACATAACTATATATATATTTAAATATTAATATAAATTTTTTAATCAATTTTTTATGAAGCAGACCCTTTATCAGTGCTTTTAAAAAATTCGATGATAAAGGGGTACCCTTTAATAGCGTTAAAAAAAAGCGATGTTAAATGGGGTACCTTTATCAGCGCTGATAAAGGTGTAATTTTATCAGCGCTTTTTTCAGCAGTGATAAAGGTACCCCCCCCTATCAGTGCTTTTTCGTTAGCGCTGATAAAGGGTGGCTCCGGGAATGCCCAATTTTGTGGTAGTGATTGCTAGTCGGTAGGCTCTTGCATATGGGGACGCATAGTGGATTCCAAGTGGAAAACCAGCTCAAGGCACTATTTTAGGGGATTGTAGGTTTGGGTTATAAATATTCCAATGGTTTAAAACTATTTTCTTATATATGTTAACCATTTTTATTTGATATACCAATGGTTCTCCAAAACATTGGGTGATCTTGTGTGGGTATAACATATACTAACAGTTTTTAATAAAACAGTTGGTATAACTCCTCTACAATTTATCCACTACAATTGTTATATAAAAAAACTATTATAAAATTATACCTATATTTTTTAAAACCATTATTGATTTAAAACCCCATGATTTTAAAAGAACATTAGGTGTAGTTGTTTATATAACACGCAAAACTGAGCTTAAACAAACCATGAAATATTATTATTTACATATAACTCAAATAACATAGCCCATGAATTAGAGGGTATGAATAAGATTAACCTCACTATGAAATGTAGATAAATGATATACTTAATAAAAATTTATTTGATTAATGTTTAGTAAATAATCATTAACTTTTTAATAAAGTCGTTTTATAATTCAAAATATATTTTATTCACAAATGGTTTTTGTTGATTCGTATTAGAAAATACTATAATTGGTTTCTAGAAAATTTTTAATAGTTATTTCTTAAAAAAGAAATAATTTTTTATTTCAGTGTCAACAAATTTTTTTATAGTAATTTTTTTATATAAACATTGATTTTCCAGTGAATAGTGAAAAACTAATTTTCATTGAAAACAGTATTTTAATTTCAAGAATTTACAGAGGTCATTTTTTTTTAAAATGGTTTGAAATTATAATTATCTCTATTATATTATTAATAATTTAATTATGTCCATTTAATTAATTTTATTCTTTTATTTTGAATAAAATAAACTTATACATAAAATATTTTTAAAAAAACTATTTTTATAGTGTTTTTCATTTTAATATTAAATTAATTTCTACCACTTATTGAAATTGAATCCTAAAAATGGACTTAGTCTTTGGAAACATGAGATCCAAATTTGTGAAATTGTTGCTTTTTATTTTTTTCATTATGAATAGAAACCATAATAAATAATAGTCTCCAAGATAAGGGTAAATATGGTAATCAAACGTAAAAATAATATGATAAGGACTAAAAACAACCAAAAAAATAAAATTTATCTTATTTGATGTGTTTTTTTCATCCAGTTCTATCTAGTTTTTTAAAATATGGAAAATCATTCTATATTTGTTGATTTTTAAATTCATAATATTTAATAAAAATTAAAGTTGAAAATATCGCTTTCTTGATTTTAATATCTATAATATTTTTTCATAGGGATAAATACAAATTATGTTTAGTTATAAAATATTATTTGAAATATAACTTAACTTATTTATAATTTTAATATATTGTAAATTATTATTGATTGAATAATTGGGTTAAATTTTTATGCAACACCGATACAATATTTATTCAATTAATTGAAAAATATAGAATATGATTTTAATAATATTAGAAGTAATAAATGTAAGATCAATTATGGTGTTAAACAATTTTAATAGATACCTATGAAGTTTTAGAGATATGTGAAAGGATTTCATTAAAATTAACTTTTTCTAGATGTAGTTAAAATCAATTTAAATGAATAATGTTCAAAAGACATTAATGGTATTTTATAATAAATAATATTTTATTAAATGATTTAAAATTCTATAAATATTATTTTCATAAATATAAATGTGATATGACTAAAAATATCATACATGTTACATTAATGGTATTGTATCCTTTCATGGTAACATCCTTGGGCCTTAAAGATTAGAAAACTTTTTATTGAGGTATTTATAAAGAGAGTTAACAAGATGTCAAAACAAAAAGGTAAGTGTTAGAATATATAAAAAACATATAAAAAATTTATTTGAAGATATTATTTCGACTCATAATCATATTATTGTATAATTATATCAATTTTGATCCATTTTTACAGAAAATATAACATATGTTAATTTAATACATTATGAAATTCCAAGAATTGCCCTCTACTCACTTATAAAAGGATACCTCTTCCCTCTCTTCCAAACATAAATTTTAGATACTATTTTCAAACAAGACCATGAAATTTATCTTCTAAAATAATTATAAATTTTCTATATTTTATGGTCTTCCCAAAATACCAGCCATATATTCAATAAGAAATGATCAAAATGAGCTATCCGGAAGAAGATGTAATCACCTCACAGTATCTCTTTAAATTTATTCACTCTTACTCCTCCTCTATATTTGTCGTATTTATCCTAAAATAATAATAAATGTATCTCAAATATAATTTAATTTTTTTAGGACTATTAAACAATAATTATCCACCTTCTTTTCAATCAAATGGCATGTGGATGTATCTCATGTGCATTTATACAACTTACCGTGTCCACATAGCAGTACAATTCGTTTTTAATTGCCCACTTTTATGGGGTTATTATGATGGTTTAATGTATATATAGAATATTTATGAAATTATTATTATTTTTTAATGACAATATCATATCTACTTTATTACCTTATTATCATTTGGAAAATGATAATTTCACTCGTGCGTATGTGTGGACTACCATCTCCACGAAGCAATGTGATTTTTTTTACAATACATAGGATTTAATTAAGGTATATTTAATTATTATATATGATATATATTAAATAAAATTTATTTTTTAAAGGTTAATTTTTGTTTTTCTTTCTATCTTTTAATCCATAGAGAACTGAAAATAATGTTCACGCATATGTACGATCTACCATCTCCACGAATAATGTACTAAATTTTTATATCCCTACAATTTATGGATAACTATAAATAAAATTATAAATAAAATATATTATATGTATTTAATAATTAAAATTATAGATATTATAGACCCATGATCAAATTTAAAGCACCAAAACTACCGAACCAAAACACACAAGAAAAACGAAGCAGTTATCACCCAGAATAGTTATTTTAACAAAAAAAATTATTAACAAATTGATGATAAAAAGTTATAAATAAATCATATATGATATGATATATTTTATTATGGTTTTTTATTATATTTATAATAGATAAATATTTATTATATATGAGGTTTTAACACATATAAAGGAATCCAGAGTTGAGGAAAGGGTTCTTCATCTCAAATTGTCTTCTTTGGGATATATGTTTTTATACACCTATAATGTTTTATGTGGTTTATATACTACAATATTGATATATTATATCAAATATATATCTACCTTAATTATATTTATTGTTTTATTTAATGTTATTTCTTTCATGGGTTTATGATTTAAAAGTTACCAAAGTGGTAAGAGTATATTTCAAAATCTCATCTTTATTTTGGATTTCTTATATTAAAGTCTTTGAATTATTTTCTATTTATATATTAAAACTAATATATGTTAATATCAAATGGATATTTTAAGAAATTACTTGTTTTTATTTTATATCACACCCTTTATATACTCAAGAAACTAGAATTATATTTATAATGAAAACCCACGTTTTTTTTATTTGGTCTTGAATCCTTTTCATCCATGTCCATGTTTTTTTAAAATGATTTCAATAATGTTTTCTGTAACACCCCGAGCTTCCACGATACGCTTCTCATTCAATAATGCAATAGCTTGCATTGTACGCAAGTTCGAGTTCTAACACACCGCAACTAATCAAAATAGCCGTTATGAATAGTAATAACCACTTTTTAAAATTATAGAAATTTTATATTTCAAAATGGACTTCATTTTTGTATTCGTAATATCGAAATTAGCCTATGTTGAATTTTTGGTATTTTTCTGAGAACTTCTAATTTTTTATGAATAGTGAAAAATACATAAAAACAACTTTTTTAATCAAAATAATTTATACAGATAAATTATACTATTTAGTGGTTTTAAGGTATAATTAGAAAATATTTTTACCATTTTATCCAATGGTGGTCATTAGAATTAATTTAACATTGAAATTGGACATAAACAATTGCCAAACTTTTGATATAAATTGTTTCTTAAAAACACGCTATTTGTTGTAACAGCGGGAATTAATTATGAAATTAATTAATACAACTTATATGTTTGGAATTTTGTAAAATAGACATCATTTTTGAATTCGGAATATCAATTATAGCTTAGGGTGAAATTTTGGCCTTATTCTGAAAAACTTCAATTTTTGATGAATAGTGAAACCACTAAGTGGTAGTTAAATAACTGATTTTTCGTTTAAATGAAATATTACAACTTCTGTGATTTGATTTTCAAAAATCCGACATACATGGTTGTCATTAAGAAGTAAAATGTGGTTCAATGAGATCAAAATAATTTTTTGGTGAATAGTAACTTTTAAGTTCTTAATCGCGATTAGTGGTAATTAGTGTAGTTTAAGGTATAAATAATACATTAATAATATGAAATGACCTAGACACATGTCCCAACCTCATTGGTTGAGTCATGGCCGACCAAGACAAGCCATGGCCTAACTTGGGGACCCCATGGATCCACTTTTGTTGGGAAATAACATAAATTACTTTTTATTTAATGTTAAAGTGAAAATGACACTAACATAAATTGTTTTACTAAAACAATTTTTAAGTGGGGTTATACAAGTCCAAATTTTGATTATAAATAGTCATTGGAAAGCTAAAAAGATTTCCTACATCATAGTATTTTTTTTTATAATTTTTAGACATTAAATAAATTAAATTATTTATGACATCATTATGATGCAGCGATGACCTCATTATTTAACGATTTTAATAAAATGAATAGATAATGTAAAATCCAAGGCTTACACTTGTCCAAAGCCAATTGGATGAGGGGATTTCGAAACCTTATCACCTTAGCCTCGAATTATATAAGTGTGGGACCTTTAGAATCCGAAAAGCATTTTGAAATAATGTAACATTTCAATCTTTCCAAAAGTGCCCCTCCTCTCCACTTATAAAAGGCCCCCACCTCTTCCACCTTATTCACACCATCAAGCCATTTGGCTCGGCCAACCTCTGCCCAAATACTCTCCCAACATTCCTTCCTTACTCCTAGAAACCTCACTTTGGGCAGAACTCTTCCCAAGGAAGCCTTTAGATCAAATCAAAAAGAGTTACCCGATTTTGAGGTAATGTCTTTTCTAATGTTGTTTTGTTTTATTTTTCTTCTCCAACCCCCTAAACTCTTTTTATTAATTTCTTTTGTAACAACACCAGTATCCTCAATATACTAGGATGTTGTTATAAGAAGGATTCGAGCTACACTTACACACACCTACATCTAATGGTTAAAGAACATACGGTTTCTGTGGATGGCGAATTTCTGCCTCACGAAACGATGATTGTTCAACACTCATATAACACCTCCAAAGGTGGCCATTAAGATGTCACTATTTTTATATATGATATATAATATGTTTTTGTTTTACTTATGCTTCTGTATTTCTCATTTATGGCATACTTTATGATTTCCATTATGGGTAAAACGCGATAATTTCATTTTAGGAAGTGCGGACTACCGCCCCCTCAAAGTGATTTGAATCGTTAATGCCATGTGTGGGATGTATAAAGGATGGAGTAAATGGTATTACACACTATATTATACTGGAATTATATTATACATTTATATCATTATGATTTCATTCCATTAAATATGAAATTTAAATGAAAGTAGCGTTCATGCGTACGTACGGCTTACCGTCTCCATGAACGGTGCATTTCATTTCTTACCTCTAAATGTTACGTAATATTATAAATGAATGTATATACTGTATATATATGATATATATGATATCTACATCATTAATATAATTCTGGATATAATGGATATTTCACCACATGAACAACTTATAATTATAAGAAGTTTATTGTTGACTCATGTACCAAAGATCGACAAAACGACCGTTATTAACTTAAATAATTACATAATGTTCATAACATTGTAATAAGTGATATAAAAAGGATAATGAAATTGAAAATGGTTCTTAATAAGGTAGATATTAACTCTAGTTTATTATTCAGGAGGTTAAAGAACGGTTGAGTCAAGTCGGACACAAGGTAAGGGAACTTCTTAACCCAACTTCCATTCTTTGGGTTAATCTCCTACTTTCAAATTATGTCATGATATTATTATGTCTTATTTTGTATTTTTACTTTCTTTATGTGTACCTATAGTGAATACACATAATATATCTATTTTATTTTAAAAATGATCTTTTTAAGGACTTCGTCTCAATCTCCTTTCATTGAGGCATATTTGGTTTTATACATAACTTTCTTTTATACGGTGTGTAAACCCCTTTGACTTTTAAGTTTATTCAAAAGGAATCTTTTTATACGAAGCATTTTACTAAACGACAAAAAGGGAATGTTTTTCATTCCGTACTTATGCGGCGACAACGACTTCTCCGCCGCCGTGAACATTATTTGAGTTTCGGCTTCCTTTACAAGCCATACCTTTTTTTTAAAAGAAAAATAAATACAATGTTTTAACATTCTTTTATTTTGGTATTGAAAATGGTTTTGAAAGCGTTTTTATTATATCAATGTTTTGTATTGATATCTTGTGATTGAAATGTGGAAATGTTATGTTTCCTTTATGCATTGTTTATGTGATATGATTATGTTATGGTTTATGATATGTTTAAACCTATTCATATGAGGAATGCATTGGACTTAATAAGTGACGGGTGGAGCCCGCTATAGCTCCTCGATGCATCGGCAGGTCTCATGAGACAAACTAGTGTCTTGGCACAAGGCCTTGACAAAATCTTATTTGTAGTCTTGGCACGAGGCCTTGGCTATGTGGTTATGATAGTCTGGCATTATGCATTCCATCATTATGAAAGTGGTTATTGATATTGCATGTGATTATTCGACCAGTAGAATATCCATGTGAAGAAGTAAATGGCATTATCTCATTTTACTTTTGCCATATTATGTTGAAGTTCATGTTTAAAAGGCTTTTGTTTTAGTTATACATTGCCTTAAATGTTAATGTTTATTTATGAAAGCTTCCGCATTATTGTTATCCTTACTGAGCATCTGAGCTCACCCCTTTCAATGTTTTAATATTTTCCAGGATGTGAAGAAGTATTTTATGAATGACCTGCAGGGATAGTCGGAAGAGGATATGAGTGTGGACTATGGAGACTTTGTTATTGTAGTTTTTCACTTTTTGATGTAATGAAAGACTTATGAATGTATCTAGTGTTTCCAAGGCTACTAAACTAATCGGTCTTTCGAGACTTGATCCTTTGTGATCATGCCAATGTTACGAAGTAATGCACCGACTCTGGGTAGCTGGGGTCGGGGCGTTACAGTTGGTATCAGAGGCAGTTTAGTACTAACCTTGGAAGCTAGATTTAGATAAACTCTGATTAGAGCACATAGCCCAAAGATAGACTTTGAGGATTAGTATAGAAGAACTTCCTAGAATTTTAGTATTGTAGAGATGTTGTGAGTTTTCCGAGCAATACATCCCTGTCTGGATACGAGCAGGTAGAGGTGGCTCTGGCACAGATGTACCTAGGGGTAAAACCCGAAAACACCGCTTTGAGCTAGACTCAAACGGGAACTGGTGCACGACAACGGGCCTTGCTGCACTCTTGGTTATGACACTCCCGGGGGATATGCTTAGGATAATTCTCATTTTCTTTACAAACCATTATGTAAGGTTTATGAGTACATACTTCCTCAAAGGAAACATTTCTTTTTATGATTATGGATTATATCCATAAATAGTTCAATTTATGTTAAGTATTATACAAGTATGGAATTATGTATTTTGATTCATAAACTAATCTGGATTATGCCATTGTTTAGAAATGGCGCCTAGTAGAAGGAATGGAAACTGTATCAATGCACGAACTCCGTGTAGGGATTGCCCTCCTGCTCAAGATAATTATTGTGGACCTGGAGATACAACTGGTGCTGATCAACTTATTACCATACTGGGACAACTCACGCAGGTTATGAATAACAACCTTACTCGTATGGAGCACCCTGATTCGCAACGTGGAGGATCAATGCTAGACCGTTTCATGAGGCAACAACCGCCAACCTTCAATGGGAGTACAAATCCTACAGTAGCTGAGCAATGGATAAATTCCTTAGAGAAAATATTCCATGCCTTGGGGAGTAGTGAAAGGGAGAAGGTTGTCATGGCAGTTTACCGCCTCACTGGAGATGCCGATCAGTGGTGGTCACTGATTCAAAACACAAAGGAAGATGATGACGTATCGAATATGGAATGGAGGGAGTTCAAAGAGCTTTTCTTAGAAAAATACTTTCCTCGTGACCATCGAGCAGATATGGAAAGGCAATTTCTGAGTCTGAGGCAGAAGGAGGATGAGAATGTCGCAAAGTATGAGGCTAACTTTACAAGGTTAGCGAGGCATGCTGCCGATTATATACGTAACCCAAGGAGTAAGATTGATCGTTTCTTTGATGGGTTAAAACCATTTCTCCGTCGAGCTTTAGTATCACAATCCTTCTCATCATACGAAGATATAGTCTCATGTGCTATCAAGACAGAAAAGGAATTCTCTAAGTCTTATGACAACAAAGTAAAGCAAGAGAAGAAGAGAACGGTGGAACAAGAGACAGATAAAGGGAAAAAGGGAAAGAAGGATTTTCCATTATGTGATAATTGTGGGAAGAATCACCCTGGTACTTGCCTAAAAGGAATGGGAGTCTGTTATAAATGTGGAGAAAAAGGTCACCAGGCACGTGATTGCAAGGGAAAGAAAGAGGCTGTCAAAGTTGAATGCTACAATTGTAGAGAAATGGGTCATTACGCAAATGAATGTCCTAAGCGTCAAGGAATCTTACCTCAGAAAAGGCCAAGGGATCAAGGACAATCTTATGCTATTACTACAGTTGAAGCAGAATAACTAATGTATTGATGCTTTCGGACTCATGGATTATATTCTGGTTATTAGAATAATGTGATCTATATAAGGATTGTACTGCAGTACTTGTTGGTTTCAGTAAGGTTTTAATATGATTAAGGTAATCATATTTTTAGTATGTGACAATAAGAGAAACTTTTCTTTGTTTGGGGAATCTGATGTTACAATTGATTTTGGAATTAAGAGACCTTTTAGAGAAAGTTTGGACAGAGGTATTTTGGATAACTATAAATGTTGGGATGGATTAAGTTGAACTTTGAATAGTATTGTTTAAGGTTAAAACTTTTCTGAAGATTATTTCTGGAATACTATAATACTATATTTTTAGAAAAAGGACAACCTGCAGGGTGGGGAATAACCCGTCGCGTCGGACACAGCTGCAGGAATCGAACCCACAACCATAGTGCGACAAGCCTTTATTTCCTACCACTAGCCTACAGGAAGTCCCTGGTTATTACAAAATCGTTTTACTAATCTAAATGGTATGTGTTAACATTTGGAACCTTATACAATTAGGATAAATAGAATATTTTTGAGTTCCGTTACCATTTGGAGTAAAAGTTGGGTTTGTGGTAAAACTTTATTAACGAATGAAAGTATACATAACAAGTATGTATATTCCCTTACGTTCTTAGTAAATCTCATAAATAAATTCCTCAACATTATAAAAGGTAACTTAAAACAAAAATGTTGTCGGTTAACTTTTCCAACTGGGGATTCAATGACCGTTTAACCAATCACAAGTTTGTGATTTTCTTGTGGTTAAACATTCTCCTAATCCTGTTTTCTATAACTCTCCATCAGACCTTGATGGTTTGTTTCTCCTCCATATCCATATTTTCATAAAATCCTAGAATGGGCTATATCGGGTGACCTTTGTACTTATCCTGCTTTCTTTTAATGTTATATATTTATTAACCTTATTTCCGATGTGGGTTTTCCACAAAGGTATTTTCTATTTTCAGACTTTTATTATCAAAGAAAAATTTCAAATTGCGAGGACGCAATTTATTGAAGGAGGGGAGAATGTAACACCCCGAGCTTCCACGATACGCTTCTCATTCAATAATGCAATAGCTTGCATTGTACGCAAGTTCGAGTTCTAACACACCGCAACTAATCAAAATAGCCGTTATGAATAGTAATAACCACTTTTTAAAATTATAGAAATTTTATATTTCAAAATGGACTTCATTTTTGTATTCGTAATATCGAAATTAGCCTATGTTGAATTTTTGGTATTTTTCTGAGAACTTCTAATTTTTTATGAATAGTGAAAAATACATAAAAACAACTTTTTTAATCAAAATAATTTATACAGATAAATTATACTATTTAGTGGTTTTAAGGTATAATTAGAAAATATTTTTACCATTTTATCCAATGGTGGTCATTAGAATTAATTTAACATTGAAATTGGACATAAACAATTGCCAAACTTTTGATATAAATTGTTTCTTAAAAACACGCTATTTGTTGTAACAGCGGGAATTAATTATGAAATTAATTAATACAACTTATATGTTTGGAATTTTGTAAAATAGACATCATTTTTGAATTCGGAATATCAATTATAGCTTAGGGTGAAATTTTGGCCTTATTCTGAAAAACTTCAATTTTTGATGAATAGTGAAACCACTAAGTGGTAGTTAAATAACTGATTTTTCGTTTAAATGAAATATTACAACTTCTGTGATTTGATTTTCAAAAATCCGACATACATGGTTGTCATTAAGAAGTAAAATGTGGTTCAATGAGATCAAAATAATTTTTTGGTGAATAGTAACTTTTAAGTTCTTAATCGCGATTAGTGGTAATTAGTGTAGTTTAAGGTATAAATAATACATTAATAATATGAAATGACCTAGACACATGTCCCAACCTCATTGGTTGAGTCATGGCCGACCAAGACAAGCCATGGCCTAACTTGGGGACCCCATGGATCCACTTTTGTTGGGAAATAACATAAATTACTTTTTATTTAATGTTAAAGTGAAAATGACACTAACATAAATTGTTTTACTAAAACAATTTTTAAGTGGGGTTATACAAGTCCAAATTTCGATTATAAATAGTCATTGGAAAGCTAAAACGATTTCCTACATCATAGTAGTTTTTTTATAATTTTTAGACATTAAATAAATTAAATTATTTATGACATCATTATGATGCAGCGATGACCTCATTATTTAACGATTTTAATAAAATGAATAGATAATGTAAAATCCAAGGCTTACACTTGTCCAAAGCCATTTGGATGAGGAGATTTCGAAACCTTATCACCTTAGCCTCGAATTATATAAGTTTGGGACCTTTAGAATCCGAAAAGCATTTTGAAATAATGTAACATTTCAATCTTTCCAAAAGTGCCCCTCCTCTCCACTTATAAAAGGCCCCCACCTCTTCCACCTTATTCACACCATCAAGCCATTTGGCTCGGCCAACCTCTGCCCAAATACTCTCCCAACATTCCTTCCTTACTCCTAGAAACCTCACTTTGGGCAGAACTCTTCCCAAGGAAGCCTTTAGCTCAAATCAAAAAGAGTTACCCGATTTTGAGGTAATGTCTTTTCTAATGTTGTTTTGTTTTATTTTTCTTCTCCAACCCCCTAAACTCTTTTTATTCATTTCTTTTGTAACAACACCAGTATCCTCAATATACTAGGATGTTGTTATAAGAAGGATTCGAGCTACACTTACACACACCTACATCTAATGGTTAAAGAACATACGGTTTCTGTGGATGGCGAATTTCTGCCTCACGAAACGATGATTGTTCAACACTCATATAACACCTCCAAAGGTGGCCATTAAGATGTCACTATTTTTATATATGATATATAATATGTTTTTGTTTTACTTATGCTTCTGTATTTCTCATTTATGGCATACTTTATGATTTCCATTATGGGTAAAACGCGATAATTTCATTTTAGGAAGTGCGGACTACCGCCCCCTCAAAGTGATTTGAATCGTTAATGCCATGTGTGGGATGTATAAAGGATGGAGTAAATGGTATTATACACTATATTATACTGGAATTATATTATACATTTATATCATTATTATTTCATTCCATTAAATATGAAATTGAAATGAAAGTAGCGTTCATGCGTACGTACGGCTTACCGTCTCCATGAACGGTGCATTTCATTTCTTACCTCTAAATGTTACGTAATATTATAAATGAATGTATATACTGTATATATATGATATATATGATATCTACATCATTAATATAATTCTGGATATAATGGATATTTCACCACATGAACAACTTATAATTATAAGAAGTTTATTGTTGACTCATGTACCAAAGATCGACAAAACGACCGTTATTAACTTAAATAATTACATAATGTTCATAACATTGTAATAAGTGATATAAAAAGGATAATGAAATTGAAAATGGTTCTTAATAAGGTAGATATTAACTCTAGTTTATTATTCAGGAGGTTAAAGAACGGTTGAGTCAAGTCGGACACAAGGTAAGGGAACTTCTTAACCCAACTTCCATTCTTTGGGTTAATCTCCTACTTTCAAATTATGTCATGATATTATTATGTCTTATTTTGTATTTTTACTTTCTTTATGTGTACCTATAGTGAATACACATAATATATCTATTTTATTTTAAAAATGATCTTTT
Organism: Viscum album; assembly: GCA_963277665.1. Taxonomy (NCBI): domain Eukaryota; kingdom Viridiplantae; phylum Streptophyta; class Magnoliopsida; order Santalales; family Viscaceae; genus Viscum; species Viscum album. The sequence continues at coordinate 368,732,882 of OY728132.1, read as the reverse complement.
TAAGGACTTCGTCTCAATCTCCTTTCATTGAGGCATATTTGGTTTTATACATAACTTTCTTTTATACGGTGTATAAACCCCTTTGACTTTTAAGTTTATTCAAAAGGAATCTTTTTATACGAAGCATTTTACTAAACGAAAAAAAGGGAATGTTTTTCATTCCGTACTTATGCGGCGACAACGACTTCTCCGCCGCCGTGAACATTATTTGAGTTTCGGCTTCCTTTACAAGCCATACCTTTTTTTAAAAAGAAAAATAAATACAATGTTTTAACATTCTTTTATTTTGGTATTGAAAATGGTTTTGAAAGCGTTTTTATTATATCAATGTTTTGTATTGATATCTTGTGATTGAAATGTGGAAATGTTATGTTTCCTTTATGCATTGTTTATGTGATATGATTATGTTATGGTTTATGATATGTTTAAACCTATTCATATGAGGAATGCATTGGACTTAATAAGTGACGGGTGGAGCCCGCTATAGCTCCTCGATGCATCGGCAGGTCTCATGAGACAAACTAGTGTCTTGGCACAAGGCCTTGACAAAATCTTATTTGTAGTCTTGGAACGAGGCCTTGGCTATGTGGTTATGATAGTCTGGCATTATGCATTCCATCATTATGAAAGTGGTTATTGATATTGCATGTGATTATTCGACCAGTAGAATATCCATGTGAAGAAGTAAATGGCATTATCTCATTTTACTTTTGCCATATTATGTTGAAGTTCATGTTTAAAAGGCTTTTGTTTTAGTTATACATTGCCTTAAATGTTAATGTTTATTTATGAAAGCTTCCGCATTATTGTTATCCTTACTGAGCATCTGAGCTCACCCCTTTCAATGTTTTAATATTTTCCAGGATGTGAAGAAGTATTTTATGAATGACCTGCAGGGATAGTCGGAAGAGGATATGAGTGTGGACTATGGAGACTTTGTTATTGTAGTTTTTCACTTTTTGATGTAATGAAAGACTTATGAATGTATCTAGTGTTTCCAAGGCTACTAAACTAATCGGTCTTTCGAGACTTGATCCTTTGTGATCATGCCAATGTTACGAAGTAATGCACCGACTCTGGGTAGCTGGGGTCGGGGCGTTACATTTTCAAAATTATATTATGACTTTTAATGTTATTTTAAATCAATTAATTTCAATTAAAATGTTTGAAATGATCATTATCCTTTTCTGTATGAGGTACTTTTTTACTTTACACCAAAATATGAACATAATCGTTATTTTAATTCAAACATCATGAATAGAATTTACCACCATCATGACCACTAATTGATTTTCTGATTCCTTTACATGTTTCTATATTTCTTTTAAAAGCACTTTTTTACTAATATTATATAAATTTTTTGTTTTAAAAATTGGATTTCAATGTAAAGAGGAAATGTTCTTCAAGAATTTGTTTATCCTTTCTATGGTATTTTTGTTCATAAATTATAAAAATAGTTTTTTCTTCATTGTGATCATGTTGTAATGATACAATAATTATTTATTCACTATATAGTTAAGGACCTATATGATTGAGTAATTTATTAAAATTTTATGCTAATTCCTCCAATATATATTGTTTCTAAATTAGGCATATTAACTAAGTTATATTATTTATTCATATGATGAATGAATTAGACTTATACTATGACAGGTTGGTCCCAGAACTATATATCCCCTTGATGAATCAGTGAGTATCATTAGAAAATCCAGTTTCCTAGATTTATTAAATGTTTTTTTTTTAAAACTACCCTTAGTTTAAACTATATTGGGAAAATCCTCAATGCTTTGTTTCAGATGTCTTAAATTATGTATTACATCATTATAAAATAAGTTATTGATTTCCTTGAAAATATTTTCAATAATATCTATGGATATGTTAATATATCATGTGATTATTTATATGACATAATTTGATATTCATTTTCTCATATAATATTGTTCTTTTTACATAAGTTATTGATTAAATGACATGTTTTTAAGTTATTTTCCTATAAAAATTTATTATACCTTTTTTACTCATAATATCTTCCATTTTATATAACCCTTAATTAGAATTTGAGATCACCGTAATTTTTTTCCTTTCCCAAGGATATGGATATGGAATCATTAAATGACTTCATGGATGTAAAATATTTACCTTCACTATGTTTCGTATTTTCTGTTTTCAAATGTAATGTGATATTCTAGTATTTATCTAGTTAACTAAGACTTCTAAAATTTTCATTTCTTTGATATATAATTATTTCTTTCAAAGAACAAAGTAATAATATAATCAGTAGATCTGGGATTCATGGTTTAGTGTCATTATAGGTATAACCTAGTGCCATGAAGACAAAAAGTACTTAACAATTTGTCACATTGTCGAGGTCCTTCAATCACACTCATACACATTTAGAGAAATAACTATATTATTTATTATAAATTTGATAAGCTGATGAATAGAATAAAAAATATATATATTCAATCATGTTAAATAATCATAAAACAATTGTTATAAATATTTGTGAATAATATTAGGCATTTATATCTCACTTATGAACACCAATACTGCCACCATCATCACCATCATCACCATTATCACCAACTATCTTGGAAAAATAATTATCATCACCACCTTCATCATCACCATCATCATCACCATTAGAATCAGCATAACGATCACTATCACAAGTAAACTCATCATCTCAACCACTACTAACACCATCATCACCATCTCTATGTGAAACGTATAAAAAACCCATTATTGATATGCATGTATCAAAAATCATGGAATTATATTTTGGAAGTGAGGGACATAATGTTTTCATTACATAAAAAATATTCTCACTAAACATTCAACTTCTTTTATGCTCCTTCATGGATTTCAATCCTCTTTTGCCTCAATATATTTCTGTGCTGCCTTTATATGGTCTATTTCTAACTTGGTGCTACTATAATTATTAGAGAGACATGATGTTAGCCAATCCACAGTGGGTAAAATACTCTCCCCTTTTGAAAAATACACTTTACCTTGTTGCTCATCCTTTTATATCAGGTTAAAATGATTGTTTGGCACAAATTTTTCTTCTTTATACTCATCAATGATATCCATAACACACTATTTAGAATATAAATGTAATATTTAGTTATAAATTAGATATTAAAATAAAAAATATGAAAGGTAAAAATTATAATCTTTTATTTTATTATCCTTTTTATAAATATTCCATCTTTATTCTTTATTCTCGAGAAAAAACATGATTGCGAAATATGACCTTTATTGTTTAATTCCTCCTTCTACAGTAAAATTAAATGTAGGAAAACGTTATTCAATAATACTATATTTTGGTACAAAATTATCTAATTTTAAGCATTATTTAATAGAAAATAACCAAAATCAATCAAACTAAGTTGCAAAAAATATATTGTATTATCCCCACCTAAGAAAAAATATAATCAATGGAAAAATTTGTATTATTTATTATAGATATATTCATATTAGTTTTCTTATAATCGAATTTGGTAAAGTTAATTTTTTATTAGTTCGACTATGCTTGGGTGTGTTCATTTTGAGTAATAATTTTTAAGGATAATTTGAAACTTTTAGATCCAAATTATCATTTATTTAGTTCAGTTATGAATAAATTTTATTAATTCATATTATTTTAGGCTAATTTGGTACATTTTTGTTTTAAAAATATTATTTTGGGTTAATATTTATTTATTTATTATTATGATTTTCACCTCAATTTTAGTCATTTTAGTTTCGTTTTATTCATGTTACAATTATTATATTTTTTTTAAATAAAACATGTTAATTTCATTGGTTTCATACATATTGTTATAGTTTAGTTCATTTATGGATTGATTATATATATTTTGGTTCAATTTGATTTTATTTATTTTTAGTCGGTTCAATCCAATTAGGATAATATTATTCTTTTTTGGTTAGTTTTTTTAATATTTTTAATTTGGATTGCTAAAGAATGGATAGTTATGTTTATTTATATTTAGTTTCATTATATTACCACTAATTTAGTTGTAGTTTATAATTAAAAAGAATAAATGTTTATATTATATGTATCAACTTATGTGTTTATATATAATTATTAAATGAATTTATGTACATGTTAAAAAAATCAAGTTTTCATATTAACATAGTTTTGTTTTATAACTATTTATTTGTTAATAATATGAAAGTACATTTTCATGTTTATCTATTAATATTAAGGAAAACTATTTATTCTACATAAACTAAGGCATTTAATGATCATATCAATATTTTTACACATTCTCTACATACTTATTACAAGTTGTTTTAAAATGAATTTGAAAAAAAATTAAAATTTGATTAAACAAAGTTTAAAAAAATATATTTAAAAAGAGATTTAATTTTTTAAACGGGTTTAAAAACTATTTAAAATATATATTCAAAACTATCTAAATGATGTTTTAATAACTATATAATGTTGTTTTGTAAACTGTACTATCTAAAATTTATAAATTGTGCCAACCTTTCATAAATAGTAAAATCTTTTAAGAAGGTAATATTCTGGGTGTGCAAAATCTTTGATAATGAGGAATTGTCTTGATAAGATGTCATGTTTTGAAATTTTACTTATTAGATTATTTTTATTTAAAATTAGAAATAATTTTTTCTATGATGCTTTATTTATAATTTTTATGAACTATGAAGTCTGAATGTTGTGTCTATATTTTATGGTATCCTATTGAAGACTGGTAAATTCTTCTATGATCCAAATATGATAATGTGCATTAAAATTGATGTGTAAGTATTGGTTTTCCATCAATAAACATAAAAATGTTAACATGTACTAAAACATAGATGATGGAAAAGTTATAAGAGTTGTTGTCCTACTACTATAGTTTTAGTAGAAGTTTTAGTTTGGTTGTGTGTTTTTGGGGTGATATATTTTATACCCCATGCACTAAGTTCCGTAATGTAATGTATATGAGTTATGGTGTTGGGTGGATACTCTATTAAAGGGTGAAAAGTTTTTTTTTGTTTAGGTTGTGTTAAGCATGGTATAGTGAAAAATATAAAAGTTATGAGATAAAAAGATAAAACTAAAACATAAAATGTGATATAAAACAGGGAAACCAACCATAACATAGATATTACAATGCTTTATGGTTTGGAATAAGGACTTTGAAAACCTAAATAATTAGACTATATGAAAGCATAAACAATTTAATTTAGAGATCACATAAAGGTACATGTGTCATTGACATTAGTTTCATTTGTGTTTACATTTTAAGCCCTTAACTGTGTTTTATGATTATTTTTTTGTGTTATAACTATTATTAGTTTTTTTCTCACCTACTAAAATAATTAATTTTCATGTAAATTATAATTAAAATAGAGACCACCTAGAATATAGAATTTAAATAAATCGTTGATGATTCGTGAATTTCTTCTTCCCATGAATTTTATAACATGTTTCCACCTATATTAATTTAATTATCATTATTAAAATGTGTTTCTTAATTATCTACTTCGGTGTTTTTTACTATTTTTTCACAAAATTTTTAATGAGATTCTTAATCAATTTTACCTTAAATATTTGATTGTAAAAAATATCATGACATGTATAGTTATTGAAACATTAATATTAATTATTATGTGTAAAATATTCATTTTAATGAAAAATCAAATTATTTACATGGAAAATATGAAAAATATAATAGCACGAAAGAATCTAAATATGAACTATTGTTTTCATTAGTTATTATGGGAGAATACTAGAATGCATGTTACATGTTATTTTAGTGAACTTTTAAATTGTGAAATTGATGCATGTTTCCTCAAACATATTTGGGTGTTGAGCATGTTTCCTTGCTAAGATATAAGTAAATGCAAATCACCATTTATATAATATTGAAGGGGAGATCCTTCTCAACCATTTCCACACATACGCCCTCCCGTATTTGTTCCTTTCCCAAATTCTGAGTTTCTGCCCTCATTTCTACGGATCCCGATTTTCCCAAAAGTTCTAGATTTGTATTGTGGGGAACCTTAGCTCTCCTTAGAGCCTTTAGAGTTCAACTCTGCCCCAGATCTATTCAATCTTACATTGGGGGATAAGTTTCATCAGTGGAGACCCTCAGTTGATGTGTTCGATTGATTTTTCTTTGATGCCTGGGATCTTCAAGATCATGCGGTTATTAGTCTCTTTGATTGAAGGCATATCATGATCTGGTTTATGTCGATAGAGGATCTCATCACTGCATGGTTTAAAGCCCCCCGAAGATGATATGGCTCGTCTTTTCATCTCCTTCGGTGGAACATTGAATTTCATATGCAAAGAGATAACCCGAGCATGGCCATATGGGTATGTTTTCACGGTCTCCCACTTCCCTTTCAGAACCCTTCCATTTTGCCTCTCCTTGTAAATTTGATTTGTCGTTACCTGTGTTCAGATTCAAAAACTAATGTTGTTTGTCACCCAATCTCCCCACAGATATTGGTGGAGGATGATGCTTCAAAACCCCAGGTTGAGTGAGTGTGGATCATCGATGGGAATGATTTTTGGTGGAGGAAAGATTTCATGTTTGAGTCATGGACAGACTTATGTGGCTCATGTAATAGGTTGTTTCACTATACTATGTCTTGCTGGAATGGTTCCTTGAGCAGGAAGATGCGTAGGTGGGGATCAGATGCTGCTGTTGTCTGTGATGGTTCTGTTGGGGCATCTCTAAAGTTTTAGGGGATGATTTCATCAGATGCTCGGCTACAAACTCAACCCGCGAGGGAGGATACTGGGGTCTGTGGTGAGGGAGGTATGCTGAAGAAGCCAACTGTGGGGTCTCCTGGGTTGAGGGTCAAGGATTTATTCAGCAGACTGTTTCAGGATTTGGGGGAGGTATGTTCTATGAGTGCCAATGAGCAAGCTGCTGTTGATACTTTGCCTATGGTTGCAGGGGGCTCTGATGAGCCTTCTATTGTTGTGGGTTATTCCATGGTACAACTTCACATCTAATATGAACCCATGGGCCAAGCTGCAGTTTCATAATTGGATTTGGCTAGGCAAGCTGATGATGGAAGCTCCTTTTGACTGCTTCTGGAGGATTCTGCCATCCCTCTAAAGCAGGTGGTCAGCGAAGATGGTGTAAATGTTAGGTGTTCTGATGGGCTGAAGACAGCTTTTGTGTAGTAGGCTACTAGAGTTGCCCTTTGTAACCGGTTTGCTGGAGTGGTGGACAGTGACTCAGATCTGGATCATGCTAGGGGTATGCCTTCATGTGACATTGCTCCTGAGGATCATGGTGCTGCAGTTCTGGGGCTCGTTGCTGGCTTGTAAGAGCAGGATGCTATAGATGGAGTTCTTGTGTCTACTTTGAATGAAAATAGCATAAAAGAAGTGAATAATGGTAATGATGTAGCCTAGGAGGATGCTGTGATGAATAGGATAAATGTTAGTCATAGTTTTGTGGATCATTCACATTGTCTTGCAGTGATTGAAACTAATAGTAGACCATACAAGGAAGGGGAGGTGAAAGAGGGATATCGTGCTATGAACATTGCTGGGAACTAGGGGGGTTGAACTGATAGTGATAAAGAAAATACTGGTTGCATTCCCTGGACATCATACAGTGATGTTGTGCAGGGTTCAAAAAAGAATATGTTTGTGCATGACGAAGTGATGACTGCCCCACCACAAAGGAAGACAAGGAATGACTATTCTCACCTGCCAAAGCCAATTTCCACTAGGTCTTCCATCGGGTAGGAGTGTTGGGTAGGGAATTCTTTCTAAGGAGTATCTTGCCTTGGAAAAATTGAATCTCAGAAGGAAGAATGATTTTGAAGCAGTATGATAGTTCAGAGTGGGAATTGGCTATGGCGGAGGAAGTACTTCATTATTGATGTGGTGATGGGTCGGACCTTTATGATATTTAGTTGATTCTTTTACCTTGTTGAAACTGCTTGCTGTACTATTCTTTATTTTAATAAATGGTCAGGGGCTTTCCTCTGAATGATATTTTTTGGTATAAAACCTATTTAAATATTGTTTAAATAAACTATTCAAAATATTTTTTTTTCAAACTATTTAAAAGCTATTTTAAAAACAATTTAAAAGTCATTTCTAAAAGGGCTTAAATTTTGTTTCACAAGATGTTTAAAAATAGTTTAAAAATCATTTTAAAGCTATTTTTAAAAATCATTTATTACCAGTTTTAAAATAGGTTTTATAATCTATGTAAAAAACTTTTTAATGTAATTTTTAAAAATTATTTTCAAATAGTTTTAAAAACAATTTTAATATAGTTTTAAGAACTGTTATAAGTTATTTTAAAATTTATTTAAAGTGAGCTTTAAAATTTGTTTAAAATAAATTTTAAATCATGTTTTAATAAAACTATAACAAATAACTTTTAAGACTGTTGCAAATTAGATTATAAGATGTTTAAATGTTGTTTCAAAATTATGTAAAATAATTTTCAATTAATGTTTTTAACTGCATGTTAACAGTTTTAAATAATATTTTAATATCTATATTTTACCCACTTCAAAAAAATAAAAAAACATTTGAAAATGGGTTTACATGAAGTTGATAAATTTCTTAAAAAAATCGCAAACTATTTACCAGTAGTTTACAAATGGATTAGACTCATTATGCAATTGAGTATAATTTATTTCGTTTTTTGATCCATTTCACGTATGTTTTATTAATTTTATTCTTATTTTCTATGTTGCAATTACAACACTTTACCCATTTATAATGTTATGCCCTATTTTCATTTCTAGAAGAACCTAATTAAATGCATGTGTCCAGGAAAAATACATGTTTCCTGTCATGTTCTAACATATTCACTAATAAAAACGTGTGGATATAATTTATACTATTCCTGTTTGTATTCTTTTGAATATTATTAAAAATTATTATTCATTAAAAAAAGTATTAATCCAAAGCATTACCATTTTCAACGGAAAAAATAAAATTTTAATAACACCTTAAACTCATCACACTTCTAATGAGTAATAATTTACCGGATATATGTTTCTATAAACTCATTTAGGAAATGTATAGTCTCTAAATATATTCCAAATATAGTTATAAAACCATTATATAACTCGTTTTTATATGATCTCCATAGCTCACAAAATTTCAGTAATCATGTAGTCTTCACAACATTCCTATTAAAAAAATATAAGAAATATCCTTAAAAATTTATATTCATATAAATGAAATAATAATATTAAATTTAATATAATAAATTTTATTAACCATATTTTAGTTTAAGAATTATCCTTTATTTAATTTCCAAGGTATCTTTATGAGACTGGATTCATGAAAATGATGTCATATTATTTGGATATAATCTCCATAGAACTCTAGCATTCTCCCCCAGTTTTACCAATCATTTGATTAAACTCATTATACTCTACCGTCACCTAGGTCTGGAAGTTCCAAAATTCACATATGAATGCACACCCATTCCTCATAACAGTTGAAAATAAAACTGCGGAATAATAAAATACAAACACTAAGTTAATAAATCTAACAATGGAAAAAAATATGGTAAAACAATTTACTACAATTAAATATATACCTAATCTAAGATGATCATTTGTTATTAATTTATCCATAGATTATGAAGGATTGATGAACATTATAGTAACAATGGGGTCCAATGTCTTCTCATGGTGATTAAATTGTTCAAGAGGTTAAGAATGCACCATAGTATAAGTTGATGGAGAATGGATATAAAAAACTAGATAGAATGATGTAGTTGGAAATGGAGATGGCATAAATTTCTATAGAAAAAGGTTTTATAGATGGGGTGTGTGATCCATAATTTGATAATGAAATTATAGACAAGGAGGATGTAACACCCGGATATTTTATGAGATAGATTATTTTTAATTTCTTTGATGTCTTGTACTTTACACTACACCAATATTATCTTGCACTATACACAACATCATATTATCTTGTAGTATACGCAACACTATTCCTGTCTTGTGTTGCCCACAATTTCAAGTTCTTCTGATAGAATGCAGATCATGGAACACTGTGTATAAATTTTTTTCAATGTATAAATTAACTATGTTTGGATTATGTTATACGCATCACCAAAGGAATATTTCATTACACTCAACACTAACTTGGATTGCATTACACGCAAGAGAGACCTTTCTCAATATCTTGTGTTGTACACAATACCAAGTTTCACTAAATAATGATATATTATTAAAATAAATATATAAACTAGACCTTATAAATATTAATAACCAAAATTTAAATTTTATATCATTATTATTCATCATAGATATTTTATAGAACATGATATCAGAACAAAATCAATATTTCAACTAAAAGAATTATTTTAAAAAAAAATTGCAGTTTTACCACCTTTTGATGGCGCATCCATTTTAAATCTAGTTTTTGACACATTTATAAGTTACATTTTACAATATAACTTATTCTTTGGAAGTGGTACATAAAAATTTACTTATGTCGAATTTTTTGGAATTATTTGATAATGTTTAGTTTTTAATGAATATTAAAAAATACCGCATTTTATGTCAAAACTGCATTTTCATCTAATATGGAAAAAGAGATATCATGGTTTGAGTATATAGAATTTTTGGGATTTTGGTATGTGTAAAGAGTAAACTTTTTATAGTGTTCATGTTTTCACTAAGGTTCTATGGTAATTAATGTTTCAGGAGAATATATGATTAAGGTATTCACATGTTTGGAATGTGACAACCAAGAACTTCCAAATGTGATAAAAGAGAAAAATATTAAGTCTATTTAGTTCACCTATTTATAAAGTTTTATATTTTTTAAGGATTTTAATTTTATCCGTTTATGGATTGTATAAGTTATCTTATATTTCTATGTTTGTAAAAAAAAATTATTGTATCACTATAGGTGGACTTATGAATATTTGATAACCTCTTCAAACCCTTTTATTAATATAGATTTAATAACCTAGCATTCAATCACATGATCTACTAACACATCAAGAATTAAAAATTAAACTTCATTTATTTAAAAAATGGGATGAATTGGAAATTTTTTAGGGAACGATCAATGGTATTGAGTTCACGTAATTATTTAATCTCAGGCAAAAAATTATCCAACATTAGGAAAATGATCATGAAAATGAAAAATGTTATCCATGTACCTTCTTATTCAATGAATCAGACGGTCCCTGAATTCATTACAGATTTATGGAATTTTGGTATTTGACTTTATCCAAACCTTATTCTCTATCACTATCCATCAGAACTTGATGGTTAGATTTATCTTCTATATCCATGTTTTCACTTACAACCTATGTTCTCCTATTTGGAAACCTAGTGATGAGTTAATTCTGGTAACCTTTATGTTTCTAAATTTCATTTTTAAAATTAGGTTTTAGTATCCCTTTTTATGATGTGGGATTCCATGAAATATACTTTCAAGTATAAAACTATTTATAACCCCAACGAATTTCAAGAGAGATATTCATTTTAAGGGAGGTAAAATGTAACACCCCAATATTTTATGAGATACATTTTTTATAATATCTATTATGACTTGTGTTTTATGCAACACCAAGATTATATTGCACTAAACGGAACATTGTATTATCTTACAGTATATGAAAGTCTATTCATTTCTTGTGTTACACACAGTTTCAAGTTCTTTTGATAGAATTAGATTCATGAAACACTAAGTATATATTTTCATTAATGTATAAATTAACTATTTTTTGATTATTTTATATGCAACAACAAAGTAATCTTTCATTGCACAAACATGGACTTGTCTTGTGTTACACTCAAGTATGACCTTCCTCGATAGCTTGTGTTGTACATAATACCAAGTTTCACTAAACAATGATATATTATTAAAACATTTTATAAACTAGCCATTATGAATAGTATTAACTGAATTTTTTATTTTATACCATTATAATTTATCTTACACATTTTTTAGAACATGATATGAGAACAAAATTAATTTTTTCATATAAAGGAAGTATTTTTCAAAAATATATATTATTACCTTATTTTGATGGAAAACCCATTTTAAATATTGTTTTGACACTTTAATAAGTTAAATATTAAAAAATAAACTTCTTATTTGGAATTGGGAAATAAAAATTTACTTATGATGAATTTTTGGTAATTTTTTGATAATGTTTTTTTAATGAATAGTGAAAAATATAGTATTTTATATCAAGACTGACTTTTCATCTAATATTTTTATATTGTTATGTTGTACTTTTAATTGGTTTTAATGTTTAATTGGATTATATTTTTATCATTTAATCCAATTATTTTCATTGGATGTAATTTCACATTTAAATTGGGCATAAACACATTTCAATCTTTTGATAGTTTTTACTTCTTAAAACACTGCTTTTTGGTTTTGACAAAGGGAATAAATTTTAAATTAATAAATGAAAATTATATATTATGAATTTTTAAACATTTATTCCATATTTGGAATTATCAAGTTCAAAATTTTTAAATATTTACCTTTTTATTTTTGAACATTATGAGTAGTAAAATCAATAAATATTTTATTTACCATGTTTAATGGGTAAATCTGGTAAATAAGAGTAAAACATAATATTGTAATAATATTAAACTACCATAAAACCTGTCTTAATCCTATTGGATGAGATATATTAGACCCTGGGAATCCTTGGGTCTATTTTTGGAACCCATGGATTCACTTGGATGTGAAAATGACATTTTATAAGAATTAATTTAATGTAAAGATAATTATAACAAAAACACATATCTTTTACTAAAAATATTTTTATATAGGGTTACATAATATATATATATATATATGTATATAATTATTAATTATAAATATAAATATATTTATAAATCAGGATATTTTATTACTAATTTTAGAAATTAAATTAATAAATTTAATAATGACGCAATAATGAGGCAGCGATTACAATATTAATAAAGGATTCAAATAAATGATATTATAAAACTTTAAATAAATTTAATTTTGTTATTTTTATTTCATCCACGAATTTTATGGAATATATTGACATATTATCTTTGAGTTAATGCCTTACTTTCTAAGTAATAATGTTTTTATGAATTTTTAAAAAAAGCTAGGTTTGAATAGGGTCCAGAATTTACATAATTCATAACATAAAACCTAAAATAGTTTATCAAATGATATTAAATTATTAAAAATATAATATTCATTCAAATAGTTAATATATGTACTAATATTTCATAAAAAACTTTTTTGGGGTCTTTTTAAATGATGTGGTAATTACAGTAACCCACAATCTATAAATAACATGATATCACACTATGATTAAAACGTGTAAATTAAGGGTTAAACAAAAAGATAAGGATAAAATATTTATTCAAAAATTATCTTAAAATTATTGGATGATGGGTATTCGAACCAAAATCATCTTATATTATAATTAAATAATTTTTGACCATTTTTTAATTGAAAGTAAATTTATAATAAATTTATATTTTGAGAGTTTCCTAAACATCCCCTCTCCTCTCTTATAAAAGGGTGCCTAATCCCACTTCTATTAACTTCATTTTTAGTCTTATATCTCATCCAAAACCAACCAATTTCTCTTCTAACATCTTTAGTTACATTCTATTGGACCTTTTCTTTTAAAAAGTCCAACTCGAGTGCCCTATGATGAAACATAATAGAGGCACACCAGGGAAGAGATAATCTCTTCTACTGATTCTTTCAATTTTTTTCTTCTTATACTTCCTCTTATTTAGTTGTTTAAATATAAAATAATAATATAAGTATCTATAATATACTGAAATTTTATTGTAAATATAAAAAAACACTATTTCACCTCTCTATTCATCCTACGAAAAACAAAATCACTACGCGTACGTACGTACGTCTTACCGTCTCCATGCTGTGGTGTAATATGTTTTCACCACCACTTTACTTGGATTGGTATAATGGTGGAAATAATAAAAATATATTATTAATATAACATTATTATATTTCTAGGATACTATACACCATCCACATAAATACCATTCAATAATTATGGGAATGATATTTTCACTCGTGCGTACGTACGGATTACCGTCTCCACGGTGTGATGTGATTCATTATACATAATCTTCAGTAAATAATGATTATATAAATGAATTGAATGAAAAAAAATATTATATATATTATTATAAAACCATTCTATAAATTATTTAACTATTACCTAAAAATATTAATAAGAACTTATCTGAAAAAACACACATAAGAATATAAAGCAGTCAATACCCGAATAACGAGTAACAATGGAATGTTACAAACAGATATATGTAAATAATATCATAAATGTTATCATAAAAATGATTATTATTATGGAATATATCAATAACACTATTTAAATCATTAAACATGAGGTTCAAATACATACGAAGCATATCGGACGTAAGGTAAGGTATAATTTTTCTATATCATTTTTATCCAAGACTGTTTATACGTAAGTATATAATGGGGATGTATTTTTCATCCATGTTCATGTATTTAAAAAAAATAATAGAAATTTTAATATCATTCTATGTATGTTTAAATTCATTTTTATCCATTTTTTAATTTTACTACATGGTATGGATGGACTCATTATTTTGTTTATCATATGAGGTATTTATTGACATTTCTGAAAAAAGCACGAGGAGTATGTTTTTTTAACTTATACGACATGAATAGATATTTATGTTTTCATGAATCCTTATTTCTATAAATCGTTCTATGAACTATTTAAATTTTATTTTCATCTAAATTCTATTCTTTTAAAATTTCATGGCTTCTTCAGAAAATAAAATGTTTTTGAAGAACAAAGGATATTTTCCTCAGGTTTTAAGTTCAAATAATTTATAAAAATTATTTTTCATCTAAGATGACATAGGGTTATCTTTATATCACTATTATCACTTTTATTTTAGTTTTTTTATGATGTAATAATTTTTATTAAGTACATTTATCTTATATGGATTATGTTATGATTAAATTATGTTTAAGAATCCCATTTTATTTCATGGGTTATGCTATGATGAATGATTTATGTTTTTGTGGAACATATAAGAATTATTTCATTATGAGATGGGTGAGACCTATATCTCCCTCCAATTTATTGGGTAAATATTTATATCTAATGAGATATACATGAATGGAATAGAATTTAAATCTAGTTCAATAATTCATGGCTGAAATGACAAGTAAATCTGGTTCAGTAATACATGGCCAGAATGACATGTAAACCTAGTTCAGTAATGGACTATGTTCACTATGATGGTCTTGGAAGAAATCCCTTAGCTACTATGAAATTATTATTATCTGCTTATTAGTTTTCTGTAATTCCATGTTTCATTCCCATGCTATTTTATCATGATTAATGTTCCTTTATAATCTATGTCTTACATACTTCCAAGATTTATTTCATGACTCAATATTTTGATGTTTAAACTCTATGTTCATGTTTTTACAGTAAAATATTTAAGGTTTGTTTATGTTCACCATGTTTATCCTTACTGAAAATTTCATCTCACCCTTTTTATGTCTTCTTTTCCAAAAGAAATAAATAATGTTTTTAGGTTGGAAAACAAAAGCGGAAGATCTTTATGGGAGATGTTGAAGACCTTTCACCATGTAATAAGATGATGTTCTGAGTTTCCAAAGTCACTAAACTAATATGGTATTTAAGTGTTTTTTTGTGTCTCGTATTAAGTATTACTCAAAAGAAATGTAATGTCCATGTACGTCAAGATTAGGTCTCTATAGAGGATCAAGAGTTAATGGTGGTGATAGTATAGGGAGTCTAAAAATAACTTATGCCTCTAAGGGAAATGTGGGATAATAAACTATGTTATATGGTATATATAATAAAGGTTATGGGTTTAATCATGTATCAAAAGTGTTGTAAATATCATCAGTACTATGCAATTGAATCAAAAAGCTACTCACTATTGGATATTAAGAGTATATAATATGTATATACTTACAAGTGGGGGAGAATTGTAAGTTAAAATGTTTAGACTAATCAAAAAACAACACCTCTTAATATAAAATAATTGGACTCTAACTTTATCTGATGATCAGAGTAATACAATTACAATAATGGTTGATCTGATTAAATAATAGTATATTTTAATCATAATTACAGTTATACAAATAAAATAATCATTATATAAAGTTACATATGAAAACTATATTTCTATTACATGCACAACAGAGTAGACCTGTATAAATAATAAAAACAATAGCTACTGAATGTATGAATGAATTACAATGAATATTAAAATAAGACACTCTTTTAACATTTAGAGTAAAGGTAGCAAATAACCTTCACTAAAGATATCCACAATTTTATACTTATTGTAAATTCTATCATTACATACCCGGAAAGACCTCAATACAAATATCAGAATAGGCTCACTCTTCCAATCCTTGGAATCCCAAAATATGATTATTTCCATCTATCTTCTAAGCCTAGAAATCCCTTGATATGATGAATTATATTAACCGTATTCCTAGTCTAAGAATCCCTCAATAATAACAATGATCAGATAAGATTACAAAATAAATTTTGTTCTAATGGAAACAACCCTGATGAGAATTCCTTATAACTATAACACACTAACATATTAAAGGGAATTAGAATGATATTTTCAGAAAGAGAATACTTTAGAATATTTTAATTGAGAATGTGATCTACTCCCAACACTTCATATGACTAGCTATTTATAAATTAATCTAAAATGATCATATTTAAATGTTATTTGAAAAAGCCTCTGAAAGCTGGCTATTTGAATGCTCAAAATGTTCTAGCATAACTGAATTTTCCAACTTCATTTTATTTTTACACCATTTAAGTGATAAAGTGTATTCATTATGATATAATCAATATACTGAATTATGAATATCAACTTCAGTTATTACAATTTACTTCCTTAAGGATTATCAATATTATGAACTGAATGATGCTCATTTAGAAAGATTATTACTAGAATCAATTTGATGGGCATGAATTTTTTCATTATAAAATGTACAAGAAAATTCTAAACCCATGTCTGATTAAAGGTGAGTCTAATAAATCAGACGCATTCTCAACTTGATGACTATAATGAATAATAATATGTTCATATTTTTAATTCATTTGATCATATTCTATGTATGGTAAAACATAATTCTTTTTACAAAAACATACATAAACACTTGGGAAATAAAAATTTAGTAAACAAGGTTTTAGGAAAGTGTTTGTGATTTAAAAAACTAAAGTAACATAAAAGTATGGAGTAATACTTCTACCTCAAAAATATAACAATTTTTTGGAAAGAACAAACAACAAAAAATAAATTAAAAAATAATGTGAAAAAAATACATCCTTTTTCTCATTAAAGAACTACAAATTTATTATTTTCAACATAACTCCCCATAATATTGTAACTCATATTTAATATAATTGAGGGTATTAAAAAAATTACCCTTCATAGAATACTTATCCCCCTAAGGATAGTATATATTCTTTTAAATAAAATTATCCCCATTTATAATAAATTATCCCCCATAATAAAACATTCTACCCAATTGTGATTTTCAAAAAATAATGGGAATGAATCAAAATTTTACTGAAATTTTGATGAATATAACATAAAATAAATTAATTGAACTAACTAATAATCAGTGAATAATATGAATGAACTTATAAAAAATTAGAATTGGTAAACATTCAATCGCAAAAAAATTGTTGAAAAGTAATTAATAATAAATATCCAATCATATATTTTACACAAATATACAACTAGAGTTAAAAAATATTCATTTTTTCTTCATTATATTCTTCATAAAAGATTTTAGCTTCTTGATATCCTCTCAATCTGTCTCTATCTTTGTATCATTTTGTTTCAAAACATCCTAATTATAAACTTTATCCTTTAGACTTTGAATTTCCTTATAAAACTATTTATTATATTACCTTATTATAATTAATTCGTCATTACAAGATCTAGACATTATCATCTCTAATTCTATATCACAAATCTTTTGTTTCAGATGTTTCACATCCTATATTCATTCATCTATTGTATCTCCGAATTTTTCTAAAAATATTACATTGTGTGATATATCCGAAGATAGCATATTGAATGATTCAACATTTTCTAACTATATTTGTTTTAATTCAAGGAAATAATCATCATTATCAATAATATTGGTATATATTTTATTAGAATATTTCAATTTTTTATTGTATGATGAATTTTGAGTTTTGAACTTCTCATGAAAAACCTTCAAATTGTTTGTTATTCTGATCACTGTTTCTGTCAAAACACTAAGAGATTATGATTTATCATTAACATATTATTAAAGTAACTTACTTCAAGATTAAATGTTTGTTATATATAGAATTTCATCAGTAAAGAGATTCATGTCAAGGAAAATATAATCAAAACCATTTTAAGAAGTCGTCGATTCTGATTCTTATTAAACATGATAAACTTTTGGGGGATTTGGTTAGATATTTTCAATATCAACATCTTTCCATTTTATTTCTTATTTCATTAATGATTTTTTATTTTCTGAAACTTCCTCAAATTCAATATCTTTATTGGTGTCATATTTTTCTGAAACTTTGTTATGATAATGCTGATATCATTTTTCTTCTTTTAAGGATAAATTTTATTTCTTTTGTAATTATTATTTTTCATCCTTATGAGATTCCGACCGTAAATCTAATGAATATGAATATTATTTTGATGATTCCTTTTCTTATGATTATTTATCATTTTGGTTTTTTCTCCATCATCCTCTTCCTTTTCATCATTTCCTCCTCTTCTTCTTCTACTTTTACTTCTTCTTCAACTTTCCCTTCTTAAAATTCATCTACTTCTTCTTGAATTTATTTATCAAGTTCTTCATCTAACTATATTGTTGTTCTAAAATATCCCTTTAAAGTTTTTTAAGGTTTTTATTCTCAGTTATATTTGGAAATAATTCTTCAACTATCTTTCCATCTCCCTTATCAACCACTAAAGGGATATTAGCCAGAACAACTGAAGTTTCTTCAAAAACTAGTCCATCATTAGGAATGATTTTATTGGTTTGAGAAATTGTAAGGATTGGATTCTTAGATTCTTTCTCAACTCCTTTCAATGAACACTCAAAAATTATCCTTCTAGTAACCTCTTCCTTTTATTTTTTCTTTTTTATTCTCGCTTTAGATATTTTCTTTATAGATATTTAATTCCCAAGATTCAGAAAGATCAAGGATGAATTCCATATCCCCTAGTTTCTTTTAAGATTTGTGTATCATAATTTTCTTAAAATAATTGTCATACAATCTCTTCTCCTTCTAATGTTTTATAGGTGGATAATTCTAATCATTTCTCTTCTTTTGAACTTCCTTAGGTATCTTAAATGGTTGTGCCTCCGATGCTGCTCCATAAATTTTTTAAACTAATTTTTTTGATTTAGAATAAAAAAAATCATACTTGTATTAATATCTTCTATAATGAAATATATTTTCTCTCTAATTGAGTACGATTTGTTATCATCCATAAAAATATGCATACACTTCACTTTCATCTTGCTGATTAAGGATAACAACATTATAATATTTACATTATTGAAGGGGTTTTTATATTTTCCACTATAATAAAGATGAACTTTACCAAATCAATATTTATCATGTTTACCAAAAATTCATGAGAAAAACATCAGATAGTTTCATAGTATCCCTGTCACCTTTATTTGGGATCAAAAATCATTGAATACCTAAAGAAATAAAAATATTTTTTTGAATAAGATGAGAAAATTTTCTTACATTCACATAAAAATAAAAATAAGAAAAAAAAACAACATATTCTTTTCATTCATTCCAGGCTTATTTGGTAACTTACGTGAAGATAAATATGCTTCTCCATTAGGGGTAACACTAACCAAGTATACTAATCTTTTATATGAAAGTATATTCCTATTCCCAACCATGGTAAATAAAACATTATCATTACCATATTATTTAACCAACTGAACAAATGCATAAAACACTATAACCATCTTAAGAAAATGAAGATCAAAGTCATTATCAGGATTCTCAACACAAACTAATTCCCATCCTTGAAACAAAATCGTCCTTCTAAGAGATGAATCATATTTATCAAACCATGATCTTTTTATTGGTATTTCCATGAAAACATACTAATTTTCATAATTTCATTTTGTTTCATTGTAAAAATATCTGAAACCAGTGATTTGATGAAAAGGAAAACAATCGGGCAGGGAGCTTTGATTGATGAAGAAGCTCAGGAGTGAAAACATGGAAAAATGATGTGGGACAATGGGGGTGACCCACTCTTATATAAGTACTGGGAGTGATGGTTCATCTTTCGTATTAAAACCAATGGTTAATATTAAAAGACTTACGATATCATGGTTGATATTTAATCAAATATTTATTTTAAATAAATATTTTAACTCTAGAATATTATAATGTGTGTCGGAGTGAGGATCATTCATATTAGAAAATCATTTTTTCAATTTGTTAAAAATTTAATAAAAAGATTTTATTCAAAATAAAAGTATAATAACAATAAAAAATTATAACTAAATTAATCAAATAGTGGAAAATAGGTAAAATAATAGATGGGTACCTTTCAAAGTGTAATGTTCCATCATTATGAATAACCTATCCTTCATGGTTTTTTAAAAATAAATAAATAATGATAGTTTTGTAATGAAACTGATCATTAAATTTTTAAAAACAAAACTAATTAAAATATTTTTACCAAAAAACGTATTATGTTAGTTTCTTAATCCAGAAAAAAATTTTAAATAATTTTAAATACATAATTTTTATAATAATTTTTATGTCCAAAATAAATTAAATATTTTATCAAAGAAACTTTTTATAAATATTTGAGTATAGAAAAGTCATTACGATACAAACTTTTAAAAAACTATCAATTTAGAAAACTAAAAGTTTTTTAAGATAAACTAAAGGTTTTTAGAAAAACATATAAACCCACTTCATATGAAAATGAGTATATTAATGTAATGAGATAGGTAAACAATAATTACATATGAGTCATCACTTTACATTGAACATTATTAGATTCTATTTAACATATTCATACCTGAAGAGTTTTAGTAAAAATATAAGCAAATTATTCTTGAATTCTAATGAATTGTAAAATTATATCTCTTTATAGTGTGTGATCCCAAAGAAAATGGTTTCTTATATTTATATTATTAGGACATGGGTGATGTTTTGGGTTTTTACTTAAAAAATGTCAATTTTGTTTTCAAAAAGTAATTTAGTTTTAGAAAAACTCATGCCATAGTTTGTGAGTGTGTGTTTCATCCACGAAACTTGAGAACAAAAAATTTGAGCTACCACATATTCATCTTTATAAGTGGAATGTTCTATTGAATTTTGTTTCTTACATGACCCATAAACTAAATTATATACTAATAAATGAAAAGTTCCAAATGTAATTTTTCTATCAATTATACATCCACCAATTTCAGCATCTGAAAAAAAATTTAGTTTACAAAAATATAAAGTTGAATAGAGTATGCCTAAATCCATAGTTCCCTTATGATAAAAAAATTGGTTTTATAGATTTAAGAAGAGATTATTTTTGGATTTGTGTGAAATACTGTACATAAGCATACTGAAAACATCAAATATGTACAACTAGCTGTTATGTAAAGTAAGCTTCTAATCATACCTCTAATATCATTATAATCAACTTTTTTCCTAGCCAAATCAAGATCATATGTATTAGAGGTAAAAATAGTAATACCAATACTTTTAATGTTTTAAAATCGTAATTTGTTATGAATATCTTTTATATACTTATGTTGAGATTTCAAAGTTCCTTAATCTTTTTTTGAAATTTGAAAAACATAAAAATATGTTAACTAACCCATCATACTCATTTCAAACTCAAGATTCATAAGATCCCCAATGTATAATGCTAAAAATTTGAAGTTAAACAAAATATAATTTCATCAACATTAATTTATAGAATGAAATTTTTTTTGTTAACTTATTCTAGAAAAGTATTTGTATTTTCATTTCCCTTAACAATGTTTTTTTGTAATAAAATCCAGTTAACCTATCATACCAATATCTGGTGGATTTTTTAAATACATATAGTTTTTTGGTATGTTTATAAAATTATTATAGATGTATTTAATTTTCAATTCTAGGTGGTTATTAAACGTAAAATTCATCCTGAATATATCCATTAGAAAAAAGCACACATCACATACAATTGAAATAGTTTGAAACTAAAGGATAGTGAAAAGGCTAAAAGTATTTGAATAGATTCAATATTACAGTCAGAGTATAAGTTTGTTTATAATATATTCCCTCTTATTAGTTATATCCCTTATCAAGAAGTCTATATTTATTTCTAACTATTATTCCATTTTCATCACTATTATTCTAAATTTATCATTTTACTCCAATTATAAAAGTTTTTAAAGGACGTTCAACTAAACTCCATACATTATTCCACTAAAATTTACTGATACCATATTATGTATCCTTAATCCAATCCTCATCACCTAAATCCAGATCAGGATTCTTAGGAACAACTTGGGATAAGAACTCTAGATGTTCAATTTTATTTATTAAAGAACTTATAGTCCTAATTAGTTGATCTCAATCATCAGTGGTACATTTACTAGGATGATTACTAAGAAACAATTAACTTCATGGGTTTTCAAAAGTTTTTCCATTAGTAATAAGAAATAAATATTCTCAATGAAAAACTTTATAAAACTACTTATTTAGTTATTTCCTTATAAGAATAAATTATTAATAAATGTTGAAAAATATTTTCATAAATAAAATCTAGGGATATGGGTTGAGATTATTTGAAAAAAAATGTATCAGTTTCATCAAACATAACATTTACTATTTCCTAAATAGTATAAGAATTTTTATTAAAAAATCTATAATCCTTGTAACTAGTGTAATAACCTAAAATTATCCTTTTATCAAATTTGGTTACAATAATATACAGATTATCTTTAGTATTCATAATGAATACTATACAACCAAATAATTTTAAGTAAGAAACATTTTGTTTTCTTCCTATCAACAACTCTTACATGATTTTATTAACAAAATTCCAAATTAAAACAATTTTCATAGTATAGTAGATAGTACTAACCACTTCATCCAAAAAATGGTTAGAAACCTAGTATTCACTTATCATGGTTCAAATTATTTCTTGAAGAATTGTTTTTATTCTTTCAACTACACCATTTTCATGGTGATTTTTAGGTGAAGATAATTTATGTTCAATGTCGTTCTTATTACAAAAGGTTTCAAGATCATAATATTCAAAATTTCCACCATGATCACTATAAATATTTATAAAGTATATTTTTTCTCATTATATACTCTAGCTACAAAACCGTTAAAATGTCTGAAGGATTTGGATTTATTTACAATAAAATAAACCCAGGTATATCTAGTGTAGTAATAAATACAAACATATACATAGTATTTACAACCAATATATCTAGTTTGTATGGTAACCAATAAGTCTATGTGCACTAACTATATAGAATCAGAAGTCAATAATTCACTAATAGAATTAAAACATGACTTATGTTTCCTTCCATATAGGCAAGTGTCAAAAACATTATAACTATCAAACCTATGTTGTAGTATAGTAAATTTATCTAGGTTTCTAAGGTTACAATGTTATAGCCTTCTATTATATAACCAAGATTGATCTTCCATTTCACTCTATCAAAGTATGTATTGGCTCCTAAGGCCTTCTTTGTTACATGTGTAGACATTCTCATATCAATAGGATGAAATAATGAATTCATCCTTTTAACTATATACCATACATTTATCATTCTAAAATTTCACAAGGTGACCTTCATGACATTATTTTCATATGATTATAATGTTGTTCTTATGTCCTGCAAAAAATAAAAAAATTTAAATAAGTTATTTTTTAAGAAGATGAATATTACCTATAAAAATTATTTCTCCTTGAGAATTATCCCCAAATGTTACTTTTCCACTATTGTTATTGATTATCCTCTTAATGAATTTTTTTTCTAGTCATGTTCCTAGAACAACCATTTCCCATGTACCAAATATTTTTATAGTTGGTAGCTTCATTGTTTTTCAGAAAATAAAAATAATTTTTTTGATCCTAAACTTTCTTGGGTCTGGTATTGTCAGTAGATAAAATTTTATGTAACCACAATTTTTATTGAAAAATATGAATTTTGAAAACCATGATATTTAACTTTTTTTAATGAACAATTCTTTTTTCCATTTTCCACCCCTTTGAAACTTAGTGAAAAAAGATTCACTTCTAGAAGCAAGGTAATTGATACTAAAAATATGCTTTTTATGTATAACTCATTATATTATTGTCACTATAAGGATAACTTTTATTATAAATTATATCAATTCTTTCCTTACTAGTGGTAAAATTTGATAAATTTTCCTTCATGTATAAATTTCATATTTTAGTGTTAAAACTGAATTATTATCCTAATTGCTAATAGTTTTGGAACTACGTTTTTCAAAATTAGTTTGTAAATTATTTTTCTGAGAAAAAACTTTTCCAAAATATTTTGAAATAGATTTTTTTTTTCAAAATTAGTTTTATCAAAATATTTCAAAACATCTGATATTACATTTTTCAAGATAGTAATTCTCAAATATACCTTATAATGTTTAGATTTTCAATTATCATGTTTTTAACAAATATTATATTTCTTATTTTATAATATTTTTGAAAATATGGAAACTTCATCATTAGTAGGTAAAGTGTTAACTTCACTAGATAAGGAAGATTCCTCATCAAAAGATAAATAAATGTTTCCATTATACATTTCACAATAAAAGGAATTTAAAGGTATATTTTTATGTTTTTAGGAGAATGTACCATTTCCGTCAAACATTTATTTTCCATGGGTACTGGAAAAAAAATTTAAGTATTCCAATTTCATAAACATTCTTCATCAAAATAATTTTTAGATGAATATACAGCATTGTCACTCCATGTGTTAGAAGCTTTCAAAATTTTCTTTCATTTAGACATGTATTATTTCTTGGAATTTCTACTTAAATTTCCATCCATTGTATATTTTATTTTAAACATTGAAAAATCATGTTGTATATGTCTATCTTTCCTACATTCATAAAAAGTGACCTCATAATATTTATTTGCACATTTAGCTTTATGACCTTTCATATATCGGTAGTCAAAGTCTTTATTTACAACTATCTTGTTCATTATTCTTTGTGACATTATCCAACTAATTTTTATAATGTTCTGATGTTCAACAATCTTACTAAAAATATTTCTAATTCCTTGAAAATTTCACAACTCTCTTAGATGATTATACTTTATATGGTACAATAGCAGTTGTCGAAAATAAAAAACCACCATTTTTTTCTTTTTCATCGTCTATTTTATTTCTTCCCTCATATCGAATTATAGCACTAATAAAATCATCAAGAGTTAGATTATTAATCATTATTATATCATCCACAACTATTATTTTTGATTCCCACTAATTGGGCATAATATCTACAATCCTATCGACCAAAATTTTATCATCAATGCATTTTTTCCTAGATAATGCAAAATATTTATGATTTTTATAAACCTCTGGTGCATCATGGAAACTGATTCACTAGGTCGAAACAAAAAAATCTTGATAATCAGCTCTAAGCATAGCTCTTCTTGTTTTCATAACTTTTGGTCTACCAAAATGTGTCACTTCCAATTTTCTCCAAATACTATTGGAACCTTTAAAAGGATGATATATGATGGGTGATATTCTTCATCATAGAACATAATAAAATATTTTTGAGTTTGTAGTTATTCTAATATTCTAATTTCTATGCATTTTTAAATGCAAAAACATTATAATAAATAATCTTCTATTTTCTAGAAATCATTAAGAACTTATCAACTCTAGTGTTGATCAGAAAAGTTTCCATTTAATCCCAGAAATTTTTATAGTCATTCCCATAAAATATAGGTGTTCTAATAGGATTCATATTATGTGGAGATCTAATATTCCTACCTACCATTATAAAATAATAGAACCAATTTTCTATTAATACATGTTTTTGTGAAAATGTTTATAAATAAAACATCTATATCAAAACATAAACAACTTGCAATGTGTTAATAATATAAAAACATAGAAAATATATAAGAAGTAGGAAACTACTCTGATACCAATTGTAGGATTTTAATTTTATCTTATATGTTTATTCATATAGGTGGGTGGGAGAATTATAGTTTAAAAAGTATAAAATAATCAAAATACAATACATATTAATGTAAAATTATCGGACTCAGAATTCATATTATAATCAGAGTAAGAGAATAAAAAACATGATTTATCTGATTAAATCAAAGTGTTTTTAACATTAATTATAGTATATCTGATAAAACAAACAATATAAAAATTTAAGTAAGAATACTATATTTATAACACATTCCCAGTAGAACAGACTTGTAAAAACAAGAAAAACAATACCAAGTAAAAGTAATAATTACTTATAAGCTATATTAAGATAATAAACTCTTTTAATGTTAAGAGTAAAGGTAGATATTAACCTTGACTGAAGTTATCCATAGTTTTATACTTACTGTAATGTCTATCTTTCCTTACCATAAAATCCTTCTATACAATGATCAAAATACGATCTATTTTCTTATACTTGAAATCCCTCAATATGATGATTGATATCATTATTTCTAGCCTCAAAATCCCTCGAACATAAAAATGAGTAGACAAGATTGTAAAACCAAATTCATTCTAAAGGAAACAAACCTGATAAGGATTCCTTAGAACTATAACTCGCTAAAGTATTACAATTACGTAGAACAACATGTACACATAGATCAAACTTCAGAAGACATGAATTTTGAATGTGATCTACTCCCATATCGTCAATTGAATGACTATTTAAAGATAAATATCCAACTATTATATTTATATGTTAGTTGCAATGGACTCAAATAACTTTCTCTTTAATAGCTAACAATGTTATGGAATAACTGAATGTACAATGTTATATTATCTTAGAACAATTATAATTCAAAAATGTATTAATTATTATAAAAATAAGTATGTGTATTCCAATTATAATATTCAGTTAGTCTCATGGACTTGTTTATTGATTCTCAATATAATGAACTAAATAAGTTTCATTATAATAAATAAGCACCAGAATCAGTCTGATGGTCATGACTTTTTCCATACAAAAAAAGGTATAACTTCTGATCTAATTAATTGTATGTTTGATAAATGAGATGTATTCTCAATATGATGAGCATAATAAATATTGATAGGTTTATATTCGTAATACATTAGAACTTTTTCTTTATATGTTAAAAGGTAATTAAAAAAAAGACATACTAAAACATTTGGGAAGTAAAACTTTAGTTAAAAATGTTTTAAAAAAGTATTTGTGATTCCCAAAACTAAAGTAATGTAAAAGTAAGAAGTTAAACTTATGACTCAACAAGGACCATTGTACTAGTTTGTTTAGAGAGAAGTGAGATGTTACTAGGCCTTAAGAGACATCCTAAATACACCAAAGAATGGAAATAAACGCCAAAGGGATTCCATATATGTGGGGGACAATTTTCACTTTTAGAATAATACCACTAACTAAAAAAACCATAAATAAATAACCACTATATTATGCATGATAATAATGAAATAAAACTCAACATTTTATTTATCAATATCACATTAAATAAGGTACCATAGAGGAAGAATAAAATAAAAATGTAAATAGCAGAACACAAAATAATAAAACACAATGATAAAGAAAAGTCACCAAGATCCACATGCTCCATGTTCCAAATTAATAAAAAAATCCCAGGTATCATGAAGGAGTGCTAAAGACATGTGATACCTTACCTTTACTCATGTACTGGTAGATCACATCTGCAAAATCACCAATGTTCCAAAGCATGGGTGAGTACAAAAACTCAGTAGGTTTTCCCCAATTACTTCCCTACTTATTCCACTGGGATAGAAAAGGTAGCATAATTTATATAACAGACATTATATAAAAAAATTACAAAATTGTTTATAACTAATGATTAGAAAGTGTCATATCAAAAAGATTTCCAACGAAATCCATTTTTCAAAGAAATCAACCAAACAACGATTTAATACCATTTCATAAGATCCATTTGGAATAAGCATTCCATTCTACAAAATCATAACACCAAAACATGTATGATTCATTATGAATTTTTCATACTAATGAGTGGTCTCTTATAAATCTACCATGTCATCACAAGGTAATTATATCCCATGGTCTATGACACCATTAGCACTAAGAACACGATCATATTTCAACCAAGAATCATAAATTAAATATGAATGAACACACCAAGTATGCCTGAAAAGCATTCAAAAGCCATTTCGATAAAAAAAATTAGTTGAATACATTTTTATCTAATCCAAATCGAGAAATAAATTTAAAATAATTATTTTAAAATCATTTATCAAAATACATTGCATAAATAATATCATAATTCCTTAATTTCATAAAAACCTCCATAAATCATCACTAAATACTATTTATAATTATTTTTCCACCATAATACCTCAATCAAAATCAATAAATTAAATAAATTTAAAACCAATCCAATATCCTATAGAAATATCAGTAGAGAGTGAAGCCACCTACCTCATTAGTTTTGAAGAAAATGATAAACAAAATGAAAAATGTATAAAACAAGGTTGAATATCCACAAACCTATCTTAGATGTCCTCCCATATCATTAATAAGGCCAAATATAAATATATTTCTAATCCATAACAATAGATATACAAACAATGGGTGTAGATATAAGAAACCAAAAGATTTGGTGTAGTAGATCTAAGACAAATCTCAAAAATGATCAAGAATGATCAAATGCCAAAAGAATCAACATCTAATGACCAAGGGAAGCCTTTATATTTCCTATGGATTGAGAAAATAATCTTCTTTGACCTTTGGGAAATCAAAATCCCATGTTATGGCCGCATAATAGGGAAACCGAGTGGGTTAAAGGGAAAACCTAGTGAGATCCTCTTTTTAGGAGGTAATTTCTTATCGTGCATAGTTTAGTCACACATTTAAAAAAACTGTGTGCTAATCATGCATTAGTCACTACCTTAAGGATTACCCTCACATATTAGTCTTCCACATTCTCAAAACCATGCACCAATTGTTTCAAAGACACTACCTTAAAATGAATAAATATATTTTTCAAAGCGCACAATTTCTCATTAGTGGTTACACAGTTTGTAAAAATCATTCTCTTCCCATGAACATTCCCTTTTCCCCTATCTCACTATGCATGGTTTTTGGTAGGTGTTGTATGATTTTCTCCAACTACGCACCTAGAGAAAATCCCCAAAACCCTCCGACAACTATACAAACTCTCCCAAACTTCACCCATATAATTTATATACATATAAATCATAAAGAAAGGATTACTTAATTGAAACATGGGGCACTACATTCTCCCTAGTATTTGAATTTCTATCCCCATAAAGTAGAAAACCAAATATTTTCTAAAAGTGTTCTGGTCAATTACCTTTCATTTCCTTCTCGTGATCCCAAGTATCTTCCTAAACATGAAAATGTTTCCACAAAACCCAAACTATACTGAATCTTTTCCCCCTTAAGGGTTTCTCTTGACTATCAAAAAACATCATCAATTTAAAATGAATCATCCATCTCTAGGTCAATGTGACCCCATCTAGTTATATGGTTTGGGTCATGTTGATACATTTTCAACAAAGATACATGAAATACATTGATTAACATAGTGAACCATTGTGGAAATTCCAAATGATATTCCACATCACCAATACATTATAGTATCTGAAAGGTGACTATGAATTCAGTATATAACTTGACCATCTTTCCAAAACATCAATTCTTAATCCTTTGTGAGATACACAAGAACAGATGATCACTCACCCTGATTGAAAACAGTCATCGATGATGATTGACATGTGATTTTTGATCACTTTGTATCATCTCTATCTATTTCCTGATCAACTAAATTGTATATGTTTTCTCTTAAACAAGTATTTGTACATTTAGTAATGTGCCACCTATTTCCACCCAATAAGCTGTATAATGATATGGAATCCCATACAATTCTTCAAAAGTATACATATGTATCAATACCTGATAGCTATTGTAATAATAGAACTCTACTAATGGAACATGCTCTTCCCATGAGCCACAAAAATTAATTACACAAGCCTGAAGCATGTCTTCCAATGTTTCTATCATCATTTTAGATTTCCCATCCATCTGAGGATGATATTCCATACTCATAGTCAACCTATTTCCAAGGGATTTCTGTAATTATTTCCATAAACGATATGTGAACCTCGTATCTCCATCAAATACTATCAAAACTAGTATTCCATGTATCTTTATCACTTCTTTGATATTGATTTTGGATAGATCCTCTATAGTATGAGTTTCATGAATAAGGATGAAATGAGCAAACTTGGTTAGTTAATCCACTATCACCCATATGGAATCAAGTTTCTGAACCATTCTTGGGAGAACTATTAGAAAATCCATAGCTCTATACTTCAAATTCTATACTAGAATAGGTAAATACTGTAACATGCCTTTTAGTCACTAACATTATGCTTTAACTTGCTAACATGTTAAGTATATTGAAAAAAAATATCCAGCTTCATGTCGATCCACCAAAACATTACTTTCAATGACTTATACATCTTTTATATTCGAGGATGGATAGTCCATCTTGAATGGTGGTAAGCATGAAGAAGTTGTTCATGACAAGCCGTAGGTACAAAAATTTGATTTCTGAACAACAACACTAATCTCCTGTCCAGCTTCCATCCCTTAATGTTCTCCACACCATTGAGTTTTAAAATCATAGTCACACATTCTTCATCGAATGTATATTCCTATTTTATTATATTCACTAAATCAAGAACTAATGAAACTAAAAACAAAACCAAAACACCAACTCGGTCTTCACGTTCCACATGCATGTTGGCGAGGACTGACATCAGTTGCCACTCTTCTAAAGATTATTTTTCCAACTAGATATATTACTTTCTACATAATGAATCTTCCATTGAATTACTTATACCCAATGTATACATCATGATAAATTCAAACATTTGGTGATACTAAATCTATCTGATTTTTCTCAGATTTAATTTTCATTGTGAGATAATTTAAAGCTCTTATGTTCTATGGACGCAGTAAATTTCATACTAAAGAGATATTAACACCATGTTTTCAAAGCATGGATGACTGTATCTAACTCCAAATTGTGTGTTGGGTAGTTGTTCTCATGAAAAATCAACTACTTTACGGAACAAGAAAAAAATTGTCTCAATGCATGAGAATACACCCAAACCCATATCTCTAAGAATCACAATACACCACATACCCTTATCCTGATTCTAGAAATATCAAGATATGTGCTGATGTAAGGCAAACTTTCATGTAATGAAAAGATATCTAGAATTATGTAGTCCATTGGAATAGAACATTCTTTTTTTTAATGATTTCATATGATAAGGTAGTCATGAGAAGTCATAAACAAAGCATTAGTAATAACCAGCTCGACCATGAAAACTTTATATCTCAAAGACATTATTTGTTGGTTTATATGAAATAACATCTTCGATCTTGTCTAGAGCCACAAAAACACCTTTTCATAATTTATATGGTCAAGAAAGAATACCACTTGTATCCAAAAATCAAACTTTGATAATTTGGCATCAAAAATGGTTCTCTCTCAAGATTTCAAACATTGTCTCTTAATTTTTCTCATGCTCAGCCCTTGTCTTTGAACACACCAATATATCCTCCATAAACAAAATAATAAAAGAATCTAGATATATCCAAATTATATGATCCATAAATTCCATAAATACCCCCAGTTCATTTTTAATACCAAAACGCATTACCACATATTCATCCCCCCCATCATTAAAAATATTTCTTGGGATTACTTTAATAATCATTCCAAATTCAAACCTCAAATGAGCTATAACATAAAAACATGTTTTCCAAAATATTCCAAAATACATGGATCTTCAGTAGAAAGTATATGAGTTGTGTTGATAACTCAAAATCCACATCATCAATACATTTTCCTTGTATCATCATTAAATCAAAAAAAATATTTCATCACAACAACTCATCCTTGGGAGTAATAATCCAACATTAGTATTTTCTCCTCAACTCCATAATATGATATATTCACATATTAAGGCCTACTATCTGATTCACTAGAATAAAATTACATCACTGTAGTTACTATAACACTGCCATCTTGTGTTCTTATGTTCAATTCTTGATAGATGATATTAAATTTGTATCCATTGATAAACATTGACTTTCATTCCTGAACCCAAAAATTTAGAACATAAGTTAAAGATATTATTTCTTAAAAGATACTGGAAATAATAAGAATCCATACCAAAAATATAAATGAATAAAAAAATTACTATAGTAATCCTTCAACTTTTTATTCCAATCATTAAGGATACATTCTAATGTGAAAAGTTTCTCTCTTTCTCAAAGGTAATAAATAATTATTTTTATATATAAATTTTAATGTTACCTGAATAAAAGGATGGAAATAGTTTAACACATATATAAAATTACATCAGATATGATAAAATAAATATTATTAATTTACTTACTTGATGTAGTCATCCAAAAAATAATAGCTAGTTGAGAATGTGTTGATTCAACAATTTCGTTAATTTCTTTTTTGTTTTGATTCTCCGAAATGCAAACATTTATGTTACTAAGAAATTTATTTTTATGTTAATTTTATGAAATTATTATCCATCGGGATATTTATTCTGAAATTATATTCAAAACATAAATCCAATAGGAATATTTTTTGAATTATTTGGGACGTGTTTAAACATATTCTAGAAACACTCTTCATATCATATATTTTTATGTGTAACATATTGTTTAGTAACCCCACACTTGAAACAATACGTATGGATTATTTACCCTATGTTGTGGGGAAATTATGGTTAGGAAACCCTATATTTTTTAATAACCCCACATTTAAGGAAAAACATATGGAACACCAATCCAACTTTTGTTATCAACCATATGTTTTCAAACCCTACATTCTGAATTTTGATTTCCCATTGTTGAACCCAATGTATGACTATTCAATGATGGATTTTTAAATCTATGATATTATTTGATAATTATAAAATAGTCTGTATAAAAGTAAATATCATTTAAAATATATGTTATGACTGATTCAAAGGATTTTTATGATTGTTTTAAAGTCTTATATCCAGAAGAGTAAATATTTTCTATTCTTACAATAATTTACGACACTCTTAAATGTTTTTTAATTCAAATATTCATGATTTACTATGAGGGATATCTAGAGGGGGATTTACCAGTCACTATTTGACTTGTTGTATAAATATTAAGACACTCTTCATATATGTCTTTTTCTATCGGATCAACTCACAGCTATTGATGTCACTACTACTGCATTTTATTATTAAATTATCTTCTATAAAAATGATAAAGAAATGTTTGGAGATATACATTGAAGAAATATATATATTTAAACATCTTTATGGTGATTTCTATATTATTTTTTATAGAAATGCTATGAAATGTTGAAGATATTTCTATTTATGTGTATTATTGAAGATCTGTTACATCTTTCAGTTGCTAAAACAACTGTGAAGTTTAATTTATTTCCCTAAAAAATCAATCTCTATAGATTTGGTTGATTTTAGACAACTTGGACTCAGTCATAGTTATGTGTCACCTAATTTCACTAAGTTGTTGATTTATGGTTTCCTGTAAAAGAATCAGAAGGACCTATAAAATCATTATAAGGTGTAAACTGCCTACACTCATTTATGATGGTCTTAGGATAGAATGAACTGATATTGAAAATCAATAAGCTTTTGGATTTCATCATTGGTGTAGTGGACAAGGGTATATTTGTGCCTTGAGCCACTATACATCGCAATGTTCATTTCCTATATTTATTTCCACTACTCAATCATCATTGAGAGAATGATACATTTTATTTATAATAAAAATGGTATTCTAAATTTTCAATGTTTTTGAGGAATACAAATCACCCCCCTCTTCTGTCTTTGTCTTCGTCATCACCATCTCGACCAAATAATTGGTATCAAAGGCAGTTCTCTATTTCTAAATTTCACAATTCATAAATTCTATAATATTCTGTTATATATATATGATAATAACAATTAATACCAGTAGAAGGGATTTAATAAGCCTAATTTAAATATTCAAACAAAGGTATTTTGAAATGGCTAATTCTAGAGAAGGTATATCAATGATCTATGCTCCTTTTTTTAATGCTGATCATTATGGATGCTGGAAACCCCACATGGTAATTTATTTAACAAAAATTAATAAGGTTTTATTTGAAGGTTGTTAATCCTTATAAGATTCATTATGATGATTTGGAAGATTGGAATAGTGATGGTGAATGAGAATCTAATATCAATTCAAAAAACCATGAGTGTTATTATGGGTGGTTTAGGAACTAATGAATTGAATAGATTATCTCATTTTCCTACTGAATATGAGATGTGGAAAACTATTTTTGTTTTCAATTAAGGAATTGAAAATACCAAAAAATTAAGTTACAATACATTGAAACTAAATTTGGATAATTTAAAAATGTATGAGGATGAAACAATCACCTAAATGAATAAATAGTTGATAGATAAACCCACTAATGTTGCTACTTTTGGAGATATAATTCTACAATGAGATCAAGCAATAAAATTACTTGGATTACTACCCTATAATTGGAATGGAATATCTATTGGTATACGTGAATATAAACAAGTGAAAAATATATCTATAAAAGAGTTGTTTAGGACGTTAAAGATGTATGAAGATGAGATGTAGGTTGAAGCTGAAAATCATATATTACACGAATAATATTATCTAAAAACTACAATGTATTAATCATCTAATTCAATTCATACATATCTAGGTAAAGATATACCAAATATTGTAAGAAAATTTGAGAAATTGAATATAAATAAAAAATAAAGGGAATAAACAAAATATATGATGTGAATGTAAGAAATTTTTTTTATAAAAAATAATTGTCTTTTACAAAAAGAAAAAATAATATCTAATTACACTAAAAAAAATTTATAAAAGCTATCGGGAGTCACAATTCTAGTTCAACTGATGAATTTTAAACATATTCTGAGGCTAAGAATAAAAGTCAAATGGTATGTCTTATGGCTCAAACTAATGAGGTACAATCTCTGTATGCTCAGAACTCATGTTCTGAAAAATTGAATTATAACGAATTAAATAAGAATTATTCTATGCTAAAAAATAAATATGAATCCTTAAATAATGACCATATAAAAATTAAAAAAATTTATGATGTTATCCTATATAATAAAGAAAATTTGTTAAAACGGATTATAAATTTAATGTTTATTTATTCTAAATGTACTTGTGATTTTCAAGACACTAATATTAAAAAATTATTTGCTGAAGTTGATGAATTAAAAAAATATTCTTGGATGCTGATTAAAGTAAAAAAATTATTTAAATCAAATTATTTGAGAAAATAAATTACTGAAACAATAACATTGAAAGGGAAGTAATATCAAAAGACCAAAAATATAGTAAAATTATTTTGATCTATGCTTAAATAGAAAAATCATTTCTACAATATTTTTTTTTATTATGGTATTAATAGTCATTATGAAAATGATCGATTCTTTAGAAAACAATAAATTTTCAGTGTTTAAATTTTTTATTTCTCAAAAGAACTGTTAAATATGAATAGTATAATTCATAGTAAAAAAAACTTTTGTTACCTAAGAATTTAGTTACTAACACTACTAGACCCAAAAGCATATGAGTACTAAAAATAACTTCCATTTGATTTTTTTTAGGATTACACCCCTATGTTTTGTAGTTAAATATTTAAGTGGCCAATAGATTAATATATTATGTCTCTATCAAAAGAGTAAAAAACTTTGAAGTAGTTTCTTATACAAAATACTCAGTACAAAAATCACTAAACCAAAAGGTATTTCATTTTTTTATTTATATGATTCTGGTGCAAAACTGTTATATATAGGGGGAGATATATCTCATATAGTTATATCAATAATCATATTTATTAATTATTCATCTATTATTTGTATACATGATTTAATAAATACATTAAATATCTTTAATCGTTATTTTAATCCATAAATTATATTATAATTATTTAAATTATTAAAATGTTTATATTTTCAATTTCTAAAACTATTAAAATCCTTATATTTCATGTTTTGAAAATATTAATGATTTACATAACTAGAATACCATACATACATTATATGTAATTTCAAAAATTAAAATTTGTCATGATTGTTCTGTATTTTTTTGAAAATGAATATGAAATGTTTTATGCATTATGTTAGAACCTAATACATCATTTTCATCTAAAAACTTCTTATTTATGAATTTTATTCAATGGAATAGATTAAGAAATCATGTTCTTCATGTTCAGAATAAAAAATTTCACAAATGGATAGAAAGTAATCATTCTGAATTTTTAAAGGAAAAATCAATTTTAAATGGTGAATATTAGTAAGAAAGGTCTTTTGAAATAAATATGTAAGTTGATAATCATGAAGAAATCGATGTTTCTTCTTCCCAGATGTCTTATAAAAATATTTTGTTTAAATTTAACATCTTTAATGAAGAATGAGTAAATCTACAAGCTACATTGGACGCATCTATAAAGGTATATGAGGATCTAGGAACAATGTCTATATAAAAATGGTTTTTTATTTATTTAAAATATAATATCATAAAGTAAACTATATTTTTATCTTTAAAGAATACATTGAATATTTCATGGTAGAAATGCTAAGTCATATAGAGTTACTCAGAAGAGAAGTTGTTACTAAACTTGATATTGACAAGATAAAGCTATTCCTACTTCAATAGTTATCATCCTCGTCATATTAAATAATAGGAGATGTTTAAATCGTATTAAAAGAAATTTCAAGAGTTTTAGCCACTTAAAGTGAAAAAAATATAAGTTTGGAATCTTCAGATGAATGGTCTACTCCTTCTTAACACATGAATTTCATTTTCTATTTATTTAAGGTACATTTAATATATACTATTTTTAATATATGTTGTTTAGTTAAAATACATATATATATGTTGTTTTATAATTTCTTTTTAGACTTTTATGTTATTTTATATAACCATGCAGTTAATGTTTTGTTATCTCATAATTATGTTTATTACTATAAGTAAATAATTATTTTCCTTTAAATATTATTTATGTATAAAAATTTAAAGTCTCTTATTAATTTTAAAAATATTTTAATTCATTCAATACCTTTTATAATATAAATTAGGGAGGTTTTTATGAAAATAATAATTTAATTAATTACTCCATGTTAACTAAACTATATGTTTTATAAGCATGGATTTATGGGGAGTTAATTTTACTTCTCTTATTGTTTTGATGTCACACAAAAGGGGGACATGTTTATAGTTTTAATTTCATTACCATGTTATAGATTTTGGATAAGTTTATTCTTAACATACTTAATATGGGGATAATTTTTTTACCTTATTGTAAAAAAATAGTTTTTTATAATATAAATCATATAAATGGGAGAAGTTTATTTTATGAAAAAAAATTATAATATAAAAATGCGGAGAAATTTATTTTTAATTTTTTTAATTTTTTTAAATTTAATATATTTTTATCATGAGGTATTTTATCTTAAAAAATGGGGATATTTTTTTCATGTGATGATTCAACAATTTCATTAATTTATTTTTGGTTTTGATTCTAAAAAATTCCCTAATTTATGTTAATAATGCATTTATTATTAAGTGAAATTTAAGAAATTATTATTTGTAATATATTTTCAAGTCAATGGTCCATTATTAATATTTTTTCAAGTATTTGGGATGTGTTTAAATTTTTTCTGGAAATATTTAGTATACCCTAGGTTTGTAAGCGTAATGTATTGTTCAGCAGCCTTACGTTTGAAATAGAACGTATTTATTATTTACCCTATGTTTTTAGGAAAGTATTGTTAAGAAACCATAATTTTTTGAAGAACACTACATTTGAGGAAAAAATGTATGGTACATCAACTCTGCTTTTGTGATCAACCGTATGTTGTCAAACACTATGTTTGGATTTTTTTGTCCCGTGAAAAACCCTATGTTTTACTATTCAATGATGTAGTTTTAAAGCTATGATATTATCTGACATTTATGAAATGGTATCAATAGAATTAAATATCATTTCAAAGATCTTTTATTATGTATTGAAAGGCTCATTATGAATTTTTTAATTCTTTTATTCAGTAGAGTAAATAATTTCTATTCTTAAATGATGTTACGAGTCTCTTGAATATTTTTGAATTAAAATATTCCTGATTTATTTTGTGATATTTCTGGTGCTGGTTTGACCAAGAGTTGTTTGACCTGTTGAAAAAAAATTTAGATGCTCTTAATCAGTAATAATAAATATAATATAGAATAAAAGTATACATAAGGAAAAATGTATTATTTCACATCTTGTGGATATATTCACCAAACCATTAAATTCTGAAATGATAGATTAAATCATACATGAATTAGGAATGATAAATTTCAAGTAGAAAATGTATTGTTTTTCAAAAACATACTATTTCACAGCTTAGTGTTTCACGGTTTACAGTTTCATGATTTACGGTTTCAGATGCCACTATCTTGGAATTACTGTCCCACTCTCATTGTTCTATAGGTTATTGTCTTGAAGTTAATGTTTCATGATTACAGTCTCATAGTTACTATCTCTCATTTCTTGTCTTGAACTTACTGTTTCAAATGTTGTGGTTGCACCATTTGGAGACACACTGTAAAGATCTCACTGTGATAATTTGTTACGGTCTCACCATATTAACACTTTTTGTTTTATTTTTTTTATTACATGTATCGCTGCGTTGATTACTTTATTCTTTTTTATCCCTTGATTTTGAATTTTCTATGCTTGAAATCCCTAAATGATAAAAACAAAATATCTTTCACTCTTTTATTCACTCAAGCTCTCAAATCTCAAAACTGAAACCCTTCCCTCAAACCATAAGTCCTCTTTTATCCCTTCATATCTCTCTCTCTCTCTTGAACCCACTTTGAATGCCCAGGATGATCCTCCGATCTTCATCAACTCTAGATAAGTGAAGATATGAGAAGAAAGTAAAAAATATCACCTAAGCTAGCGCCCAAAAGACCACTGAACCCAAATCTTATTGATATAATATTAGTAATAGAAAAAGAAAATCTAACTTAACTCGTTACTAACAAGTAAGTCCACAGTTGTTAAAGTTATGAAAGAGAAGGGATGGCTTAATTGGTTCACAAATGAGTCAAGGCTGATTTATCCAAAACTTTTTGCTCAGTTTTATCAGTTTTTCCAGTTCTCATTCAATATAGAATATTGTTTTATTGTAAGAAGATAGATTAATGGACAAAGATGTACTTTTTCTCAAGTTTATGGGTTTCTTTCCTAGGGATACCTCATGAAAGAATTTTTTTTGACTACCAGAGAGGTCCTCCTCCTCGAAGTGATATTTTTGTCTTAGAAGTGTCATTGGGAAGCTTGAATGGAAATAAGAGGAAGATAAGAGCAATTACTGTAGAGTTGCATGGTGAATCGGGGTTGCAGTTTAAATTTATACAGAATTTGATTAGTCCAAGGAAATGATATTTTTATTCCCTCAAGTATCAAGATGTTTTCTTAATACATATTATGAAAAATGGACATAAGGTCAATCTGTGTATGTATGTTATACTTCACATGTGTGAATTGGTTAAGACGACTTCAAAGTCTACCTCTTTGTTTTATTTGAGGTTGATATCTTCAATGATATATGCTAAAGGAATGGTTGAACCAAATGAAGAAGAACTTGAATACCATGAGTTCTATGTCTCAAATTTTATAGTCAAAAGGATGAAAATAAGTTGGAATCCATGGAAAAGTCTTGGGTGGAGGTTAATGAAAGGATATATGAAAAGTTTAATCTGGTTGAGCATCCTTCAAGACCAAAGAACATTTCTGATCCTTGATTGGAACCAGATGAAGTTGTTGATTATTCTGATGATGAAGAAGAGGCAGTTGTTGCACTGATGGAAGGAACTATCATGGATAATAAATAAATTGGTCAACATATTTCACAAAATATAGTTGAGAAGGAATCACTAATTTCTGATGAAATTACAGATTTAGAAGAAGACCCTTCTTTTGGAAAAGAATGTAATGTTAGTGTAAAATAAAATGTTGTACCTGAGGATCATCTAGAAGAAGAACTTATTATTGAGTAAGAGGTTGTTGTTGAGGATCATTTAGAGGAACAAGATAATCCTAAACATATCCTATCTGCTAAAGAAAAAATGTAACAATCATTCCAGCTGGCTATAAAAGAAATGGGTGAGGCTATTGAAGATGAAATTTTAGAAACAGATCAAGGGATTGAATC
Organism: Viscum album; assembly: GCA_963277665.1. Taxonomy (NCBI): domain Eukaryota; kingdom Viridiplantae; phylum Streptophyta; class Magnoliopsida; order Santalales; family Viscaceae; genus Viscum; species Viscum album. Next base: position 368,692,324 of record OY728132.1, on the reverse strand, counting down.
TCTTAGTCCTGTGAGAGATACACTTGTTAAGGGGGAGAAACACCCTAGGCTAGAAAGTATAGATTTTTCTAATCATATTGATCAAAACACTATGGATACCTGGTATATGTTCTCTAGATAATTTGGTGGATAATGCCTTTGAGGCCTCAGTTAAAGGTATATGCATGTCTACTATGTTTCAATTGAAACTAGTTTCTACCCAAGAAGTAATCTCTGCAAAGGAACCTGATCATATCTCAGATCATGTTCCCGAACCTTCTAAATAACTTTATTCTTATGCGATTCAATGATTTTAAATCCTTTCGAGCTACATTATTATCTGGATTTGAAAGTATCATGAGCATAAAACCTGCTCCAGTGACAAATCTTAGTGAAAGAGATGCTCCTTTTATTTTATTGAAAATAAAATGGGAAATTCAACCAAAAAATGCTGCATGAAATATAAGTGGTTCGAATTGAAAACAAGTAGTTGAGTAATGAGGTGAAGTCTTTTTGAACTATGCTTGAAGATAATAAAAAAGTGTTTCAATCAGGACAAGTTCTTGTTCCTCATTATTTTGAGGATGTTAATGGTCAGATTCCATAAAAAGATTCCTCTTTGATTCAACCGACCTTGACTTAAATATTTGACAAAGTGGTTGAGATAAACATCAAGATAGTAAATGATATGTGTGAGCTTGTTGTTGGTTTCAAAAAATGACTGATGAGTAAAAGGTATGCCTTCATAAATTTCTCAATCAGCTCAAGTACCTCACTTGAGAAGTTATAGGTTCTATTGAATCTGGGAAGTCATCGCAACCCATTGATAGTGATCTACTCATAACGATTGTTAAGGAGGAAATTCAATCAGTTTTATGTGCCTTTGACAATGAGAGTTTATCTACAATTTTCAATAATAGTGACATTATACTTTATTTAGTGAGGATTCATTCAAAGATGACAAATGATGATCTGGGAGAAATTTATAAGAAAGTGGATTTCTACTTCAAATGGATTTTCTCTAAGAATGATATGACCAATAATTTCAAATATCTTATATAGAATTTGAAAATTACTCTTTCCACTTATGAATTTAAGACTCAAGTCCAATAGCTGAAGTATTTCACTCCTCTGTTGAACAAGTTCAGGGAGAACAAAGATTATTTCATGAAATAAATACAGTGTGGTGGTGAGATTATTACTGATTTCATTTTGTTGTTGAAGCCATATATTTAGGTGCAGAGCACAGATATTGGGGCTCTTACATATTCACCTTTTTATCCTTTTTTACCTCATTCCACATCTACTACCTTAGCCTCTTCTTCAATGCATATATCTCAGGATCTGAGCGAGATCAGGCTAGTTATCCTTGACCAAACATGCCTCAGTCTTCCACCAAACCCACTTTGGAACCTTCTATTTTTTAAGGCATGTCTCTTCCTTCTCTAAATGTTGGCTCACTCCCTTCTTCATCCTCTACTTCTTCTCATGTGTCTCCTTCTGGTGTTGCTGCCATGGGAAGATAGAAGACAACTAGTGGTGAATTAAAGTGAAAACTGTATCTTGATAGGGATGTTTTGTACTTTTCTGTACTACTTGTAATGACAAATATCATTCTCTATAATGAAATATGAACTGTTGTTGTCTGTACTCTTATTTACATTCCTTTTTTCTTTATTTTTCTTGTACTCTTTATTATAATCCCAAAATGGAGAGAAAATGCACACCAAGAACAGGAATCCAATTCATATGATATGTGATCATCAAAAAGGGGGATATTGTTGGACTCCTCATCTGTTACTCATGTTTTAATGATCAAAAATCATGTTAAACTTATTTACTCTATCTAAAATAATGTATAGAGATGTTTGGTTTCTCTATGAATTAAATAAACATTCACAAATCCTAATTCATATCTGTCATGTTTGATTATAGTAAACTATATTTTATTTTTGTTATATAATGATTTATTCTATGAATGATTAAGTCTAATTCATTCTGTGAATATTACTGCTTAAAATTATTTATAGATATTTGGATAAGTATGAGAAACTGTGAGTCGACCACTGGTTCTGGTTTCCTAGAAAAAGACCACACATTGTGACCCAGACACTGTGACCCAGACACTGTGACCCAGACACAGTGACCCGGGCCTTGTGACTGAGACACTTTGACCCAGACACTGTGACCCAAACACTGTGACCTAGACACTGTGACCCTAAAACCATAACCAGTTTTCATATCTCCTAATGTTTCTGACACTGGTTTCATGCTACCATCACCAAAACACCATTAAAATTTTGGAAAAGGACCAGAACCTGTGATCCTAACACTGCATATGTGCTACCGGTTCCTGGTCTCTATGAAATTGTGGCATCATGACAATATCACTACTCAAAGGCAATGAATAAGACACTATTCTGGGGTGACACTATTTCCATTTGATACAATTTAAAGACAAATTGTGACACTGTTCTTTAATCTGTTTTGTCATTTTCAATTTAATTTCTAACGGTCATATTTTAGTCATTTAAAGGAACTAAACAATTTAATTCTTTATTTTAGACATGTCACCTAATATTACGTGGTCAGAGGTCCATAATACATCAATCCTGTCGGTTTCAATGTGTGAAACCACAATTAAAAATGAAGATAATCCCAACTGCAAACCACACATACATATTGTAGAAGATAGAGTTTTTGAAAAAAGAGAGAGGATACATGAAATAAGATACAATAGAGGAACACACAAAGCACTCTCAATTCAAAAAGTCTCGAATACTGTAGATAAGAATAAATAATCATCTTTGCAATACCAACTCCAAGAAGAACACAAGCTAGATCTAACTAGAAACTAGACCACAAGACTTGTGATACTCTGTTTCCACAAGAAGACTCGATACCTGCATCTAGTTCATCATAGAATCCCATAGCTATATAGAATAACTCGCAGAGCACTTCTAACCCTTTCTCATCATCCCTGCTATGTTTTGAACTATTTTTATCCTTCAAATAGTGTATGTGTCTTTATTAAAAACACAAATTGTGTCTTATATTAAACTGAAGGATATGAAAATTCTTTCCTCTCATCACTTCTTACATTTATTTACTCCCACAGATAAGTGTGGAAGAGGTCCTTGTGTGACTTGGTAGTTTGTACCCATGAAGAATAGTGGAAGATGTTGTGTGACCTAGACAATCATGTGTACTTTTATTTACCATGATCTTGGGTGTGGATCAAATTTATTAATATAAACTTCTTGGTGGAATTTGATCACAAGGTTGAGTGGATTATGTATTATATTGAGACTGACCACTTGTTTTAACCGATGTGTATTTTAATTTAGTTTTTCTCTACATTACTGTATATTTCAGAAAACACAAGATTTTACATTGGTAGTTAGTATTGGATAGAAGTTATAACTACTTTAACTTATTAGAATAACTTCAAAAGTTGTATCAATAACTCACATTGAAATTACATAGAATTAATCAATCTTCTGAGATGTTATTTGAATAGTCAAACTATTATAACCATATTATCTTGATTAACTGGGATGTATTCATTTTTATTGGGGAAGATTTTTAAGTGAAATTTTAATAAAAACATTCATAGATACTCAATTCACCCCCCTCTTGAGTAATATAATCCAACCAAAACATTATTATGGTTGAAAAAGTATTATATTTAGTGTAACCATTATGCAGTTGCATCTTTACCAAATTCCTTAACTTCTCATAGAGGTTCAAATAATCATGAAGGTTATCTTAAACATTAATTATCATTCCTCAATATGATCTCTATTATTATTTATAGTTTTTATAATATAAGGTAAATCATATGTTGTATTATTATCCTAGTTACTAGCTATATTCATTTCTTCCTTATGTTTATTATAACATTAATAACTCTGATCTATTATGTGATAGAACAAGTTATCTTCCAACTCCTATAATGAAATTTCTATTTGAATTAGAACAATGTAAATAGATAAAATGATATGAGAATGGTAATTGCCATGCTTTATTAAAAACATAGAGAACCCTTTATCACCATCTTCATACTCTTCTATCATATAATTTGTATCCATATATATTTTATTTTTATTCATCATTTTTAGTTCAAATATATTCATATATAACATAATAATAAATTCAAAAAGACAATAAATTCAGTAATAATATTGGATTCATTTTCTTCTATTTTAATCAATAGTAATCACATCCCCTCCAATCATATCCTAAAAAACTGGTACGTTACTCCATATCCCACCTCAACTAGGCATGGGGTTAGTGACCAATATCGTTATATAAACATATTTGATGGATTTATTACCATTAAAAATAACTAGCAACCTGTTATCCTACTTCAAAAACCACCATAACATTCATGGAATATAAACAAAAAATATATAAAATGTGAATATATAAAAAATACATGAAACTATGTAAAAGGATATAAAAGAAAAAACATGATAAAACTCACATATACCAAATGGATGTAATCCTAGTCAAGGAAATATAAAGGTGTCCATCATGATGATATCTCCACTCCACCACCTATCCATATTAGTATTTTATCTCTTGGCTCCACGTTCATCCATATTCTAGATAAACTTATCTGTATGAACCCAATTTCAATGACCAATAGGTGCACGAGAACAGATGAGAATAAAAATAATCATTATGGTTTTTTCCAAGTAGTGATACTAACCTATAACCATTAAGTCATTATATTCCTCGATAAAAAACAAAATATAAATAGTTTAACACCAACCAAGAACATGTAAACATTCCTAATCAATCATGATCAATAGAACCATGGATCACTTTTAATTTCCCCAAAAATAATAAAATATATGTGAAAATTATAACAATAAGATCTCATAAAGCATTGTAATATTTCATCCTAGAAATTCATTTTAGATTCACTGATCAAGATATACTAGAAGAAAAATGTATCTAAAAATATCCTAGAAGTACTAATGAAAATATACATCTTCATATATCACTGAGGTGTTGAAAGAAATAGTTTGTGGAAATAAATATCTAGAAATTAAATACTATATATATGTCCATACACAGTAAGAAATACACATGTCATGAATTAGTATATAAATACTAGAATAAATACACATCTCCAAGGATGAATATTTATATTAGTTACTCTCAATCCTGGATAAGTGGGTAAGGAGAAGACATGGTATTAGGTGAATCACCATCCACCTTAATTATAAATTTATGGGTGTGGATGATCATCACTATTTAGGTGAATTACCATCCATAACTTTATATAAATAATCTCAGAGGAATTAAAAATCTCAACATATGCCATCAATCAATATCATGTGTCATAAAATACTAGAGGAAATACCCATCTCCATCTATCCTACATTAGATATTTTAGAGAAAATAATCATCTCTCTTTGTCTCCTTAAAATTTATAATTATTTCATTTTATAGTAGTGTGTTGGTACAGGTAGATAAATATATAATACATCACCTATCTTAACACATAATCAATTAATGAGAAAAGAAATTAAATTATTGTCTCATTTTCTCACTCATCAGAGGGTGAGTGTAATGAGATTAGATGTAGTCTCTTGTACCCATCAATATCCAATGGGTGTATGATTTTTCACACGCAAAATAAGACCATTCACCTGAAATACAATAAAATATTCCCTAATTAACAATAACGATATCTTAAATCATATTCATCATATTTCATAAATTCAATCCCACAAAAATCCAATGATAAATCAATGGTATGTAAATTATATTTATTTAATTATCCTATTACTCACACCATGATACAGTCGAAAAAAATTTACACTAACACATTACTAAATGTACCAAAATATCTAATTGTTTTAAATATTCACATATCATTCTGTACTAGTGATTATAACTCAATAATATTAAGGGTTGTTATTGAATTATTCAGAGAGGCAAAACAAAAAAATATGATACACTTTTCATCAGTTGAATTTCCATTAATTTCATCTCATGCAACCAACGTTACTCCACCTACATTTTCCAACAATCTTAAAGGTCGCTAAAATATTCACTAGAATTATTCCTCTAATGTAGACCCTAAGGATTTGGGAATCATTTTTTATTATATTTCATATACTTATACATATTTATTTTCCCAATATATATCATTACATGCATTGATATGAATCTATACATTTATATCACCTTGTAAAATTCACCAAGAACCATTCATGGAAACCCATTTTATGAATTCACTGAATTTCATAAAAACCACCTTTTTATTCTTGATGTAAAGTTGAAAAAATTATAAATTATTTATTCAAATCTACCAAAATCCACATTCATAACACAATCGACCCACCATTATTTTAACATATATATCTTAGTCACATTCATATATCTATCCTCTACATATCATTATTTCATAATTAACATTACTATCCTTATAATTGTTGTAAAAATATTTTTTGATGAATAGTTATCAATCTCAACGATCTCAATTTCATCCCTATTGACCGATTACACACACACTATCCTAGAATTATTATCCTAGCATGTGATATAACGATGAAAATACCAAATTCACTGATATTTCCATAGGTTATATCCTTTAGATAAACAAATAAATTGACATCATCAATATCACGAGTCATTAAATAAAATTTTTAGGTGTTCTCAGCCTAATAAGAATTTTTTCATCATATTTGTGACTCTAAATCAACTAATGAGTATGTTGTCGTATTTTACTACTGAAAATAGTCAGGTGGTACCCTCATAATATTTACCAGGTTTGGCCATCAAATACATCTATACTCATTATCTCCAAATACCCATAATTATTCTTAGACAATAATAGATTCTCCTGAAAAAATATCCATTTAAATCAGTACAACATGGATAACTGTTGGCACCGGAAAACGCATCCCCAAATTTTTTTCCAAATTCTTCCATAAATGATCCATGATCGTAGTCCATTTCTCAAGCTTCGATTTGGTAGGTCTTAGGGCCTGAACGGAGTTACGGATTAGGAGTTATGGAAATTTGAAGTTTGGCTGGAAAACTGGTTCGCAAAGCCCATTCGCGAAGCCGCCTCCGCGATTGTGGAGCGTCGCCATGAAGTGATGAGGCGAGAGGCTTCGCGACCCCATCTAACATTCGCGATGCTCTGCGAAGACCCGCCGCGAAGAAGAGGAGGTGGTAATGCTCCGCGAACGCCCTGACGTTCGCGAACTCGCCGCGAAGCTCCAGAGGCGGTACCTCTCCGCGAATGAATTTGATGTTCGTGAGCCCGCCGCGAAGCTCTGGAAGTGGTACCTCTCCGCGAACAAATTTGACGTTCACGAGTGCGCCGCGAAGCACCAGAGGCGGCGTGGGAGTTTTGCTTCTTGGTGCCCCTTGCCTATAAATACACAGCTCACCCACCTTCTCCGGACGGACAGCTACGACGACTTCACCCCTTGGGCGGTCGATCTCCCGGTCCGCGGAGCTTCGCTTTGCAGCTCCGCGAGGCCATGCTCCGCGAGCATCTTCCTTCGCGTTGCTGCTCCACGAGAACTCCACGAGCTGCCCTTTCTCCACAAGAGGCCCATGCTCTGCGATGCTGCTCCGCGAGACCAAGCTTCGCGAGAGCCCTTTGCTCCGCGAGAGCCTTTTGCTCCGCGAGACCCCTTTGCTCCATGAGACCCCTTTGCTCCACGAGACCCCTTTGCTCCACGAGAGACCATTGCTCCACGAGGCCATGCTCTGTGAAGCTACTTTGTGAAGACCTATCCTTTGTGAGGATCCTGCCTTCGTGCCCACTGGTCCATACCGCGGGAGCTGCGCCCCTGCACCCCCACTCGGGGTCAGTGCCGGGATGTGGTCCCGGCCCTCCGGGCCAGTCGCTCCGCTACCGTCATAGACCCCCATGAAAAATGGGGAGTCGCACCGCGACCTTTTCGGCCCGGGAGGTCGGGATTTTCCATTGCGTCATTATGCGCTCCCACCTTCCACCTATGGAATACCAGATTAGAGATACTTCTCCACACACCATGAAACACCTTGAGTTGACATATTCCTCTAGGTTTCATTCCATGTCGTGAGTTGAGATTCTCATCATCAATTCCCCGAGTACCTTGAGTCGATCCATTTCTCGGGAAACTCCTCCAAATCCTATCACTTGGCTCCTATGCCAGGTTGAACCACAATGGGCCGCCCTTGCGTAAGTCCCAACACCGACCATTTCTAGGCACCTTCGGCCTAATAGTCATATCTACATGACTCTAAACTGTAGTACTCCCTATCTAACAAATGATAGGATGCCTCTTTCTCTAAGAAAGATATTCCTTATGCTCCCAGCATGAGATGCCAATAGTCATATCTACATGATTATAAACTGTTGTACTCCCTATCTAACAAATGATAGGATGCCTTTTTCCTTATACAAGAGATGCCTTATGCTCCTAGCATGAGATGCCAACAGTCCTATCTACATGACTATAAACTGTAGTACTCCCTATATAACAAATGATAGGATGCCTCTCACACTATACGAGAGATGCTTATGCTCCCAACATGAGATACTAACAGTCCTAAATACATGACTATAAACTGTATAACTCCCTATCTAACCAATGATAGGATGCCTCTCACCCTATATGAGAGATGCATCATGCTCCAAGCAAGAGATGTCTTATGCTCCAAGAATTAGATGCTAAAAGTCCTCTCTAGATGACTATAACCTGTAGTGCACCCTATGTTCCAAACATAGGATGCATCTTGCACTAAACAAGAGATGCCTTATGCTCCAAGAATAAGACGCCTAATGCCATGATTACAGTGGCATGATTCCAACGCACGTTGGCTTTATCCCACTTGTGCACTAGCGCATAGGTAAATGCCTCAACCCACCAGTGAGTCGGGATGCCCTCATCGCCAGACATGAGGAATACATTATGGGTAACATCCTAGCGTAAGCCCCATTCACCATTGTCGCTCCTTAGCGGCACCCGGGCACCATCCTTGCGTAAGCCCCATTCACCATTGCCGCTCCATGGCGACACCCGGGTAGCTTCCAAGCGTAATCCCCATTCACCATTTCCACTCCATAGCGGCACCCGGGCAGCTTCCTAGCGTAAGCCCCGTTCAACATTGCCGCTCCTTAGCGGCACCCGGGCAGCTCCTTGCATAAGCCCCATTCACCATTGCTGCTCCTTAGCGTCACCCGGGAAGCTCCTTGCATATGCTCCATTCACCATTGTCGCTCCATAGCGGCACCCGGGCAGCTTCCTAACGTATGCCCCCTTCACCAGTGCCGCTCCATAGCGGCATCCGGGCAGCTCCTTGCATAAGCCCCATTCACCAGTGCTGCTCCATAGCGGCACCCAGGAAGCTCCCTAGCGTAAGCCCCATTCACCAGTGTCGCTCCATAGTGGCACCCGGGCAGCTTCCTAGAGTAAGCCCCATTCACCAGTGCCGCTCCATAGCGGCACCCGGGCAACTTCCTAGCGTAATCCCCATTCACCAGTGCCACTATATAGTGGCACCCGGACAGCTCCCTAGCGTAAGCCCCATTCACCATTTCCGCTCCATAGCGGCATCCGGGCAGCATCCTTGCGTAAGCCCCATTCACCATTTCCGCTCCTTAGCGGCACCCGGGAAGCTTCCTAGTGTAATCACATTCACCGTTGCCGCTCTTTAGCGGCACCCGGGCAGCTTCCTAGCATAAGCCCCATTCACTGTTCCTGCTCTATAGCAGCACCCAGGAAGCTTCCTAGCATAATCCCCATTCACAATTGCTGCTCCATAGCGGCACCTGGGCAGCTTCCTAGCGTAAGCCCCATTCACTAGTGCCGCTCCATAGCGGCACCCGGGAAGCTTCCTTGTGTAAGCCCCATTCACCATTGCCGCTCCATAGCGGCACCCGGGCAGCTTCCTAGAGTAAGCCCCATCCACTATTGTTGCTCCCTAGCGGCACCCGGGCGGATTCCTCACGTAAGCCCCATCCACTGTTGTGATCCCATGCAGTGGTAAGCCATTGACATCCTTTTACAGCAGTAAGCCATTGTGACCGAATCCAGCGGTAAGCCGTTGTGACCCGATCCAGCGGTAAGCCGTTGCGACCCCATTTAACGGTAAGTCGTTCACACCCAATCCAACGGTAAGCCGTTGTGACCCGATCCAGCGGTAAGCTGTTGCGACCCCATTTAACGGTAAGCCATTCACATCCTTTGCCAGCGGTAAGCCATTGTGACCCGATCCAGCCGTAAGCCGTTGCGACCCCATTTAACGGTAATCCGTTTACACCTAATCCAACAGTAAGCCGTTCTGACCCGATCCAGCGGTAAGCCGTTGCGACCCCATTTAACCGTAATCCATTCACATCCTTTTCCAACGGTAAGCCGTTGCGACCCAATTCAGCGGTAAGCCGTTGCGACTACATTTAACGGTAAGCCGTTCACACCCAATCCAACAGTAAGCCATTGTGACCCGATCCATCGGTAAGTCATTGCGACCCCATTTAACAGTATGTCGTTCACATCCTTTTCCAGCGGTAAGCCGTTGTGACCCGATCTAGCGGTAAGCCGTTGCAACCAAATTTAATGGTAAGTCGTACACACCCATTCCAGCGGTAAGCCATTGTGACACGATCCAGCGGTAAACCGTTGCGACCCCATTTAACGGAAAGCCGTTCACACCCAATCCAAATGTATGCTGTTGTGACCCAATCCAGCGATAAGCCGTTGCGACCCCATTTAACGGTATTCCGTTCACATCCTTTTCCAGCGGTAATCCGTTGTGACCCAATCCAGTAGTAAGTCGTTGTGACCCCATTCAGCGGTAATCCGTTGACATCCTTATCCAGCAGTAAGCCGTTGTGACCCGATCCAGCGGTAAGCCGTTGCGACCCCATTTAACGGTAAGCTGTTCACACCCAATCTAGTGGTAAGCCGTTGTGACCTGATCCAGCGGTAAGCCGTTGCGACCCCTTTTAATGTTAAGTCGTTCACACCCAATCCAGTGGTAAGACATTGTGACCCGATCCAGCGGTATGCCGTTGCGACCCCATTTAACGGTAAGCCGTTCACATCCTTTTCCAGCGGTAAGCCGTTGTGACCCAATCCAGCGGTAAGCCGTTGCGACCCCATTTAATGGTAAGCCGTTCACATTCTTTTCCAGCAGTAAGGCGTTGTGACCTAATCCAGTGGTAAGCCATTGCGACCCCATTTAGCGGTAATCCGTTCACATCCCCATCCAGCGGTAAGCCGTTGAGACCTATCCAACGGTAAGCCGTTGTGATCCCATCCAGCGGTAAGCCGTTGTGACCTATCTAGCGGTAAGACATTGCGACCCCATACAACGGTAAGCCGTTGTGATCCATATCCAGCGGCAATCCATTGTGATCTCATTCAGCGGTAAGCTGTTGACACCCCATTCAGTGGTAAGCCGTTGTGACCCAATCAAACGGTATGCCATTGAAACCGACCAATCGGTGGTAAGCCGTCATCAGGAGAACTACGCGGACATTGATTCCCGACCACGGTGATACGTAGGAAGCCTCTTCAAGGCTCAGGCCCGAAATCATCATCATTCTTCACTTCGGGCCTCCATCCTGGAGTAAGTCCCCACACAATGGGCCGCCTAATGCGTAAGCCCCTCTTCGCTTCTCACGGACGCATCCTTCGCGATGTGATCGTCAGGTCCCTGCAACCTCTTGTTTCTCACACCGAGCATGACTCACGTGGGCTTAGAGTGAGCACCGACCCTGACCCCCACCCATAGCGAACTATGAGGACTTTGATCCATGTCAAGGCATGGTACCTAGGAAGACTCCACAAAGTTCAATCCCACCACTCGGTCGTTTATTCACGTCGAGTTTCACCCTCGTTCAGCATGACGTTAAATTGCATGCCCTTGTCATGTATGACATTAAACTGCACACCCATTTGAACTACGAGGTCTTTGATCCATGTCAAGGCATGGTACGTAGGAATCCTCCATGAGGTTCAAGCCCACCCGTCATCCAATTCACGTCGAGTTCTACCTTTGTCTAGCATGACGTTAAACTGTATTCCAATCCGATGGAAAGTCGTTGTGACTAACCCGAACTACGAGGACTTTGATCCATGTCAATGCATGGTACGTAGGAAGCCTCCCAGAGGTTCAAGCCCATCTCCCATCGGACCAAGGTCCCTCATCTACGTTGGTTCGCCGACACCCACTGCCATTCCGAACTACGGGGACATTGATCCATGTCAAGGCATGGTACGTAGGAAGCCTCCCAGAGGTTCAAGCCCATCTCCCATCGGACCATGGTCCCTCATTTACGTCGGTTTGCCGACACCCACCGCTATTCCGAACTACGGGGACTTTGATCCATGTCAAGGCATGGTACATAGGAAGCCTCCATGAGGTTCAATCCCATCGCCCATCGTTCATTCACTTCAGGGTTTACTCACATCCAGCATGACGTTAAACTGTATTCCAGTCCGACGGCAAGCCGTTTTGAGCAATCCGAACTACGAGGACTTTGATCCATGTCAAGGCATGGTACGTAGGAAGCCTTCACGAGGTTCAAGCCCACCAATAGTGGGCCCCTGGGTCTACTATCATGTCGGTTCACTGATGAAACCCTTTTAACTACGAGGTCTTTGATCCATGTCAATGCATGGTACGTAGGAAGCCTTCCAGAGGATCAAGCCCACAACCCATCGGACCAAGGCCCACCTTCACGTCGGTTCACTGACGACGCCCATTGGACCAAAGTCCACATTCATGTCGGTTCGCTGACGATGCCCATCGGACCAAGGTTGACCTTCATGTCGGTTGGCTGATGCATCGGACCAAGGTCCACCTTTACGTTGGTTTGCTGACGACATCCATCGGGCCAAGGTCCACCTTCACGTCGGTTCACCGGCACCATCAAGAACTACGCGGACTTTGATTCCCTACCACGGGGATACGTAGGAAGCCTCTTCAAGGCTCAAGCCCAACTTCACTGTTGCCCATGTGATAGTCCCATTCCATTCCCCCTCCACTTCATTCATCCATCCATCACCCATCCTGATTCTCACCCAGGCCGCCACATCCCGGTGGGATCATTCCATCCACCTCCTCACTGCTCCTAGCGGCGCATGGGCCGCTTTCCACGTGTAAGCCCCAACATACCTCTATGTCGTTGTCCTCTTTGTTCAACTTGATTCATCACCCTTTAGAACTATGTCAGTTTTGATCTCTGTCCACTACATAGGGTACGTAGGAAACCTCCAAGAGGTTCAATCCCAACCAATGGTAATATACCCCATCCTGGGGTGCACTTCCCTTGATCCGCCCTCAGTGGTGTTCAGATCAGCCATTAGGGTGTGACATCTCCCCTCTACGGGGCACACCACCATCGATCTGTCTCTATGGGACGTTATGATCACCCTTATTTTGTCTCTTCAAGATGTTAAACTCGCGTCCTACCTCGTGATAAACATGAGATACCATAGGAAAACCTTAGACGGAACTCCATTGGCTTAACCATCTCCGCAAGACGTTAAACATGCTGCATACCCTGTGTTAAACACGAGAAGCTGAGGAAAACCTCATATACATGGCTCGGGTTATGCACCATTGAGATGCCCTCTCATGAGAAAGAATACAGGTTCCCCAATGTCCATGCACCCAGAACCTTAGATAATTTTACTTTTTCCGTTTTTTTTTTGTGTTCTTACACTATAAGGTTAATAAACATACTATAACAAGACAAACGAACCCCAAGTTGTTTATTATTAATATATATAACCTTATCTAAGTAATTGGGCTGAACCTTAGATTTTTAGGAATAATATAATATTTGTTTTAAAAACTATTTTATGTCAATTTTGACACTTTTTAGTAATTGTTTTTTTGAAAATCATAACAGAATGATTAGTTCGAAAAAATTTAATTAAATCAATACTAACATGTCATATTAACATTTAAAATTAGTTTAATTCATAAAAAGTCTCAAATTACATTTATTTGGGTGTTTATAACATCAATTATGTCAAAATTTTATTAATAAGATAATTACTGCATCATCGTTGTGTCATAAATTAATTAAATTATTTAATTAAAAAATTAAAAATAAAATACCATTATGTATGAAATCTTTTTAGATTTCTAATTATTATTTATAGTCTAATTTATCTTATGTATAACCCTATATTAAAAATTAACTACTTATTAAACTTTGATTTTAACTATTTTAACCCTTCTTTAAATAAATTAACAATAAATGTCCTAATCTAATTCAAGTGAACCTAAATGGTCATATATTATTCCTAAGGTTGTTTTTGGTCGAATTACACTTATCCAATAGAATTATGACATGTGTTAGGGTAATAATAATATCATTTTTAACCTTAATTACCCTATTTACTTTTAACCGTGGTAAAAAAAAGTAAAAAGTTACTATTCACCAAAAATTATTTTCATCTCATTGAACCACATTTTACTTCCTGAAATCAACCGTGTCTTTCGGATTTTTGAAATTCTACTCACAGAAGCGGTAAAATTATTTTTTATGAAAAATTCATTTTTTTTAAACTACCACTTAGTGGTTTCACTATTCATCAAAAAATGAAAGTTTCCAGAAAAATACCAAAAATTAGGCCTAAGCTATATTTGATATTATGAACTCAAAAATGATGTCTATTTTAACAAAATCAAAACATATTAGTTGCATTAATTAATTTAAAAATTAATTTCCATCGTCAAAACAAATAGCGTTTTCTTTAGAGATAATAACTATCAAAAGATTGACACTTGTTTATGTCTGGTTTAAATGTGAAATTACATCCAATGACCAACATTGTATTAAATTGTAAAAATATATTCTAAATATACTTTAAAACCACTAAAATTAATAATTTATCACTATTAATTATTTCTATTAAAAAGGTTGTTTTTAATTAGAATTTAGTAATTTTCACTATTCATCAGAAAATGAAAGTTATCCGAAAAGTACCAAAATTTAACCCTAAGCTAATTTCGATATTCTGAATCCAAAAATGAAGTCCATTTTGAAAAATAAAATTTCTAAAATTTGAAAAAGTTGTTATTACTATTCATAACAGCTAGTTTTAATAATATTTTAATAGCATATCGTTGTTTAGTGAAACTCGGTATTGCATACTACACACGCTATCGAGGAAGGTCGCGATTGCGTGTAATGCAAGGCCAATAAAGAATGCATGTTGTGTAAGCTCCTTTTGGTGTATCATACAACACAAGACATTAATGAAATTAAAAAGAATATTTTTCATAAAATCTCGGGGTGTTACATTCTACGCCCCTTAAAATGAATTTCACCCTCAAAATTTGTCGGGGTTATAAATGGTTTACTATTCGAAAGTTTCTTTGATAGAAAAACACATCTTAAAATTGAATACCAAAACCAATTTTTAAAAACAAAAGTATGAAACATAACGGTTACCAAAATAAACTAATCATTCGGTTTCCACATAGGTGAAAATATGGATATGGAAGAGAAATCTAACCATCATGTTCTGATGGAGAGCAGTAGAGAACATGGCTATGGAAAATCCATCAATCACAAAGCCATAAATTTTTGATGATCTAAGGTACCATCTGATTCATCAGATATAAGAGCACTAGGACAACATTTTTGGTTTTCAAGATCGCTTCCCTAAAGATGATGAAATTGGAATTAGAAGAAATACTTTTGTGATTTCGGTATAGTCTCACCGTTGGTCGTTCTTTGGACAATTTCCACTTCATCTCCTAAAGAAATGAAGTTGAATTTGTCATTCGTGATGTGTTAGCAGATCATGTGATAGAATGATGGGTCATTCCATATGTCTCAAACAAAAGGTTAGGAAAGTTATCAAAAAATACATAAGTCCATCTATAGTGGGATTAATCATATATGGTTCCTAAAATAGACTTATACTTCATATATCATACTTCTTAATATAATAAAACTGGTTTCTACTAAATAGGGACTTCCTGTAGGCCAGTGGTAGGCGATAAAGGCCAGTTGCACATCGGTTGTGGGTTCGATTCCCAAAGACTTGTCCGACTCGATGGGTTGTTTCCCATCCTGCAGGTTGTCCTTTTTTTAAAACTACATTACTATAACATCCCATAAATAATATCGAAAAAACTTCTATCCTTAAACAATAATATATTATGTACAACATAATCCACTCCAATCTTTAGGTTTATCCAAAATACTTCGGTCCAAGATCATAGTATAAAGAATATGATTACTTGAAATGTCACATAAAAATCACGTAAATGCCATCATTTATCCCCATAGGATATATCTTGTTGTTCAAATTACAAACATGTGAATACTTTAATCATGTATTCTCTTGAAGAATGTATACCCATTGAAAATTAGTGAAAACATGAATGCAGTTAAAAGTTAACACTTTCCACATACCAAAATCTCCAAAATTCTATATACTCAAACCATGATAGCACTTACTCCTTATATCAATCATGAGCTCATGAATACTGTCAAACATTTCATTTTTTCCCTTATCCCTTCATTATGTGCATATCATCTTTTTTCCAAAAATATCTCAACCACTTTCCATGGTTACCGGTACCATAAAATTATGGAAAACCATAATAGACCAATACATAAATATTCCAATATTCCACGATACTATATACAACATTATTTTGGAATCCCATTACATAAACACTTAATCATTCCACCACATCGTTGTCATATTCAACATCGCCAATGGTTATCACATATGACTCCCCTTTGTCCTTGGCCTTAAGTGGTTTCTCATGTCGATCATCACTAACCCTTGGATTGGGGCATTTATTAGCATAATGCCCCATTTCCTTGCACTTGAAGCATTGAAGTGTAGTAAGTTCATTCTGTGTATCCCTTCCTTTGTTTGCATCATTAGACATCTTCTTCCCATCATTGCGGCATTCAAATGCCCGATGACCTTCCTTTCCACATTTTAAACATTTACTTGTCCCTTTAATACAATATCCACCATGCTTCTTTCCACACTATGAGCATAAGGAAACATTCATCTTCTTTTCACCATTATTCTAAGATTTCTCCTTGAACTCCATCTTTCATTTCTTGTCAAAACTATGAGATGGATAAGTAACACCAACTTCCATTTCTACCTTGATAGCACAATGCACAATTTCTTCATAGCTACTGAAGTCTCTTATAGCTAATGCTCTTCGAAGATTGGTTTTAAGACACTGAAGAATTGATCAACTTTACATTCAGTTTGGATGATAAATCCAGATGCATGCCTTGCAAGCCTTGTAAAATTCACTTTGTATATACCAACAGATTCATCATCCTTTTGCTTTAGTTCAAGAAACACTTTCTCCATATTTGTTCGAAGAATACGAGGGATGTACTTATTGAAAAATAAGTTCTTGAACTCGTCCCATTCCATGGACTCAATTTCATCTCTTGGCCTCGTATTCTTGATAACATTCCACCATTGATCAGCATCACCTTCCAAATGATACACTGCTAAGATGACTTTATCCTGGTCAGAACATTGAATAAATGAAAATATCTTTTCATTAGTACTGATACATTGTTCGGAAACAAGTGGATCAGAAGACCCACTAAAAGAAGGTGGATGTTTCCTCATGAAGGACTCAATAGAATATTGTTCCCTTCTCTGCTCATTTGGATGTCCAGAATGATTCATAGCTTGTGTATGTATAGCAATAGGATTTTCCCTCCATCACCCATAACATTTGTCTGTTTATGAGGACAATCATTGCATTGTCCATTACATTGATCAACATGGTTCCTTCAGGTTCCAGCCATCGTCTAAAACCCAAAAAGAATAGTGTGAGAGGCAAAAATCATGATAGGGAAAACAACACAATAAAGGAGGAGTACCTTCAATATCTAACATCTTGGGTTACAGTAATTCTAGTACTATAACCTATACTTATACTTAACCTTAGGGACATCCCTATACATACCTTAGAAATATCTCTAGAGATCTCACTATAGTTCTCGCATCCTAGTTTCCAAAGGTTGACTAAACATTTCCTCTAATACCAACTGTAGAGACCCAAAGCTTGACATACATGGACATTACATTACTTTTGCGGAATACTTAATACATAAAAAAAACAGAGACACAAGGACCGTAATAGTTTAGTGTCTTTGGAAACTTGGAACGTAATCTTCAAATCACGGTGAAAGATCTTCAACATCTCCCATAAAGATCATCCCATTTTTTTTCATACCTAAAACCGTTCTTTATATCCTGGGGAAAAGAAAACATAAAAAGGGTGAGCTCAATTGCTCAGTAAGGGTAAGCACGGATAAAATAAAACATACCATATACATTCGAACTTAGAGACATGAACATAATGTTTAAACATCAAAAGCTTGAGCAATGACAAAAAACATGGATGTACGTAAGTCATAGATCATAAAGAAACATTAAGAATGATAAAATATTATGGGATTAAAACATGTAATTGTGGAATCCATGAAGCACATGATATGATTTCCATATTAGCCAAGGCATTGCTCCCAATACCATCTTAGTGGACAAAGTCCCTTTCTGAATCGAGTTCATTCCTCGTTCCAGTCCTATATTACTGAACCGGTTAAACTTTCCGTTCCAGCCATGTCTATCTCATGAGATATAAATCATTAGCCAATGCATTGTAGGGAGATATAGGTCCCACCCATCTCATAAT
Source organism: Viscum album (assembly GCA_963277665.1). NCBI lineage: Eukaryota > Viridiplantae > Streptophyta > Magnoliopsida > Santalales > Viscaceae > Viscum > Viscum album. The sequence continues at coordinate 368,673,655 of OY728132.1, read as the reverse complement.
GAAATCATTCTTACTTGTGCCACAAAATAAACATACATCATTCATAATAACCCAATAAATAAAATGGGTTTCATAAACATCATCACATCATCACATAATCCATATAAAAGAAATGGATATCATTTTATTATAAGAAAATAGAAACCATGTAAATCATAGAGACATTATACTGGAAACATACACATATGAAAATAATGTCATCTTTGATAGAAAATGGTTTTGATAAAACACTTGAGATGAATTCTTGAGGAAAATATCCTTTTTTCTTCAATATCATTTTCTTTTCAGAAAATGTCATGCAATTTTAAAAGAAAAAGAATTTTTTGAAAATAGTCATGAAATCATTTGTAGGAAGCTTCATGAAAATATGGCTTTATAAAACTGTAATAATATTTTCATACTGTATAAGTGAAAAAATCATTCTTCTCATACTTTTGTCGGAAAAGTAAAAAAGTACCTCGTATGAAAAATGACAAAAGATTCCTTTCATATCTTTTACTAAAAACTCGCCCAAGGGTAAAATTGGATTTAAAAAATTGTAGGTGGATGGAACAATATAACATATTGAGGAAACATGGATGTGGATGATAAAATACACCCCAGTAAATTCTGAAGTATAAACAATCTCGGATAAACATTGAGATTGTGAGATTTTCCCTTACATTAGGTCTGATTTGCTTCGTAAGTGTCCGAACCTCCTATATAATGATTTAAATAATGTCATTGACTTATTCCAGAATCATACTCAATGTTATGATATCATATATGGTCATATTCTTAGCTTATTATTAGTAATATTTCATTGCTACTTGTTATTCGGGTGTTTATTACTTTTTGTTCTTATGCGTGTTTTGTGGAATAAATTCTTATTCTTCTTTTTAGGTTATATATACCTCATTTACAGAATGTTATTAGTGTAATATATATCATATTAATTCATTCAATTCATTTATATAATCATTATGCAATGAAGATCATGTAGAACAAGTCACATCACATCATGGAGATGGTATTCCGTACGTACGCACGAACGATGATATCGTTCCCATGATCATGGAATTGTATTGGAGTGTATGTATACTATTTCAGAATCAATATCAATTTACAATAATCATATATATTCATTCTTTACACCATTATACCCATCCAAGTAAGGTTGTGGTGTAAAATAGATTACACCACGGCGTGGAGACGGTATTCCGTATGTACGCACATGCGGTGAATTCATTTTCCGTAGGATGGATAGATGGTGAAATAGGGTTGTTTCATAATTATAATAACATATCGGTATATGAGTGATACTGATGATATTACTTCATGATGAAAAAACTAAAGAAGAAGATATGGAAGAAGAAATAAAGATGAAAGAATCGGTAACGGGCATTACCTCTTCTTTGAAGCGCTTCTTGGAGACCTCCTTTTAGGGCACTAAAATTGGTCTTTCAAGAATACCAGGACCTCTAGGATGTATCTAGGGAAGTGGAGAGAAGAAAATGGTAGGGTTTGGCCGAGCATGAAGGCTCAATGTGGTGTGAGGAAGAGAGGGAGGAGGTGCCCTTTTATAAGGGAGGAGAGGGGATGCTTTGGAAAACTAAAAATATTATTTTATTATAAAGACATATTCGGTTTTAAATAACTCCAAATTGATTTATTTTGAAGCTAAGGTGGGGCTGGGTATAAATACTCTCATTCAATAGAATTTAGACAAGTTTAGGTTCCTATTTTAACCTTATCATTTATATTTAACTTTAAGTTAGATAATTTTACTTTTACCGTGTCTTTTTGTGTTCTTACACTATAAGGTTAATAAACGTACTATAACAAGACAAAAGAACCCCAAGATGTTTATTATTAATATATATAACCTTATCTAAGTCATTTAGCCGAACCATATATTTTTAAGAATAATATAATATTTGTTTTATAAACTATTTTATGTCAATTTTGACACTATTTAGTAATTGATTTTTTTGAAAATCATAACAGAATGATTAGTTCCAAAAAATTTAATTAAATCAATACTAACATGTCATATTAACATAGAAATTATTGGAATTCATAAAAAGTCTCAAATTACATTTATTTGGGTGTTTATAACATCAATTAAGTCAATATTTTATTAATAAGATAATTACTGCATCATCGTGGTGTCATAAATTAATTAAATTATTTAATGGTCAAAAATTACAAATAAAATACCATTATGTAGGAAATATTTTTAGCTTTATAATGAATATTTATAGTTGAATTTATCTTTTTTATAACCCAATATTAAAAATTAACTACTTATTAAACTTTGATTTTAACTATTTTAACCCTTCTTTAAATAAATTAATAATAAATGTCCTAATCTAATTCAAGTGGGCCTAAATGGTAATATTTTATTCCTAAGGTTGTTTTTTTGTCGAATTAAACTTATCTAATAGAATTAGGACATGTTTTAGGGTAATAATAATATCATTTTTAACCTTAATTCCTCTATTTACTTTTAACTGTGGTAAAAAAAGTAAAAAGTTACTATTCATCAAAAATTATTTTCATCTCATTGAACCACATTTTACTTACTGAAATCAACCGTGTCTTTCGGATTTTTGAAATTCCACTCACAGAAGCGGTAAAATTATGTTTTATGAAAAATTCATTTTTTTTAAAACTACCACTTAGTGGTTTCACTATTCATCAAAAAATAAAAGTTTCCATAAAAATACCAAAAATTATTCCTAAGCTATATTTGATATTATGAACTCAAAAATGATGTCTATTTTACCAAATTCAAAAAATATTAGTTGCATTAATTAATTTATAAATTAATTCCCGTCGTCAAAACAAATAGCGTTTTCTTAAGAGATAAAAACTATCAAAAGATTGATAATTGTTTATGTTTGGTTTAAATGTGAAATTACATCCAATGAACAACATTGAATTAAATTGTAAAAATATATTCTAATTATACTTTAAAACCACTAAAATTAACAATTTGTCACTATTAATTATTTCGATTAAAAAAGTTGTTTTTAATTAAAATTTAGTAATTTTCACGATTCATCAGAAAATGAAAGTTATCCAAAAAGTACCAAAATTTCACCCTAAGCTAATTTCGATATTCTAAATCCAAAAATGAGGTCCATTTTGAAAAATAAAATTTACAAAATTTCAAAAAGTGGTTATTACTATTCATAACGGCTAGTTTTAATAATATTTTAATAGCATATTGTTGTTTAGTGAAACTCGGTATTGCATACTACACACGCTATCGAGGAAGGTCGCGATTGCGTGTAATGCAAGGAAAGTCAAAGATGCGTGTTCTGCAAGCTACTTTTGATGTAGCGTACAACCCAAGACATTAATGAAATTAAAAATAATATTTTTTATAAAATCTCGGGGTGTTACAGTCCGACCTCCTCCCGTTATTACGAGAACAGGAGGCCCAATAAGAAGTTGATGAACGGAAAAGGAAAATTCACGGGCAAAAACAAATAACCCCTACCTCAAGGTGTCGTCGAACGGAGGTTCGTCGCGGGAAATAATGTTGCGGAAGAAGGGATCGTGGAGAAGAGAGTCGTCGGCATTGCGATACACGACGTCGCGTTGTAGATCTCCGAGGGTTCGGCGTTCTTTGTCTCCCTTCGTCAAAGGCCAGCGTTCTTCATCGGCGACGTTGCGTTCTTCGTGTTCTTCAAGTAGGAAGATGAGGATTCCATGACTTGTCTCTCCTCTTCAAATCCTTCTCGGACAACACAACCACCTAATAAAATAAGGCTTTTCCTTATTTTATTTCTCATGCCAGCTATTTTTTTTGGAAATTGAAAATTAGATCACGATTTAATTATCGAGTGTGGACCAATTAATTAGCCGTTTAATAATTAATTAAACGTGAGAGTTGACTTGGCATGTAAGTGGGGTTGCGGGTGAGTTACATAATTAAATGCACGTGGGAGGTAAAGGAAATAAAGAGGGTAGGGCTCGTGTGGGCCCCACCTCACTAATATCCTACCTAGGAATTAAGGTATTAGTGGGTCCCACTCCAACCGCCATGCCTGGGTTATCATTAATTAGAATAAAAATAAAATTTTAGCACAAGATTTTATTTTTATTCTTTAGTTAACCCAACTAATTAAAAACCTCACCCGAGCAAATGCAACTCCGGAAAAGGTGTTCTTAAAAAATTATCGGCGTTGTGATTCCATCGGTGCCCTCAGAATTCGATTCCGAGCACCGGTTCAAAAGTTAGAAAAACCCGCTTGTTGGTTCACTGAACGTACCCGAGCCAAACTTTGGAAATTGATTCTGGGCACACCGGGCCTCGGAATCAAGTGCCGGCAAAAACTTCGTTCTTATAAAATCCCAATGAAAATTAAAAAAAAATTCCAATGAATTTTACGGGACTTTACATGGACCCTGAATATTCATGGGGCTATTACTTATATAAATTTATAAATATTATCCTTAAAATATCATAACTAAATATAAATGTATAAAAATTCAAAAAAAATATTTTAATAAATAAAATTTTTAATAAATTACTAATTATATAAATGAATAATATATTAATCATATATATAACGTTAATAATTATTAATTATATTGTTACATTTTTACTAAGAGATAAATTTTTTTATTAAATATATAAATGAATAAATATATAGAACATTATAAAAGTTTATGTATGTATTTAATAATATTAATAACATTATTTTGATGTATTCAAAGGATTATTTTCAATATATTACCAACAAAAGAAAAATACTAAATTTAATATCAATTCTTTTAAAAAAATTATTATATATATACATTATTATCATTTAAAAATAATACAAATAAATTATCTAAAATTTATTATTATTAAAAGTATTATCATATCATATAATTGTTTATAAAATTCCTAATTATATCAATATAGTTTTATTTTTTAAATATATATATATATATTAATTAAATTTGAATAATTAATAATGATATATATATATATATTATAGTATTATTTTATCAATTACATAGAAAATATTAAACTTTTAGTTCAATTTAAATAAAAATTAATGTTACTTATATTTAAAATATCTAAAATTCATATATATATTTACATAGTTATTCTGTAATTATAACAATTAGTGTGATGTTAAATTATATTTAACAAGTATTATTTATTATATAAATTTATATATGAAAGTATAGTTCAATATAAAAATATTAATACTTTCATTTAAATACAAAAACATTTCCAATAAATTAGTAATTTTAATTTAATAAATATAATTAATAGTAAATAGTTATATTTTAATATTATTATCAGTATTTAAAAAGTTTTTACTAATTACTTAAATTAATAAATATTTCACATTTTATAAAATATATGACTATATAAATAAATATTTATATTTTCACTATATTACTAATTAAACAAAAAAATTAAATTCACAATCATATTTATTTATAAATAAATTATAGTTAAATTATTATTATTTGAAAAAATGGCATATATATAATATTATTATTATAAAAAAATGATATCATTTTATATACAAAACTATAAAAAATATTTCATATATAATAATAATTTTATTATAATAAATAATAAATAAAACTTATTGATTACATTTGAATAATTAATAATGAGCACATAATTTGTTTCAATAATTTCATGATATCATATATAAACTTTCATTTTACCTAAAAATCATGTTATATATATATACATATATATTTTCAATTAATTTAAATTTTGTATATTTTGATAGAGTAATAATGTAATTACAAACTCTACTCATATATATACACATAACTATGCATACAAAAAATTCATACATATAGTCAATGTGTATATGTATTCTATAAAGAGATGTGACAAGGAATGTGGGTCTATGTGTGAATATATATAGACACACACACACAACACATTTATTCATTTAACATATACACTCTTTAATTTATAATTTTTAAGATAAATATTTTATTAAGAATATATTTTAAACTGATATGTTTTTTTCAATACTATAATAAGCATTGATAAATGTTTTATTTATAAGTTCTTAGTTTTACCAATGATTAAAGTGATTTTTATCGATTATTAATAAAAGCAAGCATAAAAGTTAACACTTCTTGTTTTCATTTCTATAGTGGTGAATATTTATTATGAAATGTTATTTCTAAAATAATCACTTCTGTATAAAAATAATTTATAATAATGAATATGGGGGTAGTGTTTGAACAACGTTATTTCATGGAGGTCACCATTAGAGATGAGAAGATCATCAAATAATAGAGATTTTCCTTGGACATGGTATGGTTCTATGATTTTGGTGTGTTTTTTTGATAATATTATTCATTCATGTCTCTCTTTTTATAATATCATTCTTGAAAATTGAATCATAGAACTAGTTATATTTATGATATTCTATACATTAGTGGAAAGATAACTTGATTTAATTGATCAAGATCCAACAAAAAAGAATTGATTAATCTTATAGAGTATTTTGACATGAAAAAACATCTCTCTATGCTTTGATGGCTCAAAACATAGATTCAAGAATTATGATTCATATATTTAAATAATTTCCACATATAATTTTCAATTTCATGAATTTCATTGAAATATAATTTTTATTTATATTGATATTGTAGATAACATTTTTTATTTATATTTTGATAATTTATAAAATCACATAAATACATAAATATAAACCCTTTTAATGATATACCAATGTAAAGGTTGTGAAGTAAATAATCCAAAAACAACATGAATATAGTTATCTATCTTATAGTTTAATAGTTATTTAATATATTCTCTCATTTTCAAATTCTCTCAAAATATTAAATGTATTTCCATTTGATTCATGGTATAGAAGTTGAATTTTTGTGATCAATTTAGTAAAAATATTTTTTATGAAAATATTTAGAGGAATAAAGATATTTTTCCCTATATTATATCATGGATAGTAGTTATAATTGACTTAGTGGATATGCAACCGTGGATGAAAATCATCTACTTTAGAGATCATATAAACATGAGTGTTCCATATCATACTCATCCAACCTCAAATCACATCATAATATGGAATGGTGTATTCCTTGCATGACCACCAAATATATGTGATTGCAGAGCAATAATGTAGTCATATAGGATATATCGGGCATGTGATCTCATTTTTATATGGTTTCATGACCAACTCAATCATTTGGAAATCCATATGGAAAAACTGACCACATTGGGTTTGAAACTCCCTTAAAAATAGTTTGTCTAATAGAAAATTGTTATAAGATATCCATAGTAGCCATGACACCATACGAGGAGGTTTCTCTACATGAGGTGTGATAGAGAAATAGTGGATATCACATTAGATGGTTCGTAGAGTGGGATTCTAAGAACTAGTATAACATAGGTTCAGTTAATCCCTAAGGAACAAGGGGGATGCCATGTAGAATCCTTTAGTTTTCCAGAGTCCTTCTAGTTGTATATGAGAATGTTTTAGGGACTATTTGAATATTAAATATTACATTAGTCTCTTCTTGAGATCCTAGACATAATGGAACTTTTATTGGGCCATTGTAGTGATGTTTGGTAGATGAATTAATTAAATGATGAATAATTAAAATTATTAAATATTATTATAAAAACAATAATAATGGGATATGGAAAATTTAAGTGATGAGAATAAAAATTTCATCGTGTTACCAATTATCAAAAGGAACAAGTTGTTTGTAATGTGAATTGCTAAAGTGACTTAAAAAATCTATTTTTGGGTAAATACATTAAAAAATATTCTTATTAGTTGGTAATAATAATACATAATGAGATATTATTAAAATTTAAATATGAATGTTAGATTTATTAAGTATAATTTTTTTTCTTGAGGAATAATTATAATTATTCAATGTTGATTATCATGATATTTTGGTAAAATATTATTAGTTGTAATGGAAATAAATATATTAAATTTAAAATGATTTTTATCATCTTTAAGTTGATGATAGAGCATGTATATTTACAAATTTCATTACAAATATATGAATTTTAAATAATGAACATATGTAAATGGAATGGATTTTAATAATGAAATGAAGTTAAAATAATTATGTCTTTAATAATGGTGATGGGGCATAGAAATTTTTTTATTTTTGATAACCATGAATGAAGATAAGTTGATAATTTAAATTAAAGGTAATTCTAATGAATAACTAATGGTTTTAAAATCTGTGTTTTCAAGGTTGAAACTCAATAGAGTTAACTAGAACATATATATTTTCATATATCAAATTATAAAATTTAATGGAAATAATAAATCAACATAAAAAAGGATGAATTATAAAACATGGTAATTCTGGATAATTTTTTGTCATTAAAGGAAACAGAATTTGAATTATACCATTGATAAAATATTCATTTATTAATAATTAAATATCCTTATGAAATAATTATTTATTCCTAAAAAATATTATTTAACCAATGGAATTAAAATTATGAATGGTGACATGAATATTAATTACTAATATAGTTGAATATTCCTAATAAATTATTAAAAATGATAAGAGAATGGGTTTGGATTATTGTGGAGGTTATTTGGGCCCTATTGGATAACATGGGTGTAACTCATAATATGGAAGGTGGTATTGACCAGGTTGTGATATAGATAGATGAATAATTTAATACATAAAATTTATTTATTATTATCTTTATATGATCTTATATTATGGAAATATATTGTGGTTGATATATTATCTCAAGATTATTACATGGGAAGTCTCGTGTGTATGATAATAGGATTATTTATTTGAATTCCATTTATGTTTTATGATTCTCACCTACATAATGATGTGATTTTGTCTAGTGAATGGTTGGTATATATTATTATGGGATACTATGAAGTATTCCTTTTCATTCATTATCTGTTTATGGTTTTAGTGACCATTACCTTTCTCTCCCACTAATCAGGTTAGGTTATGATAACAAATCATATGTGTTTATAATCTTTCTAACCCATATCTCTAGGGTGGGGTAGAAAATTAGAAATTAATTGATAGGTAGAGATGGGTAATTCCTTTAGTATCTCCAGTTTAAAATAGGTTTGGGTGGGAGGTCCCTCTATAATCCATGACACAACATTTCATTGGCAGATAATTCACCATAGTTCCTACACTCATTCTCTCCCATATCTCTTGGATAAAGATTGATATTGATTAACCATATACCAAGAATAACCTTTATATATGTGTATTCCCACCATCAGTTAGATATATAATCTTAACCTTAGATAAATTTATATCCTTTAGAATTCAAATATATAGTTATAGTAATGAAGTCATTTATTTCTTCTAGTATTTCATAAATAGGTGGAGAGGTGTATTTCCTCAAGTAACTCATGGATGTGTAAGGATGTATACTTACTATAGCTTCAAAATTTGTGAATATTAGGTGAATTATTTTGTGAAAAACTATAAAGGGATGTGTGAAATGATTATTATTTTCTATTTCTATTTTTTTGTTTTGATATTATAATCCACATGGAAGGTGTTTGAGTTCTAATAGCCAATATAAAGCTATAATTGATGGGTATAGTTTCACTCATGGTCTTCTCAATGATGTGTGGGACATAGAATTATGTTATGAGATCCTGGTGACACTCTAGCATGACATATTTTGTGATTTACCTTATATCATTCTTATAAAATTGTGATTATATTATATAGAGTAAAATGTTGTTATTTTTTGATCAAAATAGAAGTAAATTCCAATGACTAGCATCCTTATAGGTTGGTAAATTTATATGAAATTTCAATTTTTTGTGTTAGTATAAGATCATTTTATAATATGAGGCATTTCAGTATGGTGTATAGGCTGGGTAATATTCAATTTTAGTTATTGGGGAAGTTCGTTGATGGATATATGGACTAAAGGTATGACTATAATGTCCGGGTTTAGGAAAAGTTTTGGTGAATACTTATATGAACCATGGAATATTGTAAGAAACTATGTTATGGTGGATTTGTGTGATATTATTTAATTATGTGATAATGTGTGAAATAACACCTTAATTCTTCTCTATTTTGTCTTACTCAATCAGTTCATCAGGATATAGTGGTGTTGAGGTGTTAGAACATTATGCATGAATTCATTAAACATAAATAAATTATTTATAATTATTTACTCTTATGTTTTATGTATTTTAAATGGTTTTCATTATTTATGAAATATATCATCAATATAACTAAGAATTTAATACTCTTTTAGGCCAATATAAATCGATACAATCCTTATCCAGTGTAACTTTGGTTAGGAATATTCAATGAAAAATATCATAAGATATTTATTCCTTTATCCTAAAATCCAAAGTTTTTATCACACCATGGGTAAGAGGGATATATGTTCCAATCATTGGAAGATCCATGCAATCTTTGGATACCCTAAGAGGAAGGAAACCATTATTTGACCATCAAGAATCAATATTAAACAAATATTTATAATATTGAGATAAATGGTGATAATATAATACTCTAAATTCAATTAATTTTTCATTATAAACATACTAATAGACCATGGATTTATGGGTTGTTTTAGTTTTATTTTATTATGTTAGGATGGATTGAATCCCTAAGAAATCCATCAGGGGTATCACTTTAATTTTTCTCATCCTTTGGAATGATTTCAAATGAATGAATAAAATTTAAAAAATGAGTTTTCTTGGAATTATGACATAACCATATTCAAAATAGATGTTTTTGTTATTTATTTCATAATACCAAACTATAGTACACCTAAAAATGGTTATAGTATCATTGATGTTTTTAGAATCCACCATTGTTCATGTGAAATGATCATTTCAATCATCAATAGAAAATCATGAAATATAGAGAATTGAAAGATGTTTTTTTATTCTGTGGTATGTTAATCACTATATCATGGATGAATTTACCATGAATAATTAAAGAACTTATCCAATAGTGTCTAATATGTTTTGGAACTTCTAAATTTCATTCAAAAATAGAGTATCTAAATAGTATAATAGGAACTGATTCCCTTAACAGTATGATAAAATAAATTATCCCCTCTAAAATGACTAATTTTTACTAAAAATGGCTTGCACTAATTGACCATTCTAGGTAAAATATTTTTTCAAAAACCAACCAGCACCAAAATAAATACTACAGAAAAATGACTTCCAAAAATTTAATGGTAATATGAAAATAATATATATTCAAAATGAAATTCCATATTCCATGGTATAAGCGGTTTTGATTAGAATATAAAATAATATTATATTTTTTATGAATCCAAGAATCCTTCCCTGGATTGGGCTAGATGGCACATACTAAACAATATGATGGAATAAATATAAACCAATTTTTTATTAGATGTGATCTACGTTTATAATTGATTTGCATGGGGAGTAATTTTTTATAATTTTTTACAATTTTATAAATTTCAATAATTTAATATAAAAAGGTGTTTATATTATTTTATGAGTTATTCATAAATGATAGAATAAAATTATTATATTAAAAGGACTTATTTATAAAAATTATTCAATACATTTCAAAAATAGTTTTGGATTATTTTATCAAGGTTTTAAATAAAATAATATATGAGATATTTAAATTGTGTGATATTTCTACATAATATTAAAAATTATATTCCATTACAATGTTTTATCTGAATTTTTTTCTAATTTTATTATAAAAGATTTGATATTAAATCCACATAAATGATAATAAGTAAAATTTATAGTAGATAAAAGTGAATTTTTCATATATTCATATGGTTAAATTATAATTTGGTTTTGATTTCCTTATTTAGTATTTGTTTATAAATTTTTTATCGTGTGCTTAAATTTATGATTAGTTCATTTATTTAGTTTATTCCATACATTATTATGCATTAATATAAATTTTTTTATTATGAATTTTGTTTTATGATTTAGTTTAAATTGATTAAACAAATTTATTAAATTATCATACATTTTTAAGGAGTTACATGATAGGTATGATAGTTGATTTGGTTTTCCTCTCCCTTGAACTTATGATGAATTAGGTGATAGGATTAAATTGTGTAGTTAATTATAGATTATATATATATATATATATTAAGTTCTATAAATGTGATAAAATTGAGTTATCCCTTGAGTAATTAACTTTGGGAATTGTGTCTTGTGGTCATATTTGTTAGAATATCAGGGGATTATGCCTTGTCTAGATATATGGGGGTTAGTTATTGATCACACCATGCTTTATCTTATCACGATTGATTATTATATATGATTATAATACTTTTCAATAATGGTTTTCAAGTTCCTTATTATTGTATGTTTTATAATATGTATGAATATAATTGAATTTTAAATTGAGTTAGTAACAAAAGTTAATATTTACATAAAAAATTATGCTTCAATATCATTTGAACAAAATTATTTAGTGGAATGAATAGTGATTCAAATAAATCATCAAAAGTAGTAACTCTTATAAAGGGAATACATGATATAAATTGGTGAGATTAAATCCCTTCAAAATATTAACTGTAACATCTATTCTAAATCAAGCACTTTTCAAGACTTCTAGCATCCAACCGGGTGGGTTTATAACAAATTTGGGTACCCATATATTATAGTGTGTTAGGAAAACATGTAATTATGTGAACCTAAGAGTTTTCTTCCGTTTTTGAGTATATTTAGGTTACACATAGCTATATAACCCATATGAAGGATACTAATTGAATAAAGATGAGTAAATTTATACTATAGAATGGGGAAAAAATTTCCATATTAGGAATAATGTGAGAAGATATTTTTTGGATAACTGTTATAAATTTTATAAAGGAGAAATTTTTGAAATATGATTCATAACTTGATGGAGTAGTTTAGTGGAACCATTTTCTATATCTAGTAAAAAAATCAAAATTCAATAATTGTGGATGTGAGATAATTAGTTCTGAATGCATGAATTTTTTACCATAAGTGGAGATTATGTGACTGCATTCAGTGGGCTTCTAGTAATAGAAAAGATCACGAAGAGGGGACACACATGGCTTCATCCAGTCTAACAGGTGGCCCTCATCCTATATGAGGTTTCTACAAAACTCATAATTGTTTAACCATTATAGTATATATGCTTAGGGGAGGCCCTTAACATGGGATAAGTCACACTGTGACACTGAAGGTTGTTTCAGAATACCTCATTGGGAATTTTTTCTATGGGTAGAGTTATAATTTTCAACCCCAGTTTTTATTTCTATCATCCTCCTCTTCCATAAGATCAATATGACATTAGGTCATTTTAGAGCTTCCCCATGGGATTATAAGACCTTTATCACTTACCACTTGATTTTTTATTATTCGGATCAATCTTGTATATAGCTAGTGGTAATTCTAATGCCCTATCTATATTCTTGTTCGTTTTTTGGTCTTTGGTCATGGGATTACACCATATATGGGTTTTTACATTATTTTCGGATTTTTTTTGGATTAATTGATTTTTAATATCGAAACATTAGATTTTAATGGATATTTAGAGGGGAGCTAACTTCATGTGTAATTTAGGTGGTCATAAGGTTATCCTTTATTCTAATTTTGATTTTTGTATGTGATTGATATGTGGTTGTTCCAACCAAATTACACTTGACTGGAAAACTAATGAAAGATATTCATGTTTATTTTCCATTTGGAAAATAATTAGGATGACAAATTATAATTAATAATAGTAATAATTTGTAAAATAAGAAAAAATTAAATGATAATCCCATGGTTGAATAATGTAAAATATAGTTTTTTAGTAGGATGTATTTCCCGTAGGTGTTTTTTATATGGTTTCAATTTTGGAGGAGTTTCTATTTTGGTGTTTATTATATGATCCATTGTTAGGATGATTTTCCACCTATGTGATTTCTTATAAGGTTCTATCATAAGATGAAATCTATTGGGTGTTTTATATATGGTTTTATGGAAGGATAAGATTCCCCTGGGAAATTTCGTATATGGTACCTTGGAATAATGGGTTTTCCTTTTGGTGGTTCTTATATTATTCTTTGGTAGGATGATTTTCTTCCTAGGTGGTCACATATAGGGTTCAAAGACATCTAGTACAGGCTGAAGTTGGCATAGTGTATCCCAAGTGCCACTATACAACAAAAAGTTTAAAAATATTCTAATTATTATGCATTTAGATATTTTATTATGGCACATTAGTGTACTCATTTTTCAGAGAGGATATATTTATTGGAATCATTGGTGATGGGCTATTGAGTTATACTCACACCTTGCTCAGTCCTTCGTGGGAACTTGAGAAGACTACATGGTTTAATGAAAAGAAAAGGGTAATAATCTTATTATCAATGGTTGATTATTATATCTAGGATGGATCCTGGGAGGTGTGTAAGGACTCGGGTTTTTAGAGTAGGTTAAATGTCCCAAACTTTTTTGAATTTTCTACTTTATATAAAATTTTGACTAGTTTCTGAGAAGTCTAGAAAATCTAGACAGTTTCTGGAAATTTCCAGACTACATGCCGTGTACTTTAAGTACACACCGTGTATGATTTGGGTGAGTACCAGTCGTGTACTCTCCATGTACAGGCTGTGTGCTGACCGTGTAAAAATTTCATACTACATGGCATGTAGTTCTAGACACGATGTGTATCAGCTAGGCAGGTAACAGGCTGTCTGAGGCCAAGTACATGTCGTGTGGTAACCCGTGTGTAAATTTCTATCTTCACAGGGTGAAGTCTTCCTTGACACACCCTGTATCATCATTATGTGTAATGACCGAGTCCCTGGCCTTGTGTTGGCCATGTACACTATCCAGGCCATGCACGGGACTCCACTTAAGTCGGGGTATGGAAAGAAAACTACACGGCGTGTAGTTTTAAAATACACGTCAGGTACTTTTATTTTTATTTTATCATCTGAGACGTCATCACATCTTATTTTCGAAAACCTCTTCTTCTTCCCCATTGTACAAACAGTGCTTCCAAAAACCTCCGACGAACACCATTCCTTCTAGAATCGTTATACGTTGTCCGTTTTTGATCCTTCTGTAGTAGGGGGGACCGCATCAGAAAGGCTAACCCCGCGCACCCCTCTTCGTCTTCGATTCCTAGCCTATCCATCACAGTTCCTATCTGAGCGGAATTTCCAAAACTTGATGAAAACACAAATCTACCCAGAATTATAACAAATCAGAGGCTGATATCAAATGATTGTCATCGTAAAAGTATAAGGTGGGTGGTGCATACCGTCTATCGTGTTTTCGTAGACATTTTGGGGTTTTGACCTTCAGGCGCGACATTGGGTATTGAGAGAAACCCTTGTTCTTTTATCCTTAATATTTTATCTGCATTGTGGGATGCCTTTAGGCATCCCCTGACTATGTTTGTGCTTGAGCACAGCCCGGTTAGGGTCCATTGCTCGTTTGGGGGCATTTTATCCGGGGGTTTTGAAGTGGGTATAAAGTGAATTGTTTGTTAAACTGATGAGTTTAGACTGATTTTTATGCTGTTGGATTAAACTGTTGAGTTTGCTTTGTTATATCTTGTTATTAATTTTTTTAAGGCATTTAAGACCCTAGGTGTTGGTATGGGATAACACGTTTTAGTGCAATTTAATTGTTTAGTAATTTCCTGTTTAAATTGAGGCTCTCAAGTATGAATATTAAATGTGTGATTTTTCCATGTTGAACTTCTTGTTGTTTTGGGCGTGGCCCAAATATATTGTTGAGTGATGGGAATCAGAGGTTGGGGCATTTTCTCGGGTTACTTTGGGTGGTTGATACCACGGGATTGGGTGTCATGGACGTTGGTTGAGGCAGTTGGACTGTCAGGTTGGGCTTAACCCGGGTTAATTGGATGGAAAGGCCATCAGCCATGAGTGACAGGTTTGCAGGGACACGAGGGGTCAGAGGTGTTGTGGCATGGGAACATAATGAGGTGATTACCACTCACTGGGTACTTTTGAGTAGTTTTCACACAGATAGACTTCAAGATGAGGTGGTACGACCACTCGCTGGGTAGAGGCCCACAATAGAAGTGGTTAGGTGTTATTCGTATGGGGGTGCTTGTCATTGGAGGCCACATGGAAGGTGAGGATCCTTTGGGAGGTAGCATTGAGGCTATCATGTTGGGGGCAGAGGTTCGTCGTGATTTGAGTACAGACATCGCTATCCCACTGGGTATGATTCTAGGGCAGATATCGATGTTCCTCTAGATGTTGTTCCATGGGAAGGTTGAGCTTCCGAGCTGGGTTACAATGGTTGGGCATGCCTTCGGGACGTCGGTACTTGAGACACATGGTGTCAGGTGGCATGTGGTGCCGGGTTACATCCAGAGATACCAGAGGTGGCTGAAGCAGGTGACACTTCCAGGTGGCTACTGAGCACCAGGGAAGTTTGTGTTTACTTTTGTACATTGTATTGTTTACTATTTTTCTTATATAAGCATGTCTGCCTAAAAACATATATTAGGTAAAAACATTTGGGTGGTATCCTACTGAGACGTATCTCACACCCTACACGGGCCCCTCAGGACGCGTGTAGACTTTGTGAAATTGTGTGCAGGTAAAGGGTCAGCCTCAAGAGCTGGACCATAGTGTTGTTGGCATGGATATGGGTATGGACCTTTAGTCTGTGCCTTGCTAGAGTTACCTTGTTTAGATTCATTTTTGTATCAACATGCTTACATTATGTAGTAATTGTTGGGTAGCCATTGGCACCGTTATATATTGATGTGCATGGCAATCTATGTATGCATGTTGTTGTTTACAGTAGTAGTAGCTTGTGATATTCAGCATGATGTCTTGTTACTTTCTGTTACTGTTGTTTTAATATGGATTCCACTGGTATATTGATATTTCTATATTGCTTCCGCTCTGCGGGTCTGGTTCAAGTCTGCTGAGTCATTTAATTTCCACTTCTTACAGACATTATACTTTGACCAGTACCCTTATTATAATCCTTTCAGAGGGTATAGCCTCCCCACTACGCCTAACAGACCCTCGCTGCTAGTCGGAAGCCTTTGGCGTTCAGGGAGGTGCGCCTAGGGTAGTAAAACTTGACCCGTTTGGCACCGTTTGGGTGGCTGGCCGGGTCTGGGTCGTTAAAAAGTGGTATCAGAGGAGGTTATTGACAAGGATTTAGTAACATTTTCTTGTTGGATACTAATGAGTTTGAGACTTATCTTTTTATTTCTGCTGGTTTTACTGTTTGGGATATAGTAGAGTAGAGATAGGTGGTTGTTGGAACTGGATTTTGAACTGGTGCTTGGGTGCCTATAGCCCCCTGAACGAGAGATTGATTGAGTTATCGTGGGTGGGAATTACTATTTGTTTTTGCTCATATTACAGTTTATATTATTTCCACCTAGGTGGCTCACTTGTTGTGTGATGTTATTGATTTTGATATGTAAACCTTGGCGAGTTTGACAAGGGTTGTTTTCTTGGATTTTGATAGGCACATTTTAGGGTATTTCAATTTCATAACTGCACGTATGCTTTGTGAAGTAATAATACCATGTGAATATAACAAATTTTCATGATTTTGTGCTAATAAAAAATGAATAGGTGAGATTACTGATAGAATTTATTGTTAGTTGAAATGTTATGTGACATACTTCATATAGTTGCATAATTGCATGTTGTAGGATATTTGGGTCTGGCTCTTACATGAGCAGACATGTACTATAGCATGAGGCATGGTAGTTTTCAGGATGGGGTGACTTGGTCATCGATTTGAGGTAACATGATTGTCAGGATGGGCATGGCCCGAGGTACTTTTGATACATGGCTTTGTTGAGGGCGGGTAAGGAGGCCATGAGGTCGGGATGCCGTGGGGAATGGGTTGCGGTGAGGGGAAAGTAAGAGTAGTTGTATGCACTGCCTTTTACTGCTTTCCTTATCTACAAAGAATATATTGTTATATATATATGGGTTGTCTGACCAATGATGGTATTCAGTGGGTTACTCCTTCATGACTCGATGGTGCATCATGTAGGAGAAGAAACAGTGTCGCAGGATCAGGTTCAGAATCCGGTACAGGTAGAGCATGAGCTGCAGGTACAGGCTCAGGGATAAGATTAGGTTCAGGATCCAGTGCAGGCAGGGCAGAACTCGGGTTTAGCAGTGTTTGGACCATGGCTTGACGAGCAGCTCTAATCTAGTCTGGTACGTGTCTTACAGGGGATTGATAGAGGTGCGCATGGTACATAGCCTTCTATGGCATATCAGACGCGGGAGTTCCAGTCATAGCACCCGCTGCTTTTTCAGGTTGAGGGTGGCCCGCAGGTGGCTGATAATTGGATAGAGAGTATTCAAATGATCTTTGAGCATCTCGAGACACCTCAATGGCGGAGGGTCAAGCTGGAGATGTACATGCTGAGAGGACCGGTAAAGTGTTCATGGGATGTGTAGGTATAGGCTTGTAGGAATGAGGGTCTGGCCTGGAAGGACTTCGAGAATAGGTTATTTGAGATCTTTTATCCGGAGATGCTGATGGAAGAGATAGCTGAAGAGTTCTTGAGTTTTTGTAGGGAGAGATGTTCGTCATGGACTACGCAGCTAACTTCACAGAGTTGTATCTCTTTGCACCTGATATGGTAAGCGATGACCCAGCTAGGGTGAGGCGCTTTGAGGTTGGATTACGACACGCCATTCGGTTCCAAGTGAACATCTTCAGGCTGGGTTCCTTCTCCGAAGCTGTGAAATATGCTCTTATAGTAGAGAGAAACCAGAGGGATAGGCCTCAGATTGGCAAGATGACAACATCAGGTGATGGTTCGGACAACAAGAAGTGGGGGAGAGATGAGTTTCAGTAGGGCGGGCAGGCCAAGGATTTAGCTAGACAACCTTGTGGTAGTTCAATGGTGGTTTTCTTACAGTGTGGTTAGTCAGGACATGTTCGGGCTTATTGCGATAGGCCCCCGAAAGAGTGTCGGGCGTGTGGAAAGGTCAGGCATCTAGAGATGTTTTGCAGCCAACCTTCTCAGACAGCCGGCAGGATGGCTCCATGACACACTGTGACGTCAGGTGTTAGTTCAGGTTCGGTACCAGGAGAGGGTAGTTGAGGTTCATTTGTGCGTGGAGGAAGTAGCAGAGACAGTGGGGCCCACCTGAGGGTTCAGTGGTCGGTGACTAGAGAAGCACCGCAGGGAGGTCAGGCATCAGGCAATCGTACTTCAGGCCAGGTGCACACTGTGGAGCTGTCAGGGACAGGGCAGACTGGGGAGCCAACGACAGTGGCAGGTACACCGCGGGTGTGGCCATGACTTCCCTTTTCTTTCTTTTGGCATAGCCTCTTGAGGCATGTCTGGTGAGTGCACAGGCTGCACAGGATACTTGTGGACTGACTAGATGCTAGTTTGTGGGTTTGGCATCATATCGAATGCGTTATATATATTTTATTTATATATATTTGAGATACGTAGCATCATGATCATAAGGGGTGCATGTTATGTGCGGTGCCATGAGAATCGGGGCACTGTGGGTGCGGGTTACTTGAGGTTAAAGGCATCGAATTTTGATTGGAGCACCTATGAGATGCAGGACCTCTTGGAGGCGGACACCAATGCGGTGCGGGTTGCATTGGGTGTCGGAAGCGACACGTGAGCACCGAGGAGGTGCAGGGGTGATGATGCTCCATGGGAGGACCATGGGTCTAGGAAATAGGTCGTTGGGCCTTGTTTTTTTACTTTTTTTCTTTGAGACTTGTTGTTTGAGACCAAGTATGCAATTCCTAAGGTGCAGAGCCCCTGGAAGAAATTTAGCCAGAACCTTGAGACCGGGGTATTCTAGGTTGTTTAACCAGGATGGGCATGTTCGGTGCCATCTCTCGGTTTTTTTCGGTAGCTCGGGGATGAGCTACGTTAAGGTGGGGAGTTTGTAAGGACCCAGGTTTTTAGAGCGGGTTAAATTTCCTGACCCTATTGGAATTTTCTGCGTTCTATAAAATTTTGGCTTGTTTCTGAGAAGTCTGGAAAATCTGGGTAGTTTATGGAAATTTCCAGACTACACACCGTGTATGAGTTCAGCGATTACTGGCCATGTACTCTACAAGTAAATTCCATGTGCTGACCGTGTAGGAATTTCTTACTACACGGCGTGTAGTTATAGACACGATGTGTATCAGCTAGGCAGGTAACAAGCCATCTGAGGGCAAGTACATGTCGTGTGGTAACCTGTGTGTAAATTTATATCTACACGGCGTGTAGTCTACCTTGACACATCATGTATCCTTATTCCGTGTAATGACCGAGTCCATGGTCGTACGTTGGCTGTATACACGGTCCAATCCGTGCACGGGACTCCGCTTAAGTCAGGGTACAGAAATCAAACTACACAGCGTGTAATTTTAAAATACACACCGTGTACTATTATTTTAATTTGATCATCTGAGACGTCATCGCATCTTATTTCCGAAAACCTCTTCTTCTTCCCCGTTGGACGAACAGTGCATCCGAAATCCTCCGAAGAACACCATTCCTCCTAGAATCGTCATACGTTGTCCGTTCTTCGATCTGTCGGTGGAAGTGGGACCACATCAGAAAGGCTAACCTCGTGCACCCCTCTTCGTCTTCGATTCCTGGCCTATTTCACCACAGTTTCCATCCAAGAGGAATTGCCGGAACTTGACGGAAACACAAATCTACCACGAGTTAGACCGAATCAGAGGATGATATCGAAGGAGTGTCGTTGTACGAGTACGAGGTGGGTGGTGCATACCTTTTTTCGTGTTTTTGTAGAATTTGGGGGGTGGCGACCTTTGGGCGCGACGTTAGGTATTGATCAAAACCCTTTTTATTTTATCCTTAATAGTTTATCTACATTTTTGGATGCCTCATAGAATTCCCTGAACTTTGTTGTGCTTGAGCACGGCCTGGTTAGGGGCCATTGCTCTTTGAGGGCATTTCGGCTTGGGGTGCTGAAATGTGTATAAAGTGAATTGTTGGTTAAACTGCTGAGTTTAGACTGATTTTGATGATGTTGGATTAAACTGTTGACTTTGATTTGTTAAAGCTTGTTATTAATTTCTTTAAGGCATTTAAGATATTAGGTGTTGGTATGGGATAGCATGAGTTGGTGCAATTTGAATGTTTAGTAATTTCCTGTTTAAAATGATACTTTCCAGTATGAATATGAAATGTGTGATTTTGCCAAGTTGAACTGCTTCTTGTGTTTGGCGTGGCCCAGATATATTGTTGAGTGATGGGAATCACAGGTTGTGGCTTTTTCTTGGGTTACTTTGGGTGGTTGCTACCACGGGATTGGGCGCCATGGGCGTCGGTTGAGGCAGTTGGACTATCGGGTTGGGCTTGGCCCGAGATACATGGATGGAAAGGAAGTCAGACTTGAGAAACAGTCTCGCAAGGACACGAGGTGTCAGAGGTGTTGTGGTGTGGGAACATACTGAGGTGATTACCGCTCACCAGGTACTTTTGAGTAGTGTTCACATAGATAGACTTCGAGATGAGGTGGTACGGCCACTCGCTGGGTAGAGGCCCCTGATAGAAGCGGTTAGGTGTTATCAGTTTGGGGGTGCTTGCAATAAGAAGACACATGGAAGGTGAGGCGCCTCTGGGAGGTAGCATTGAGGCGGTCAGGTTTGGGTCAGAGGCTCGCCATGATTTGAGGGCAGACATCGCTGTCCCTCCAGGTATGATTTGAGGGAAAATATCGTTGTTCTTCTAGATGTTCTTCCATGGGAAGGTTGAGCTTTCGAGCTGGGTTATGATGGTTGGTCATGCCTTCGGGACGTTGGTACTTGAGACACATGGTGTCAGGTGGCACGTGGGGCCAGGTTACATTCAGAGATACCGGCGCTAACCGAAGCAGGTGACACTTCCTGGTGGCTGCTGAGCACCAGGGAAGTTTGTGTATACGTTTGGACATTGTAGTGTTTACTATTTTTCTTATATAAGAATATCTTCCTAAGCACTTATATTATGTATGCAGTCATGGGTGGTATCTTACTGAGACATGTCTCACACCCTACATGGGCCCCTCGAGACGTATATAGACTTTGTGAAATTGTGTACAGGTAGAGGGTCAGCCTCAGGAGCTGGACCATAGTGCTGTTGGCGTGGAGACGGGTATGGACCTTGAGGTCGTGCTTTGCTGGAGTTACATTGTTTAGTTCCATATTTGTATCAGCATGCTTACCTTATGTAGTAACTATTGGTTAGCCGTTGGTGCCGTTATATATTGATGTGCATGACTTTCTATGTATGCATGTTGTTGTTTATAGTAGTAGCTGCTTGTTATATTCACCAGGCTATCCTGTTACTTTCCGCAACTATTGTTTCAATATTGCATCCACTAGTTTATTGATATTTCTATATTGCTTCCATTTTGCGGGCCTGGTTCAAGTCTGCTGAGTCATTTAATTTATGGGTTTTATAGACATTATACTTGGACCAGTACCGTTATTATAATATTCTGAGAGGGTATAGCCTCTCCACTATACCTAACAGACCCTCAATGCTAGTCGGAAGCCTTTGGAATTCAGGGAGGTGTGCCTAAGGTAGTAACACCCGACCCGTTTGGCATCGTTCGGGTGGCTGGCCGGGTCCGGGTCGTTATAAGGTGGGATTGGGTTTCGACTCATGACAGGTTTTTGGGGATTTATCTTAATGGGTTATTTTTAGTTATTTTTGGACTTTTATTCATAAAATCTTCCCACTATGGATCTGGATTGTATGCATAATATTCATTTTGAAATAACATGCGTTGTTGTATTATTTATTGGTTGATGTCATGATGTCCATGGTCTTATTTATCTAAATGTATATTATTTTCACTATTTTCATTGTTATTTATCAATATTATGTAGGGGTTTTATCTCTTTGGTGTACCACATTATACCCACACTAGTAGTTGGAATAATCTAGTGTACTACGAAATGTACTTGAGGTCATGTAACTCTCCTAGAAAGACACTAATGAGTGATATTAGGTTAGTTCTGTATTGCCATCCATTAAAATAAGATATAAATGGAACTGATGGAACCATATAGTAGTTGTGATAAATTTTCTATAAATAGATGAGTGGGGTCAGTTGTTTTTTACATGTTATTATCATTAATAAGATTATTTCATCTTTTCTACATGGAGTGAATATAATGGGATGCATGAAAATTAAATTTCTAATCTATGGCGTTATTTTCTGGCACCTGGGATGGATTGGTCTCTAGAGAATTCTTCTATATAGCCCTACATTCTAACACGTTCGACTCATGATCCACCTCGGACTTATTTGGTGTTTCCATCATCAGTGCATGGGGGGAAGTTTGGATCTCCTCTTCCAATGGTCGGCATCTGGTGGCACTGAGGTGGCAGGGGGTAATCTTTTAGGGATTCAATTTCTCTCCCCTATGCTTCCACACTCAGAATCTTTCTTCCCTCCAGTTAATGAATCTCAATTGCTCCATGGTGCGAGGACTTAGTGGAGGAGTTTCTGAAGAGGATTATTCTATTATAAATCTGGGGAAGCCTCGTCCTATCATCAACTGACTCTGGTGGCATGGTTTGGCTAAGATAAACCCTCTGTTTTGTTTTTAGGACTATTGTGGACTCATAGGGATTGAGAAACACAACTATGGTGTCAAATATTTCAATATCCTTTTTCTATTCACTTGTTCTCCGAAGAGGGCCTCTCCTGGGCTCGGTCGAGGGAAGACTAGCATTGAAAAAATGGTTGTTCTCACATACTAGGTAGTCCTAGGACTCACACTTTGGGAAAGCGGTGAGCACGACTGTGGTCTACGTTTTATTTTTAGGGATTCCTCACCAACATCAAAACCAATCAATTCTACAGTTGGTGGGAATCACAATGGATGTCTTCTTTTTATCTGATGAAAACACTAGGTGCTTCCAACCTACTTCACACCCCCAGCATTTGCATTGAGCTGGATCTAGATGAAGATCCCCCAGTGCGCCTTCTTATTAGAGTCGGAGAAGAATTCACCTGGTGAAAGTGTCTTTTCTACAAATATCTCTCTATATTCTATGTTCATTGTCATCTTCAAGGGTACTCGGTAGATTTTTAGAGGCATAGACAGATGGCCCCCTGTCCGTCCATGCCTGTGGAGGAAAATTTTTCCTACATGGATTTTTTAATTCAAGGAGGTTATGTCTATTTTTTCACAAATGACTCTTCACAAATGCCAATTGAATTGGATTTTTGGGATTAATCCCAAAACCCTAAGACACATGGTGATTTGGCCCCACCCCCTATGCCCCACCCCACCTCCCCCATAATATATATATATATCTATAAATAAATATATAAATATATATCTATAATTATATTTATAAATATATATCGATAATTATATAATTATAAATCTATATTTTTATATTTATAAATATACGTTATTTAATTATATAATTAAATAATTAAATAAACCTTATATATTTTTATTTATATAAATTTATGTATAATTATTTATATAAATAAACCATATTAAATTTAAAATATATGGTTTATCCATATTTATTTAAATATATGTAAATAAATAAATTTAAAATATATAATTATATAACTAAATAAATCTTATATTTAAATAATTTATTTAAATAAATTTATCTTTAAATAAAGCTTATATTTATAATTAAATATAAATATTTAAATATAAATAAACCATATATTTAAATTTTATAAATTTATATACAATTATTTGAATATATAAGAAAATGTAACTAAATTTACTAATATATATATACCACATTAAAATTAATTATATTTATATAAATAAACCTTATTTAATAAATAAATATATATCTATATATTATTAACAATTTATTATAATTATAAATTCTTATATTTAAATTTATATTTTACATAAATAATGAATTAGATTATTAACAGTTTATTATATATTTAAATTGAATTTGTGGTTTGATTTAGAGGTAAGCACCCCATAATACAACATCGAGGATAGAGGCTCAAAACTCACTGAGAGCAGGTATTGTAGCAGCACTATAGCAATACTGCAGCAGCGGAAGGACTGGAGCATTAGTAGCACTATAGCGGTTGTGGGCACTATAGCTGGGACTGTAGTGGTGGTTGCACTATAGTGAGTACTATAGCAGCAAGGTACTATAGCATCACTATTCACTGGTGGGCCTTTGGTTCTTAATTATAGACCAACAATCCATGTAATGAGATTTCATGTCCACTAGGCCTACGGTCCATTTATTAAATAAATAAGGCATGATGGGTGGGCTATCCCTTTGGGGGGCTATGGTCTGCCTTTCCAGCTTGTGTGTGAAGTGTGTGTGTGTTTAATTTTAATTGTACCCACAAACACCTAATATATATAATATATTTTGAAATATTTGAATAATTGTAAATATGTTTTGGTAAATACAATAATTATATATATATATATAATTGTTAATAATATAAATATATATATTTATAATTAATTATATATAAATTTAAAAATTTATATAAACAATTATATATAATTTTTATTTAATTATTAAATTATATAATTAAATAAAGTTTATTTATAACATTATAAATATAGATTTAAAATTATATATTTATAAATATATTTATAAATATAATTATATATAATTTCATATGTTTTAATATATATTTATAAATATAATTAAATAAAATGTAAATGTATATAATTATATATTTAAATCACCCTTATATTTATAATTATATACAAATATATAAATATAAAACAACCTTAAATTTAAAATTTATAAATTTATATATAATTATTTAAATATATAAATAAACCTTATTAAATTTATTTATAAATTTATATATATAGATATATATAAATAAATATTATTAATAATAATACATGTATATAAGTAAACCCTATTAAATATATAAATATATCTTATTATTTCTATTCAAAATATAAGGATTATTTATATAAATAATTATATATAAATAAACCGTAATTATATATATATATATATATTTAAATTTATATAATTCTAAGTCTATGTTTATATATTAAAAATTAACCCTTATTTAATTATTTAATTAAATAATTAAATAAAACTTTTATATAATATTTTGAACAAATTTATAAATTTATATTTAATTATTTATAGAAATATATATATATATGCTTATAAATAAACCCTATTTAAGGTTTATATATATATAAATGAACCTTAATTATATATATAAAATATAATAAATTATATATATTATGTGTTTGGGGATACAATTATTTTAAACACACACTCACCACGTATACAGGTCGAAAGAGTAGGTCATAGCCCAACAAAGGGATAACCCACCCACCAAACATTATTTATTTAGAACATAAACCAGAGGTATGATGGACCTGAAACCCATTACATGGCTAAAAGACCCAAAAAATAACACGATGTCCTAGTGCAGCATCATGCCTGCATCACCATCTGTATGCGTCATGTATGCGTTATCACCTGCCTGCATCATGCTTGCATCACTGCCTTCCAACAGAAATTTTCTCTCACCCGGTTTGGAACCCGAATCTGCTCTATGATTATGGGGAACCTTTACCACTGGTGAAAGCCTCCAACTATATTTAATAAATTTCATTATTAAATTTTTTTTATATTAATTTAAATATATTTTTATTTATAGATTTATAATTATTATTATATTTATAAATACTTATTTACAATTCTCTAAATATTTTTAAAAATACAATAAATTGATAAAAATATAATTTATTATATATTTTAAATATAAATATTTATTCATATTTTGAAATATTAAAAATTGTTAATGATATAAATAGAAATATATGTATGTATATATATATCCCTCAATTAAATAAAAAATTGAGGTTTATTTATAACAAATTGATAATGATAAAATTATTAACAATTAAGGACTATTAATATATATAATTATTTGAGCGATCAGAAAATCAATCTAAGAGCAATGTTTTTATTTCTAAAAATTGTTTGAGCCATTACTGTAGATCCACCAAATATATTCTAGGAATGAAAAGGAGAGATATTCCTATGTGGTATTTAAGAACCCCGATCTCAGATGGGAAAGTTAGGAAGGATCTTTTCAAAGACACCATGAACCAAATAAAGGGGATTATTTTTAATTGGAAAATTTAGTTACTATATTTTGGTAGTCATATATCTTTGGTCAATTGTGTCCTTCCCTCTATACACATGCATTTTCTTTCAGTTATTAAGGCTCAAAGTGGGACAATAGAGAGGATATAAAAATCATAATGACCATTATATGGGATGGAAAAAAACATGTATATGTCACTGGGCATCATGGGAGAGAATGGGAAAACTGATAGTAAAGGGGGACTTCAACATACGTAGCATATCAAATATCATTCATGTAATGAAAGAAAGTATTGTCATGGGAGATTATCGAAGGGAGGACCCTTTGGGCTAGGGTAATGAGGAGAAGGTGTGGCGATAACTATAGATCATGAAGAAACAGAATTAGAAATCTGTCCATTCTAGCAAGGTGCCTGTCCAACTACCTTGAGAGGCTAGAAGATGATTCTTGGGCTCACTACCTATAGAGTATAAAGTTTTTCTAAATAGGGATTTCTTGGGTTATCATCATTTCCTCCCCCCTTGAGGGTTCCCGATGTACTTGGTTACATCCATCTTTTATAAAATTTAATCTTCATCCAAGCTCTGAATCCATATAGTATATCTTCTTCATAAGAGGCTAAGAAATTAGTTTATGGAGATTTGTGGTTGAGGATATTGGGAACATAGGTGGTGTAAACAAAATCTCACACATATTGGCTATATGATTCCAGGGCATAGATTAGCAGGGGCCAAATCCAAGGCCCGTAGCCTGTTATTCACAATGGCATGTCAAATTATTTAGGAGGTGAGGAGTACAACAAGAGAAGGAAAATGGTTATCCTTTTAATTTTTCAAGACTCACTTACTAAAAGTCTTACAGAACTATGGTGGCTCATCAAATGTTTGGGATATTCCTTCAATGCTTCGAAAGATTCTCCTAAGAGTTTTCATGGATTTAGAACTCTATGTAAATCCTTTTATTATTTATCAGGTTAAATATGTTTTTTTTATTTCTTATTTTTATGCACGGTGTGTGCTCACCAAACGTGTGTGGATAAGTAATCGTTGGGGTTTGAGGCCCTTGAGTTATAGATACACTAAATCATGACATTGTTCATTTTAAATAATTCTGATTAAAATGTTCTACATTTAAGGTTCTGGATGTTGGATAATCCTAATCATGTATAATAACATAGTAAGTTGTATAATATTTCTACTTGAGTTTAATGGGAATCTAAAATAATAACTTCAAAAAATTATGAGTTTATTTCCCTTTACACCTTTAAATTTTCCTGAGAGTGTTCCGTTTAGTACATTTATCCTTATATTCAAATATTATAAAAATAACTATACACTTTATAAGAACATAATCTAACATGATTTTTTTAATTAATTTTGGCATGCATGATGAAAATCAGGTAACATTATTTCTGCAGTTTTTAATCTTGATATTAAAAGTGTAGAATTTTATTGGACTAAAGGATCATGTAATATTAAATTCATAATATTTAGAACTACTATAGTGGTGTCGGGTTAACATCAATGAAGAATGAGAAGATATGCTTTGTTCATCAAAAAATAATAAATTATATTTTTATATAACTACAACTAAATATAAAGAATGTAGAATATGAACATTATTGTTTTTTATTTGGTCATCTATAAATAAGAAGATAAATTATAGGGATAGTATAATAATAAACAATTAATAATAATAAAGATATTTATTTTGAATCTTGGAATGGTTCTAGTCTATTTAGAGTTGGGCAGCTGCTTGTTGTGAAGAGTGCTTCCAATTAGTGTAATGTTTTTATTCTAAGAATTACAATAATAAAAAATATTATGTGAGGTTTTTAATTATAATTATAATTATTTAATTGTTTATTCTGATTTATATCATTGAGATTTTGAACTTCCATCCTTTGGAAGTAGGTTTTCCTAGTCATTGTGTCTAGAAAATCACGGGAAAAAAAAGGCAAAGAATTCGCTGATTAGTGAGACCTATGGATTATAAGAGTGGAAGATAATGAAACATTATGACATGTTAAAATTGAGCGATTCTAGGGATAAGATGACCAATATACCTACCAAAAAGATTATAGTTGAGGGTCTTCTAGGATAGATGTAGGATAACTTGGATCTAGTATATTGACCCCCATAAAATTCTGGTTAAAAGTTTGGTTTTTCAAATAATATCATTATGGTGTTAAAAGACCACAATCCTTACTATATGTATGATTTTAAGAATTTTATTTTCATATTTAATTTTCATTATTCCAATGATTTTATCAGATGTTGTTGGAATTAAAAAAAATAATAAATTTAATTACTTTATTGATTTTTTAGAAGTTATTAAATCTATGATACGTTTATATTCCATGGTTTTTATATTCTTTGTACAATGATCTATGAGTATAACAAAAATTCACAATTTTTATCATTATACACTTGAGGTGTCCGAAAATTGTAAGTTTTTTTTAAACAAAAATTCACACCCTCCTTGTTTACCAACCTTTTATATTTTGGAAAACATTTTGTTTCATAAGGATAATGTTGGATGATGCATAAGTGTGGATATAAAAGTTCATCAAAGAAAAATTTCGATTATAGAGGATTAAAATTTATGATTACTTATTCTATATAGATCTGAAGCTTCCATTTGGTGGGATCAATCCATAAGTCATGTCAAAGGATTAATGGGAAAAACTTGACATAGAGGCAGTATATATGATCAGGATGATGTTCTCCCATAACATGACCTTAAAATTTTTTGAGGTGAATACAACCATTGAATTGATGTTTACTATATCATATATATATATGAATCCCTTCATAATATACAATGTGTTTTAATGGGGTGACTTTTTGGCATGAATATGTTTGGAGGAATATTTTTGGGTAATCATGTGAGTGATTCAATATAATCTAAATCATGCTAGAGTGCAGTGGGATTATATTTGATAGAGTCATGAGGGATTTGATAATGCTACCATCACTTATGGAATTATGGGTTGTGATAGTTACATATATGAGAAAGTATAATGAAAAGGATGAATTAGTGTTTAATGTGATAAGAGATATGAAACTAAATAATGATATCTAGAAGAAATAAGTTTTTGGTACCACGTGAATTTATTTAGTATATAATTTAGAGAAACTCCACTAGAAGACTCTATAAAAAATACAGGCTTTTATCAGTCCTAAAAATGTTTTTATACACAATAAAAAAGTACTTTTAATAGAGTTTATATTAAAGGAGGGGTTCCATTTATCAGTGCTATTCGAGGCATTGTTAAAGTCCCCATTTATCAGCACTTTAATTAGCACTGATAAAGTCCCGCCTTTATCAGTGCTAATTAAAGCGCTGATAAAGGCTTCCCTGTCTGGGAACAATGTTTATATAACATCACATGTTAAAACTTACAAAAAAATACAAAACAGACCAAAACAACCAAATCAGAAAAAATAACCTGCACAAACCAGTAAAAACTTTCTAAAAAATTACCACTCATAGTATATAGAAAAGAACCACATATATGATGAAAATGATGAAAAAACAAGAAGTGCACAGAAAATGTTTGGAAAATAATTATATATAAATTTAATTAACAACATTAATACTAAACTATTCACTCATGGTATATACCAAAAACATTTCTATATACATTTTGAACAATTTTTTATAAATCTACATTTACAAATATCCACAAAACAGTTAAAAACATTAATGTTTTATCTTTTGACGACTGTGGTTCCCTCTGAAAAATGCCTTCCAATTGTAATAGTCTCTGAAAAAATCATCCCAACTCAAGAAAAAGATTAATTTTATATAAATAACAAATATTAAATTAGTAATACTATAAAAAAATAAATTAAACATTAATTATAAAGAATTCCTTAAAAATGTCATTTATTGATAATAATGACACATTTGGAGTTATACCAGTCACATTGTGCATCGTATTGAGTTGGGGTTGATTCCAACACATCAAAAATTACTGATGTGTTGTTTTCCTAAAGTATCAAAACAATCAGAATGCATTCCCTTAGTTTTCATTATGCCAGTTTTGCTTTTTTCTTACAAAAAGGTCTTTTTAATCTGAGAACGTGCAATTTGAGTCATATTGGTCTCATCGTGCATCGGTTTGATGTGATAAAACTTCATACATTTCATAAATGGATTAATAATTTATATCCTTAATTTGGAAGACAAACATATTGTTTTTTCTAGGTTTTTAGTGAGTGACATGTTTTGTGTAAAAATGTCAATTTTAAACTGATAGTAGACACTTTTAATCATATCGGTCACACTTTTCATTAGAGTGAGGTTGGGTTTGTTCTTATATGTCACAACTGAATCATTGATAGTTTTCCTAAAATATCAAAAAATCCGAATTCATTTTCTCAATTTTCAGTATGTCAGCTGGGTTTTTTTACATGAATTAATGTAAATTTTGAATAACAAGACACATTTGGAGTCATATTGGTGAAACCGTATGTCAGATTGAGGTACGGTTTATTCATAAACATCACAAATGAATGATATATAATTTTCCAAAATTATAAAAAAATTTGAAATCATTTCCTCAGTTTTCAGTATCTCAGTTGTGTTTTTTTACTAAAATGGCATTTCAAATAAAAAACATGCAATTTGAGTCATACCGGTCGTATTATGCATTGGTTTGACATGATACTAGTTGATACACTTCATAATTGACTTAAAATTCCATGTCCTTAATTTGGAAGACAATCATAGCATGGTTTATTTTTTTTAGTGAGTGACATGTTTTGAACTAAAATGTCAATTTCAAAGTGATAGTGACCACTTTTTGGCATGTCGGTCACACCGTTTGTCGTATAGTGGTGGGGTTGATTCATACATGTCAAAAATTAATGATGGATCATTTTACTAATGTATAAAAACAATATAAATGAATTTGATTAGTTTTCAGAATGTCATTTGTATTTTTTTACTTAAATTATTGTGAATTTTCACAACTACAAAAATGGGATTTATCAGCGCTCAAAATGGGATTTAGTAGCACTAAAAAGCATTGTAAAGCTCAACGCTGATAAAGGGGGTCCCCTTTATTATCAATTTTCTATCACTGATAACAGATTCTTTTATTAGCGCTAAAAAAGCGATGATAAATGCCATGTCTGCTACAAAAAAAATATACAATAGCACACCCAAACAACACCTGCAAATAATTCAGCATCTCAATAAGTATACCCATACAAAATTAACACATAAATAATAAGATAACTACACCATGTATACCCATACACCATTAACACATAATTCATAAGTTAATTAAATACATAAAGAATTCTATTCAGAATTCAAGGGGTTGGGGGTTGTTCAGGGGTTTCGGGTGGCTGTCCAAGGGGGGGTAGGGGGGTCTTGGGGGATGGGTGTGTCCAAGGGGGTGGGGGTGGTCGAGGAGGTTGGGGGGATGTCCAAGGAGGGTTGGGGTGTCCTGGGGTGGGGGTGTCTAGGTGGTGGGGTGGTGTCTATGAGGGGGTGTCCAGGTGAGGGGAGGGGGCTATCCATGGGGGTGTCCAGGGGGCGGGCTGGCATCCAGGGTGTCGGGGGGGGGGGGGGGGGGGCT
Organism: Viscum album; assembly: GCA_963277665.1. Taxonomy (NCBI): domain Eukaryota; kingdom Viridiplantae; phylum Streptophyta; class Magnoliopsida; order Santalales; family Viscaceae; genus Viscum; species Viscum album. The sequence goes on along the minus strand of OY728132.1, from coordinate 368,641,049 downwards.
TTTCAAGGGGTGGGTGGAGTGTTTGGGGGGTGGGGGCGGTCCGAGGGGTTGGTGGGGCTGTCCAAGAGGGGTGGGGTGGTGTCCAGGAGGGTGGGATGGGGGAGTCTAGGGGGATCGGGGTGTCCATGGGGGTGGGAGTGTCCAGGGGGGTGGGGGCAGTCCAGGGTGTTGGTAGGGGTGTCCAAGGGGGGTGGGGTGGTGTCCAAGGAGGGGGGAGGGGGCTATCTATGGGGTGTCCATAAGGGTGGTCTGGTGTCCAGGGTGTCGGTTGGTGGGGGGGGCTTTCTAGGGGGTGGGGGGATGTTTAGGGTTGGTCCAGGGGGTTGGTGGGGCTGTCCAAGGGGGGTGGGATTGTGTCTTGGAGGGTGGGGTTGTCTGTCCATGGGTGGGGGTGTCCAGGGGGTTGGGGGTATGTAGGTGGTGGGGTGGTGTCAAGGAGGGGTGTGGGTCTCGTCCAGGGGGTGGTGGTTGTCTAGGGGGTGGGGGTGTCTGGGGGGTGGGGGGGCTCTCCGAGGTTGGGGGGAAGTCCATGGGCGTGTCCAGGGGGTGGGGGTGTCCAGGCGGTGAGGGGGCTTTCTAGGGGGTGGGGGTGTCCAGGGGGTTGGTTGGTCTCCAGGGGGTGGGGGCAGTCTAGGGTGTTGGAATGGTTGACTCTTACACGTCAAAAAGGACCCATGGTTCATTCTCATAAAGAATCAAGACAATCCAAATGTGTTTGGTCAGATTTCCGTAGGTCATTTGTTGTTTTCACTTAAAATTGTGTCCAATTTAAACAAAAGACAGACCCTTTGAGTGATACCGGCCACACCGTGCCATATATTGAGGCGGGGATGATTTTTACACATCACAAAGGACCTGTGGATCATTCTCCTCACAGATCAATGCAATCCGAATGCATTTGTTTGGATTTCTATAGGTCAGTTATTTTTTTCACTTAAAATTGTGTCCATTTTAAATAAAAGAGAGACTCTTTGAATGATATCGGCCACATCATGCCTCGTATTGAGGTGGGGAGGACTTGAACAAATCACAAAGGACTTTTGGATCATTCTCTTAAAGGATCAATACAATCCGAATGCATTTGGTCGGATTTCCGTAGGTCAGTTGTTGTTTTCACATAATTTTTTGTCCATTTTAAACAAAAGAGAGACACTTTGAGTGATAATGGCTACATTGTTCCTCAAATTAAATTGTGGATAACTTTTACACGTTCCCAACTCACCCGTGGATCATTATCTTAAAGTGTCAACGTAGTTGGAATGCGTTTGGTCAAATTTCCATAGATCGGTTGTTGTTTTCACTTAAAAATTTGTCCATTTTAAACAAAAGAGAGACCCTTTGAGTGGTACTGACCACACCGTGCCTTGGATTTAGTCAGGGATGACTCATACACATTAACAATGACATGTGGATCATTTTCCTAAAGGATCAAGACAATCCAAATGTGTTTGGTCAGATTTCTGTTTGTCAGTTGTTGTTTTCACTTAAAAATTTGTCCATTTTAAAAAAAAGAGAGACCCTTTGAGTGGTACCGGCCACAAAGTGCCTCTGATTGAGGCAAGGATGACTCATAAACGTCACAAAGGACCCATGGATCGTTCTCATAAAAGAATCAATACAATCCAAATGCGTTTGGTCATATTTCCGTAGGTCAGTTGTTGTTTTCACTTAAAATTGTGTCCAATTTAATCAAAAGAGAGACCCTTTGAGTGATACCGGCCACACCATGCCACAGATTGAGGCAGGGAATACTCTTACATGTCACAAGGTACCCGTGTATCATTCTCTTAAAGGATCAAAACAATCCAAATGCGTTTGGTTGGATTTCTGTAGGTCAGTTGTTGTTTTCACTTAAAATTGTGTCCATTTTACACAAAAGAGAGACTCTTTGAATGATACCGGACACACCGTGCCTCAGATTGAGGTGGGGATGACTTTTTCACATGAAAAAGGACTCTAGGGTCATTCTCCTAAAGTATCAATACAATATAAATGTGTTTGGACAGATTTTCATAGGTCAGTTGTTGTTTTCACTTAAAATTTTTTCCATTTTAAACAAAAGAGAGACCCTTTGAGTGGTATCGGCCACAAAGTGCCTCTGATTGAAGTGGGGATGACTCTTACACGTTAAAAAGGACCCTTGGATCATTCTCCAAAAGGATCAATACAATCCGAATGCATTTGGTCATATTTCTGTAGGTTATTTGTTGTTTTCACTTACAAATTTGTCCATTTTAATCAAAAGAGAGACCCTTTGAGTGGTACCGGCTAGACCATGCCTCATATTAAGGCGGGGATGACTCTTACCCATCAAAAAGTACATGTGGATCGTTCTCCTAAAGTATCAATACAATCTGACTGTGTTTTGTTGGATTTCAGTAGTCCAGTTGTTGTTTTCACTTAAAAATTTGTCCATTTTAAACAAAAGAGAGACCCTTTGAGTGATATCGGCCACACCGTGCCTTAGATTGAGGTGGGGATGACTTGTACAGATCCCCAATTCACTTGTGAATTGTTCTCTTAAAGGATCAACAGAATCCGAATGAGTTTAGTTGGATATACGTTGGTCAGTTGTTATTTTCACATAAAAATTTGTCCATTTTAAATAAAAGAGAGACCCTTTGAGTGGTATCGACCACACCATGCTCGGATTGAGGCGGGGATGACTCATACATGTCCCCAACATACCCGTGGATCATTCTATTAATGTATCAACACAATCTGAATGCGTTTGGTCAGATTTCCATAGGTTAGTTTTTATTTTCACTTAAAATCATGTCTATTTTAAACAAAATAGAGACCTTTTGAGTGGTTTGTCATTCTTGCATGTTGTTGGTTCATATTATATGTTAAAGTGGAAAATTGACTCATTGGAGAAAGGTGGTTTATTTAATAACAATTAAAATATTTCTACGAACATTTACATACAACAATGTTTCATCTATTGACCCCCTAAACCCCTCTCAAAAATGAATTCCAATTGTACACATCCCCAAGTCAGATCTTCATGTTATTTGTCTACAATTTTTCATCAGCTTTGTGGCCCACTCTTTTCTGAACGTATCTATATCATCTTGTTTTTATGAATATTTTTGGTTGTCATATTAGAACTACAAAATATAAAAATAATGAATTAATAAATTAATTAAACTAACTAGTAGTATTTTTTGAAAATACCTTTTTAGGGATGCTAGTTTGTTGATGAAAAATGACCTCTTTAATAAATTTACAAACATAATAACTACAATCATTATCATTTTTTGTTTTGGACACTGCAAAAAAAAATTGATCATTAGGAGAATAAGTAAATTTTGTTGAGATGTGTTTGAATAGTGAAATTTTATTATATATACCCTGATATTTGTCCAGATGTAGTACTTGCTCACCTCTTTATTATTATCCCCTATCCTCGTTCCTTTTTTCATAAAATAATGATACACCACCCTATCATAACAAAAACCTCAGTAAAAGAAAATATAAATTATATTACTTGAGGTTTAGACCTAAAACGTAGGATTTTGTGTCTTATTGATTCAAAAACTCCATCATGTGTGGTCGGTTTGATGGATATCCTTTATTTGAATCCAGAAAATAAATCTTTGGAGTATCCAAGTTCACCACAATTAGCAACCAATGTTGCCTAAAAACACAAAAAGGAATAAGTAATGAAAGAAGTCAAAATATAATTGATATGCATTAATCAAAGAGTTTCACCCCTGTATGGTTGGTATTAACAAGAGTCTTTCATCTGTAATCTTTCATTCAAATGTAATCTGCAAGCCTTTCACTATTTCATTCTTTTTTGATGGCTCTAATTTTGTTAGTTGTGATGAAGTGGAATGAGGACTAACGAGTCCAAATTTTGGCTCATGGGAAAATTCCTTCACCTTTTTTTCATATATACATCTGTCAACATTATAAAATTCATTTAGTCATAATTTTCACATTAGATCAACTTTTATAAAATCAATTCATGAAAATGTAACTCATATATTTATTTACAATTGTGATGCCTAGCCAACCATTTTAAAGGATCTCATTTACATTTTCAGAAGTAATGAAATCTTGACTTTCCACGCTGTATATATTCCCTTTGAAAACAACTATATGACTACTACCACCTCTTAGCTTCGTATCCACATGTGTCTTCAATTCTAGTAAATTTGGATAGAGAATAGGTGGTATTATTGTGCTTTCAGAAGCTCTTTGGGATCAGTTTGTCAATCCTTTAGATGTTTTTGAGCCGACGCTTGTCACCCCCATCCCTTTCTTCGTCTATAATAACATTCATTGGTTCATTCCCTTTTTTCATTAATTGTTAATGGTTTTTCTTGAAAAAAAAGAAAATTAATACCTCTTTGGATGCATGTACTCTTACAATTTGTGATGGCCATGAAATGAATGTCTTGATAGCCTTTTCGACCGTATAAATATCATCATCATCAAGTGAAATAGGTAACTCTGCATTTGGCTCATGAGCTATAGTAATTTTCACTCTCAGATGATCCTTCGGAAGTGGTCTATTATGCAGCGTGTCATCTGGGATACAGAACATTGTATCCCTCACTATAATGTGATTGGTGGGTGTTGACATATATAAATCACAATCATTTTCACCTTGTAGGAGATTAGTACAGGAAAAGTATCAGTGATTGTCTGCATCACATTTCATGGGAAAAATTATTAGAATATTGATTACCACGGCTAATATAGCTCTTTGAGGGGAATGGCATGCCTCAAATCTGGTGGGGGTAGGGCGGGATCATTACACGCTAGTTATTCCTGAGTTTTTTCTTCTCCTTTCTTCCCACTCATAAAATTTTCTATCAACTCTCCATTCCATTGCAATCGTTCTTCAAGGGTTGCTAGTTTTTTGCTCATTTGTTTCGATGTTTCATCTCTATCATCTGTGTTTTTTTCTCAAAATATACTCAGGGTGTTACCCCAAACCACACACCCCTGACACGACCGTATTTTAATGGCTGCTTCAAAGCTGTCGATAATAGTTCTGCATCCACTACAGGAGTAGCTGATTCCTGTGACTGTCGGATATAGGAAAATAACTAATTATTTTTATCTAATATAAATTTAAAACAAATAATTTTCTCATCGTGTGATACTTACACAAAATTCCCACACATTGTTTGTGTTCTCATTTACTAGCTTCCCATCCTTATTCACATGTGCCTCCTTCCAAAGCACATGACGTGGGATGGAAGTGTATTTGGTTTTAGACACATCAATCTATATATAAACATAAAAAGATAATTATGATGTTTTTTTTGGAACCTAACAACATTACTGTAAATTTAAAATATGTACCATTTTCTTTTCTAGTAAAGCATACCCCATCCTTGCTTTATGATAGGGGTATGTTGGTTTTGATGGACGTTCCTTATTTTCTTTACAGAGTTTCTATTTCATAAATGAAATATTGACAATCAAAGTGATGAATACACATATCCTCAAACAACGTATTATCACCCACAATGAATCTTAAACTTATCATCCCCACTGAGGCCAATAAATGAATCCCATGCTTCTTGGGATATCAGGTGTGTGTATACAATTGGTGGGTGTGAGTTTATTTTACCTTTTGAATCTTTCAGGTGACATCTTGTTAAATAGTGTGAAAACCTCGATGAATCCTTTGTGCAAGCCTTAGTACATAATCCTTGTGTGAGTCGTCTACTATATATGTATTCTACAAGAGATTGAAAAGAGTAAGACATTGTTTCATTATTTTATTTTCTATTAAATTAATGAAATAAATTCATAATGTTACTGTAATTTCCTCCCAGATAACAGCCTTCATCCCAGACAAAACATGGTGCCTTGAACCAATGTCAATCGGCACTTGTTGCCGAGTGACAACTCGAATGTAACTAATAAAAATAGCCTTGTTGGGATTCACATGTTGGCCTCGTGAATTCCATCCAACATCGAATTTGATGCCATTTATTTTCTCCTTATGAACTTTTACTAACACCATCCAACTACGAAGAACCTGTGTTTTCGGTGACATCGATCCTTTATTCTCGACCATTTCATCGATGTCAACATCATCTATATGTTCATCTAAAATGGTAGAAATGTCAAGTGCTAATGGTTGTTCGACCTCAACACTAGGAGTAGCAGGAGCCGTAGTAGCAAGAGCAGTAGGAGAAGTAGCAGGAGTAGCAGGAGCAGTAGTAGCAGCAGGAGCAGTAGTAGCCACAGCAGTAGTCGCAGTAGTAGCCGCAGCAGTAGCCTGAGAGACTTGTTCAGCCTCATGGTTAGGAGCACAAAAATGTGTAGAAGTCATTATCTGCAAAAGAGGTTGAACAATTAATTTACATTACATAAATTCAGTACTGATAATATAATAGCGTGAGATAACAAGATCTATATAACAAACAATATATAACCTGTTTATTGAACTCTCTTTGTTTTTTTCAAAGGTTGAAGGGATTTTACACCTCTATCGATTATCAAAATCCCTTCATTGTGGTCTCCTCTAACATAAAAAACATCATCTATATTGGGACCGCTCTGAAATTATTGTGATGTACCACTGAATGGATCTTACTCAACTGAATTTTTATCAGAACCTTCAGTAGTTTTGGACGCTAATAGAACAATCGAACACTTTAGGTTTGCGGGATCTGGAACAAAAATAAACTTGTACCGCTTGTGATTCCATTATAAACTGTTCATCTTTCTACCCTTATTTACTAAAATAAACTTTCACAAATCCTCATTCAACTATTTTAACACCACTATGGTTATCAACCCATTTGCATTGAAAAAAAATAAATTGGAATGTTGTATAATCCAACTCCCATATTAGTTTGATAATGCCAAAGTATGACATATTTGAATAAATTGGATTTCTATCCTTACTGCTAGAAACATGCTTTGCTTCAGCCACTAGTGTAACTACTCTATTTTTCATGGTACTATATTCATCATGTTCATTTGTATAGAATGTATAAATATTAGTTACATAACCACGGTAAGATAATACATACACACATGGTCCAGTGACTAGCCATCGAAGTCGTTCTGAAATTGAATTGGTATTTTCAACAAACTGGTTAAAAATATTGTCCAGAAACCATCCTATAAACTGGTGATTATGTGTATTTGATATCCATTTTTCATCCCTTGATGGATTCAACTGCATAAGAATTTTATTTTGAGTTTCAATATATGGAGAAACCTCCCAACTGTTATGAAAAACATAATGGTGGGCCTGCTCTAGATCTGTAATGATGATTGTCATGACATCTCTTCCAGAAATTCCCTCACCCTCAATGCATTCAGTGTGATGGGATTTCGGGAGACCAATTCCATGCACATCAAATAGGTATTCAGTACAAAATTCAATGGTGTCCTCAACAATATATCACTCCACTATACAACCCTCTGGATGACTTAGATTTTTGAAAAACCCTTTCAAAATCTTCATATACCGTTCAACATGATACATCTGTCTATAGTTCATAGGACCACAAAGTCGAATCTCTCTCACTAAGTGAATCATCAAATGAACTATCATATAAAATAATGTTGGCAGGATGAACATTTCCAATTCACATAATATGATGAAATTTTCTTTTTCCATAGATGGAAATTTCACTAGGTCTAAAACTTTTCTATATATAGCTTTGAAAAAGAAACAAAGTTTGGTTAACGTATGACGAACATTCTTGGAAAAAATGCAACGTAAAGCTATAGTAATTAGATCTTGCATCAAAACATGGTGGTCAAGTGATTTAAAACCATTTAACTTAAAATAATTCATTGACTAAATGTTTTTGATATTTAATGAATACCTCTCTGTAACCTTTACATCATTGAAAAAATTGAAAAACTGGTATCTTTCCTCCCTAGAAAGAGTATAAGAAACTAGAGGAAGAAACTTTTGATTTTCACCCTTCACAAGATCCAAATCTTCTCGTATTCCCACGTCAACCATGTCTAACCTTGCCTTAATTCCATCCTTTTTTTCTAGGGGCATTTAGCAACGTTCTGATAACACTGTCACATACATTTTTTTCCACATGTATCACCTCAAGAATATTTCTGACGTACAAACAATTCCATTATGGTAATTCAAAAAAACTGACCTCTTTTTCCAACCAATTTTCGTAAGGTTTTTCGAAAATGGTTTACCAAAAATTGTGTTAATATCTTTTACTTTCTCAAATAGCTGATCACTTGTTAGTGGAGACAGTGATGCACGTTTTTCTAAACTTCCATTGAATGATGTCGTCCATGATCGGTACTTATGCCAATGTGGTAGAAATCTACGATGTCCTAGAAACAAAGATTTCGATGAATGTTTCAACCGAATTGATTTTTTATCTTCTCCGCACATGGGACACCCTTGAGTTCCTTTAATGCTATAGGCTGAAAAATTTCCATAAGCAGGGAAATCATTTATTGTCCCATACAACATCGCTCTCAACGTGAAGTATTCAATTTTATAAGCATCATAAAACATGACACCTGAATCCCAAAATAACTTCAAATCCTCGATCAAAGGATCCAAATAATTATCAATATCGTTACCTAGTTGTTTTGGTCCTGATATAAGCATATATAACATGATGAATTTCCTCTTCATGCATAACCAGGGTGGCAAGTTATAGTTTACCAAAATAACAGGCCATGTACTATGAGTGATGGTTTGAAAACCAAAAGGATTTACTCCATCTATAGATAATGCACGACATAGGTTTCTCGACTCTTTTCCAAATTCAGGATACTCATGATCAATTTTATTCCATTGAGGAGAGTCGTCCAGATGATGTAATTTCCCATCTTTATTTATTTTATCTGCATGCCACGACAGTTGTCTGGCAGTTTCTTCAATTCCATATAGACGCCTAGCCCTTGGAATGATTGTAAAGTACCATACAACTTTCGTAGGATTGGATTCATCTTTATTATATCGAGAATAACAACACTTCGGGCATACTTTAAGTGATTTTTTCTCCTTGCGAAACAATATATAGTCTTTCAGGTAGGCATGTATTCTTTCCGAAATCATACCCATCGAGTGGTGCATTCATTTAGCTTCATATGTCCGGCTTGAGAGCTCATTATCTTTAGAGAGAATGTCATTCAAGAGATCCAGTAGTTATATAAAACTAACATCACTTCATCTGTTGCCTGTTTTCAATTTATACATCTTCAGTATAGCTGACAATGTTGTATACTTGGTGCAACCAGCATGGAATGGCATCTTTGCACAACTCTGTAACTTCTCAAACAACTTTGGGAAATCACGGAGTTCATATTCAATTGCCTTTGTCATTTCATCAATACGATCTTCATAATCATTGACATCTATAATCACATATTCCATATGTTCTTCTTCATTATACATATTTGTATTCATATCTATTGATATATAAAATGATGTTTTATCCCATCCAGTATCTACATTCTCTATTTCTCCATGTTTATTCAAACATTTATAACTCCGATCTATTCCGTGACAAATAAAATGTTCTTCAAACTCCTCTGGAGTAAGTAGTCTAGAATAACAATAGTGTAAACATGGACAGAGGATTTGAGAAGGATCCTTTGCGTGATCCTTTGCAAATTTGATGAACTCTTTCACTCTATTCTAGTAATCTATTGTCAAATAATTAGCATCAATCCAATCTTTATTCATCTTCATCTAATTTAAATCTAAAATATTAGTATTTATGGTTCAAGTAAACAAAACAAGACATCCAAATACAGTATAAGAGAACCACTTACTTATAAAAATAGATATTAATAGAGCATAACCATTAGTATTTATTCAGCTTCATTAAATATAATTACTTTAGATTAATTATAGTTTCCTCAAATCACCCCAGTCCAAACACAGGAATAATCAAGAATGATACATCTACCACTCCTAGGTCTCTTCCCTACATTCAATATAATCATGCCTAAATACCCATATATCCACACATAAAAATGTCACAGACACATAAAAAACCATATCCACATAAGATCCAAAGTACAAATATTGATTTCAATCAGGTTACTCGAATCAAGTTGTGGTGTGTAAGAAATAATAAGAAAATATAATAAGTATATAGTCACACATAAATCTAAAACTAGTGTTAATAATCTAATAAACCCAAGGTATCATTCCATCTACTAGAATACTATGAAGGATCCCATATGCGACAGTAGTCCTAGGTGGTGAAGGTTCCTGAGGAGGAAGTGGAGAACACGAACCTATCAGGGTTCGATGTCAGGTCACTGAGGTTGATGGTGGCCCAATACTCCTACAAGTGTTCATTCCATATTTCACAAACCATTTCCTGGTACCCTAGGATGTTAACCCACTACTGGTGGAAGTGAAACCATTCCTGATGATAATGCTAAGAAGAAATGGAAACCAAGAGGGGGGAGTGGATCAAAATACCTCGAGAAATATGCGAAAAAATGGTATTTGAGAATAGTTTAGTGGATTTAATATTGGATAGACACCTATCCAATAGAGTAAAAATGTGTTGATTACCCCTATAGTTGTTACACCAGGTGAAACTGTCACTTGAGAAGCTGAGATCAATGAGGCCCTTCCCAGCCATGAACTGAACAAACTCCATGATGTCCTTCCTCTAGAATGGAATTCTACCTTTCCTTTCCTTTGGGTTGGAAATGACATTAAATTCACCCCCAAAATACAATGGATGGTTTCCAGGATCGAAGGTATTTTTTTCACTCCATAGATGTTCCCTTGGAAGAGGGTCATATCTTTCAAAAACAAAAGACATAAGGAAGGAGGTGTCACCGTCGGACACCGTGGTAGTGATGAATTGATTGTAATCTTGTACTGTCTCAACAACATATTTATTGTGCCAAAATACCCATTTGTGTCTGTTGGAGGGTTCAGAGTGTATAAATCCATGAAACATAATCTTACAGGAGAATTCTATGATTATTATAGGGTGTTTTGTGTTATTTGACAACAACAACAATGAAATTAGGCTTTGTTATTTCTATGGTCAGGAAGTCTGATTTAACATGGGCACTATTACCATGATCCTTACATTTGAAGATAATAATGATGTCTAGGGCAGGGCTCTGGCATTGGATCAATATCTAGTAGCCTTATTGAAGTGTGCGAATGATCTCTCATTGAGGTCCATTGATTTTGAACATGTTCATAATCCCTTCTTGTTGGTAAGCTTCATATGAGTGGGAGATGAGGATCAAAAGGGGAAAGGGAATTATGGGTAATGAATATTTGGGGTTGGTGAGGGAGTTCTCACTAGATCAATAAGTATTTGGAGCTGGATGATAGGCTCAGAGGCAAGGGAGACAGAACAAACACTACTAGGAAGGGGAATGGACACTACATAGAAGCAGTCAGTAACCTCAGTGAGGGAGAAGGACATAGATGGATGTAGGGGTGGCAAGGATAGAAAGATTTGTTGTCTTGGAATCATGCCATACAATTTCACTACCATATAAAGTCACTAAGATAGAAAGAAAGAAATAATGGGGAACCCCTCAAAGAAAATAGGGTTCATGCAATGGATGACCTAGAAATGCATCAGAACCGGGTGGTGTTGTCCTTAAAGAAAAAGGTTATATTTCATTTCATACATTACAGTGATATGGTGTTGGATCTAAGGGAATCGACGATACCTAGTAGGAATCTAGTGAATCTTGAATCCAAGTGGGAAGGACCTTAAATTTTTCATAAACATCACTATGATAGTTTAAACTCATTGATGCCATTGATGATGAGCATATCAATCTTTCCACAAATACTAGGTTTCTCATGAGATATTTCACATGAATAAACCATCCCTTTAGTCTGTGATATATGGATTTGAACTAAAAATACAATATCATAGTTATATGTTGTTTCGTGTGGTGTTGAGCCGCCACAAGCCCCTTCTCACATCAGGTTGTTATTCTTGCATTACACTCCAAAAATTCGGGGGCACGCCCCCTTTGGCCCATGAATCATGAACATAAACCTTTTTCATCCTCTGCCGATATTTCACAAGGTGTAGGGGCTCTATGGATGGAAAATTCACCACAACCTCACTATATGTTCTAGTTGCATGATAGGAAACTGTGTGACATTTTGGTAAAATATATTCAACCATAAAATACATTATCATATTCTGAATCAGAAGGTATTAAAATGTGTGTCTAATATTTTCATTGCCGGATGTTAAAAACATGGTTTATGTCCCTATTGTATGATATAAAACTTTGAAATAAATTTATCCTTCAACCAAGAGGGCTCCCTCTTTCTGATGAGGATCACATACCGCACCATGTTGAAGAACTAAATAAGGATTGATTTTCATTTAATATCATCAGATATCAAGAGACTGAAAAATTATATATCATTGGCTCAACTCACAAATTGAAATACCTCAACACATCAATCAATGAAAACAAGTTTTTCTCTCACTCACGAATGCACTCCATCTAGGTGTGTTCCGATAAGCGGTGGCAGAAAACCAATGGTGTCAAACCTTCACTCATAAATTTCACAAACTCAACTTCATTATGTAATAACCCTTAAACAAAGGTCCTCATAATTCTAAAATAGTATGTTTAATAAGGGTCCAAAAAAATATGGCACACCTGGTCTGGAAACATGAAGATCGAGGGTGACGTAGGTCCGAAAAAGTGAAGATCGAGGGCGGTGGAGGTCTGGCACGTGAAGATCAAGGGTGACAGGGGTCCCGAAACATGAAGCTCGAGGGCGGCAGAGGTCTGGAAATGTGAAGCTCAGTTGGCAGCGGAGGTCTGGCAACACGAATCTCAAGGGTGGCGGAGGTCCGGCAATGCAAAGCTCAGCGGGCAGTGGAGGGAAGTTTCATGGTTATAGTACCGCAAGAGATTTAGGTCGTGATAAAATGAGGGCACTGTGCGACCGACTTTATAAAAGAAGGGACTGCAGTTTTATCAGCGCTAATAAATATTTCTTGTATCAGCGCTAACATTTTAGCGCTGATAAATCCTGACTATATTAGTGCGGATAAAGAGATTCTTTTTCAGTGCTTTTCTAGCACTGATAAAGGTTCTTTTTATCAGTTCTTTTTTTTCACTGATAAAGGTTACCCTGTATCCGCACTAAAATTTTAGCACTGATAAACGATTTCTTTATCCGTGCTTTTCTAGTGCTGATAGAAGGATTCATTCTCATCACTGATAAAGAACCCATGTATCAGCGCTAAAAAAGCGCTGATAAAGAATCCCTTTATCAGCGCTCAAATTTTACTGCTGATACACGGTTTCTTTATCAGAGGTTTTTCCATAGCGCTGATAAAAGGTGGCACTTACCTTTCCCATTTTTTTAGTAGTTTTTAAAAAAAGACACATTTAGAGTCATACCAGTGACATCATGCATCAGATTGAAGTGCGGTTGATTACTAGACATCATAAATGACTAATATATTATTTTCCTAAAGTATCAAAATAATCAGACTGCCTTTCCAGAATATTTAGTATTTGACTTGTGTTTTTTTACTTGATTTAATGTCAATTTTAAATAAAGACACATTTTTAGTCATACCGATGACATTGTGCTTCGGATTGAGATGTGGTTGATTCCTCCTCATAAAAAATGACTATTGTATTGTTTTTCAAAAGTATTAGAAAAAATTTTAAGTACATTTTCTACTTTAAAATCAATGAATACTTGCCTCTGAAACCTAAAAAAGATACCTATCCTACTCAATATGCTCAATCTACCCAGTTTAGAAGGATTATGGAAAAACCATTGATCCATGTATGGTTGACACTGAATTAAATCCTCCTTATGTAGCATAGCTTTATTCAGCCTAGTGAAGAACTAGTTTCCATATATTCAGGACCTCCGAATGAATATATGACTATTGGTTTTTCATTGGGTCAAATTAAGCGGAGAACTACAAATATTGCAGATTGAATTGATGTTTTTTTGGAGAAAACCCTTCTTATTGTTGTAAATTAGAAGAGTAGAGTAAGCTCTTGTTTCCATTTTGTCTCAAGATGTCACAAAAAACTCAAGGGATGTGGAAACCCCTTTTGGAAACTCATTATCTTTTGGGGTCTATCAACAAACCAAATACCCTGTAAATGAGGACCACCAATTTATTTTAGAAAACCAATCAACATTAAATTCATTTAGTGTGAAAATAAGGACCACCAATGACCATGATTTTCAGAAGGGTGTTTAGCCCTTAAAAATTGCAACATTTCCATCAAACAAAGAGAAAGATAATGCATAAAATATTATAAAAGTTGAAATTATTACTTAAGATTACCATCTTCATTCTATATTTGTACATTCTTCCATCAGGTATGCTTCCCATTCGTTTCTAATCATATCTATATCATCTTGTGAACATTACTTTTTTCAGTAGTCATGATAGTACTGAAAAAATATAAATACACAAAGGATTAATAGGTATTTTAAATGAAATATCAATTATATTCGAAAATACCTCTCCAGGGATGCTTGTTTGTTCATGGAATATTATCTCCTTCATAAATTTACAAACATAATAACCATTGTATTTATCAATTTTTTATTTCAGGCATTGTAGAAACATTGAGAAAAATAATTATTTTTTTATATGTGTTTGGATAGTGAAATCTAATTATATATACCATGATACTTATCCACTCGTAGTACTTTTTAGGTTTCATGTCCTTTTCCCCTGGCCTCATTCCATGATGTCAACGATATTCACGCCCCGCCCTATCATAATATAATCCTCATTAAAAGATAATATAAATTATATAAATAGATATTTAGTTGTAAAATGTTGGATTTAGAGTACTAAAAATTGACAAATGCCATCATTTGTGGTCGGTTTGTTGGATATCCACTCAATGAATCCAAGAAATAAATATTTGGAGTATCCAAATTGACCGCAATAAGCGTCCAATGCTACCCAAAAACACAAAAAGAATAATTAATGAAAGAAATTAAAATATATTTGATATGATTAAATTCTAGAGTTTTAACCCTCCATCATTTGTATTAAGAGGCATCTATTATCTTGAATTTTGATGTTGAATTATTTGATCAATCTTGCCACTATATCACCATGTTTCTTGGAAGTTATGTCTTCTTGTTCTGTAGAGGTGATGTGAGGACTAACGAGTCAAAATTTTTGTTCATGGGGAAATCCCTTTAATTTTTTTCATATAGATGCCTATGAAAAAGATGAAATGTTTTTAGTCAAAATTCTCATAGTATATCATATTTTGGAAAATCAAATCATGAAATCATACCTCATGTAAACATTTACAGCTGAACTGCCTTACCAATCATATTAAAGAATTTCAGTTGCACTCTCAACACCATTGATGTCTAGATCTTCCCCTCCATACATATTTTCATAAAAATCAATTATGTGATTACCATTATGTTTCATCTTTATATCCACATGAGCCTTCAATGATAATAAATGAGGATATAGAATGGGGGGTTAAGGTTCTTTGGGTAGATCATTTTAATTTTTCGGTTGATCCCTGTGATAGTTTTGAACTGGTCTTTTGTTTCACCCATTCCCTTTGTCTATCTGTAATAATATGCATCGGTTTAGAACTTTTTTCATTAAATTTTTAAGGTTTAGCTTGAAAATTAAATTGGAAATCAATACCTTATTGTCAACATGTTTTTTGCAAGATGTGATGGCCATATGATGAATGTTTCTAGAGATTGTTCGACCATATGAATATTTGCATCATCAATTGGAATTGGTAGCTTAGTGATCAAATCTAGGGATACAGTATTGGACACTCTGACATGATCTGTCAGATGTGTTCTATTGTGTAGCATGTCGTTCTGGATATTGAAAAATGTAGCCCTCGCTACAAGGAAATGAGTGGGTGTTGATAGATATAAATCTCAGTCTTTCTCACCCATTATAATATCAATACAAGAAAGGTATTTGTGTCTAGAATTTATCTAATTCATATTTCCCAGATAAAATTATTTGTAAATTTACTACCTTGGTTAATAATTGTTTATGAGGGGAATGGATCACCTCAAAACTAGTGGGGTGGTGTGGGGTCTTCACGCACGGGTTGTTTTTGAGTTGTTTCTTCTCTTTGACTCCCCTCATAAAACTTTCTATCATCTAAATCTGGAATTGTAATTATTCTTGAAACATAGATAATGTTTCTATCATCTTTTTCATTTCCTCAGTTTGATCCCCCACTTTTTTTCTTAATATATGCTTAGGGTGTCACCCAAAAAACCACACCTCTGACGTGACCATACTTTTTTTGCTGCATCAAGGACACTAAAAGTATGTCTGCATTTTATGTGGGTGTTATTGATTCTTATGAATATGTCAAATATAAAATATAAGAAAATAAGTAATCATTGTTATGTAATAGAAATTTAAAACAAATTTTTTTATTATGTCATACTTATATATGTTTCCAACACTTTTTTTTGTGTTTTCATCAATTTGTTTTCTATGTAAACAAAAGAATATAGTTATTGGGTTGTTTTATTTCACATAAAATTATTATGTTATATTTAAAATATGTACCAATTTTTTTAAGTGATACATACCCCCATCCTTTCTTTACGGTAGGGGTACGCTGGTTTTGATGCTTGTTGTTTATTTTCACCACTTAGTTGTTGCTTCATAAATAAAAAAGTGTCAATCAAAGTGATGAAAACATGTACCATCAAACAATATATTACCAAACAAAATGTACCTAAAAAAACTGATTTTCATGACATCCAGTAAATGCATCCCATGATGCTTGGGTTATCAGGTGTGCATAAATTAGAGGTGGGTGTAGTTTTATTTTCCCTTCAGTATCTTTAAGATGATATTTTGATAAAAGTGTGTAAAAACCCCTTGTGAATCCTTCCAAAAACCCTGAAGACATATTATTTGTGTGAGAAATCTATTATAAATTCACTCTGCAAGAGATGATGAAGTGTAATTCAATGTTTCATTAGTTTTTTTAATAAATCAAAAAAATGATATCATAATGATATACTAATATCTTCCTGCATTAGTGTATTAATCTCATCCACAACATGGTTCCATGAAGTTACATCAATCACCACGTGTTTTTGAGTGATGATTCCAATGTAACTACTGAACATGGCCTTTTTGGGGTTAACATGTTGGCCCTGCTTATTCCATCCAATCTCGTATTTGATTCCTTTATCTTGAGACTTAATGATTTTTAATAATACAGTCAATCTATGACACTGTTGCTTTTTCTGCATCACTCTTGTTTCGCCACCTTTCATTCCCTCGAATCCAACATCATTAACATTTCCCTCTATATCTAGAGATCTAGGTTTAGTATGTGTATACAGTGGTTATACCTCTGCACTGGGAGCAGTAACAGGTTGAGAAACATGTTGTTCGTCTACACTCTGTGTAGGAGTAGGTTAGGAAACCTGTTGTGAATAAGGATTGGGATCATCATCACGTATAGAAGTCATTATCTGCAAAATTTGTTTAATATTTAATTTAGAAAATATAAAAGAAGCAAAGAACATATTTTAACATAAAGAAATATGCTACGAAACCTATTGTTTTTCTGCACTATAAGGAGTAGTAGGTTCAGAAACCTATTGTGCCTGGGGATTGGGAGCATCATCATGTGCAAAATTCACTATCTATAAAATCTATTTAACATTTAATTTAGATTACATAAAATTAGTAGTGAATAGATATTAATATAAAGTAACATGATGTATATTAGAAAAAAATATAATCTCAATATTGAAATCATTTTTTAATGGTATAAGGGATTTGACCCCTCTATCGACTTTCCAAATACCTTAATTATGGTCCCCTATGACATACGAAATTCCGTCTACACTAGGACCATTGTGAAATTATTGCGATGTCCCAATGAAAGGGTCATCCTACATTTAATTTTCATCTAACTCTTCAATGGGTTTCGTCGATAACAGAACAATTGACCAGTTTCAGTTTGTGGGATCTGGAACATAAAATACATGTACTACCTGTGATGCCATTATAAATGGTTCTTCTTTTTACACTTTCTTATTGAAATCAACTTTCACAAATCCCAACTAATCTATTTTAACAACACTTTATTATCAACCAACATTAATTGAAAAATCAGCACTCAGAATGTCATATAATCCAACTCCCATAATTTTTTTATGATGCCAAAATATGATATATTTGTGTAAATTGGATTTCTACCCTTAGTACTAGAAACATGCATCTCTTCAGCCACAATTGGAACTCCACTATTCTATCTAGTACTGTTTTCATCATGTTCATTAGTATATAATGTATAACCATTAATTACATAATCATTGTAAGATAATACATACACACATGGTCCTTTGACAAACCATCAAAGTCATTCTAAAATTGAATCTGGATTTTAATTTGACACCATAAAAATATGTTCCTGAAACCATCTTATAAAATATTTATTATGTTTATTTTATATCCATATTTTAGACCTTGATTGATTTAAATTCCTTAGAATTTCTTTTTGGGTTTTAACATATGGGTCAATGAATAAACTATTATGAAAAATGTAAAGGTGGGACTTCTCCCGATCTATAATATTGATTGTTATGACCTCCGTTCCAGAAATTCCTTCACCCACTAGTTGACCACTGTGATGAGATTTTGTTATACGAATGCATTTCACATTGGATAGGTATTCAGTACAAAATCAATGGCTTACTCACCAATATATCACTTCGCAATACAACCCTCTGGCCGACTTTGATTTTTGACGTACCCTTTCAAAATATTCAAATACCATTCAATGGGGTACATCCATCTATAGTGAATAGTACCACATAGTCAAATATATCTCACTAAGTGAACCATCAAATAAACCATCATATCAAAGAATATCGATGGGACAAACATTTCCAATTCACATAATACGACAACAATTTAGCTTTCGATAGTTGGAAATTTCTCCATATCTATAACTTTTCTACATATAACATTGAATAAGAAACAAGGCTTCATTAATGTATGACATTCATTCTTGGGAAAAATGCAACATAAATATATAGTAATTAGATCTTGAATGAAAACATGGAAGTCATGTGATTTCATACCTTTTAACTTTAAATCGTGCATTGACACAATGTTCTTGATATTTGACGAATACCCCTATGGAACCTTTATATTATTTACAAAGTTTCAAAATCAATATCTCACCTCTCTGGAAAGAGTGTAAGTAGTAGGATGAAGAAATGTTCGTTTCTCACCCTTCACAAGTGCCAAATCTTCTCGTATTCCCACGTCAACCATGTCCCACTTAGCCTTAATTCCATCCTCTGTTTTTCTGGGTGCATATTCAATGTATCAATGACACTACAACATAATTTTTTTTCAACATGCATAACATCAAATAAATTTACAACGTACAGTCAATTCTAGTATAGTAATTAAAAAAAACGGATTTCTTTTTCCAACTAGTTTTCGTAAGGTTTTTCAAAAATGGTTTACTAAAAGCAGTGTCCACATCCTTAACTTTCTCAAATAGTTGATGACCTGTTATTGGAGATAGTGGAGTACGTTTTTCTGAACATTCATCGAATGATGTTGTCTAATATTGGTAATTCTATCGTCGGGGTATAAATTTAAGATGTCCTAGAAACACAGATTTCAATTATTGTTTCAACCTAATTGATTGTGTACCTTGTTCGTAGATGGGACACCCAAGAGTTCCTTTAATGCTATATCCTGACAAATTTCCATAAGCAAGAAAGTCATTTATTATCTCATACAACATGACTCTCAATTTGAAATCATCATTTCTGCAAGCATCATACATCATAACACCTGAATCCCACAGTAATTTCAAAAATAAACAAAAATATTATTAACCGGTTGCTTTGGTTATGATATAAGCATAGAGAACATGATGTGTTTCTGTTTCATGTATAACCACAGTGGAAAATTATAATTTACCAACATAATCATCCATGTACTGTGAGTTCTTTTTAAAAACCCAAAAGGATTTACTTCATCTATAGATAACACAAGACGAATGATTCTCTACTAGTTTCCAAAGTTAGGATACTAATGATTAATTTTATTCCACTGAGGAGAGTCTACCAGATGTCATAGTTTTCCATCTTTATTTCTTCTGTCTACATGCCATGTAAATTTCTTTAGAGTCTCCTCATTTTCATATAGGCTCCTAAGCCTTGTAATGATTGTAATGTACTATTGTAATGACCCGCATTTTGAACCGGACTATAACTCGAAAAAATTTGAACTTTTTCAATTACTAAACGGGTTGTTTTTAAGACCGAGCTTCGGATCAAAATTCTGAGAGTTCAAACTATTTGTTGTTTTTTTGGACTTAGGAGAAGGCCCATTAAGTTTCTCAGGTGGCCAAAGAGGTTTCGGAAGCGCCGGACCCATGTTCCTAAAGAGCTTGAGAGGGTGCACGGTTGGCGCACAGGTTGACAAAACTTTGTGGCCTAAATCAGGTGGGTAGTATCTTGCACACAGGCAGTGCACGATTTTCTAAACCATGCGCCTAGCCCGTGCTGTGGGTGTCTTGGAGGCAGGGGACTCCACACGGTTTGCGCACGCTTTGCCAAACAGTTTGGGTAAAACCGCGCGTTTGGGTGAGTTTTGGTTTTTGTTTAAAAATAAATTAAAATAAAATAAAAATGAAATAAAATCATAATAAGAAAATAAAAACACTCCATCACTCCCACTCAGGCCGCACGACACAGGGAGGGGCTCCCCTTGAGCCGCGCGCGACACCCCCCCCCCCTCAGCTCCATCCTTCGTTCTTCGATTCTGTCCAAATCTCCTCACAATTTCTCTTCGGAACCCTAAGGTAGGTCCTTATCCTCCCTCTCCTCCTTGTTCGAATCTATTTTTTGGAATATTCATCACCTGGTGAGATTTGAACGATACCCCTAGGGTTTGGAGGTGATCTATTTTCCATCTTGCGCTTTTTCTAGGTTGGGGCGAAAGTTCTCTAGGAGTCCCTGGATGCACGTTCTAGCAACCGCCACCAAAGGTGAAGCGGTTCAGGTGGTTTCGTATTGTCGAGTTGGTTTTGGGGTGAGGTTTTCACCTATTTATTTTTTCACACATGTCAAATTCGGGTATTTTATAGTTTATGAGTTCATAGCACGTTTTTTATAGTGTGTTGTAGGTTTTGGCATGGTTTCGAATGCCAAAGAATAGGCAACTCATCTAAGAATCTTAGTTAGAAAGCACCAAGAGCCGAAGTGGACGGATGGATCCACTTTGAGGTAGGGTACCTCTCCTTGCCCATTAATTTAATGTGAATTAGTAAAGAGTTATTTCTTCATAGTCCTAGTATTTGAATTCTGTAAGTTAGTCTTGAATAAATGCTTATGTTAAAATAGTGTGAATTGTAAGAATAAGATAAAATGGTTGCCTGCTAACTAAACTCCCAATTTAATAATAAAACCCCTCGATCATAGGTGTGTTGTCTTCATGATAAAAATTAGTGATAGACTTTTTATGATTTCCTGCTAGATATTTGTGGTGCCCCTTTGATGCTTTGTATGTGAACTTGCCTTGTTGAGACAAATAGAGTGATATGGTTGTGATACTTGTGTTTGGGTCAATTTTCCATGTTTAGGAAAATTGAGCAAGATGATAACCATAGGTGGATGACTTAGAACTAGATAACTTGTTACCTCTAGAAGTTAAAAAAGGGTTAAAAAATGATAAATGTATCCTTTTAGATGGAATGGTGAAACTCTGAAGGAACGAACTAGGGTGGTACGACCACGCCTTGGGATAATGTAATGAGAACGAATTATGTTAGTAATTTGAATATGTGAATATATTGATTTAGATACTTATGATGGGTTGCCTTAAGTATTAATGTGAATGTGTTCGCTTATGTGTATGTGGTATGATTCTTTGAATGCTTATGAGGTAATGCAATAAGTAGTATACTGTAGACATGTTTGTATTGTGACTACCCACATGCTGATTCCAAATAATGAATGATAATAAAGGTGAGTGAATGCTGGGGACACCTAGTGACAGATACATGGTTGGATGGGAGGCAGTTATACCCCATGCCAGTGTGACAGTCCATGTCTGTAAGGGATCCATTATTACCCCTTTCCAGTTGAATTCTACTGATGATCACATGTCTGTATGGGATGTAGTTATACCCTATGCCATTATTATGAATGTGACAGATGGGAGGCAGTTATACCCCATGCCGGTTGATTGAATGTGATGGAAGGGAGGCATTCTTACCCCTTTCCAGTATCCTATATGAACGAGAAGAATTCTTACCTAGTTGCCTTTGTATTATATGGATGAGATGCATTCTTACCTCATTTCCTTTGTATTGTATGGATGAGAGGCATTCTTACCTCATGCCCTCTAATCTCAATTTATGGAATGGAGGCATTCTTACCCCTTTCTAGTAGACCTATAGGTACCTCGTGCTCGCTAATCACGATTAATGGGGGGAGGCATTCTTACCCCATGCCATCTATGATCTAAATGCTTATATATATATATATATAGTTACATGATCGGGTTACTTTACCAACAACGAGCCGAATATGGTATAACTGTCAGGTGTCCCTTAGGAACCTGGATGGGTGTTATTTCCTTATGTAATTTCTGCTTACTTATTTCTCCATACCTGCTCACAATTTAATTATTATACACTTTCTAGATTGGGTTTGACACTGGTGATGCCGGCCTACTGGGATTTATATCTCACACCCTATTCGGGTCGCCATTGCACTAGGGTACCCGAGTAGACCTTCTTGTTTGCAGGACTGAGGTTGTGTGCTGTGCTGTTTGTACCTGAGGAGTTAGAATCAAATAACCAAGAAGGATATTGGGATGGTCAGGGGATTTTTTTCAGGCCTTGCTATCTTTTCTTTTTGTATTGGTTGTAAATCATGTTGTATTTTTTACTACTTTCATAACTGTATCATCATCTGTACATGCATGAATTGTAAACTGGCGTTTGTCGCCTTTTATAAAATGCTTATTACCTATCTTTTGCTTCTGCCTTTCATTTGTTTACTGATTCCTCTATTGAATACTATTTACTCTGATAATACTGTTGTATTACTCTGATATGAGGTTATAGTCTCCCCACTATCACCTCTTGAGACCCTCGTCGCTAGTTGGCAGCCTCTGGCGTACGGGGAGACGCGCTTGAGGCCATGTGACCTACCAGTCCGGCCACCGGTTCGATTTTTAGCTGGTCGGGGACGTTACTAAGTGGTATTATAGGTGTTTCTTTTCTTTTTCCGTACTGTTTTGGGTTGGTAGATAGGATACTAGGAAAGTGTCGGCACTTGGCTAATAGCGGTTCTTGGGACTGATCACCCCACGTACGGTAAATGACCAAGTGGCCAAGGCTATGAATTGTCAATCATGTTGTTTTCTATTATATTGGATACGGTTTCACCTTGATTATCCTTGTATTTTCTTCTACTGATGGTTTATGAAATTCCTTTAATTTTTCCCTTTGGCATGATATGGAATGAAAGCTGCATTCCATCCATCATATTAGGCACATAGGAATTAACATGCCATGCATGTTCCATGCCATGTAGTTTCATTATAGCTTTCCTGTATAATATGATTAATTGATTATATGCCATGACTATGTCTTATAACATGCCTCGGTGTTATCTATTTGTAGTGGCATGCTCTGTTTTATATATGTAATTGATGGCATGAGTTAAATATGATGGGTATGAATATGATGGGAGCTAGTTTTCATTTGTAAGGTGTATGGGCACCTTATAACTGGGAAAAGGTAACCAATGTATTCGAACTACTATAAAAGGCTGCTAAGTTTAAAATGCAAAAAAGTAAATTGGTTTTGATTAAAAAGGGGAGCCGAATGCCAATTTATAAACTATATGGGCACATTATTGGTTGGTAGATGGCCACCCAAATACTTGTGCCGTTGTATGTGAGCATGTTAAATACTGGGTTGGAATCTGGTTTTGATAAAAATTGCAGTTAATTTTCAATCCATGAAGTGTATGGGTGCTTCATGAATTGGGAAATGGCAACCCATATTAAATGGTAAGGCTTGTTGCAATGTGAAATGATTTAATGGAAAATGTTTTTTGATTTCAAAATTGAAAAGTTTTGGATAACTGTTAAATGTGAAACTGGACCCTAGTAGGACAGTTGGAAAGAGTTGTATGAGATAACCTAGTTGGGGTGTTTGAATTTTAAAAAGAAATTGAGTACCTGCTTTGGGGTTGCCTTTTGGAGAACCCAGGATGGATAAAATGGTACCCTCGTAGGTCTCTATTTTGTTTAAATGGTTTTGATTTTCTCTTTTGATTGATAAAGACGGGATGTCTATGAATTTTTAATGTTTTTAAAAGGAATTTTTTGTGAAACTTTCTTGTTTTCTTGATGCCTGGTTAAGGTTTAAATGAGATAAAATGATAATGGCTTAGAAATGGAAACTATGGTGGTGCGTTGAGACCCTATTTTAAGGGGTAGTTTTCAGTTTCTATTTGAGTTGCCTTAGAATGGGACCATAGGTGTTTCCCATGGGCATTTTTTTCTTTAGTGGTGTCTTGATGTTTGGCATTTGAGACCAGTGACTTATTTGGTGTGACCCATTATTAGGTTAGAAGTTTGATCTTCTTAAGGGGCTAGATTATGGTTAGTAGCACCCTTATATTTTTAATGATTTGCTTGTACCATGGTTTTTCTGAAGTGAGGTGTTGTTTGGGTGTCATTGTTCCTTGTTGGACTCTTGTCTTTCCAATGACACCCCTGTTTTAATGGGTGGTTGTTGGGTTTTGACTTTCGTTGCGGCTTTGTGTCATATTCTCAGTAATGTGGCCCAACGTTAAAGAATTGTTTCGTCCCAATGTCTGGGATGGCTTCCGAATGAATCGTGTGTTTTGACACATTGGTTTCCTTGTTATGGATCTTCTTCATTTGTTTGGTGATGTGATTGTGGCGGAGGAGCGTCACATGATTGTTTGCGGTGTTTGTGTACTAGCGCACTTGTGCTAGGCTAGTTTATCTTATTTCCCTTCAACGACTAGGACACTGCTAAGGTTGGGAGCGCATTGTGTTGAATCTGGTAAATGTGACCTTCCATGTAGAAGAGAAAGTACCTGTAATTACTTCTGGAAAGGTTTTGATGTGTCTGAATTCCTGGGAGACATGCGAGTTTTAAATCATGTGGATGTGTCAGCAGGTGAAGTCAAGTTCCTTCCTTAAATTCAACTAGTTGAGGTATGATTGTTCATCCATCCAGTAGTCTGGTATGATTAGCTGCAATCCGTTTCAATCCTCTTGGTGTATTATATTTAGCGACGAGCATGTCCCCTATCTGTCCCCCATCTTAGATGCACTAATAGAGCGTCAGCCTTATCCGCGATAATGCTTTGAAGCTATTGGGATTGATCAGATGGTTCTATTTCAGTGTCGCATGCGGGATGCATGGTATCTTGTGTGGTTTGATCTTGGAAACGTCATTGGAAGTCAGGGGTATGATTCAGTGAACGTGGTATTTCTAAACACAAGGTACCTTTGAGAAAGGCATTGTGGTTTTGCTTGATATACACTGGTCGTCTAAAACGAGCATCTTCATAATGGTCGGTTGTTGAGGCTTGACTCTTTTCCTCTATGGTTTAAATAAACACAATTGGTGGAGAACCATTTTAAGGAATGTCGTTATGTAATTATGAGTGTGGTTTGTGTTGGTTGGTGCCTTATATGAACAACTGGCTCGACTTGGGCCTTGAGGTCGATGGGGAATCGACCGTTTGATCTGTTTCAAATCATGCTAGGAGTGTCGTGGGAATTATTGGGGCGTTCATTGAAAGTTAATTCCAATGATGGTCAGAACCGTAGTTTGGAGTTTGTTTCCTAACATTAGAAATCTAAGGTGGGAAGTACCTGTGGCAGGATGCTTGGCGAGATGACGACGGATTCATGTCTCTTGTTAGATGGGCTCAGGAAGAGCCGTCTTGGTGTTTCGTTTGGGAAACGAGTGTTGGCTCGAGTTTTGGTGGATTAAGCGCCGTAGGGTTTAATGGATGCTTAAGGGTGTGTTAGACGTTTCTGAACACAAAGTGATCATTTTAATGAATCTTCACAACCCTTGTAGGTTGTTTTATGTGTACGTTGTTCCCAGAGGCTTCCCGGGGATGAAAAGTTCTAAGGTGGAAAGGTTGTAATGACCCACATTTTGAACCGGACTAAAACTCGAAGGAAATTGAACATTTTCGATTACTGAACAGGTTGTTTTTATGACCGAACATCGGAATGGAATTCTAAGAGTTGTGATGCTTTATTGTTTTGGTTTTGGGCTTAAGCGAAGGTCCGTTAAGTTTCTTGGGTGGCCCGAGAGGTTACGAAAGCGCCAGACCCAT
The DNA here is from genome assembly GCA_963277665.1 of Viscum album. NCBI lineage: Eukaryota > Viridiplantae > Streptophyta > Magnoliopsida > Santalales > Viscaceae > Viscum > Viscum album. Next base: position 368,614,693 of record OY728132.1, on the reverse strand, counting down.
GTTCTTAAACAGCTGCCGAGGGCGCACGATTGGCGCACGGGTTGACCAAACAGTGTGGCCCAAACTGTGCGACCTAAATCAGGTGGGTAGTGACTTGCGCACGGGCTGCGAATGGTTTTCCAAATCTTTCACCTAGCCCATGCAGTGGGTGTCTTGTAGGCAAGGGACTCCGCATGATTTGCGCACAATTTTCCCAAACCGTGCGGGTCAAACCGTGCATTTGGGTGAGTTTTGTTTTTTGTTTGAAATTAAAATAAATGAAATTAAAAATGAAATAAAAACATAAAAAGAAATTAAAAACACTCTCTCACTTTCACTGACACCACACGACATAGGGAGGGGATCCCCTTGAGCCGCGCGCGACACCCCCCCCCCCCTCAGCTCCCTCCTTCGCGCTTCGATTCCGGCCAAATCGCCTCACGATTTCTCTTTGGATCCCTAATGTAGGTTCTTATCCTCTCTATCCTCCTTGTTCCAGGATGTTTTTCGGTGTATTTGTCACCCGGTGAGATTTGGCTGAGAACAGTAGGGTTTGGAGGTGATCTGTTTTTCATCTTTCTCTTATTATAGGTTAGTGAAAAAGTACTCTTGGGGTCCCTGGATGCACGTTCCAGCAACCACCACCGAAGGAGAAGCGGTTCAGGTGGTTTTGGATCATCGAGTTGGTTTTGGGGTGAGGTTTTCACCTATGGATTTGGTTCGTACTTGTAAAATTTGGGGCTTTTGATGTTTATGAGTTCCTAGCATGTTGTTTATAGTGCGTTCGAGGTTTTGGCATGGTTTTGAGTCACCAAAGACTCGGTGACTGACTTACGACTCTTAGTTATAAATCTCCAAGAGCCCTAGTGGATGGATGGATCCACCAGAGGTAGGGTCCCTCTCCTTGACCTTTAATTTAAAGTGAAGTAGTAAAGAGTTATTTCTGCATAGTCTTAGTATTTGAATTCTGCAAGTTAGTCTTGAATAAATTCTTCTATGAAAAATAGTGTGAATTACATGAATAAGATAAAATGGTTGCATACTAACTAAACTCACGATTTAATAATAAAACCCCTCGATCATAGGTGCGCTGTCCTCAAGATAAAAAGTAGTGATAGGCTTTTTATGCTTGCCTGCTGGATTGTTGTGGTGCCCCTTTGATGCTTTGTATGTGAACTTGCCTTGTTGAGACAAATAGAATGATATGGTTGTGATACTTGTGTTTGGGTCAATTTTCCATGTTTAAGAAAACTGAGTAAGATGATAACCATAGTGGGATGACTTAGGACTGGATGACTTATTACCTCTAGAAGGTAAAAAGGGTTAAAGAATGATAAACGTATCCTTTAAGATGGAATGGTGAACTAGGAAGGAACATACTAGGGTGGTATGACCATGCCTTGGGATAATGTAATGAGAACGACTTATGTTAGTAAAATGAATATGTGGATATCTTGATTTAGATACTTATGATGGGTTTCCTTAAGTATGAATGTGAATGTGTTCGCTTATGTGTATGCGGTATGATTCTTTGAATGCTTATTAGGTAATTCCATAAGTAGTATACTATAGACATGTTTGTATTGTGAGTGTGCACACGTTGATTCCACCTAATGAATGATAATAAAGGTGAGTGCATGCTGATGCCACCTCGTGATAGATACGTGGTTGGATGGGAGGCAGTTATACCTCATGCCAGTGTGACAGTACATGTCTGGAAGGGAGGAATTGTTACTCCTTTCCAGTTTACTTCTGCTGATGATTACATTTCTGGATGGGAGTTAGTTATACCCCATGCTAATATTATGAATGTGATAGATGGGAGGCAGTTATACCCCATGCCTGTTGAATTAATGTGATGGAAGGGAGGCATTCTTACCCCCTTCTAGTATCCTATAGGAATGAGCGGCATTCCTACCTTGTTGCCTTTGTATTATAGGGACAATAGAAATTACTTCCTTGTTTCCTTTTTATTATATGGACGAGAGGCATTCTTACCTTGTGCCCGCTAATCTTGATTTATGTAAGGGAGGCCTTCTTACCCCTTTCCAGTAGAACTATAGGTATGAGAGGCATTCTTACCTCGTGCCCGCTAAGCATGATTAATGGGTGGGAGACATTCATACCCCACACCATCTATGATCTAAATGCTTATATATATATATGGTGAGATGATCAGGTTACATTACATGCAATAAGCTGAAGATTGTATAACCGTTAGGTGTCCCTTGGGAACATGGATGGGTGTTATTTCCTTATGTAATTTCTACTAACTTATTTCTCCATTCCGAATCAGTGTTTAATTATTATACACTATCTAGATTGGGTTTGACACTGGTGGGGCCGGCCTACTATGATTTATATCTCACACCCTACTCGGGCCGCCATTTCACTGGGGTACCCGAGTAGACCTTCTTGATTACAGGACCGAGGTTGTGTGTTGTGATGTTTGTACCTGAGGAGTTAGGAGCAAAGGAACAAGTGGGAGATTGGGATGATCAGGGGATTTCCATCGGGCCTTGATGTCTTTTCTTTTTATATCTGTTGTAAATCATGTTGTATTGTTTGCTTCTTTCATAACTATATCGTCATCTTTACATGCATGCATTGTAAACTGGCATTTTCTGCCTTTTATAAAATGGTTATTACCCATCTATTTCTTCTGCCTTTCATTTCCTTTATTGAATACTATTTACACAGATAATACCATTGTGTTACTCTGATACGAGGGTATAGTCTCCCCACTATCACCTCCCGAGAACCTCGCTGCTAGTCGGTAGCCTCTAGCATACGGGGAGACGCGCTTGAGGCCATGTGACCTACCAGTTTGGCCACCAGTTCGATGGTAAACCGGGACGTTACAACCATAAAAATTTTATAGGACTGAATTCATCTTTCTTGTATCAAGAAGCACCACACTTTGGGTATTCTCTATGTTATTTTAGGCCCTTTAGAAACAATATACATTCATTATGGTAGGCATGCCTTCTTTCAGGGATCATACTAATGGAGCGTAGCATTCGTTTAGAATCATATGTTCAGTTCGCGAGCTCATTATCTTTTTAGAGCATGTAATTCAATAGAGTATATAATTCTGTAAAACTGGAGTCACTCCCTCTATTTCCTTATTTCAAATTATACATCTTCAGTATGGCTGACAATGATGTATATTTAGTGTAACCATCATACAATGGTATCTTTTCACATCTCTTTAACTATTCTAACATTTTTGGGAAATCATGAAGTTCATCTTCAACTTTCCTTGCCATTTATTTATTACAGTATTCATTATCATGAACATCTATAATCACATCTTTGATATGGTCTTCATCATTGTCCACACTTGTAATCATATCAAATGATCCATAAAATATAGTGTTATCCTAATCAATAGCTACATTCTCTTTTTTCTGTGTTTATTCAAAAAAAAAATAACTTTGATCTATTCTTTGATAGATCATGTGTTCTTTCAAATCCTCTAGACTAACATGTCATGAATTACAACAGCGTAGACACAAACAATGGATTTTATAAGGATCATATGCATGATATTTTTAAAACGTAATTTACTCTTTCACTCCATCTTCATACTATTTTCTCAGATGATTGGCATACATCCATTCTTTATTCATATACATCCTATTTGATTCATTGATATTAATATTTAATAAACAAATACACAAAATATTGATATAAAAATTAACCATGGATTAAAATGTTATAGACTTTAAATCTATTTTAAAACTATTTATAAAATCATAGTTGAAATCCCATTAAAAAACCATCTGTTTACAAAAATTTCTCCTAAAAATAAAAAACCTTATTCAAAATAAACCAATTATTTCCAAACATCCTTTCTCAAAACCCCAATTATGTTTTAAACAATTTTAAGGGAATTTAAAACCAAAAAATGGTATGTTGAACACATATAATTTTTTAAAAAATTATAGAATATTATAATTGTCATTTTCTAAAATAAATCATATCATAATAACATATAATTTGTTACTAAAATATCACTACATGGAAAGCAATCGTAAGATGATAAATATAAGTAAAAATACATACCTTTTCACAATAATTTTTTAAAATATATAAGTCAAAATTATATTTAAATTTTTTTTGAAAGGAAATAGATTGCTATTAGAAACATTATTATAAATAGTTCCTAATAAAAAGTTATTAAATAGACACAAATGTTATGAAAATGAAAATTAAAAATACTTTTAAAATGTTTACTTTTAATAGAATCCTTAATAATTATAACTTGAAAAATACATAATGTATTCATGGGGAAAGGCATCTTTAATGTGGTAAATAAGAGACCATTATGTATTGGTGTTTTAGGTGTGTGAAAAAATCAGTTCGTTTGGGGAACGATCTACGACCTATCATGGGATGAGTAGTGTGGTGATGAAATCCATGTTTGGAATTTCATTGTGGATGTTAGGTCATCATGATAGTTTGTAATTTGAGTAATGATTATATATGGTTCATGAAAATCCAATAATTTTTTGGTCACTAACAAGCCCATGTGAGGATGTGTAGATTCAAACTTTAAGAGTCATGTCTGGGTAAGTGGATTGATCATTGAGTTATTCCACTAGGTTCAATGATGTGAACATGTATCAGAGTTGCTAGCAATTATTGCAAGTTTCAATATTCATCTGAAAATTATATATGTTCATGCTTATGTTTTGGTAGTGATGGAATTTCTTAGTGCACATTGGGAGTAGTGTGTAGATGAACCTAACCCATAATTAGAGGTGGTTGGTTTGGTGTGTGCACATAAGTGGCTGAGTTGCACTGGTAGATGATAGATACTCATATAAGGGCATCGATTAGAGGAGATCAAGAATAAATCAATGAAGTAAACTTGTAGAGAAGGTCTTACGTAATTAGGGAACTTGGTGATGGGAGATAGTTTGTTTTTTCACTTAGTTCATGGGTTGAATCATGTGACAAATCATAATGATGCTTTATTTAGATAGATAGGCTTGGGAATTTAAGAAACCTTGTTATTATTTGGACATAGTTTGAGAAACATATACTATGAATTTTTTATTGGATTGAAAAGGTATTGAGAAGGAAGATGGTGCATAAAATTTTAGTTTTTTGAATTGTGGGCATATTCAGAAATAATATTGGAATCAGTATTCTGATGCATAGGATCAGTGGCCCAATATGGTCGAGCAAGACAACTAGAGACACTTTTCAGGGATGATAAGTCCTTATAGGGGGATTATAATGGACTTATATTTCTAGGTGTGTTATTCCTTGTTTTCCACCATTATTTTAATTGATTTCAGTTATTAAATTTTAGGGTGAAAGAAGTTCTATATATATGTATGTCAATACCCGTTGGGTTATCTCAAACCCATGGTGATCAGGAAAGGGCTTCGGGACTTGCACCGAGCCATGTTGGGTGACATGTCATGTCGACCTGTGTTTGGTTGTTACATACATTCACTTGAATACGTATGGGAATAAACATTTTCATCACTATATTAATCCTAATATCTGTTGAAACTAGAGGCTCTAGTTAAATCTACTACATGGTGTGATACTCTTTATTATTGATTTTAATTGTTAACCTCAAAATTTCATAGCTCACATAGAAAAAACATGTTATGTAGAATATCACATAATTATCCTTTTTCTAGAACATGAAAACACAATATTTTCTATCATAGTGTGTTATCATGGACTCCAAGTATACATAATCATTAATACCAAAATTTATTATATTGAATAGATGTCACAAAGTAGGTAGAACCACAATGGTCTTATTAATCCACTTCATGAAATGTATAAAATCCCAATGACATGAATAAGTCTTACACATTCCCCTCATAGTATGGCAATTATAACCATTACATGAAAAACACTTATATATAAATGGAATTATCTATATTCCCATTAAAATTTTCATGAATATTGATATTCCATCTCCCATAGCGCGATCAACTAGTCACCTTCTAAATATCTTGGATCTTAATTCTCATGGGTACCTCAACATGGTGTGAATTATTCCTCATGAACCCAACCATTGAATGATATAGATTAATCATAGTGAATTAGGGTGTTTGGATGTTACTTATATCCTATATATTTAATTTTTATAATTTCTTCCCAAAACCATCCAAAACTCCATCAGCCTTCTCTATGACATCATATTCTCTTTTGGAAGTACCTTACACATGGGTAAATGTGACCTTCATGTATCACTATAAAGTTCTCCATACTTTTCAATTTCATTTAAAATGTGGCCTGCATAATTTTATATATATAGCGATTATTATTCATTTTTCATATTTCTAGGAACTCTACTCATGGTGTAACACTTATACTCAATCCATGGTATTATCTACAACTTCTAAAATTTATCAAATGAACTCCATCTAACTCAACTGCATTATTAGAATTATAGAATAAGTCTTTTGAACATCTTCATCCTCTCTTATAGAATACCTTACAAAAAAAATCAAATACTTCTTTTATAATAACTTTCAGAATAACCATATATCATTCCAAACATCTACTTTTAGAACAACATACAATAACGAATCATGTGTTGATAATAAATCCAACACTAGTAATCAACATTTGTTGAAAACAAGTTTATCACTATCCATTATTATGAAACATAGTTTTGTGACATTTTTTCAAAGAAATATATTACCAACATGTTACCAATAAATCCAATATGAACCCATATCCAAAAATCATATATTAACACATTTCTAATAAATTCATTACCAACAACAATTCTCAATTAAATCCAAAAAATATCCCCTATTAATTATTTTGAACCACTATCATGAATCAAAAAAATAATCACATCATGTTTCTTACTCCATATTTAAGGGAATAAAAATTCAAGGATTCATTGTGATTCCTACTACCCATTTCACAAAAAAATCCAAAGAAAATACCCATCATCAAGGAAAAATATAAGGTTTTTGATAAATCCTCTACCTTATGAAATAAAGGTGTCACTTTCTAGTATATTATCACTCTCCCAAAATTGCATTTTTGTAAAAAAATTATACACTTAACTTCCTTTTATACCTCTTGTAATAGTATTTGGTGAAATGATGGAACTTATTGTATTAATTTCTAATTTCAATTATTGTCAGAGTGGAAAAAAAGGATTATTACTACAGTTTTAATGGAAATATTCACTAATAATTATTATAAGCATGAGGAATAATCAATAAATATTATCTTAAATTATTGTAATATTCCTTTCATCACATTTAAATTGGATAGGCTTCCTCTTTTACAATACCTTTACCGAATATTGTAACTTCTAGCTCATTCTCCACTTATTTAACAAAATTCTAAATTTTAATTTCAATATTAAGAAAATTGATCAAATATTACTCAATCCTAAAATAATTTTATGGATTAATATTACCAAATAGAATTATACCCTCAAAAAATATATTCAACTATGTCATAATTTGATATAGGAAACAAAACATTGGGCTAAAAACACAATTACAATACATTAAACCCACTTAAAATCATAAGTTTCAAGCAATAACAATGTTTATATTCTACCATGATAAAAACTCACGTTTCATTGAAGATATTTAAATCATCCAATTTTCAAATATGGTATAGTAAAACTGAATTTTACCAAATATAACTACTGTGTATACAAGGACCACCAACGAATACAATTTTCATCAAGGTGTTTAGCCCATAAAATTCAGAACCTCACCATCAATATCAAACTATTATAAGTTAATCCAATGAAAAAGATGAAAAAAATAACTATAGAGGTATGGTTAAGCTTGCAGCGGAGGTGCATTCATGATGTAGGTTAGGTCCAGTGGAGGAGAGGCATGGCAGAGGAGAGGCAATGGTGAAGGAGAGTCGCAGTGAAGGAGAGGTGTGGCAGAGGAGAACCACTGGTGGAAGAGAGGCGCAACAGAGGAGATTCGTGCAACAATGCTCATTTTGCGGTGGTAGAGGAGTCGGCAGATGAGGAGGAGGGGGGTGCAGGAGAGGAGGGAGGATAAAGGAGGTGGCGGCAGTGGCATAGGAAATGGTGGAAAGGATCAGCTTCCACGAGAGATTGAGGGGTGCAAGGAAGGAGGAGAAACTTAGGGTTTATTTATAAAACTCGGCGACATTTTTATCAGTGCTTTTTTAGAGATGATAAAGGCCAATCTTTATTAGCGCTAAAAAAGCGATGATAAATGTATGTTTTATTTGCGCTTTTTAATTAGCACTGATTAAATATACAATTTATTCATATTTATAAAATTATTACCAATATATTTATTAAATTTATGATTTTATAAATATATATAATTTATATTTATTGTAATTTAATAATTTAAATTATAATTAAATATATAAATAAATATATTTATATATTTATTTATTTATTTGAGTTTGTGTTTTTGTATAAATTATTGTTATATATATATATATATATATAATTTTATAATTTAAATTATAAATATAAATATATATATTTATAAATTGATATATTATTTTTATGATTATTTTCATAAGTATTAAATATATATATATATATATATATATGTCTGTGTCTGTGTATATATTCATTAAATACATTTATTTATAAAAATATATATTCAAAAGATATTTATAAATATATATTTATTATTTAAAAGAATATTTTATTGTTTTATAATTATTTAAACATATTTATATCAAATTAGTTATATATAATTATAATTATATATATTATATTTAAAAAGAATATAATTAAATATAACTAAATATTTATATTTTTATATATAATAAATACATTTATTGTTTGATTAAATATATTTATCGTGATTTTAAGTATTAATTAGAATATAAATCTTTATATATATAGGAAATGAATGAATACACAAAATATATATAGTATTACAGTATATATGTCCAACATTAGGGTAAACAATGAACATATATTCATGAGAATATGAACGTACGCATCCATTGACACATTCATTTGGAAACATAAATTTATAAATATTTATAAATTTATTTATTTAATAAGTATTTGTATGTATATATATACATTTTTTAAAAAGTATTTATATATAATATTATAAAAATATGGTATTATAAATATTTAGAAAATCAAGCAACAATGCTTCATATAACTAATGAAAAGAAAAAAGGGTTACAAATGTCTGAAGGAAGGAAGTTTACATTTATCTCTATTAAGAATAGGGAGGAACTCATGAAGAGTGTTGAAATGATAGGTGCAAGTTTGACCAGAGGCTCCCATGTTTTCAAGGAAATCAGCACGTTGATTGGCTTCCTGGTAGACATGTGTAATGATATAATGCATTGAAGAAAGTATGTCAAGGCTCATAATCCATTTCAATGTTAGTTTCCAAGACAAGTGAATTTGGCCCATTCTAACCATTTGGAAAACTGTGAAGAAATCCATTTCAAACAAGATATTCATCCAATGATTTATTTTAGAAAAATCAACTACTCTGATGAGAGCCATCATCTTTGCTTCAAGAGCCCTGGCTAGTCTGCACGTACCATGACTCCCATCCAGAAAGTCACTATCTTAATTTCTGAAGACAAAACCATATCCAGCAAGACCTGGATTACCTCTCCAGGCTCCATCCAAGTTGAATTTAACCCAGACTACAAAATAAGGTAACCAAAAGACTTCCATGGTTCCAAGAGGATGAGGATAATTACCTTGCACGTTTAGATTTTTCAGAAAAGTGAAATCTCTTACTGAGTTGTGACAATTTTCAGCATGAGAATTGTTTTCTTGTTGGGCCGCCAATACAATTTTAGGGATCGGAAACCTGTTATTGATGCTAGAATTTTCATGGTGGGCATTATTTCTACACTTCCATAGGATGTGAATAACTTTAGCGCATGCGGTGAGGAAGATAATATGAACCTGTTTCGATAATTGAATCGCTGGGAGTATCATCATAATGTCCACAATGCTATTCACATGTGGCGGTTGAATCTCAAACCAGGTAAATATCATGTTCCATAGTGAGGTTGTTGTTTTACAAGACATAAAAAAGTGATTAAAATCATCATAGTGTTGATGATAGAGGTCGCATTTGGAGTAGAGGTAGATCGCAACCTGCTGCAGATTAGTGCCCTCTGGATGTTTATTAAGATGGAGGCGCCAGAGGAGAGTCGCTCGAGATGGAAATAGCCATTTTTTGTTGTAGTTCATAATTCCATTGCTGCTACCTTGAAAAAGATTTTTTTAGAAGGATTTGGAGTTCATAATTCCATTTGAGCTCGAATCCCATATAAGAATGTCATCTGTGTTCAGAAAATCATAGGAGGAGACCATGTGTGCAATGTGAGGTGGAAGCTGATGATACTGCTCAAGATGATTTTTAATAGGGGCATTTTTGTTTTTCAGCAGGTCCTGAATCTCCACACTATCAATCACGGGGGTACCAGTCCAATTGTCTCTCTAGAATTGGTGGGAGGAGTTCCTACTGACCAACCAGTGAGACAACATTTTAACCTTATGGAAAGTGTTTTTAAGACCTGACCAAATCGAGGAATGTATGTAATTCCTGTTGCCTAAAATCATCCTTCATAGATGTTTAGTTCTACGGAAACACAGAGACTCAAATTTAGCATTGATGAGATGCCAAAAGAAATTTACTTGTAGAGATTGGGTGAAGAGCTTAATGTTTTTGATTCCGAGGCCTCCCATGTTCTGTGGCAAGCAACAAATATTCCATGAAATTGTGATAATTTCCTTTCATGTATACCTACACTCCACATAAATTTTCTCATGAGTGTGTTGATAATTTTAAGGTTGGAGGCCGGCCAGGAGGACACCATGAAGGATTAAACCAGCTCTGAGACAATCGCATGTTTAACCAGGCAGATTCTCCCTACTATTGAGAGTGACTTACCCTTCCAGGTGGAGTGAGTTCTTCTAACTTGGCTCACAACATCATCAAAATAAGAGGTCTTAGGTTTACCAAGAAACATTAGTACTCCAAGGTCAATGAATTTAAGGGAACCTTCCATTATTCCCAGCTCATGAACCATGAATTTCTTCCTTAAGGGTGATATGTTTTTTCCAAAGAAAATAAAAGACTTGCTCCAATTGACTTCTTGACCATAAGATTTTTCATAATGAAAAAGTGTTCCTTGCATATTTTTAAGGTTCCTTCTGTCCCCTTGGGTAAATAGAATGATGTCATCAGTAAAAAGTAGATGAGAGGGGGAAAAAATACCTTCGGCAACACAGATTGTTTGGATCTCTCATTTCATAACATTATCAAGGATAAGTCGACTGAGATAATCCTCAGCAATTGAAAAAATAATAGTGGACACAAAACATGCATATAGATTTCAATATTAATTCATTTCAATAATTTTATCTATATATTCTATAATTAACTATTTAATAAATAAAATAACTTCCTTGAATAAGGGTGTTGGTGAGGGGTTTTCGAAATTTTTGGTTAAGATGTGATCCTCAAGGTGTTTGACAAAGTGAATGGATGAGGTTTCCTTTTAAAATCGGGAGGAGTGTCACCCATGTAAATGTTATGAAATTTTAAATAAAATTAATTTAATTCTCAATTAATGTAGAAAAAAAACTTCCAGATTTCAAAGATAATGATAGGTATGGTTAATATTCACTCAAAAAAAACAAATTGGGACATGTTTTATGGATAATTGTAGTTTTATCTCTTAGGTTAACCCCCTTTCCAACCCTCTTACCCCTTATTGTGGTGATAAAAGAATTTACCATGGTAACTTTCATTATGACTAAAAATGAAATGGGACATATAACATAATTTTGATTGAAAATATAGAATATCTTTTATAAGATTAAATTCCTAGATATGGTGAAAAATAATTTTAAAATAATAACATAAAATTAAATAAAAAATGTTTTTAGAAAAATGTATTTTTAATAATAAAAATTAATTTATTCTAAAATCATGTATTAATTTTATTTTGATAAAATTCATTGGTTAATAAATAAATAAGGAGAGTTATGTGAATTTAAAACCAATTAAAACACAAATTTAATTATTTTAATTACTTAGTTAAATAAAAGTATCAAAAATACTACTTTCATTAGAATAAAATACCATTTACATTCCAAAGTGTAAAACATAGATTTCCAAATCCAAAATAATATTTTATGTAATTTTTTTGCTCATTTAAATATATATTATTTCAAAAAAAAATTTATTAAATTTTATTTCATTCTTATATCATGATGTTGTCTTAAGAGTTACAATATATGTTAATGCATTTTTTCATGATTCATTTAAAAATCAAAGATTTCAGAAATATCCCAAAAAAATTACTCTATTCTTTTTTTGAAATTTTGAATTTAAAAATGAATTTTATTTCATGATATTAATATTATAATATACAGAAAATTCATCTTAGTAAAATATTAAATATAATTAAAACCCACTTTTATAGGAAAATGGACCTTTTAAACATCATGTGGTCCTAATATTATTTTGTATCAATTTATAAATAATTGATTATTGGTTTATTATATTATACATCAAAGTGTTTTAAAAATGAGAAATTAAATAAACTACATAACCCTTATAAAATTGTTCCTTGTAAAATACATATTTTCAACATTGAATGATTTTAATCATTTTACATAAATTAGTTATTTTCTAATTAATAAATTTAATCAATCCATAATTAATTTTATGTTTCATAATTTATTACTGTATTTATATTAACAATGGGTTTATTCTTTTTGTAATGGTAATATTTTAGGACTAGTTTTAGTTAATTATTACATGTGTTAAATCCTATTAAATATAGTTTTTATTTAATATAAAAAACATATACTAAAATATTAATGTGTTATATTTTACCCATCACATAAATAGAATCCCCATAATATCAATTAAAAATTACTCATGAAATTATATAAGGGTATCCATTTGATATATATGACTTGAGATATAATTTTTTCTAAGATACTAACATCACTATATTATGTAGGACTTGGAATCTAATCAAAAATACATCGTAATCCATATAATATATATATTTCTTTATAAGACATGTAATTGTGAATTAGTTTTAAAATGTAAATAATTTAGTTTTGATTTTAACATAATAGATTTATCTTCTTCTTGAGTTTAAGGAATATAAGTAAAATAAATTCTTGATTCCATTCAACATTATAAGTGAAAATTGTCCCTTTATGTTTTTTTAATTAGTTTCTGCTTGTGATTGTAATGATGAATGCATAATAAGAATTATTCATACATGACCCATGGTCGGAAAAAATTAGTGTATCATAAAATCCAAAAAATGAAAGACAATTTATTACACATGTCTCAATCCATTTAATAAAATAAAAATTGGGAATGTGAGTAGAAACAACATCCAAGAAATGAAAACCTTAAAATCCATTATTATAAAAAATAGCACTAATCCAACATAAATTATTTTATAAATTATATACTAATTTCTTAAACCTAAAAATTTATTTAACCCCAAAAATTAGTATTAGTTCAAAGTCAATCATAGGTATGAAAACCAAGTCTCCAATAATGGAATAATTGTTCATCATAAAAGACCCCACAAGATATATTATCATTGTGAAAGGATTCTCATTTGGTGTATTAATTGAAAAATCCTTCCCCATAGTATCAATGGTTGATTTAATATCCATGAAAATTATAAAATATTACATATATCCAAAATCATAAAATTCATGATTTAATGATCAAATTACCTTCTATCACACTTCAATGGACTTCAACTTTAGTATTCGTAATTTAATATGAATGGAATTTCCCTATCGATCACTACTGAGGTAATTTACCCTCAATATTGGTGAAATAGATATAATAGTGCCCCATCTTTTTATAATTGAAATAATGAATATTGGAAGTTTTTTTACATCCATTTCATTCATATTCCCTATGTAACATATCTCTACACTTATAACATACTCTCACAACCTTTAAGAAATTAATAGTGTCTTTATTTCCCTAATTATCACATAATGGAATTTACATCCTTTTATTATTACCATTAACCATAATTATTTTTTCATAGTGCTCAATAATCCTACTATTATCAGGATTTCCTATGAAAATACAATACATATAGAATTATTTCTATGTATTAATGGAACTTGATATCATATCATCATATGAGGAAAGATTTTGAGAGACTACTCTTATTAAAAGGCATAACTTAATACCATAAAATAATAAACCAATATTACTTTCCAAATTATTTACAAAGTCTATATCATTCCTTTATAATCTTGTAATGTTTTCCTCATACTTAACAACAAATTCCATTTCCAACTATCTGAAATTAAGAAATGTACTTTCTATATCAGCTCATTTCTCTTACGGAAAATATTTCTAAAATAAAATCACCCTAAAAGTATTTTATCCTTTTCACTCCATATCCTATTACTTTTTATTTTTAATTAATAAACACCATTTATCATAATACCATTTAAATAATACACTTAAAAAATATCCATCACTCTTTCATGACATCTCATTGATAGAAACATGTTTTCAAGGGAATTAATTCATTATTCATGTATCAATATATTAGTCGTTACCTTAATGTATGGAAGATTATTCTGCATAATGTGATACCACATCATTTCATATTAATGTGATGAAATAGTTTTTTATTTGGGAATGGTTATTATTCATAACCTATGTTTATTTTCCTAATATAATCATATTATTCCCTGCTCCAACACTATCTCTGTTAAATTTATCAATATGAAAATTCCTACATTAATATGAGTGTTGACATGTTTTATATTTCTTCCACAATTATACATCTCTAAATAGTTATTTACAATTAATTATTTAAATTATTTAAAATAATTTTCAATAAATTTTAAATCTGAAAAATTTTCTTGAATATTATATTGGTAGATCATAATGTTTTTTTATATATATTCTTCTAAAATCTAGTTCACTTAGTTCCTACTATACTTATTCTAATACAAATGATAACATCCTATATTAAAGTATTCTTGAGTTATTGGTTATATTAATACATTAGTACAGACTAAAACGGATTACATTTTACATGATCAATCAATTTAGTAGTATTGGAAGAGTGGATAAATGAATGGATTTCATATATCTTTTTAAATCATATAATGAAAATTATGTTTTTAGCGATAACTAAATTATTCTTTTTATAATATACATGAATTGTTTTATCTATAGGTTTATTGGGGAAATAAAAAAAATATAAAGGGGTGATCTTATATGCTCAGTAAGTGTTAGAAAACAATAGATGATATCACATAATTTATAATTATGATGGATATGGTATGAATATAAAATAATCAAATCTTCTATACAACTATAACATTATTCCTGGTATATAACTAATGAAATAGAATTATCATATAAACAATTAAATACTTTCATTGTTAAGGAATTCATAAATATTACCATCAAGTCCTTTTTCCATGACATTTTACAAACCCTTAGCAATGTATTCCTTAATATTATACATAAAATCTAAGGCATATGTAAATTATAGAGACTATATTTTCTCCTAATATATATCGATAAATTGGGGGTCTTTCTAATGATGGTCTTCATTGGTCACTTAATCATGTCCATAAAATTAATCACATGAATATAATGAATAATAAACACATAATCAACATGCCTTACTAATCAATAATTATTCATAATAAAATGACAAGAATGAAAATATCAATAATTCCTTAGTCAATAAATTTATTAACTTCCTTGAAAAATATCCTTCAATTTGTATATTATTCACCCAATAAAGATTGGTGGATATATAGTTTAGTCAATATATAACATAAATCAATGATATTAAATGATATGGATATGAAAAACCCTATATTCAAATCATTTATTCTCACTTATAAAGCAGCATGTAAAATATCCAAAAATATCCCCCCTATTAGTTTCAAACTAGTAGTGCAGTTAGGCCCACCAATTTTTTACCAAGTGAATATTGAGTGAATAATACAACCAATGTTATTTATGGTTATTAACCCTAGGTGTATTTTTACGAGTAACTATATCAACCTATTTGTTTCCATCTAGATATCTCTCACTATAAAACCACCAAATTTTATAGTATAAAATTGTTAGGATGACCTCCTATATTTAGATTTATTCCTTGTTTTTTCTCTAATATTTGATCATTTTGTGGCTAATAAAGAAATAAATATGATAAAGAATAAGTAATCTCTCATCAATAATTTATCAAATGGATGAAAATTCAATAAATTAATAAGCATAGAAATAATTTAAAATGAATTTCAAATTTTATTTCAATAAAATAAATTTTTTAATGAAATAGAAGTATTGGAAATATTTATATATACTTTATTAATAAAAAATTTTAAAATTATACAAATAATGGGAAATGAGTTTATTTTATAAAAACATAAAAAATGTAAACAGGGGTATTTGTAATGAATAATGGAAATAATGGTGGGAAAATGTATACAAGGAAGACCATTAATGATGAAAATAATTAAATTGATGGAAATTGAGTTAAGAATTACCATACTAAAAGTAACTAGTCATTTGGTATATATGCCTAACTTCTTAAATAACCCGATTATGTTTTACAGTAATTTTATAATATACTTTTTTTATAATATTTGGTTTTTAATGATTTATTTATTACTATATGTAAGTCATTTATCCCATAGTATTTTCTCATATTGTTTATTTGATGTTATTCAATCAATTCTTCTAAAACCTATTAGAAATGATTATCATGGCCAAAGGAGTTATAAAATAGTTTCATAATCTCCATAATTATAAAATAGATATTATTATATTATTATATTTTTACAATAGTTATAAAATTATATATATTATGAGACTAGATTTTAAATTATAAAAGATGTCCCAAAATGAAATATTGTAAGCAGTTAAAATTATTATAATTAGTTAATGTTAATATCTATAACATGTTTCATCATTTATATTTAAAGAATCATAATTATTTCAAATATTATTCATTTATTCATTAAATATGTATATAAAACAATCCATGTAAGGTGGTGATAAAAATAAAGTACGTCGTCTATGGAGGTGGTAGTCCACAAATAACACGAGAGATATTTCTGATATTTTTAGAGAATATAATAGGAAGGTAGATAATTGATAATATAAATCCCACAACCCCTGTATCCTAGAGGAAATTTTTACATCATTAAATTTGTTCAAGATACAAGAAATATTATCCCAAAATATGGATTTCTTTAGTAGTTCTCATAAACTAGATACATACTTCAGTTTTTCATTACATTTTAAAAAATTAAATACAACCTAGTGAATGAAAAGAGTTTTCATCTGTGAAATCATTAAAATATTACTTCTTCATATCATGGTGAAAGGAAATTAGATAAGGGTGATCTAGGATTATAAGAGTAAAATAAATAATAATACTTTATGAATAAATAAATCATAATCAACAAGGCACATTCAATATGACAAGGAAATTATCTGATCACACATGCTATAGAGAACCAAGATTTTATTCATAAATATCACATATTTTTATATGAATATTAAATACATTTCAAAAACACACACCTAAAGACCATAGTAGTTATGTTAATTTGGAGACTAGAAAAAATCATCTTATTTTATGAAAGATCTTCAACATCTGTCACACATATCTTTTAACATCGTAATCCTCTCAGTCATAACCAACCTATAACTTTCTTCAAAACCTATGGAAGGAAACATATCAATGGGTGATCATAGATATAGGGTGTTCTTAGATACATCTTATGTAGACATAGGGTATATCAGTATATGATCATATGAAATTATAAGACAAGCATTAGAGTATGTGATCATAAACAAAATATAAGAAGATTATACACAACTAACTATGTAAGTCATTGAATAAAAACTTTTCATTTAATAAAACATGGATCATAAGAGTGATATATCATAATAAATAAATAATTTACCATAATTTCATTTTTTAAAATGTTTGAACCATCATAAATATTGAAATCCATTTCATATTTCAATTTTAACTACCAAGACAGTCAATATAGTGGATCAGGACTTATCACATATTTATCATTATGGATTAAGATTCTCCTATTTCTCATAGTGGATCATGACTCACTTGTTTCCCATAATGGATCTGGACACATCTATTTGCAATAATGCATCATGATCGTAGATTTTGTTTCTATTTGTTTCTTATAAGATATATTGATTTACCCAATTCATTGGAAGAAGATATATGTACCATGCATCTAATAATAAAAACCATAGTTTTTTGTGACACAATATAATAAAACATTCATCAAATCATCAAATCTTAACAAATACACATAAAAGGAGTTTCATAAACATTTCACCAATTCACCAGAGTATAAACCAAGACAAATAAATGGGTTTCATGAAAATTTCCTGAACATAAAATTTAACCATCCAGAGAGAGAATAAGGATAGTATCATTTAATTTTATGCCCAATAAAGAATAATTAACTTCAAATAATATCATATTTGATGGAAAATTATTTTGAAATATCACAGAGAACAGTTAATGAGTAATACAGGATTTCCAATTCTAAAAATACTTTTTAATATAGTAAACATTTTCTAAAATACCTTTCATTACAAATTAACTTAGATTCTTATAAAAGAATCTTTAAAAAACATTTAAAACATTTTTGAGGAAAATATTTATTCCATATTGAAAATCACATTTGGAAAACTAAAAATTCATAAAACTTTTTAAATTTTTTTTATTTTAAAATAAACATTCAATCTTATAAAGGACGATTTAAAATAATTATTTGGTTATAATTTTGGAAAATATCATTCATACTGTACACATTAAAATAAAGTTTACTTTCTTGTTTTGAAAAAAAGAAAAAGAGTAATTATTTGGGAAAATTCATGAATATTACGTTATGAACATTTTCCAAAAAGATCAACATGGGTAATAATACCTTTACTAAATAATTTTATGAATTTTAAAAACATTTTTTAGAAAATATTTAGAAAACACATTTATAGAAAAAAGTGAATTTTCTACTGAAGAGAGAAATAAAGATGCTTTTTCTAAAAAAAACTATTTTGAACTCTTGAGCCCAAAGAAAGAGTAAAATTAAGGGAAAACATGTATTATCATGAAATAACTATTGGATAATAAAATTAATTATATTATTGAGATATATATTATAATATTTTATCATTGGTAGTATAATCATAATTAATCCTGAGTAACAATGAGATTGTAACATATAACTCTTGCCACTTGGGTAACGTTGAATCCTAATTAACATAAAAGAATAACATTAATTTAAAATTAAAAAATCATTAAAATAATTATATTTATTATATAAAATTTCAAATGGGTAGTATATACACATCATATAAAAGATAGGTTCATAACATAACTTATATCCTAATGAAGTAAATTTGAGACAAAATAAAATCACTTAATGATTTGGTACCTTTTGAATTTAATACAATGAATGAAATATATTAAAGAGGATAGGAAAATCCCCAATAATTTATGGATATATATCATAAAAAATTCATTTAAATTATATACATTACATAATAGAAATAATTTATTAATATATAATGTTTCTCGTAGAAAGATAAAAGTTTGATAGAATTCCCTTACCATAAGTCTTGATTTCCTTAGTACATGACCAAACCTAATGTATAATAAATATAATATTATTATAAATCTATTACAAAAACATATATATATATATATTACAATATATGATTTATGAATGACCTTTTATTACACTTTTATTACAAAATCAATTTTAAAGTCACATTTTGGGTAATAATTGCTTGGTTTTTCATGTATATTTTGTTATCTTATTTTTGGAACTATTAAATTTATCATGATACATTAATATCCATATTTTTTACATGATTTTAATATAACATATATTCAACATATATTTATTTATACTGATCCATAAAAGTTAAAGATAAAAAATGAAATACATCATTCATGGTGGTGGTAGGTTGTACGTACACATGAAAGTTGTTTCCATTTTCTAAAAGGAAAGATATAAAGAAAGTTAAATAATATATTACCATTAAAATTAAATTTTTAATATATGTCTCAAATTTTCGTTAAACCAATAATTGTAACCTTCTATGTAATGTGTGAACAAATCAAAACACTTCATGAGGTGGTAGTCCACCGTACACACGAACGACATTATCGTATTCCTATAGAATGAAATATAAGAAGGTATATGTTATATAATAATTAAATATGTGTAATAATATAATAAATATCATATATAAAAAATTAATCCTTAATTATATCCATGGATTAGTTGTGCTAATATTGAAATTAATGCATCAGTTTGTGAGGTGGTAGTCCTCCATAAACACATATGATGATTTCGTAACCCAGTTGATGGATGAGGGGAATGATTTATGTTATGAAATTAATATAATAACATAAAATTATATGGAATATATGGAGGATATTATATAATAATTATTTCATACTAAATTAATGACTTTTTGTAAGATATAAAATAAAATGCTCAGTTGGGGATGTTACATATTCTTTGGACAACCTCTTTTAGTTTCCACTAAAATGTGTTTTAGTTAGGAATTATAAAAAATAAAGATTATAGGATTAAATTATTCATCTAAGGATGTTATTTTGGTATTTATTTTCAAAATAAATATTTTTTTGAAGATTTAAGAGAATAGGAGTGGGGGTGTCCTTTTATAAGTGAGGTAAGTGACACAGTGGTAATATTTAGAAAAGAAAACGTTGTACCCATGTTTTTCACATTAAAAAAGGATCATAAATGAAAATGGTTTTAAAATATAATATATAATGTCAAAATATGTAACTAAAATTGGTGTTTGACATGTTTTGGGTAATTTTTAAACCTAATATTTTTAGTTTAACACTGGGTAAACCCATTTTTACCTTAACTGCATTATATAATTTTTACTTTTTTCACTATTCATTACGGTAAAAAATTATTTTCACCTTAGGAAATAATATAAATTATGATGATTCTAAATATGGGATCCAATTTTCCAAATTACATACACATAAGTGGAAAAAAATAATTTACAATTAATCGTACCGGTGCGATGAGAAAGCGAGGTTTCAAAGATAAGATTTTTAAAAGTTTAAAACAATTTAATACCAAAATTCTATATGAAAATGATTCCAATTATCAAAATTTTGTTTAAAGACATATAATTTATATAATTTTTCTTTTAAAACAATCATAAAATATTTTTATGTTTTTAAAATATTCATAATAAAAAATGAGTTTCAATAAAAACTAGTATTTTTCACTATTCAGTGTAAAATTTATCTCCTTTGAAAATACTAAAAAGTTTACCCTAAGATAGATTTGACTTGTTTATTTCAAAAAATTAATTTATTATGTCAAATAAATTTTCCAATAGTGTCAAAAATTATTTTTAAAATAAGTGTGCAAAAGACGATAGAACAGATTTGTAAAGAAATATAATTTTAAAGTGTAAAATTTGATTTATTATTATCTCTTATCCAAAAAAGAAAAAAGATGAATTTTAAACATTTTAATAAACATATAATATTTAAACTTCATTAAAATCATTCAAAAAAGTTGTTTTTTTAATTTATAGATGTAAAATACATTTAATTTCATAAAAATTGTTTTTCAAAAATGATTTCCTCTATTTTCAAATAGTTTTTATTTTCATTGAAAAATCGGTGGTAACAAAATATTTCATTTAACTAGTTTTGTAAAAAATATATTTTAATAATTTAGTTAATTTTATTTATACCTACCATATAGAGACCCGAAAATTCAATAAAATTATTTTTTATTATATATAATTATTTCAAGACCACGAAATTTGATGTCACATGATTCCAAGGCCTAGAGTACCTGAAATGATCCATCGAATAATGTTAAAGAATTAAATAGCACGAGTGAGTAGTTTTAATAAAAATGTGTAATAACTCTTAAATGAGTTCCCATATCAGAACTCTGAGGGCACTGTTGCATTCAGGATGGCGGGTTTACCCAAGGAACGACATATATTTAGTTGGTTAAGACCTCTAGTGAGAAAATTGAAAAATGGAATAACCATAAATAAAATTATTTTAAATTTAAAATGCTTATTACTCAGGAACGGTAAGTCAAATTAAAAATCTAAGACCACCTCTGATCTCTTGAGGGTATATTTTCCTTAGGCAGATCCAAAGATTGGTCGGCATGGTCCAATAGTGGAATTTAGTTTTTGGTCATAAATAAAACAATTAAGTAACAATTATTTTGATGTTAATTCCTTATAAATTATAAATGATAACTAGATTTGAAAATAAAAGAGTACCGTTTAGTTTTTGGGGACATTTTCCCCTTACACGTATCCTATCCATGACTGGCGTGGGTTGAGGGTGAATTTTAGTTATTTTTTGAAATTTTTTTGAGGTATGCTCAGTAAAAGTGAGAGCAAGTTTTTCAATATTTTGAACCACTGCTCAGATTAAAAAAATGAGGGCACCATTGAATTCGTAGTACCAAGATTCTATTAGGAGAATATTAACATCGATTCGTAAGGTAAGGACAAAAAATATAATTTTTGGACTTTTGAAAATAAAATAAAAAAATAACTATAAATTAATTTATTCTTTTCTTCAACCATTGAGCGACAGTTGGTAGAACCGCAGTATAACGATGGTCATTAAATGAATAAAAATTAATGACTTGTTTCTTTGGTTGCATAACCGCAAAACGCGTGTGATTAATTGGTTCATTAATTATGGTTTATTAATGAACCAAATTAATGAACACAACATGGAGTGGTTTCTTATTTATTTAATCAATCCATAGATGAACAAATTGGAAATCGTGGGGAAATTTCTAATGAAGCACCAATGACTTTCCTCTTCAATGAAGAATGGTGAATGAATGATGATCATTAGAGGAATTCATATGGGGATCGATGGGAGATGAATAATTTCGAATGACAACAAACATGTAATTCATTCCTTCATCTGCAATGGATTCCACCAAATCTAAGTAGGGGGTTTAATTGTTTTATGTGTAAAATGATTCCTCTTTCTCATTCTTGAGAAATACAGCAAATAGAGATCAACCGACTAATGGGTTTATCCACGGCATGTTCATTCTTGCAGGAGGTTGTTGCTGGGTCCTTGTGTGGGGTTTTTCATTATCCTATATGATGATTGTTGTCACCCACCCACCACCCTGATAAAACACTAATGTGGAGGCTACCGACCAATACAAACAACACACCGACCCTCCACTGCTCTTCACTTTTGAGTGTTCATAATAGGCGATCGAGAAACGTGGAAGAAAGGTGTTTCTATTGTCTTGGTAATGATGGTGGTGACCCGGGAGGCCCATTGGAACAGACGTGAAAAAACGGACAAACAGACCATCTTTGGTGGCTCGTGAAATCAGCTGCCAACACCAGCGATCAGCCTGTACTGGCTGCATGGAGAATCGGTGCCCGAAGGAACCATGATGGCAAGAGCCATGGCCAGTTGGCCTGCGATAGGTGGAGAGGTTTCTCTAGTGCTCCGCATGAGAGAGGAGTGGCCCAATTGGGCCGTTCCTCTGGCACAACGACCGGCTCCATTTGGACGTTTTGGGAGGAGGGGCGGTGCCTCGCTCATGCCACCATCTAGAATAACTAGACGCATTGCGTCCGGTCCAGCACAGCCAGCTTACATGCGGGTCGGGTTATCCAGGTAGGCCAAACCCACTAGCCGGGCTGAACCTGCTGGCCGGGCCTGACCCGCTGGCGACGCCGGATCCGTTGGCCGGTCTGGACCCACTGGTCGAGCCAACCTACTGGTCGGGCCAGACCCACTAGTCAGGCCGGTCCAACGCATCGGGCTAGACCCGTGGGCCCAATGGGCCGACCGGGCCAAACCCCTACCAGACTCAGACCCGGACCCGACCAGTTCCATTACACTAAATCTAACGTAACTTGAAAATTGGGAATCATATTGACACGTCATTTGTGGAATGAGGACCTTTGCAATGAGGTAGTATTTTCAAGATATTCCACTTGAGTTTTGGCAGATGTCAGAGTATGGCCAGGTTGGATCAGACTCGAATCTAACAGGGGCCTCTTTACATTTTTTCTAATATCTTACAGACCGTGTATCCTATTGACGCATTATCTGTCACGTTGTAACTCTTACGAAAAGGCATTACATTGGGTTACATCTTCATGGGATTTCATAGTGGTTGAGTTATGATCGATAGTTTTAGGAGAAGAACCATTGGGACTCAAGTGCACCATGTGCGGAAATCCTATGGCTGGATGTCTAGTGAAGTGCAACCCTCCATGGATCGGCATGAGGGAGACCATTCATGGATCGACAACACTGCAACCCTCCGTGGATCATCAATAGAGAGACCCTATTTGGATCGGAATGAGAGTGACCCTCCATTGATCGACATAAGTGCGACCCTCTGTGGATCGGCAGTAGTGAGACCCTCTGTGGATCGGTAGTAGAGAGACCCTTTGTGGATCAGCAGTATAGAGAGCCTTCATGGATCAACAACAGAACCTCTTAAGAGAATAAAATAATCTAGATCAGGGCTAATCTTCTTTATTCCTATTTCCTATGTTGTAAACCTGATTTGAACTGTCTTTTACATTATTCTTTGTGATTGAGATCATGCTTTGTGGTTTTTCATTTGAGGAATTCTAGGAGACTTTGGGGGTCTCGAGATCCCTACTGAGTATTGTTATACTCACCCCTACACAGGCCTTTCTCTCACCTTATTGTGACTTTTGTAGATAAAAGTCATCTTGATTGAGACTTGTCGAGCTAGGAATAGATGGTGCTCAGAGATGATTGATAGACATGGGGAGCGGTAGTGATGACAGACAACGAGTTGTACCTACCCTTCAAGTAGGATCCTTCGTGGATGACCTTTAGAGCAAGTTTTCCCCTTTTTTACATTATTTTTAGATGAGTTTGTATACTGTCCTTTTTTTATTTTGATTCACACTTTTACTATCAGTAGTTCTACTTTCTGGTCTTCTTTTTTTGTGTACCTAGTTTGTGTGTGTACAGGTTTAAAGGAAATGACTTCTCTTTTGGGATATGCCTTTTTTGTGCTATTCTCCAACCCCTAGCCTATGGAGGGTGGGCTTGGGGTAGTCACGGCACTGGCCCTGTGGGACGGGCCCTGAAAAATTGGTATTAAGTTATGGTTGGTTCTACCAGAAGAACTATGATTCTATATTTTCAATAGGGGAAAAAGTGTTAAGTGTCTTGAGTTCAGATTTCAGTCCATGGAGTTCAGTGTTGGTGTGGTGGTCATTGTATTCATGCACCAGGACCCTAAATTGTTTTTCTGAATTGGGAAATGAAAACACATGTTGCATGTGTTTTGAAAATGTAATTCTATTTATCCTTTTTGAGTCAGCTCACCAGGCCTGACCTTTTTATCATGGTTAATATTGATTCTCTTTCAGGATGCCTACACATAGGCATCCTGCCAGGATTCCAGTGTGTGACCATGAGGATGTTATACAAAGTGATGAGTCTTTGGCATAATTTTTTTCCCCATGATGGTACCTTCGAGCAGTGTCCTCGAAATACCACTGCATGTTGGTCAGCAGTTACTACCGGTACTACTGGTACAGGAAACATGTAGGCTTAGAGCCTTACATGATTTTTAGTCACAAATACCCTTTAGGGTTTGAGGTGAGCCCGACTCATAGGTAGCTAAGAAATATCTTGAGGTGGTGACCAAGGTTCCATCTAGCGAGGGCACCATTATATCATATGGAAGTCCTAGAAGTGATCCTCTTATGTGGCTTAGTCGGGCGATGATTGAGTTTAAATTACCATGCTCTTACAATGAGGTGAATTTTTAGTGGATGGATCTTGAGAACCTTCCGTAGAGAAGGGGGTATCGTTCCAAAAAAATCTAATGGGTATGTGTTCCCAAGAGATTCTACATATTCAGTAGGATGACATGTCAGTAACTGTGCATTCATAGAGGTGTATGGACCATTCTAGGTACTCAATGAATACAATATGACCAGGGCTTTAGGGCTCAGACCACCGAGAGAAATGTGTTTTTGGTACATCTGTGATAGAATTATTCTTACGTGGATTCCAACATATGTTTGGGTTCAAGAGAGAACCTTTGTGGTTGAAAATTATTTGACTAATAAGATACAGCTAGTGAATGTCCAGAGTGGGAAAGAAGGAAACCGACATCAATCTCATAGACTTGGATGTGTAAAATGTTTTGGGAAGAGGATACGATAGGGATTAGCTGCATGCGGTCAAGGAGTATGACCCAATGTCTCTAGGAATGATTCGAGTTATAGTATGTGTCTAAGATAATCAACCATATTAATTGACATAGGTACTAATCATTCCTTCTTGTCACAAATCAGGTTCAAGACCTAGAGTTTTCGATTAAATCATTGACTTGATCCTTACACCTGGAGATACATATTTGAGGAGAATTGATAATCACACTTACACCAACGATGTGATCTAACCATTGAGGTGAGCGTTATGGTTGGATATTCTTGGTGGAAGCGTCGAGGCCTTACAATATTAGCTTGGGTATGGACTGGTCATCCACTTTTAATGATCAGATTGACTATTTTAGGAAAACTTTATGTGGTATATCCGTAACATTGGAATGGGGTTTTCCATGGTCGGTGAAAAAGAAAACCCAGGTAGCACAAGATAAACTCTTTCATAGGAGGGTGTATCCAATCACTATTGAGTCATCTATCCTTACCCTTATGGTAGCGGATGTTTTGAGTATTTAGTTCCCAATAGTAGTGGTGGAGTGCATGAACATCATTCCAAAATATTTTTCCAAGATTACCACCCCATATGGGGGAGGGACTTCTGCATCATTATACACCCTGAGATGGCACTGATATAAACATTAGTATATTATAGGGATTTTGTAGAGCTTCACATGTAGGGAGAGTAGGTGGAGGACTTGTAGAGGAAGGTCTCAGTAATACTCCTTGTTTGAGGTTATGTGTGAACAACTGACACCATAACTAAATGGTCATGTAGAGTGTGTACCAACTACCAAGGGGATAATGAGAACATCAATCAGTTAAAATGGGTAGCCTTTTGTGTGGATATAAAGGTGCATGTATGCTTTATAGCTGTTGAGATAGTGGTGATGGCTAGATTTCCTCTAGGACAATGACTTTGATGTATTCTATACTCTGGGGAAGAGTAACATGGTGGTAGATGCACTCAGTAGGTGGTTTGGTTTATATTTGTTGAGTGAGGCAACGAACCAGCTAGCCACGATATAGATATCGTTCATGGATAGTGATGGAGTAGCTTATCGTCAGTGTATGACTATCACTCCCCCACTCCTTCAGCGAGTTAGGGAGGCATATCTTGTGAATGTTGATTGTGAGGACTGATGTGCTCAGATATCCTTTGGACATGCTCCTTATGGATTTCCAATTGGTGGAGAGCATGTCAATATTTTCAGAGAATGAACCATGTTACTAGTGACATTACGGGAGGGGTGTTGAGGGAATTCCATACAACCCATTTTTTGGTACATCCTAGTGTTTCAAATATGTACCAGGACCTCTGACATCATTAATGGATGTCATGGATGAAGAAAGCAGTGGAAGAGTTCGTTCCACGATGCCTCACTTGTCAGCATGTGAAATATGAGCAATAGGTTCCAACACACTTGAGCACAGCTTTTACCCCCAGATAGATGGTTATATGGAGCGGACCATATAGACATTGGAGGACATGCTACATACTTGTTTCCTTGATTTTGGTCACAGTTGGGGGGAATACCTACCACTGGTGGAGTTTTCATACAGTAATAGTTATCACTCCACTATTGACAAGGCATAGTTTGAGGCCTTGTACGGGAAGCTATGAAGATCGCATATATGCTAGAAAATACAAAGGGAGTCAGCACTCAGGGGTCCAAAGTTGGTATAGGGCTACCACTAAGAAGGCACAGATCATCCAGGAGTACATGAGGACTTCATAGAGTAGACCGAATTCTTATTCCGATAGGAGATAGAGACATTTGGAGTTCAAGGAGGGAGACCATGTTTTCCTTCGGGTCTCACACCGATGAGGATCACAGAGAATTTCCCCGGGTGGAAAGCTATCTCTAAGGTTCATCAGACCTTTCCAGATTCTCAGTATAGTCGGCAAGGTGGTGTACCACCTATCTTTTCACCCACAGATGAAACAGGTGCACAATTGTTTTCACATGTCATATCTGAGGAGGTATATGCATGATCCATCACACATCATCAACTGGGGAGAGCCGGATATTGACGATGGGGTGATGTTTGTAGAGTTCTTAGTGGAGATATAGGATCAATAGGGTCATGTACTTCATGTATGGTTGATTCCTATCATGCACATTCGGTGGTAGTATGGGAATCCCTATGGGAGAACAAGGGAGTGGAAGGTTCATATTCATGCTCAATACCCACCATTTATTTTCATATCCTTTGTTATGGCATTCGAGGATGTGAATCCCTAAGGTGGGGAGAATGTAGATACCCTTATATTCCATATAATTTTTTATATGGAATAATTTTGTTATTGTGAAATTTAACGTTACATTATTCTGAGGGTCGGAGTTCCTGGAATGATCCATAAAAAATTGTTAAATATTTTAATAGTGTGTGTGAGTAGATTTCCTAAAAAGATTATAATATATCTTAAACTGTTGCCCGGATCAGAAATCTGAGGGCACTATTGTATTCATGATAAGGATTTTACCCTAGGAGTGACTTAAGTTTAGTCAGCGCAGACCTCCAGTGAGAAAACCCAAAAAATGGCATAACCATAAAAAAAAAATTAAATAAAATTATTTTGTTTTTCAAATGCTTATAAATCATGAAAGGTGACTTGGATTAAAAATCTGAGACCACAGATGAGCTTGTGAGGGTATGATTTCCTTAGGTAGATCCTAACATTTTTCAGAGCAGGCCAACCATGGAAGTTAGTTTTTGGTTGTAAATAAACTAATTAAACATTATTTTATTGTCAAATCCTAATAACTTCTAAATGGAAACTCAGATTGAAAATACAAGAGTACGTTTGAGTTCATGGGGGCGTGTTGTCCTTATTCTGAGCCTAACCTTGACCAGTGCGGTTCAAGGGTAAATGTTAATTATTTTTTTAATTTTTTAAGGTATGTTTAGTAAATGTCAGAGGATTTTTTTCTATCTTTTGAACCGGTTCTCAGATTTAATATTTGAGGGAACTTTTGAATTCATAGTGCAAATATTTTCTTCAGCGATGATTAATTTCGATCTGAAAGGGTTTAATGAAAAAGATCATTTTACGACTTTTGGAAAAAGAAATAAAATAACTACAGTTTATTTTATTCTTTTCTTTCACCATTGAGTGATAATTGGTGGAAGCGAAGTGTAAAAATGGTCATTAAATGATTAAAAATTAATGATTCATTTCTTTGGTTGTGTAAATGCAATGATTGTGTGATTAATTAGTTCCATAATTATGTTTCATTAATGAACAACTTTAATGAACACAATGTAGAGTGGTTTCTTTTTTATATAATTAATCTATTGGCGAATGTATTGGAAATACTGGGGAAACCACTGACGAAGAGAAGAAAACATTCCTCTTCAACAAATAATACTGAACGAATGATGATATTTGGAGGAATTGATCTGGCGATCGACGAGCGACAACTGATGTTGAACGACAACGAACGCAGAATTTCATTCTTCATCCGTAATGGATTCCAAAGAATCCAGGTAGGGTGTTAATTTTTTCATGTAAAATGATTCCTATTTCTCGTTCTTGAAAAATACAATGAATGTGGATCAACCAACTAATGGGTTGATCCGTAACTCGTTCGTTCTTGTGATATGTTATTTTTGGGTCTTTATTTTGGGTTATCATTATCCTCTGTGATAATTGTCATCACCCCCTTGATAAAACGCTAACACGGAGGCCGTGGGCCAATAAAAACTAGGCTCAGTCCCTACACTGCTCTAGGATTTTGAACGTTCTTCGTGGGTGATCGAGAAATGTGGCGGAAAGTCATTTCAGTGGGCTTCGTAATGAAGGAGGAAACCTGGGAGGCCTGTAGGAATAGAAGAAAAGGAAAATAGACCAATGTAGCATCTTTGGTGGCCCATGGAAGCAGCTACTGACATGGTACCACCGGTGCGGCGGCCGCGGTTGGCCCATTCCTTCCGCATGGATAAGTGGTACCCACAGGCACCGCAGCAGCAAGAGTCACAACCAGCCATGCCACGACGAGTAGAGACGCAGCGCCGGCATGCCACATCGGAGAGGTGTGTCCTGCTTAGTCTACTCGGTTGGCATAATGGAAAACTCCAACCAACCATTTCAAGGGAGGGGCGGTGGCCCACTTGCACTGCCTGTTGGAAGAACCGGACTTATTATGTCTGGTCCATCACAATTGGCCCGCATTTGGGTCGGGTTCTCCAGGCGGGCCGAACCCGCTGGTCAGGCTGGACCCACCGGTCACGCTGGACCCGCTGGTCAGGCCGGACCTGCTGGCTGGGCCGGACCCGCATGTCGGGCCAGACCCATGGGCCCAATGGGCCGGTAGAGCCAGACCAGGACCCGACCGACCCAGTTACACTAAATTTAACGTAACTCGCAAATCATGAATCTCATTAACATTCCGTATACGGTGTGAGGACCCCTGCTACAAGGCTGTCCTTTTGAGATACACCATTTGAGTTTTGGAATAGGTCAATGTACGGAAGGTTTGGATCAGGCACAAATCTAACCAGGTCCTTTTTACTTTTTGGATTATATCATACAGACAGGGCATCTGATTTATGCTTTTTCTATCACGTTGGAACCCTTACGGAAAGGCTGGCCTTTGGGATACATCTTCGTGGGTCATCTTGGTGGTTGAGGTATGACCAATAGTCTAAGGAGCAGAACATACGGGACTCAGGCGCACCCAACACAGAAATCCAATGGTTGGCTATCATGTGAAGAGCGTCCCCCTATGCATCAGAATGAGTGTGACCCTCCAGGGATTGGTAGTAGTGAAACCCTCTATGGATATTTAACAGAGAGACCCTCTATGGATCAGCATGAGAGAGTCCGTCCATGGATCGGCAAGAGTACGACCATATTTGAATCGGTAGTAGTGTGACCCTCTGTGGATCGGTAGTTGAGAGACCAATTTTGGATCAGCAGAATTGCGACCCTTCATGGATCAGCAATAGAATATCTCAATAGAATAAAATAATATAGCTCAAGACTAATCATATTTATTCCTATTCTCTAAGTTGTATACTTGGTGTGAGTTGTCTTTTACATTATGATTTGTGATTGAGATCATGCTCTAGGTTTTTTCTTTAAAGAAATTCTAGGAGTCCTTCGGGGATCTCGAGGTCCCTACTCATTATTATTATACTGACCCCTGCACAGGCATCAAACTCACCTTGTTTTGTCTTGTACAGATGATAAACTGTTTGACTGAGACTTGGGAGCTAGGAATATATGCTGCTCGGAGGTGATTGGTAGATGTGGGGAGCGACAGTGATGAAAAACAGTGAACTGTACATACCCTTCAGGTAGAATCCTTGGTGGACAACCTTCGGAGCACGTTTTTCCCTTACTGATGTACTTTCTTTTCAGTTGGGTTTGTATACTGGACCTTTTATTACATTTTCTTCACACATTTACTATCAACAGTTCTACTTTGTGGTTTGATTTTTTTGTGTACCTTCTTTCTGTGTGTACGGGTTTAAAGGAAATGGCTTCTCTTTTTGGGATATGAATTTCTTGTGCTAGTCGCCATCTCCTGGCCTATAGAAGGTTGGATTGGGATAGTCGTGGCACGAGCCCTGTGGGATGGTTCATGACACACCAATCCAATTTCTAGGTGACAACTATCATATAATAATATTTTAATATTATCTCACATTTCATTTAATCTTGATGTTTCATGTAACACAATATACACTCAGTGTAGCTTGTAATGCAATATAACCTTATGGTTGTGTGTTATAAAAAATATCTACATTATTAAATTTATTTGTAAAAATATATTTCAAATAATTTCTGTGTGTTACATTCTACCGTCCTTAAATAAATTTCTTCTTCATAATTTGAAATTATTCTTGTTAAAAAGGGTTTAACATCTAAAAACCCCATTTTGGTAATTAAAATCATAAAATGGGTTAATAAAACTCCCTCTTAAAAAGAGAGAATTGGATATGAGAAATTCATTTGGAATAACACATACTAAGTTTTCAAATGGGATTAAATACATGTGTAGTGAAAACATAGACATAGAAGAGGAAAATAACTCCCAAATACTAATATGGAGTGATAGAAAACATTCCCTGGATAATGTTAAAAGAAATAGATATAAATATTTAATATTTGTAAAGACCACTCATTCATCATAAATATAGGTAAAATTTTAACATTTTATTTCAATATCATTTTCTTAAAGTTAAATAATTTTCTTGAGAATAAATACATACTTAATTTCATTCCATTTCACAATCATAATCTCATCCTTTGTTTATTCCTTGATAAATTTCCAATTCATCTATAACTCTAAGATGTGATTTTTTTTATGCCGGAATCACTAGTGTATCTAATATCAATAGATTAATGATAAGTTAATCCCTATTTCTATAATTATTATCAAAAACTGAAATATTGTTATAATTTATGAAATCACATCCAAAGTTCAACTTAATCCATTTCTTTAATGATTAACCTTAATGATCCTCTATATTTTACCAAAATTGATATCCAAAAATTTAGACATAAGGTCGCAATATTTGTAAAATAAAATTATCATTAATCCCAAAAAAAATGAAGTAGCTCTTAATTTCACATAGCAAATATGTGAATACATTTTTCTTATAATATACTAAAACATGGTAATATAATTAATTTCCATAAAACCTAATTGAAAAGACACATACCTTAATAGATTAAATATTACCTCATTTCATAAATAAAATAAAATATTATTAAATATATTCTATAAATCTAAAAATGTTTCAAAATCCTTCAATGATATCATAAATCACATTGTCATAAAATCATTAATGAATTCAAAGGTAATCAATATAATCCAATTTAATTTATCTATATCAATCAACTGTTTACAAAAACTAAAAACCATTTCCTCAACATCAAGAACATATTAAGGGTTGTCCTACCTTAATCAAAATATCACATATCCATTCAATCACATTTTTATGCCATTAGTTACATCTAACAAGTTCTTGTAACTCCTTAAATAAAAACTACTGTGGAACAATCCATTGATGTTTCATGATTATAATAACCAAAATACCACTAATAAAAATATAATTTTTTTAATCTCCAATCATAAATACATCAATCATTTGAATTTCATCATACATAATTAACCAATATTTTTCAACTTATTCTTTGAAACTTATTTCCTTTAATATTTCATATATAGTCTCATAATCATCAATGATATAACCATTACTCATACAACATTGATGAATTTTTTATGATATTTTCATTTAGGGAAACAATTTTCATAATTCCCATACTTCCCATATTTGAAACAATCAACCTTCGATGATATCTTAGGGAGATATTTTTTCTTATCCATTGAGTTAACCAAAATTTTCATTTTTCCACTACAATTACTTATTTTAGTCCTTATCCACACTCAAATAATCTTTATATTACACTAATACATGTACTTTGGTGTTACATACCTAATTTTCAACATATAGAAAATAGAATCTTCTTTATTCCATGGTCTCCTCCACCCAAAATCTCAATGAACTCCATCATTCTCTTCTTTAGTGAATCTAAGAGTTGGTCAACGTGAAATTATTTAATCATATATCATGATAAAAGATTATTTAAAATAAAAATATCCTTCACTCTAGTTATTATCTCATTTGGTTTCCCATAAAAACATTGTCTATCACATTAAATATTAATCTAGTTAATTCTTATTACTGCCATTGAGTAAAACCAAAAATCATAGTTGAGTAAAAATAATCATAAAAATCACATATAGGTTATCAATAACATGACACATTATTTTTAATCTATTAATCCTTAGTTTAAAACTAGGTCATTCATTGTCTTTATTTATATCTTTCCTGATATTTTATAAATAGTTTGTGAATTTCCAAAGCATATCCCTTAGGTGTGTCAAACTAGGTGTACAAAAAGACATGTTACTATGCACTAGGTGATGACTGATTCTAGGTAAATACACACTTTTCAGAGTTGTCAACCCTAGAAACATATATACATGATCCAAATCCACTTTTACTATCTATAATGGGATATAATTTCATAGAAACCACATACCATATCCTTTACCAAAATATTAATACATTTTCCTATAATTTGAATCATCCTTAGACTCATCATCAGAAAAATCCTTAGGGTTTCAACTAATGTTTTCACATCATAGTTTACAATGTTTAAATAATCATTTCATATGATAAAAACTATAAGAGACTTGGGATTTTATGCATTAATATCACATCTTTTTAGTTTAATATTCAATGAATTTCATAAACAAAAGCTTGGGGACTGTAATAGTTTAGTACCTTTGGAGACTAGAACAAAATATTCTTATTTCCTGATAGATCTATAACGGCTCCCAAAAATACCTTTTCAAATAGTAATCTTATTAGGAATAAATTACTGAAAAAATTCTTCATAACTCGAGGATGGAAAGATAAGAAATGGGAATCTCATATGATCAGTAATGTTAAACAAAAGAGATATCAATCTATGACCATATGAAGACATAAGATAAGCATAAGGGTATGTGATAATGAACACAATATATGATTTTTATTCACAACCTTTCATAGATCATAAACATGAGTCAAGACATAAAAAATTATCATTTCATAAACCATGGCCCATAAGATTCAAAAATAATCAAAAATCAATCATTAACAAGAATCTCACTTCATAAAAGCAATGCACCATTAAATATATATAAAAAACATTTAATATATCAATTTTAACTACCAATACCATCAAATATATACATTCTACATTGAAAAAACATTTTAAAATAGAAAACAAATTAAAATCCCTTTCTTTAAAAATAACCTTGGAAACATATAAAGGAAGCATAAAAATCATTTAAAATTTTTCATGAGGAAATTATCCTATCTATTTTGAAAATCACTTTCTAAAAACTAATAATTAATAAAAAATTAGAAATAATTTTCTTTTAAAATAATCTTTGAAACATAAAATAGATTATTTAAAACTATTATTTGGTCATGATGACCAGAAATGTCATTCATGTCATACACATTAAAACAAATAATTCTTTCACATTTTTAATAACAAATAATTTGGAATTGTTTGGAAAATGACATGAAGATTCATTTCAAAAAAAAATTCAAAAAATTATATGAAATGTAAAACTATCTCTAATAAATCATTTTAATAATTTTAAAAACATTTTTAGAAAACATTTTTAGATAAAATATATTTCAAATGAAGAGATAACTAAAGTTGTTTTTTAATAAAAAATTCTTTTGAACTCTTGAGTACATAAAGAGAGAATAATAAAGGGAAAACGTGAATTCTATTAACATACCTAGATTAGATGAAAATTCATTAGTTTCTTGAGAGATAGATCAAAAGAGTTCATCATTGGAATCATAGTCATAAACAATCATGATAAACGATGAGATTGTAACATATAAATCATATAACTTTGGAAACTTTGAATCTTAATCCCAATTAAATAATAGAAAAAAATTAAACATATAGTATTATGAAAATAAGTATATACATGATATAACATGAAAAAGGGGTAGTTTGTAATGACCCAAAATTTTATCAATGAGATTTCTCTTCTTATAATTTTTTCATATAGTTTAAATCCCATAAAATCACATAGATAACACAATACAATATTTATGACTTGTGCCTTGCACCTCTAGGAATGCAGATCATGTATGGGCCTTGGGCCTATGGGTCATGTAAGGGTTCTACATCAACCCTTAAAAAGGGTGATTATCCAAAAATCAATAAAAATATAAGGCCTTTGGGCTTTCAGAGTATACTAATGGAATAGTAACTTGATCGTTGGAATATTAATGTGACCATTAAGAATAATAACCCAACGAATAGAATAGTAACCTCACTTATGAAATTGTAAATAAAAATTAGGTAACTTATAAATAAAAATATTGTATATTTATATCTTATCTATAACTAAAAAAATGTTTTAAAAATGATAAATTTATTGTAGGTATTTTTGTGAAACATAAATGTTTATTCACAATTTCACAATTAATAAAAAAATTTAAAAGAAAATTTATTTTCATACAATGGATTAATAAATTAATATTTTATTGTATTATGATATGATAGTTTTATGAGTCCTTAATTAATTTTTTGAAAGCATCAAAAAATCAGTTATAAGATTAAAATTGTATTTTTCGAATAAATGATTATTTTAATAGAAAATTAAAATTTTTCATATTTAGAAAATTATTTTCATAAAATAAAGTCCATTTTTGAAATCTAAATATTGATAATTGGTTATGGTGAATTTCATGGGATTTTCCTATAATAGTTCAATTTTTGGTGAATAGTGAAATGCAGTAATTTATGGTATTTATCATTATAAGTATATAAATGAATTTATGTTTCATTGATTATTCATGGATGATGTAAGAGGATATTATATTGAAATAAAATTCTATATTTACTTTACATATTCACATTAATCAACACTATTGATAGTCTTGAGCCAAAATAATATACAAATGAATAAAATAATCAAAAACACCCCTCTCCTCCAACTATAAATTTCAACCCTCACCACCTCTTCTCATCGCACCTTTTAAAAATTGTATCTTACTTATATTCTACAGAATTACTCTCTGAAACATCTTCCCCATGTTCATTTCGAGTTAGTCTCACCATAATACCATTTCCACATTCATTAAGGGGATTCTCAATGAGACGACAGTCAAGAGGTAAAACCCTCCCCCCTTCACTTTTAATTTAATTTATTTTCTTATCCTTCTATCAGCTCCCATCTCCAAAGTTACATGATAACTGTATTTTTATATATATAAAATATAATTTTAATATTCTAATATAATATCCATCATCAAATATATTCTTCTCTATTTTTTTATATTAAAAACGAAAACATCATCCGTGATTTGTTGATTCACCACCTTCATGGATGAGGCATTTATATTTTATATTTTGGAATTCATGGATTTGTTTAAAACTATTATAATGGTTAAACCAGATTTTAAAATTTATATTACAAATTGTTTTATGTTATTGATGTAATATATATAAATAATATTAAATTATAAATCAAAACTACTTTGTGATAATTGAAAATTCGCCCAAAAAACTAACGCTCATCATTAATGTTTCATCTAATGAATCATTATCATATCTGAAGATAACAATATATATAGGACCATTTAAAATTATAGAGGTGTATAAATATCATATAATTCCACTTATTTATTTTTCATTCCATTTGATGAGAACTTCCATAATTAAATTAATAGGAAATATTCATAAAATCATGAAACGAACACACCCAAAATGTAGAAATTGAATGTTATAACTCATAGAATAGTCCATAATTGAACTTCATAAAATTATAAAAAATCATATACATCTAAAAAAATATGAATTAATAAATTAATGGATCTAATTTTATTATCTTGTACATTAATTGAATGTGTAAAGCACTTTGAAACATAAGGTAAGGGATTCTCTCTGAACCCCCATTTTTCTTTCAGGTTACACTTTCTCTCTCTTTACTGTAATATAATTATATATTATTCTTATTTACTCCTCCTAAACTCTATTTTTATTCTCCAATCATATTTACATAGATAAATTATTCTTTCTTTGATGGGAAAACACATGTTTTATAAGGTTCCCATTTCAATTCCTCTCAATAAGTAAGCCTAGATAAGGGGAACTTCCCAATTTATTTCCCATTATCAGGTACACCCCAAACTATTTTAATCCACCAATATTTTTATAAAATAAATATTTTTATCATGAAAATATATATTAGTTCATTTTTAATTTTATACAAAATATCATTCCATTGTCCTCTTTAAAAACTCTTTTATGTTTAAACCGCACCAAAGTGGTTAATTTCTAAAGTTTTTAAACACCCTTTTTACATGTTTTCAGTTCAATTAGACATAATTTATCATGATATATGCCTATTTCCAAATAGAAATTCCTTATTATAATTTCAATCCATTCTTTCTTTTACACCAGTATGATACACCCCATGGTAGTGTTTTACTACCTGATTAGGATACGCATTTATTTTCATGGGTAACCCTTATGTTTATTACATATATTTGATTATTTATGTAGAAAACATATGCATTAACATGTTATGATTGGTGAACCCAGATAACTCTGCCATGAATTGTGTAATTTTTATTCTCATGTGAAGTATTGTTGGTACATGGAGTACACCTGATTCCTTTATGGGTGTTTTTACACCATGTGATATAGTCCTATTAGTTATCCTTGACTCATGTTTATGTCAAGTTGAATGTTGCTTCCACATTCCTATGGTTCCATGATTACATGATCCAATTTTCTAAACGTTATGATTCCATATTTTTATTCCTGGTACACTACTTTTTATGTAAGCATGTTATGCCTTCTAACCCATGTGTTATTCTTCATTCCTATGTTTATTCCGTTACAGATATTTTATCTTATCCCTTTATTAATGCATTCATTAGGTTATCTTGTGAATATTTAATAACTCAAAAGAATTTTGGATCTTATTATGGAGTTTGAATAAAAAACACCTTTATTTTTGTTTCATTCTTTCTAATTTTGTACCTAATCATCCAACAACACTAGATTGTATAATCCGTTATTTGTATTTGATGGTTAATTATGATTAAAATCATGTAATAATATGTGTAAAATAATAGTGCTGTTATAGTTGGTATCAAAGGATGGTCTAGTAATGTTTTTGAATTGGTATTAGATAAATTTATTAGTAACCCTAGGGATAATTCTATTAAAATGGATAACCTAGATTAAAATATAGGGAATCACGTATTATGATATAATTTCTATTTATAAGTGTATCCTTCTATGTTCAACGTTCCTTTTTTTTATTTTTGTATAATTTATGTATTGAAACCCCCTCAAATTGTTCTCTATTTTTATTAGTTAATGGAAGGAAATGGGAACACATGTTCCAAAAACAAATTTCATAGGAAATGTGATGATTTACCTAATTAAATTCCAAATATGAAGAAAAAATTATATCAAAACATCATGACAGTACTAGAACAACTAGATCACGTTAGGAACAATAACCTGAGTCATTTAAAAGGCCCCCTTCTCTTAAGAAATTTAAAGTTTTGGTCAATTATTTTATACAAAAAAGGCCTACCATATTTGGTGGATCTTCTACTCCCATCATCATGTAATAATGGATTGAATCCATTGAGAAAATATTTTATGCCCTCTGGTGCCCAAAAGAAGAGAAAGTCATACTGGCAGTTTGTCGATTTGATGGGGAAGCTGATCAATGGTGGATATTGATAAAAAAACATAGAGTACAAGGAGGAAATTGATTACATGGATAGGATTCATTCAAAAAAATATTTTACAATAAATATTTTCCCCAAAACCTCCATCTTAAGATAGAAAGAGAGTTGCTTAGGATGAAGAAAAATAAAGACGAGTCTATCTCGTTATATAATGCCAACATTCCAAGGATTTCATGATATCCCTCTACCTTAGTCATGAACAAGGAACGAAAGGTGGATATCTTATTTATAGGACTAAAACTGAGTCTACAAAAATATTTAGGAATTTCATACTTCTAAAACTGTGAGTATTTTTTTTGTGCCCCTAAGGTTGAAATGGAGATCATATAATCTTAGTGGTATTTTGGGAACAAAGATGAAAAATGGAAAATAGAGATTAATTTGGGAGGATAAGAAGATAAATTTAATAATGGGAAGAAAACCCAACATCCCTCATGTCAAAAGTGTGGGAAGAAGCATCTTGGAAACTACCTAAGGGGAACCAGGAGATGCATCAATTATGGAAGAGAGAGGCATCTAGATAAAAATTTATAAAGGTATATGATGAATGCCATAAATGTGGAGGAATAAATAAAGGTTCAGATTAATTATTAGTATGTATTACAGTGTTTCAACTACAATAAATAGTGAAATTATTTCATACAATACCCTAATTCAAGGGTTGTTGGAGGCAATCAACAACAAAAACCTCAAAGGAAACAAGGAAGGGAATAT
The DNA here is from genome assembly GCA_963277665.1 of Viscum album. Classification (NCBI taxonomy): domain Eukaryota; kingdom Viridiplantae; phylum Streptophyta; class Magnoliopsida; order Santalales; family Viscaceae; genus Viscum; species Viscum album. The sequence goes on along the minus strand of OY728132.1, from coordinate 368,574,398 downwards.
ATTATCACTACAACTGAGTTGAAACCCAAGAATGATGAGGTTATAGGTAAACATATTATTCATTCATGAAAAGTAAAAAATCTATTTGATTCTGTTTATATATAATCATTTATATCATGCAAGTTTAGTAGAACTATTCAAAAACTACCTAAAAATATTGACATTGAGTTGTATTTTAGAACATAAAATGGGGTAATTATTGGTTCAAAATTATATAACTCATATTCAGTTAATTTTTGTGGACTAAACATCCTAGAAAATCCCATCATGCTTCCTTTGGTTGAGTTTGATGCTATTTTGTTTGTGGATTGGCTATCATTATATAAAGATATCTTAAACTATTGGGAAATGGAGATCACTCTTCACATCCCGAGGCATCCTTAAATTATTTAGAAGTGTAAATATGAGTATTAATCTCCTTGAGAATCATCATCTCAGATGTTGATACAATTTGTTTGTGAGAAATCACATCTAGCTCAATTGATTGAGAAAAATGAGATAATCATGCTCAAGGACATGACAATTGTGAGGGAATACACTGATGTGTTTCGTAAATAATTGTCTGGACCTCCACTTGAATGAGTTGCTGAGTTCTCAATTGAACATTTTCATAGATATATACCTATATCAAAGAATCCTTACATATAGACACCATTGAGTTGGAATAACTAAAGAACCAGTTACTAGAGAATCTGGAAAAGGGTTTTATATGCTCAAGTGCTTCACCATAGGGTGTTCTAATACTATTTTTGAAAAATAAGGATGGATAAATGAACCTCAATGATGATTATCATGAGGTCAAAAAAATCACAATAATGATTATTTATCCACTACCAGTGATATATGACATGTTCAATCAATTATGTAGGGATAAGTATTTCTCTAAGGTGGACCTTCATTTAGGATATCATCAATAAAATGTGAGGAAGGAAGATATTCCTAAGACTACCATTCGAATGAGGTATGGACACTAGGAGTTCATAGTAATTAATTTTAGACTCACTAATTCTCCAGAAACATTAATTGACATAATGTATAAAGTCCATAGAGATTGCCTCAATAATTTTTTATAGTCTTTTTTTAATGATATTATGTATACTCCAAGAGTAAAGAGAAACACAAGGAGAATAATAATATTATACTAAAGACGTTGTGAAGGGAGAAATTTTATGAAAATTTTAGCAAATGCGAGTTCTGGATGGGGGAATTATCAGTCTTGGGGATTTGAATCACCAATAAATGAATATTTGTGGACCCTTCCATGATAAAAGAAATCAATTATTAGCCCATGAAAAAAAATTAATGGAGATCCATAGTTTCCTGGGTCTATATGGGTATTATTAGAGTTTTGTGTGTATGTTATCATGATTGTAAAACCAATTAACCAAGATGATTCATAAGGGTGTAATGTTTGTCTACACCAATAAATGCCAATATTGATTCAAAGAGTTGAAAAAGTGGGTTATCACTGCACCAGTACTCATACTTCCGACAAGTGGTGAACTCTTTTTGGTATATAGTTATGCTTAAAATAAGTTAAAAGTTTGTTTAATGATGAAAAATGATAATGTGATAGCATAATCCTTAATGAATTTTAAAATTAAGGATCACAAATATCCCACATATGATCTGGAGTTGGCAGCTATGATCTTCACATTAAAACTACTGTGGTATTATCATTATGGGTAGAAGTGTGAGATATATAGTAATAGTAGGAGCCTAAAATACACATTCACTCGTAATAATATTAATATGTTATAGTGAAAATGGTTAGATCTCCTCAAGGATTATGACTGCTTAATCCACTATCATCCATATATTGAAAATAAAGTGATAGATGATCTAAGTAGAAAGTACCATACAACATTATCAATGATGAGAATTGAGAAGGATCTAGTCTTCTTTGATTTGAAAAGAATGAAAATAGGAATCATTTAAGAAGGAACATCAATAATCCTTTCTTAATTAATTTATCATCCATCACTCATAAATAAAATAAAGGGTTCTCAAATAAATGATGTGGAAATAGAAAAAAATTAATCTATCAGAAATTGGGAATCTTCAGAGTTCAAAATTGTGGAGGAAGGATTTGTAATATTTGGATCATGATTATTTTTACTAAAAAATACAATTATAAATAATGAAATTCTAAATAACACACATCTCTCAACCATATCTATTATCCCAGGGAGAAAAAATATGTATTTAGATCTTTGAGATAACTATTGGTGGGATAATATGAAGAAGGATACCACTTAATATACATCAAATGGTCAAGTATGTCATAATGTGAAGGATTAATGGAAAAATTATAAGGAGATTCTACAACCATTACCCATACCAACATAAAAATAGGAAAACATCACCCTAGAATTTATCACTATACTTCCAAAAACATCCACATGAAACATTGATATATTGGTTATTGTGGATTATCTTACAAATGCATCTCACTTTATCACAATTTGAAAGGACTTATCACTCAAAAAACGTGTACAGATTTATATAAAAAATTGGTGATACTACATTGAGTTCTACTATATATTGTATCTGATCGAGATCATAGATTTGCATCCATGTTCTGGAAATGTCTCTAGCATGCTCTAAACACTGAGCTTAACTTTAATATAGAATATCACCATCAAATAGATGGGAAATTTTAGCAGTCTATTCAGACAAAAGGCAACATGTTGAGATCATGTTTAATAGACTTAAAAGGAGGAAATGACCAAGAACTTCCTTTTGTCAAGTTCTTATACAACAATTATTTCTACTCAAGCATCCAAATGGATTCATATGAATCCCTTTATGGTAAATGATGTAGAACATCGACATGTTGGGATGAAGTGGGTAAACGAAAGCTGATGGGACCTATAATGGTTGAATAAATGGTAGAAAATGTGAAAACCATTCAGCAACACATCAAGGCAATGTCGAAATAAGATCTATGTAGGCAATCATCAATGAGACCTTTAGTTTAAGGATGGAGACAATTTTATCCTTTGTTTATCTCTATAGAAGAGAGTAATGAGATTTAGGATGAAAGGAAAGCTAAGACTGAGGTATATCAGCCCCTTTGAGATTCGTGATCATGTTAGAGATTTGGAAAATCAACTAGCACTTCCACCTACCTTGCCTCAAGTACACGATGAATTCCATGTGTCCCTCTTGATAAATTACATACAAGATCCCTCACATGTACCATATCTGGGGTGGTATAACTAGATAATGAACACACGTATGAAGAGCATATGATTAAAATATTAGACCGTAGAGATAAAGTTTTATGAAAAAAGAGTACACACTTGGTCAAAGTACTATGGGGGAACCATAAGTACGAAGAGGGATCATGGGAATCATATGAATGAATGAAGTAGAAGCACCCTAACTTGTTTTCACCAAAGTATGTAAAACTAAATCTTGAGGATGAAATATCATAATGGGGAAAATGTAACAGGTGAGAATTTTATCTATGAAATTATCCTTACAATTTTTTATATATTATAGATAACATAAAATCACATAGAGAATAGAATATAAACATTATAATTGATGAATGAATGAAATAAGAGGTATTTCATGAAATTAAGATACTATACAAACGGAATAGTAACTTTCCATTGGAATAGTAATATAACCAGTAAAAATACTAACCCATCCAATAGAATAGTAACCTCACCTATGAAAGTATAAATAAAATTTGTTTATATTATAAATAAAAAATATGAAATATTTATATGTTGTAATAATTAAATAAATGTTTTAAAAAATAATAAATTGGGTGTTGGAATTCTGTTGAAACATAATTGTTTATTTACAATTTTACTATTATTATAATAATTTAAAAGAATATTTATTATCATAAAATATATATATAAATGAATATATTTTTATTATAAAAATAAGATAATTTAATGAGACCTTCATGAGTTTTTTCAATGTTTCATAAAATCGATTAAAAATCGGTATTTTTCGAGTAAATAATAATTTAAATTAAAAAATAAAATTTATAATATTTTGAAAACTATTTTAATAAAATGGAGTAAATTTTTAAAATCATAAAATAAAAAAAATGTTTAGGGTGAATTTTTGGGATTTTTCAAAAATATTTGAATTTTTTGTGAATAGAAAAATACAGTAGTTTACGGTATTTAACATTATAAGAAAATTGATGAATTTTTTAGTCATGGATAAGTCAATGATGATGTAATTGGACATTATATAAAAGTCACATGATCCAATTACTATACATAGTCACAAAAAACAACATTATTTATATTTTTGAGCCAAAATAATAAACTAATGAATAAAATAATCAAAAACACAACACACCCCCACTATAAATACCACCCCTCTCCACATATTCTCCTCACACATTCAAAGTCATTAATCTTGATTATATTTTCCCAATTACACTTCCAAACTTCTTCCCCGTGTTTTTGTAATACTTGTCTCACCAAAAGACCATTTCTATGTGCCTTAAGGAGGTTCTCAAAGAGGCAACACTCAAGAGGTAAAACTATCCCTCTTTCTCTTTTTTTTAATTTCTTATAATTCCATCACCCACCCTATTAAAAGTAACATTATAACTTCATTATAATATATATATATATATAATTTTTTTTGTTTTAATGTAATATCAATCATCAATCTCTTCTCCAATATTTTTTTGTAAGAAACAAAAACATCATATATGATGGGTCGATTCACCACCTTCATTGGTGATGATGTTTTGTTTTCTATTAGCAGATTCATGGATGGTTGTAAAAACATTATTATAGCTAAGAGTATTTTAAAATGTATATTACAACTTTTTTTATGTCTTAAAATTAATATATGTACATGATATTATATAATAAAACAAAACTATTTTGTTATAATTGAATATTCACCAAAATAAACTAACATTCATCATTAACATATTATCTAATGAACCAATATCATATATAAAAAATAATATATGGGAAAAATTAAAATTATAGAGGTGAATCAGCATCATATAATTCAACTTCTATAGTTTTTCTTCTATTTAATAAGAACACCTATAATTAATCTCAAGGAAACCAATCCTAAAATCATGAAACAAACACTACAAGAACAATGAAATTAAATCTTATAACTCATCATAATGTCCATAAATGAACTTAATAAAATAATAATAATTCTTATACATGTATAAATTTTTCTGAATTAATAAATTAATCTATATAATTTTATTATCCAAGACATTAAGTGCAAGTCCATAACACTTTAAGACATAAGGTAAGGGGTTCTCTCGGAACACCGATTTTTTCCATTGAGTTACACTTTCAGTCTCATTACCCCAAATTAATTCTTTATTATTATTATTAACTCCTCATAAATAATATGTTTAAGCTCAAAAAATATACACCCATCCCAATTATTTTTTCTTTGGTGGGTAAATACATGTTTTATAAGGATTTATTTTCAATTATTCCGGATAAGAAATCCCAAATAAAGGGAACTTCCCAATTTAATACCAATTATCAAGTACACTCTACAATCTACATTAATCAAATAAAATTATTATAAAATAAATTTTTTTATCACGAAGAACTATATTAGTCAATTTATGGTTTTATAAAGAAAACAAATTATTCCTTTATCCGCTTTAAAGAATCTTTTTTGTTTGAACCACACTAAAGTGTCTCATTTATAAAGTATCTCAAACACTATTTTATTATAAACCATTTTGATACACCCCTTGGCTATGTTTTATAACATGAATATGATACCCATTTCTTTTCATGGGTAACCCTTTTGTATACTCCTTTTGATTTATTCTTTGTGTGAACACATATACATGAAAATTAAATGATGGTTGTTCTTAGATCGTGCTCCAATGGATTTTGTAATGTTTAGTCTCAGGAGACATCATGTTGTGATGTGGAGTAAACAAGATTCCTTTATGGGATTTTCTCTGCCATTTAATATAGTCTTGTTATTCTTCCTTGACTCATTTTTATGTCAAGTTATATATTTCTTACACATTTTAATGATTATATTATTATAAGGTCTCTTGTTATACATGTTATTATTCCATGTGTTTATTCATGATCTATTCCTTTTTATGTCACTATCTTATTCCTTCTAACCCGTTTCCTTTTCATCATTCCTATGTTTATTCCATTACTAAGATTTTTAGGCCATCACTTTGTTTATGTATTCTTTAGGTTATACAATATGGATTTATGTTCTTAAATGAAGTTAGAATCTCATTGTGGAGTTTAAATAAAATATGTTTTTATTTTGTTTTCATTTTTTTTAATTTTGTACCAAATCTTCCAAAGACACTAGAATTTACAATCCTTGGTTTTTATTTCAAGGTTAATTATTCTTAAAATCATGTAATAATATGAGTTAAATTCTAGGGCCATTAAATATTATATACAAATCATTGAAGAAGATAGAAACATATCATAATTTATGTCTCAATGATGAAAAATTGAGATAAAATATACCTTACCTCTTTGGTAAATTTGGAAATGTAAACATAATGAAAAAGATGTACTAAAATTGATATGTATATCCACATAATTTTTAGGATAATAATCATAAAATACATTCATGGGTAGTATATCTGCCACGTAATAAAAGCATGTGGAGAATATGGCATGTGTATTAGAGAAATATAAAAGTAATATTAAAATACCTAACTAACACTCTCCATTTATTTTACATAATATAAAACCTAGTGTATAATTATTATAATTTTATTATACATTATTATAGATCCATACATATATATATTCTAACATACATAGATTTAATGAAATATTTTATTTAAATTTAATTAAAATTGTTTGATATCATTTTTTACATGAAATGAATAGTTTAACATGAAGTATAAGAAACACCAAGTTTATCATACATTTTACATAACATCATATTTCTTTGCTAACTAGTGTTACATGTAAGGATGAGTCTTACTAGACAACATTATACTCTTAATTTTATTTTTTAACACGAAATATTTCAACTAGACTTTGGAATAGAGGAAATGAATAAGATTAACTAAATTATGAAAACATGCTTTAAAAATGATTAGAGAATTAAGTCATTGTTTACCATTTAATTATAAATTAAAACAAAAAATAATTTAATATAAAGTAATTGTTTTTATAAAAAAATATTTTCTTACACCGAAAGTGTTTTTATCATAATAAATTAAATTATTTACAATTATTTAATTTTATCCAATATATATATAAATATAATATATTAAATATAATTTTTAATATTCAAATTATTTATATTCTAAACATGATATAAAAATATTTTAAATTTTACACATAAAAATATATGTTTTTTAAAGTTAGTTTTAGCCACCTTTTGATGACGCACTTGTATCAAAACTAAATTCTGAAACTCTTAAGAATTTTATTTTAAAAAATAGAAATTATTTCTGAAATAGTAATATCAAAATTATATTAGGATGGTTTTTTGTTGTTTTTTGAAAAGTTTCATTTTCTAATTAATAATGAAAAATACTGAATTTCAATTGAAAACTAAATTTTCATCTAAATAATTTCTGATGAAAAAATATATTTTAAATTGTTTTTAAAGTAAAATTATATCAATTATAAATCTATTAATCCAATTTATGTCATTTTAATCATTTTCATATTGAATTTGTAAATAAAAATATTTCAAGCATTTAAAACTTTTCACTTGAAAAACCTGCATTCTAATCACGTATGTGGGGCTAATTTTAAATCACAATTTTTCAGTTTTGTGATTAGAAATTTGAAAAATGGATTAAATTTTTTTATTAATCATAATTTATAATTTCTAAAAAGGTCAAAATTATTTTTCACCAATGTTATTAGAAAAAATTATTAATATTAATCATAGTGATTAAGGTCAGAATGAGAATTACCAAGTGACTAAACCTTAAAATTAAGGTGTAAAATGACCTAGAAACCTATAAATAACCTATTTTTTAAAAATATTCAGATCTTATACATTCTATAATATATTTGTTTCATTATTAGATCCACTATATTTGAAAAAAATGGGTAGAATTCCCTCTTTAAAAAATTTACTAGTTTTCCACTCACGCCACTTCTAAAAGGCCTCCCATTATCCTCCTATATTCACACATATCAAGCCATTTGGAATAGAAAATACCTTAAAAATCACTTATCTTATTCCCTCATCTCATAATATAATCATTGATTTTGGATTAAATCTAACCAAGTAAGTCCTTTTTTAAAACTGAAAGGAGTTACACAAATATCCGAAGACATTCATCAACATGTGTTTTTGTTTTATTTCATTCCCCACCCCCTTAAATTATTATTATACCATGATTATATAATAAAATCAGTACCAAAAATATAATGGGTTGTTTTTTTGTTAATTCTATCACCTGCAACTACAACCATATCCATCAAATGGGTTATCAAGTCACCATTCGTGTGTATGGTGGACTACCACCTCACAGAACAATGTCATTCGTTTATCCACTACACCTCTCTTAGTTGGAAATAATGATGGAAATACTATTTATATATTATATTTATGATATTTATAACAAAATTATAAATTTGGAGTTATAATATCATATACACCCTTTTTAAATTTCATACCTTATTGGATATGATAACATCGATTATGTGTACAGTGGACTACCGACTCATGAAGCGATGTAAAGAGTTTTTCACTAATGTGTTAAATGAAGGGTAATTAGGGTATCTATAATGAATATATATATAAAAATGGCATAATTTTTATATTAATTAAATTATTATCTATTTGGAAATATAATATATAATACTCTTCTTACCTTTTCACACACTAACAAATGTGATAACATCATTCATGGACATGTTGACTACCTCCTCTTCTAAGAAATGTGATTACTTTTACATCCCAAGAATGATATATAAATATGAATGTATATATAATTAAATATAATTTAATTTGTCATATAATTATAATTCTATAATGATAAATGTTACTTACATTCTTTTCCTAATAATCATTTGAAAAATGTAAATGTTACTCATGTGTATATATGGACTTCCATGTGCAAGATTGAAACCTTAGTTCATTTATCATAACCATTTTTCATGAATGGTTTTAAAAGAATAATTTATGATATTTATATCATTATTATTATTCTATATATGTCTAAATAATAACCACTTTGATTATAGTAAACCAACCAAATCATTTCTAACATTTAAGTTTACTATGGTCAATGCTTCCAAATTAAAGTTAATTGAGTAATTAAATTTATATAACATTGTAATAAGTGAAAAAAGTAATAATAAACATGAAAAATTTTCTCAAGAAAGTAAATAATTAACATAAAATTATTATTCATATTGATAAAGACACATGTGATGAATCAGACTCAAGGTAAGGGACTTCGTCCCATTCTCCTTTCATTGAGGCATATTTGGATATTATGAACGTTTTTTCATTTAAAAGAAGTATATACATTCCATTTGAAATGTTATATCCTTAATTTCCCTATTATAATTATATTTACTATTTTCTAATGTTATTATTTAAGGTGTTATATGATTTATGTGTTTCCCTAGTGAAAAAAGACATTTCCATTAAAAATACTCTTTTAATTTTTTTTCGTAAGAATCTTATAATTTTACATTTCTATGTTTTAAAATTTACTTTAAGGAAATATAATATTTATAAATTATATTTTTTGAATATAAAAGGCTTCAAAAAATGAATAATTTTACATATCTTACACAAAATGTTTTGAAAAATGATAGAAGGAATGTCATATTCTTAACGAATATGGAGACAATGAATTTTCTACCACTATGACTATTATTTTAATTTCTGGGTTCATTTACAAGATTACATGTTTTTTTAAATGAAAAAAACTATTTTCCTTTTTTTGGTACTTTGGTATTGAAAATGGGTTTTAAAATGTAAAGGTAATTTTGGCATTGAAAATGGGTTTTTAAAATACAAAGGGTTTTTTATTTGAAGGTGTTTTCTATATGAGTTTAAAAGTTTTTATAAAATGATTTTAAGATGAAAGGTTTTACTCATGATTTTAAAATTTATCATTATATGTAACGGATGAGCCCTATATTTATTATAAAATGATTTGATCCCCATTATTGCTCATGGGTGATACCGATATAGATTATACGAAGGGTTGATTTCCATTATAGTTCATGAGAGACGGGTGAGCCCGATATAACTTTTACAGTGTGTTGATCACTATTATAGCTCACAGGTGAGCCTTGTATATCTTATATTATGGGTGATCCCCGTTATAGATCTCTAATGCATTGGTTAATGATTTTGTTGTAAGTCAGCCATAAGGTTATTCCAATTAAAATTATTTTGATATGGTTTTATGTATACAATTCTTTAAGTAAACTAAAAGGAGTTTTTATTGCTTTCTATGGGTTTCAAAGTATTTATTTAAGAAAAATAGGTGTGTGTGTTTTTTCTTGTGAATTTTTTTAATTTTTTTAACTAAAATAAAATTAAACCAAAGTTAAATAATTCATGGGTTTTTTGTTTTTAATGAACTGACAGTTTCCTTAATTTTTATATCCCTTACTGAGCTTTGGTTCTCATCCATAGTTCTTAAGATGTTTTCAAAGGATTTTAAGGATGGATAATGGAATGTAATAAGTTAAGTTGAAGGTTATTTAGATTTTCCATGAAAACAAATCTTTATTTGATATGAATCGAAAGTGTTCACATTGTATTTTATAGTTTTGTTATTTATTATTTATGGCCTAATTATATAAAAATATAAACTTAAATGTATCCTAAAAGGTTATATAATAAATTATTTAAAAAAATAATAGATTATGTAATGTTTATGGTGGGGTCCTTAAAGTTAGTATCAAAATATGGTTTACAAAGATTTACAGGTTAGGGTAGAGTCAATAACAATCCCTTAGAAGATTTTAATTTATAGTTAATTTGAAATGATGTAGAATTTGAATATTTAAATGTATCTTTGACTAAAACATTTCAGTCCAAAATATTTTTCCATATAGGAAACATGGAACATATATTTAAATGGAACAAAGGGAAGAATATCCGTCCAAATCAGTATCCCGTGATGGTTTTAACTATAACAAAAATGTTTGTTACAGTGATGGATCAGTTGACACAAAAAATAAATAGTGGTAGTGTCTATTCTATAGAGGATCCTGATTTACCTTGAAGTATCATTTCTATAGTGGGTGATTTCATAAAGAAACATCCCCCATCTTCCAATGGATCATCTAACGTAGTTGATGTTGATGGATGAATCAATTCCATGGAGAAGATATTTGAAGTAATGGGATGTTAAAAATGTTAAAAGGTAACTCTTTCTATCTATCATTTTGAAGTTGAATTTGATCTATGGTGGTATTTGGTTAATAACACAAGAGAGAAAAATGTCCTTAATGCTATGAAATGAGACCCATTTAAGAATATTTTTCCTTGAGAATTATTTCCCTATGGTTGTTCGGCTTAGTATGGAGAAAAATTCATGGAATTTAGGAAAAATGAAAAATATTTTATGGTTGTGTGGAAGAAAACTTCACACAATTGGATATGTATGTGCATACTTTATTCAATAAAATGATCATAAAATAAATGGATTTTAGTTATGGATATACCATGATTATGAAGATCTTTTGATAGAAGGGAATTTAGAATTTATCAGAATGATTTTCATTTTGCATTTGAAGTTGAGATGGATTTCTAGGACACTAATATTCCATGAGATGAAAAGTGTAAGAAATGGTAAAAGGTAATATGAAATAGAGAAGAAACCAAAAATAATTTTGTAGGTAAGACTAAAACTTGTTCCAAATGTGGTAAAAATTATTTTTGTGGAATTTATGTCAGTATCTAGAAAGCCTTATTTATATGGTAAGTTTGGTCACAAGGTTCGTGACTAAAAGGAAAAGAGACCTGAATAATAAAAGAATGAGAAAATAGATATCCATTATATAGTAATATACTTCCATAGAAATTAGTAGGGGAATTATGCTATTGTTTTTCGGAAGTTACTAATACATGGTTGAAATCATCATGATCACAAGAAAAAAATGGATGTCAAAATCATTTTCTACTTCTACAGTTGATGTTGGTCCATCTATAGGCACCTATATTTTTATTTTGTAATTAATGTATGTACTTTTTGATTCATTATTGAGTTATCAAAGATATTTAAAGTATTTTTTAGTGGAAAAGTTGTTTGAGTAATAATTACATTTCAAGTTATAGTTATAATTTTGAAGGTATTGATAAACATCATGTTTAATAACATCATTAATGAAATTGTTTTTAGTTCAACATTATGAGAAAATAATTACTACTGATAAGCTAATGGTGTTACTTTTGAGGTTTACTGATTAATTTATTATATTAAATAACTTCTTCTAAACATATTGATTTTTGGAAAATGGTTAGAGACAAATGAAAAGAATTTTCACTCTTTTATGGATCTTATGATATTTTAAAAGTGAATTTTAGAGCATCATGCATTAAAAATTCATTTTCATTTCATGAAGTAAAGGATGAATTATAAATTGATTACAGCACAACCAATGGATGAAATTATTATTATAAAATATAAACTTATCAAGTAATCTAAATTCTTTATATTCTTATATAGTTAAATAATTCCACAACTTTAAGAAAATGGTATTAAAATAAAAGTATTATCCACCTAAAATTAATTTTTATTAATTTACGATCTTTTCATTTATCATATATTTATGGTTTTGAGTCCATTAACTTTCCATTGATCCTATACTTTCTCATGATCAATGACCTTAATCACACTATAATTATTTATATTTTCCCTACTTTCCCATCTATGTTATCCCTGTGTGGAATCCTAGTTATGCATAAGTATTGGAAACCCCTTATTTTAATGATCATCAAATCATGTTTCTTATGTTATTAATGAGTTTTATGTGTTATGATGAAATTTTATAATATAAGATAGATTGGTGTGAAATTTTGTTAAGTGTTGAAAACACTCACTCCTAGACATGAATCACTATCGAGGTTGAGTCACTTCTATACATGAATAACTATTGATGTTGAGTCACAACTAGCAATGACCCGTTGTTGGGGATGAATCACCGTTCGGGTGAAAATATGGCTAAGTATGGGAAATACCCACCATCAATAATGAGTCACCATTATAATAGAATTTTAAAAAGTGTTAAAAACACATACGATTTGAGATAAGAAATGAAATTATAAAAATGTGTTGATTACACCGTGGAGATGACCAATAAGAAATTTCCATATCATAGAAAACACCTAGCATTAGAAATATGCCACTACAAGGATAATAATTAAGATAAGTTTTGAAAATACCTATCAACATACTTGTATCACTATCATGAACTAGATCTGGTCACCATCAAAACTGATGCCTAACTTGGTCCATGGCAAGGCTCGAGGGGCGTTTTCGATCCCCACAGGCCGGAACAAGTTCCCGGGTATCACAAATAAAATGTTTGGGAATTTTTCATGTGAAATTAGAATCTTTAAATGACCAAAAACAACAAATAAACTGAATCTAAAAAATTTATCCAAACTAGCCTTTAATAAAATATAGAACTGTAATAAATAGTTTTAGACAAATCCTAATAAGGACACAAGTTAAAACTATCATAAAAATAAACTCAAGGTCAACCACACATCAAGGTTTTATCATCCCCAATCCTTCTCCATAACACCTCACCAAGAATGGAAGCTCACAACCTGAACCACATGCACTAACAGCTTTTTCTATATCTATGACAAATATTACCAAGTCCACATGTACCCAAGGTTGTAAGTAGGATGTGATCCTAATACTAATATTATTCCACAAAAAATATTCCATTTGATAAACATTATAATATAAAAATATTTCACGTTTTCATAAATAAAAAAATGTAGAAACAATTTTCTAAGGGATGCAACTTTAAATGAAAACATTTTCAAAGGGGAAATTTTAAGGAATGAAAACATTTAAATAAAATGAAAAAGATACTGAATTTTCTAGAAAGACACACTGTATACCGACAGTGAGTATCATATAGTCAATGAGCACTAGTCATGGGAACACCCGTAGGCACTAGCTAGTTATGGGCCCAAGGTGCCTCATGTCTCGGGGAAAAGAAACCATAATAAATATTTGTTCTCGAAAACCATCCCGTAGTAGGGAATACACCCATAACCTATTGGTAGCCAACATCATCATAATATTTTATTTAAGGTTTTCATCGTCAAAATTTCTATGTGAAACATGGATGAAACCACTCCAGATCACTAGAATACTAGTACATATTCGCCCACCTAGATTCCTAGGTTTCCCCGTTTGTTCTCAATCAAGTTCCACATCTCATAAAATACCATCTTCACCTAAAAATTCCATTTCCAAAATACACACACACCAAACATCCCGCAATAATGTCACATAACACTCAATTCAAATTCAAATTCATTTTAACATAATACTCACACAAAACAACATGTAAACATGTTTCACACCCTTCTTACAATTTAATAAAACATTTCAACAATTCATAAAATGTTCTAAAAACATTTGACATCACCAATCATAATTTTATATTTCAAAAACCCATTTTAGTAGAACACACCCACCAAAATAGTACATAAAAATTCATTGCACACTTTGTATAACTTAATAAACCATTTACAATTTTCATACGACACTTCCAAGAAGTATAATAATGCCTTGCACATTAAACCCATTCAAACCCCCCTATTTCAAGTAAAAAATCACACAAAAACATTACCAAAAAAGATTTTTAATCCAAAGAGACATTTAATAAACTATTTTCATATGTTATAAAGTGAATCCAAATGACTTCACAAGAGTTACACAAGTAAAACATTCCATTTCAAGAAAAATGAAACTTTAAAATTAAACGCTCAACCAATTCCATCAAAAACATATTTCACACCACAAAAAACACATGAAAAAAATGATAAATAAGTAAATCAAGAAATATAACTCATTAGATAATTCTTACAAATGGAATCACCTATATATTCTGTCAAAATCCCCAAATCATTGTATGAAACTTCCACCGCACCACTGCCGCACCACAAGGGAGTAAAAAATAACCTATATCCAAAATATTTGACCCATAATTAAAAAATAAAACCCTAGGTATAAATCTCTAGTTTCTATACATTTGGAACTTCAATAAGAAGTGGAGAAACCCTAAATAAATGGATGGAACAAGAGAGGGATTCACTTACTTGAGAAACATTAAAGAAATTGCCCTAAATACACCAATAGTTGAATCATCAAATAGCCAAAAAATTAAGGGAGGTTAGAATAAGGATAACGAGGCTGAGTGGGGATTGAAATGGGGAAAAAGACTAAAAAATGAATGATTTGTGAAAGAAACAACTTCCCATTGAAAATAAAGATGATTTTAGAATCCTTGAGAAAAGTTTCCCAGATCCACAATTAAGATGAGCTCCAAAGAGGTAAAATGGAAGATGGGGGTGAATTTAGGTTTTTTGGGCTTGAGTGATAGGTGAAATGACCAAAAAATGTTAAATTGTATGATATATAAAAGAAATAAATTATATCCATAACTCTAGAGAGAGCTCATTGGTTGGCCCAATTCTAGAATAAATCACCAAAATCCACCATGATTATGAGTTCTTAATGGGTCTCAATAGATATTTTGGTTTGAATAGAATAAGAGATGACAAGTGGGAAGTGTAATTAGTGAAAAATGTAGAAAAACTAAGGAGTTATAAAAGTGACAAATTTTGTTTTCAAATAGGGAAACTGGCTCACGGTTTGGCCCAAATATTGAACAAACCAACTCAATAAACATATCCCAAAAAATGTGCCACTAGGAGTTTCAAAAATTCAATTCCAAGACACCTCATCCTTATACCTTACCTTTAAAAAAATACAAGTCCAAATTCCATCTATGACTAATGACTTAGACCAAGAACACTTCAGACCCAAAATTTAATCCCAGAACACCCGGAAACAAAGAAAAAAGTAAAAACCAAAATAAGATTGGAAATAAATAATGTAATTGAATATCCTAGTGTGAAAATTCTCTCCACCATAAATATTTTTTACCCCAGAAATCCACAACAATTCTAGATGAAAAAAAAACAAAACCCGATTGATAGACCATGATGGAGTCCCATTCCATGTTCACCCACCCCAAAAGGCCAAAACACCTCCAATAGATCAATTAAAGGAAGGGATACTCTCACCAACCAAAATTCACCCCACATACCTAAAATGATAAAAAATATTCAAAACAAATCCTATTGTGTTTTCTCGAATCCCATTTTTACCCAAGGAAGAAATTTGTGGTGGATACCTCAAAACAAGACTACCTACCAACATCCCAAAACTATGAACACAACTGAATTATGGACATGGGGAGACCCAAACAGACTTCCCACTATAATACCCAACTGAATTTCTCAAGAAAAAACTAGGACACCCATAAGGGAAGACTGAACAGACTTCCCACTATAAGAACCAACCATCTTTACCAGCTACCAGGGACCGACATGAAGAAGGCCCCATAAGATACAATCCCAATACAAAGAGGGTGTCGGTTAATGAAACTAAAAACTGGTTAAGAAACACCAAAATTCACCACTTACACATGCATCACCATCATTGACTGAGCCCGACCAAGAATGAGATCAAAAATACCCTACTAGGTTATTCATACATGAATAACTAAACTGAGGGTTGCACCTCAACATTTAAAGAACTAGGTTTGATGAAACAAAACCACCCTTCCCCCCTAAAACAATGGAGGGACTTCTCCATCAAAAAATATTACTACCCTAATGGATAGGGTCCCCCATCCCTTTCCACCAAACTGGACCACTTGAAATGAAACAACCACACCAAAACTTCAAACTATCTCAATATCCGACACTAGACACAGAAGAGAAACCAAGATCCCTTACACCCCTAGATATTTCCTAACTACAAGAAAAGCTTCACTCTGAGGCCTATGGTTTGAGGCCTAATATTTGAATAATCTTATGCACTGTAGTTCGGAGATAATGATCACAACACCCCATGAAAACCACTAGCTCAAAAAAACCTTTACTTGAACAAGGACTTGGGTGATGCATGTGCATAACCTCTTTAACCTCAAAACAATAGCAGTAATAAGACACCTGGAATAAATCATCACTTAGAATAAATAATTTAAAATTCTCAGAATAGAAAAACACAATCATTTTAGAATAAGTCCTCATAAGGTTCCACAACAGCCACCATTTCCATAAAAAAACATAGCACAACAAGACACCGCCAAACATGACCCTTTCAAGTGACATGGTCATTACCAGGAGTGAAACCATTAATAGAGTTCCAAGTAGCCTGAGATAACTGAAATCAATCTTAGGAGCCTTGAACGATATGATTTTTCAACATAGGTTTCCCAACAAGAACCCTTCAATAGATGATACTGAAAAAAGACCCAAAGTCCCTTTAAGACTTCATTCTACACTGACTCCCCTGGATTATTTTCCCCTTCCTCGCTAGAATTCCACTTCATCACTTACAATAAAACTTTTAGACACAACGATGTCAAACTTCACCTTTGATTATTTAAGAAACTCTGGAGGCTTAAGGAACCAATGTGTATTCAACCTTCCACAACCACTCTTATTCCATGCAAGGATCCACTTAGGCAAAAATAAGAGGGGTAGACTCAGCCTAGAAACCTGGGAAGAGAGTCTGCACATCGATCAACAGGAGGGCCTTCAAATGGCGAATCACCCATCACTACAATTCAATCATTCATTAACTATTTATAGGAGCATACCCTAGCCAACAAGAAAATCCAATGACCCAACCAAGGTGGTCCTTTGGTCAAAACATACCACAAACCAAGTATGAACTCTTGAAGAGAGCAACCACAAGGGCTTCTTGAGACATTTCTCACAAAGGGCCACCAATAAACACTTCAACCCAACTTAATAACAAAACAAAAACACAAAAAAAAATTCAAAAAAGAGGGGTTATCAAACTAAATACACTCCACCATAACATTCCCAAAAAAAATATAAGATAAACCACACAATCTAGTCATATTCACATCAAATTTTTCCTTTAATATCATCTCTTTGAAAAAAATGGGTCGGCAGTTGGTGCCTCCACCAATGGTACCCCATGGGCCTCTCACATGCATGTTTATATGCCACACTGGGAACCCTTCTCATATCCATAACATAACTCATCCATCCATCCCCTTAACCATCCATCCTCCAATGTAATTCCATGAATATGGTCAATAAAGAAAATACCAAAGGTTACAACAAGAATTCTTTCTACTTTTGAAAAACCAAGACAATCAGTAGACACTTCCTTTTTTTCCAAAACACTAACCACAAAATCAAAACCCAATTAAAATATTAGAAGAATTTTCAAAAAAACACCAATGATGAATTGAAACCCACTTTCAAGTCATACATATTACATTCAAAACATCTTATCCCATTTCAAAACACTTTCGGTTTTATGACAAACTCTATTTCATCAACACCCATTTATTTTGAAACTCATTCATCCCCAATTAAAAAAAGATCCCAAAAATTAATCAAACTTTTTCAAATCCCACTAATTACCAAATAAAAGCTCATCTTCAAACTTGACACATAAATTCCAAAACACTTCATTACTTTCAAAACAATTTTCAATATCTCATAAAACTCTATTTGAAATAGATTTTGAAAACCCACCGTAACATAATTTAAACTTTCAAAAGAGGTTTAAACACACCACTTACTCTTTCAAAACCATTCTCAATTTTAATTTATACCCTTTCATAAGTCAAACCACTTTCACTTTACTATACACCATTTCACAAATATTCATTCTTCTTAAAATCAAGTCATCATTTTTATATTGATTAAAAATCAAGTTTCCAAAATTAAAATACACAATACACTGCAAGGGGAAATTATTGTTGGAAGGGGTCTTTTATATATGGTTAGTGGCCATACACCAGTCACTTCACCATCATAGATAGTTTTTTAGGGAAATATCTCAAGCCCCACATAGCTTGCTAGGCCCAGAGAGCTCACTAAGACCATTTAACCAACTCTCTTTTCATTCCCCCAATCATAAATGAACCTTGAGAACAAAGGAACATAGATAAACCCCAACATCCCATGGTGACATGATTCCCATCATGAGGTTTTCTAGCACATCACACAACTCATAATCAGAATGGAAATTCCCAACAATCCTAGATCTGGTCTACCCAGACTCTTTCCTAAATGAACATGACCCAAAAAGAGTGAACCTCCCTTTTATACCATTTTGTCACGAACTATATCTGGTTTCCATAAAAACTGACGCCCGACCCAGTCTGTGGAAAGGCCCGAGGGGTTGTCCCGATCCCCATAGGTATTAAAAGTTCATGGGTATCATAAAAAAGTGTTTGGGAATGATTTACCTAAATTTACTAGCATTAACCCACCAAAAACAATAAATAAACCGAATCTGAAAATATAATCCAAACAATCCTTTTATAAAGTTCTTAACTGATATACATGGTTTTAGAAAAATACCATGTGGGCCACAACTCAAAAGTATCAGCAAAAAGGAATCAAGGGGAACCACACATCAAGGGTCCATCATCCCCAATCCTTCTCCACAGTGCTTCACCATGAATGGAAGCTAACAACCCGAACCACTAGCACTAAAAGCTTTATCCATACATGTGACAAAGATTACCAAGTGAACATACACCCAAGGGTGTAAGTAGGGTGTGATCCTAATCCCAATAGGATTCTACCCAAAATATTATATGATAAAATGATAGCCATTCTTTATAAACAAGAAAAGGTAGAAAAATATTTTTTAAAGGATGGTACTTTAAATAATAACAGTTTTCAAGATGGATATTTTAAGGAATGAACAGTTTAATATAAAATGCACATGATATTAAATTTTTAATCCAATCACACTGTATACTGACGTTGAGTATCACATAGTCAATGATCACTATTCATAAGAAGACCCATAGGCACTAGCTACATGTGGGCCCCATGTACCTTGTATCTCATTGAAGAGTCGCCACAATAATTATATGTTCTCATGCATGATACACTTGTATAGAACATGGAAATAACCTATTGGTGCTCAATATCATCATAATAGTTTAGTTATTGTTGTCATCATGAAACTTCAAATGTGAAATAAGGACAAAAACACTCTGGATCACTAGCATACTAGTACATGTCTGCCCACCAAGATACTCAGGATTCCCACTTTATGCTCAATCAAGTTTCACATCTCATAAAATACAATTTTCACATGAAAATTATATTTCCAAAATACACACACACCAAAAATCCCAAAATATTGTCACATAACACTCCATTCACATTAATAATCATTTTAACATCATAATCACACAAAACAGTCTGTAAACATGTTTTACACCCTTCTAAAAATTTAATAAAACATTAAAACAATTCATAAAATGTTCTAATTTTTTTTGACATCACCAATAATCATTTTATCTTTATAAAACCCATTTTAATATCATACCCCCACCAAAACCTTACATAAACATCCTTTTCACTCTTTGTATAACTCAATAAACCATTCAAAATTTTCATAAAACACTTTTATGAAGTATAACAATGATTTTCATATAAAACCCATTAAAACCCCTATTTCAAGGCCAAAAGCACACCAAAACCCTAAAAAATCAGATTTTTAATCCCAAGACACATTTAGAAAACCATTTGTATATTTTATAAAATCACCCCAAATGATACAATAAGAGTTACACAAGAATGACACACTATTTAAATCAAAATTGCATCTTTAAAATTATAAACTCAACCAATTCCATTAAAAATTTATTTTTCACCACAAAAAACATATGGGGAACTTTACAAATAAATAAATTAAGCAATTAAACTCATCAAAAAAATAATTACACATGGAATCACCTTCCTTTTGTACCAATACCCCCAAATCATTGTTCGAAATATCAACTGCACCACTACTTCACCACAAGTAAGTGAAAACTAACCTAAATCCACACTATTGGACCGAGAAACCCAAAATCAAACACTAGGTACGAAACCTTATTTTCTAGATATTTGGAACTTTAAGGGGGGGATAAACCCTAAGTAAATTGAATGAACAAGAGAGGAATTCACATACTTAAAAAAATTTGAATAAATCACCCCAAATACACCAATAGTTGAATCTATATGTTTAAAAAATTGGAACGGTTATTTGAATAAGGATAAATTGGTTATGTGGGTACTGAAATGGGGGAAAAAGATTAAAAAATGATTGATTTTTGAAATCTACAAATTTTCCTTGAAAATATGGATGATTTCAGAAACCTTGAGGAAATTCACTTTAATCCACGATGAATATGAAATACAAAGAGGTAAAATGGAATATGGGAGTGTACCTGGGTTTTATGGTCTTCAGTGAGAGGTTTAATTACTAAAATATGTTAAAAAATTAATGATGTATAAAATAAATAAATTTGTTTCTTTAAATCCAGAAATGGGCTCACTGGTTGGCCCAATGCCTCAATAAATCTCCTAAATCCACCTTGATTGTGAGTTAATAAGGGCTCTAAATGGATATGGTGGTTTAAATAGGTCATTATAGGATAATTGGAAAGTAGAATGGGTGAAAATTCTGTAAAAATGAAGTATATAATGATGAAACAAATTTGGTTTTTAAATCTGGAAATGGGCTCACAGTTTGGCACAAATCATAAAGAAACCACCGCAATAAACATACCCCACAAAATGTTCCACTAGGAGTGCAATAAATTCAATTCTAATCCATATCATCCTTATAAATTCCCTTTAAAAAAATACAAGTCCAAATACCAACTATGACTTCCAATACTATTGAATTAGATCATGAACACCTGAGACACCAAATCTAATCCTAAATCACCCGAAAACCTAGATAAAACTAAGAACCAAAACAATATTTGAAACAAAGCATGGAATTAATGATCTGGGTGTGATAATTAATGATGAATATAATCCTTCGTTATAATGAAAAAATTTGATAAGTATCAGAATGATCTAATTCAAGTGGATTAATCACCAATCAAAACTCATTCACATCCAAATTTGACAAAGTGTAGAGATTACCTACCATTGAGAAGACTCACCACTCAGATGGGTCATAGTTGGCTTGACTCACCACTCGCTTGACTCAATGCTTGACTAAGTCACTTCTAGTGTTGATTCACCATTCAAAAGAGTCACCACCACTATTTATTTTTATTTTGAATTAAATATTTATAATGGATATACTATCGAATTTACGGCTGTTAATTATTTAATGATTGTTCTTAAACTATTTCAGAGAATCATTAAAGATTTTGTTAGTAATACAGTATGAGGAGTAGAGTATTTGGATGATTTTTCTTTCAGAATGTTGTTAAATGATGTAGAAGACTCACTCTTTCACTTATGTTTATATATATAATAGACATACAGATTCACACAAAGATATTCACATAAACGCAAAGAGTTCGACTTGTTAGAATATTATATGCTTCATCCTGTCTAGATACCTAATTTGGTGAAAGTAGAGCACATCAAACACTCATTTCCTTCATACAGTCAGAAAAAAGAGTTCACAATACTCTATTATTTTTATATTCAAATTCTAAACTAAATCTTATATTTAAGCTAAATTTAAAGAGTCACAATCCATAGAGAATATCAAACAGAGAAACACAATATTTATCAATATTTTTATTTTCTGTTTCTACCTATTTTACTTGTATTACAAGAAGCATGTTCTCAATAGGTATTTTATACACACACTCTGACTAATACACCATAACTAGAAGATACTCGATATCTTATCAAACATTATTTACACATATTTTCTCATGTGTTGTGGAAGAGGTCCATGAGTGGAAATTTTTTGTTTTATCCCCACGGTGTTGTGGAAGAGGTCCCTGCATGGACTAGATATCCTTGTTGTTGTATACCTGATCCAATTTTTGGATCATATATTATTTTATATAATCTTCTTAGTAAAGGTTTATTTTTAAGTGGGTAGGTTTATGTCTCAGCTTGAGACTGAACCTATTGTATTTATTCCATAGTGTGTTTTTTTGTTTTATTTAAAACCATTATACTAAACTTGTTTTTAAAAAATAAATGAAACCAATACTTATATATTTAGAATAAATTAGTTTTTATATAATTTTTTGATTAACTAAATTTATTTCAAATGTTAAAGTAGTTTTTCATACTTTTTTTAACAAAGACTTAATAAATATTTCTGATATGTTTTAAAAGATAAAAAATTATATCAATATGTTATTTTGATTAAATGGGTTGTTATAATTATATTGTGGATTTTACTTAAATCTATTTTAGACATAAATATTTATTATCTACTCAATTCACCAACCTATTGAGATACTCACTCCAACCAACATTTGGTATCATATATTTTTTAAAATCATTTCAAATGTGATTTTAGTTGTTTTAAAGATCTTAAATTTCTGTCAATTCTAAATTTATTTCTTTAAATGGATAATACACAAGAAGGTCTTGCTACTAATATAACTCTTTTATTTAATGTAAATAATTATCTTTAATGGAAAACAAAAATGATAATTCATATTGGAAGCATGGGTTTTGAAATTTGGTCTTCTATAGAGGAGAAGTATGAGTTTCTTAAGTCTTCTATGATTACATGAGATGATGATACTAAACTTTCTTATAATAAAATTGAAAATATATGAGTTCCCTTTACTATTCCTTAGAATATGAAGAGTTTAATAGAATATATTCTAGTAAAACATCTTATGAATTTTAGGATACATTAGATGTTTATCATGATGAAACCACTAATGTTAAAAATGAGATTGAATATTTATACAGTTAAATATGATAATTTTAAGATGAAACACGATGATCTAATTTTATATATGTATCTCATGTTAAATGAAATATTCAATACAATGAGATCCATGGGAAATCCAATGTATAAATATGACTAAATCATGTGAATGTTGATATGTCTTCTAGAGAGATGGAGAGGAACGCATTTTTTAATTAGGGAATCCTATGACATTAGTAAATCGTATTTCATGGAATTTATTTGGAATTTAATGATGTATTAAGAAGAGTTTATGTTCAATCATCTAGATGATTATGAACCTAGGATAAAATATATTTCTTTTAATACTATTTCATCAAAATAGAAGGAAAAATTAAAGGAACAGGATGAAATCTCTAGTGATGAAGATTCACGAGTGGATAGTGATGAAGAAATTTCCCACATAACTAGAAGGTCTAAGACATTCTAAAATAAGAAGAAAATATTAAGGAAAATGGGTTAAAAAGGAAAGTATGACAATTGGTAAACTTGGATAAAGGACTAGAAAAGAGATGAAAACACAAATGGGAGTACCTATTAGGAATGTAAGAGAAAAGGACAGGTTAATGTTTATTATCCAATGTTGAAGTATAAGAATAAGTATGAGGGAAAATATTAGAAATATAAGAAATCCATTTAAACCACATGGATTACATATGGGGATAAATATAATGACTCATATTCCACTCATGAAGAAAATCCTGATAGAGCAAACATGTGCTTCATGAAAATCATAAATTAGGTACCTACTATATCACCTATAATTAATTCTAATCCCTCTGAAAATAAAATTGATGATAATATTTCTAGAGAAGAAAAGTTTGAATATTGGTACATGCTTTAGGATACCATTAATGAGTATAAAGACAAATATATAATTCTGAAGATAAAATATGTTTTATATGATAATATTAAGTTTGATCTCATTGTAGAAAGAGAAAAATTCTCAATTGTTAAAGGAAAATATCGAAAAAAAACCAAATGAGAAACTAAAAAAATATTTAGTAATATTAAAAAATTGTTGAGATACTCTATCTCAGATATTAGAAAACCAAATTTCTGTAACATATATTACTTTTCATGTTTAATAACTTGGACAAATAATAGTTGTTATGTGAACTTTTGTTTATATGTATAATTATATAAATTCTACATCATGTTATTTTTTAAATGGACCGAATATTGTTTTTATTTCAAAATGTTTACAATCTATTTATAAGAAACCAATTAATGAAATGTGGGATTATAAATCCCAATTTATTAACAAATCTAGACCCATGAAAATATGGGTCCTAAAACCATTCTTGGTGTAAACTTTATTTTGTAGGAAAGATACCAAAATATATCTTGTAAAAAACAATGGTTCCTAGAAAATGGTTGTTCTGGGAATATGACATGATATTTCCTAAGGTTTAAGAAGCTCATAAAAATTGATGTTTCTCATGAAACCTTCGGTAAAAATGCTAATATAAATATCATTGACCATGGTTAAATTGGTAACACAAACTAAATTTTAATTTCTTAAGATCTTTTTTTGATGGTTTAAAATACAATATGCTTATAATTTTTCAATTATGTTATGATGGTTTTCATGTGAAGTTTGAAAACAATTCTTGTGATATTTTTAATTCAAAAAAAATATTTAGTATTTACTACTTTGAGAAACTAGAATTGGTATGTTGTTAATCTCGATTCTTTGATTTGAAAAAATTTGTATTGCATTAGGGCCTCACATAGAGAATCTTGGATTTGGTATAGGATACTAGACCACAGTAACATTCACTTAGAAGAAATATTATAGGGAAAGGGTTAGTTAGGGATCTAAGAAAACATGAATTCCCAAATCACAATGTATATAACCCTTGTCAACATGGGAAACAACACAATATTTATTTCAAATTAATTAAATAAGTTTCAACTTCTCAACCTCTTATATTAGTTTACATGGACTTATTTGTATCACCTATAGTATTAATTTAAAATTATAATAAGTATGTTTATGTACATTTAGATGAATTTTATAGGTATAATTTTTTATTTGTTTTATCTCACTGAAGTGAAGCTTGTTATTATTTCACAAGTATTCTAAATTTTTAGAAAACTTTACTGGGCTTAGAATTAAGACCTTAAAAGGTGAAAATGGATGTGAGTATGAAAATCAAAACTTTTAATCCTACTACTCACAAAATTACTATAGTCATAAATTCTATACTCTTAGTACCCCTTAGTATAATGGATTTGTATATAAAAGAAATAAAACACTTCAAGAGATATCTTGGAATATGATTAATGAATATGACTTACCTTTCTACTTTTGGGTAGAGGTTGTGAACATAGACTTCTATATAAAAAATGGAGTTTTAATTAGAACTATCTTAAAGAAAACCCCTTATCAACATTTTAATAATATAAGGACTAAGGTTAATTTCTTTATATTATTATTTTGTAAAGTATTTATTCTTAACATCGAGGATGATCTTGACAAGTTTTTATCCAATAGTGATGAAGGAATTTTCATTAGTTATTCAACCTCTAGTAAATAATAAAGAGTTTTAATTAAAAGAACCAAGACTGTGGAAGAATATTTTCATCTAAATTTCGATGAGAATGATCCACATGATCCTAAAACTCCTTTATAAAAACATAAGGTTGATTTATTCACTTTGAACTTAAATTCCAATCATTCTAATTCTACAATAAAACAAGTAGAAAAATAATCCAATTTTGAGGAACAACTAGAACACAAACTTGTAGAGGACACTGAAGTGACCAGACCTTCTTATTTTAGAGATGTTAGGGCTCTTAAAAACCATACTTATATATTTTTGTTGTAGACTTATATATAGTCACAAAAATTATATCTTATCTAAGAAACCGGGCTGAACATCAAACATTCTTGTCATGTCTTGTACCTAAGAACATTAATGATGCAATTAATGATGAACTATAGGTAATGCCTATAAAAGAAGAACATAATATATTTTAAAGAAATAATGGTTGGTAACTTATTGATAGACCCAAATAATCCTTGACTATAGGTACTAAATGGGTGTTTAGAAACATGGTTGATGAATCTGGTATAATAGTATGAAATAAGGCCAGACTAATTGCACAAGTATATAGTCAATAACATTGTATAGAATATGAAGAGACCTTTGCACCTATATCCATACAAGAATCCATTAGAATATTGTTTTTCATATGAAGCACATCTATATTTCAAACTATTTCAAATGGATGTCAATAGTGCATTATTAAATGGATATATAATGGAGGATCTGTTTTGTTAAGAAACCCATTGGATTTAAAAAACCTTATTTTAAAAATTGTGTTTTTAAGTTAAAAAAAATATTTATATGGTTTGAAAATCCACTCTTAGATCTTGGAATTCTAGGCTCAATTACTTAATTATTTTAAAAGGATTAAAAAATGGTATAGTTGATCCTACCCTATTTATAAAAATAATTTGAAATTTTTTTAGCTATTCAAATTTATGTAGATGATATTTTTTTGGATCTTCTAAAAACTCTTTATATACTGATATTTCAAAAATTATGAAAAATAAATTTGAAAAGAGTTTAATTGGTGAACTCAAATTATTTTTTTGGTTTTCATATTTTTTAAAATAAGTAAAGAATTATTTTAAATAAAATTAAATATACTAAAAACATGTTAAAACATTTTAATTTCGATAAAACTAAGATTAGTGATACTCCTATGATTACCACATGTTAATTGGATCTTGGTGAAGCTCGAAAATTAGTGTATCAAACTAGTTAGAGTGGTTTCATTACAAATCTTCTTTACTTAACTATGAGTCAAACTAACATTATGTTTAGTGTGTGTATGTGTTCTCATTTTCATCAAAACACAAAAGAGTCACACATAATTTTTATAAAAATTATTTTCAATTATAAAAAATATAAAACCAATTTAAGATTATTCTAACCTAGAGGAAATTAATTTTATATGGTTCGTTATTTTGATGCTGATTTCAGTGGTTGTAATTTAGATAGAAAAAACACCTCTAGAACTTCTCAAAATTTTGGAAAGTCACCTATCATGTTATAGTAAGAAACAAAATTATGTTGCACTATCTACAATTAAATATAAATACATAGCTATTGGTAGTTTTTGTTCTCATATTTTGTGCATGAAACACACATTACATGACTATGGATATCAATTTTGACATGTACATATAAATTTTGACAACACAAGTGCAACAAACATTCCTAAAAACTCTGTATCACACTCTAGAACAAAACACATTGATGTAAGACAAAACGTTTTGGAAACCCATTTCCAAAGGGTGATATAACTCTTCAATACATTGGTACAAAACATTAGGTTCTTGATATTTTTACTAAGACTTCGAATTATGAGATAATTAACTACATAAAACATAAAATAGGCATGAATAATTTTTCTTAAACATAATTATCTAGGACTCTCCATTGTGTTTTACCATCCGTCAAGTATTACCCACCATTGAGTTTTACCCACTGTTGAGTTTTCCCCACCATTGGTTTTACACACCATTGGTTTTAACCATATTTGGTTTTAACCATTAGTGATTTTTCCTACCATTGGTTTTACATACCATTGGAAACCTAATGCCTTTGTAAAAAAAATCACTATTTTTTTAAGGAATCGTTTTAAATTTATTTTTATGAGAAATTTATTTAATTTTGGATTCTATTATAATTTTACTCTATTTTTTAATTTTCAATTTTAGTAAATCTAAAAATGATATAAAATTTTAATTTGGTATAATTTTAAAGCTCTCACTCCCTCATGATTTTTCTATTGAACATATCCCCTACCACTTTTCTCTCATTACTATCGGCCTTCAAATTACTTCTTCCAAACCTTCCAAACTACTCTCCATGGTTATAATGCAGAGATACTCAAAATTTTATCTAGATGAGTCACGTCCTTCAAATAATAAGAATGTGAAATCTAGTCATTAATTTTCTATTTATCTAGTGAACCCGTTTCATGTGAACAGATTTGTGGTGCCAGAAAATGATGTTCATGTTGAATAGTTATTGTTAAAAAAGTAATTAGTGCCAAAAATTATGAAATACCAGAGATGGGTGGAATGGTTCTCTTCCAATGATATACCTTTACATCTTAATTTAGTGCACCAGTTCTTCCTGTTTGTTGAGTATAGTTTTGAGGAAGATGAAGGCTGTGTAAAAACTAAGATAAATGGTCGTACAGTGGTATTTTCTTCAAGTAAATGGGAAAGTTATCTTAAATTTCTCTATAAGGGTGTCTCAAATGACTATTAAAAAACTATTCCAGATAATGGTGATGATTTTTTTCTTTAATATTCTCTAGAATAATTAACTAGATATTGTATTATTAGAAGAAAAACTACTACTGATCTAAATGGATAATTTCAGTTTCTTTTCAAATTTATCGAGAATATGATATGCCATAGGAAGGGTGATTTTTCGACAATGAGGTATCAAGATGTTTATCTTCTATTTCATATGAAGATATGAGATAATATAAATCTTTGAATATATCTGATGACTTCTATGATGGAATTTCTCAAGCCTTATTCAAGGTCAAACTCCATTATTTACACCAATTTTATTTTGAGTATGATAGAGGCCAAGGGACTAATTGAGTACGGATAAGAAATAATAATTAAATATGGAGGATTTTTTTACCAAAAAGGTGATTTGGAAAAGTATGAAAATTATCTAGAGCCCATGGAAGAAATAGTGGGTTTATAATAGTGAAAGAATTTATGATTATTTAAATCTGGTTGATCATTCAGCTATTCCAAAGAACCTTGTGGATCATATTATAGAAACAGATGAAGTGGTTGAGTATTCAGATGAAGAAAATAGATTTTTCGTCCATTGGTAATGAGGAATTGGAATATACCTTGGTGAAAGGAAGTGATCCATATTTTCCTCAAGGTTCCTCGAATATTTCTTATGGTGCTCCTAGTCCACCAAGGACTCTCCCTATCAGAGAATATCTCATGAAATAAGGTACTGATATAGAAAAAACTGACATGTCATGTGAAGAGAAGTTCAAAATCCTTTCTAGAAACTCATAAGAAAATGGTAATGATGAGAATGGTAATGAAAATGAATAAGAAAAATGAGTAGGAGAAGATGTGTAATATGCAAATGGAAAATAATATGACAATGATGGAGGGTCTGATCATGATGGTCATTTTGAATGCATTAGGGATGAGGATGTTGATATGTGTCAATCACTTATCTCATCTCTAGTTGCCTCTAGATCTGAAGAGAAACCCTTACAAGTTGAATATGTTGATATAAATCCCAGAGATAATAATCAATTATCACCTTTTGGGGAGAAATCTCCAAGTATGGAGAGCCATCCTATTGATTCGACTATTGATGGAGATCATTATATACCTACAGATGGTTTCTAGGAAGACAATGGTTGTATAAAGATCTAATGAGCAGCTACCTACCATTGTTGAGTCTAAAACTATAGAGAATCCATTTGTTAATACCTATGTTAAGACTTCCATGAAATTTATGGACCATGTTATTGAATAATGGGATATATTTCTAGGGTATATCAGACTTGGTCTAGACTACTCAAATTTAGATAATAAAAGTCCTTCTAGTCAATAAGTGATGGATCCTAAGGGGTATTTGGTATGTGAGATTGATGATATATGTGAATTTCACATGATTTCTTCTAATATTCTTGCACCTTCCATTGAGAGAGTTTTCACACCTACCATTGCATCTATGTTAGTGGATGTTTTCACTAGAGATGACATAGAATCTTATAGAGAAAGGATGATACATGATTTTGGTTCGATTTTGAAGAATTAAAAATCACATTTCATTATGTTAAGTGAAAGGGATGCATGAAATTTTTTGTGCTAGTGATACATCATATTCATCCAAAAATGATGCATCATATCCAAGAAGATGAAATAGATAATAGAAGGTTGTAAAATGAGTTGGAATCTATGATATCCATAGTAGATGATATGATTCCTTCATTTACATATTCCATGGAATATTTGGTAGAGAGGATGAAAAACCTTACTTCAGTAGCTTCTTATTCTAGTTATCCACCTCATACTTTTGATGATGAGAAGATCAAGATAGATATCAGAGAAGATCATCATGGCATTTTGGGTGGTGTGTCTTCTATTCCTTATGATATTTTAATTAAATTCAAGTATAACAGTGACCATGTACATATGATGGTTACGAAGTACATGAAATTTATTAATGCAGATAGGGATACTATCACAAAATCCACAAATAATTATATTTCTTGGATTTATACTAAGAATGAACTGAAGGCCTTTTCATTTTTCTAGTAGAGATCCTAAGAATTCCTCTGGTCAGTCAATCATTTAAAGAGAAAGTGAAGTAGTTGAAGGTGAAGAATTTAGTGCATAAGATTTTTATGGAAGAGAAGACATATTTTTTCCGTGCTATGCAGATAGGTGGAAACATCATTATAGACTTCATAAATCATAAAACATAGTTTCCTCATGTTTTTGGGAATTCTATGGTGTCTCATGATTCCATTCTTATTATAGATCATATTATACCTCCATCTACTTATCCAGAGCGCTTCATTCTTTGAGTCACAAGAGAAACAAATTCTCCTCTACCATATCATTTCCATCATTTTATAATCACTCCTAGAGAATCAATTCAGCATCTCAAAACAATTATCATTAGAGATACTCTTTCTCGAACTGATTTTCCTACTATTATTCCTCATGTATCCTCATCCTCACTTGTTGAACATTCAGCTTCAGACAAAGGGAAGGGAAAATATTATCATGACCCTCAAACTCTACACAAAAATCATTAACATTATAAATTTATTCATTTTTAATGATCTTATTTTTTATACCATTTTTTATATATGTTTGATTCAATTCACTTGATTTTCAAATAAACTTCTATTTTATTCTTATTTTATTTCTATGAAATTAAAATTTTATTATCACTTTTTGATAATCCCAAAATAGAGAGAATTATTATATGGAAATTTTTTTATTTTATTTTATATTAATGTTTCTGTGATACTATTTCCTTCATATCATCTTCGGTACTATTTATATTTAAGTTGTACCTATTTTCCTTCCACATTTTGTTCTATTTATGTGTTATAAAAATGTCATGATTTGTGAACAACAAAAGCGGGAGATTATTGGAACCTACTTGTTATAATTATTACTGAATGTTGTTTTTTATGCTATTAGTGAGTTTTTTGCATTATAAAAAATTATATTATAAGAAATATTGTTAATAAATTTGGTAAAGTGTTTAAATCACTCACCGCCAGACTTGAATCACCATTTAGGTTCAGTCACAACCATAACTGACTCACTATTGAGGTTGATTCACTGCCAGCAATGAATCGCCACTGGAAAAGACTCACAATTATGTTGAAAATGTGGGTAAGAATGGGAAAGACCCTCCATATGAAATGCATCTCCATCATAATGTAATTTTTAAAAAGTTTTAAAAACACCTATCATTGAATATGAACTATGAAATTTTTTAAAAGTTTTGAAAACACCAACCATTGGGTATAACCAATGGAAATTGCACTGAGTATGGAAAATACCTTCCATAAAGAATATATCACAGCCAGGAAGAAAATATGGCTTTGTATCAAAAATACTTATCCTCGAACCAGTATCACCATTGAATATGACCTTCAATTAGAATGAGAAAAATTGGCTAATTATCAGAATGACCTACCACACATGGATGAATCACATTCAGAATAGAATAACAACCAAATTATAAATGGTGTTGAGATGACCTGCTACTGAGAATACTCAACAATTGGATGAGTCACCGTTGGCATGAATTGCTACCATCTAGAATCATTTCCAGCCTAAGTCAACACCAATGTTGTTTCACCACTCAAAGGTGAGACCGCCACTATTTAAATTTATTTTTAATTTAATATTTCTAATATTTATATTATATAATTTAATAATGATAAATATTTTAAATATTTTTATTAAATATTGAATAGATTCATTAAAATCTATTTCAGTCATCCAGTATGAGCATCATAGGATATAGATGTTTCTTATTGTGTGATGTAGTTAAATGAATAAATAGACACCCTCTTGCACACATATGTAGAAAGATAAAAGACACGTGGATACGCAAAAATATATTCATGGTAACGTGAAGAGTGACACTTGCTAAGATCATACATGCTCAAACTTGTGTACATACTAATCTATTTGAAAGTTGGGAACATCAAACATTATGTTCCTCCACACAGTAATAATGAAAGTGTAACGACCCAATGTTTCATTAATGGAAAGTCCCTCTTGATCTTATTAAATTTCACTTTATATAAAATGGTTTTATAAAATGTGAAATTCATTGGTTTTATGTTAAGAATTTTGACCGTTGCTAATATAGTCGTTGAATAGTGATCACATTTTTAGTATAAATATAGGGCCTTACCAAATCCATATTTACTCAGACAAAAGAAGCGATGGCCTCATTATGTAGAATTTCTCCATACGAAGCCCATTTGTCGAAGCTTAAAAAAGAGGTGGCGTACTTGGGCTTCGGTCTTGACCAAGCCCAAGTTGACCTTCACCATGTCAAGCTCGAACGGGACCGTCTACGGGAAAAGTGGAAGTTGATATAATTTACCACTCGAGCGATGTTATCCGATCCACCACAAGACCCGTCACCATCACACACCTTACCCATAAGTCTTATGCGGCTATTTTAAGGGGTTATGTAACAAATTGATAGTACTAGGTTCATGTACATTATTTTTTTATATAATAATGAATATAATTTCTTGTCATTATTGATACATTGTAAATAATTTTCAAAGTACAAATGAAGTTTTTAGTTATTATTTAATTAAGAAATCTATTTTATTAAATTAAGGTATTTTTGAATTAAATAATACGTTAATTAATTATTATTATTATTATTATTATATTAATTATATTATATATAAATGATCATATAATTGTATGAATTCAATTATAATTTTTATTAAGGTTTGAAAGCCATATTTTACAAAACCCGTGAATTTTTGATAAATTTCAGTTTTTATTTTATAAGTGAAAATTAACATATTTAGAAATTATTTAGATAAAATAACTGTTATTTTTTGAATCATGACGTTGAAATTATTCAACAATGAAATTTTCATATTTTTTTGAGATAGTCAAATTTTTGAGTAAAAATTAAATACCATTTAAATATATAATGTGTTCTATGACATCATAATGACCAAATAGTGATGTAATAAAATACTATAATCTTTATGTTCGGAAAATATATGTTTTACCATTAAAATAATGTGATTTTGGGTTTGTTTGGATTACTTTTCAAAGCATTAATGGACCCCTCAAGACTTATTAAACAACTTTTCTTTTTTAAATTAATTTCCATGGGAGTGTGACTCACCTCCACATAAGAAAACCTAATATTTTAAGAATTTCGGACTTCGGAATTATAAAATAATTTTTTCCTCTTCCCTTTTCCAAAATCCATGGGCAAAAACCATGGGATGGTTTTTGGTTTGGATTAATTTAATCTAAGAGGTCCCAAACCTAAATAATAAAGAATTCCCTCACCTTTCCTATATAAACCCAACCAAGCTCCCACTCCCTCCTCACTCAAAGCCTTTGGAGTTCGTCCAACCTCTGACCTACTCTCTCTAGAATCCTCCCAAGGTGCCCCAAGCTCCCAAGAAACCTCTCACAAGCCTCTCTCCATCCTTTGGAAGCACACTTCCAAGTAATGGTTTTTTCTTCCTTTCTCATTTTTGTCAAATTTTCTTTAAGTTGTTTTTCCCTTTTAGTTTCAATTCTAAATGTTGGGGTATGGTTTCACACCTCCCACATACTGCCCTTTTTATTTTTGAATGATGGGAGACCCTTTCTATCTCATTAAATACCTCCCATGCACACCAGTAACTATGCCAAAATTACTAAAGGAACTTCTCTCTCTCCACTTTTACATTCAAGCAATACTTTGGTATCATGAATCTAAATTCCATTACGATTTTTGGGACATGTATCTATATGACCTGCTTACTGTCCATTACATGTAAATATTATGAAGAACCCATTTCTCTGTCATCAATCATTTTTATGAATTCTTATGTCACGCTGTTACGCTACCGAAATGGCACCGATTTTCTTAGACAGTGTCATTGTGTAGTGAATACCATGCTCATTTCTCCATCAAGGGTATTCAACTTTATGCACATTTACTTATTTATTATAAATTTTCATGTATTAATTCCACCTTCCTTTATCGTGGAATTAATGATTATGTTTTATGAATCCATGTTTTATGATTCATGTGGCACACATATACATGAAATGAAATGTTTAAGAAGGGTGCGCCCTTATAGTGCTCCAATGCATTGTGTAAAGTATAGTCTCATGATACATCATGTGAAATGAGTGTTTACTCATTATAATTCAAGAGAAACAATGGTTTACTCATGCTTTATGTGCAAAGAGGATTTACTCATGCTCTATGTGCAATGAGCCTTGGCTCATGCTAATTCCATGTTTATTGTTGTTGCCACATTTCCATGGTATGATTATCATGCTTTATCATGCCTTTATGTTCATGTTTCTATTATCCTCTATTGATATTCCTAGTGTATAAAATGGTTTTTACTCCTCATATTATTCCATTTTTATTCCCTTACTGGGCTTTATAGCTCACCCTTTTCTTATGCATGTCCTCAGGTTATCCCCTGCAATGCTAAGTACAAGAAAATGTAGTGGTCATGTAAAGGATGTTTTTAATACAGATGTTTTATTTCATGTTTTAAGTTTTTATGTAATTATCCTAAGCCCCAAAGACACTAAACCTCTCGATATTCTTTGTTGTATCAAGTGATGTTTTATGTAATAAATCATCTTTAAGTTGTAATAAAAAGCAGGGTTGTCATAGTTGGTATCAAAGGATAGGTTTGCTTATTTTTGGGATTTGGATTAGAAAACCCTAGTAAAGCCTTAGATACAAGAAAAAGTACAATAAAAATTTCCCTAAGTTTTGGTGAGTATTTAGTAAGTGGGTTATCAAACGAATACATCCCTGTCTAGATACAAGAAGTTAGAGGCGGCTCTGGAACAGATGTATCCTAGGGGTAAAACCCGAAAACACCGCTTTGAGATAGACTTGAACGAGAACTGGTGCACGACCATGGGTCTTGCTCCACTCTTGGATACGACACTCCCGGGTGATATGCTTTAGTAAATTGACAAGCTTAGTATGAACCCTTATTAAGGGAATTAAAGAATGACCCTAAGAATATATGTTAAAAAGTAGATCATGAAAAGCCTAGATTGAAGCCTATAGACTCGTGAGTTAAAGAAATAAAAGTTTATTTATAAGTCATCAACTTTTGTATTTGGATTACATTTTATGTGTTACCCCTAACTTTACTTTTTTTCCAGCCAATGGCCGGTAATAGGAGGACTCGATCTAACAACCATTGTGAAGATCAGTGTGATGACTGTACTAATGAGATGCCCAATCCAATGGGAGCGGGAATCGCGAACTTTGTCACGCTACTCTCTCAGATAACTCAATTTTTTAATAGAAACATGAGTCACGAAGATGGTTCACCCCCCCCCCCCCCTAAGAAAGAAAGAGTCTCTATCGAGAGCTTCATGATACAAAGGCCTCCTACTTTTAGTGGATCATCTGACCCCACAATCGCTGAAAAATGGATCAACTCCATTGAAAAGATCTTATCCAACCTTCAATGTTTTGAACAAGAGAAGGTTCTCCTAGCAGCATATCGTATGGAGGGTGAAGCTGATAAATAGTGGACATTGATGAAAAATATGAAGTCTGAGGAGGAGATCAAGGAATTGGAATGGAAGGATTTCTGGAAGATGTTTTTCGATAAATATTTTCTGCGCACCCTCCAGCTTAAAATGGAAAGGGACATCCTTTCCCTCATGAAAAAGACGAATAATCTATTGGAGCGTATGATTCAAACTTCACAAGGCTTTCACAATACGCTTCCGGATTTTTCGTTACACCCAGAATGCATAGTTGACCGCTTCTTTGGTAGGATGAAGACTAGCCTGCAGAAAGCATTGGTGATCCATGACTTCGACAGCTATGAGGAAATTGTCCGATGTGCCCTCATGTTTGAAATGGAGATTGGATAATCAAATGGGTATCATGGGGATTTGAAGCCTAAGGTGGACTTCAATGATCGAGGGTCGATGGATAAATCCAATGGTGCTAAGAAGATCCATCACCCCACTTGCAAAAAGTGTGGAAGAAAGTACCCTGGAAATTGCCTTAAGGGGACGAGGAAATGCTTCAGGTGTGGAAGGGAAGGGCACCTAGCTGTTAACTGTCGGCAAAAAAGACCCACGGTTGTGACATATGAGAGGAACTCTCTATTTGAACCTCGGCGGATTGGTCGATGATACAAATTCAAAGAACTGGGTCATTTTTCAAATCAGTTCCCTAATCCAAGGGTTTTCAGAAACAACCAACAACCTCCAAGGCAGCAAGGAAGATCTTTTGCCATCACTTCTACCGAAGTGAACCCCAACAACGAAGTGGTTAACGGTATGCTAGTTATTTATTAAATAATAGCGAACTTAATTTTTGATTCAGGTTCTAGGCATTCTTTTATATCTCGAAAGTTTAGTAGAACAATCCCAGCACCACCACAAATCATGGAAGTGAAGATTTTGGTGAGTACAGGAAATGGGGAAATCATTGAATCTCAAGAATATAAGTCCTCCCCTATTATAATATGTGGATTGAATTTCCCAGAAAACCTCATCATTCTCCCTCTAGTGGAATTTGATGCAATTCTTGGCATGGATTGGCTTTCCTTATATAGAGCTAACATAAATTGTCGGGAGAGGCAAATCACACTCTATATGGAGAATCGACCCCCGATTATTTACAAGTGTAAGGAGGAAGATGAATCTCCTTTAGCTCCATCATCTCAAGCATGGATATTACTACCTTATGAGCATGCATATCTGGCTCAGATGATTGAGTCCAAAGAAGAAACCATCCTTGAAGAAATGCCTATTTTGAGGGAATTCGCTGAAGTGTTTCCTGAGGAACTGCCTGGTGTTCCTCCTAGAAGAGTTGTTGAATTATCAATTGAAATTATACCCGATTCTTTACCAATATCCAAAACTCCATATAGAATGTCTATTGTAGAGCTTGGAGATCTGAAGAAACAGCTATAGGAGAATTCGGAGAATGTGTTTATACGCCCAAGTGCTTCACCATGGGGTGCACCAGTCCTCTTTGTCAAGAAAAAGGATGGATCAATGTGGCTTTGCATCGATTATCGTGAACATAACAAAATCATGATAAAGAACAAGTATACTCTCCCAAGAATTGATGACTTGTTCGATCTGCTGTGTGGAGTACAATAATTCTCTAAGGTGGACTTGCGGTCGGGATAATATCAAGTAAGGGTGAAGAAGGAAGATATCCCCAAGACTACTTTTTGTACATGATATAGGCACTATGAATTCATAGTAATGTCTTTCAGATTCATAATTATCCCGAAATCTTTAAGGACATATTGAATAGAGTCTTTAGAGATTACCTAGACAAATTTATGTTAGTATTTATAGATGATATTCTAATATACTCCAAAACCATGGAGGATCATGAGAGGCATTTAAGAACTGTAATAGAGACTTTGCGCAAGGAGAATCTCTATGAAAAGCACAGGAAGTGTGAGTTCTTGTTGAAGGAGGTCTCATTCTTGGGCCATATCATCAAAAGAAATGGAATATCTGTGGATACCTCCAAACAGATGCAATTGAGGGATGGCCGAGGCTAACATTGGTAACGGATATCCGTAGCATCTTGGGGTTAGCTGGATATTATCAACGATTTGTGAGAAATTTCTCA
The DNA here is from genome assembly GCA_963277665.1 of Viscum album. Classification (NCBI taxonomy): domain Eukaryota; kingdom Viridiplantae; phylum Streptophyta; class Magnoliopsida; order Santalales; family Viscaceae; genus Viscum; species Viscum album. Next base: position 368,535,566 of record OY728132.1, on the reverse strand, counting down.
CGATTGTCCAACCCTATTACCAAGAAAAATCGAAAGGGAGTAATGTTTTCTTGGAGTGATGAATGTGAAGAAAGCTTCAAGGAGTTGAAAATGAGGCTTATCACTACGCTTGTGCTCATATTACCCACATCTGGGGAAATTTTTGTGGTATTCAGTGATGCTTCAATGAAGGGCTTAGGATGTGTGTTGATGAAGAATGATAAAGTTATATAATATGCCTCAAGGGAGTTTAAAATCCATGAGCGAAACTATCCAATGCATGATCTAGAGTTGGAGGCGGTGATCTTTGCCTTGAAAATTTGGTGGCATTATCACTATGGGGAGAAATGTGAATATATACTAACCACAAGAGTCTTCAATTTATATTCACACAAAAAGAGCTTAATATGTGCCATAGAAGATTGATAGAGATCATCAAGGATTATGACTGTTCAATCCATTACCACTTTGGGAAAGAGACCAAGGTGGAGGATTCCCTAAGTAAAAAGGATCCAGAAATTCTATCAATGATGAGAATTGATAAGGATCCAATCTTCATAGACTTGATGATGATGGACATGGGAATCATAGATAAGGGTACATCATAAATCCTTTCACAAATGATTGCCCAACCGTCTCTTTTGGAATGGTTAAAGGATGCTCAAAAGGATGATGTGTGAATTCAAGAAAAAGAGGAAGCTATCGAAAAAGGGAAATCCTCAGAGATTAATATTAATGAATAAGGAATTGTGCAGTTTGGGAATAGGCAATTTGTTCTATCAGGTCCGGAGCTGAAGAAGGAACTTTTGGATGATGCACATAGATCAAATTACTCTATTCACCCAGGGAGCACAAAAGATGTATCATGACCTCCGAGGAAACTTTTGGTGGGATAATATGAAGAAGGATATTGCTGAATATACATCAAAGTTCCTGGTGTGTCAGCAAGTGAAGGCATAGATGCAGAAGTCTAAGGGGATGATGCAACCATTGCCCATACTAGAATGAAAATGGGAAAACATCACCATGGACTTTGTCACTGGACATCTGATGACATCCAAAGGCAACAATTCAATCTGGGTTGTTGTGGATCATCTTACAAGGACTACACACTTCATTTCTATTCATGAGGATTTCTCATTGGATCAATTGGCACAGATATAGATCAGGGAAGTGGTAAGGTTGAATAGAGTACCAATATCTATCGTGGATGACCGAGATCCAAGATTCAGCTCTAAGTTTTGGAAGAGACTTCAACATGCTCTGAATACTGAACTGAACTTCAGTACGGCCTATCATCCTCAAACAGATGGCCAATCCGAGAAGACTATCCAAACACTTGAGGATATGTTGAGAGCATGCGCAATGGTCTTTAAAGGAGGATCGGATCAACATCTTCATCTGGTTGAGTTCTTTTATAATAATAGTTTCCACTCGAGCATCCAAATGGAACCATATGAAGCCGTATATGGGAAAAGGTGCATAACACCAGCATGTTGGGATAAGGTTAGTGAACATAAGCTGCTTGAACCATAAATGGTCGAGGAAATGGTGGAGATGGTGAAAACCATTCAGCAACATATCAAGGCAGCCTAGAGTCGACAGAAGAGTTATGCAGATAATCATCGATGAGACCTTGAGTTTAAAGTTGTAGACATGGTTTTTCTATGCATATCTCCATGGAATAATGTCATGAGGTTTGGAAAGAAAGGGAAGTTAAGTCCAAGGTACATCGGCCCCTTCGAGATTCTTGATCGTGTCGGGGCTGTGGCCTTTCGACTAGCAATTCCACCTACTATGGCCAAAGTACATGATGACTTTCATGTATCCCTCTTAAGAGAGTACATACCAGACCCTTCACATGTACTCTCTTCTAAGGTGATACAATTGGAAGATGATATTTATTATGAGGAGAAACCATTAAAGATCTTAGATCATAGAGAAAAAGTTCTAAGAAATAAAACAATGCCCCTCGTCTAGGTGTTGTGGAGAAACCACAAGTTTGATGAAGCGACTTGGGAATCAGAGGAAGTGATGAAGCTGAGTTACTCACATCTATTTTAGTGTGGGAAAAGGAAAATTTACAGGGAAAAATTTCATAATGGGAGAATATTGTAACGACCCAAAGTTTCATTAATGGAAAACCCCACTTGATCTTATTAAATGTCTCTTTATATAAATTTTTTGTATAAAATGTCAAATTTATTTGTTTTAAGTTAAGAATATTGACCATTGCTAATATAGCCATTGAATAGTGATCACATGATTAGTATAAATATAGGCCCTTAACAAATTCAAATTTACTCAGACAAAAGAAGCGATGGCCTCATACAGTAGAATTTCTCCATACGAAGCCCATTTTTCAGAGCTCGGAAAAGAGGTGGCATCCTTGGGCATCACTCTTGACCAAGCCCAAGCTGAGCTTCATCATGTCAAGCTCGAACAGGACCATCTACAGGAAAAGTGGAAGTTGATAGAATTTACCACTCGAGCGATGTTATCCGAGCCACCCCAAGAGTCCATCACCATCGCACACCATACCCTTAGGTCTTATGCGGCTATTTTAAGGGGTTATGTAACTAATTGATAGCATTATGTTCATGTACATTATTTTATTATATAATAATGAATATAATTTCTTGTCATTATTGATACATTGTAAATAGTTTTTAAAGTACAAATGGTGTTTTTAGTTATTATTTAATTAAAAAATATATTTTATTAAATTAAGGGATTTTTGAATTAAATAATATGTTAATAAAATATTATTATTATTTTTATTGTTAGATTAATTTTATTATATATAAATGATCATATAATTTTATGAATGCAATTATAATTTTTATTATGGTTTGAAGGCCATTTTTGTCAAAACTTGTGAATTTTCGATAAATGTCGGTTTTTATTTTAACTATGAAAATTAAGATAATTAGAAAACTATTTAGATAAAATAACTGTTATATTTTGAATCAAGATGTCGAAATTATCCAACAGTGAATTTTTCATAATTTTCTGAGATAGTCAAATTTTTGAGTAAAAATTAAATACCGTTTAAATATATAATGGGTTTTATGACATCATAATGACCCAATTGTGATGAAATATAGTACTATAATCTTTATTATCAGACAAAATATTTTTTAAAATTAATATAATTTGATTTTGGGTTTGTTTGGATTACTTTTCAAAGCATTAATGGTCCCCTCAAGACTTATTAAACACCTTGTCTTTTTAAATTAATATCCATGGGAGTGTGACTCACCTCCACATGAGAAACCCAAATATTTTCAGAAGTTCGGACTTTGGTCTTATAAAATAATGTTTTCATCTTCATTTTTCCAAAAACCATGGGCAAAAACAATGGGATGGTTTGTGGTTTGAATTAATTTAATATAAGGGGTCCCAAACCGAAATAATAATGAATTCCCTCACCTTTCCTATATAAACTAACCCAAGCTCCCACTCCCTCCTAACTCAAAGCCTTTGGCATTCGTAAAACCTATGCCCTACTCACTCTAGAATCCTCCCAAGGTTCCCCAAGCTCCCAATAAGCCTCTCACAAGCCTCTCTCTATCCTTTGGAAGCACACATCCAAGTAAGGGTTTTTTCTTCCTTTCTCATTTTTGTCCAATTTTCTGTAATTTGTTTTTCACTTTTTATTTCAATTATGAATGTTGGGGTATGGTTTTTCACCTCCCTAATACTTTCCTATTTATGTTTTAATGATGGGAGACACTTTCCATCTCATTAAATTATTCCCATGTATACCAATTACTATGCCGAAATTTCGAAAGGAACTTCTCTCTCCTCTTTTACATTCAAGTAATTCTTTTGTATCATGAATCTCAATTACATAACAATTGTTGGGACATGTATCTATATGACCTAATTAATTTAAATTACATGTAAATATGATGAATAACCCATTTCTATCCTATCAACCATTTTTATGAATTTTTATGTCACACCGTTACGCTGCCGAAATCGCACCAATTTTGTAAGCCAATGTCATTGTGTAGTGAATACCATGTCCATTTCTCCATCAAGGGTATTCACCTGTATTCACATTTACGTATTGATTTTAAAGTTTCATGTATAAATTCCACATTCATTTATCATGGAATAAATGATTATGTATTTTGAATCTATGTTTTATGATCCATGTGGCACATTTATGCATGAAATGAAATGATTAAGAAGGGTGCACCCTTATAATGCTCCAATGCATTGGCTAAAGTATAGTATCATGATACGTCATGTGCAATGAGTGTTTACACATGCTAATTCAAGTGCAACTAGGGTTTACTCTTGCTTTATGTGCAATGAGGATTTACTCACGCTCTATGTGCAATGATCCTTGGCTCATGCTAATTCCATGTTAAGTGTTGTTGCCGCATTTACATGTTGTGATTATCATGCTTTATCATGCCTTTATGTTCATGTTTCTCTTGTGCACTATTGATATTCCTAATTTCTAACATGTATTGTACTCCTCATGTTATTCCATGTGTATTCACTTACTGGGCTTTATAGCTCACCCTTTTCTTCTGCATGTCCTCAGGTTATCCCATGCAATGCTATGTACAAGGGAATGTAGTGGTCATGTAAAGGATGTTTTAAATAAAGATGTTGTATTTCATGTTTTATGTTTTAATGTAATGATCCTAAGCCCCAAATACATTAAACCTCTCGATCTTATTTGTGGTATCAAGTGATGTTTTATGTAATAAATCATGTTTAAGTTGTAATAAAAACAGGGTTTTCATAGAAAGAGTTTACAGAAAATTTTTTTGCTATGATTTTCATAAACTGGCATCAAGACCCTATTAAAGATACATTAAATGATTCAAAATCCATAGATAATAACATTCAGAGAAACATAATATTTCAATATATTTTTATTTTCTCTTTCTTCCTATTTTACATACATTACGAGCATTGTGTTCTTAGTTAGTATTTAAACACGCACACTGTGTTCTGCACCATTACTAGAAGATACATGATATCATCTAAAAAATTCTTTAAAACCATCTTCTCACATATTTTGGAAGAGTTACTTGTGTTTCCTTGGTTTAATCTATTCCCATGGTGTTAGGGAAGATGTAATTTCATAGGCTAAAAATCCTTATAAATGTATACCTGATCCAGGTTGTGGATCATAGATTACTTTATATAATCAACTTGGCAGTGGGTGATTTCGAAGTTGATATGATTATGTCTTGTATTCAGATAGAACCTTTTGTATTTATTCCCCTGTGTGTTTTTTTGTTTTGTTTCTATGATTTAAGATAAACTTGTGTTAAACTATAAAAGAAACCAATACATTGATATTTAGTCTTAATTAGTGTTTATATAAGGTTTTTATTATTTTAATTTATTTGAAAAGCTAAAATATTTTTTCATAATTGTTTTAACTAATACTCAATAAATATTAGAGAAATATTTTAAAGGATTAGAACTTATTTCGATATCAGATTTTGATTATCTAGGCTATTTTATTTATTTGGGGTATTTTACATAAATCTATTTGAGACTAAATTTTTTTTAGGTACTCAATTCACCCCACTCTTGAGATGATCAATCTGACCAATAGTAACTTCAGGTGACCTTTGTGTTTCCCACTTTAACTTTTTAAAATATTATTTCTTTATTACATTTGTACTATATGGGTTTTAATAACTTAATTGTAAAAAATGATAATACTTTCTCAACCAAGATGAATTTTGAGGGAGAAATTCATTTTATGGGGGTTATGATACAACATCCCATGATTTTATGAAATAAGTTCTTTAAAATTAATTTAAATTATTTAATAGCTTGTATTATATGAAATTCACAATTTATCTTACATTATAATGAATACTAGTTTTAGCATTCAATGAAAATAAAATCAGGTTTCTTCGATTACTTATTTCTTACGCAAGGCTGAGTGTTACATGAAAAAAATATATTATTAAAATTATCATTTAACATGATTGTTATCAACTATCCATTCATATGGAGGGAATAAATAAGATTAAGTAAATTATTAAAATATTGTTACACATTTTTATAGAATTATTTCATTTGTAACAAATTAATTAGATGTGAAAATAATAACCAATTTAATATAAATGAAATGTTTTTATAAATAAAATTTATACACCCAAAGTTGTCTTATCTTAATAAATTAAATTAATTAATATTATTTAATTATCTTAATTAATTTTATATATAATATATTCAATATAATGTTTAACAGTCAACCTATGTGTTTTCTAGACATGATATAAAAATAAATCCAATTTTACACATAAAAGCTGTATTTTTTAAAAGAAATCTTTGCCATCTTTTGATGGTGAACTTAATTTAAAATTAAATTTTGACAATATTATAAATTTTATTTGACAAAATAAACTTTGTTTTTTAAATTTTAATTTCAAAATTATCTTAGGGTGAATTTTTTTGTATTTTCTGAAAAGTTTCATTTTTTGATGAGTAGTGAAAAATACTAAATCTTAATCGGAAAATGAATTTTAATATAAGTAATTTATAATGTTAAATTTTATTTAAAGTATTATTTAAAGTACAATTTGATAAATTATACATATATTAATATATTTTACCTCATTAGAATAATTTTTAAAATTAAGGAAGATTTGGATTTCAAAATGGGTTTTGCTACATTGAATGAAACATAATAACCCATTTATAATTGGTTTTTTTTATAAAATGGTTTTATCAAATTAAGGTGGAAGTGAATGGTATGAAATGTTAAAAGGAATAAACTAGTCCTGAATTTATTTTAAAAATCATTATATGTGTATTTAGAAGATATTTTTTCTCTTTCCTTTAACATCAAAAAATGATTTGGATGGTGATTGGTCTCATTTTATTGGATGATATGTTTCATGAGAAAATGGATTCCAGGACTATGTTTTTTTATAGATATTTTTAGGAAGAGATTTACATAGATAAATTAGAAGGTTTTTATCCAAATGGAATAGAGGGTCTAGTGTGAAGGCTCAAATATAATTTTTATAATATTAAATATAATAGAATATAATTAAACTATATTATTTAATTATATATGGTAGAATGGTATTTCATTATGTAGAAATGTGATCACTGCTGCTACACTACAGTGTGCGCGGGTGAGATTCTAAAATTTTAAAATCTCAATTTTGGGGGCATCCGATTAACTAGACAGGTGAAGGAACTCCTAGAAGAGTTAAATATGATATATCTAAAAGAATCTATGTGATTGGATCTTATTATGAAAAGTTTATTTTTTTGGATGGGGATTGAAATAAAAAAAATATAGAACATTAACCCAAACATAGTAAAAATATATCCAAAAATTTTCATAATTATATAGAATGAGTTATTCCAAAAAATTTCTTACCAATTGGGAAAAAGTTTTTGAACATTCCAAGGAGAAAAAACAATGATGAATAAAGAGGTTTGGAAAAAGGTGTAGGTTTTATTTTCAATGGTTATAGAAAGTAGGATGTATTCCATTGTTTGTAAAGGGTTTTATATCATGTATGTCATTGGTGTAGTTACAACATTGATAGAGAATTTGGGTAAGGAACAATTGGAAGCAGTTTGGTAGATTATTCATTATCATAGAGGATCTGTGAATTTAGAATTATATATTTTAATTGATGAATCATTAGAAGGGATTATGGTTGATGAATATATAGGGGATATATAATATATTTAGAGAACTAATTGAACTTATTTTTATTTAATGATTGAATTTTTTTTGAATTATTTCTTAAAAAATTTCTTGTGAAGCAATTCTACCCTCGAAATCTGATTTTGTATTAGTTAAAATTAAAATGATGGTGTTGGTGTAGTTTTCAAGCCTTTTATAAGAAATATTAAGATGGAAGGAAGTTAAATTCTATTTAGTGAGATCCAAAGTACAATTCTCATTTTTATGAACATCATGTTTAATTAATAGAACAAACTAACTTAATGTATAAATTCATCCAAAATAATTTAAAATATATAATGATGGAACTAAAAAAATTGAGTGGGAGATAAAATCTGCTACACAAGCTAACCAATGTTATAGTCTGGGAAAGTATGGTGAAGCATTATACTTCATTTGGGTTTTGATGAAAAAATGGTCATAGTATCAAGAATGAAATAACATAATGGAAGCGTTAAATATACTAAGATATATTTTAGAATAATAATTCATATGAATTTATGGAGATCCCAATTAATCCTTAAAAAATATTCTCAAATTAGAGATTATTTGTCTTGGGATGAGAATTTTTTTTATGATAAGTATTGTAAATTATAGAAAAATATGACTGGAACCACTATCTTGAAATATGTAAAATAAAAACATCTATTTTTATATATATGAGAGGATGTGTTTTAGAAACATTTACTATTTAATATATGTATAAGTTATGTTGTTTTATTCATTGGACTGATGTTGGTGGAAATGATCAAGAAAAAGGTTTCTCGTGAATATCATATTGTTTTGGAACTAGCTGAATGCAATGAGAACATTCCTTAAAATATATTCTAGGGGACACTTGGACATTTTATTTAATTATTATTGAAAAGATTATATTATCATTCTGGTTTAGAGTAACTGTAATTCTTGGCTCCATTCCCCTTGATTATTTCACCCATATCTAGGAACATGTAACTGATTCTAGTATTTTCTTCTTAGTTTTAATCTTTTATTAAATATTTTAATTTACCAATGAGTATGACTTGTTCCAAAGAACATAAATCCCTATATTATTTTTTTCTTAATTATTCATTTTTCATCATTCTATTTTTGTTGCATGTGGTGGGTGATCATGGAAGGTTTCTAGATAGTGCGTGGTTGGGTGTATGAATTATTTTTATAGAATAAACTAATTTAAAACATTTTGTGTTTTAGACCTTCCAGATTAACTTGTTCATGATTTGAGATTTAACATGATGGATCTTGTTGATTCTAAATAATGTTACAACAAACTCAACCATCTAAACTTCATATATGAAATGATTGGAATGATTAATTACATAAATAACTATATGGTGAGATGAAGACTAGTGTGGATTCATTTTATAGTGAAATATAGATCATATACAACTATGTGATCGAATATAGTTAAATGGGGTCGTTAATTATGTTTGATAATAATTATTCATAGTAATTATTAAATGAAAATAAATTATTATAATCATATGATAAATGATTCTATTATTGATAAATTACATCATCATCATAAAATATAACATTGGGATAAATATTTCAGAAGGAAAATATTATTAGAATTAGTTTCCTTGATTGGTATTATAACTTTAGAATCATTATTATACAAGGGAAAATCTATATGTTTGAGTTATAACTTTAAGAGCAACAAACAATTGAAGTTGTTCAATGAGTAGATCTGGATGTTTATGAGTATCATAGAAGGATAGAATTCAGTTTTTAATAGAATTTTTAAAAACATAACAAGTGAAAGAGCATTATTTTCTACTCATATACTAAATATTATTGAGTAAGCTAATGAAATGGAGAGACTAAGGGTTTCAAAATAATCTTGTTATGGATAAGAAATTTATTTTTTCCTTATGGGAAATGTTTTGATATTTATAATGTGTTCAACAAAAATGTAACCTATTATCATAAAATGTTGAGGCTACATGAACTGGGCATGATATATAAAGATTTATGTGCTTTATTTACTGTTTAAGTATGTAAATGTTCAAAATGGGAATTTTTTTGAAATTGTAACATTTATTTTTCAAGATGATATCCAAGGACAATGAAACCTAAATGATATGTTAGGAATGTGGGATAATAATCACATAGGATTGAATTTTCCATGAGAGCTAGAGGGGTTAGAAAAACTCCAATGAGTGTCCAGTTAAGGTATCAGTGTTAAAGAATGCATTCTATGTTTTGGAAAGGTATATGATACGACATGTTTACTTAAAAATAGTTGTAAATATAAAATAGTTCAGAATAAATATATGAATTGATAGAGGTTGTAGATAGTATTCAAGTGATGAAATAAAGGTTTACTGAATCCTAATTTTTTATAAAAATAAAAAATTCAATGTCAGTTGGATTAGAATAAAGTATATATATTTTCATTTTATTTATCCTATGTGATATTAGCATTTATTTGTTAACATATCAATTATATATATAAATAATATGTTACACGTGTTTTATGATTCATCAAACAATATAAATTGATTTAAAATAAGATAGGGATAAAAGGATTTTTATCTAGAAATTTTTTTTTATCCAAGATAATATTAAAATTTCTGTGAAACAGTTCCCACCAACTTTACTATCATATTTAAAGGAATAAAATTTTCATTCATAATATTTATTATAAAAAATTAAATACTATATAAGATATTATTTTTAATATTATATTTGCTAAATTTTTTAAATAATAAAAATGTGTTTTTTCATGTTATAAACATGTTTGTTTATATTAACAAGATCAGTATAAAAGAATATAGTTTCAAAGAAGCTAGTGGGAGTATATTTGGATTTAGTGAATTTCATGTAAACCAAATAAATGATTAAACCATTCAATTCAATGTAAATTCAACTTAATATCATTAAAGAGATTATTTTATATTAGTATTGATGAATTTACAACATTAAATTTCTATACCATAATGATGTTAATGTTAAATTATATCCTTAATATTTTTTGGATGTGTTGGTAAGGAATAATATATATAATTACATTAGTTACCAAATAATCACATACGGTGTTTTGGGAGATATTTAAAATTATTTTTTTGTATGGATACATGATTTTTTACATTATATGTGATCTAAGATAAAAGTGTGATAAGTCTATAGGGATTTAGATCAAGTGATATATTGATCATTCTGTTTAAAAAAGGTCCGGTAATGTTGAATTGGATTATATCAAACCATTTTACTTATTATTATAAACAATTCAATAGTGTTAGAAATGATATTATGGTGGATGTGTGTGATATTATCACATTAGTTGATAATATGTGGAACAAAAAAATGCTACTTTTCAATGCTATCTTATTTGATTGGTTCATTATGAGATAATGTTATTGAAAATTTGTAACCTTATACAGGTTTTATTTTGAAATATCAAACAATTAATTATGTTTATTTATTTATATATTTCAAATACTTGAAATGATTCGATGGGTTTATTAAATATCTAAAAAACTATGACTAATAAATATATTCTCTTTGATTAAAAAATTTGATATAGTCCTCATGAGGTGTAGTGATTATTACAAATCCATAGTGATTAATCTATCGATATATTATTCCATCTAGAATTTAATATGAACGTTTTTATTATAATAAAGGATAAATGGTTGGAGATAATTCATGGGAATCAAGATATTTTTGTAATCCATGAATACCCCTGGAGGGATAAACCATTATATTCCTCCTTAGGGATCTATATCTAATGTGTACGGATGATAATGGATGAACTAGTGTTTAATACATTATTCTATATAATTTTATTATTTATTAGAAATATATTGATATATTTAGGGTTTCATGTGTTACTATAGAATTTGGGTACCATGTAAGGATGATCATTTTCCCCTTAAATCCTAGCAGACATGATGTAATGTAATGTGTTGCGTCATAAATATTTGGTTCATGTTACAAAAAGAAATTATGACATGTTTTTGTTTCTCTATACAATGGTGTTACATTGTGTGCAATATGGTCTTCTTTCAATGCATCCTTGAATATGATCCAAGCATCTTGATCCATATGGTAACACCATAATGCATTTAGATACTAGGTAATTTCACTATTAACCCAATGTTTATGCCACAATTGACACATGTATAGTTGATTGCGAGTGACCAAATGAACATTTATGGGTTCACCACATATTCCTTGGAAGAATGACCACTACAGAAAGGGAATTTTGGTCAGACCTCTCCCCTTAATTATTTGATTTGCAACACCTAGCTTCCCCTTTGATTCATAGTTGACCAAATTCTGTTTCATGAAATTGAATTGAAGTAAACCCTAATATTATAACTCTTGTGTCCCTGTTCATGTTTGACTTAAATTTACGGATCATTAAAAAAATATAATTAAAATTTATTCCACAAGTGTAAGGACCCGACCCCAGTTTCCCAGAGCTGGTGCCTTGTTTGATTATGTAGGAATTCATAAAAAGAATAACATCTCAAAATATCGAGTAGTTTAGTATTATATGAAACAAGTTACATAAATAAGTTTATCATTACAACATGAAGGGAAAGAAAACACTATTTTATTCCACTAGAAACATCACGTTTCATAGATTATTATTGCACATCATTCATTAATTACTTCTTCATGTCCTGAGAAAATGAAACATAAAAATTGGGTGAGATCAAATGCTCCGTAAGAGTAAGAAATATAGTAGAAGATAATATAAACATTAGACATGGTGAATAATTGAAAACACATGCCTTTAATAATAAACTTGATACACATTATGGAAGGAATAAGAGCTGAATAAATAATTCTATAATAAAACATCATCATGGCTATTCTCCAAGTCGAATAACCATATAAACATTCAATAAATATCTTCATAATGAGGGAAGTGCATATGCTAGACATCAAAACTGTATCATCCAAGCCTCATTCTAGGACCATAAAATAATCATTTTGTCAAGGCCTCGTGCCAAGACCATAGTTTGTCTCCTGAGACCTACTAATTCATCGAGGGGTTATAGCGGGCCCCACCCATCACATAATAAGTCCAATTATTTCCTTATATGATCCAGGATCAACATAAAAAACATATACATTCATTTTGAAACTATCATATGAAATGTAACTAACTTTCACCAATTATTGAACATATACACTAACCATTCAAAATAATATGATGAATGGTTTTAGGATAGATCATCCACAATAAATTTAGTCATAAACCATTAAATTAAATATGGTATATGACTTCATAAATAATTAAACCCCATAATACCATGGAATCAACAATAGCTTTGAATGAATATACTCTAATAAAATCATTAATCAATTTTGAGATAAATACTCTTTTATTTTGAAAAGAAGAGTTCTTTTGGAAAATCATTGTATAAAACTAGAAGTGAAGTAATATAGTATTTTCCTAATAAATTGAAATTTTTTAATAAAGACAATGCTTTCCAAAAACAGATTATAGAGTGCCCATGTAAATAGAAATTAATTGGAGAAATTCCCTTGAATCGAGCTTCTATTTTAGAAAAAATTTTGAATGTTCCGTTTAAAATGTGTAAATATCCATAAAATAAAGTAGGTTTATGGGTTGTAAACATATATATGATACTCACACAGAATATTTGATGAGTACATAACAATACAGAATAATTACATTGAGGAAATTAGATAATGAAAGTATCCCGAATGAAAATGGATGTTCGGGTGGAAAAAACCTTACTTTAACTCCAAACGTGTTCTGCTCTTGTACTTAAGCTCCTGGAATATGAAATTATAATTTTTAATAAATTATTTAAGAAACTATTATACATGTATTTATTTTACCATAATTCTGGTTAGTTCATTCATGTCATTATTGATAAGTAACTGTATTGAATTTCATCGTTCTGGAGTGTCGGTTTCCTTTATTTTCATATTCGGTTCACTTGTTTTTAAGTATTGTAGTTCATGTGGAATTGTTATAAATCTATAGAATTGGAATTATATATTATTAATGAACATAAAATTTTTTTTATTTTCATTTCTATCATTTGGGTACATGGAACGAGGATGAGTCATTAGATGACAACCACTATGATTATTCCGCGGTATTTGGAATATTATGAACTAGTTTTGTCATGTAACTTAATTATATTTACATATTCTGGATCTTGAATATCAATTAGGTTATAAAACATATATTATATTCTGATTCACCCATCAATACGGTTTCATGACTAGTAATGAAGAACAAATTGAAGAACGAAACTTTCTCATCCTCGATGGTTATAAATCGGAACCTCATGGACGTCGATTTCGTTTATAAAAATAAAAGGGAGGGAGTAAGAATATTTATGATTGTTATTAAATTAACATGATATAAATACATTATGTAAATATTGATGGTTTTATAATGTTCATTTGGATATAGGATGTGAGGATAGAAAAATAAAAGAGATGAACTTGAAAATAAAAGAAAAGTTATGAGATCCCCTATGAAAATTCGGCAGCCTAACAACGTCACTTAAAATTTCATAAAATAAAATGATGAGAAAAAAGGGAATCTCATCATATTGAAATAAAAAGTACAGTAATAAGAATAACTAAAATCAAACCCCAACATATGATAATGTAATTTAAAATAGCTATCATAAAAGAAGCGTCGACTTAAAGAAGAGGATGAAGGATTCTCTTACCTTGTAGAATAACTGCTAGATCTTGAAGGATGGGATCTTGGGGGCTTAGGAACACCATGGGAGGACTCATAGAGAGGTAAAACCACCAGATATTCTAGTATTATAGATTTTTAATGAATGAAAACAAATGGATGAGTGGTTATTTATAGAAAAATAGAGGTAATTGGTTAATAATTTCAAAGGGACACCTCATTAGTGGTTTTTGCCAAACCATGGGCTTGCCCATGGTATTTTCCCATGGATAAAGAAAATTTGGACACCCCTTGTCATAAGATACTATACAAAAGTCGACCATACATTTATATTTATTTATTACATCATTATGGTGTCATTAAACTACCGAAAACTCAAAACTGTATTTTTACTATTCATGGAAAATTCATGTATTTTAGAAAAAACCCAAAAAATCACCCCTACACTTTTTTGATGTATAGAATTCAAAAGTGAAATCCATTTTTCAAAAATAATTTCATAAATATTATTAATTTAATTTTTAAATAAGGTCATAGTTAATTCAAAAAATAACAATCTTGAAGTGCAATTAGTTTTTTGTGACATTAAAAAATTAATTAAGATCTCATTATCTTATTGCCTTAAGAAAATAAAATAATATTATTATTTACTATCAATAAGGGTCATATTAATATTCATATTACTATTCATATTAATATTTATAAGGTTATAGTACTATTCACCAAAAACATGTTTGTTCTATCAGACTCCAATTGACTTACTGAACACAACTCTAGATGACCATTTTTCGAAATTCAAAACATAGAAGAGGAAATGTTGTGTTTAATGGTTAGATTATAAAATTGCATTCTATATTTATTTTCAAAACATTGGGGTGTTATATTCTCCCCTTCTTACAAAAATTTCATCCTCTAAATTCACAGAACATTAACTAAAAAGATTCGGGTATGTCTTTAACATAAGCTCCTCATGCTCCAATGTTGATTCCTCCATCTTATGGTTCCTCCATAGATCCTTCACCAAACGAGTCATCCAATTTTTCAATACTTTTTCTCTAGTATCAAAAATCTTGATAGGATCTTCATAGTAAAATAGATCGGGATCAATTTCCACTTCTTCATCAGTGAGTACATGTATTGGGTATGACATGTACTTTCTTAACATTGACACGTGGAAGACATTGTGAACCTTGGAGAGACATGGCAGATTTGCCAAATGGTATGCTACGGATCCAATTTGTTCTAGAATTTAAAAAGGTTTGATGTACCTATGACTTAATTTTCCCTTCTTACCGAATCTTATAATACCCTTCCATGGAGATACCATTAAAAAACGTGATCATCTTCTTGAAATTCAAAATCCTTCCTTTGGTTATCTGCATAGATCTTTTGCCTACTTTGAGATATTTTGATATGGTTCTGGATAATCTTCACCTTTTCCATTGTTTCTTCAACAAGTTCTGGGGCCACGATCTTTCTTTCAACAACATCATACCAGCAATTTGGTGTACGACATCTCCTCCCATATAATTCTTCATAGGGTTCCATCTTAATAATTGACTAGAATCTATTGTTGTAGGAAAATTATAAAAGAGGTAAATAATGATCCCACGTTCCTTGAAAATCATGTGAACAAGACCTCAAAATGTCTTCCAATGTTTGAATAGTGCATTCTATTTGTCCATCATTTTGTGGGTGGTAGGCAGTGCTCAAACGAAGATCAGTATCTAGGGCCTTCTGAAGACTTTTCCAAAATCTTGATGTAAAACATGGATCACAATCAGAAACAATCGATATGGGTACTCCATGAAGTCTCACAACTTCATTAATATATAGTCATTATAGATGTTAATGTGGTAGATCTTCTCTTATAGCAAGAAAATGTGCTAACGTGGTAAGACAGTCAACAATGACCCATATTTCATTTTTACTTATAGGATTCTTTGGTATTCCCATGACAAAGTCCATCATAATATTATCCCATTTCCACTCAGGTATGGGAAGAGGTTGCAATACTCTTCTAGGTTGTTGCCTTCCAGCTTTCACTTGTTGACAAACCATAAATTTTGACACAAAATCAGCAATCTCCCTCTTCATGTTGTCCCACAAAAATAATTTCCATCAAATATTTATACATTTTAGTTCTACCAGGGTGTATAGAGAAATTGGAACTACGAGAATCATCCAACAATTCCATTTTTAGAATAGTTATATCGAGAATACAAAGTCTCTTCCCAAATTTCAAAATTCTATCTTCTTCATATACAAATTCACTCAATCTCCCATTATTCACTACTTCAATCTTCTTTTGAAACTCCTCATCATCAGTTTGAGAACTTTTTATCCTTTCTTGTAAATATGGTTTGGCAACCATTTGAAAAAGAGTTGATGTTTCAACATCCATGGTTATTCCCATATCCATGTTTACAAGATCCATGAAAATAGGATCCCTTTCAACTCTCATATTGTTCAAAACTCCATGATCCATTCTTCTAAATTCATCTGCAACCTTATTTTCCTTCCCCGGGTGGTAGTGTATCGGGAAATCATAATCCTTGAGTAGTTGATGGCAGCTCCTTTTCCTCATGTTGAGTTCTTTCTGTGATAAAATATATTTCAAACTCTTGTGATCAGTATAAATCTCACATTTTTTACCATAGATATAATGTTTCTATACCATCAAAGCAAAGATTATAGCAGCTAACTCAAGATCATGAGTAGCATAGTTTTTCTCATGAATTTTTATCTGTCGTGATGCATAATAAACAGCCCTATCATTTTTCATAAAGATACATCCACGTCCTTTATTTGAAGCATCACTATAAATGACAAACCCGTCATTCCCCGGTAGTAGATTCAATATAGAAGCATTGAATAATATTATATTAATTTCATTAAAACATTCTTCAAAATCTTTTTTCCAAACAAATTTAACCACTTTAAGTGTGAGATTTGTTAGCGGGTCAGCCAGTCGGGAAAAATTATGAACGAAATGTCGATAAAAACCTACTATGCTAATAAAACTGCGTACCTCAATTATATTTGTTGGTGTGGGCCAATATTATATTGCCTTTTTCTTCACAGGATCAACTAGGATTCCATCTTTAGAGAAAATATGTCCACGAAAAGAAATATATTGAATCCAGAATTCACACTTGCTAAACATCCCATATAATTCATGTCTTCTACGAGTCTTCAGGATAATGTGCAAGTGATTTTCATGATCTTTGTAGATTTTATAGTATACCAAGATATCATTAATAAATACCACTACAAAGTCATCAAGATATTCCTTGAAAACTCTATTCATTAGATCCATGACGATAGGGGGTTCATTAGTCAATCCAAAAGGCATCACTGTAAACTCGTAATGCCTGTACCTGGTTCGAAATGATGTTTTTGAAATGTCTTCCTTCTTCACACTCAACTGATGATATCCCGATCTAAGTTCAATCTTTGAAAAGTACTGAGCTCTATGTAGTCGGTCAAATAAATCATAAATGCAAGGTAGGGGATTCTTGTTATTTATTGTTATAGCATGGATCTCCATATAGTCGATACCTATCCTCAAAGAACCATATTTCTTCTAAACAAAAAGGACAGGGGCTCCCCAATGGATAAACAATACAGTGAATAAATTCTTTATTACTAAATTCCTATAGTTATGTCTTTAGTTCCACTAATTCCACAATGTCCTTTTTATAAGGGGTCTTCGATATGGTCCTTGTACCAGGAATTAAATCAATGGAAAAATAAATTTCTCATTCTAGATGATGTCTAGGTAAATCTTCTGGAAACACATCAATATATTCTCTCACAATATGCACATACTCTATTTGAACATTCCTTTCCTCAACCATAGTTATTTCATTCTCTTCCTCCCCAATAATTGAATTTAGTTGAGCAAATAGGGGTGGATCTAGATAAGAATTAGGTGATGATGATTCTGCTATAAAGATAAGGTGTTCCTTATCATCATCATCAAAAATCGCAACCTCCTTCTACTTACACTAAATTTTTTCATCATGGTCCGAAAGACAGTCCATTTCGAGGATTATATCAAATTAAATCATGGGTATGATGATGAGATTAGGAGATAAAGAAAATTTATATGCTCTAATAGGAACTGATTCACAAAACATTGTACCAATGATACTTATCTTAATAGGTTTGACTGAAAACTCCCTTATTAAATCAGATTGGAAATATCTAATTTTCCTAGCAAACTAGGAAGATATCAAACAATGCGATGATCCAGAATCAAATAAAGGATTGGATAAACTTGAGGGAACAATTAAAGTACATACCACTGCGTCATTAGGAACTTCAACCTCTGCAGTTGTGATTGCATAATCTTGTCCCGGATCCCTTGGACTTCTGTATTACATATTTCCTTGACGTTTTGGACAATCATTAGCATAGTGTCCCATCTCCTGACAACTATAACATTAAACATCATTGGATTCCCTCTCTCCTTTGCAATCACTAGAAATATGGCCTTTCTGAACACATTTGTAGCATACTCATTTTCCTTTTACGCATGCACTAGGGTGTTTTTTTCCACAATTGTGGTATGGTGGAAATTCAACTCTTCCCTTCTTCCCCATTTCCTTATTTCCTTTACTAGGTTTTTCAGCAGCCCTCTTGTTTTCTTGCTTTCTGTTAAAGTCATAAGGCTTAAAGAATAATTTTTCTTTCTTGATGGCACATGAAACTATATAATCATATGATGAAAAACTTTGGGAGACCAGTTCCCACCAAAGGAATGGCTTTAGGCCATCAAATAATCGATAAATTTTTCTCCTTCAATTGCGTATGTAGTCTACAGCATGTCTTACTAATCATGTGTAGTTAGCTTCGTACCTTGCAACATTATCATCTTCCTTCTGCCTCAGATTCAAGAATTGTCTCTCCATATCTACTCGCTGCTCACGAGGTAAATATTTTTCTAAGAATATTTCTTTAAAATCCCTCAATTATATCTCTTATATATCTTCCTCATTCTTTGTGTTTTAGATTAAGGACCACCATTGATATGCATCTCCTAATAGACGATAGGATACCATGACAACCTTCTCTCTTTTATTACATCTCAAAGTGAGGAATATCTTCTCAAGGGAACATATCCACTGATCTTCTACAAATGGATTTTTATTCCCGTTGAATGATGGAGGCTATTGTATCATAAAGAGATCTTGCATGGATCCTCCACATAGTGGATCCAGAAGCTCCATACGGGTAATATTATTATTCATAACCTAAGTAAGTTGTCCCAATATAGTTATGAGTTGCTCAGCACCAGTCACAACACTAGAGCCAACATCATTATCTTGCGTCAGAGGAAAATCCCTACAGGGGACACATGCATTCGTGCGATTTCCACTCTGTCCACTAGGCACCATATAAAGATAATGTTATACACTATATTAGGTTATGAATCATAATGTATAATATTAACTTAAAAATACTCAAAAAAATTGAGATCCAACTCATAGCTAATCGTATATTCACAAAAATGGTTTCTTTGAGGAATATTTACATTAAACTCCTTCATAATGGCTTGTAATGAAAATGTGAATTATCCTAGGCTTATCCCCCAAGAGTGTCATAACCAAGAGTGCTGCAAGGCCCGTTTTCGTGCACCAGTTCCCGTTCGAGTCTAGATCAAAGTGGTGTTTTCGGGTTTTACCCCTAGATACATATGTGCTAGAGCTGCCTCTACCTTATCATATCAAGACTGGGATGTATTTCTTGAATAATACACATAATCTATTCCTTACCAAAATACCAAGACATTCTTGTATGTTTATCCTTAATGACTAACTTAGGGACTCTTCTCTAATTCTACGTTTTCTAAATCTAGTTTCCAAGTATTCTACTAAACTTTCTCTAATACCAACTGTAATGACCCGACCCCAGTTTCCCAGAGCCATAGCCTTATTTCAATACGTTGGAGTACATACAAGGAATAAAAACCTCAAAAGACCGAGTATTTTTGTATTATTGGAAACAAGTTGAATAAATAAGTTTATCATTACAATATGAAGGGAAACCAAACACTATTTTATTCCACTAGAAACATCACGTTTCCTAGATTATGCTTGCACTTCATTCAGAAATTACTTCTTCATGTACTTAGAAAATGAAACATAAGAAAGGGGTGAGATCAAACTCTCATTAAGAGTACGAAATACAAAAAAAGATTATATAAACATTAGACATGGTGAATAATTGAAAACACATGCCTTTAATAATAAATTTGAAACACATTATGGAAGGAATATGAGCTGAGTAAATAATGATATAATAAAACATCATCATGGGTATTCTCCTAGTCGAATAACCACATGAACTTTCAATTACTAGCTCGATAATGATGGAAGTAAATATGCCAGACATCATAACCATATCGTCCAAGCCTTATCTTGGACCATAAAATAATCATTTTGTCAAGGCCTCGTGCCAAGACCAAAGATTGTCTCATGAGACCTACTGATGCATCGAGGGGCTATATTGAGACCCACCCATCACATAATAAGTCCAATGCATTCCTCATATGAGAGGGGATTAACATAAATAATATATAAATTCAAATTAAAACATTCATATGAATTGTAACTAACTTTCACCAATTATTGAACATAAACACAAACCATTCAGAATAATATGATGAAAGGTTTTCAGATAGATAATCCACAATAAATATAATCATAAAACATTAAATAAAATATGGTATATGAATTAATAAATTATTTAACCCAATAATACCATTGAATCCACAAGGGCATTGAATGAAAATACTCTTATTAAATCATTAAGAAATTTTGAGATAAATAATCTTCTATATTGAAAAGAGGAGTTCTTTCGAAAAATTGTTTTATAAAACCCGAAGTGAATTAAGATAGTATTTTCATAATAAAATGAGTTTTTTTAGAAATGTAATGGTTTCCAAAAATAGATTATATAGTGCCCTTGTAAATAGATATGAATTGGAGAAATTCAATTGAATCAGGCTTCTATTTTGGAATCAATTTTGCATGTTCATTTTAAAACATGTAACTATCCATAAAATAAGGAATGGTTATAGTTTGTGAACATATATATGATACTCACATAGAATATATGATTAGTAAATAACAATAAATAAGAATTTCATTGAGGTAATTAGACAATGAAAGTACACCAAATGAAAATGGAAGTTCGGGTGGAAAAACCCTTACCATAACTCCAAACATGTTCTTCTCTTGTACTTAAGATCCAAGAATATTAAATTATACTTGTTAATAAATTAATTCAGAACCTATTAAAAATGTATTTAGTCTACAATAATTCTGGTTAGTTTATTTATGTCTTTATTGATAAGTTATTGTATTGAATTTCATCATTCTGGAGTGTTCGTTTCCTTTATTTTCATATTCGGTTCACTTGATTTTAAGTAATGAAGTTCATGTGTAATGGTTATAATTGTCCAGAATTGTAATTATGTATTATTAATGAACATAAATACATTATTATGGTCATTTCTATCATTTTGTTACATGGAAAGAGTATGAGTCATTAGATGACAACCACTACGATTATTCGGCAGTATTTGGAATATTATGAACTAGTTTTGTCATATAACTTAATTATATGTACATATTCTGGTTCCTGAATATTAATTAGGTTATAAAAAATATATTATAGTCTGGTTCAACCATGAATATGGTTTCATGACCATTAATGAAGATGAAATTGAAGAACCAAACTTCATCATCCTCGAAGGTTATAAATCAGAACCGCATGGACGTCGATTTCGTTTATAAAAATAAAATGGAGGGAGTAAGAATATTTATGATTGTTCATCCATTAACATGATATAAATAATGTATATACATGTTACTGGAGTTATCATGATCATTTGGACAGATTAGGTGAGGAGAGAAAAATAAAAGAGATGAACTAGAAAATACAAGAAAAGTTAAGAGATCTCTTATTAAAATTTTGCAGCCTAACAATGTCACTTAAAATTACATAAAATCAAATGATGAGAACAAAAGGGAATCTCATAATATTTAAATCAAAAGGAAAGTAAGAAGAATAAATTAAATCAAACCCCAAAATATGAGAATGGAATTTCAAATAGCTAACATAAAATAATTGTCGACTTAAAGAAGAGAATGAAGGATTCTCTTATCTTGTAGAATAACTCCTAGATATTGATGGATATCACCTTGGATTCTTAGGGAAACCATGAGAGGACTCCTAGAGAGGTAAAACCACCAGAGCTTCAAGGATGAGGGATTTTGAATGAATGAAAACGAATGGATGACTGGGTATTTATAGAAAATGATAGGTAATTTTTTAATAATTTCAAAGGGACACCTCATTAGTGGTTTTTGCCAAACCATGGGATTTACCATGGTATTTTCCCATTTTTTAAGACACTTGGGACACCTCATGCCATATGTTACTATAAAAAAGTCTACCATACTTTTATATTTAATTACTACAACATTATGATGACATTAAACTACCCAAAACTCAAAACTGTATTTTTTACTATTGATAAAAAATTCATATATTTTAGAAAAAACCCAAAAATTCACCCCTATGATTTTTCGACATGTAGAATTCAAAAGTGAAATCAATTTTTCAAAAATAATTTCAAAAATATTGTTAATTTAATTTTTAAATAAAGTCATATTTAGTTCTAAAAATAACAATCTTGAAGTGCAATTAGTTTTATATGACATTGAAAAATTAAGTAAGATCTCATTATCTTATTGCCTTAAGAAAATAAAATAATAATAATATTTACTATTCATAAGGGTCATATTACTATTTATATTACTATTCATATTACTATTCATAAGGGTATATTACTATTCATCAAAAATAGTATTTTTTCAATCGTACTCCAAATGACTTACTGAAGACAACTCTAGATGACCGTTTTTCGAAATTCAAAACATTGAAGAGGCAAAGTTGTATTTAATGGTTAGATTATAAAATTACATTATATATTTATTTTCAAAACTTTGGGGTGTTACAACCAGTTCTTGGCTCAATAATTCTAAAGCATGTGGTCTCTATGTGTGATAGATAATAGATACCAACAGAGGATAAGCACTCATTGGTGTTCACTTTCATAATATAGGTAAGTCAGATACTATTTTTTTTGGGATACCACAAAATTTGATTTTAAATTTGTTATAGTTTGTCCATGGATTCATGGTAATTTTTTAGGATGGGTGATAGAGAAATGGATTTTACCTTCTGTGAACTTAAGGTTATGGTTTTAGTGACACAATGATACTCGGTGAGTATTTTTTTATTATAAACAGTTTTATTAAATTATGTTATTATTAATAAATGTTCATAATTAATTTAGAGAAAATTTTCTTATGAGATATTGGACTAGAAGTAGGGGTAATATTAGTATGATATATGGAAAGTGAAACTAATAACCGTAACTATAATATGTAGTAGGTGGTTACTTTAATAAATAACCATATGGTTAAGCCAATGTTAATTAATTTGTGTGCTTATGGGATCAGGTTTTGAGAGACACCTTGTTTGTATTGAACCAAAAAGAAATAGTGGCTATATGTGTTGAGTGATACCATAAAGGGTTCTAATCAACTTCATATGGTGATATTATCTTGTAATGACCCACTATAGCATACATAAGATACTTTTAAGGGGTTTAGTCTTTTAGTAGTGATCTAGTTAGTGCTTAGCTAGGAAAGTGGTGTCGAAAGAGAAATGTCCCTTACCTTGGGTTTGGGGATTCCCCGAAAAGGGATTGATTAATAGAAAAATTTGTTTTTTATATTTTTATCCAATATGAATTAGTGTAAATAGATGGGTAGATTACTTATATTGGGTTTCAAGAATGAATATTAATCATTGCTGTTCCTAGTTCCATATAAAGAAGATGATAAAAAAATCTTTCCCCTAGGAACTATGTTCTCAAGGAGCTGTATATTGGAGTATAACAGACATGATCCTTTTATGAAAAGACTTATATATCTTGTGAATTTTGGTGTAATATTCAACATAAGAGTTAATGGGATGTTTTTTATTGGTTGATTTCTTCCAAATTCCATTGGGATAGTATTGTGGAAATTATTGGGAAAATATGAGAACCAACATGGAATGGTTGCACTAGGTTTGGTGGTAATATATAAGGAATATGCTAGTCCCCTTATACCAATGTGTTATTACATTTTATCATTTCATTCAAGATGAAGTATGATAAGTGTATTAGGGTAGATGGATTTATCGTATCCTATAGTCTTATATGATTGTTAAAGTTTGCAGTTTTAACAATATATTGTGTATTATTGTTGTATTGGGGAAATATGAGTCTTCATTTATGAGGTTATTGAAATCCATGAGGGAAGAACTAGGAATGGATGGGTTATTAGTAAAGGGATATAATATAGAATATGATTTCTATTTTTTTCATTCTACCTTAATTTGATGATACAAGAAAGGATATGATGGTGGAATTGGGCCCTTGGAAGTGGGGAGTTGAGTTACAACTCCCTTGTACTCATCTTCTTAGATGATTTCATTATCTAGAACATGGTCAGACCAGAACATATTTTACGATTACATATAAATTTAGTATACATGGAAATAATTGATGATATTTCTAGATTACATTAGGAATATAACACCCAAATTCACACAAATATGGATTTCAAGATTCCACAGAACATTTAATTCCCATGGTTTAACTGATAGAGAATTAAATATTCCATCAGGAAGTTAATATCCATGGTTAGACTAATATACGGTATATGATACCACACAGTATTTACCACACAAAGTTATACTAAATGATAGTATGGGATTCCATCATGCATTTATAACCCACAATTCAACTAGAACTATGACTTTCATTACTTATAAGCTTTAGTACCCATGAATAGATAGATAGAGATTCATGGATTCCATTGGGAATTTTATACGTATGGTCAGAATAATAATTAATTTTGAAATAATATGGAATTTTTAACTACACATTGAATGATTGATCTTGTTTTTGGGATTCCACATGGTTCATTGTATATCATTTTTGGATTAATGATGAGCTAAAAAAATATTATCCAATACCGTTAGGGTGAGGTAAACTAGGGTCCTTGTTAGTACCCAATAACCTAAAATTATTTCTTGAATGTTGTTTTTTTATTGATTATTTATTTTCACTTTCATACTCACAAAGATATTGGTTCAAATATTTGGGACAACATTTAAGGTTCTCTTATGAGGAGTATTTACAATACCTCACATAGACAAAATTGTGTACATATAGACTATAGGTCAATCATACATGAATATTAATAGGTTATATAAGATATTTATATAGAGTAACTACATGTATTAGGGATAGGTTCTGAGGATAGACTCAGTTTTTGGTCATATATCTATTTTTAACATTATATATTTGTTATCCTTAATTGGTCCCCATAATGGGTGAAATTTTATGTATATATGTTTACCGATCAAGGATTCCATTACTGTTATAATGTGTTCATTCTTTTTAATTATTTTTGGTTGGATATTTTCTATAATTCCATATCCATATTATGATGTTATATAATATTTATGTTATCTATCTATTATTATATATAGTTATGGTAAGATTATAGTCTCTCTAAATTTAATCATAAACTCCCATCACTGGATGATATCCTATGAATTATATGGAGTTTTTCCTATGAAAATTAAAATCCACTATCGTGAGTTTCATTTATGTAAATTTATCTGATGTATTACAAAATGGAATCAAATAATCTTTTTAGTTTTACATATATTTTGGGACTTGTTATATAGATCTAAATGAGGTCAGAACATGATATATAAACAACAATTATTATTTTAAAAAATCTATATGGTGGGTTTAGTTGGTTTGAGCGAGTATCTAAAGAGGGGGGGTGTGAATTTAGTACACAATAAAAATTTCTATGATGAAAAATATTTAATAAAATATTCCAATTAATTATGAAAAAACATTAAAACCAAAAAAAATAGATCAATATAGGATTGAACATTAAAAATAATCCTAAATATCGATTATTCATCAGTTAAAACAATTTATAATATTACGTTAAACTTTTAAAAAAATATATTCAATCAAAAGAATATATATACATAAATAAAGGTTAACTATCAAAGTAATTGTTTTGTTTACAATTTAAAACACATACTTTTTAAATCATAGAAATAAAACAAAAAAATGACACAAAGTAAATGAATATAAGAGGTTCAGTATCAATATGAGACTTAGTACTCTCCAATTTTAAATCACTTTTTGCTAAGAAAATTATATAAAAATAATCTATGATCCAAAACATGGATCAAGTGTCCAATAGTAGAACAAATTTCTAGGAAACACAATACATCTTGCATAATAACTATAGTAGTAAAAAAATTGATAGGTCATAACTGGAACTCTACCAGAACATGTTGGAAAACATATAATGAGAGTGTTGAAAAGATATCCAGTATCTTCGAGTTTGAGTGTAGGAGGCATTATCTGTGTTCATAAATATATAGTAGACGCACTCTTAGTGATGAAAATGGAATAGAAAAAATATCAAGTAAAGTTATAAAAAGATGTTTTTTCTCTATCTGATAATGTCTATAGATCATGACTCTTGAAATGTTTTCTGAAATTAATATCAAGTTGTCTATATAAAATTTTCTATAGAAAAATGTAATAAAATATTTTTTCTAAAAGCTACACTCATTGACAGATGCGTAAAGGCTAGAAAAAACATGTAATCTTTTATAAAATGGTGGTCTTGAGGCTCTTCATTATTTTATCATCCAACATTGTATGTGTATGAAGATATCTCAATGTACACATGTATTTGTTATCTCTATTCACTGCGTCTACACATGAAGGAGTATAATTTAAATTTTAATAGCAGTATTAGTAGACAGAATCATCTAGATCCTCTACTCCTCATAGTTCATTTCTAACACAAACTTAATGCATCGCTATATTACATTTAATGAAAAATTATTTATTTTTTTAATTAAATTACATAATACAAATGTTATAAATATTAAATTAAAAGTAAATGTAAAATAGTCGTGATGAGTGTTTAGAACAGTGATCCAGTCTCTAGTGGGGTCTTTATCTGGAGGTGACATTATCTGATGGTGGCTGATATTGGAGGTGAGTCATACTATTCATGAATCTAGTCGGTGGTAGGTCAACCAAAAGCTTCGAAAATTTCCACTTTGGTGGAATTAGTCTTAAATAGTGGCTTCGGTCTAATGATAGGCCTTCTCAAAACGTAGCCAATTTTTCATTCTAAAAGTGGATTTACTATGATGATAGGTGTGTTCAACATTTTTTTCAAATTTTTTGTCAATAGGGAGTCATCCACTTAAGGTGATTCATTATATACAACAATAAATATATGTTTTGGTGGTGAATAATAGATTATGGATTGTGTTTCTAACAATTTTCCTTTTTTCCCCATTGATAGTGAGACAATGTCTAGTAGTGACTCATACTTAGTAAAATTTCACCAATTTATCTTATATTGTACAAATCTTAAATAAAAAATAAAAAAATTAATATCATAATAAATAGTATTTTTTTATCATTAAAACAAGGGTTCTAACAACCTTAACAATGATACTAATAGATTTTCATGTTTCTCGGTATATAATATTGTTGTTTATGATTTTTACAATGGGTATAAGTAAGTTATTTTGATTTGATGTTATTTTTCTTTATTACTATTGTATTGAGGTGTAAATCTATGTTAGTATATGAATATTACCAGGCATATAAGGATTCCAATAATATTAATTAAGTATTTTGTATATGAAATAGTTTTAAATAAGGGTTTTATATTGGGAATATGGAATTTTGGAAAATGTAAAAGATTTTGGGATTCAGTTTAGAAATATATTTTAGGTAAAACACCACCAATTGGTTATTCATTATTTTCCCGAATAACCTAATAGTGTAGAAATGATATATTTATATATAAATGGTGATTTTTGTATCATATTTATTTAAACATATAATAATATAGTAATGAGTATCGTTACATTTGTGAAAAAATACACAAATAACACACATATCATGTTATCCCAAGACTTAAGGTGAACCTATTGTTCTGTAGGGGATTAAAAGGTATTGGGGGGTTGACTGATGTATTAGTGGGAGATGGTTTTACCTCATTAAAAACTATAAGAGTCAATTTATTGGTGAAAAACAAAGAAGGAATGAACTACTAGAACAATATGCACATGAAGCATTCAACAATCCAGTTAATGTAAGAAGGAAAAAATAAAAAAATTCTAGATGAATGTAATGAGATAAGATTTCACTTTCATACATTCCAAACCATAAACAGAAAAATAAAATATAAATAAATATTTATTAAACAAAACTAAATCTAAAAAGAATAATCCAACTAATCAAGGACAAATGATAAAAAAGTGGAAATTTTCACGTTTGAGTGATCCATTGATATAATCTTGTAAACCCCTATGAATCTTATCAAAACATCCATAAATTGAATAAAAGTCTGAACAACTAATCCATTTTCTATTTCAACCTATATCCCATGGTTTGGGACGTTTCCATTATTATTATTAAATTAAAAATAATTTATAAAAATACCATAGGGTCCTGTGGAGGCTGTGAGCAAGATATACTATTTAGGATATCACCACCACTTTTTTACAACCTATAATAAAAAAATTAAGATATGTAATTAATAAAAATGTATTGGAATAGTAATAAAAACATAAAACATTTCTAACATGTAAATTAGTCATAATGTAAGCTATGAGAATTAACTCCCTACAATGGAAGGGTACATCCCATAGATACATGTCTAATAACTCACACTAGAATCATAGTTTCTAAATACATATATACCTAACACTATGATAGGGTGAACCTCTCACATCATTGAATGGGGACTATGTATACATATTTGGGCCATTTTTATCTTAGTCATTTTGGAATAATGGAGGGGATATGTCATGTTATGGAATAATGATCTGGACCCAAATTTACCACTTATTATTCACCATATGGGTTCCTATAGAAGCTAATATTCCACAACATACATATATACATACCCATATTCTTAATAAAAGTATCATTTAAAATAACATTCTATATCATTATTATCCAAATAAGACACAAAATATTGGTAAAACATGTACTTTAAACATAATTTACAGTATCTTACATAAAAATTATACCCATTCATTAGTTACTAAATTGTTCTGAAGTATTAATTATTTTAGGATAGATAAATGAAAAATTAAATTACTTATAAATAGTAATTATAGAACGATATCCATATAAAAACAACCAAATTCAACCATTACTTGTGAAACAATTCATATAAAAATATATTGAATAATTTATTAGTTTGAAACATCTCATTTTAATTAGATTCACTGAGGCTCATACCCCTTTCAAAACAACTCTATATGACTATCAGTGGAAGACAAGTTTTACTATCTAAAAATAAATGTAAAACCTTATTTGAGGTATAAAAGAAGATATTATGCCACCAAAAAGGTACTAGAACAACCCAATATATTATTTTTTAGTGTTTTTATTAACGACTATAAAATAATACTAATCTGGCAATGAATTTTTTTCATACCTCTAAATAAATTTTGTAAAACAATCATAGTATAAGTAAAATATTAAAGTAGAAATAATAATCAAATTATATATGAAAGAGGTTATAGATATATGAGATTATAACCCTAACTATAAATAAAATGGAAAATAATCAAATTATAGGGGATCCAAAACCATATATTTATTAATCTCATATTCAATAAAAAATAATAGTATGAAACCAAGGATAGAAATTGTATTCATAGGGGTTAGTTTTTTTATGTGAAATGACTAAATCACCCCATCATTAACAAAATA
This sequence comes from Viscum album, assembly GCA_963277665.1. NCBI lineage: Eukaryota > Viridiplantae > Streptophyta > Magnoliopsida > Santalales > Viscaceae > Viscum > Viscum album. Next base: position 368,505,311 of record OY728132.1, on the reverse strand, counting down.
AACTTCAATGCCACTAGATACCTAGTCTCGGTCTATCAGTTACCAATTCTTGATAACTATGCTATTACAGTACAGTAGCTACCACTATGTTTATAGTGTCCGTCCACTAGAAAATTTTTGTTATCTAGAACATTAGGAACCTAACCATATCCTTTTTACCTCACCTAAAATTATGTTAATTACTCATTAACATATAATTTTTCCATCAATGAAATTGAAATAATAAATTCATTCAAGAACACTATATGTTATATGTCAGGATTTTTATAACCTCTCCACTATTGGTATTTTAAACCCTAAGAATAATAAACTATCCTCTAGAAGGAACAAGATTTACTATATAGGTTTCATATCGTAATCCCTCACCAAAGATTCATCTTGGTGTTTTTAATGTTATAATTAAAACTAAAAAAATGAATCAATTTCCACCATAAGAACTTTTTACTCTGATTCATGATGTAGATATGATTTTAAATAAATGATACATTATATTTGAATTAAATATAATCATATGAAATCATTTGAAAAAATTTATAAAAAATTAATTCCTTAGTTCATAAAAGATGAATATTTTATTTATATAACTAAATTTTTGAGGTAAGGCTAGCCAATAATAAATATCTATTACTTGGACCAAAATAAAGAATTTCTTGAAGAATATAATTATTAGTTCCCATGTTTTTCTATCCATAAATGACCAAATCTCAATGAAACCTACAAAAGGAAATGTTCCGCAATTTTTTTTCAAAGAGTCTCCTTGAAGGTTCATTATATATTTTATGAAAAAAATGAATCACTACTTTCTTACATTGAATGAATTTTAATTTATTTATCTTCTCGGTAATGATACTATCCTTAATTAAAAAAAATTCCCCAATTTTTGTCCAACTAATCAGAAAGTAAAAGCGTCTTCTGTAAAAAACATATAATTTTTCCATTTCAATTGTTACTTAATAGAATTTTTTTAGAATAATTACCCAGAAGAAGAAAGTCATCACATGAGACAGTACTGTAACGAATATTTTCTTGATTTTTATGTTCAATTAATTATTTTTTCACATAGATTGGTTGTCATTTATAGGGTTAAAAGATGTTATTTATTAATATTTAGTTAGAAAATTCTTGTTCAAGTATCTAATAGAACCAATACATGAACCATCGATCCCTGTTAGAAAAAAATATTTCTAGTACACCATGAAACTTTCGGATATCTCTTGAATATAAGTTTGAAAACTCATCAATATAAGGGGATTTCTTAATAGTTAAAAATTGTTCCATATTGTATAAATAATCTTCAATTAACCGCACTATATCACAAACATTAGATGATAGTAGAAAATTATTTAAAATATTCATAGTTATTTCATACAATTTCTATAATAGAATAAGAAGTGTCTGAATAATACCTATAGTCCTTCGGTGCTCTAGTTGTATAGACCCTATCCCCAATTACCTAAATATGGTGTCTTTCTTCATTAAATTTCCTGAATAAATAATGAAAGCATACCAGAATGGAATGAATAGTTTATATGTTTTGAAAAACAAATAAAAACACAATTTTACCTTACAACTTGAAAGGAAATATAATATATGAATCCCATTAAAAACATCCCTGACTCTTAGATTATCCATTTAGTCCATTCATAATATTCATCTTCTCATACTAGGGAATGATAAAACATAAGAAATAATTGAGATCAGATGCTCAGTAAGGGTATGAAATACAACAGAATCTATAATTATAATAAATAAAAATGCATGGTGAATAACTAAAAACACATGCCATTGAAATATAATATTGAGAACTAAATCTAAGTAATAAAATATGATTAAATAATTCCATAATAAATCATAACAAACGATATTAAACTAGTCGAATACCCACACAGACTATAAATAACTAGTTCATGTAAAGTGGGTATAATTTTTCATAATTTTAATTGAATTTTATTAATATTAATCCATAAGTGTAAATGGTTACACATATTATTTTTTATATTTTATGATGATTAGTAATTATAAAAGACATTTAGTGATAATCGTTTACATTATTACAATGATGATTGATCATAATGAACTCATATTGTTTTATCATTTGGTTTTATGAAAATATGTTACATCCTGAACATAAAAAAGGTTATAATAGATATATAAAATCTTTTTAAATAATTAAATTTTTTTCACCAACAACCTTGAATATGGTGTTGGAAAATAAAAACGATTCATCCTTGAAGGCAATGAAGAAACACCTCTCAGATGATGTTTCCATTTTTAGAATAAAAGTGATAGGAGAAGGGGATTGATGATGGATTATTCCATTAGCATAATAAAATTATAGTGTGTGTATGGTAATGGATTTATCATGAAATTTTTATAAAGGAAGGTTCAGAGATAATAATAAAATAAAATAACTTGAAATGAAATTAAAATGAAATGGAAGAGCATTTTACATCTTGAATACGTCTCATATAGATCCTCCTTAAAGGGATTATTTTTGGTCTTTTTATGAGACCAAGATCTTTTGAACGTGGGAAAGGATTTTGGGAAGAGGATGGGGTTGCAGTTTGACATGGAAAAATGTTTTTAAAGTTTTTGGAGAAGGGGTGTTGAGGGGTGGTATTTATAGTGGAGGAGAGGAGTGTTTTATGAATATTTTGTTCATTTGTTAATTATTTTGGCACAAGACCATAAATAGATTCAGAATCATCATCAAATATATTAATTAAATTAAGGAAAGTTTTAGATTATGGGGATTACATCATCCACAACTCAATAAATAGTGTATTTAGCTAATAATGAATTTATACAATAAATTATCGTATTTAAATATTCAGAAAAAAATAAAGAATTTTAGTTTCATCCCAAAAAAATAAACCTAACCTTTTTTTAATTTTCAGAATTTAAAAATGGAATTTTTTTTTTTGAAAATAATTTTATAAATATAAGAAATCTAATTTTTAATTAAAATCATCATATACTCAAAAAATATATTTCTAAAATTAAAAGTGACTTTAAAACACTCTAAAAATTATATAAGGTCTCATTAAATCGTAGTAAAATAATATGTTAATTTATGAATACATTTTTTGAAATAAATTTTTCTTTAAAATTATTTTATTTATTATAAAATTGTAATTAAATATTTATAACTTACAAAAATACTAATGTTTAATTATTAATTTTAAAGTATTAATTTAGTTATACTATGATATATTCATATCAGACATTGACTTTTGAGATGCATAAATTTTATTTATACTTTTAGGGGTGAGGTTACTGTTCATTAGGTTAATTTATAGTTCATATGGTTAATATTAATACTCATAAGGTCAAGTTACTATTTCATGAATATAGGTTCTTTAACTTCTAGAAGTACCTATTATTTCATTAAATAATCATTTATAAAGTTTATATTATGTTCTATTCATGATTTTATGAGATTTATACCATATACAATATAAATAAGAAGGAAAATCTCATTGATAAAAATCTGGTTCATTACATTATCTCCTCCTATAAAAATTTCACCATTGAAATTTCAAGAATGTCAGCTCATAAAATGTTCCAGGTCGTTCTTTATCATATGTTCCCCAGGCTCCCACATCGCCACAATAATTTTTTGATTTTTTCAAAGTACCTTTAGGAGATGAATTGTTCAATTCCTAAAAAACTACTCTTTAGTGTCTAGATTCTAGATAGGCTCTTTCTAGTAAGTTAAGTCAAATTTAAAATTCATTCCTTTATAAGTGAGAACATGAATTAGGTATGGCATGTACCATCTTAACAAAGAGATAAGAGACACATTGATTACCTTATAATGGCTAGGTGGAATTTCAAATTATAATCCATAACTCCAATTATATCTATAATTTCAAAAGGACTAATATATTTAGGGCTCAGTTTACCTTTATTCCCAAATCTTATAACACCCTTCCATTAAGATACTTTCACGAAAATGTGATATCCCTCTTGAAATTCAAAATACATTCATTGATTATAGGCACAACTCCTTTTAATTCTTGGAGGTAATATGATATAGGATTGAATAGGATTTACCAATACTTTTTTCCACTATATGGTCTAGGTCCACAAGCCTCCTTTCACCAATTTCATACCAACAAATTGGTGTACGACATCTCTTTCCATACGATGCCTCATATGGTGCTATTTGAATAATTTAATGAAAACAATTATTGTATGAAAAATATACCAAAGGTAAATACTAATCCCACATACCATGAGAATAAATTTATAATGTTCTCATCATATATTATAATTTTTGGATCATCCTTCTTGATTGACCGTCAGTTTTAGGGTGATAAGAAGTACTGAAATGAAGCTCAGTATCCAAATATTTTTGGATTCTTTTATAAAATTGTGATGTAAAATATGGACCAAAATTAGTAAAAATTGAGATAGGTTCTCCATGAAGTCTTAAAATTTCATTAATATAAATCTTTTGAAGGCACTAAAGTGGAAAATCCTCCCTTATATCGAGGAAACGTGTAGATTCATTAGGTTGATTAACAATTACCCATATGTCATCACTATTTCCTAGAGATTTTTGTAATTTAGTGATACAATACATGTTGATGTCATCCCATTTCTATGTAGGAATATGTATAGGTTCCATTAATATTCTTGTATGTTGTATTTTAGACTATACCTACTTAAATAATGAAAATCCTAATACATAATCAGCAATTTTTCTCTTCATATTGTCTCACCAGAAATGTTCCTTCAAATATCTATACATCTGAGTTCTACAAATGTGTGTAGGGAAATTAAAACTTTGGTAATCATCAAATAACTCCCTTTTTAGCTATGGTGTATAAGTAATACAAAGCCTCCCATGAATGTTTTGTATTATATCCTCACACATGAATTCTAGAAATTTCCCATCGTTCACAACTGTAATTTTATTTTGAACATTCTAATCACCTGACTGAGAAATTTTAATTATTTCCAATAATGTTAGTTGGGAAAAAATTGAAAAATAAATAATGTTTTACTTTCTATTATAAATCCATTATCCATATTTACTAGATCTATGAACATATGATCCATTTCAATCATCATTTAGTTCATAACTCACTGATCTTTCTTACTCAATGCATATAATACCTCATTATCTTTCCCAGGTTGGTAGTGTATTGTACAATCATAGTCCTTGAGTATCTCAATACACCAACTTTGACTCTTGTTGAGTTATTTATATGATATGATATATTTCATGATTTTGTTAATTGTATAGATATGACATCATTCACCATAATGATGGTTCCATTATATCTTCTGATAAAAGATTATATCTTTTAACTCAAGATCATGAGTTGGATAGTTTTGTTCATGAATTTTTAACCCCTTTGATTCATAGGCAATAACTCTATCATTCAACACAAGGAACCACCCTATTCAATTATTTTATGCATCAATATAAAACATAAATTTACTATTTTCCAATGGTAGAGTCAATATTGGAGCATTCACTAACCTCATATTCATTTTTTTAAAACATTCATCAAATGTTTTTTATATATTAACTATACCCCTTTACATGTATCTTTGGTAAACGGGTTATCTAATCAAGTGAAGTTCGAAATGAAACACCGATAATGACTTGCTAAAACAATAAAACTAGGTACCATAGTTAAGTTCATTGGTGTAGGCCATTCATGATCTAACTTTTTCTTCATAGGATGAATTGATAGTTTTTCCTTAGAGTCAATTTTTCCGAGAAAATAAAACTATATGAAGTAAGAATTTGAACATTATAAACATTCTATATAACCCTTTTCTTCAAATAGTCTCTAGAAAAACCCATAAGTTGTTATCATGACCCTCATATCATTTGTAATATATCAAGATATAATCAATAAATACCACAAAAAGTTTATAAAGATATTCAATAATCACATTGTTCATTAGATCCAAAAAATAGAGGGTGCATTAGTCAGTCTAAATGGAATTACTGTAAACTTTTAATGTATATATCTAGTTTGAAATGTTGTATTTGGTATATCTTCCGTTCTAACACCAAAATTATGATATCGAAATCAAATTTCAATCCTTGAAAAGTATTAATATTCATGAATTTGGTCAAATAAATCAGCAAATTGAGGTATGGGATAGTTGTTTTTTTTATTATCAATGATTTACCTATAGTAAACACACAACATCATGGATCCATCATTACTTTTGACAAAGAGAATGAGTGTTCGTCATGTATAAACACTAGGGAGAATTAATCCTTAATCACTAAAATATTATATCTCTTCAAAATGTCTACTAATTCCATGGTGTCTATTCTATAAGGTGTCTTTGATATAGGTCTTGAACCAAAAATTAAATCAACATAGAAATAAACTTCCCACTATAGAGGATTTATTGCAAAATAATTTATAAATACATTAATAATATATTATTTTAGAATAGGTCTGTAATCAATCAGAATATCCAAATATGATGTTTTCTCTTCCTCCCCAACAATTTCATTTAGAATAGATTCTAAAGGTGGATCTGGATACGAACTAGTTGATGATGTTTCTTATCTAAAGATATGTAATTCTACATTTACCTAACAAATTGTGACTTCCTTCTTCATGCAGTATATTTTTGAATAATGATTTAAAATCCAATCCGTACTGAGGATTATGTTAAATTCAATCATAGGTTTTATGGAAAAGTCAGCAACAAATGCACATTTTTATGTCATAAAGAGGACTGACCGACACATTTTGGTTGCAATGTTACTTCCTATAATAGTTATGAATGACCACTCCTTTAATAAATCAAAAGTTAAATTTATAATTTTCTTGGATTGCTAGGAAGATATAAAAACAATCAATGATCCATAATCAAATAAATCATTGGATAATTTTAAGGAAATGAAAAAATTACCTTCCACCACATATTTATGAACTTCAACCTCAGTAGTTGTGACCAAATAAGCTTGGACTTGATCCCATGGACTTCTTTGGTGAATGTTTCATTTATTCTTAGGAATATAATTTGAATAATTTCCCATATCATTGAAATTATATCATTGAAAATTAGTAACTTCTTTCTTCCATTTACAGTAATGGTCTTGGTGGAATTTTTCTCCACACTTTTAACAAACACAGATACTATTCAGGAATGTACCGGGGTGTTTGTTCCCACAATATTCATATGTTATAAAACAATTTATTCCATTAATCTCCTTTTAATTATTTCCTTTTTAAAATTTTTCAAAATCCATCTTCTTCTCTTGTATTACATTAAATTGTTATGAATTATTGAATTATTTGTATGTCTTGATAGCACATTAGACTATATCATCAAATGATGTGAAAATTTAGGAGACCAGTGCCCATCACTAGAACGGTTTTAAACCATTAAATAAATAATCAATAGTTATCATTATATAACATATGTAGTTTTCATAATTCCTTGGTATCCTTTTAAATTTTTCTTCATACTTCACAATGTTTTTATCCTCTTTCTATCATAGAATTAAGAATTTCCTCTTAATATCCACTCAATACTCATGTGGAAAATATTTTATTCAAAAAAATTCATGAAAATACCTCCATTAAATATTTATAATTTATTCTTCCTCTTTTTTGTTCTGAATAAATGTCCCCCATTGATCCAAATCTCCCAATAGATTATAAACTGCCAGGAAAATGTTCTCCCTTTTGTTACATCACAAAGTGAGAAATATCCTATTTGAGGAACTTATATACTTCTCTCATACTAATGGAGTTGTATTACTATTAAATAATAGAGGATATTATCGTAAAAAGTGTTATAACATTTCTCCTCCCCATTATGGATCAAGATGATTCATATAGGTAAAGTTATTGTGTATAACTCGAGTTAGCTATCCATGTATACTTATAAGTTTCTGATGACCAGTTTCATCTCTAGTACCAACATCATTATCATGCATATAAGGTAAATTCATTTATGATATACAAATGTTGATACACTTTCAATTCATTCCCCTAGGGTCATTTATAAATAATTGGATACATTAAATTATGTTATGAATCATAATGAATAATCTCAAAATTGAAAATCACTTGACATAAACTGGAATTTTATGCATAGTTAATATCATAATCATAAACATGATTTATTTGGGTACATATTTATTTTTAAATCTGTTATAATTGTTTGTAAATAAAATGGAACTTATCATAAGAGTATCCCCTATGAGTGTCAATCAAAGTGTGTAGTAAGTCATGTTGTAATGTACCAAGAAACACTAAGTCAGCCCCGAGACACCTTGTTGTGTTGTTACCCCTAGGTATATCTATGCCAAAACCACTTACAGTTGTATTATTTAGATAGGAATATATTTATGGAAAGATTCACATAATATCTACCTCAGTTTCCCCGATCCAGTGCCTTACTTCAATACATTGACATAATAAACAAGTAATTTGTATCCTGAATGACAGAATAGTTTAGTATTTTGGGAAAATCAGATAAAAAAATATGTTTTAAATTACAACATGAAAATAAATACAATATATAAATTCCATTAGAAACATCCATAACTCCAATATTATCCCTGCAAGTCATTTATAATGTTCATCTACACATCCTGGGGAAAATCAAAACATAAGAAAGGGTTTAGATTAGATGATCATTAAGGGTGACAAATAAAATTGAATATATAATAAAAATGAATAAAAATCAATGATGAATAACTAAAAACACATTTCATTATAACATAATCTTGAGCATTAAATGATAGGAATAAAAGCTGATTAAATAATACAACAATAAAACATAACCATGGGTATTCTACTAGTTGAATAACCACATGAACTATTAATTACTACTTTCATAAAGTGGGAATTCATAATTCCAGACATCATAAACATACCATTAAGGCCTCAATAATGATACCCTAAAAAATGGGTAAAAACTCAGTCTATTTTGTCGCATGAGACCTACCGATGCATCGATGGACTATAGTGGGACCCACATGTCACTTTTTAATTCCAATGACTTATCCATATGTATAGGGATAAAAATAAACAACATATACATTTTAAATGTAAATAACATCCCCAATCTGTAAACATAATCACTAACCATTCTGAGTAGTACGGTGAATGTTATCCAGATAGAACATCTATAGTAAAACTGATCATAAACCATTTAATAAAATACTGTGAATGATATACAAAAGATATAAACCTCAATAAAACATAAAATTAAACATAGGTGTTAATATAATTGAAAATACTCTAATAAATTTATCGAGAAATTCTTGGGACAAATACCCATTTTACTTTTCAAATATGTGTTCTTTTGGAAAAAATCATTTTTATTTTTCATAATTATTTTTATCAAACCAGTAATGAAATAATAAAGTTTTTAATAACAAATTAATGATTTTAGAGAAATAATGGTGCCTTAAAACATATTATGGTTTGTACTTGAAAATGGGAAAAAAATTGAGATAGTCCCTTTAATCAGGCTTATGTGTCGAGAAGAATTAAAAAGGAAACATTATAAAAAATGTAGTTCCCCATAAAACAAAGAATACATGATATGGATATATATGTTTATATAATATAAATATAATATAGGTGATGTAGACTGAAAAAATAAGCATTACATTAGGGAAAATATATCGACTTAAAAACTGGAAGGAAAACATTATGGGTTGGGTTCAATCCCTTACCTTACGTGTGAATGAGTTCCAAACTTGACCTTAATGTCTTGGATAATAAAATTAAATCCACAAATTAATTAATTAATAACATTTTATATATTTATTTGAATCATTATAGTGTTATTAAGTTCATTTTTTCCTTTTTGATGAGTTATAGAGTTTAATTTTATCATTTGGAAGCATTCGTTTTCTTGGTTTTTATGATCGGTTAACTTGTTTATAAATAATGGAGTTTATGTAAATTTGGTATAATTTTACAAAATTGGGATTACATGTTTTTAATTATAAAATAGATGTTTAAATTTTCATACATACCCTTTTTATTGTATGATTATGAATCATTATATAATACATTTAATGATAATCATTTTGATTATTACATCGATTATTGATCGCAATGATCTAATTTTGTTTTATCATTTGGTATTATGTAAATATGGAACTTCTTAAACCTAAAAATGGTTATAATTAAAAATTTTAAAATATTATTGACCATTAAAATGTTTTCATGAATAGCGTTGATGATGGTGTTGGAAAATGAAAACTTGTCGTCCATGAATGCGATGAAACAACACCTTCTAGATAGTGTGTCCATTTTTAGAATAAAAGGAAGAGGAGAAGGGAATTGATTTTGGATTATTAGTTTAGCACAATTGAATTTCAGTATATTTATGGTACTAGATTTATCATTCTATTTAAATGACGGTTGGTGGGGAGAGAATAAAAATTAAAATAACATGAAATGAAATTAAACAGAAAAGGAAGAGGATTCTCCCGCTTGAATATTCCTCATTAACAACCTCTTTAAGAGGATTTTTTTTGGCATTTTGATGAGACCAAGATCTTTTGGACTTTGGGGAGGATCTTGATAAGAGTATTAGGTATAAATTCTACAAGGATCAAATCTTGTAATGTGTGAGGAGAGGGGGTGGTATTTATAGTGGGGAAAAGGGGTGTTTTTTAAATAATTTATTCAATTTTTTTGGATCAAGACTATGAATTTTTAGATAATTATCTTCAAATATATTATATTAATTATGTTATGTTTGATATCAGGGTTCTTAAAGCATCCATTACTCAAGGAATAAAATATTTATCCTATAATGTATTTATATTATAAAGTAGCATATTTTACTATTAAAAAATACAAGTATTTTAGTAAAATACAAAAAAAAATAACACTATTAATTTTTAGAAGTGTAGAATTAAAAACCGGACAATATATTACGGAAATAATTTTATAAATATAAAAAATTTGTTTATTAATTAAAATCATAATTTACCCAAATTTTTTTTTTAAAAAATTAAAAATTATTTTATAACACTCAGAAAAATTAACTATTGTAAAAGTAGATTATCCTAATATCATAAGATAAAAAAATTAATTTATTTATATAATTTAAGAAATTTATTTATACTTATTTTATTAGTTATAAAATTTTAATTAAATATTTATGACATTCCAAAATACCATCAATTAATTAATAATTTTTGAAATATTTATTTACTTATTCTCTGATATAATTATATAATACATTCACTAAAGAGATGTCCAAATTCTATTTATAAATTTATGGGTGATGATACTATTAATTTTTTAGTTCAACTACCATAACTTCTATAAATATATCTTATTTCATTAATTATTTATTTATGATGTGTCTATTGTGTTATGTATGTGGTTTTATGTGATTTATACCATATAAAATAAACATAAGAAGGAAAATATCATTGATATAATTCTCATTCATTACATTGAATTGGGCCTATTTATGGTGGATAATCTTGAAAAAACTCTATGATTTCATCTTTCATACATGGTCAATGAAAGATAGCCCAATAAATATTCATTATTATAGGATTCATAACCCATCATGAATCATGAGCTTATTTCATCACTTCATACTCATACTCATTGGGACCAATAGACATATATCAATGTATAAAAAGTAAATTTAAGCTTGAAACAATCCATCAAGGATATCCCCACCATTTAGTGTTTCTTAAATGGTGATATAATCAAAATAATATATTTGTAAGTTCATCATGAATCCACAACATAAGGTGAGGTTTTTTGTATTATAAATCAATTCCACTATGATCCCCTCACATATATATATGCAGTTAAACTATAGGGATACCAAATTCCATTATTTATTTTCCTTTTAAAAAATTTTATGGTTAATCTTTCTACATAGAGTGTTAATAACCACATTTCATTTTTCAATTGAATAGTAAATATGAAAATAAAATTTATAATGATATTCCACCCATCAAATAATCTTGGCATTTGGGTCCCACTATAATGTGATATAATTTTGTATTTTTAAGTTGGTTTATACAACAAATTTTTTTCTAAATAGTTTATATATCCAATATTTTATTGCACGAACAATGATGCAAAATTCAATTTCATGGGTAATATAATAATTTTCAATTGTAAAAATCGATTTGCAACCACATTCCACTTGTTTAGATCCTATATATAAATGTATCATGGGTCAATCAAATATAAATAACAATATACCACAAGAATTCACTAGGATAAGATAAAATGATAACAATATCTATGGTAAAAAATCTCTTAAAATCATAAAATGATATTTTATATAGGATAGAATATATGAATTTTTATTCCGTTATAATAAGACATGTTTTCAATGAAGCTATATAAATTAAATCTAAGATAAAATGCAGACTGAATATCATGAGTCCAATGAACATATTTATGTCACAAAAAGTCAATGAAAATTGATAAGAAAGTACCAATTCCACTTTCTAAAAATTTACTGAGATAAAAAACATAAGAAAATTTATTTCTATAGGATGGTAAATTATTAAATATATATTGGGAAATTTTATATTTCAGAATATAGTTGTTGTCCCAATAATTTCTCTAAGATGATGGGATGATTTCAACAATTCATGTCATGGGATTTTGAATAGGAGAGGATTCCATCAACTAAGACTATGATGAATCATTCTAAAAATGGATGAATTATCCCTTTTATTAAATCCTTGAACATAGATACAAACATTATACAAGTAAAAATATATTAACAGATATTTGAAAATCATTCATTGGAATTTATTATAATCTATGAAAGAGTTTGTGAAAGCCTGAATGTAGGTCAATATTGGTTAACCAAATGAAAAATTTACGTAATTAAAGATTTTATCAATATTTAGAATATAATAATAGTCATTATTAAGACCTAATTTATATTTTTATTATTAAAAAATATAATATACAGTCATCAGCCTTCTTGGTGAAGAGAATCTAGGAACTCTAAAAAGTAGTTATTAGTCATGTGAACAAATTTTTTATAATATCCTCTGATTATATTTTCAAATTTTTATCTTAGTTGAAATACTATGATATGGTGGTATTAATATATGGCATGTTATAAAAAATTTATTAAAAGTGAACTCTAGTTACCACATAAGTGGAAGGCCTAAAAAATATTAAAGGAATATATCATGATATAAATATAGACTAGGAAATAAAACAAGAACATATTAGGCAATAGTTTCTATAATAATGATTATATCTAGTTCCATAATGATGTGTCCTACATTACTCTGATCAGTACCGACTAAAAAAACATGACACTCCTACTCTCTATAGAGAGTGTTTTGAATACCATTAGGTGAAGTGAAGGATAATATTATATAAGAGAGTTAAATATATTCTTATAACATTGTAAACTAATTATGACCATGAATGTTATAAATGGATTTTATATTAAGAACTATAAAATCATAAATATTCTTATATTTGTAAAATTTGAATATCTTCAAATTCAATAATGGACCCAATTTCTGATGTGCAACATTATTGGGATGAGCTAACAAGACTAAAAATTTCATGTCTAATTCGAAAGGATAGTAGGTTGGATAATCCTATAACATTCTTATTTCCTAATCCTGAACACTTTTATAGATTTAAGACTAATTGATAAATATTTCATAGAAATTATACCTATTAACCATTTTGATATTTTGATTGATTGATACAATACTTTAATTAGAAACAACTATGATGGGTCCTCTAAATTTATAATTATGTGGTTCCATATACTTCCCATTATTGATTAATTAGTTTTGTTAAATTATAAATCCAAATAGTCTATAACTCGGTAAATTATCAACATTTGGGGAGGGCAATGGTGTTATGATGATGACATTTCACCTATGAAAAGTGATAAAAAAGTATCATTATAAAAATATTAAAAACAAGCATACATTGGTTCTATTTAATAAGGCTCATAATAAATTTAACAGTTGTCTGACAAGGAATAGTTGTGTGGTTTCTAGGGTCTTCCAACCATGAACTATGAAGTTACATTTATGGTCATGAATATAAAATATAAGATGTCCCTTCCATGGTCATGCATCCCGGATCTATAAAGATTCTTATTAGGTTATGCATCTATTAATGATAAAGTTTCTTTTAAGGTTGTGTGTAAAGGATTGATCTATCATATAGTTTAATTTAACATGACTAAGAGTAGTTCCATGTAGTTTAAATTACTGCTAAATGGATTATAATATACTAGTGTTTATAAATAGTATAGTGGGAGATATACACGAGAGTGGAACATTTTAGTTTGACTCTATATATAGGTCATGAAAACATAGGTTGAGTCTTACTACAGGTCAGATGACCATCATATTAATTTCATTTTTTCGGTAACTAGTAATAGAAGGTTGAATATAACACATGAGTGAAACAAAGTAGTGGGGAAGAATTATTAACTACCTTGTATTAATAATCCATTTGGTTTTATCATATCCATTTTCAATTAAGTATGTTAATAGAGTTTGACACATGAGTTACATGAACTAGTGATGATGATTTTGGATATACACTAGATCAAGAACATATATAAGCATCACTAGATGATTGATTTGATTTAGAGGATAAATGAATAAACTAATTAGGTACTTGGTGGACATGATAGTGGTCCCTAAAAACCTAGAGTGACAAGCTAGGAAGATGCTCTTGTAAAGATACGGAAATTTCAAGGAAAATTTTTTTTTCTTAATTTTCTTTGGAATTTTACAAGAACGCAGTTTCTGACGGCGCCTGATTCCGAGGCCCGGTGTGCCCAGAATTAATTTCCGAAGTTTGGCTCGGGTACGTTCAGTGAACGAGCGAGCGGGAATTTCTATCTTTTGAACCGGTGCCCGGAATCGAATTCTGAGGGCACCGATGGAACCGCAGCGCCGATAAATTCTTAAGAACGCCATTTTCGGAGTTGTGTTTATCTGAGAGAAGATGATAAAAATTGTGGAAATTTAATTTATAACTTATCTACAATTTTTATTTTCTTGTTAAGTAGATTAAGTGTTATGTTACAACACTTGACCCTCTCTTAAGTGTTTTTAACCTATGTAAGGGAGTCAGGGGTGGGACCCACTTGGTGTTAACCATACATGGAAGGATTTAAGGTGAGGTGGGGCCCACATGAACCCCACCCCTTCACTTTTCCCATAACCCCCTAACTCCCTCTTTATTTTGAAACTCCTCACCTCCCTCTTTATTTTGAAACTCCTCAACTCCCTCATTATTTTGAAACTCCTTCTCTCCCTATCTCCCTCATAAATCATGCCAACTAGCACTTAAATTAAGTTATTGAAACTCTTAATCAATTAAGTGTCTGAATTTTTAACTTACAATGCATGGCATGATTAAAATAAAATAAGGGGAAACCTTGTTTTATTTGGAGGTTGAATTGTGGTGGGAGGATTTTTTTGAGAAAGAGCCTTTGTGTGATAGAAGAAGGAAGCTCCTTCTTCGTTGAAGAACGTCCTCCTCTCCGTGAAGAATGGTTCTTCTCCGATGAAGAACATCGATCCCTCAACTTAGAACGACTCGGTGATCACGTTTCTTCATCCTCTTTTTCCTCCACGGCAAGGGAGAAGACACCGATGTAGGGAACTCTCCAACGACAACGCGCCTTCCTTCTTCATCTCCGTAACAAGTGAGGAGACGTCGTTTCATCCTCGGATGTACCCCAACATCCATGGAATCGACGTCCGATCTCCGCGACGTCGTTCTCCGCGACGCCGTTCTCCGCGACGCCCGACGTGCGACGTCAA
This sequence comes from Viscum album, assembly GCA_963277665.1. Classification (NCBI taxonomy): domain Eukaryota; kingdom Viridiplantae; phylum Streptophyta; class Magnoliopsida; order Santalales; family Viscaceae; genus Viscum; species Viscum album. The sequence goes on along the minus strand of OY728132.1, from coordinate 368,489,530 downwards.
ATATCCAAGTAGGGGTTTGTTGTTGCTTTATTTAATTATTTTCAGTTCTTGGTTCTAGCATGACAAACTTGAGGATGAAGGATTAAGTGTTATCGTCTAACGAGAGGGGGGACCGGACCGCACAAACACGACCGAACCCCCCTCATTTGTTCTTGAATGTTTCTTGCGGATGAAACGAGATAGCGTGGTGCCGTCGCACCACGCGGGAATCACACGAAAATTATTGCGCGGAGCCGTCGTGCCGCGCCGTTGAAAGAATTATCATGAACTAGACGCCGTCGCGCCGCGTCGAAGGAAACCGAAGACGCCGCAGCCGGAGCGGGGCCACGGCGGAGGGGCGCGGTGTTGTCGCACCGCGCTGGATGACGAAGGCCGCGCCCGGTTCCGGGCCGCGGCGGATCGTGATTACCGGCGACCAGCCGGGCCGCCTGTGCCGGAAGACGGAAGAGGACCGGCCCTTGCCGGTCCTATTGACAAGAAGCCGTCCGGCCAGGTCGGGCCGGCCGAGTTGGTGGAAACCGGGGGAATTTAATTCCCCCGGGCAGTTAATTGGCCCCCCATTATGAGGGGGGCTGGTTTCACAGAGGGGGGGCAGGCGGCCCCCCGTTTCCAGCAAGCTCGGCCTTCGGCCGAGCTGGCAGCGCGCCCAGCGCGCTGCCTTGTGCCGAACCGGCGTGCCTTACTGGTTCACCGGGCCGGGCCGGGCTGTGTCGGGCCGGGTCGACCCCGTCCGGGGCGGGTCGACCCGGTTCGGGCCATCCGGGGGGTCTCGGGCCGGGACGGCCCGGGCCCGAAACCCCCGTTACCGAGCGGTTTTGTCAAATGCCCGTATCTTGGGCTATGGGCCTCCAAACGACTCGCCGTCAGCGGCAATGCGATCCTTGGATCGAGGCAGTCGTTCCGGTATACTATACTCAAGGTGCACGTTCCTTTTCGGGAGCCTACGTGGTTAAAACTCCATAGTTAAGTGTGCTTGGCCTAGAGTGGTGATCAGGATGGGTGACCTCCTGGAAAGTTTCCCAGGGTGGGTGTGAGACGGAAAGGCTAATAAATAACAGATCGGGCGTCCGATTGACGCGTCGTCTATTTCGTTGAATTCCTCTAAGTGAGATGGATCTTTTGGCTTACTCTGCTCGTGGTTTGGATGCCGACGGAGTGCGGTCGGGTTGGATCGCACCGAAATCCAACCGGGCCCCTGGAACGAAAAAGCCAATAACTCTCAGACCGGGCGTCCGATTGACGCGCCGTCTGTTGCGTTGAGTTCCAGTTGACGATACAAAACTTTTGGCATCCTCTTCCTGAGTTTTGGATGCAGATGGATAGTGGCCGGGTTGGATCGCACCGAAATCCAACTGGGCCCCTGGAACGGAAAAGCTGGTATCTTTCTGACAGAACGTCCGTTTGACGAACCGTCAGCGGCGTTGGTGATTGCGTTGAGAAACGGTCCCTATGAGTTTACACTATGAGAGTACAGGGTACAGTTGAGATACGGCCGGGTTTGGTTCGCTCACAAAACTAACCGGGCCCCTGGGACGAAAAGGCTAATAACTCACAGACCGGGCGTCCGATTGACGCGCCGTCTGTTGCGTCGAGACCCCTATGACGTGGAGGTCCTTTGAGATACTTCTTTGTGGGGCTTTGAGATAATTGGAGTATCGACTTGTAGCTGGTGGAGCGGACCCTCCCAGTGACGAGCGTGCGGAGTACGGAGACCGTGTAACTGGCTGAGACCTGACGACTGCTTGACCGACTCGACTTGGAGTGAGTCGACTAGCCCAGTGGACGGAGCACTACTTTCTGAGGTGCAGACCCATGGCGGACGGAGCACTACCTGTGTGACAGTGCAGACCCACGGTACTCGTCCGGAGAGTACCTCAGCAGGCTACTAGGGGGTGTGCACTACTGTGTTTGGGTGACATACCTCGGCGGGTAGCACTACTGTGTCTGGGTGGCTTACCCGCGGTACTCGACAGGAGGAGTACTTCAGCAGTCTTAGGTTAGTGAGCAGTACCTCGGAGTCGTGACAGGACCACTGTACACTCCAGAGACGGAGCTCTTCAGCAGTTACGGTTTCGATAATGAAAATCCTGGTTTGAGCTGAGACTTTTGACCTTGTGTTTACCTCATGATTGAGATGGGTCACTTGATAACTTAGGTATATGTATGGGAATATACCTGGGTAGTAGTTATCCGTTGATTTCACAATCCTTGTGTTTCCTCATGATTGAGATGGGTTACTTGATAACTTATGTATATGTATGGGCATATACCTAAGTAGAGGTTATCTGTTAAGATCTTCTATGTGGTTATCCTTGTTAGTTTTAGTGAGACCTTGAGGGTCTCGGGGTCCTTACTGAGTATCGTTATACTCACCCCTGCACGGGCTATGCCCGCACCTCGATGTGTTGGTTGCAGACGACGGCCAGTACTGATAGAGGCCGAGTGTTCGAGGACTGGACGGTACCTGGAGGTGGACTATAAGATGAGACGGTACCCAGAGGTGGACGTGACGACGAGGCGGTACCCGGAGGTGGACCACTGGGCGGGACATACTCGGAGGGGACGGCGGGACCCGAGGAGCAGAGGAGCTGTCTGTACCCACCCTTCAGGTGGGATTTCAAGTGGACAGCTCGACGTAGCAGCTTTATTTTTCAGTTGCTGTTTTCCCTTTCGAGTTGTACTTTACAGTTGGGCTTGTATTTCCGGCCCCTTTTTACTTTCCGCACTTACTATTGTACTCAGTTTTTACTTAGTGTTTACTTCTTCCTCTTGTACTCTGTGTGATTGTTTACTTTATAAAGGCAATGCCTTCCCTTTTTACCGGGATTTACGCCTTGGTGCTAGTCGCCAGCCCCTGGCCAATGGAAGGCGGGCTTGGGGTAGTCACGGCACGGGCCCCGAGGACGGGTCATGACAAAATTGGTATCAGAGGAGTTCGGTTCTACCGCAGAACTTATAACTCTGATGTTTCTTTCTGTGAAGCAATGGTGTTAAGGGTACCGAGTGTGGTTTTCAGTTCAGGGAGTCCAGTGTTGGTGCGGGCGGCCGACGTATCCATACACCAGGACCCTGAAAAATGGTTTCCGACTTTGTGCATGAAAACACTGATTGCGTGTTTTTTTCCAGAAGTTTTTAAATGTCAGCTCAAACCAGGTCAGCTCACCAGGTATAATCGTTTGACCGTGTTACGTTGTTTCCTTCAGGATGCCTTTTCACGAACGACCAGCTAGAGCCCAGAGGGATGTGCGTACTGACAGCTTGTCGAGCGACGAGGCTTCGGTATAGGGCCCTCTTGTAGTTGAGGCACCAACGGAGGCACCATTGATACTACCATACGTTGGGCCACCGATGCCACCAGCCCCAGCAGTAGGCAATGCACGCCACTTGAGTGCGCTGCACGAGTTCCAGCTCCATAGGCCCCCCAGGTTCCGGGGAGAGACGGACCCGCAGGCGGCTGAGGATTGGCTGGAGGCTGTGGTGAGGGTCTTCAGGCTAGTGGGGACGCCGACAGACTTCATGGTGATCTTTGCTGCCAGCCTCCTTCAGGCAGCAACAGGCAGGTGGTGGAGCCACTTGTTTCAGTTTTGCGACAGGATGACCTTCGCATGGGAAGACTTCGAGACCTTCTTCAGGGTGAAGTTTGTGCCAGTAGCTCTACACCCCGAGCGTGTACAGGAGCTTCTGCCTTTGCCGCGTGTTTTTCGATCAGTAGCCGAGTCATCTGTGGGCAGTAGACAGATGATGCAGAGGTCCAGGAGGACCAGACTAGCAGTTGGACGATCTCGGGTTTTAGGACCAGTGGTGCGGGGCACCCGAGGTGGGGTCAGAGCCAGGCGTGCCAGAAACGGACAATGTAACTCCTGCAGTGGGAAGGGTCACCTGGCACGTGACTGTCCGACTCCTCGTACGATTGATCAGCGGGTGTTGGAGGAGCCACCGAGACAGAAGCAGCGGCGAGTGCTTGAGCAACAGCCGAGCAGTGGACAAGGCAGTAGAGCTCTGAGAGTAGGTGGACAAGAGATGAACTAGTGGATACGTCCCTTGTACTTCTAGTTCCATTTTGCTATTGTATTCGTGTCTTCTACTATGAGATGCAATAATAAAAAGACACTTATCTATGTTTTCTTTACTGTCCTTTTGTTTGGTTGATACTGAGTGGTCCCAGTTAAACTGTTGACTTGACCCTCACTTTCAAGATTTCAACTGGAGGGGACCCAGTGACCTCACACTGATGCCGACAGTGTGAATCGACCCTTGGAGGCGAGAGTGACAGTTGGATCTCTTGGTAGTTACGTCGAGGCCTTACGACGTCATCCATGGCAGGAATGCATCATTCATGTTGGAATTGACTGTATTAGGCAACGAATGTGGTTCATCCAGGGGATGAGACCGGATTTCTCTTATCGGCAAAGAAGAAATCACAGCAGCTCTTGTGAGACTAAAGGAGGTCCAGGACATCCAATAGAGGATTAAGACTGCACAGTATAGTAAGAAACAGGAAACCGGTGCCAATCTTAGAGACTCGAGCGTGTTAAAGAAGAGGAAGCTTAAAGGAGAGATGAGTCTACGAAGCAGCAGACGTGGAGGCAGAGCTAGGAGAGCAGTATGAGGTGGTGTACATCCTATCTTTGTACAACCACCCGCCTTAGTTATTCCTTCCAGGCTCAGGGAGCTGGAGGGCGGAGGAAGAGTGCGGCTGCATGCGGTCAAGGAGTGTGACCCAATGGCTCTAGAAATGATTCAAGAGACAGTCTGTGTCCACTACTGGCTGCTGTAGTAACGGACGTCGATGTGAATCATTCCTTGCTTTCACAAATCTTGTTCCAGACCTAGAGTTTCTGGTAAGCCGTAGACTTGACCCTCACGTTTGGAGATACCTTTGGAGGAGACTCGATAATCACACTTACGCTGATGGTGTGGTCAGACCCTCGAGGTGCGAGTTTCGGTTGGAATATCTTGGTGGCAGCGTCGAGGCCTTACGACGTTAGTTGAGTATGGAATGGGCAATAACTATTCATACTCAAATTGACAGTTTTAGGCAAACTTCGGGATGGGTTTTCCTTGGTCGGCAGAAAAGGAAACCCCAGACGGCGCAGGGTAACTCTTGCACAGGAGGGTGCGACCGATCACTCTTGAGTCGGTCAAACTTACCCTCGTGAAAGTAGCCTTTCGAGTTCTAGTTCTAACAGAAAATGGAGACCTCTGGAGTTCGAGGATGACGATCACGTCCTTATATGGGTCTCACCTCGACGAGGTTTACGGAGATGTGGCCAAGGCGGAAAGTTATCTCCGGGGTTCAGCGGACCTTCTTAGGTCCCCAGCTGGGTAGGCGGGGTGGTTTACTGCTTGACCCATTCACCGCAGTTGCACCAGGTGCATGACGACTTCCACGTATCTCAACTGAGGAGATACGTGCTCGACCATTCGCATACCATCGACCATGAGGAGCTGGACGATGGCGATTGGGTGTCTCTCACGGAGATTCCAGTGGGGATCGAGGATCGACAGCAGCGGATCCTAGTAGGACGATCGATTCCTCGGGTGCACTTTTCTTGGCAGTACAAAACCTCCCGGTGAGCACATAGGAGCGGAAGGCTCAGATGCGTGCTCGGTACCGCTTTTGTGACCCTAGTTTGTGTTGAAGCTTTACGGGGACGTAAAGCCCTGAGGTGGGAGTAATGTAATGATCCGGAAATTTCAAGGGAAATTTTTTTTTCTTAATTTTCTTTGGAATTTTACAAGAACGAAGTTTCTGACGGTGCCTAATTCCGAGGCCCGGTGTGCCCGGAATTAATTTTCGAAGTTTGGCTCGGGTACATTCAGTGAACGAGCGAGCGGGAATTTCTATCTTTTGAACCGGTGCCTGGAATCGAATTCTGAGGGCACCGATGGAACCGCAGCACCGGTAATTTCTTCAGAACGCCATTTCCGGAGTTGCGTTTATCCGAGAGAAGATGATAAAAATTGTGGAAATTTAATTTATAACTTATCTACAATTTTTATTTTCTTGTTAAGTAGATTAAGTGTTATGTTACAACACTTGACCCTCTCTTAAGTGTTTTTAACCATTGTAAGGGAGTTAGGGGTGGGACCCACTTGGAGTTAACCACCCATGGAAGGATTTAAGGTGAGGTGGGGCCCACATGAACCCCACCCCTTCACTTTTCCCATAACCCCCTAACTCCCTCTTTATTTTGAAACTCCTCACCTACCTCTTTATTTTGAAACTCCTCAACTCCCTCTTTATTTTGAAACTCCTTCTCTCCCTCTCTCCCTCATAACTCATGCCAACTAGCACTTAAATTAAGTTATTGAAACTCTTAATCAATTAAGTGTTTGAATTTTGAACTTACAATGCATGGCATGATTAAAATAAAATAAGGGGAAACCTTGTTTTATTTGGAGGTTGAATTGTGGTGGGAGGATTTTTTTTAGAAAGAGCCTTTGTGTGATAGAAGAAGAAAGCTCCTTCTTCATTGAAGAACGTCCTACTCTCCGTGAAGAACGGTTCTTCTCCGATGAAGAACATCGATCCCTCAACAAAGAACGACTCGGTGATCACGGTTCTTCATCCTCTTTTTCCTCCACGGCAAGGGAGAAGACACCGATGTAGGGAAATCTCCAACGACAACGCGCCTTCCTTCTTCATCTCCGCAACAAGTGAGGAGACGTCGTTTCCTCCTCGGACGTAGCCCAACATCCATGGAATCGACGTCCGATCTCCGCGACGTCGTTCTCCGCGACGCCGTTCTCCGCGACGCCCGACGTGCGACGTCAAATATCCAAGTAGGGGTTTGTTATTGCTTTATTTAATTATTTTCCGTTCTTGGTTCTAGCATGACAAACTTGAGGATGAACGATTAAGTGTTATCGTCTAACGAGAGGGGGGACCGGACCGCACAAACACGACCGAACCCCCCTCCTTTGTTCTTGAATGTTTCTTGCCGATGAAACGAGATAGCGTGGTGCCGTCGCACCACGCGGGAATCACACTGAAATTATTGCGCGTCGCCGTCGCGCCGCGCCGTGGAAAGAATTATCATGAACGCGACGCCGTCGCGCCGCGTCGAAGGAAACCGAAGACGTCGCGGCCGGAGCGGGGCCGCGGCGGAGGGGCGCGCTGCCGTTGCATAGCGCCAGATGACAAAGGCCGCGGCCGGTTCCGGGCCGCGGCGGATCGTGATGACCAGCGGCCTGCCGGGCCGCCGGTGCCGGAAGACGGAAGAGGACCGGCCCTTGCCGGTCCTGTTGACAAGAAGCTGGCCGGCCAGGTCGGGCCTGCCGAGTTGGTTGAAACCGGGGGAATTTAATTCCCCCGGGCAGTTATTTGTCCACCCATTATGAGGGGGCCGGTTTCACAAAGGGGGGGCAGGCGGCCCCCCGTTTCCAGCAAGCTCGGCCTTCGGCCGAGCTGGCATCGCGCCCAGCGCGCTGCCTTGCACCGAACCGGCGTGCCTGGCCGGTTCGCCGGGCCGGGCGGTTCCGGGCCGGATCGACCCCGTCCGGGGCGGGTCGACCCGGTTCGGGCCATTCGGGGGGTCTCGGGCAGGGACGGCCCAGGCCCGAAACCCCCGTTACCGAGCGGTTTGGTCAAATGCCCGTATCTTGGGCTACGGGCCTCCAAACGACTCGCCGTCAGTGGCAACACGATCCTTGGATCGAGACTGTCATTTCGGTATACTATACTCAAGGTGCACGTTCCTTTCGGGAGCCTACGTGGTTAAAACTCCATAGTTAAGCGTGCTTGGCCTAGAGTAGTGATCAGGATGGGTGACTTCCTGGGAAGTTTTCCCAGGGTGGGTGTGAGACGGAAAGGACAATAAATAACAGACCGGGCGTCCGATTGACGCGCCGTCTATTTCGTTGAATTCCTCTAAGCGAGATGGATCTTTTGGCTTACTCCGATCGAGGTTTGGATGCCGACGGAGTGCGGTCGGGTTGGATCGCACCGAAATCCAACCGGGCCCCTGGAACGAAAAAGCCAATAACTCTGAGACCGGGCATCCGATTGACGCGCCGTCTGTTACGTTGAGTTCCTGTTGACGATACAGAACTTTTGGCATCCTCCGCCCGAGTTTTGGATGCAGATGGATAGTGGCCGGGTTGGATCGCACCGAAATCCAACCGGGCCCCTGGAACGGAAAAGCTAATATCTTTCTGACAGAACGTCCGTTTGACGAACCGTCAACGGCGTTGGTGATCGCGTTGAGAAACGGTCTCTATGAGTTTACACTATGAGAGTTGGGGGTACAGTTGAGATACGGCCGGGTTTGGTTCGCTCATGAAACCAACCGGGCCCCTGGGACGAAAAGGCTAATAACTCACAGACCGGGCGTCCGATTGACGCGCCGTCGGTTGCGTTGAGACCCCTATGACGTGGCGGTCCTTTGAGATACTTCTTTGTGGGACTTTGAGATACTTGGAGTATCGACTTGTAGCTCGTGGAGCGGACCTTCCCAGTGACGAGCGTGCGGAGTACGGAGACCGTGTAACTGGCTGAGACCTGACGACTGCTTGACCGACTCGACTTGGACTGAGTCGACTAGCCCAGTGGACGGAGCACTGCTTTCTGAGGTGCAGACCCATGGCGGACGGAGCACTACCTGTGTGACAGTGCAGACCCGCGGTACTCGTCCGGAGAGTACCTCAGCAGGCTACTAGGGGGTGTGCACTACTGTGTTTGGGTGACATACCTCGGCGGGAAGCACTACTGTGTCTGGGTGGCTGACCCGCGGTACTCGACAGGAGGAGTACATTAGCAGTCTTAGGTTAGTGAGCAGTACCTCGGAGTCGTGACAGGACCACTGTACACTCCAGAGACGGAGCTCTTCAGCAGTTACGGTTTTGATAATGAAAATCCTGGTTTGAGCTGAGACTTTTGACCTTGTGTTTACCTCATGATTGAGATGGGTCACTTGATAACTTAGGAATATGTATGGGCATATACCTGGGTAGTAGTTATCCGTTGATTTCACAATCCTTGTGTTTCCTCATGATTGAGATGGGTTACTTGATAACTTAGATATATGTATGGGCATATACCTAAGTAGAGGTTATCTGTTGAGATCTTCTATGTGGTTATCCTTGTTGGTTTTAGTGAGACCTTCAGGGTCTCGGGGTACTTACTGAGTATCGTTATACTCACCCCTGCACGGGCTATGCCCGCACCTCGTTGTGTTGGTTGCAGACGACGGCCAGTACTGACAGAGGCCGAGTGTTCGAGGACTGGACGGTACCTGGAGGTGGACTATACGACGAGACGGTACCCAGAGATGGACGTGACGACGAGGCGGTACCCGGAGGTGGACCACTGGGCAGGTCATACTCGGAGCAGACGGCGAGACCCGAGGAGCAGAGGAGCTGTCTGTACCCACCCTTCAGGTGGGATTTCCAGTGGATAGCTCGGCGTAGCAGCTTTACTTTTCAGTTGTTGTTTTCCCTTTCGAGTTGTACTTTATAGTTGGGCTTGTATTTCTGGCCCCTTTTTACTTTCCCCACTTACTATTGTACTCATTTTTTACTTAGTGTTTACTTCTTCCGCTTGTACTCTGTGTGATTGTTTACTTTACAAAGGCAATGCCTTCCCTTTTTACCGGGATTTACGCCTTGGTGCTAGTCGCCAGCCCCTGGCCTATGGAAGGCGGGCTTGGGGTAGTCACAGCACAGGCCCCGAGGACGGGTCGTGACAGCTCTAATAAGGGGGATTACCAGATACCTAGTAGCTATAAAACATTGTATAGAGTAGCCAAGATGAGTATGTTAATATAGGAAGGGTTTCACCTATTTATAAAATATAGGTAACCTCATTATTGAAGGAATAAGAGATTGATTATATTAATTGGTTCATTCTTGTTGAAGAAGAAAATTGAGGGAGTACTATTATACATTTCCCAATTTTCATAATCAATGGAATTTATGATTAAGGGAAACATATTAATTGAGATAAAAATTAAATCATGTAAATTGAGTAACATTATAGGATTCCTTTATGGTATAGGATTCCTGAGGCTATGAACTATATTAGAGGGTTTCAATTCCTTATTTTGATCCACTAAAGAGGTTCACATACCCATAAGAGGGTTCTTTCACAATATGGATAAACCTATGTCAAATTTTTTTAGAAGAATCACTATTAGAAGTAAGGGAAAGAGAAAACTAGGTAGCAGTAATTCAATATGAAATTTAGATTTTATATAAATTAATATTGTCAAAAAATTGTATATAGGAATAAGGATAACCACCAAATATGTTTTATATGTGGGAATTCCTCTCTGAATTTTTTATGCAAGACCATTTCTTATGGTTTTTTTGTGGATACTGTAGATTAATGTTTATATGGTTGGGACATGAAAATGATATTTTTATGTGGAGAGTTAACTTTGTCTCCCAACATTGATCTAGAGTCTATTGGTGTTAGTATATTCAGAAATTCCTAGTGATTAAATGGATTGAAAAAACTATTATTTTTCATAAAATCTATGATTTGATATTTTTAATAATTATTTAGATCATTTTTAAGGTGTTTATTAATTTTAAATTATTCGTAACCACTACCCATTAATATTTTAAATCCTAAAAGCCTTGTAAAAACATAAAATTAATGTCGTGGAATCAGAAAATATGGCCTCACCTAAAAGGAGTCTCATCCTTGTACCATAAAGGATATGACTCCAAACAACTACTAAACGACCACTAGAAGACCCACATGATCCCATAAACATAATTATTAAAAAATAAGTTTCATAAATCTTCAAAAAGATCTCTCCAACTATCTTAAAATGACGCATCCATTGCATAATATTTGTGATCACATAAAGGATATTCATGGGGACATTGAAAATGGTTATCCAACCACATACAATTGACGAATTCATACAGAAATCTCAGGAATTAATTTTGAATTATAATATAGATACGTAATTAATATGTAATCCATATAGATTTTATGTGGGTAACCATCCATTTTATTTAGAGTGGAATATTTTTTCCTTATTTTCTCCAAATACTCGTTTTTGTGTGTTTGTTTCATTTTTCCAGAATAAAACAGTTACGATTAACAATTATATATATCTAGAAAATAATATAACTTTTATGAATAATAGTACTAATATGTAATATTATTATATAGTACATAATATTGTAAGTCAAAAAGTTTCATACACCCCTATTAGTAGGCCAGAAGATCCATTCCATCGTTCATTAGTGATCACACTAGAGGCATCGAAAAAATTATCTCTTCCATAGAAAAACCATTCATTTAGACTAGAAAAATAACCTATTTATAGGTTTTACATGTTAATTAGGAAAAATATGTGACTCATATAAATTATGTGAGACACCCTTGTAATAAATTGACTTGGATATCCTCTAACTACATAGAGATTATGATGTTTTTCTTCTGCATATGTTTTTTTTGAAATTTATTACATTTAAAATTATTTTTAATTCATCTGTCATTAAAATCATATTTTATGGACTAAATTTTACTTCATGGATATTCCTTTTCTATTTCAAGGAAATGGATCTGGAATAAGTTTATTAGTCTTATGCAATGAGGTGGATATAAATGGAAAATATTTTTATAGAAAACCAATTCCATCACATTCAATCATGGAACATAGTTATCCAAGATAAGATTGTGGTATTTTTTAAAACTATCCATTTTAAAAGAGGCTATATATTTAAAGGTTAACCTTATCAAGGGAAACAAGCATCCCTCTACCTCGATTTTTTATAACAATTCAACTGACTGAATAAAGAATCACTATGTGTATTCTCCAACAAATTTTTCCACTACCAGTCACTTCATAAAATAGATATGTTTTAAATATGAATATTTAATTGGGTATTCCTCAATTAAATTACATTAGGGTCCCGTAATTCCATACCCCTTATTTTTAAATTACTCATCCATCCATAAGAAGTTCATTAGGGATAATAGGTAGGGATGGAACTAAGGATAGGATCTTTACCCTCTTGGGAATTTTTGTAATGGTTTAGGGGTATAAAATTGGATCTAGTGAATTTGTATATATATTGATGGTGTAAAAAGGTTTTAGGGATATAAAAAAATCATCTTAAACAAATTATCCCATAAAAACATAAAAATTATCCCAGGTCTGATCAGAAGGTGGATACCCAAAAACAAGTCATTTCATTTTTTACCTAGAGAGGTTAAAATATGCCTCTCGAATGTGTATGTGTTCATTGGGGATATGATCCCAAGGGTGATGTGTTATGATTTATCCATCCAATTTTGGAATGGAATAACAATGAACGAACTCCTCAAATTTAAATGGAGTTTATAATGTTTGTGAGTGTAGTATCCCAAACACATTTCACTCTTAAGTAACAAAAACCGGTTGGCCACATAAACATAAGGAAACCTCCTCATATATAAGAGGAAAATGACTATCATATAGGGCCTTTGGTGAGATAGTGGGAAGAATATTCCCTCAGGTCAAAGTGTGTCACATCTTTATACAATGATGGTGAGAATCTGAATCAGTAATAAATGATCACCAGTAGAAAGATAAATCATCAAAATAAAATAAATGGGATGGAACATACTCAATATCACATAAAAAATTATGCTCATGTCATATGTTATAATAAAAAAGAATCATGGGTACAAGCATATACATCATTCTATAGAAAAATAAATAAGGTAAAATGATATCTTTACTAGAATCATGAGCATTGGCTCAGTCCACTTCACCCCAACTCCACCATAGGATAATAAGTGATGCATTCAAAGACAGAAACATCCCTTTGTCCCTACTAGAATCCCTAAGGTCCATTTTAGTACCAACTAGAGACCTATACATGGTGTGTGATATACTTATTAGGCCACAACCCACGGTTTCTTGAAGTATCCAGTCTGTACATATATGATGAGTAGTGTGTTGTTATTAATAAATTTAATACTATAAGTTAATAAATAAATCACATCAGACTAGGTTCCTCACATGATGAACAACTAACACTACTAGATTTGGCTTGTGTTAGATGAATTTTAATTGATTTTATCATACTAGTATATTTATATATAAAATTCATCTATATATACACCTCATATACATATGGAAATATATGGAAATATATATACATAGACTAGTTGTAATATCCAGGACCATAAGATTAATCCCAAGTGTTTGTACATACTTATAGGAAGTTTCATAGCTCACATGGAATATAATCATGGAGATATAAATATTCCATCATAACATTAAAGTATAAATCAAGGACTGAACCCAAGCATGATCTTTGGTATGGTAGAAACATCATTAGTTTTTAATTAACATACATTATGGGACATTACATGGTGTTCTATATAAAGTAACCCATGTATGTCACGACCCGTCCTCGGGGCCCGTGCCGTGACTACCCCAAGCCCGCCTTCCATAGGCCAGGGGCTGGCGACTAGCACCAAGGCGTAAATCCCTATAAAAAGAGAAGGCATTGCCTTTGTAAAGTAAACAAGCACCACAGAGTAAGCATGCGGAAAAGTAAACACTAAGTAAAAACAGAGTACAGCTGTAAGTGGGGAAAAGTAAATGGGCCAGTATACAAACCCAAACTGAAAGTAAAGTACAACTCGAAAGGGAAAACAACAACTAAAAAGTAAAAGCCGCTACACTAAGTTGTCCACTAGAAATCCCACCTGAAGGGTGGGTACAGATAGCTCCACTGCTCCTCGGGTCCCGCCGTCCGCTCCGAGAACTTCCGCCTAGTGGTCCACCTCCAGGTACCGTCTTGCTCTGCAAGCCTCAACCACGATCAACGCTGTCCGTCGTCTGCAACCAACACAACGTAGTGCGGGCATAGCCCGTGCAGGGGTGAGTATAGGCTACTCAGTAGAGACCCCGAGACCCCCGAAGGTCTCCAAAAATCCACAAAGGATAAACCACAAAGGAAAGATACAAACACGAAGTAACAACCGACACTGCTTAGGTATATGCCCATACATATACCTAAGTCATCAATTCCAATACGCTCCAACCTCTGAGCCCAAGTACAACTCAGTCCACACAAGAAAGTATAAGCATTCCACACAGGAAAGAAAAACGTAATCCACACAGGATAGCACAACACAATCCACACAGGAAAGTAAACAGGATTCAACTCACTCATGTTTACATCTTCGAAAGAAGATAGAGATTATCACTGATCCATCTAAGTCATCGGACCCACAAAGGATCGATAGGTACTAACCCCCGCAATGACCCACACAGGATCGGTAGGAAAATAACCCCCGCAAAGACCCACACAGGATCGGACCCACACAGGATCTGTAGGCGTTGCCTCACACAGAACCGCTGATCGCTGACCCACACAGGATCGGACCCACACAGGATCAGTAGCACTGATCCACATAGGATCGCTGAGTGTTGTAGTCTTCGTCGTCGAATCCAATGATGATCTCTGCACTGTCGTCGTCGCAGTCACAGTAGCAGTCGCAGCCAGCTCTAGGGTTCCCGCACACAGAAAGCTCGTTCGGGAGGGTCCGCTCCACGAGCCGAGAGGCTGATACATCAACTGTCACAAAGTCCAGAGTTGATGTACCCAAAAGTTCCGTATCGTCAACAGGAACTCAACGCAACAGACGGCGCGTCAAGCGGACGCCCAGTCTGAGAGTTATTGACTTTTTCGTCCCAGGGGCCCGGTTGGTTTTTAAGGCAAAACCAACCCGACCGTAATCCACCTGCGTCCAAACCTCGGGCAGAGTATGCCAAAAGATCTGTCTCACTAAGATGAACTCAACAAAGTTGACGGCACGTCATTCGGACGTCCGTAGCTCAAGATATGAGTGTTTCCGCTCCGAGGGCCCGGTTGGTTTCGTGAACGAACAAACCCGGCCGAACTCAAAGTATTCCAAAACCTTGAGTGCGATAAAATCAAACGACCGCCCCGATCCAAGCATCGCATCGCCGCTGACGGTGCGTCGTTTGGAGGTCCATAGCCCGAGTTATGGGCATTTGAACACAAACAATCCGATAACGGGGGTTTTCGGGCCCGGAACGACCCGGCCCGAGACCCCCCGGTTGGCCCGAACCGGGTCGACTCGCCCCGGACAGGGTCAGCCCGGCCCGGCCCGGCCCGGCGAGGCCCGGCCTGGCAGACCGGCCGGGCGCCGGTCCGGCTGGGGACAGCGCGCCCTGCGCGCTGTCTAGCTCGGCTTTGGCCGAGTTGTTCCGCAAAGGGGGGGGGGGGGGGGCGCTGCCCCCCCTCGGTTCGTTCGAAATCGCGGCCTCTTAATGGGGCCGCTTGCTACTGCCGGCTAGTGGAATTTAATTCCCCCGGTTCTCCATGTCCGGCTGGCCGGTTCCTGCTCCATAAGACCGGTGACGGCCGGTCCCCTTCCAGCACCGACGCCGGCAGCCCGATGCCGGCCGCTGGTCACCCTGCTCCGCCGTGGCCCGGAACCGGCTGCGGCTCGGTTTGTCCAGCACGGTGCGATGACACCGCGCCCCTCCGCCGCGGCCCCGCTCCGGCCGCGGTGCCTTCGGTTTTCTTTGACGCGGCGCGACGGCGTCGCGTCCTTGAATTTCTTTCCACGGAGCGGCGCGACGGCGCCGCACAATACTTTTCGTCTGATTCCCGCGTGGTGCGACGACACCACGCCATTCCGTTCCATCCACAAAGAATCAAACATGAACATAGGAGGGGGGTTCGGCCATGTTTGTGCGGTCCAGCCCCCCTCTCGTTAATGATAACATCTAGTCGAAAAACCACGATAATCGATAAACTAGAATCATGAACGGAAATTATTAAATAAAATAATCCCCTACCTCGGTTCAGGAACGGTGTTCGTCAATGAGCCGCGGAATACAAGCATCGCGGAGGTCGAGCGTCGCGGGGAAAGAACGTCGACGTTGCAAAGCGAGGATTCGAAGTCATTGACGGCGATTTCATCGCAGAAAACCGTCGCGGAAGAGACGACGTGGAAGATGAATGTCGCGTCACGGATACGGCGTTGCGGAAGAATCGTGTTCTTCGGTTGAAAAGTTTTTCGTTGAAGAACGATGTTCTTCGTGTTCTTCGTCAAGGAAGAAGGTGTTCCTTAGCTTTCTCTCCAAAAAGCTCTCAAACAACCCAACACCAACCCCTAATAAAATAAGTTCTAAACTTATTTTATTAACACAACAAAGCATTTGAAATTCAATTTTTTGAATTTCCAAAAACTTACATGTAACTCACTAAATTAATTAGAGTGGAGTTAATGGGGAGTTAGGAATGTGAGGGGTTAAGAGGGTTTAGGGAGTTAGGGAAAATTGAAAAGGTGGGGGGTTTCGTGTGGGCCCCACCCTTTTAATTATCCACACATGGGATGTTGGGTGGATGTCGGCTCCACCACCAACTTCCCATGGGAGAAACTAACCACTTAAAAAAGAAATAAAATTGATTTAACAATTTTATTTACCCTATTTTTTAATTAAACCCCATTAATTAACTTCTTCTCCCGCACAAACACAACTATGGTAAAGGTTCCCTTAAGCGATTACCGGCGTTGTGAGTTCATCGGTGCCATCAGATTTCAATTCAGAGCACCGGTTCAAAATATAGGAAAACCCGCTCGTTCGTTCACTGAACATACCCGAGCCAAACTTCGGAAATTGATTCTGGGCACACCGGGCCTCGGAATCAGGTGCCGTCAGAAACCACGGTCTTGTAAAAATCCAATGAAAATTAAGAAAAAATTTCCCTTGAATTTTTACGGGTCTTTACATTACTCCCACCTCAGGGATTTACATTCCCGTAAAGATACATCAAAACTAGGGAAACAAATGAGGGTACTGAGCTCGCATCTAAGCCTCCCACTCCCAAGTGCTCTCCTGGAGGTTCCCGTGCTTCCATTTGATGCACACTAGAGGAATCGACCGTCTACGTAGGACCCGCTCATGTCGATCCTCGATCTCCACCGGGACCTCCGTAAAAGTCGCCTCATCATCAACGTCGAGCTCCCCATGGTCAATGATGTGCGTCGGGTCATGCACGTATCTCCTCAGCTGAGATATGTGGAAGACGTCGTGCACTCGGTGCAACTGAGGTGGTAGAGCTAGGTGATAATCCAACTCGCCTATCCTGTTGAGGACCTGGAATGGTTCGATGAAGTGTGGAGACAACTTGCCGCCTCGGCCAATTCTCTGTATACCACGTCGAGGTGAGACTCGCAAGAAGACGTGGTTGCCATCCTCAAACTCCAGTGGCCTCCTCCTCCTATCAGCATAAGACTTCTGCCGGCTCTGAGCTGTCCTCATCCGCTACTGGATGACCTGGACCTTCTCTATCGTGGCCTGGACCATCTGTGGTCCCACAAGTGCTGACTCCCCAGGGTCTGTCCAGCACAGCGGTGATCTGCAAGGTTGGCGGTACAACACCTCGTACGGTGCCATCCCGATGGTGGAGTGGTAGCTGTTGTTGTACGCAAACTCCACCAAGGGTAGGTGGTCCTCCCAGCTAAAACCAAAGTCGAGGACACATGCACGGAGCATGTCCTCGAGAGTCTGAATGGTCCTCTCTGTCGAACCATCTGTCCTAGGATGAAAGGTTGTTCTTAAACGTAGCTTCATCCCGAACGCCTCCTACAACCCCTTCCATATCCGGGAAGTAAAGCGAGCATCTCGATCGGAGAAGATAGAAGATGGCACACCGTGAAGCCATACAATATCCTAAATGTAAAGTCATCCCAAGCTCTCCACTGAGCCCTGCTCTCTAATGGGTAAGAAGTGAGCCAACTTGGTGATTCGGTCGACAATCACCCAGATGGAGTCATGACATCTGGAAGTGTGTGGAAGTCTAGTCACGAAGTCCATAGATATCTCGTCCCACTTCCACTCCGGGACCTCCAAGAGTTGTACCAAGCCTGCTGGTACCTGGTGCTCAGCCTTCACCTGCTGGCAGGTGAGGCATCGAGAAACGAACTCTTCCAGAATTTTCCCACGATCTCGGATGAGCCCGTAAGGGGCAACGCTGCGCGAGGGTTTCTCTCCCGGCGCCGCCTCCTGGTTTCACCCCGGTCAGGCGATGCTTCCTCCCCCTTCTTGTTTTGTGGTTCGCGGCGGGGACTTCCTCGGCTCGGTCACCATGACGGTGCGCTTGATTCAGCCTTCTTCACGGCGGCGCAGGCCTCGAATGACCGAGTCCCAGAGTCTGCGGGTTGAGGGAGTCTTCCCTGTTCGTGGTCACAGGCATCTGGTGAGGGGCGTGGTTTCCGGGGGGCTGAAGGCTGGTGGCGCTGGGTTTCGGAACTAGATCTAGTTTTCACTGGATTCTTTTTTGGTTTTTATGCGTTTTTCTGTTTCTTTTTCTTTTCTTTCCTTTGTGCCTCTCGTTCCTGGTGGGTGGTTTTGGGTTGACGTTACAAGGATGGATATGGCGGCTTCAGGCCACGGTTTTTGTGGTCCATGCGTCTTCATGAGCATGGGATGATTCTTTCCCTCTTTGTTTTGAGGATGGTGATTTTGAGTGCGTGGATGTTTCTGTATGTTGTGATGGTTTCTTTTCGGCCTCCTCCGATGTTATCTTGTGTGCGCCGTTGATGTTTGTTCCGCTGATGTCGATGGACGATGAGATGTTAGTGACGACGACGACCGACGGTAGACAATGACGGTCGACGGTGGGTACGGTCACCGGTGGTGAATCAGTAGTCGTTCCGGCGTGTCTCGCCGGCGACTTGAGGCGCGTTTCGAGGCGATGGTACGGCTCGAGGTGACAGCGCTTGGTGGCGCGTGTCGAGGTGTCAGAGTGGCATGCAGTCACGTGACGGGCCCGGGGCTCGAGGTGGGACACGTGGTTGGACCTGATGTTTGAAATTTGAATCTGTTAATCGCTGTAATTGTTTGAATTTGGGTGTGGTTCACGGTTTTCCTCAAACCGGGCAGCATGGGAACCAGCTACCCTCAAACCGGCTTTTTGAAAATCTATAAAAAAAATGATTATCGTAACGAACTCTGCCACAACATTCTTTAGGCCCGGCCACCAGTGCTGTCGTCTGAGATCCTGGTACATCTTCGCCACTCCAGGATGTACCGCCAAAGGAGAAGTGTGAAACTCTCTCAGCACCTCCTCCCATAAAGCAACTGGTACCAAGGTACGTCCTCTGAAAAGGATGTCGTGCTCTGCTCCAAAAGAGAATCCATCAGGTTCCTGTCCTGAGGATATATGTGCACGCCGTGTCTCACAGTCAGCGTCTCCATGCTGTGCCTCTCTGACCTGCTGTAGAATTGGAGGAGTGACTGTGAGAGACTGAAGGAAGGCTGCTCTATCTCTATCCACAAAGGATATCCGCAAAGAGGCTAGATTCTCCATCGCCTCCTCAAGTAGCTGAATGCCCGCCCTCCTGCTAAGGGCATCGACTACTACGTTCCCCTTCCCAGGAGTATAGAATATCTCAAAGTCATAGTCCTGGAGGAACTCGAGCCATCTCCGTTGTCTCAGGATCAGGTCCTTCTGCGAGAAGATGTACCTGAGACTCTGGTGGTCAGAAAAGACTGTAAAGCGCTCGCCCATCAGATAGTGTCGCCATGTCTTTAGAGCGAAGACCACTGCTGCTAACTCCAGGTCATGGGTAGCATAGTTCTGCTCATGTGGCCTCAACTGATGTAATCCATAGGCAATCACTGCCCGCTCCTACATCAGGACACATCCGAGTCTGGTCCCTGATGCATCGCAGTAGACTACGTACCCTACTCCCTCCTCAAGAAACCTCAAGATAGGTGCGCTGGTCAATCTCTGTCTCAGCTCCTGGAAGCTCTGCTGACATCTGTCTGACCACACGAAAGGTTTCCCCTTCTTCTTCAATGCTGATAGTGGTGTCGCAACTCTGGAGAAGTCTTTCACGAATCTCCGGTAGTTTCCGGCTAGTCCCAAGAATCTCCGAACCTCCGTCACGCTCCTGGGTGGCTCCCAAGCTAACACTGACTTGATCTTTGCAGGATCCACTGCAACTCCCACCTCAGATATGACGTGTCCCAAGAAGTGGACCTCACATATCCAGAACTGACACTTCGAGAGCTTACTATAAAGCTGGTTCTCTTGGAGTGTGTCTAGTACAACCCGTAAGTGGTAGGCGTGCTCCTCCTCAGTCGTCGAGTAAATCAGAATGTCATCGATGAAGACCACGACAAATCAATCGAGGTATGGATGAAAGATCCTGTTCATTAGGGCCATGAACACTGCTGGAGCATTAGTTACATCAAATGGAATAACCAAGAACTCATAGTGGCCATACCGACATCTGAAGGCCGTCTTCTGTATGTCCTCGCCTCGAACTCTGAGCTGATGATATCCTTACCTGAGGACTATCTTCGAGAACCACCATGATCCCTTGAGCTGATCAAAGAGGACATCAATCCTCAGTAGTGGATACTTTTTCCTCACTGTCACTTGGTTCAGGCGACGATAATTGACACACAGTGGCAAGCTTCCGTCCGCCTTCTTGGTGAACAATATCGGGGAAACCCAGGGTGAAACACTGGGTTGGACAAACCCCTTTCCCTGCAAGTCCTCAAACTATTCTCGTAGCTCTCGAAGCTCGGCGGGGGCCATCCGATATGCTGGAGTCGATATCGGGGCTGACCCGAGGTACATGTCAATATAAAAGTCTACCTCTCTGCGAGGAGGTAACCCTGGAACGTCGTCGGGAAAAACGTCTGCAAACTGATCCACCACTGCAGGAAAACCAGAACTCCGCACGTCAACTGCTCCTAGGATGAGGCTAGCCAACTGATGAGTGATGAGTTGTCCTCTCCTCTACGGAAGTCCATCCTATGCTGGAAAGGCTCCCTTCTCGCCGGTGAAGGAGAACCGGCTGCCGTCGGTGCGTACACATCGCACCTTGCGCCTAAAACAGTAAATCTGTGCATGGACCATAGATAACCAATCCATGCCCAAGATGAAGTCGTAAGGCCTCGACGCTGCTACAAGAAGATCCCAGCCGAAGCTCTCGCCTCTTAGAGTAAGCTCACACTGCCGAAACCAGTGCGTAATCGTCGAGTCTTCTCCCGTAGGAGTCTCTAGTCGTAAGGATCGAGCCAACGGCTCTGTTGGAATCTCGGAGCTCCGAACAAGGGCACCGGCTATGAAAGAGTGACCTGCTCCTGTGTCTATAAGTACTGTAGAAAGGGTGGAATAGACACATATAGTACCTCGAATCATCTCTGGCGCACCGTGGTCATAGGCCTCTCCTGCCTGGAGCTGTGCCTGTCTATGCCAGCCAGCTCCCTATGGTCGGGGTGGACCTCCTGGTGGTGGTGGTGGTAGAGCCTCAAAGCGTCACCCATCACCTGCTGCTCGGCCAGCTCCTCCGCCTCGTCCGCCTTCTCCCTGCGGACCGCCACGGTTGACCTTCTGCCTCTTCTTCGGTGGTACCTCAACCGTCTTCTGCTCCTCGGCACGGCGAGTCGGGCAGTCACGAGCCATGTGGCCCTGCCCGCCGCACGAGTAGCACTGCCAGCCTCTCGAAAGACTGGCTCCGCGCTGTGTGCCCCGCACTGCTGAGCTAGTGTTCTGAGGTCGTCTGCCTGAGGGTCTGGTATGCCTGGACCCATGAGTCATCCGTCAACTGCCTAGTGCAGAAGACTCTGCTACGTGCCACCCTGCGGTGGGTCTCGGCGCTGGTGTAAAATCAGCAAGAAAACTCTCGATCAAAAGGGAAAGCTCTAGTACTCCTGTCTGAGTCGAAATGCTGAGAGGGATCAGCGATGCCCTGATCTTGTGTCTCAATCCCTGCTCAATGGTCCGGGCCCGGAATAATGGGTCCCGTACCATGTCGGTCGAGTAGCGCGAGAGATCGGTAAATCTCGCAGAGTACTGAGCGACTGTCATGCTGCCCTGCCGCAGCTGAAGAAGCTCCTGTATGTGCACCGCACGGAGGGTGGCTGGGACAAACTCTGAGCGGAAGAGGCTCTCAAAGTCTGTCCAGAGTAGAGATGCCTCATCGTTCTCCTGGAGCATCAAGCTCCACCATCGGCCCGCTGCTGCGTGCAGTAGGCTCGCAGCGAGGATCTCCATGAGATCTGCTGGTGTCCTCACTAGCCTGAAAACTCGTACGACTGCCTCCAGCTAGTTCTCGGATGCCTGGGGGTCCGTCTCCCCATGAAACCTGGGTGGTCGCTGGCGTTGGAACTCATGCAGTGCGCTGAGGCAACGAGCATCGTCAGCGGCTGGTGCAGGAAGCATCGGGGGCTCGGCGGGTAGAGCTACCGCCGGTGCCACTGCTGACAAAGGGCCCTGCACCGAGGCCTCGTCGATCGGTGGGCTGTCGTCACGCTCGACTCTCAGAACCCTAGCTGGCTGTCATCGTGGGGCCATCCTGAAAAAGAAACAGGTGCGCCACGGTCAGAACAGTATACCTGGTGAGCTGATACAAAGTAATCACAAAGAAAACATGAAACACAGAGGCAATCAATGTTTTCATGCATTAAGTCGGAAATCAGAAGTCAGGGTCCTGGTGTACGGATACGTCGGCCGCCGCACCAACACTGGACTCCCTGGACTGATAACCACACTCAATACGCTAAAAATTATTTCTTCACATAGAAATGATCAGAGTTCGCGGTAGAACCAAACTCCTTTGATACAAATTTGTCATGACCTGTCCTCGGGGCCCGTGTCGTGACTACCCCAAGCCCGCCTTCCATAGGCCAGGGGCTAGCGACTAGCACCAAGGCATAAATCCTGGTAAAAAGGGAAGGCATTGCCTTTGTAAAGTAAACAGGCACCACAGAGTAAGCAAGCGGAAAAGTAAACACTATGTAAAAATAGAGTACAACTGTAAGTGCAGAAAAGTTAATGGGCCAGTATACAAACCCAAACTGAAAGTAAAGTACAACTCGAAAGGGAAAACAATAACTGAAAAGTAAAAGCCGATACACCGAGCTGTCCACTGGAAATCCCACCTGAAGGGTGGGTACAGATAGCTCCACTGCTTCATGGGTCCCGCCGTCCGCTCCGAGCATGTCCGCCTAGTGGTCCACCTCCAGGTACCGTCCTGCTCTACAAGCCTCAAACATGATCAACGATGTCCGTCGTCTGCAACCAACACAACGTAGTGCGGGAATAGCTCGTGCAGGGGTGAGTATAAGCTACTCAGTAGAGACCCCGAGTCCCCAGAAGGTCTCTAAAAATTCACAAAGGATACACCACAAAACAAAGATACAAACACGAAGTAACAACCGACACTTCTTAGGTATATTCCCATACATATACCTAAGTCATCAATTCCAATACGCTCCAACCTCTGAGCCTAAGTACAAGTCAGTCCACAGAGGAAAGTATACGTATTCCACACAGGAAAGCAAAACATAATCCACACAGGATAGCACAACACAATCCACACAGGAAAGTAAACAGGATTCATCTCACTCAGGTATACATCTTCGAAAAATGATAGAGATGATCACTGATCCATCTAAGTCATCGGAACCACAAAGGATCGATAGGTACTAACCCCCGCAAAGACCCACACAGGATCGGTAGGAAACTAACCCCCGCAAAGACCCACACATGATCAGACCCACACAGGATCTGTAGGCGATGGCTCACACAGAACCGCTGAGCGCTGACCCACACAGGATCTGACCCACACAGGATCGGTAGCACTGATCCACATAGGATCGCTAAGTGCTGTAGTCGTCATCGTCGAATCCACTGAGGATCTCTGCACTGGCGTCGTCGCAGTCACAGTAGCAGTCGCAGCCAGCTCTATGGTTCCCGCACACAGCAAGCTCGTTCAGGAGGGTCCGCTCCACGAGCCGAGAGGCTGATACATCAACTGTCACAAAGTCCAGAGTTGATATATCCAAAAGTTCCGTATCATCAACAGGAACTCAACGCAACAGACGGCGCATCAATCGGACACCCGGTCTGAGAGTTATTGGCCTTTTCATCCCAGGGGCCCGGTTGGTTTTTAAGGCAAAACCAACCCGACCTTACTCCATCTGCGTCCAAACCTCAGGCGGAGTATGCCAAAAGATCCGTCTCACTAAGAGGAACTCAACAAAGTTGACGGCACGTCATTCGGACGTCCGTAGCTCAAGATATGAGCATTTCCGCTCCGAGGGCCCGGTTGGTTTCGTGCACGAACCAACTCGGCCGAACTAAAAGTATTCTTAAACCTTGAGTGCCATAAAACCAAACGACCGTCCCAATCCAAGGATCACATTGCAGCTGACGGCGCGTCGTTTGGAGGTCCGTAGCCCAAGTTATGGGCATTTGAACCCAAACAGTCTGATAACGGGGGTTTCGGGCCCGGACTGACCCGGCCTGAGCCCCCCCGGTTGGCCCGAACCGGGTCGACCCGCCCCGGACAGGGTTGGCCCAGCTCGGCACGGCCCGGCCTGGCTGGGCGCGGCCCGGCCCAGCGCCTGTCCGGCTGGGGACAGCGCACCTAGCGCGCTGTCAGGCTCGGCTTTGGCCGAGCCATTCGGCAAGGGGGGGGGGGGGGGGCGCTGCCCCCCTCGGTTCGTTCGAAACCGCGGCCCCTTAATGGGGCCACTTGCTACTGCCGGACGGGGGAATTTAATTCCCCCAGTTCTCCATGTCCGGCCGGCCCGCCATGGCCAGCCGTTTCCTGCACCAACGGACCGGCGACGGCCGGTCCCCTTCCAGCACCGACGCCGGTGGCCCGATGCTGGCTGCCAGTCACCCTGCTCCGCCACGGCCCGGAACCGGCCGCGGCTCGGTTCGTCTGGCGCGCTGCGACGACACCTCGCCCATCCGCTGCGGCCCCACTCCTGCCGCAGCGCCTTCGGTTTTCTTCGACGCGGCACGACGGCGTCGCGTCCTTGAATTTATTTCCATGGCGTGGGGCGACGGTGCCGCGCAATACTTGCCGTGTGATTCCCGCGTGGTGCAACGGCACCACGCCATTCCGTTCCATCCACAAAGAATCAAACTTGAACATAGGAGGGGGGTTCAGCCGTGTTTGTGCGGTCTGGACCCCCCTCTCGTTAATGATAACATCTAGTCGAAAAAACATGATTATCGATAAACTAGAATCATGAACGGAAATAATTAAATAATATAATCCCCTACCACAGTTCAGGAATGGTGTTCATCAATGAGCTGTGGAAGACGAGCGTCGCGGAGGTCAGGGCATCGCGGGGAAAGAACGTCGACGTCGTAAAGCGAGGATTCGAAGTCGTTGACGGCGATTTCATCGCGGAAAACCGTCGCGGAAGAGACGGCGCGGAAGAAGAACGTCCCGTCGCGGATACGGCATCGCGGAAGAATCGTGTTCTTCGGCGGAGAAGTTCTTCGTTGAAGAACATTGTTCTTTGTGTTCTTTGTCGAGGAAGAAGGTGTTCCTTAGCTTTTTCTCCAAAAAGCTCCCAAACAACCCAACACCAACCCATAATAAAATAAGTTCTAAACTTATTTTATTAACGCAACATATCATTTCAATTCATTTGTTTGAATTTCCAAAAACATACATGTAACTCACCAAATTAATTACAACAAGTTGTCAAATTAATTAGAGTGGAGTTGATGGGGAGTTAGGAATGTGAGGGGTTAAGAGGGGTTAGGGAGTTAGGTAAAATTGAAAAGGTTGGGGGTTTCGTGTGGGCCCTACCCTTTTAATTATCCACACATGGGAAGTTGGTTGGATGTGGGATCCACCACCAACTTCGCATGGGAGAAACTAACCACTTGAAAAAGAAATAAAATTGATTTAACAATTTTATTTACCCTTTTTTTAATTTAACCCCATTAATTAACTTCTTTTCCCGCACAAACGAAACTACGGTAATGGTTCACCTAAGCGATTACCGGCGTTGCGAGTTCATCGGTTCCATCAGATTTCAATTCCGAGCACTGGTTCAAAAGATAGGAAAACCCGCTCGTTCGTTCACTGAACGTACCCGAGCCAAACTTCGGAAATTGATTCCGGGCACACCGGGCCTCGGAATCAGGTGCCGTCAGAAACCGCGCTCTTGTAAAAATCCAAATATAATTAAGAAAAAATTTCCCTTGAATTTTTATGGGTCTTTACAATGTATCTCTCTAAGTGCACTATCAAACCCATCATTATAGGATTCTGTACAATTAATTACTTAATAGAAACCCATGTATCACTCTAGACATTGAATATTGGTAAGTACCATTGATCCTACACATGGTATATCATAGAGGTAAATTAGTATCACTCATGGAACGGAATAACAAAAATACTCACCATTAATTACCATGTAAATCCCCTGGGGAAACATGTATCACTAATGGGGTATGAAAAAACATCCTCAAGGTGATCCAATATGATGTATTGTATAAAATAAAAAATATATCACTCCTACCATGTTGTATTTAAATTATAAATTATTAATTTTAAGATCTATAATTCTATAAAACTCATCATTAATCGAGGATCTTGTATCATCCTCAACATGGTATAAAGGAAATCTTGTAACCAACATGAAAATCATACCTTTAAAGAATACATTTTAGTCAAGTAGTCTAATTACATTAATATGGTAAATTCAAGCTATACCAAGAACAAAAACGTCCTATACCTAATACATAACATTTTTCTTGTCCAAATTGAACATGCATTACATTAACTAGGTGAAAATCAATTAAAAAATTATTAGTTCAATTAAGTTCAAACGCATGATGTTTTAAGGCCTCTAATGATGGTTCACCCTTAAGGGTGTCTCACATAGAGGTGGTCATCCTTTTAGGATGATCAGTGGGAAAATAAATTAGACTAATCATGGAAACAGAATTTAATTTAATTAATTTATTATTGAGAAGGTATAACCAGATGATTCTGGAGAGATGCACAACAAAGCACCATATATAAAAATGACACTTTTGGGAAGAAAACTAAATAACCTAACTTATGGTGGTATACAATCCCCCTTTTATGGTATCCCTTTAAAATTATCTAGAAAGGAATAAAATTAATAAAAGTTGAATTCTCTAAAAATAGGCCATATTATCTTATACCAAAATAGAGTTGAAGATGGAGGAATAAATGATAAAAATAAGGAATTGGAATAAAGTTCTTACAAGTAACTATCCAACGTGATATAATATGGTGGAAAAAGATATCGATTGTGGATGATTAGTAAATGCCTAAATTTAATGGAAATAAGTAGTTCCTAGGTGATTGAATGCTAGAGAAAACAATGGTGGAAGAAGGGTTTTTGATTTCTCAAAGAAAAAGTGAAAAGATGAATTTTAAAACCATTTTTAAAGGGGAATAAGTTTTGGCTACATGCTTTTCCTAATTGTTCACCTAACAGTTTTCATATAATAATTAAGTGAAAATAAAGGTGTGAATATACGAACATAGTTTGAGAAGGCTGTATAGCCCCTTCTAAGACACTAGAATGTCCCACATGGCCTTACAGTTTGGGGTGTAGGGTCAAAACATAAAATGACCCTTCTAGTATTGCTCAAAAACTAACATGATTGATTTGAAAAATTATAACTAACCAATACTAACCATGAATCTCTATTTTTATTTCTAAAATCTAGAGATTTGGGATCTAAATGAGCACCATATGCTCTCTGAAAATCCGGAAAATCAAATTAGATAGGTATAATAGAGAAGTAATTTGTATACTGATGGACAAAATAATATATTATTTTTGGAAATGTGGATACAAAAATAAGTTTTTCATTACAACATCAATGGAAATAAAATATATAAATTCCATGTGAAACATCCCTATCTCCAATATTATCCCTACAAGTCATTCATAATATTAATCAAAACATTCTGGGGAAAATCAAAACATAAGAAAGTGGTGATATTAGATGTTCATTAAGGGTGAGAAATACAATCAAATATATAATAAAAATAAATAAAAATCCATGGTGAATAACTTAAAACACATGTCGTCATAACATAATCTTGAGCATAAAATGGTCGGAATGAAATTTTATTATTTAATACCATAATAAAACATAATCATGGGTATTCTACTAGTCGAATAAACACAGGGAATATCAATTACTATTTTCATAAAGGTGTAATTTGTAATTCCAGAAATCATTAACATATGATCAATGCCTCAACAATGATACCCTACACAATGGGTAAAAACTTAGTCTAGTTTGACTCATGAGACCAACCGATGTACCGAGGGAATATCGTGGGACCCACATGTCACTTATTATGTCCAATTCATTCCCCATTTGTATGGGGATAAAAATAAAAATTCGATATATATGAAATGTAAACAACTTCCCCAATCTTTAAACATAATCACTAACCATTCTGAGTATTTTGGTGAATGGTATCCAGAAAGAAAATCTATAGACAAACTCATCATAAACCATTTAAGAAATTATGATTAATGATATACATAATATATAAACTTTAAAAAAACATAAAATTCAACATAGGTGTTAAAATAAATGAAAATACTCTAATAAAATTATCAATAAATTCATGAGGGAAATACCCCATTTACTTTTCAAATAATATTTCTTTTGGAAAATATCATTTTTATTGTCAAAATTCTTTTTTTCAAACCATTAATGAACAAATAATGTTTTTCATAAAAAAATATTGATTTGAGAGAAATATGGGTGCCTTAAAACAGATTATGGATGGTACTTGAAAATGGGTAATAAATTGAGATGGTCCCTTTAATCGGGCTTATTTGTTGAGAATAATTAAGAAGGTGACATTATAAAACATGTAATTACCCATAAAAGAAAGATGAAATGATATGGATATATAATTTTACATCATATAAATATATTATAGATGATGTTGACCAATGAAAATAGTCATTAAATCAGGGTAAAGATAGCAATAGAAAACATGAAGGAAAAAATTATGGTTTGGGTTGAATCCCTTAACATATGTTTGAATGAATTACAAACATGACCTTAATGTCATGGATAATCAAATTAAATCCACTAATTAATTAATTCATATCCTTTTAAATAATTATTTTAATCAATATAGTTTTACAAAGCCCATTTTGGTCCTTATTGATGAGTTATAGAGTATATTGTTGTCATTTGGAAGAATTCATTTTCATGGGTTTGATGATCGATTAACTTGTTTATAAATAATGGAGCTCATGTAAATTTAGTATAATTTTCCAGAATTGGAATTACTTTTTTTAATTATAATACATAAGTTTAAATTGTTATATATATCATTTTTCTAGTATGATTATGAATAATTATATAATTCATTTAGTCATAATCATTTTGATTATTACATCGATTATTGATCATAATGATCTAATTTTGTATTATCATTTGGTATTATGTAAATATGTTACTTCCAAAACCTAAAATATATTATAAAATAAATTTGAAAATCTATTTCAACCATTAAAATGCATTCATGAAAATCCTTGATGATGGTGTTCAAAAATGAAAACATGTTATCCTTGAAGGAGATGAAACAACACCTCCCAGACAACATTCCCATTTTTAGAATAAAAGGGAGAGGAGAAAAGGATTTATTTGGTTTATTAATTTATCATAATAAAATTTCAGTATAGTTT
Source organism: Viscum album (assembly GCA_963277665.1). Classification (NCBI taxonomy): domain Eukaryota; kingdom Viridiplantae; phylum Streptophyta; class Magnoliopsida; order Santalales; family Viscaceae; genus Viscum; species Viscum album. Next base: position 368,460,050 of record OY728132.1, on the reverse strand, counting down.
TGATAGAAGTTTTATCATGCTATTTGGATTAAGGTAGGTGGGTAGATAATAATAAACAAAAATAACCTGAAATGAAATTTAACGGAAAAGGAAGCGGATTTTACCTCTTGAATATTCCTCCTTGAGAACCTCCTTAAAGGGATTTGTTTTGGTATTTTAATGATACCCACATCTTATTGACTTGAGGGAGGATATTGATAATATTATTGGATAGAAATTATACAATGATAAAATCATTGAATGCGTGAGGAGAAGGCTGGTATTTATAGTGGGGAAGAGTGGTGTTTTTTTAATATATTTTTATTTTTTTTATTTTTTACTCAATAATATGAATAGTTTGAAAATTATCATCAAATATATTAAAATAATTAAGGGAAGTTTGATATCATGGTACTTAAATCATCCTTGACTCGTGGAATAATGTATTTAGCTTACAATGTATTTATACTGTAAATTACTGTATTTTACTATTTAAAAACTACAAGTATTTTATTAAAATACAAAAAAAGTAAATCTAATTATTTTTATAAGTGTATAATTAAAAGCTAGACTCTATGTTAGGGACATAATTTTCTAAATTTGATAAATTTAGATTTTAATTAAAAGCATAATTTACCCAAAAAAATAATGTTTTCAAAATTAAAAATGATTTTATAACACTCTGAAAAATTAACTAATGTAACATTAAATTATCCTAATATCATAAGAGTAAAAAAATTAATTTGTGAATATATTTTCAGAGTTTTTTTAATTTTTTTATTAATTATAATATTTTAATTAAATATTTATTACTTTCAAAAATACCAACACTTAATTAATAATATTTAAAATATTCATTTACTTATACTATGATATAATTATATAATACATTCAATAATGAGATATCCAAATTTTATTTATAAATTAAATGGTGATGATACTATTCATTTGGTGGGTTAACAATTCATGGGGGTCATATTACTATTACTGAATTCAAGTTAATATTTCACCATTATATGTTGAATAACTTCTAAAAATACATCTTATTTCATTAATTATTTATTTATAAAGTTTGTATTGTGTTATCTATGTGGTTTTAAGTCATATATACAATATAAAATAAACATAAGAAGGAAAATTTCATTGATAGAATTCTCAGTAATTACATTGCTTTGGGCTTCTTTCTCGTGGAGAATATTCAAGAAAAACTCTATGACATCATTTTTCATACATGGTAATTAATTGATAAAACAATAAATATTCATTATTATAGGATTCAAAACCCATCAAGAATCATTATATTATTTCATCACTTAATTTCTATACTCATTGGGACCAATAGACTTATATCAATGTATAAAAAAACATTTAATCTTGAAACTGTCCATCGAGGATATCCCAACCATTGGGTGTTAATTGAATGATGATATATTAAAAATAATATATCTTTATGTCCCTGATGAATCCAAAAAATAGGATTTAGGTTCTATTTTTTATTAATTAATTCCACTATGATCCCCTCACATATATAGATGGAGTTCAACCATGAGAGATATCAAATTTTATTATTTCTTTTTCTATTAAAAAATATGATGGTGAATCTATATAATTTGAGTGTAATAACAAAATTTCATTGTTTAATAAAATAATAAAAATGAAAATAAAATTTATAATGATATTTCACTCTTAAAAACATCCATTCATGTTAGACCCACTATAATGTGATGTAATTATGGATGTTTATGTTGGTGTGTACAATAATGTTTTTTCTAAAGAGTTTATCTATCCAATATTTCATTGCACGAACAATGATGCAAAATTCAATGTCATGGTTAATATAATGATGATCATTTGTAAGAATATATTTAAAATCACATGCCACTTGTGTAGATTCTATTGAAAAATGTATCATGGGTCAATCGAAGATACATAACAATATACCTCAAGACTTCACTAGGACAAGGTAAAATGAAAACAATATCTATGGTAAAAAAGCTCTAAGAATCATAAAATTATACTTTATACAGGTTTGATCATATGAAATTTTATTCCTTCCTAATAAGATGTGTTGTCAGAGTAGATAAATAAATTAAAACCTAAATAAAATGCAAACTGAATCTAATGAGTCCAATGGAACTCTTTATGTTACACAAAGTGAATGAAAATTGATAAGAAAGTTTCAATTGAACATTCTAAAAATTTATTGAGATAGAAAACATAAAAAATATATTCTTATAGGATGTTAAATTATTAAATCTTGATTGAGAAATTTTATATTTCAAAATATAGCTATTTTCCATATAATTTCTCCTAGATGATTGGAAGATTTCAACAATTCCTATAATGAAATTTTGAATAGAAGAGGATTACATCAACTAAGGCTATGATGAGTCATTCTAAAAATGGATGGCTGATCTTTTTTATTAAATCCATCAACATAGTTACAACATTATACAAGAAAAAAGTCATTATAAAATATTTGAAATTTCCACACTAGTTTGGAAAATCATTTATTTGAATTTATTGAAATCTAAGCAAGAGTTGATGAAAGCCTCAATGTAGGTCAATATTGGAAAACCACATGGAAAATTTTACTTATTCAAAGATTTTTTCAATATTTAGAAAAGAAAAATATTCATTATTAATAGAAAATTTATATTTTTATTATTAAAAAATGTAATATACACTCATCAGCCTTCTTGGTTAAGAGAATCAGGGAACCCTAAAAAGTTGTTATTAGTTCTATCAAGTAATTTTATTTAATGTCCTCTAATATTATTTTAAAATTTTTATCTAATTTGAAATAGTATGATATTGTGGTATCAATATAGGACCATTTATACACAATACATTAAAAGTGAACGCTAGCTACCACATTAGAGAAAGGCCTACAAAAAATTCAAGGAATACATCATAATATACATATAGACTATGAAATAAAACAAGCCTCTATTAGACCTCAGTTTCTCTAAGAATTATTATATCTTGTTCAATAATTATTGGACATACATTACTCCAATCAGTACCATATCAAATTACATGACAGTCCTACTCCCCCTAAAGAGTGAATTGAATACCAGTTGGTGATGTGAAAGATAATATTCTATTAGAATAATAAATATATTCTTATAACTTTGTAAACCGATTTTTATCATGAATTATTTAAATGGATTTTATATTAAGAACTATAAAATCAAATATATTCATATATTCATAAAATTTGAATCACTTCAAATTATATCAATGAACCAATTTCTGATGTGCGACATTATAGGTATGAGCTATGAAGAATAAAAATTTCATATAATATTTGAAATGATGGTAGGTTGTATAATCCTATAAATGTTATTATTTCCTAATCATGAACACTTTTATAAATTTAATACCAATGGATAAATATTTCCTAGAAATAATAATTGTTAACCTTTTTGATATGGTGATTGATTGATACCATACTTTAATTAGAAACAACAGAGAGGTCCTCTATATTTATAATTATGTTGTTTCACATATTTTCCCTCATTGATTAATTAGTTATTTTATATTATAATTCCTAATAGTCTACAACTTGGTACACTATCAATATTTGGGGAGGGGAATGGTGTTATGGATATCAAATTTCACTTTTTACAAGGGATACAAATGTATCATTATATGGGGAATAAAAACACACTTACATTGGTTCCATTTAACAAGGCCCATAATAACTTTTATGGTTATGTGACAATAAATATTGTTGTGGTTTTTAGGGTCGTCTAAGCATGACTTATGAAGTTACATTTGTCATCATTAACTGAAAATAAAAGAAGTCCCTTCCATGGTTATGAATCCAATATCTATAAAGTTTCATTTTAGGTTTTTCATCTACTAATGAAGAAGTTTCTTTTAAGGTTTTGTATAATGGACCGATCAATAATTTATTATAATTTTATATGTCTTAGAATAGTTCCGTGTTGTTACATTAATGTTAAATGGACTATAATATTATTTTGTTCAGAAATATTATGGTGTGGGATATACAGAAGAGTGTCACTTTTTAGTTTGACCCCATAGATAGGTCATGAAAACATAGGTTGATTCTTACTTTAGGTTGAAGGACCATCGTATTTATTACCTATTTTTTGGTAACTAGGCATAGAAGGATGAATATAACACATGAGAGATACAATTTAGTGAGGAAGAATTATTAATTACCATGTATTAATAATCCATTTGGTTGTATCATATCCATTTTCAATTAAGTAAGTTAATATAATTGGACATTTGAGTTACGTGAACTAGTGATGAAGAGTTTGGATATACACTAGATCGAGAACATATATATGCATCAATGGATTATTTATTTTATTTAGAGGATAAATGAATAATCTTATTAGGTACATAGTGGCAATGATAGTGGTCCCCAAAAACCTGGAGTGACAAGCTAGTAAGATGCTCTAAGAAAGGGGATTACCAGATGCCTAGTAGCTATAAAAAATTGTATAGAGTTTCCAAGATGAGTATCTTAATCTAGGAATGGGATCACCTATTTCTAAAATATATGTAACCTCATAATCAAAGGAATAAAATTTTGATTATATTACTTGTATGATTCTTCTTAAGGAATAAAATTGAGGGAGTACTGTTATAAATTTCCCAATTTTCAATATCAAAGAATTAATGATTAAGGGGAACATATTAACCAAGATAATGAATAAATCATGTAAATTGAGTATGTTTAGAGGATTTATTTATGGTATAGGATTCTTGAGTTTATGAACTGGACCAGAGGGTTTCAATGCTTTATTATGGTCTACTAAATAGGCTTACATACCCATAAGAGGGTTCTTTCACAATTTGGATGACCTATTTCAAATCATATGAGAATATACTATATTAAAAATAAGGGAAAAATACAAATGTGTAGCACTAAATCAATATCAAATTTAAATTTTATATAAATTAATGTGGTCAAAAATGTGTATATAGGTTTAAGTATAACCACCACATATGTTTTATATGGTGTAATTCCTCTGTGAATTTTTTATGTGAGACCATTTCTAATGGTTTTTATTTCGATAATGTAGATTAAAGTTTAAATGGTGGGGAAATGAAAATAATATTTTTATGTGGAGAGTTACCTCTGTCTCCCAACATTGATCGAGATTCTACTGGTGCCATTTTATTCACAAATTCCTAGTGATTAAATGGATTAAAAAACCATTATTTTTCTTAAAATCCATTATTTAATATTTTCTACAATTATTTATATAAGTGTTAAGGTTTTTATTTATTTTAAATTATTCATAACCACTACCCATTAACATTTATAACCCTAAAAACTTATAGAAACATAGAATTAATGTCATGTCATCAAAAAATATGGCCTCACCTAAAAGGGATCACATCCTCCAACCAAAAAGGATATGACTCTACAAAACAATTACACGACCACTAGAAGACCCCCATATTACCATACATATAATTATTTCTAAATAAGTTTCATAAATCATAAAAAGGATTGATCTATCTATCTTAAAATGATGCATCCATTGTATAAGATTTGGGATCACGTAAAGGAGGTTCATGAGGCCACTAAAAATTATAATATAACTATATACAATTGATGCATTCCTATTGAAATATGATGAATTAATTTTTAATTATAATATAGATACATAATTAATATGTAATCCATTTATATTTTATGTGATTAACCATCCATTTTATGTGGAGTGGAATATATTTTATTTTTTGTCCCTAAATATTCATTTTTCTGTGTTTGTTACATTTTATGAAAATAAACGTGTTACAATTAATAATTAAATATGTGTGAAAGATATATAATTTTGATGAATAATATCACATATATGTAATATTTCATATATTTTGTAATATTAGAAGTTAAAATGTTTCCTGCACCTCTACATATAGGCCAGCAGATCCCTTCCATCATTCATTAGCCATTATTCGAGAAGAATCTAGCTTTTTTTATCTTCCATAGAAAAAAAATTCATGTAGACTAGAAACAGAAGCTATGTATACATTTTACATGTTAATTAGGATAAATAGAGACTCATAGAAATAATGTGAGAAACCCTTTCCTATAGAATGTTTAAATTGATATCCTCCAACTACAAAGATATTATGTGGTGTTTCATCCACATATGTATTAATTGAAATTCAATAATTTTAAAAACAGTTTTCATTCATCTGTTATTAAAATACAATTTTAGGGACTAAATTATTATTCACAAATATTCCTTTTATATTTTCATGAAATAGATCTAGAATTGTTTTGTTGTTCTTATGTGATGAGGTGGATATAAATAGACAATATAGTTATTAAAAACTACTTCCACAACATTCACTCAAGAAACACAGATATCCTATATAAGATGGTTGTATTTTTCAAAACTATCCAGTTTTATAGAGTCAAAATATTTATAGGTTATGGTTATCGAGTGAAACAAACTTCCCTCTACCATAGTTTTATTAGAACAATTCAACTGACTGAGTAACGAATCACTATGTGTTTTCTCCAATGAATTTTTACTCCACTAGTCACTTCATAAAATATATATGTTTTAAATATGAATATGGAATTCGGTATACCTTAATTAAATTACTTTAGGGTCCCCTCATTCCATACCCCTTGTTTTGAAATTAATCATCCATCTATAAGAAGTTCATTAGGGAGAAATGGTAGGGATTGAACTCCAGCTAGGATATTTACCCTAGTGAGGATTTTTGGAATGTTTTTAGGGTATAAAAATTAGATCTACTGAATTGGTTTAGAAATAGAGTGTGTAAAAAAGGTTTTAGAGATATATAAATAAATTTTCATGTTAAAAACATTATCCCATCCGAACATGAAGATTATCTCAGGTCTGATATATGGGTGGATACCCAACAACAATACATTTTATTTGTTACCTAGAGAGGTTGAAATATGCCCCTAGGATGTGTATGTGTTAAATGGGTATATGATCTCAAGAGTGATGTGTTATGAGTTTTCCATCTACTTTTGGAATGGGATAATAATGAACAAACTACTCCACTTGAAATAGAGTTTATAATGTTTGTGAGTGTAGCATCCAAAACACATTTCACTCATAAGTAACCAAACCTGGTTGGACACCTGACCTTAAGGAAACCTCCACATATAGAAGAGGCTGATGACTATCAGTTAGGGCCTATGGTGAGATGGTGGGAAGAATATTACCTCATTTATAAGTGTGTCATATCTATATACAATGATGGTAAGCATAAAAACCAGAAATAAATAATTACCAGAGGAAAAATAAATCAATCAAATCAAATAAAGGGGATGTAAAATAATCAATATCACATAAAAAATGATTCTCATGTCATATGTTACAAGAAAAAAGAAACATGGGTATAATTATATACATTATTCTATATAAAAAAATATGGCCAAATATTATCTTCACTAGATTAATGGGAATAATCTTAGTCTACTTCACCCATACTCCAACATAGGACAATAAGTCATGCATTCAAATCTAGAAACTTCCCTTTTTCCCTACTGGAATCCATAAGGTCTATTTGAGTACCAACTACTGACCTTGTAACGACCCAAACATTCGTTAATGAAAATTCATCTTGATCAAATAAAATTTTTATTATGGTTATATAAAATTTAAACATAATTGGTTTTATGTTTCTGTATTTTAAAATACCGTTATGAATTTTGACCATTTCTAATATAGCTGTCGAAAATTGATCTCACGATTAGTATAAATATAGGGCTTTAACAAGTCCAATTTACTCAGAAATATGAAGTGATTGCCTCATCTAGTAGAATTTCCCCGTACTAAGACCATTTGTCGGAGCATGGATAGGAGGTTGCGTAATTGGGATTCACTCTTGATCAATCCCAAGCCGAGCTTGAAGACGTTAATTTTGAGCAGAACCAACTACAGGAGAAGTGGAAGTTAATAGAGATTACCACCCATGCGATGTTATCCGAGCCACCCCAATAGTCTTTCACCATCGAACACCATACCCTTCATTCGTATTAGGTTTTTATAAGGGGTTATGTAACAATATCCTATAACTATGACTTTGTACATTATTTTTGTATAAATAATGTGAATTCATTTTATTATTGTTTCTTTGTAAATAGTTTCTTAAGAACATTTAGTATTTTAGTTAATATTTAACTAAGATATATATTTTGATGGATTAATGATTTACTGAATTAAATAATATTTCAATAAAATATTATTATTATTATTATCAAATTAATTTTTATTAAATATAAATTATCGTATAATTTGATGAATGAAATTGTAATTCTTATTATGGTTTGAAAGCTATTTTTGTCAAAACCTATGATTTTTCTATAAATGTCGGTTTTTATTTTAAAAGTGAAAAATCACATATTTAGAAAATTATTTAGATAAAATGAATATTATTTTTGGAATCAGGATGTCAAAATTATCCAATAGTTAATTTTTCATAATTTTTTTTGATAGTCGATTTTTTGGGTAAAAATTAAATATCGTTTAAATATATAATGTGTTTTATGTCATCCTAATGACCCAATTGTGATGTAATAAAATAATATAAACATTATTGTCGGCCAATATATGTTTTAAAATTAAATTAATGTTATTTTGGATTTGTTTGATTTATTTTACAATGCTTTAGTGGACCCTCCAAAACATATAAAACAATTTGTCTTTTAAATTGTTTTTATTTAAGAGTGTGACTCACCTCCAAATATGATACAATATCATTTTAAGAATTTAGGCCATTAGAATTATAAATTATTATTTTCCATTACCCTTTGGAAAAAACCATGGGCAAAATCCAAGGGGTGGTTTGTGTTTTTGATTAGATTAATATGAGGATTCCCAAACCTAAATAATAAATAATTCTCTCTCCTTTCTGATATAATCCCACCCAGGATCCCACATTCTCATCACTATAAGCCTTTGGAGTTCTATAATCCCCTGACCTCGTCTCTCTATAATCCACCCAAGGTGCCCCATGCTCCCAATAAGCCTCTCTCAATCCTCTCCCAAGCCATTGGGATCACACTTCCCTGTAAGGGATTTCATCGTTTTACATTTTTGTCCAATTTTCATTAACTTGTTATGCTTTTTTTGAATTACTAATTTAGGGGTATGATTTTGAACCTCTTCCATAATGTCCTATTTATATTTGGATGATGGGATACCCCTTTATCTCTCATTAATGCCTCACATGTACACCTGTTACCATGCTGAAATTCCTTGAGGGATTTCTATCTCCTCTTTTACATCCAAGTAATTATTTAGTATTATGAATCTAAATTCCATTATGTTTATTGGTACATGATCTATATTTCCCACTTACTATAAATTTCATTTATATATTATTAGACACCATTTTCTCTCTCATCATCCATTTTCATGAATCCTTATCTCACACTGTTATGCTGCCGAAATTGCAACGTGTTTTTTCCAAGACAAGATCATTGTGTAGTGAATACCATACCCATGTCTCTATCAAGGGTATTCTACTTTAATCAAATATACATATTTAATGGTACTTTTATGTATTTATTACACATTACTTAATTGTGGAATAACTTTTGATGTTGATTGATTCCATGTTATATGATCCATATGGGACACTTATGCATGAAATGAAATGTTTAAGAAGGGTGCTCCCTGATAACTCTCTAATAAATTGGGTAAAGTATAATATCAGGATATGTCATGTGAAATGGGTGTTGACTCATTTTAATTCAAGTTGAATGATATTTTACTCGTGCTTCATGTGCAATGAGGGTTTACTCATGCTCCATGTCCAATGAGCCTTGGATCATGCTAATTCCATGTTAAGTGATGTTGCCAAATTTCCATGTTATGATTATCATGCTTTATCATGCCTTTATGTTAATGTTTCTGTTGTGATCGATTTATATGCCTATTTTCTAACATGTAGTGTATTCATCATGTTATTTCCTTTTTATTCCCTTACTGGCCTTTATAGCTCACCCTTTTCTTATGCATGTCCTTAGGTTATCCGATTGAATGCTATGTATGGGGGAATATAGGGGTCATGTAAAGGAAGTTTTCAATAAATATGTTGCGTGTTTAATGTTATAAGATGTTATGTAATGATTGTAAGACTTGAAGACACTATACCTCTCCATCTTCTATGTTTTATCAAGTGATGATTTTATGTAATAAATCAGGTTTATGTGTGAAATAAAAATCAGGGTTGTTATAGTTGGTATCAATGGATGGGTTCAGTTATTTTTGGGATTAGGATTAGAAAATACCAGTGAAGAAATAGAGAAAACAATAAGTATAATAAAAACATTCCTAAGTATTGGTGAGTATTGAGTAAGTGGTTTATCATGAAAATACATCCCTGTCTGGAAATGATCAGGCAGAGGCAGCTTTGGCACAGATGTATCCTAGGGCTAAAACCTAAAATCACTGCTTTGAGCTAGACTTGAACTTGAACTGGTGCATGAAAATAGGCCTTACAACACTCTTGGTTATGGCAGTCTTGGGGGAAATGCTTTGGTAAATTCACAAGCTTACTATGAACCCATATTAAGAGAATTTCAAAAAATTACCCTAAGAATATACTTTAGAAGGTAGATCGTGAATATAATTGATTAAAGCCTATGGATTCATAAGTTAAGGAAATAAAAGTTAATTATAAGTCATCAATTTTTTCCTTGTATTACCCTTTATGTGTTACCTCTAATGTTACTTTTAATCGAGCTAATGGCCGGTAATATGAGGACTCGAGCTAACAACTGATGTGAAGATCAATGTGATGACTGTGCTATGGAGATGCCCATTCCGATGGGAGCAGGAATCATGAAATTTGTCACGCTTATCTCCTACATAACTCAACCTTTTTATAGAAACATGGGTCAAGAAGAACATTCAACCCACCATATGAAAGAACAAGTCGCTATCGAGAGATTTATGAGACAATGGCCTCTTACCTTTAATGGATCATCTGATCCCTCAATCGCCGAACAATGGATCAACTCTATTGATAATTTGTTCTCCATCCTTCAATGTATTGAATAAGATAATGTTCTTTTGGATTCTTATCATATAGAGGGTGAAGATGATCAATGGGGGACATTGATCATAAATATAAAACTAGAGGAGGGCATCAAAGTGTTGTAATGGAAGGATTTCTGTACGATTGTTTTCGATAAATATTTCCCACGTACCGTCCGGCATAAGATGGAAGGGGGCTTCCTTGCGCTCATGAAAAATGATGAAGAATATATTGGAGTGTATGAGGAAAACTTCACAAGGCTTTCACGATATGCCTCCATATTTATCGCTACCCATGAATGCAAGGTTGCCCGCTTCTTTTCTGGGCTAAAACCTAGCCTAAAGAAAGCTCTAGTGATCCATGACTTAGATAGCCTTGAAGAAATTGTCCGATATTCCCTCATAGTAAAATTGGAGATCAGAGAATATCTGGGGTATCATGGGGATAAAAATCATAAGGTGGACTTCAATGCTGGTGGTCTGATTTATAAATCCAATAGTTCTAAAAAGATCCATCGCCCCACTTGCCAAAGGTGCAGAAAGAAGAACCCTGGAAAATGAATGAAGGGGATGAGGAAATGATTTACGCGTGGAAGAGAAGGGCACCTAGCTGTTAACAACTGACAAGAAAAATTGACAATTGCAAAAGAGGATAGGAATGATCGTTTAGAACCTCAATGCTTCGTTAATTTCTACAACTACAAAGAATCATGGCATCTTGAAAATCAGTACCCTAAGCCAAGGGTGTTTGGATGCAACCAACAACCTCCATGGCAGCGAGGGAGAGATTTTTCCATCACTAATATTGATGTAAACCCTAATAATGATGTGGTGATAGGTACGCTAGTTATTAATTCTAGAATAGTGAACGTACTTTTTGATTCTGTTTATATGCATTCTTTTATATCCCAAATGTTTTGTAGAACAATCCCAGCACTGCCATAAATCATGGAAGTAAAGATGTCGGTTTGTAATACAAATGGGGAAATCATTGCATCCGATGAATATAACTCCTCCCCTATTATAATCTGTTGATTGAATTTCCCAGTGAACCTCATCATACTCACTCTGGTGGAATTTGATACCAATCTTGGCATGGATTAACTTTCCTTATATAGATCCAACATAAATTTCTATAAGGGGAAATCACCCTCCATGTGGAGAATCAACCCCCGATTCTATACAAGTTCAAGGAGAAAGATGTATCTTCTTTATCGCCATCATCTCAAGCATGGATATTACTGCCCTACGGGCATGCGTATCTAGCTCAAATGATTGATTCTAAGGTGGAAACCATCCTTTATGACATTCCTATTGTGAAGGAATTCACTGAAGTGTTTCTCGAGGAATTTACTGGTCTTCCTCCTAGAAGAGACGTTGAATTCTCAATTGATATTATACCTGGGGTGTTGCCAATTTCCAAGACAGCATATAGAATGGTTTTTGTGGTGTTTGAGAAACTGAAGAAAAAACTACAAGAGAATGTGAATAAAGGGTTTATATGCCCACGTGCTTCACTATGAGGTGCACCAGTCCTCTTCATCAATAAGAAAGATGGGTCAATGTGCCTTTTCATCAATTATCACGAGCATAACAAAATCACAATAAAGAAAAAGTATCCTCTCCCACTAATCAATGAATTTTTCAATCAACTGTGTGGAGAACAATACTTCTCTAAGGTGGATTTGCGGTCGGGATATTATCAAGTAAGGGTGAAGAAGGAATATATTCCCAATACTGCTTTTTGTACAGGATAGATGCTCTATAAATTTATATAAATGCCTTTCATACACACTAATTCTCCAGAAATCTTCATGAACATGATGATTAAAGTCTTTAGGGATTACCTCAAAAAAATTTGGTCTCTTTATAGATGATATTCTGATATACTCCAAAACCAAGGAGGATCATGAGGAGCATCTATGAACTATAATAGAGACCTTGAGGAAGGATAATCTCTATAAAAAGTATAGAAAGTGTGAGTTCTTGTTGAAGTAGGTCTAATTCTTGGACCATATCATCACAAGAAATGGGATATCTGTGGATCCATCACAATTAGATGCAATTGAGGGATGGCTGAGTCAAACATCGATAACATATATCCATATCTTATTTGGTTTAGCAAGATATTATCGAATTTTTGTGAGAAATTTCTCAGGATTGTCCAACCCTCTTACCATGAAAACTATGATGGGAGTAAATTTTTCCTGGAGTGATGAATGAGAAGAAAGATTCAAGGAGTTAAAAAGGAGGATTATCCCAGCGCCTGTTCTCACTATACTCACAAGTGGAGAACTTTTTATGGTATTCAGTGATGCTTCAAAGAAGGGATTGGGATGTGTGTTGATGCAAAATGACAAAGACATTTCCTATACTTCAAGGAAATCGAAAGTTCATGAGCATAATTATCAAACACATTATTTGGAATTGGTTGCGGTTAACATTGCTTAAAAAATTTGGCGGCATTATCTCTTTGTGGAGAAGTGTGAAATATATACAGAACACAAAAGCCTCAAGTATATATTTCCATAGAAAGAGTTGAACATTCACCATTGAAGATGGTTAGAGCTGACCAATGACTATGATTACTCAATCCATTACAACACTGGGAAATGGAACAAGGTGGCATATTCTCTATGTAGAAAGGACCTAGTGATTCCATCGTTGATGAGAATTGATAAGGATCTAATCTTCTTATATTTGATAAATATGGACATCGGAATCATAAATAAGGGAACATCATCAATCCTTTCACAAATGATTTCTCAACCATCTCTTTTGGAAAGGACAAAGGATGCTAAAAAGGATGATGTGGGAATTCTGAAGAAAGTGGAAGCTATCCAAAAGTGGAAATCCTCGAAGTTCAATGTTAAGGAAGAAGGAATTCTCAGATTTGGGAAAAGACTATTTGTTCCATCAAGTCCAGAGTTGAAGAAGGAACTTTTCGATAATGCACATAGTTCAAATTTCTCTATTCGCCTAGTAAACACCAAGATGTGTCTATATTTCTGAGAGCGTTATTGGTGGGATAATATGAAGAAGGAGATTGTTGAGTATACATCAATGTGTCTGGTGTGTCAGCAAGTGAAGGTATAGAGGTATAAGTCTAAGGGGATGATGAAACCATTGCCTATACCTGCATGGAAATGGGAGAACATCACCATGGACTTTGTCACCAGACATTCAAAGAAATCGAAAAGAAAAAAATGAAATATCGGTTGTTGTGGATCGTCTTACAAAGTCCACACAATTAATTGAAATTAGGGAGTATTTCTCATTGGATAAACTGAAACAGATATATTTCTAAGAAGTGGTAAGGCTACATGGAGTACCACTATCTATTGTATCCAATCAAGATCCAAGATTCCTCTCTATGTTTTGGAAGAGTCTTCAACATGCTCTAGATACTGAATTGAACTTCAGTACTACATATCACTCAAATTGATTTCTAATCTATGAGAACTATTAAGACACTAGAGGATATGTTAAGATCACGTTATATGGACTTCAAAGGATGGTGGGACCAACATCTTCCATTGATTGAAGTCTCCTACAATAACAGTTTCCACTCGTGCATTCGAATGGAACCTTATGAGGACCTATATGGGAAGTGGTGTAGAACACTAGCATGTTGAGATGAAGTTGGTGAATTTAAGCTACTAGGACCATAAATGGTCGAAGAAATGGTGGAGAAGTTGAAAACCATTTAGCAGCATATCAAGGCAGCCCGGAGTTGACAGAAGAGTTATGCAGCTAACCGTCGATGAGACCTTGAGTTTAAAGTTGGAGACAAGGTATTTGTATGCATATCTCCATGGAAGAAGGTCATGAGGTTTGGAAAATAAATGGAAGTTAAGTCCTAGTTATATCGACCCCTTTGAGATTCTTGATCGTGTTGGGGCTTTGGCCTATCGACTAGCACTTCCACTTACCAAGGCCAAAGTAAATGATGTCTTTCATGTATCCCTATGAAGGATGTACATAGCAGACCCTTCACATGTACTCTCTTTAGAGGTAGTATAGCTAGAGGATGATCTTTCTTATGAGGATAAACCAGTGAATATTTTAGATCATAGAGAAAAAGTACTACAAAATAAGACAATACCCCTCATCATGGTGATGTGGGGAAAACAAATGTTTTCAGAAGCGACGTAGGAATCAGAGGAAGTGATGAAGCAGAGTTACCCAAAGTTTTTTTAGAGTGGGAAAAAGAAATTTCAAGGGTGAAATTTCTTAAGGGAGGATGATTGTAATGACGCAAACTTTCATTAATGAAAATTCCTCATGATTTAATTAAATGTTTATTATGGTTACATAAAATGTGAATTTAATCGGTTTTAAGTTTCTATATTTTAAAATTATGATATGAATTGTTATTGTTGCTAATATGATTATTGAACAATGATCACATGAGTAGTATAATTATATGTCTTTACCAAATCTAATTTACTCTGAAAAGGGAAGCGATGGCCTTATCTAGTAGACTTTCCCCATACGAAGCCCATTTTTCAGAGCTCAGAAAGGACATGGCATCATATGGATTCGCTCTTGACCAAGCTCATGCTTAGCTTGAACACGTTAATCTTGAGTAGAACCGACTACCGGAGAAGTAGAAGTTAATAGAGATTACCACCTGAGCGATGTTATCCAAGACACCCCAAGAGTCTTTCACCATCGCACACCTTACCCTTCGGCCTTATTTGGGTGTTATAAGGGGTTAGGTAACAATACCCTAGCACCATTACTATGTACTTTATTTTTGTATAGAGTGTGCATTCATTTTATTATTGTTAATTTTTAATTAGTTTTTCAAGCACAAATATTATTTTTATTTATTATTCAACTAAGAAATCTATTTTGAGGAATTAATGGATTTTTTAATTAAATAATATTTTAATAAAATATTATTATTATTATCAAATTAATTTTTATTAAATATATTTTATCATATAATTTTATTAATGCAATTGTAATTTTATTATGGTTTAAAAGCTATTTTTGTCAAAACCCCTGAATTTTCCATAAATGTCAGTTTTTATTTTAAAAGTATAAATTCACATATTTAGAAAATTATTTAGATTAAATAAATATTATTTTTGGAAACGAGACATCGAAATTATCCAATGGTGAATTTTTCATAATTTTTTGAGACATGCAAATTTTTGGGAAAAAATTTAACACCATTTAAATAGATAATGTGTTTTATGACATTATAATGACACAATATATGTTTTAACATTAAATTAATGTGATTTAAAGTTTTTTTGATTTATTTAAAAAATATTTTGTGGATACTCCAAGACTTATAAAACATTTGGTCCTTTTAAATTGTTTTCCTTAAGAGTGTGACTAAAATCCACATAAGCAACCCTATTATTTTAAGATGTTCGGCCATTGGACTTATAAAATACTCTTTTACACTCCCCTTTGGAAAATACCATGGGAAAACCCATGGTCTGAGTTGTGGATTTGATTAGTTTAATATGAGGTGTTCCAAACCTAAATAATAAAGAATTTCCTCTCCTTTCCATATAATCCCACCCAATCCCCCACTTCCTCTTCACTCAAATCCTTTGAAGTTTGACCATCACCTGCCCTCCCCTCTCTAAAATCCTCCCATGGTTCCCCAATCTCGAAATAAGCCTTTCTCAAGCCTCTCATAAGCCTTTGGGATCACACTTACAAGTAAGGGATTTTGTCTTTTGTCATTTTGTCCAATTTTTTCAAGGTGTTATGCCCTTTTGTTTTCAATTACAAATGTTTTGGGGTATGATTTTTCACCTTCCCATACTATCCTCTTTATGTTAGGATTATGGGATACCCCTTTCTATTTCATTAATGTCTCACATATACACCTGTTACCATGCCAAAATTCCTTGAGTGATTTCTCTCTTCTCTTTTATATCCAAGTAATTATTTTGTATTATGCATCACAATTCCATTTCCTTTTCTGAGACATTTATCTAAATGACCCCATTTCTGTCCATTTAATTTATATATGATGAGACACCATTTTCTATCTCATAATCCATTTTCATGAATCCTTATTCACACTGTTATGTTGTCGAAATTACACCACATTTTTCCAAGCCAAGATCATTATGTAGTGAATACCATACCCATGTCTCTATTAAGGGTATTCACCATTATGAACATATACATATAGAATGGTAATTTCATGTATTTATTCCACATTACATAATCGTGTAATGACATATGATGTTGACTGATTCCATGTTATATGATCTATGTGGCACACTTATGCATGAAATGAAATGTTTAAGAAGGGTGCACCCTGATAGTGCTTCAATGCACTGGGTAAAGTATAGTATCATGATAGGTCATGTGAAATGGGTGTGGACTCATAATAATTCAAGTTTAATGAGGTTTTACTCAAGCTTCATGTGTAATGAGGGTTTACTCATGCTCCATGTGCAATGTTCCTTGGCACATGAAAATTCCATGTTAAGTGTTGTTTCCACAATTCCAAATTATGATTATCTTGCTTTATCAGGCATTTATGTTCATGTTTCTATTATGATCCATTGATATGACTACTATATAACTTTTATTGTATTCCTATTGTTATTCCATATTTATTCCCTCACTGTGATTTGTAGCTCACCATTTTCTTATGCATGTCATCAGGTTATCCCATGCAATTCTATGTACGAGGGAATGTAGTGGTCATGTAAAGGACGTTTTCAATAAAGATGTTGTTCGTTTTATGTTCTAATCTGTTATATAATGTTTCTAAGCCTCAAAGAAACTAGAACTCTCGATATTCTATGTTGTATCATGTGATGATTTTATGTAATAAATCAGGTTTAAGTGTGTAATAAAAGCAGAGTTGTTATAGACCTAAACATGGTGTGAGATATACTTAGCAGGACACCACCCAAGGTTTCTATAAGTAACTAGTATGTGCATATATGATGAGTTGTGTGTTTTTAACAGTAAATTTAATATAGTAAGTTAATAAATAAATCACATTGGACTTGGTTCCTCACATGATGTATAACTACCACTACCTGCATCAGCTTATGATGGATGAATTTTAATTCATGTTACCATACAAGTTTATTTATATTAAAAATTCATGTATATATACACCTCATATACATATGGAAATATATGTAAATACATATACATAGATTTTTAGTAATATCCATGAACATAGGTCTAATGCCAAGGTGTTTGTACATACTTATAAGAAGTTTCCTAACACACACGGAATATAATCAGGGAGATATAACTATTCCATCATAACATTCAAGTATAATTCTAGGACTAAACCCAAGAATGATCTTTGTCATGGTTGAAACGTCATTAGTTTTTAATTAACTTACCTCATGTTCCTTTCAAAGGCTTTTCGTTTAATGTAACCCATGTATCTCTCTACATACACTATCAAACCCATCATTATAGGATTATTTCCAATTAGTTACTTACTATAAACCCAAGAATCACACTGGACATTGAATATTGGTAAGACCCTTTGATCCTACACCCGATATATCATAGAGGGAAATGAGTATCACTCATGGAATATTACAACAACAATACTCACAAAGAATTACCATTTAAATCCCACAAGGAACCATGTTTCACTCATGGGTTATGAAAAAACATCCTCAAGTTCAGCTAATATGATTAATTATATAAAAGAAAAAATATATCACTCCTACCATGCTGTAATTAAATTATAAATTATTATTTTTAAGCTACATAATTCTTTATAACTCATCATTTACCTAGTTTCTTGTATCATCCTCAACATAGTATAAAGAAATGTTTGAAACCAGAATTAAACTCATACCATAAAAGAATCAATTTCAGTCAAGGAGTCTAATTCCATTAATATGGTTCATTCATGCAATAACTAGAACTAAATTGTCCTATACATAAGACATACCATTTTCCTTGGTCATATTAAAAATACATTACATTTCCAAGGGGAAAATCAATAATCAAATATTATTAGTTCAATTAAATTCTAATGTAGGATGATTTAAGCCCTCTAATGATGGTGCACCCTTAGGGGTGTCTCACATAGAGGTGGTCATCCTTTAAGGTTGATTAGGGGGTAAATAAAATACATGAAGCATCAAAACATCAATTAATTTAATTAATTTATTACTGAGAAGGTATTACCATGAAAATTTGGAGAGTCTCATAATAAAGCAACGTATATTACAATGAAACTATTGGGAAAAAACTAAACTACCTACATGATAGTGGTATACAATCCCTATTTTTTTGTATCTCTTTCAAATGATCTATAAATGAATAAAATTAAAAAAAGGTATATTCCTTGAAAATAGTTCATATTATCTTATACCAAAATGGAGTTGAAGATGGGGGAATAAACGATAAAGAGAAGTAATTGGAATAACGATCTTAAAATTAGCTATCAAATGGGATAGAATATGGTGGAAAAAGATACTTAATGTGGAAGATGACTGAATGCCTAACTTTAATTGAGAAAAGGAGTTCCTAGGCAACTAAATACTGGAGAAAAATTTGGAAGAAGAAGGGTTATTTTGTTCTCAATGAAAAAGTGAAAAGAGGACATTTAAAACCATTTTTAATGAGGCACATGGTTTGGCTACATGGTTTTCCAAACTGTTCACCTAACAGTGTGCCTATACTACTTATGTATAAATACAGGTGAGACTATTGGAACAAAGTTTGGGAAGGCTCTGGGCCCCTTATAAAACTCGAGAATGTCCCACATGGCCTTACAGATTGGGGTGTAGGGTCAAAAACATACAATGATCCCTCTAGTTTTTCGGAACCACCCACATGATTGAGTTGAACAATTTTAACTAACAGTATAATAAAAATGAAGCTCTGTTTTTATTTCCCAAATATAGATATTTGGGCTCTAAATGATTCCATATGATCTCGAACCTCTCTATAACACCTTAAACAAGTTACATGTAAAAAAAATGATGTTTTGTTCTATAAATTATGTATATGTACATCTCTGAAAATATGAGAAATAAAATATTCCCATACATTAAACAACTCATCCCTAATTTTACATTATGTGGGTGGTAAAACATTATCTAATAATTAATACAACCACTTGGATCAAACACTGAACTCAGTCTCCCAGGTCTCATCCTTTACCCGACCATGCTACCATAACACCCTTACTAGAGGAACTGACCTTCTTAGAGTGTCATGCCTTAGATCTCAAATACCCATAGCCGGTGCCATACAAAGGATTGATTTAGTTCAGGCTCTGAGAAACCAGCTACTTCTGAAATGTTTCATCTGCTAAAAGTTGTCACCTGAAATATTTTAATCAAAAACATAGGGGAAGCATACGAATGCCCAGTAAGGGATTTAAAAAAACCAAATAAATTTTTAAAATATCCATTGATAATTTTCAGAAAACATTTTTCTTAAAGAAAAACTATAACACATGTAACATATCATAAATGTGCTCACATAAAAACATGATAACAAAGTTACAAGGATACATGATTTAACCATAGACATGATAATTTGGAGTAATAAGAAAAAGATACGCATACGAAAGGAAAAATTTAATAGCTAAGAGTATTGAATAATCATATTTGCGAGTAAATGTAATAACTTCAATTTCAGACATTGAATACTAGATCACTGAGTGCTGAAAATATTCCTGACATAAGCTTTACTCTTCCGACTCTCATAAATACTGGCTCTTATCCATGGGTATTATACTAGTTGAATATCCATTTGGTTAATTAATTACCATGCAAATAATGAGGGAATGAATAATGTTGTACTTTAATTTCTATGTCAAGGCCTCCACCAAGACCTTGGGGCTAACTGTAACCAGACCCCAACCCGAAGAGCTTCTGTAACCGGACTCCATCCCAGAGAGCCTCCATAACTAGACTCCATCCTGGAGGGTCTTCTATAACCGGACCCCAACCCGGATCATACTAGTCAAATACATTCTTTATATGTTTAATTAGGCAATTTATCCGAATTTTCCCATACCACTTTGAATACCTAATTCCATGTCTGTTATTAGGGGTTTCCCATACCACGGCTAAATAAATAAATTCTTATTCATTATTTTAAGTGATGAATAATAAATAGTTCGACTTATCACATAAATTACTAACTTTACAACTACCTCCATAAACATCAATGCTTTACATTTCATATTTAAAACATCAAATATCTATTATTCATGCTCATTTCATGCACTGATAAATGGAAATGAAATTTTTACTAAATCATAATATTTGAGTTAATATTTAAATAATAATCTTCCCAACAACATTCTTAAACTAGAAAACCTTCTTTTCACATGTGATGTTAATTTAAATCATGCATGTAATGGGGTTTACACATTAAATGATTTTTCCTTATTTTTTTTAAATCCTTGATTCATGGAAATGAATATTTATAGTTTAAAATGACCAATTTAAATTATGATAGATGTCATATGTACACAAGAATGCATCATTGAGTACAAATACATATAAAATGTAATATGAAACCATTCAATACAAATATTCATAGTATAACAGATTACATTTGAAATATGGCCATTTTAGTTTATTGAAGGCATACATGGTTTATTACACATTCTTTTCACAAGAGACAATTACTAAAGCATATCAAAAAACTGATAGCAAAGAAGTTTTACCCAAGAAATTATAACAAGGCTAAAATCTTTAAAGGTTCTTTAACTAAAACAAGTTTGATATAGGACATACATATTTTAAAACTAATGTTTTTCATAATATTACAAATCCAGTTGAACCCAAAGAAGTAATGTATTCCATACCTTTTTTTAATAATTTTATATCATCATTATTAGCATAGAACTAGACTTAATTATGGGTATATGTACAAATATATAAAAAATATCCATACTAAACAAACCCAAATATAATTTTCGACCTTAGAAATATTTACATGTACAACTTTTAACCATTGAAAATATTGGATTCACATAGAGATGATATATGTAAATATAAACCATATATATATAATTAATTTTATTAACTTTTCATTTCACAACCAAAACATGTACTGCTTATGTTGGTAAAACATTGATAAACACATTTAAAAAAATTCATAGGTTTATGATGGAAAACTATATGTATACATATAACCATAACCACTATCATTTAATACAAATAGTGGAGAATAACCCATACATGTGAATATAAAGTTGAATCCCTCGAATATTAACACTCATGAATTAACCAAATCAAAAGAATGGTATTTGAGAGAACAACACAAAGTGTTTTGTGTAAAACATTCATTCAATGGGGTGTGCGTAATAAATATTGTTTAATCAAAGCCAAAAGAAGATATTTGAAATCACATGTTTTTTTCTTTCTTTGAACAAATTTGGAAACTTTTATAAATACAATTGGGGATTGATATTGGCTTACGTACCCACATACCCATAAGGATCTCATACCATGCTTATTTGACATTTTCATGATTATCAAAATTATGAACTAAAAGTATAATGGTTAAATGCTTAAAACTACATGTATATATTATCAATATAAATTGAAAAACACACATAATCAACTATAAATGTTTTCTTAAAAAAGGCTCCATAGATTTCATAATTCTTTAATAACTTTGAAACTCAAACTTAGAAGTCTTAAATCTTGGGATTATGATGTTTATGAAAATATGAGGGTTGTGTATATTGTACCTATATATTATCATATACATATGTATATGCATATAACCGATTTTGTATTTAAGGCATAAAATAAATTTCCATGTGGTGTCCATACTTAGGGTTTATTAATACCCTATAACTCAAGATCTTGCAACTCTGAAAGAATTAATTTCTAACCGTATGATGATGTATATTTGTTTTATACGTGTATATAAATATATATTCATACAAATTAAAACTAAAAAAGAAAGACAAAGACTAATCCCCTACCTTACCTCAGGAAAGAAGAGGGGCTCAGGAGATGATGGAAAATTCGGAGGACTCGTTGAGGTCCGTTCGAGGCTTGTGAGCATGGAACAAGGAGGTTCTTCAGATGACCTAGTGTGGTTTTTATAAAAGATACCTATAATGGTTATTTTAATGAATTATTAAAGGAATATGAGGCCAACATAGATTATAAAAATAATAGGGAAATAGATCTATGTGGAAACCGAGTGAGAGAAGGGTATGACGGTTGAAAGGGGTGAAGAAAATTGGTGGAAAAAAGGGATTTAGGGTCCTGGTGCATGGCATGCTGTAGGGGAAGGGGGAATAAGACAATGATTTGAGTAGAAAATCAGGAGGAACATGGGCGGCCTGAATCAGTTCTGGTTTGGATTCAAGTGTCGGGATGCATTCACGGTTTATAAATGTAATGAGCGGCTCCGATTAAATCAGAGTCTGATCGGACGGCCTAACATTGAATTGGAATTTTAAAACCCTCGAATGGTTTCAATTAGATCAAGCCTAATCCAACAGCATATAAAAAATGCAGATATTTTACCATGGTTGCTGGGGGTCGAGTGTGGGGTTGAGATCAATGTAACAGATCATGCGATATGTGATCCCATGGCCCAGACGTCGTTACTCCTGAAAAATGCATCCCACATAAAAACGAGGAGGCACACACGGATTCCTTATAAGAATAATCCTCTGAATCATCATTCATAAATCACACAGCACACACACAGAGGGCCTTACACATGGGATCCCAATTCCCCCGCATGCCTCGACCTACCCATGCCCACCGAGGCCTTGCGCCTGCGCTTCGAACCCATTTTCTCCTGATCTCATGCGCCCTTCGGGGAACTTATGCCCAAATTTGGGCTGACCCTGGCATGGGATGTGGGCTAGGCTTATCCACCTAGAAATAGCTACCTCCCTTGGCCCAGCCTTAAAAGGCTTGCCCTTGAGGGCCCAAATTTTTTATGAAACCATCCTAAAAAATTAAGGAATACAAAATTATAACTTCTCTATTAGTAAAATTATTTATAAACATTAATGATTTAACATTCAAGGTTATAAATAGAAATTTGAAATACCCAAAGAAAATCTTTTATACTAATATTATAGTAGTCAAAATAAATGTTTAATCTAATCATAGTTTAACTATGGGATATTAAACATAGTTTTTGGAAATGAAATATCATTACAATATATTTTGAATATTTTCAAATCATTTTGAATTATTTATAGAAAAAAAAAATATTTCAGCATAATCATGAGTTATATTATAATATTTAATTCATAAATTTTGGAAAACTATGTTATACTTTAACATTATTAGTTATTTCACCACATGGACAATACCTATAATTATAGTTGTTGGAATCCAACAGTCACCTAAGGCAGTGGTCGGGTTGTTTCCTTATTAAAACATGCCTTAAGATGTCTTAAATTCATGGAGATTGTAGAAGATGGTGCACGTCATACCATTGGTGCTTAGTGTGGCCATAGTGGCTTTGGACACTCTTATGTTCTTTACGTCATATTCTAAGGACCCATATTACATTCTTGGGTTTCTCATTGTTTTAAGTGGCCTCCCTATAATTCGGATATGGGTTTTAAATGATATATTTTTTTATCATGATAACTCTTTTGATATTTATGTAGTGTAAAGACTACGGTGTTTTTATTTAAATGAATAGCTGTGTGTCCATTTGTGTGTTTTACTTGGTTAAATTCTAATATAAATTAAAACCATATTATTACTTTCTCATGAGAAACAAGTTTTGTTCATTTATAATTAAATTCAAACAAAAATGTAAACATAAACATATCATTTCATAAGGTTCCAATTTTTGGGCATTATATCATTCCACCTACGAGGAATTGTATCCTCGAAATTCATTCTACAAATGTATAAGAGAAAGACTCCTTTATCATCTTCACCACCACCTCCATCGTGGAGGGTTCTCTAGTGTGGCTAGCTGAATTCCCAAGTTTGTGTAAAACTCTTCATCTTCTCTGGCCCCGATACATTTTGAGCATAAATAGTTGAACCTCTACATAGTGCATTCAGTCCTCCACATAGATGATCAAGTAGTGGAATGTTCAAAGATGTCCAAATGGACCATCTCATGAAGAAATCCATGGATTGGCTCTCGATTGAGAATATCTAAGTCATAGGCCTTATTGTATAAACTGAAACTCAGATGTTGGAACATTTATGCCGCACAAAGGTTTTCCTCCTAATTATCCTCTTGAGACCTCTACCTATCACGAAGTTCCAGCCCCGAGTAAAGCATAGAAATAGCTCTTCATGGTACTTCCCTCTTCGCCTGTATTCGACCAATTGCATCATGTATATTCTGTGGTATATGTAGGAATTCTACTAACATGAATGGAGAATTTCTGGACTGTTTGACACTTCATAAAGTTGCTTTCATGTTTTTCGCAAATTCTTGAAAGGTAGGTACTCTTCTTTACAGGTCTTGACCAAGATGGTCTCTAGTATCTCAGTAGGGAGTGATTGGATGTGAGTCAGTCATTCCATCTGAAATTTAATTATGAAGGATCAATTTGTGAAACCTATTCAAAAATATAAACACAGAAAAGATAGAAAAATAAATAAGGGATAAAAAATTGTGTTCTGATATCACCACTTATTCATAAAAAGAGAAAGGCTAATGGTTTCACCAGTCCCCTAATACGCGAATCCTCATAAATAGTTAAAATCCTTCGATCTACATGAACCATATGAAACCCGAGCAATCTAGTTCAATATTGTGGGTGCACTTGTGATGTCTCCAGAGTTTGACATATTGGGGTGTACAACTGTGAGACGTCCATATGTACTTGTTGTATGTATACTGAACAGGTGGCTTCGTACTCAAGGATGACAAAGTCCATTACCTGACCAAAATGGCCATTGGAGAGGACTTGATACATATATGCCACACAGATGTCTCCTGCTGCTGCAGATTCTTGGAAGGCCATGAGGGATTGGATGCCTTCCACTGTGGTGAAGCATCTAAAAATCCCCTCGTTGTAGTTTTCCGTCATACGTAGGATAGAAATTGGGCATTCATCATAAAGATATAATCCAGAACCTCTCTTTGGTGGAGTTTAATTACTCGAGGAGAATTGGATATATCATAGAGATGTTTTCATGGAATAAAGATATGGGAATAGTTTATATAATTTTCATGGATAACTATTGAAATTATATTTTCTAAGGCCTCATTGGGGAGAGACAGAAGATTATTACCTTTATTTTACATCTATAAATCAGGAAAACATTCATATTTAGTAATGAATAAGTATATTTTTCTTTGTTTAAGTTATGGTTTTCCAAATTTATCTAAATTGAATCCTCTGATACCAATTGTCATGCCCTTGCTCTCTAATACCTAGAGTCGGTGGCATATAGAGGATCAATTCAGTTCAGGCTCTGTGATACCAGCTACTTCTAAAATGTTTCATCTTCTAAAAGTTATCACCTGAAAATTTTTAATAAAAAATGTTGGGTGAGCATAAAAATGCCCAGTTAGGGATTTTTAAAACAAACCAAATAACTTTTTAAAGCCTTCTTTGAAACATTTATTAATACATTTTTCTTAATGAGAAACTATAACACATGTAACATATCATAAAAGTGCTCAATTAAAAACATCCTAACAAAGTTACAAAGATACATGATTCAACCATAGACACACTCATTTGGAGTAATAAGTAAAAGATACGCATATGAGAGCACAGATTGAACAGCTAAGAGTAATGAAGAATCAGACATGCGCGTAAAGGTAATAACTTCAATTTCTAATATCGAATACTAAATCACAGACTGCGAAAATATGTCATGTCATAAGCTTTACTTTTATGACACTCATAAACACTGTCTCATAACCATGGGTATTCTACTATCCAAATATCCATTTGGTTAATTAATTATCATGCACATTTTGAGGGAATGTATAATGCCAGACATTAATTTCTGTGTCAAGGACTTGGCCACGATCCAGGGGTTAACTGTAACCAGACCCCAACCTAGAGAGCCTCTATAACCAGACTCCATCCCCGGGAGCCTCTGTAACCGGACTCCATCCCAAAGGGTCTTCTATAACTAGACCCCAACTCGGAACATACTAGTATAATACATTTATCATATATTTAATTAGGAAATGTATCAAAAGTGTCCTATACCACTTTTAATACCTAATTCCATGTATTTTATTTTGGGTGTCCCATACCACAAAAAAATATTTAAATTCTTAATTCATTATTATAAGTGATGAATAATAAATAGTTCGATTTGTCACATAAATTAATAACTTTACAACTCCTTCCTAAAATTCAATGAATTACAATGCATGTTTACAACTTTGGATATGTATTATTCATGATCAATTCATGCGCTGATAAATGGAAATGAAATTGGACTAAATCATAATATTTGAGTTATTATTTAAATAATAATCTTCCCAAAAACATTCATAAACTAGTAAACCGTCTTTGCACATGTGATGTTAATTTAAGACACGCAAGTAATGTGGTTATCACATAAAATGATAGTTCCTTATTTTTTTTCAAATCCTCAATTCTTGGAAATGAATATTTATATTTTAAAACGTCCAATTTAAATTAAGTTAGATGTCATTTTTACACAAGCATGCATCATTGATTACAAGTATAAAGAAAATGGAAAATGAAACCATTTAATCCAAATATATATTGTGTAACAGATTTCATTGAAAATAAGGCCATTTCAGTTTATCAAAGGTATAAATGGTGTATTAAACATTCTTTTCACATGATAAAATTACTGAATCATAGAAAATAATGGATAACAAAAAGGATTGACCCATGAAATTATAACAAGGCTAATATCTTTAAAGGTTATTTAACTAAAATGAGTTTGATGTAGGACATTCATATTTTAAAACTAATGTTTGGCATAAAATTAAAAATATATTTGAACCCAAATATATATTCTCATCAATGTATTTATTTAATAATTGTAGATCATATTTATTAGCATAGAAATATATTGAATTATGTGTATATGTCCAAGTATATAAAAAAATATCCATACCAAACAAACCCAAATATAATTTTTGACCATAGAAATTATTAGACGTGCAACTGTTATCCTTTGAAAATCCTGGATTCACTTAGAGATGAGATATGTAAATACAAACCATATATATATATATATATAATTAAGTGTATGATCTTTTCATTTCACAACCAAAACAAGTTTTGCTTACGTTGGTTAAACATTGATAAACACATTTTAAGAAAACTAATAGTATTAGGATGGAAAACAATATGTATGTATATAACCATAACCACTATAATTTAATAAAAATATTAAAGAATAATACATAAATTAAAATATAAAGTTTTAACACACCAATATTTACACTCATGAATTAATCACATAAAAAAATGGCATTTGAAAATATTACACTTAGTGTTTTTTGTAAAACATTCATTCAACATGATGTGCATAAGAAGTAGTGTTTAATCAATGCCAAATTAAAATATTTTAAAACACATGTTTTCTAATTTCTTCTCAAAACATTGGATAATTTTATATATACAATTGGGGATCGAAGTTGGATTACGTACCCACATCCCCGTAAGGATCTCATACCATGCTTATTTGACACTTCCATGATTATCAAAATTATGAACAAAAAGTATAATGATGAAATAATTAAAACTAACATTATATATTATCAATATATATTTAAGAACAAACATAATAAATTATAAAAATTTTCATAAAAATGACTTTATAGATTTCATAATTCTTCAATAACTTTGAAACTCAATATTTGAAGGCTTAAATATAGGCTTATAAAGTTTATGAAGATATGAGAGGTCTATATATTATACCTATATATTTTCATATGCATATGTATATCTATATAACTGATTATGTATTTAAGGCATAAAATAAATTTCCATGGGGTGTCCATACTTAAGGCTTATTAATAACCTGTAACTCAATATCTTGAAACTCAAAAGAATTAATTTCAACCCATATGATGATTTATATTTTTTAACAATTGTATATAAATATATATTCATACAACTTAAAACCCAACAAGTAAGATAGATACAAATCCCCTAACTTATCTTTAGAAGGAAGAGGTTCTTGAAAGACGATAGAAAACTCATAGGACTCATTGAGGTCCGCTGGAGGTTCGTGAGCTTGGAACCGGGAGGTTCTTCGGATGGCTCAGTGTGGTTTGTATAAACTATACCTATAATGGTTACTTAAATACAAGATGCAAGGTGTCCAAGGACAACATACATTATACAAATACTAAGGAATGGGATCTCTGTGGAATCCATGTGAGAGGAGGGTCAGATGGCTGAAAGGGGTGAATAAAAATAGTGAAAAAAGGGAGGTAGGGTACTGGTGCATTGCACACTACGAGGGAAGGGGTAAGAACAAATAACTTCGAGTAGAAAACCGGGAGGAACATGGGTAGCCTGGATCAGTTTTGGATTGGATTCAAGGTCGATATTCATTCACAGTTGATAATGATCAGCTCAGAAAAAATCTGAGTCTGATCAGATGACCCGAGTTTGAAGCGGCATTTTAAAATCTTTAAACGGTTTTGATTAGATCTAGCCTTATCCGACGGCATATAAAAATGCCGATGTTTTTCCATGGCTACTGGGGGTCAAGATTGGGGTTGAGATCAACGGCACAGATAGCGTGAAACATGATCCAATGACCGAGATAGCATTTCGCCCGAAAAAATGCGTCCAACATCAAAACAGGGAGGCGTGAACGGCTTCTTTATAAGCCTAAGCCTCTGAAGCATCATTTAGAAATCACATAGCACACACGCAAGGGGAATTATACATGGGATCCTACATCCCCCACAGGCCTCGGCCTACCCATTACCACTACAACCTTGCGCCTGCGATGTGCACTCATGCGCTCCTGCTCCTATGATCCCTTTGGGGAACCTATGCCCAAACTCAGGTGAAACCTGGCTTAGGATGAGGGCTAGGCTCAGCCACCTAGTGTGAGCTGCCTCCCTTGTCCCAGCCATAATGTTATTACCCTTGTGGGCCCAAATATTTTTATGAAACCATCCTAAAAAAATTAAGGAATACCTAATTATACCTTGTCTATTACAGAAATTATTTATAAACATTAAAGCTTTAACATTCAAGGTTATAAATAGAAATTTTAAATACCCACATAAAACATTTTATACTAACATTATAGTAGTCAAAAACATAGTTTAATCTAAACATATTTTAACTATGGGATATTAAACATTGTTTTAGGAAATGAAAAATCAATACAACCTATTTATAATATTTTCAAATTATTTCGAATTCCTTATTGTAAAACAAAATATTTCACCATAATCAATAGTTATCTCATAATTTCCAATTCACAAATTTTGGAAATCTATGTTTTAATTTAACATTTTTAGTTATTTCACTACAAGGCCAATGATGATAATTATAACTATTGGAATATAACGGTCACCTAAGGCAACAGTCGGGTTATTGCTTAATTAAACCTTACCTTAGGGTGTCCTAAATTCAAGGGGTTTAAAGAAGATAATGCACATCATACCATTGGTGCTTAGTGTGGCCGTAGTGTATTTGGCCATTATTATGTTCTTTATGTCATATTCTAAGGGATCATATTACTTTCATGGGGTTCTCGTTGTTTTAAGTGGTCTCCCTATAATTCTAATAGGGTTTTTAATAAGAATATTTGGTTAGCATGATTACTCTTTTGATCTAGATGTATTGTAAACACTATGGTGTTTTTATTTACATGAAAATTATTTTGTACATTTGTGTGTTTTACTCAGTTGAATTCTAATATAAATTAAATCCATATTATTAATTTCTCATGAGAAAAAAGTATTGGTTAGTTGTTATGAAATTCAAACAAAAATTTAAACGTAAACATATCAATACATGAGATTCGAGTTTTGGGGTGTTATATAGATATCCATCATGTGGAAATAAATGACATGGATAAGATTATTATAAAAGGACAAATCAAACACATTCTCAATAACATTTATGTCCAAATAATGATACATTTTT
Organism: Viscum album; assembly: GCA_963277665.1. NCBI lineage: Eukaryota > Viridiplantae > Streptophyta > Magnoliopsida > Santalales > Viscaceae > Viscum > Viscum album. Next base: position 368,429,024 of record OY728132.1, on the reverse strand, counting down.
GAATAATAGTAGCGATGCTCCGATATTTTGAAGATTATTTTCCTGACCTGATACCTCTTTGTTAAAGCTAACTGATAGGCTACCATTTCAACTCTCTCCAAGATCTAGAAATTCCGGACATAATGATGTTATAAATCCCCATATCTCTAAATCCTTCTATGACCCAACCTTGTACAAACCTACCACAAAGGAAGAGGCCCCACCTCGAACACCAGAGGTTGGCGGTGATGATTGGTATAAGGTTAATTCCATGAATGTGTTGGAACAATATACTTCTAAATAAGTTATAAATTATTTTAATTTTCTGAAAAAAAATTCTATTTCCAATTATCACATCCTCTCCTACCTTTAACTACCTCAGGGGTTAAAATTATGGCTAATTATATCTGGCCACATAGGGAGCCATCTATATAGTTTCATGAAAACTATTATTATAAAAAAATTAAGTGAGAGGTAGGCGTTTCTACAAAGAGACCCCAAAATCCTGGAATCGTTTTTGGAGGCTATACTCTAACAATCATATTGTATGCATGGAATCACCATCAGTTAGTGGGTGGTATGTTGTACATAGACACACCTTTGAAACCAATGTTTTATGTAACCCTTCTAGAACCACTATGTAAACTGAGCATCCCTATCTGATATGATAGAAAGGGGAACACCAAGAAGGGTTATAATATCCTATATTAAAATTCTTCTAAGAACATTTATTGAAAAATTCTCAATGATTAGAAGAAATTTTATGACCTTGTTCAACCTGTTAGATGTATCATGATCCTATAAGATGTGTCACAATTCCAATGTTATAGGGTAATATTCTTCATAAGTTGTAATTAGATCATCACGTAACATTGATTTGACCCTAATGTCCAATATTACAATGTAACTGGTCATGTAAATTATTTTGAGTAATGAATTACTATTCCCAGTTTATTGAGTACATGCTTCAAAAGTTTCAATTTTCATCCATTCATTCAAAATCATATAACGTTATAGCACATGAAACCAGTGGTCCATGAATCAAATATGGAATAATTTGTTAAATAATGTTTCATTATCAAGCTATATGGGAACCCCCATTTATATTGATGATGATACATTATTTAATCCAATTATTCAATTCAAATAAGAAATGTTTTCACATTTCCATATATAATTATCAAGGCACATATAATAACCCCACTTGATATATGAAATGTAAGAAACAAGATACTTTTATGTGTCATGGAATAATTCTTGACATATGAATTCTCATGTACCTATAATGATGAATGGGATGATATATTCAAACTATAGTATGAAATGTAAAAATAAGTATGTGATAATTATATAATAATTATTAATAAAAAACAAGTGCATAATGCAAAATTGAAATAACCAAAACCATTATTAGCACAAACCAAATTATAGTATCTTAACCTAGGTAATTTGTATTTCCCGTATACATGGGATATCTACTCTAATAGAAAAGATTAATACCAAATTCAAATATGTTACTTTTCTCTGATCAAATACCCCAAATAGTTATAAAAAAGGATAAAGGTCTCTAATAACACTTTATAGAATCTTAAACATAGTTCACTAATAAGAATTTGAACCTCATTAGCCACATGGCCTAAATCATGCATCCCTATACACTAGAGATTGCTCACTAGCTATGGGGGATTGCGGTGTGATAGTGGGTGTACAATGCCCTATGTTTAGAGTGTATCACTATGGTTTAATATGATGGTAAGTATAAAAAATATTAATAAAAAACCATGAAAATAATAATATATCATGAATATAAAATAATTATGCTATAATAGAATAAATTTCTATATAAAATTATGCTCATGTCAAATGATATTCAAAAGGGGATCATGGGTACATGAATAAACATCATTCTATAAAGAAATATAAAATTCCACAAACTATGTCTAACGGTATCTTGATCATAGGTTTAATACTTTACTTATATACTACATATTATGACATTAAACCAGACATACAAATCAAGATGATTCCCATTGTCCCTACCTGCATCCATCAGGTCAGATCATGTTCCAAATAGTGGCCTAAATATAGTGTGAGATATACTCAAAAGGATTGGAGAAAAGGTGTATAGAACTATTCATTTTATATATTTAATATGATTAGTGTTAATGTAATAGTAAATTTAATATAGTAAGTAAATAAGTAAACCACAACAGATTGGGTTCTATAGGGGATACACAACCGAAACGACCTGCATCAACCTAAGACAAAAGTCTCTGTACAGATGTTACCCTCCATATATATTTTTATAAAGAAGGTATATATATATATTCTTCATATACATAAGAGAATATATATATGTTTATATGAATATGTATTTTTTTTACGATTTTAATGGACCCAAGGTTAAATCCCAAGGAATTTGTATATACTTTTTAAAGGTTTCATAACTCTAATAGAATATAATTTTAAAAATATAATTGGCCCATCATAAAAGTTGTAACTCCCCGACCTGAGTTACCTAGAGTTGGTGCATTATTATATAACATTAGTATGATCATAAGATATCAAGTCTTGAAATACCGATTAGTTTAATAGCCTTGGAATTACTAGATACATACATAAGTTTTGATTAAATCATCAAATAAAAACAAAAACAACATTTTTTCCCTTTGAACACACTTATTTCTCTTAACCTATCCCTATATGTCATCCATAAAATAACTCTCCACATCTTGGGAAAAATAAAACACAAAAAGGGGTGAGCTCAGATGCTCAGTAAAGATAACAATATAAAGGAAACTTTCATAAATAAGCATAAACATTTAATGAAAATGCATAAGACTAAAACAAAAGCCTTTTTAAACATAAACTTCAGCATAATATGGAAAATATAAATCAAAATAATTCCATGTAATTATTCACATGGATATTCTACTAGTTGAATAAACCCATGTAATATCAATAGTTAATTTCATAATGATGGAATGAAAAATGCCAAACATCATAACCATATAGTCAAGGCCTCAGGAAAAGACTACAAATAAGATTTTTTCAAGGCCTTGTTCCAAGGCAATAGTTTGTCTCATGAGCCCTACCGATGCACTGAGTAGCTATAGCGGGATCCACCCATCAAATACTAAGTCTAATGCATTCTTTATTTGAAAAGGTTGAAACATAACATAAACATTCATATAAAAACTAGCATACGAAATATCAATAACTTAAACATAAGCCCTAATTGGTATAAAAATAGCACGTCCAAAGTCAAACATATTATAACTCATTCAATATAATATGGAATATTTTATTATAATGAATGAACATCAAACAAGTGTAAAATCCATCAAAGGGTGTTGACAAAGATTAAATCAAAACTATTTGAGACAAATATCACTTTCTATTTTGAAATCATTTAAAAGTCATGTAATTATAAAAGAAATTATTTATTTTGAAAATAATCATATAATCTTGTAAGAGAATATTTTGAGGTTTTATAATGGTGGAAAATAACCTCAGACACCATATAAGTTAAAAAACATTTTTACCTTAATTTTTCGTAAAGGTCATAAAGTACCTTGTTTGGAAAATGACAGAAAGATTGCTTTCAAACCATTTCATAAAAAGTAAAAAATGGGTAGAAATGATTTTAAACCATAGTATAGTAAATAGTAGAAATGTTTTGAAATAAATTTTTATGAAACACAGATGTGGATGATAAAGAGGTCCCAATAGATACTTACATAAAAAACACCTCGAATAATGAAGATATTGTAAAATTAACACTTATCTTGTACTTATCCTTGATCGAGTGTACATTAAAATCCTATATAATAGTTAAACAATTGTTATCAAATTATACAAGAAGAAAATATATAAATATTATATCATATTTAATCTTATAATATTGCTTTGTTAATAATATTTTAGTAGTATCATAGTTTTGGGTGTTAACTGATTCGTCTTCCTTTATATGTTTTGTTACATAAGTCTTGTTTGATATGGATAGGATGTATTTGATTCATATAAATAATGATATTAAGTTCTTAAACATTATTTTGAATCGTAAAATGAAAATTTTTCTTGAATAGGATGGATATAATAATTAATATGATAATCCGTACGCACGCACGAGCGACAATATCATTCTATTAATGGTGAAATCATATGTAATTGGATGGTATATCATATATAAATAATACTTAACAAGTTATATTTATTATTTAAATTAGTTATACTCATTATTATATCCATCCAAATAATGAGGAGTTTGAATAACAAACTACACCATGATGTGGAGACGGTAAGCCGTACGTACGCACATTTGATGACTTTTAATTCATAGGATGGATATAATAATTAATATGATGGTAACATATTTATAATAAAATCATAGTATGTATAATGTAATAGAGTTATTTTCTTGGTATGGAAACAGAAAATAAAGGGGACGTGGAAGAAGTAAAGAGCTTTGAAAGTAGTGGTGAAATTATTACCTCGTCTTCGTGTGTTTCCTTTTGAGTTGATCAAAACGGATCCTTAGGTTTGATTTATTATCAAATTAAGGCCACTAGGTATATGTGAGGGTACTTGGGAGGATATTATATTAGGGTTTGTCTTAGAAAAATGGCTTTGGAGTTGTAATTTTGAGAGAAGGGGAAGTACCCTTTCATAAGAGAGGTGAGAGTTACTTTAGGAAAAGCTTGAAATATTATTTTATTATACAATCATATTAGGTTTATAATAGCTCTAAAATGATTTATTTTGAGGTTAAAGTGAATATGGGTCAAAATATCTCAACCAATATGTTTTAGAAAGGTTTATGTCATCATATTAACCTTATCATTTAGATTTAACTCTTTGTTAAATAAATTATCTTTCTCCATGTATTCTTGTATTATTATAATAAATGGTTAATAAACATACTATAAAAAGCCAAGAGAACTCCAAGTGGTTGATTATTGATATATATAACCTTATGTATGTCCTTTTTCTAAAACTTATATTTTTAAGCATATTATATTAATTAATAATATAGTATTTGTTTTAAAAACTCATTTATGTCAATATTCACACTACTTGGTATTCTGATTTTGTGAAAGTCAGAAAAAGATTATTACATAGAAAATTTTTATTTAATCAACCCTAACAAGACATGTTATCCGGTAAAATTATTTTCATTCATCAAAAGTATAAATTTACATTTATTTGGATATTTATAATATCAATTATTTTAAGCTTTCATTAATATGGTAATTACTCCATCATCATTGTCTCGTAAATAAAATTTATTATTTAATGTCTAAAAATTAGAAATAAAATACAATTATATATGAAATATTTTTATATTTATAATTTATATATATATAATAATTTTTTTATGTATAGAAATATATTAAAAATGTTTTAGTTATGAAACATTGATTTTAGCACTTTAAATATTTTTTAAATAAAATAAAAAAAATTATCCTAATTTAATACAAGTGGACCAAAAGGATCATATTTTATTCCTATGGTTGATTTTGGTCGAAATACACTTATCCAATAGAATTATGAAATGTGTTATGGTAATAATAATATCATATTTACCTTTAATTACCCTATTTTCATTTAACCGTGGTAAATAAAAGTCAAAATTTACTATTCACCAAAAAACCTTTTCAACTTATTGAACCAAATCTTAGATACAGAAATAAAACGTGTCTCTGAGATGTTTGAAATTCAATTCAGATAAGTGGTAAAATTACCTTTTATGCAAATATGCAAATGTGCCCCGTAGGTGGGTAAAAGATGGTTAAAAGTTCAATAAAATTTTATATGTCTAATATTATTGTAAAATGACAACAATAAATTAATTAAACAAATAATGGTATTATGTATCTATTTTTAATTAAAATAAATTAAAATAAAATAAATAATTATTAAAATAAAAATTATGTTTTAAACAATAATAGAGTGTTTTTCACTATTCATCAAAAAGATAATGTTATTAGAAAGATACCAAAAATTCACCCTAAGCTAATTTTGATCTTCCGAATCCAAAAATGAAGTCCATTTTAAAAAATAAAATTTATAAAATTTCAAAAAGTGGATATTACTATTCATAACGGGTAGTTTTATTGGTCGTGGTGTGCTAGAAATTGAAGTTTCATATAGCGCAATCTATTGTATTAGTCATAGGGAAATTTTACATGGAAGACCGGGGCGTTACATTTTCCCCTCCTTCAAATAATTTCTTCTTAGAAATTTCTAGAATACTGCTGCATAAAAAGATTCAGGTGTTTCTTCCTCATAAGTTTCTCAGGTTCCCACATTGCCTCTTCCATCTTATGGTTTCTCCGTTGAACTTTTACCAGATGATTTGTTTGGTTTCTCAACACTTGTTCTCTAGTATCAAGAATTATGATAGGATCTTCAAAATAAGATAAATCAGGTTCCAGTTATAATTCCTCATAGGTGAGTACATGTGTTGGGTCAAACATGTATTTTCTCAACAGTGATATGTGGAACCCATCATGAACTTTGGAGAGACCAGGCGACATTGAATAAAGATAAGCTACAACTCCAATTATTTCTAGAATTTTAGAAGATATGATGTACCTGTGACATAATTTTCCCTTCTTACCTAATTGTATAACACCCTTCCATGGAGATACCTTCTAAAAAACATGATCTACAACTTGAAATTCCAAATCTTTTCTTTAGTTTTCAACATAGCTCTTGTTTCTACTTTGAGCTACTTTGATGTGGGTTTGGATAATCATCACCATTTCCATTGTTTTCTCAACTACTTTTGGGCCTACAATTTTTCTTTCACCAACATCATCCCAACAAGATGGTTTACGACATCTCTTTGCATATAACACTTCATATGGTGACATTTTAATACATTAATGGATGCTATTTTTGTAGGAAAATTTTACCAGAGTTAACTATTGATCACACATACCTTGAAAGTCAAGTGGGAAAGATCAAAACCTGTCTTTTAATGTTGGAATAGTCTGTTCTAATTTTCCATCATTTTGAGGGTGGTAGGTAGTGCTCAAATATGTTCAGTATCTAAGGCCTTCTGAATAATTTTCCAGAATCTTGATGTAAAATGGGGATCACGATCAGAAAAAAATCGATAGGGGTACTCCATGAAGTCTTACAACTTCATTAATATATAGTCTTTTTAAACGTTCAAGTTGTAAATCCTATCTTATAGCATGAAAATGTGATGACTAGGTATGACGATTAACAATGACCCATATTGCATCATTACTTCTATGAGTTTTTGGTAGCCCCATAACAAATTCCATCATAATATCATCCCATTTCCACTCAGGTATGGGAAGAGGTTGCATGAATCCTCTAGGATGTTTTCTTACAGCCTTCACATATTGACAAACCATACATCTTGAAACATAATCAGCAATCCCCCTCTTCATGTAGTCCCACCAAAAAATGTTCATTAAAATATCTATACATCTTAGTGCTACCAGGTTGTATAGATAAATTGGAGCTATAAGCATCATCCAATAATTCACTTTTTAGATAATGTATGTTTTCAACAAGAAGTATCTTCCAAAATTTAAAAATCCCATCTTTAAATATGAAGTCAACCAATCTCCCATCATTCACAACTTTAATTTTCATTTGAAACTCCTCGTCATCACTCTGATAACATTTTATCCTTTCTATTAAAGAATTTTTCGAAACTATTTGAATAAATATTGATGTTTCACCTTCCAAGATTATTCCCATATCCATTTTTACTAGATCCATGAACATAGGATCCCTTTCAACTCTCATCTTGTTAAAAACTCCATGATCCTTTCTGCTCAAAGAATCTGTCACCTTATTTTCCTTCCCTTGGTGGTAGTGTATAGTGAAATCATAATCCATGAGTAGTTTGATCCATATCCTCTACCACATGTTGAGTTATTTTTGTGAGAAAATATACTTTAAGCTCTTTTGATCAATATATATCTCAAAATTTTCACCGTAGGGTTAGTGTCTCTATATCTTCGAAGCAAAGATTACACCTTCTAACTCAAGATTGTGAGTGGGATAATTTTTTTCATTAATTTTTTTCTATCATGGTGCATATGCAATAACTAAATCATTTTGCATAAGGACAAACCATGTTCTTTCTTTGATTCATCACTATAAATAACAGACCCATCATTACCCGGTGGTATAGTCAAGATAAGAAAATTGACTAATCTTCTCTTATGTTTTTCAAAACATTCTTCAGACTCTTTTTTCTGAACAAATTTATCCCATTTACATTTGAGTTTTGTTAATGGGTTATCCAATCGAGAAAAATTCTGGACAAAACACCAATAATTAACGACTAAACCAACAAAACTGCATAGCTCAGCTATACTCATCTATGATGGTCATTATTTTATTGCTCTTTAATTAGAATGATCAACAAAGATTCCATCCATAGAGACAATATTGACATGAAATGAAATTTCTTGAAGCCAGAATTCACACTTGCTAAACTTCATAAATAATTTATTTCATCTGAGGGATTTCAAAATAGTGCGCAAGTGACTTTTATGATCTTTGTAAATTTTTTAGTATACTAAGATATCATCAATAAATACCACTAAAAGTCATCATGATAGTCCTTGAAAACTCTATTCATTAGATATATGAAAATAGAGGGTGTACTAGTCAGTCCGAAAGGCATTACTGTAAACTCGTAATGCTTGTACCTTGTTCAGAATGCTGTTTTATAAATGTCTTCCTTCTTCACACACAACTGATGATATCTAGATTAAAGGTAAATGTTGGAAAAATATTGAGCTCCATGAATTTGGTCAAATAAATCATCAATGTGAGGTAGCGGATACATGTTATTTATTGTTATAGCATTTATCTTGCTGTTGTCAACGCACAACCTCATAGATCCATCTTTCTTCTTTACAAGAATAACATGGGCTCCTCATGGAGAAACACAAGGGGGAATAAATCCTTCATAACTCAATTACTCTAGTTTTCTATTTCGTTCCACTAATTCCACAATGTCCATTCTATAAGGGGTCTTCAATATGGGCCTTGAACCATGAATTCAATCAATTTAAAACTCAATTTCTCACTCTGAAGGATGTCTAGGAAAATCCTCTAGACACACATCATCATATTCTTTCACAACAGGTACATCAACTATTCAAAAATTCTTTTCCTCACCTATAGTTATTTCATTCTCTGCCTCCCCAATAAATTAATTTAGTAGAGCTATTGAGGGTGTATCTAGATAATAATCAGGTGGTGATGTTTCTACTCTAAAGATAAGGTACTTTTTATCATCATAAAAAATTGTAACCGCCTTCTTCTTAAAATAAATCATCACATCATGGTCGAAAATCCAATCCATACCGAGTATTATATCAAATTCAATCATGGGTATGATGATGATATCAGTAGATAAAGAACATTTATATTCCCCCATGGGGAATGATTCACAAAACCTTGTTTCAATGATACTTCCCTTAGGAGTTTTGACTATAAACCCCCATATTAAATAAAATTGTAAATATCTAATTTTCATAGAAGATTTTGAAGATATGAAACAATTAGATGATCCAGAATCAAATAAATCATTGGATAAAATTGAGGAAACCAATAAATTACATGCTACCATGGCTTTCAGAGCTTCAACCTCAGCAGTACTGATCGCATAAACATGGCCTTTCTCCCTTTGACTTTTCTGAGGTAAGTTTCTTTGGTTCTTTGGACATTCATTTTCATAATGACACATTTCTCTACAATTGTAGAATTAAACATTGACATCTTCTTTAACTCCATTGTAATCAGAATCTTGGTTTCCTTTTTCAGCACACTAGTAACATACTATCATTACCTTCAAGAAAGTACCAGGTTGTTTCTTCACACATTTACTACAGGATGGAAATTCAAATTTTCCCTTCTACCCCTTATTCCCATTTCTAGAGTGTTCAACAGATCTCTTCTACTCTTGCTTTACTTTAAACTAGTAAGACTTAAATAATTCCATTTCTATTTTCATAAAACATGAGACAATATCTTATGACGATGTGAAGGATTGTGAGACTAATTCTTAGAGGAGAAATTGTTTTAACCCATCAATTAATCAATCAATATTACTCCTTGGGTTGCGTATATAATCTACTTCATGCATTTATATCCTTGTAATGTTAGCCTCATACTTTGGGAGATTCTCATAGTCCTTTTTCCTCAGACTCAGAAATTGTCTTTCCATATCCACTCGATGGTCACGAGGTAAGTATTTTTCTTAGGAAATATCTTTAAACACCCTCTATTCCATATTTGATTATTATTTACCGTCCATTGTGTTTCTAATTAATGACCACCATTGATCGGCATCTCTCGTGAGGCAATAAACTACCATGACAACTTTCTCCCTTTTTCTAATCTCTAAAGCATGAAATATTTTATCTAAGGAACTTATCCATTCCTCAAATACAAATGTATTTGTATTCCCATTAAATGTGGGTGATTTTTCATCATTAACTGGTCTAACATTGATCCTCATTATTGTGGATCAGGGTGCTCCATATAGGTATGGTTATTACTCATAACATGATTGAGTTGTCCAAATATCGTGATATGCTGATCAGCACCAGTTGCATCACCAGCTCCACTATAATTATCTTGACTAGGAGGGATGTCCCTACATGGATTACGTGTGTTTATATGGTTTTCATTCCTTCCACTAGGATCCATTTATATACAGTGGCATACAATGGATTAGTTTTAGAATCACAATACATAATTCCAAACTTGTAAAACACTTAACATAAATTAAATAGTTTATGGATATAATCCATACTCATAAAAAAATTTTCATTGAGGAAGTATATACTCATATATCCTTCATAATGGTTTTTAAAGAAAATGTGAATTATCCTAAGCATATCCCTCAGGAGTTTCATAACCAAAAGTGCAACAATGTTCATTTTTGTGTACCAGGATACCCAGGTCAAGCCCAAAACTCTTTGTCAGAGATATTAGTCGTAGGTATATATGTTCCACACTCACCTCTACCTGCTCGTATGCTGACATGGATGTATTAATTGTAAAACATAAAAAATCTCTACATTACCAAAATTCTAGGAAGTTCTTATATACTAATCATCAAAGTATATCTCAGGGTAATGTTCTCTACTAAAAGTTTTTTCTAAATCTAGCTTCTATGGTTTGTACTAAACTTCCTCTGATACCAACTATAATTCCCTGACCCTAGTTACCCAGAGTTGGTGAATTATGTCATAACATTGTCATAATCACAAGATATCATGTATTTAAAGGACTATTAGTTTAGTAACCATATATGTTCTAGATACATACATAAGTTTTTCATTACTTATTGAAATAAAAACAACAACAACATTTTGTCCCCTTTTAACACACTTATTTCCCTTAGCCTATCCCTAAAGGTCATCCATAAAATACTTCTCCACATACTGAAAAAAATAAAACACAGAAAGGGGTGACCTCAGATACTTAGTAAGGATAACAATATAAATATTTTTTTTAAAAAAAGAATAAACATTTATGGCAATGTATAAGACTAAAACATAAGATTTTTTTAAAAAAACATTAGTATAGTATAGAAAATATAAATCAAAATAATTCCATTCACTTATTCACATGGATATTCTACTTGTAGAATAATAACATGTAATATTGATAACTAATTTCATAATGGTGGAATGCATGATAACGGACATCAGAACCACATAGTAAAGGCCTTTTTCCAAGACTACAAATAAGATTTTGTCTAGGACTTATTCCAAGACACTATATTGTCTAATGAGACATACCGATTCTTCGAGGAGCTATATTGGGCTCCACTCGTCACTTACTAAGTCCAATGCATTCCTCATATGAAAATTTTGAAACATAACATAAATATTATTATTAAAAACTATTATAAGAAATGTCAATACTTTAACCATAAAGAATGATTGGTATAAAAATAGCACATAGATATTCAAACATATCCTAAATCATTCAATACAATATGGAATATTGTTTTATAATGAATCAACTTCAAACAAGTGTAAAATCCCTCAAAGGATGTTGACATATATGAAATCAAAACTATTTGAGAGAAATATATCTTTCTTTTTTGAAATCATTTAAAATTCATATAACTATAAAAGAAATCAATTATTTTGAAAATACTCTTATAATCGTGTATGAGAAGCTTTGAAGGTGTTATAATTGTGGAAAACAGCCACACCCTCTATATAAGTTAAAAAAAATATTACCTTAATTTGTCAAAAAGGTCATAAAGTACCTTGTTTGGAAAATGAGGAAAAGATACATTTCAAATCATTTTAAAAAAAATTCAAACATGGATATAAATGACTTTAACCCATAGTCTAGTAAATAGTAAAAATGTCTTGAAATATATTTTTAAGAAACATAGTTGAGGATGTTAAAGAGGTCCCAGAAGATACTTAAATATAAACAACCTCAGATAATGAAGAGATTGTAAAAATAACCCTTACCTTGTACTTTTCCTTGATTGAGGGTATGAAAAACTATTGTATAACAGTTAAATTATTTTTTATTAAATTATACAAGAACCACATACATAAATATGATATCATATATGATCTTCTAATATTGATTTGTTAATAATATTGTAGTAGTATCATCGGTTCAGGTGTTAACTAATTCATTTTACTTTATCTGTTTTGTTACGTAAGTCATGTTTGATATGGATAGGATGTATATAAATCATATCCAGGATGGTATTAAGATCTTAAAAAATATTTTTAATCTTAAAATGAAAATTATTCTTGAATGGTTATGATGGGAAATGAATTTCATCACGATCGTGGAGACGGTAATCCGTACAGACGCACGAGAAACAATATCATTCAATTGATGGTGAAATAATATGTAATTGGATGGTATTTCATATATAAATAATCCTTACCATGTTATGTTTATTATTTACATCATTAATAATAATTATTTTACCCATCCAAATAATTATGTGTTGGAATAACAAACTACACCACGACGTGGAGACGGTACGCTGTACGTACACACATTTGGTGAATTTTCCTTTATAGGATAGATAGAATAAAGAATATGGATGTACTATATTAATAATAACATCATAGTATGTATAAGTTACTTTATTTATTATTTTTTTAAAACAACAAATAAATACTATGTGGAAGATCAAAAGAACTTTGACTGAGGTGCGGAGATTATTACTTATTTTTCGAGTGTTTTCTTTTGAGTTGATAAATAGGGATCCTTAAGATGGCTTTATGATCAAATTAAGTCCTCTAGGTCGAAGTGAGGGTAGTTTGGATGATATTTGAGAAGGGTTTGGTATAGACAAATGGCTTTGGTGGTGCGATTTTGAGAGAAGGGGAAGTACACTTTTTTAAGAGATGTGATGGTAACTTTATGAGAAGCATGAAATATTATTTCATTATACAATAATATTAGGATTATAATGACTCCAAAACTATTTATTTCTAGGATAAGGTGGGTATGGGTAGAAAAACTCTCATCAAATAGGATTTATATAGGTTTATGTCACCATATTAACCTTATATTTCTGATTTAACTCTTAGTTAAATTGTTTAGCTTTTACTATATATTCTTGTATTATTATAATAAATGGTTAATAAACATACTATAAAAATCCAAGAGAACCCCAAGTGGTAAATTATTGAAATATATAACATTATCTATGTCCTTTGGAAGAACATTATATTTTTGGTAATATTATATAAATTAATGATATAATATTTGCTTTAAAAACTCATTTATGACAATTTTGACACTATTTGGTATTTTGTTTTTTTGAAAGTCATAAAAACATTATTAATTTAAAAAATTAATTTTATAAACCCTATGATGACATGTAAAACTAGAAAATTAGTGTAATTCCTCAAAAGCCTCAATTAACATTTATTTGGATAATTATAATAACAATTTTTCTAATCTTTCATTAACAAGGTAATTACTGAATCATTAATGTCTCATAAATAAAAATAATTATTTAATGAATAAAAATAATAAATAAAATACCATTATATAGGGAATAAATTTTACATTTATAATGAATATTTATAGTCAAATTCATCTGATGTACGACCCTATATTAAAAATGGTTTAGTTAAGAAACATTGATTTTAACACTATCAACTCTTCTTTAAATAAAATAATAATAAATGTACTCATCTAATCCAAGTCGACAAAAATGATCATATATTATTCCTAAAGTTTATTTTGGTCAAAATACACTTATATAATAGAATTAGAACATGTGTTGGGATAATAATAATTTATTCTTTACCTTCAATTACCCTATTTTCTTTTACCCGTGGTAAATAAAAGTCAAAAGTTACTATTCATCAAAAATTATTTTCATCTTATTGAACCACATTTTACTTATTGATTTCAAAATCCTCTCTTGTATTTTTCAAATTTAATTCATAGAAGCAGTAATATTACATTTTATGAAAATTTGAAAATGTGCCTAGTAGGTAGGTAAAAGATTATAAACTGTTAAATAAATTTTAAATATCTAATATTATTATAAAATGACTCCAATGAATTTCATTGAACTAATATAGGTAATATGTAACTATTTTGACTTAAAATAAATTTAAATAAAACAAATATTAATTTTAATAAAAACTCGGTCTTAAACAATAATGTAGGGTTTCTCACTTTTAATTTGAATGTTTTTATAAAAATATAAAAAATCCACCCTAATCTAATTAAGATCTTTCGAATCCAGAAATGAATTCCATTTGAGTAATAAAATTTATAAAACTTAAAAAAGTGGGTGTTACTATTTATAACGTATAGTTTGATTGGTCATGGTGTGTTAGAACTCGAAGTTGCGTACAACGCAAGATATTGTATTATTCAAAGCGAAACGTACCATGTAATGTTGGGGTGTTACAAAAGTCAAGTATAATTCATGGGAAGAACCCATGAATTTGTATTATAAAGGAAAAAAAATATTTTTAATTAACTAGAATTATGGGATAATATATGGTGTTTTGTAAAAAGGAACCTAGGTATCACTCCATGTTCACTATGAAACCCATCACCATAAGAGTATCTCAAATGAATTCCATAAAAACCATATATCACTCTTGGCCTGACATATAGGTAATACCCTTCGAGACTGTCTGGGATATATTGTAGTGGTAACTTATTATTTATTTTTGCATGGTATAGAAAAATTTCCCACCATGAATATCCCAGAAAATACACTAGGGAACCATATCAGTTATGGATTATACAAAATCATCATCCAATTGAGGCCATCAAAGGTATTGTATGAAAGAATAATTTATCATTCTAAGGACCTAACTTTAAAAATTATATAATCTTGACTTTTTATGCCAATAATTCATTTTTATATATATTAGGATATTTTTATGTTTATAGTATTAAATAATTAGGCCATAACTCATACATAACAATACCATATAATAAAAAGTGGATACATCTGACCAGTATTATTTTTTCCCATTATATAAATATCTTATAACACAAAATGATTTCTTTTTAAGAAAAATTTTCATGAATTTCATTGTTACTTTTCTATTCCATTAGCTATACATAAAGCCTAGGATAATAATTTTAAAAATGTTTTATGTTCATAAAAAGATCATTAATGTAAATAAAAAGAGGAAAACCATTACTCTAGAGAAAAAAATTAAAACCCATGAAAATCCTTTTCTTAAAAGAATAAAAAATTTTAAAAACAATAATTATTAATATTTTGAAATCATATTTTATATTACCTTTTTAAAACAAAATATTTCTAGGAAAACTCATTAGAAATAATAGAATGGGTAGTTAGGTACCTTGGAACATCATCTCAATGAACCCTTAATCAAAACCTTACAAAACCCTTAAAAAATGGAATAACCATATAACCAACTTCGAATATAATTCTCTTAATAACATATTCATTACCTAATACATTAGATCGATTTCTAGGGGCACCCATAATATTAGCTAGAACGGGTTTTCCAGATGATATCTAGGGGTACCCATCATATATAAAGTTCATGAAGCAAAACATCAATAAAAAAATTTATTCTTTTACTTTTTAATCATTAAACATTTGAAATACTCATTATAGATTTTATACATGTCAATTCTATATTTAAAACACCAATTTTTATTTAGAACCCCACTTTAAATAAAAAATTAGCACCAAAAGGGAAAGTTGGTTTTTCATTAAACGATAAATGAAAACATTCAAAGGAAGCTTGAAATAAATTAATAGGAACATCATGTGAAAAATTTCGTTTTGTTTTGATTGTTATGAATATTACATTCCTTTTGTCATTTTTGAAAATATTCTATATAAAACTTCTAATATGATTAATTTTAAAAACAATTGAAAATAAAGTAATAAGAGACATATAATGTACAATATAAATCATTATTGTCAATATAAAGTATTTCATAAAATAATTTTAAAAACATGTTGGTAGAAAAATAAATATTTTAATGGAAAATATAAAAAATATTTTTTTTTAAATGTACCTTATCAATTAGGAAATATTTCATTCATACGTCCCTTGGAAGAATAATTTTTTTAAAAATATAAATACAAGAAGAATAAGGAAATTGATTATATGAAATTTTAAATGGGATTTATATACACCTTGGAAAAGTGTGTAGGTGTATAACATCAACATATTCCTCAATGAATGAAAATTGAGTTGAAGTCCCTTACCTTGAGTCTGACTTGTCACACATTCCTTTATCTCCCATAATAATTAAATGATGTTAATAATTTACTTGTTTAATAACCTTTTTAATAATTGTTATTACTTTTATTTTTCTTATTACCTTGTAATATAAAATTACTTAATCAATTATTTTTGCATTAAATGTTTTGATGATATTCGGCTTACGTGTCAAAAAATGAATTGATCAGTTGACTATGGTGAAAGATGTATTTATTTAATGATATGAAGAAAAATTATCATGAAACAATTATCATATTTTTACATAAAATGTAATTTTATGAGAAATAATCAATTATAATGTTCTAATAAATGATGTATGTTACCATCATAGAGATGGTAGGCAATATATACACATTGAAAACATTTCAATTTTTAATGATCATTTTTAAAAAGAGGTAGGTAATATTTTACCTTTCCAAAATTTAATGAAAATAGAATATAATTAATTATTTCATTAAATATACTTATATATATTGTAATTCTATTTTGGAAATTAAAAGAGTGTTGCATCACTTCATGAAGGTGATAGCCTACACGTTTATGAGAAATGATATCATTTCGCGGAGAGTGAAAAGGAATAAAAGAAAATGATATATCATATTTTTAGAATGATATATATGTAATAAATACATACTTATTTCATTTATACCACATATATTCATTATAAGTACCCTTATTACCATCCATTCAACATGTTAGTTAAAATTTAATCACATCAATTCATGAGGCAGTAGTCTACCATACACCCGAGCGACGTTATCATATACATTATATAATGTAATGTAAATAGTATATAATATATAATAAATAAATGAATACAATTATTTTATAATTATCATATTTATACTTTATATCCATAATCAAACCCAACTGTGAGAGGTGGTATTGGAAAAACAAAAGACCTCGGTTCGTGAGGTGGTATTTTTCCATACACACGAAAGATGATTTCCTAACAAATTTGATGAAAGTGGATAACGATTTAGAGTATTAAATTAAAATAGTAAAATATAAATATATGGAATATGATTATGTTATTATATAATCATGTTCTAATAAAAATTTAATGTGGGGGTTGAAGGAATAAAATGAAAATGCTCGTTGAAGAATTTTTCATCTTATTCAGTTAACTTCTTTTAGTTTCCACAAAATGACTTCCTTGGTTGTATTTATATGAAAAAGATACTTATAAGATGAAATGATGGAATTATAGAGTTTATTATTTTATTTATTGTCCAATTCATTGTGTATTGAATGTGTGAAGAGAAGACGGGAGTGAGTGGCGTTTCATAAGTGATTTAAGTAGCACAAAATGTAATTTTTGAAAAGAATGAATTCCACTCATTTTTTGTTCACGTAAAAAGGATAGAATAAAAGAAAATTATTCATCCAAAAAGGGTTAAAATTTAAATATATCTATACAATATTTTTTATATAAGTATTTAGGTAATTTTAGCTCATATCTTTTTTAGTTTAACTCTTGGTAAATCCATTTTTTATATTAACAGTGGCAATAAATTTTTTCTATTTTCACAATTAATTTTGAAAAAAATATGTTGACATTATTATAAAATATAATTATTCTAATTATAATTATGGAATAAATTTTACCAAATTCCATATATACAAGTGGGAAATATTAATTTAAATCCAAAATAACGCCGATAATAAAAAAGTAGGTTTTCAAGTAAAGTATTTTTTTGGTAAAAGGTGATTTTATATTAACTTTGTGACTAATAATAATAATTTTTTGAAACTAATTTAATATATGATGACATATAATATATAAATTTAATTAATAACATTCCCCATTATGGGTTATTTTATTTGTTTCAAATGAAGATACAATATTCATTTTATAACAATTTTTAGAAAAAACCCATTTTAAAAACCCATAATAAAACTTATGCTAAAAGAAATATAAGTTTAATTTAAAAGGAATTATATATATTAAATAATAATAAATAATAATTATGTAAATTTTAATATATTCAAAACATATAGGATCTTTTAAAATAATTATATTATGGAATAAAAAAGTCTTTTCTTAAAAAATTGGTATTTTTCACTATTTGATGTAAAATCAATATTTTCAAAAAAAATCATAAAATTTCACAATAGGTAAAAATTGATATTCTTATTTTAAAATTAGTATAAATTTTTAAAATTAAAATTCTAATTGTTAGAAATTAAACTTTTGGAAAAACATTATATGGAATGATTTTAGTTAAAACTAATACCTTTATTTTTTAAGAATTACTAAAAATACTTATAACTAATATAACTATCTAATTAATATGAATAATTTTTAAAATGACTTATTATATCATTATCTGTGTTTTTACATTATTACCTATTTTATAAATCACATATTTCTAATTTTAATCAAAAATTTAACGTGTGAGGATATCATTCCCTCACAGAATTTTTAGATTCTAATGTTGCCTCTTCATCCATATGGGTTTCACATAAAACATTAACATGGTGAATGAAATTTTTCCAAAAAAAATAATATCTATAGTAAATAATACGAACATGATATTCTTCATAATAAAATCTCCCCAAATTGAAATAATTTATGAAAAAATGAGATGAATTTGGAACATATTTTCTTAACATCAAAACAAGAAATACGTTGTGTACCTGAGATAAAATCCAAGGTGAAGACACTCAATAAGAAACTAATACAACATTCACTATAATTTCATTGGTTATAACGAATCACATAATTTTCTTATATTTCTATCAAAAATTCATAAAATTTTTCCTTTTAGATACATTGATAAAGGCATGATCACCTACATTGAAATAATGATATTATCTTTGGTTATCCACATAACGTTTCTTACTAATTTGAGTTTTCCTTATATTTTTTTGAATAAACCATACCTTATATAAAAATTCCTCTAGAACCACTTTTATCATCAACTGCATTCCTCCTTTAATCCCAAAATACTATTTTCCAACATCTTTTTACTTATATTTCATAAAACGTTCCCATTTTTATATTCGGATGAAACTAATTGTTATAAGAAAACATAATCAAAGAAATATGTTAACTCCAACATCCCTGGTAATCTATTGGACAAGGTAATATCATATCATCCAAGGTCTAAAATTTTCACTATGACATTCCATCATATTGGGGATAAAAAGTAGTACTAAAATTTAAATATGTACCCAACATCTTATGAAGTACTTTCCAAAAATTAGATGTGAACTTGGGATCATGATGTAATATGATAGAGAGAGGTCCTCCATTTACATTCACTATCTCCACATGATATAGTCTATAAATATGATCTAAATATATTGTAACTATAATGTTAAGGATATATAAAAGTTTTTCAAATTGATCAAAATTATCCCAAATCACATTGTTACTCTGACAAGTATTTGGAAATACTACCAAAAAATTCAATGATTTATTTTCTAATTTACACTATGGAACTAGAAAAGGTTAATTATTTCCCTTTTGTAACAATAATTTTTCTTAAACCCATATATAAGTCAAAAATTTCTTGGTGAAGTGAAAAATAACTCTTTTCATTCCATCCAACTAGCAATACTCTTGAAGGACACTATATATATTAGTTTTTTGCGAATAAATAGAAAATATAGAACTATGAGTTTCATTTAAAAAATCTTTCTAGAAATAGGAATACCAGGGAATGCATAATAATTTTTTTAAAAAATAAAGTACCCTCATTATCAATATTAAAATCATGAAACATTCCCTTCTTAGGAAATTTTACCATTTCCTAAAAATATTCACCATACTTTTGAGATTTCTTAATTATTTTTGAGAAATTTAACAAGACTAAAACCCAAAACAAAACAATTTATTTCTATCCACCAACAACTTAAATGAAGAAATTAATCAAATAATCAACCAATGGGTAATGGTATATAGATAACAAGATCAACATGGAATTATTATTTTTACTCAAAGCATTAGACACATTATTTTATTTTCTAGTATGTTATTGAATTGGGTAATTATAATCCTTGTTCAGTTCCATCCATATTTTCTATCTCATGATTGATTATTTTTAATTGAATTTATACTTGAATCTTTTTTGATCATTTTATATTACACACTTTTCACCATATAGATAATTACTCCAAAATTTTAAAGAATAAATAATAGTAGAAAATTCTTGATCATGTTTAGAGTATTTTAACATGTGAGGTTTCAAATGATGTAATGAATTAGAAATTACCAAATCAATATAAATTAGGAATCAACCTTGTGATATAACTTTTGAATCACTATAGATGAGATAATATTTATTTTAGGAAGTAAGGTTTAATATTGAATTATTAACTAATTTTATTTTCAATTCTTAAAGAAAATCCTCACAATTTTGTGTCAAGATGAAATTAACATCTTTGTCAATAGACTATAAAACTAGGAAATGGTTTTAACAAACCATGAGTACTAACTCTATAATATGATCAAAATATTAATGTATATAGTTTTTTTGTTCTTTGTAATTAGTCAACAATATTTGTTTCAACATGGTCAACAATCATTACATATTTATAAAAAATATATCCAGGTAAATAATTTTGTTGCAACCAAAATTCACACATACTAAACTTTCCATATGGTCATTGTTGTTTTAAGGTTTGAAAAACATTCCATATGTGTATTTAATGTTCCTAATAACTTTTATAATATAAAAAAATTCATAAAAACAACCATAAACATGTCTAATAACACATTAAAAACTAGATTCAAAAGGTCCAAAAATACAAAAAATGTACTAAACAACACAAAATGAATAATAAAAAACTCACAGTATGCATATCTATTCTGAAATACAGTCTTTAGAATTTCACCATCCTTCACCTTCATCTAATGTTACCTAGATATCAGATCAACTTTCATAAAATATTGTGCTCCTTGAAGCTCGTCAAATAAATACTTGATTCGAGAAAATAGATACTTGTACATAATAATGATGTTATTCAAATCTCTATATTCTATAAAAAGTATCATTGAACTGCATTTATTTTTTTTAAAAAAATAGGAGAACTCAATGGTGATTTACCAGGGATAATGAAACAATTATCTAATAATTCATGAAATTTCTTTTTGAATTATAAAATTTACCCTTATGTGATTTGATATGGGGGTTTAAAAATAGGTGTAACATCAGGTACTAATTTAGACGTAAATAAAACCTCCCAATTATGAATAACACTAAGTAAATCATCATAAAAAATCTATTTATTCATTCACTATTGAAACATCACTAATTTTAATTGTTTCATTTTTTCAACAAATTGAGCTAGGTATCTTTAGTTACCATGTAAAATTAATTTCTCAGATACTTGGTCTATGGACAAAGGTATGAAATCACTAAAATAATCTTTTTTGGTATTGGAATATATATTAGCATGATAAATTTAAATCCAACCCTTAAATTTTTTTATTAGATTCTTCTATGTAATTTTCACAAATATATTAACAAAGGACCATACCACTGATAACAATAAGAAGATTACTATAAATCATGGTTTATTTATAACTTCCACCTAGAGTTTGTCACAAAAATTTATATCTTAAATTCTTGAGGAGAAAATTACAATTTCTGTGAAATAAATTTATAAATGAATGAGTGTTATTATCCACAGTCAAACAATGTATTTTCACAATTCAAATACACAAGTAAAAAAACCATAACCACATCATTTAATGGCCAAACATCAAATGTAATAATAGAAAATTATTTTATTACATCATTTTTCATCAAATATTAATGATTTACATCCATAGTTACAAGATTTGGGAACACATTATCATAACCCAAATCATTGAAACTAAAACACCTCACGATTAGATGAATATACATTACTCATTTCATTGATTCATTATGATTATTTTCTTTACAATCACTTGACATATTGACACACTATTCACATCGGTAACATTTCCAATATTTCATAATACAATCTCCTGGGTTCTTTTTATAATGAATATAATTTTTTATTTTCTTATTTATAGTATTAAATGGTTTATTAATGGGGATAACTATAGATAAGACGTTAGATTCTATAGACTATTGTGAGTGGAAATAATTTTGAATATATAGTAAATATATTAAATATCACGAGTGCGTAATTTTATATCAAATGTAGAATTTGTCTTAATAGAGGCTATGATCATTAATATAAGGATTATTTTGGGTTTAGATCATGGTATTTACCCTAAGCATGGGATAATTTTTTTTGGAATTAGGAGTTAACATAATGTGAACCCATAGGTGAATAAATGAATTAATTAAAATAAATTATTTATTTTATTTAATTTGAAGTAGTGAACTAATCCCTCTATATTTAATAATTATTATGACCAATTCTATCAGTTTATAACACCTATACCCTTATGAAACTCAATTGGTGCTCCAACACCATTCTTTACGAGGCCATGACTATGACACCTCGCACATCAGAGGCTGTCCACTAGCAGTGGGGGCATGTGGTGTAACAGTGGGTTGTCTATTCCCTCAGATGAGATTAAGAAAAAAGTGTGAATATATATTTATCAAAAAATATTGTGAATAAATAGAGTAAAAATTCAATAAAAAAACTAGAATAGAACACACTGAAATAGTAAAAGAAATGTTATTAATTCTTGAATAGTCATGCCATACATAAAACACCAGTCACCCACTAGGATAACCCAATAGAAACATGAGTACAAAAGAAAGTGAAATAAATGTTGAGGGATATACTAATAAGGCAGAGCTACACTACATAATCATTTTCTAAACATCGTCAAATTGCACCAATCAGATAAGAGGAACCCACACGAGTCATTTCGCTCAATCATGCAGCTCTAGGACACATCCCTATCCACTGTGAATATGTGATCAAATTGAAAAGAAAACATATGGTCAATTCATACACCTAGGTGCATGTGCATGGGTGAGAAATAATCTCATTAGGCTACCACAATGATGAACCTATAAAAAATACTACCACTAGTTCATGAAAAAGAAAAATGCTCAACCTAGCAAATACACAACTGGAAATACAATGTAAAGAAAATAACCTGAATCCAAATTCATTCCCTAGATCTGTAATCTCAGTCAACTAAGAAAGCTCTAGCATGGATTCCCATATCTGTATAGATATATATTTATAGTCCCATACCTATAAATATACACATAAATAAGAATATTCATGAGTAAAGTGAAATAAATAACATAAAAACCAATCAACAGTCTATCATTGTGTCTAAAATCCCAAATGCATGGACGTCCTGTGAAAATGGAGTTGAGTTGGATGTCGTTCCACCGAATCCATGTAAATTAATTCCACATATGGTTCTATAATCCCAATAAACTTATACCTAATTCATCTAATGGTGGAAAATGTCTCTGAGTAAGATATGTCACCACAAGGGGATACTCACCCTAACTTTGGGTTCACCAATACTCACCTCCAATCACTGTAACTATGGATTATGAGGAAGTATGTCCATACATCCAGTAAATTGTAATTGTGCTAGAATCCATACAACATTGACCATGTAAATCATGTTCAATATCTGATCCCTAGGTCCCAGTTCATAGGAGGTCGTGACATTGATTCTCATATGTACCCTATTGTTCTATTACATAGGCGATCTATAAGAGATATCACCGATGAGATGCCATACCCACCCCTCGATATACAAATGTGGGCATCAATCACAGATGTGAGACTCTATGCTCAACCCCATCGATAAGAATATGGATCATAATCCAGATGCTAGAGTTAATGTCTAAAGATTCTCATCATACATTAAATCTGTGAGTGTTTAGTCATCCTTTATAGGCCACTAGTCAAGGACACCATAATCATCCTTAATATACCAAAAGTCTATGAGAGCATGACCATCAACTTAAACCCCATGATAAGGAGATCATAATCCTCCTAATTTAACTAAAAAGTGAAGGATAACGTAATAATCCCCATTATACAATAAATAAAGGAGTGTGGAATAATCCTTATCACTTTGGAGAGTGGAATCACCAACATGTATCATTACTAGGGACACTGTTCACATATATCTTTGTAGTAAGATCAATATATGTATTCTAGGAAGAACCTATAGAAATCCCAATAATGAAATAATAAAATATAAAGGCCCAAAATCAATTAACCAGGTAGTACCTTTTGGTATACTAATAATCATAATAGATAACCTGGATTATAATTCGTATCCCCAGAAGAACATTTTGGAATCCCAAATAAATACAAAGATGACTCGTGTAACGACCCAAATATTCATTAATGGAAATCCCTCTTAATCTAATTAAATGTCTCTTTATGTAAAATTTTTATATAAAATGTCAACTTTCTGGGTTTTATGTTAAGAATTGTGACCGTTTCTAATATAGATGCTGAAAAGTGATCACATGATTAGTATAAATATAGGTCTTTAACGAATCCAATTTACTAAGACAAAGGAAGCAATAGACTCATCCAATAGAAGTGCCCCATACGAAGCCCATTTTCCAGAACTCGGAAAAGAGGTTGTTTCATTGGGCTTCGCTCTTGACCAAGCCCAATCCAAGCTTCAATAGGTTAATCTCGAGAAGGACCACCTACGAGAGAAGTGGAAGTTAATAAAGATTACCACCCTATAAATGTTATCGGAGCCGCCCCAAGAGTCTATCACCATCGGACACCTTATTCTTTGGTATTATGCAGGTGTTATAAGGTTTTATGTGACAATACATTAGAACTATGGTAATATAATTACTTTTTTATATAATAATGAATATACTTTTATTTTATTATTGTTACCTTGTTAAAAAATTTTAATGCTCAAATTGTATTTTTAGTTAATATTCAACTAAGAAATCTATTTTTTTTGAATTAATGGATTTTTTTATTAAGTAATAATTTGAAAAATATAATAATTATTATTAAATTAATTTTTATTAAATATAAATGATTTTATAATTATAAAAATTCAATTGTAATTATTATTATGGTTTGAAAGACATATTTTGTCAAAACCCATGAATTTTTTATAAATGTCGGTTTTTCTTTTAAAAGTGAAAATTAACATATCTAGAAAATTATATAGATAAAATAAATATTATTTCTAGAATTTGGATGTCGTAATTATCCAATGGTAAATTTTTCATAATTTTCTGAGATAAACAAATTTTTGGGTAAAAATTAAATACCGTTTAAATATATAATGTGTTGTATGTCATCATAATAACCCAATAGTGATTTAATAAAATACTATAAGCTTTATGATCAGACAATATATGTTTTAACATTAATATAATGTGGTTTTGTGTTCATTTTACTTATTTTACAAAGCATTAATGGACCCTTCAAAGCTTATTAAACATCTTGTCTTTTTAAATTGTTTTCATTGTGAGTGTGAATCACCTCCACATAAGAAACCCCATTATTTTAAGAAGTTATGACTTTGTCCTTATAATATATTTGTTTCCACATCCTATTTCCAAAAACCATGGGAATCAACCATTGGCTGGTTTGTGGATTGGATTAGTTTAATGTGAGGTGTCCCAAACCAAAATAATAAAGAATTCCCCCACCTTTCCTATATAAACACACCCATGTTCCAAATTATTCCACACATAAAGCCTTTTTAGTTCGTCCAAACTCTTCCATAATCTCTCTATAATCCTTCCAAGTTTCCCCATGCTCCCACGAAGCCTCTCTCATGACTTTGGAAGAACACTTCCAAGTAAGGGTTTTTTCCTTTCTCATTTTTGTCCAATTTTATTTAAATTGTCATGCATTTTAATTTCATTTATAAATGTTGGGGTATGGTTTTAAACCTCCCCCATACTGCCATGTTTATGTTTTAATGATGGGAGGCCACTTTCACTCTCACCAAATGCCTCTCATGTACATCCGTTACTATACCGAAATTCCAAAAGTAATTTCTCTCTCCTCTTTTACTTTCAAGAAATCCTTTTGTATCATGACTCTAAATTCCATTACAATTATTGGGACTGGTATCTTTATGAAACCCTTAATGTCTATTTCATGTACATATTATGAGACACCTCTTTCTCTCCCATCAACCTTAATTATAAATTCATATGTCACGCCGTTACACTGTCGCAATTGCACCGATTTTCCAAGCCAATGTCATTGTGTAGTGAATACCATGCCCATTTCTCTATCAATGGTATTCACATTTATGCACATT
This sequence comes from Viscum album, assembly GCA_963277665.1. NCBI lineage: Eukaryota > Viridiplantae > Streptophyta > Magnoliopsida > Santalales > Viscaceae > Viscum > Viscum album. The sequence continues at coordinate 368,402,090 of OY728132.1, read as the reverse complement.
TACTTATTGATTATAATGATTCATGTTTTAATTCCTCATTCCTTTATCATGGAATAAATTATTATGTTTTATGAATCCACGTTATATGATCCATGTGGCACACATATGCATGAAATGAAATGTTTAAGAAGGGTGCACCCTTATAGCTCTCGAATGCATTGGGTTATGAATAGTATCATGATACGTCATGTGAAATGGGTGTTTACTCATTCTAATTCAAGTGAAATATGATCTTACACATGCTTCATGTTCAATGTGGTTTTACTTATTCTCCATGTGCAATGATCCTTGGATCATGCTAATTCCATGTTAAGTTTTGTTGCCACATTTCCATGTTATGATTATCATGCTTTATCATTCCTTTATGTTTATAATTTTATTGTTCTCTATTTACATACCTATTGTCTAACATGTATTTTATTCCTCATGTTATAACATGATTATTCCCTTATTGGGCTTTATATCTCACCCTTTTCTTATGCATGTCCTTAGGTTGTCCCATACAATTCTAAGAATGAGGGAATGTAGTGGTCATGTAAAATAAGTTTTCAATAAAGATGTTGTATTTGATGTTTTAAGTTGTTATGTAATGATTCTAATCCCCAAAGACACTATAACTACCAATATTATATGTTTTATCAAATTATGTTTGTGTGATAAATAATGTTATATTGTGTAATAAAAGATCAGGGTTGTCATAGTTGGTATCAGAGGATAGTTTTAGTTATTTTTGGGATTAGGATTAGTAAACCATAGTAAAGCCTTAGAGACAAGACTATGTATAATAAAAACATCCCTGTTTTTTAGTGAGTATTGAGTAAGTGGTTTATTAGGTAAATACATCCCCATCTGGATACGAGTAGGAAGAGGCGGCTTTGGAACAGATGTATCCTAGGGGTAAAACCCGAAAACACCACTTTGAGCTACACTCAAATAAGAACTGGTTCACGACAAACGTTCTTGCTGAACTCTTGGTTATGACACTCCCAAGGTATATGCTTTGGTAAATTCACAAGCTTAGTATGATCCATTATTATGGTAATTAAAAAAATGCCCATAAGAATATATGTTAGAAAGTATACCATGGATAACATAGATTGAAACTTATAGATTCATATGTTAAGGAAACAAAAGTTATTTATAAGTCATATACTTTTGTCTTTGGATTACCCTTTACATGATACCCATATCATTCCTTTTATTCCATCCAATGTCTGGTAATAGGAGGACTTGGGCTAACAATCGATGTGAAGATTAATGCGATAACTGTACTAATGAGATGCCCAATCCAATGGGAGCAGGAATTGTGAACTTAGTCAAACTTCTCTCTCAACTAACACAATATTTGAATAGAAACATGGGTCAGTAGGAACGTTAAACCCCCCTAAGAAAGAATAAGTCACTATTGAGATCATCATGAGATAAATGACTCCTACTTTTAATGGGTCATTTGATCCCTCAATCGCTGAATAATGGATCAACTCCATTGAAATGATATTCTCCATCTTTCAATGTTCTGAACTATAGAACGTTGTCTTGACTACTTATCGTATGGAGGGTGAAGATGATCAATGGTGGAAATTGATCTAAAATATGAAGCCTAAGGAGGAGATCAAGGCATTGGAATGGAAGGATTTCCGGAAGATGTTTTTTGATAAATATTTTCTTCACACCCTCCTGCTTAAGATGGAAAGGGACTTCCTTTCCCTCAAGAAAAAAGACGACGAATCTATTGGAGCATATGAGGTGAACTTCAAAATTATTGCACAATACACATCAGACTTTGTCGTTACCTCTGAATGCAAGGTTGACCGCTTCTTTGGTGGAATGAAACCAATCCTGTGGAAATATTTGGCGATCCATGACTTCGACATCTATGAGGGAATTGTCCGATGTGCCCTCATGGTCGAAATAGAGATCAAAGAATCTCATGGGTATCTTGAGGATAAGAAGCATAAGGTGGAATTCAATTCTAGTAGGCCGATGGATTAATCCAATGATGCTTAGAATATCCAACGCCCACATGCCAAAGGTGTGGAATGAAGCACCCTAGAAATTGCCTGAAGGGGATGATGAAATGCTTTAGGTGTGGAAGAGAAGGACACCTACCTATTAACTGCTGAAAAGAAAAAACTGCTGTTGCAATAGAGTAGAGGAATGCTCTGTTCGAACCTCAACACATTTTTCATTTCTAAAACTATAAAGAACCAGGGAATCTTGGAAATCAGTGCCCTAATATAAGGGTTTTCAGAAGAAACCAACGTCCTCCAAGGCATAAAGGGCGTGCTTTTCCATCACTACTTCGAAGTGAACCCCAATAATGAAGTGGTGATAGGTAAGCTAGTTAATCATTCTAGAATTGAAAATGTATTTTTTGATTTAGGTTCTACACATTATTTTATATCTTGAAGGTTCAGTTGAACAATTCTAGCACCCCCACAAATCATACAAGCAAAGATGTCGATGAGTACGGAAAATAGGGTAATCATTGCATCCCATGAATATAACTCCTCCCCTGTCATAATCTATGGATTAAAAATTCCATAAAACCTCTTCTTACTCCCTATTTTGGATTTTAATGCAATTATCAGCATGTATTGGATTTCCTTATATAGAGCCAACATAAATTTTCATGAGAGAAAAATCACTCTCCATGTGGAGAATCGACCCCCAATTCTTTACAAGTGCAAGGAGGAAGATGAATCTTCTTTAGCTCCATCATCTCAAGAAAAGATATTACTGCCCTATTAGCATGCATATCTGGCTTAGATGTTTGATTCTAAGAAGGAAACCATCCTAGAAGACATGCCTATTGTGAAGTAATTCACTGAAGTGTTTCTTGAGGAATTTCCTGGTCTTCCTCTATGAAAAGATTTTTAATTCTCAATTGAACTAATACATGGGGAGTTACCAATATCCAAGACACTATATAGAATGGCTGTTGTAGAGCTTTCGGAGCTAAAGAAACAACTACAGAAGAATTTGGATAATGGGTTTATATTCCCAAGTGCTTCACCATGGGGTGCACCAGTCCTCTTCATTAAGAAGGAGGATGGGTCAATGTACTTTTGCATCGATTATTGTGAGCTCAAAAAAATCACGATAAATAACAAGTATATTCTCCAATGAATTGATGAATTTTTCGATATGCTATGTGGAGCACAATACTTCTCCCAGGTGGATTTTCGGTTGGGAATTTATCATCTAATGGTGAAAAAGGAAGATATCCCCAAGACTACTTTTCGTACAAGATACGGGTACTATGAATTCATAGTAATTCCTTTCAGACTCACTAATGCTCCATCAATCTTCATGGACTAGATGAATAGGGTATTTAGAGAATACGTCAACAAATTTGTGGTTGTATTTATAGATGATATTCTGATATACTCCAAAACCAAGGATGATTATGAGGAGTATCTAAGAACTGTACTAGAGACCATGCGAAAGGATAAGCTCTATGCAAAGTACAGAAAGTGTGAGTTCTGGTTGAAGGAGGTCTCATTATTGGGCTATATCATCACAATCAATGGGATATCTGTGGATCCCTCCAAAACAGATACAATTGTGGGATGGTCGAGGCCATCATCGGGAACGAATATCCATAGCTTTTTGGGGTTAGCTGAATATTATCGAAGATTTGTGAGAAATTTCTCACAATTTCCCAACCCTCTTACCAAGATAACACGGAAATGATAAAAGTTTTCTTGGATTAATGAATGCAAATAAAGATTCAAGGAGTTGAAAAGTAGGCTTATCACTACGCCTGTTCTCACATTACCCACAAGTGGATAACTTTTTGTGGTATTTAGTGATGCTTAAATGAAGGTCATGGGATGTGTGTTGATGCAAAATGACAATGTCATTGCCTATGCTTCAAGGAAATTGAATATTCATGAACAGAACTATGGAACACATGACCTCAAGTTGGATGCAGTGATCTTCACATTGGAAATTTTTGTGGCTGTATCTATTTGGGGAGAAGTGTGAATTATATACTGACCACAAAATCCTCAAGTATATATTCACACAAAAAGAGTTGAACATACACCAATTAAGATGGTAAGAGCTAATCAAAGACTATGAATGCTCAATCCATTACCACCCTAGGAACGTGAACAAGGTGTTGGATACCCTACGTAGAAAGGCCCTAGCAATTCTATCATTGATGAGAATTTAAAAGGATCCATTATTCTCAGATATGATGAAGATGGACATGGAAATAATAAAGAAGGGAACATCATTAATCCTTTCACAAATTAATGCTCAATCGTCACTTTTGTAAAGGTTAATGGATGATAAAAAGGATGATGTGGGAATTTAGAAAAAAGTGGAAGCTATCGAAAAAGGTAAATCCGCAGAGTTTAATGTTAATGAAGAAGGAATTGTGAGGTTTAGGAAAATACTACGTGTTGCATAATGTCCGGAGCTGAAGAAGGAACTTTTGGATGATGTACATAGTTTGAATTTCTCTACTAACCTAGGAAACATAACTATGTATTGAGATCTCCAAAAGAATTATTGGTGGGATAATTTGAATAAGGAGAACACTGAATATACATCAAAGTGCCTAGTGTGTGAGCAAGTAAAGGAAGAAAGGCAGAAGTCTAAGGGGGTGATGCAATCATTTCCCATAACAGAATGGAAATGGGAGAACATCGCCATGGACATTGTCTCCAGACTTCTAAAGACATCCAAAGGCAACAATGCAATATGGGTTGTTGTGGATCGTCTTACAAAGGCTGCACACTTCATTGCTATTTTGGAAGATTTCTCATTGGATCAACTGTAATAGATATATATCAGGGAAGTGGTAAGGCTGCATGGGGTACCAATATCTATTGTGTCTAATAGAGATCCAAGAATCACCTCTTTGTTTTGGAAGAGTCTTAAACATTATCTGAATACTAAACTAAACTTCAGTACAGCTTATCAGCCTCAAACCGATAGCCAATCTGAACGGACTATCCAAAATCTTGAGGACATGTCGAGAGCATGCTCAATAGAATTTAAAGGAGGATGGGATCAACATCATCCTCTGGTTGAGTTCTCTTATAATAACTGTTTCCACTCGAGCATCTAAATGGAACCATATGAAGCCCTTTATGGGAAATGGTGTAGAACACCAGAATGTTCGGATGAGGTCGGTGAGCATATGTTGCTTGGACCAGAAATGGTCGATGAAATGGTGGATAAGGTGAAACCCATTCGAAAACATATCAAGGAAGCCCAGAGTCAATAGAAGAGTAATGCAGCTAACTGTCAATGAGACCTTGAGTTTAATGTTGGAGACATGGTATTTCTATGCATATCTCCTTGGAATAAGGTCATGAGGTTCAGAATGATAGGGAAGTTAAGTCAAAGGCACATCGTTCCCTTCGAGATTCTTGATCGTGTTGGGGATGTGGCCTATCGACTAGATCTTCCACCTACCATAGCCATTATACATGATGTCTTCCATGAATCCCTCCTAAGGAAGTACATACCAGACCCTTCACATTTACTCCCTTAAGAGGTGTTACATTTATATGATAATCTTTATTATGAGGAGAAACCAGTGAAGATCTTAGATCATAGATAAAAAGTTCTACGAAATAAGACAATGCCCCTCAGCAAGATGTTGTAGAGAAACAAAATTTTTGAATAAGCGATGTGGGAATTAGAGGAAATGATAGAGTTACCCACATCTGTTTTATTATGGGAAAAGAAAATTTCAAGGGTGATATTTCTTAAGGGGGGAAGATTGTAATGACCCAAACATTCATTAATGGAAATCCCTCATGATCTAATTAAATGTCTCTTTATGTAAAATGTTTATATAAAATGTCAACTTCTTTGGTTTTATGTTATGAATTTTGACTGTTGCTAATATAGCCATTGAACAATGATCACATTATTAGTATAAATATAGGTAATTAATGAATCCAATTTACTTAGACAAAGGAAACGATGGCCTCATCCAGTAGACGTGACACATACGAAGCCTGTTTTTTCAGAGCTTGGAAAAGAGGTGGCATCATTAGTCTTCGCTCTTGACCAAGCCCAAGATGAGCTTCAACAGGTTAAGATCGAGCTGGACTTCCTACAAGAGATTTGGAAGTTAATAGAGATTACCACCCAGACAATGTTATTCGTTCCACCACAAGAAACTATCCACATCGCGCACCTTACTCTTCGATCATATATAGATGTTATAAGGGGTTATGATACAATACCTCATCACTATGTTTATGTACATTATTTTTGTATATAATAATGAATATACTTTCATTTTATTAGTGTTACCTTCTAAATAGTTTTTAAAGCACAAATAGTATTTTTAGTTAATATTCCACTATGAAATATATTTTAGTGAATTAATGGATTTTCTTTATTAAAAAATATTTTAATAAAATTTTATTATTATTATTATATTATTTTTTATTAAATATAAACAATCGTATAATTTTATTAATGCAATTGTAATTTTTATTAAGGTTCAAAATCCATTTTTGTCAAAACATGTGAATTTATTATAAATGTCAGTTTTTATTTTAAAAGTGAAAATTAACATATATAGAAAATTAATTATATAAAATAAATATAATTTATCGATTTAGTATGTCTATATTATCCAACAGTAAATTTTTCATAATATTCTAAGACAGTAAAATTTTTGGGTAAAAATAAAATACCATTTAAATATATAATGTGTTTAATGACATCATAATGAACCAATTGTGATGTAATAAAATACTATAAGTTTATGGTCATCCAATTTATATTTTAATATTAAAATAATGTGGTTTTGGGTTTGTTTGACTTATTTTACAAATCATTATTGGACCCTTCAAGGATTATTAAACATATTGTCTTTTTAAATTGGTTTCCTTGGGAGTGTGAATCACCTCCACATAAGCAAACACTTATTTAATGAAGTTATAATTTTTGATTTATAATGTATTGTTTTCACATCTATTTTCCAAAACCCATGGGATAAAACCACGGGATATTTTTTGGTTTTGATTAGTTTAATGTGAGGTGTCTCAAACCTTAACAATAATGAATTCCATCAACATTCTTATATAATCCCACCCATGATCCCACTTCGTCCTCACTGAAATCCTTTAGAGTTCATCCAACCACTGCCCTACTCTCTCTAGAATCCTCCCAAGGTGCCCCAAGCTCCCAAGAATCCTTTCTCAAGCCTTTTGAAGCACACTTCCATGTAATGGTTTTTTATTCTATTCTCATTTTGTCCAAATTTCGTTAAATTTTTATGCCTTTTAATTTCAATTAGAAACTTTGGGGTATGGTTTTGCACCTCCCCCATACAGCCCTATTTATGTTTGAATGATGGGATTCCCCTTTATCTGTCACTAAATTCCACCCATGTACACCTGTTACTATGCTGAAATTCTAAAAGGAATTTCTCTCTCCTCTTTTACATTCAAGCAATCCTTTTGTATCATGACTCTAAATTACATTAAAAATGATGGGACATGTATACATATGAACCCCATTCTGCCCTTTTCATTTAAATATTATGAGACACCCCTTTCTCTTTCATCAACCATTTTTGTGAATTCTTACGTCATGCTGTTACGCTGCCTAAATTCCATGGATTTTCCAAGTCATTGTCATTGTGTAGTGAATACCATGTCCATTTCTCTATCAAGGGTATTCATCTCTATGCACATTTACTTATTTATTATAAAGTTTCATATTTTAATTCCACATTCTTTTACTATGTAATAGATGATTATGTTTTATGAATCCATGTTATATGATCCATGTGGCACACTTATGCATGAAATGAAATGTTTAAGAAGGGTGCACCCTTATAGCGCTCCAATGCATTGAGTTGAGAATAGTATCGTGATACGTCATGTGCAATGGGTGTTTACTAATGATAATTCAAGTAAAATGAGGTTTTCCTCGTGCTTCATGTGCAATGAGGTTTTACTCATGCTCCATGTACAATGAGAATTCGATCGTGCTAATTCCAAGTTAAGTGTTGTTGCCACATTTCCATGTTATGATTTTCATGCTTTATCATGCCTTTATGTTGATGCTTCTCTTGTGCCCTATTGACATGCCTATTGTCTACAATGTATTGTATTCCTATTGTTATTCCATGATTATTCCCTTACTGGGTTTTATAGCTCACCCTTTTCTTATGCATGTCCTCAAGTTATCCCATGGAATGCTAAGTATGAGGGAATGTAGTGGTAATGTAAAGGATATTTTCAATAAAGATGTTGTATTTCATGTTTTAAGTTTTTATGTAATGATACTAAGCCCCAAAGACACTATACCTATCAATATTCTATGTTGTATCAAATGAATTTTATGTAATAAATTATGTTTAATTTTGTAATAAAAGATATGGTTGTTATAACTCATGTCAAGCTCATCAACTACTAACCAGGCAACACAATTGGTTAAAATTATTGCATTAATAATAACTAAATGAAGGTATCAACAAATGATTGAGGGTGTATTAATGCCAAAAAAACAACCGCTTCCACTACCCAATGTGATTACAAGTTGAGATTGAGTTAAAATGTGACATCCACTACCATCAATACCCAAATATGGTTTACTAACTCAGGGTCGGTCAAACATCAGGCCACCTGGTGGGTCCCTCAAGTCAAACACCGAGAGACATCCTATGTATGATCCTTAGAATAATATGTGAAGAACGGATCCTACATGAGATCCTCAATGTTCACACAATTGAATGAAACATACTCAATATCCTTAGTTGATTGGTAAAAGGAGGAATCCTATAAGGGATCCTTAAATTGTAATCTAGTAGAGGCATCCACCATTGAATTTGTGGAATGATATATAGGTAATGGGATCCTACGAGCGATTCGCAATCATGATCTACATGGAAAGAAACTGATAATAAACATATGTTATGACCAAATATAACTCTAGGAAAAAAGAAATGAAAAAACTAATGAAGGGTAGTAAAGGGGAAGCAAACGACACGTCTCCATTAGCACATGTCATATACACCGAAAACCCCACTAGGGCATGTACTTTTATTGAACATAGTGATTAAAATTCCATGTACATGGTGTATTGCCCTTGTATATAGTTTTTATCCTATATTGGGTAACTTTAGTTGTAATTCACATGGCCTGGATATATAAATCTACATTGAATGTGAAGCATATGAGGTTTTGCTGTGTACTCCACATGGGATATGCCACTTACACGAACATCCTAGCCGATTACTCGGATACAAGGTAGAGTCCAATTACAAAACATGTATGATATATAAAGATCATGTAATTTTAAAAACATATCATCCACAAATAAGAATAACATAAAATGTTTTTTTCTTGAACCACACACCGTGTAGATGGGTTTTCCCTACAAAAACCCTCGAATCACCCTTAACCACCATTTTTTACACCGAAAGTACTATATCAACCCTCATAGGGTACTCAAAAATCATAATAGAAATTTAAAACATGAATAAAATTAAACTATGGGGATTTATTGTGAAACAATAAAACCACCTGCCTTTAGGTGGAATCCTCTAATGCTTTGCCGAATTCAACTATCTATGGTTGTTGCACGATGATCCGGAGCATCATATTCTCCACAGTGGTAGCTTTATTTCCCTCTATCTATATCTATAACTATCTAAATATCTTTTAACCGCTCTATTTTCTAGTAAAATGATGATCCCCATCATTCTATGCAATATTAAAGGAGAAAAAGAAGAAAATAAAAAGAGAAAATGTAAAAGAAGAAAAGAAAAGAAAGGGAAAAGGAAAAGGAAAAGGGGTTTATGCCAACCACCAAATACAAATCGAGTTTATGCATCACCTAAGAAAGACTCCCCATCCCAGACTCAATATTAGAGACATAATTTCAATTAAATTCTCAATTAGAATGATATGAGAGAATGAACCATTGCGGATAAATTAATATTTAATGTATTTGATTTTAAATATTATTTATCTTTTGAGATTTGAACATCATAGAATTCCACAAAAAAACTATAATAGGTTAAAAACCATATTTTAAGACAAATATAGTGGTAAATAAATTTAGATGAGATCATATTATTGGGGAAAACTATAATTTTACCCCTTACAAGCATCCAATAGAAACTTTTAAAATTTCTACTCAAAATCTCGTCTGAAAAAACAAGGTTCGTTACAACCTCCCCACTTTAAACCATATCATCCTCAAGAATCCTGGTGGTAAAACTAATAAAAATTCCCTAAAACTATTATTCTCTATAAAAAGCTATCTGGACTATCCAACGACCAGTCTCATAGCGTCAAAATTTATCTTGAAAAAAAAAATACACTGAACTATGACATATTTAGTACTCCTCACCATAGTAATACCCTTATCATCGTCATCTAAAAATCTACTCTAAGAAAAAAATATCCTGAAAAAAGATATAATTAAACTAAAATGATGGTCACCACCCTCATACGACCGATGATGTACTCCCCACTATATGAATTACCTTACACAAATTTTTGAAAGAAACCTCAATAGGTTCGTTCCTCAACCAAGGATGAACATTTAAAAGAAAATAAGATCAGCCTAGGGATGAAGCTCTCTTAGCACACTCAATAAAAATTAATGTAATGGAATGATATTATCTAACGAGGAGTATATTAATATTTTAGAAAAGGCATGTAAAACTCTTCTGAGCCACGTTTACTAAAAATTTGATATACTTTCCTTTCAACAACACATGAAACCACATCAACTGATAAATCATGTTCAGGCCTAAATAGGGGTCAACTGCCTTATAGTACCCCATTTTTTCTCTATATCACCTCTACTATGGATGGAAATTTATGAATTAACAAAACTATCTAACAACCACACCCATGATAAGTTTTGGAAACATCGGTCCTCAAATCACACACGATGAAAATTTATTCCATAACCACCCTTCATATGAAATCATTCCAGTAACAAGTGTTTATCCACACTCGGAATACATTAACCACCGTGGATACACTGGTCGACTGTGCGAGAAGTTCAAACAACCCTTCCCGTCAAAGTCATTCTTGAAAAACAAAGAACCCTAGATGATTTGTAAAATCTAAATTCATCAGCATACCAATATCTAGAAATCCAATAAATGACTATTAATTTATTTTAAAATGATCGTAAAAATATTATCACTACCTAAAATGGATTTTAAAAACGTAAAACACCCTCTCTCATGTATTCTACCCTAAAAAAACAAATATCATCCTACAAGGGTTATAGTCATAAATAAGGTCCTCTATGTCTCCCACATATCCCTACAGATCAAGTCTCAGAACTGGGTCTCATGGTCTAATCACCTAGCCCAAAAGGTCAACATCTATAAAGAAGGTAATGATTATTATGGCCAATGAGGGTAAAAATTGAAAACATGGCCTACAAGGGAATGATCCTCAACAAGAATCCTAATATGGAACCACTCCATAAAATCCAAGATACCAACGTAGAAAAAGAGTCTAAACTGACACTCACTGAGAATACATATACAGTAATACCCCTAGAGTTCTATTTCACAAGAAAATGTCCCGGTAACCATCTAAATTTTAATCAATGATTTGACTAGATAACCACAACCTATGAAAGAAAACCCAATTAAGGGAACAATAGAAGGCAATTTTATTCCATATCATTATACTAGGATTACTACACCTCCCATGTGTGAGGATTGAGTCATCATCTTAAACACTAATGCCTTAATGTTTATCCAAATAACCTTCCTTCCAAATTATATATATATATATATATAAGTATGACCAATTGAATATCCTAATTAACAATTAAAATCAAACACTAGTATGCCTTTATGATGTGAATCCAATGTTCCAAATATGATGCATGATATGCCTCTTTCATTTTCCATCTAAGAGTGAAAACCCATCCCTAGCCTCCTACAAGTGGAAAAGGATCTATAGATATATAGTAAATCATAATATCTATATAACATGTATTTATATCAATTATAACTCATATAAAACTATAACATCGTTTATTAAAACCAACCCCATAACACTGAAAATAAGGACTTCTTATTAGAAGAAGTGTTCTTGACACACTAGTTTGATATCTGTAAGTGGTTTTAACACATCCCTAATAATAATTTCAACCATATCCCAAATAATAAAGTCCATGGAAAGGAACACCACTAATAACACTTTATGATGCCCCAACCTAGGTTCCCCAGAAATAATGGTTCTAGATAGTTCATTACAAGGCCTCAGGCATGCCTCGTTGTACATTAGAAGATACTGACTAGCATCGAGGGACCTAGGTGTGATTGTGTGAAGATTATTCCCTCATATCAATGTAACCAAATTGTTAAAATAGTCATGTATCATAAAAAATAGTAAATAAACAGAGTGATAAAGTAATAAATAATGTGAAATAGAACATTCTACAATAATAAATGAAATGAAATAAAATAAAGAATGGATATGCCATATATACATCATTGGACACCCACTTGGATGACCATAAGTACAAAATAACCTCAAACAGAAGTATAGGTCTCTAATACTAACTCTGATCTAGACCACATACCTGATATCTAGACACTTTTGAACTACACCAGCCTGATCAATGGAACCCAAATGGGAATATAATCTGAAGCATTTTGATATGGGCCTTAGCCATAACTACTATGAAATTGAGATCAACCTGAAAACCATACATGAGGTCTACACATACACCAAGTTTTATATTAGGGCTGAGATATAATCTCAGAAAGACACTACAATGATGAACCACTAAAATATTCAACCATAAGTGCATGAAAAATGTAAAATGATCATCCTAGCTAGTAAAGCCAATAACCTGAAGCAACAATCAAACTTCAAGTTTGTTATCCTAGTAAACTACGTTAGTGAAACCATGGATGTCCATATATATATGAATATACATGTATAGTCCCATACATATACCTGTATACATAAATACAAGTATTTATGAGTAATTTGAAAGAAATAACCTAAAAACCAATCAGAAGCCGATCCTTGGATCCATAATCCCGATTTCCTTGGATTCTTATGAAAAGAGTATTGAGCTAGATGTGATTACACTCAAGTTGTGTTCAATTATATCGAACTCCATGTCCATAATACCAATCTACATTTACCTACCTTAACTAGACCAAGAAAATGTCTCTGATCCGGAAACATCTCCACCTAGGGATATTGGTCCTAACCCTGGGTTCACCCATACTCACCTCTAATCATTATAAAAATAGATCCCAAGGAATTACATCTAGAAATACTATAAATGGTAACTACCCTATACATGATTCTACTTAGGACATGAAAATCCAATCTAATGTTTGAACCTTAGGTCCCAGTTCTTAAGTGGTCCTGACATTGAGACTCGTATGAACACTAAGGGTCTGAAACTTAGGCGATCTGTAGGAGAGATCACCAGTGAGACATCATTACCACCTCTCGTGATCCAATTGTAATCACAATTGTGATACACTATGATCAACCAAACTGATAATAAGTAGGATCATAAGCCTGATACTAGAAAGAACGTCTAGAGATCCTCTTTATATGTCAAATTGCGGTGAGTATAGTAATTCTATATAACCCAATGGCCTTTGAGAGTCTAATCACCCTATATATTTCACAGGTATATGATATCAAAATAATCCACCAACAACCCTGGGTTGAGTAGAGAATAATCATCCTTATTTAGACCACAAGATGAGGAGTGTGTAACAATCCTCATTATATAAAAAATCAAGGTGAATTGAATCATTCCCATCACTTGGGAGAGAAAAATCATCCACATATATGATTATTAGTGATTCCATGCCTGTATATCATAGTAGTAGGCTCAAATACGAGATTCTAGAAAGCACCTCTTGAAATCCCAATAAGATAATAATAAAATATACAAGCTCAAAATCCATGTCCTAGATAGTAATTTTGGGTAAAATAGTAATTATAATAAATAACATGCCTTAGAATTAAAATCCATAAAGAATGGGTAGGTTTCCAAAAGATAAAGAATGAAACCTTTCATCCGGTTCATTATCCTACAACTAAGAAGCTCTTCTAGATAACATAATTGCATCAGTAGTAACCAAGTAAAGGTATAAAGAAAGAGTGAGGGTGGAAGAACCCCTAAACCCAATACTACGACCACATCCCATTAGGCATTGAAGTTTGGAATGTGTTGTTAGGTGACACCCACTACCATCACTACCAAAACATGACATACAAACTTAAGGCCAATCAAATATTGAGACACCAAATGGGTCTCCCATGTGAAACCCTATGGAGAATCCTATGAGGGATCCTTATTAGAAGTGGTAAAATTGGAATCCTACATAGGATCCTAAAAGTCCATAGAAGTGATGGAATCCTACTCAGGATCCTTAGCGGACATGTAAAATTTAGAATCCTATAAAGGATTTTGGAATCGTAAGCTAGCAGAGGCATCCTACATGGGATCCTTGGGATGGTATTTAGGTAAAGGGATTCTTTGAGGGATTAACTATGTCTAAATGTGAGTAAAATTAACCTATATGGGTTCTACTATATCCACTAAGATGATCGATTCATTCTACTCAAGATACTATAAGTTAAAAAAAATCATAGGAATCCTAAAGATGATTCTTAGTGGAAACCAATATCATATCCTATTTTGACTGAAAGGTACATCACAAAAGGGAAACATCCTCAAATTAAGGATACAAGGAATCATTCAAAAGAGATATCTCATGGATCATCTTAGAACAAAGATCAAAAACAAGGTTGGTAGGAACACCGAACCAATCTGTCAAATTCGATTCACTCCCATGAGTTGATTGAATTCTCTTACTAGAGGAAGAACCTCTCTATTGCTGAAAAACATGAAAATTTACTTCGGAGTCCTTAAAACACCCCTAGGTATTAACCATCATGATTTAGATAAAAAGATACTCATAATGGGATCATATTATAACTAAATCTGAATCAGTGTAAAAGGCATGAAAACCCTAAAAAAGTGTTTCAAATGGGTAGTACATGAAGTGTCTCCCTGAGCACATGACATATTCTCCCAAATCCCCACATGGACATGTTACTTCTCTAGACGTGACATATAAATGCACATGTACAAAGAATTTTGGATCTATAAATGATGTTTACCCTACACATGGTACCTTCCCATGTAACTAACATGGATTGGCCATGTGAGTTGTTTGTCCATACACATCTACATGGCATGCGACCCACATAGTGTTTGGATGTGCGCTCCACACGACATGTGCCCCTTACACAGAAAGCATTTCTGGTTAACATTCTACATATATGAGTCCTAATACATGGAATGTACCTTCAAAATACATATTCCCCAAATATGATGAACACGTGATGTATGTTCCCTAAACAACATGTTGTGTAGATGGGTTTTCCTGAATAAGAAACCCTAGAATCGCCTAAAAACCGGCTTTTTACCTTGAAAGTAGTAAATCGACCCTGATGGGGACCTACTAAAGTATAATAGGGATTAAAAAATTGAAAACTATTAAACTATATGGATTAATGGTGAAATATAAAAATATATTACCTTTGGGGGGGGATCCGTGGATGATTAACCCATATTTACGGTACATGATTTTTTTAATGATGATCTGGTGCATCCAGAGCTCTGAAGATGTACCATTATTCCTCTTCCTCTCTTTCTCTCCCTTTCTCTATATCTACCTCTATCATTCTCTCTCTTCCATGTGAAAAAGGATCCCTATCGACGAGTGAGAGAATGTAGGACAAAAATAAGAAAAAAATAGAAAAACAAAAGAAAGAAAATAAAGGAAAAAAAAGAAAAAGAAAAAGGGGTCTGGGCTAGCACTGAAACCCAACATGAGTTTATGTATCTATTATAAAAAACTCCCCATCCAAACTAAAATTAATATATGTAATCTCTATATGATTCTATGTTTGAATGATATAAAGAAAAAACCTTTGTGAATATATTAATATTTAACTTATTAAATATTAATTATCAGTTATTCTTCTAAAATTTGAGCCACTTATAATTCCACCAAACATTATTCCTAGGGTAAAAACTATATTTTTGGACTATATGAGTGGTCATAAATATTATCTTCAAACATCTGCTAGTGGAAAATTAATATTTCATACATTATATTAATCTTATAGTAAAAATGAAAATTTCTTCTCAAAATATCTGTCCAAAAAAAAGTCCTTACAAGGTTGGACACATAATAATAAGAATTGAGAGAGAGAGTGATAGAGATATAATTAGAGAGACACTTGGATATTCATAATGAACGAATGAAGATCATTTATGCCAAAAAAATCGGTAATATTTTAAATGATAAGGATGCATATTCATTCATCATTAGAGATCGATCCACCATGAGGTATGAAATTTATATTATGTAGAATTTTCCCTAGTTTCTTACCCTATAATTTATTAAAATCTATAAAGCATATTTTTTATTCATATTTTGATCGTGTTGTAGGTGAATAATTATTTTTCATTGGATTAATGGGAGACATTTTTTGATTTGTTATTAATTTTAGTACATAGTTCTGATGAAAATTGATTGAGGCCAACAAAAAACACTGCCAAATTTCATACCACATTTGTTTCTTTCTTGAGTTTCTCCCATCATTCTTCATGATTTCATTACTCGTGTTTTGTTTTATTGTTGGTTATCCAAAATACCAAGAATACATTTTTTTACACATGTTTTTTGGTGCACCAAATTGATATTGTAGATCTAGTCTCTGAATTAAGCAGGGATCATGCAATGATGGTAAAAAATTATATCAGTTCATATTTGGGTTCACTAGTTTTGTTTTTGGAATGATTCTCCTAGGAGGTGAAACATAAGAGTATTTTCCCATGCGAATATGTGGTTGTATCCTTGTCAGTGATGATGTAAATCACCAACCCTAAAAAAAACTTCCATACCCAAGATATTGATGGATAAAATAGATGAATTGATGGTATAGGTAAACAAAGGGGAAGAAATCTTGGGTTTTACACAATTTAGGGATATAAAAAATTAATGTTAGTGTCACACACCATGTGAGAGCCCCCCTATGCGGTGTTTGGGTTTCTAAAAGAATAAAATTATCACATGACACCTGAAATATATCACAAAACATGTGACCATTTTTAGAAGATCCGCATATACATGAGGAGGTACATGGAAACAACAAGTCATACATGGAATCGACCATACATACACGAACACAGTCAAGAGTATATGCTCTGGAATAAGCCATTTACTCTGACAATGAAATACACATGGGAATGAGCTGTGACACATGGGTAGGACTCAGTACTAAAGGGACACCAGATTCCCTTAACATACACACTATATAATCCCTCAAATATAGATTTTATCCCTTTTCCTCTTTATCATGGACTAGTTTATTTAGAGTATGTTTCCTTGATCCATTACTTGAGAGTTTTTTATGTAGTTCTGTCCCATGAAAATAATGGAGATTCCATCTGATGAACATTAATATTGGATAGAGTTGTGATATCAATTCATGAGCCCTAATGTGAGATCCTTTCTCATCATTATTTCACTAGGTGGGGTTCCTGGTGTCATCGTGACCAATATTATGTAGCCATTTATACCCTACATGGTGGGTAAATCTAGATTAGGTTATTGGTATACCCCATGGTTTTATGTGTGATCCCAATTTTTTTGTATTGATCTCTTTAGACTTAAAGAATGTAAATCTTATAGTGAAACCTGATATTCATGAAATCATAGATGGACACCATTGGTGTTATCTGACTCACGGAACATGTTATCTCATATGAGTGCTATGTGGAACCCTGGAGCAGGAATCCTAGGCTGGCATTATGGTAGAGTATTTAACTTGAGACAATATATATATATTTTTGAGCATATCTAGATATTAATGTTATATGTGTTTATGATAAATAAATTTAGTGAGATGATTTTTATTCTAGATATAGTATTCTTAGTGATTTTAGGCTATCCCACTATGTATTTTTATACTCACCGCATCATAGGATTAGCTGAAATGTGTCTTTTCCTATTTAAACGACTGACCTTTTGGGGGACTACTAGAGGGACTGTGATTAAGATGATCTTAGTGATCCAGATAGACTGAGGTGTGTTCCTATAGTTAGGTTGATAATATTCCTCACCCACATTACTAGTTGGGTTTTTTTAGTTTATTTTTGGCAGAAATATATTTGACCATTTTTAATTACAGTACTTTTTTTTATAATTTTATGGATGGTATTTTAGATATATGCATGCATTTTATATTAGATTTTTATATTTCATAATTTTATGGTCCTATATATGTTTTCTTGTGTATAGGTACATTATGATAAGGCCTCCCATGTGTGTGATGTGCTTACTCTAGGCCATCGCTATCCCTTGGCCAATTAGAGGTGGGAATGAGGTAGTTGTCACATGAGCCTTATTAGGACAGTTCTTGACAATGTTTTATCAGAGGTAGTTGGTTCAACCATAGGATTAGAGTATGTGAGTTTTGTTTGGGGAGAAAATGTTAGTTGTTTTGAGTTTGACACTCTGGACAAGGACACTAGTATGGGTATGGTGGCTGACGTATCCTTATACCGAGACTCGAAAAACCTGTATATCAAAAAATTATATGTATACAGTAATCGAAAGGAAAATATTAGTACATACATCATATTCTAATGGGTTGTGGTTTAAATATACTTGTTGATTATATCTATCCAGATTTACTCATTGAACATGGTATATATATATTGTTTATTTTAGGATGCCTCTATGATTTTTTCTATCTATGATTACGAAGAAGTATCACAAGGATGATCATTCAGTGATGAGGTTTCGATATAATGACCTATTTAGGAGGTGATTTCTTAATGTGGTGCACTAGTTTTACCACAAACTATTAAGTAGAAGATGATATCATTTATACTAGTGGATGAGGTGTGTTGGATGAGTGTGCTTCATGCACTTCCACTATAATGACCCCTCGGGTTCTAAGACAATCCATACCGTAGGTTACTATGAATTGTACTGTGGTATAAGAATGAGTCTTTTGTCTTTTCAGGGTACCTAGAGCCCAAATATTTGTCTAGGAAACGAACCATATACAAGGTTCTACATAATTATAGTAGGGATTAGTGACATAGTATTTGATGAGGAAACTCTTTAATGGTCAGAGTATGAGAGACTCTTTAGAGAGGAGTTTTCTCCAGCTCCATTGAAGGCTGTATACATCCAAGAGATGCTACAACTTCAGTATGGTTGTATGACTATGGTTGAGTATTCATCTAGCTTTACCAACCTCTATCTATAGTCAATTTATGTGGTGTATTATAGGTTTTTTTTGGTATTGAAACATCGATAAAAGACTAAAAAGGGACATTCAAGATTTAGTGACACATTAATCTATTCCTACTTATGATGTGGTGATTGAGGGCGTTATAGTGGTTGAGAGTTTATTTTTTAATCATATGTAGATATTTGGTGCATGTAGTGGGAACATTGAAGCCGATACTTTAGTAAAAGGAAGATGATGATAGACACATTAACCAGGATTTTTGAGACATTTTAGGAGGAGATAAAAATAAATTGGTTCTACAATTTAAGAGTTGCATAATGGATTTATTTGTCTTATAGAGAGGATGTTCTACACTTGTGATGTTTGGGGACATATTTCTCAAGGTTTTCTTACATTACATGTGAATGATAGGTAGAATGTAGATGTAAAGCCTATGTAGAGGAAGCAGTAAGAGAATTTAGACACATATGGTGGAAGAAATGGTAAAGAAGGTCGGAGAGAAGGTGGAGGTGGTTGACATTTTTGATTTATTACCACCACCCTCCAAGTGGTCCCCAAAAACCATAGGTAATTCGTGAATAGGGGAGATAATTGCTTTAGGAGGTCAATTCATATGACCCAAAGTATCCATGGATGATATGAGTTATGAAATTTGTATCATCTACTTTAGAAATAGTTTTGAAAGATACATATGTGAGACACTATTTTCTTTTCACTACCATGGTTAGAGACTTATAGATTCCAGTTGAGCATTTATATTGACCCCTATACTTGAATAAACCTACTGGCTATGAATCAATGATGAAAAACTTCTACTAATAGTGTCACTTGACTCTTAGAGGAGTGAACCTCATTTGGTATCTCTTTGTATATGTGATGATGATATATGATGTTATCATATGTATGGATTGGTAATCCACCATTCATTCCCATATAGACTATTTATGGTGGGGGATGTGGTGTGTCTATTGGGATGGGATGTGGATTTCATTGATGGATGGGATGGAATCCTTGGTCGAAAAGGATTATCCCATGCACAAGGAAGTGAAATCTAGTTATCATTAGTTGGAAAAAAAACTCTTGGTGTAGTGGATGCTATGTGATTTCAATTTCCCACAGTAGTGGTATAGTATGATGACATATTTTTCGAAAGATGTTCTAGGCTTACCGATCCACTAAGTGTTAGAAATATCATTAATCTATATTATTAGACTACCCCGATATCAGTTCCATCATATCAATTGACCTATATAGAGCTTCTTGATATGATGGTGCAATTATAAGACTTGTAGAGGGAGGGATTTATTAGGACCATTGTTTCACATAGGGAATCCCTAGTTGTGTTTTCCTAGAAGGAGTCCAATAGATTATTATTGTGAGTGTATTAATGTCACTTTAACTAGGTGACCATAATGATAAAATTCCACTATTGAGGTATGATGAACTCTCTAATCAATTTATATGAAAATTATTGTATATAAGATTGATGTCTGATCAAGTTCACACCAACTATAAGTACGGGATATAGATATTATAAATGTGACATTATAATGTATCTATAGTCACGATGAGTGATTGGTTATGCTTTTCAACATGTGGAATGAATCAATAAAATTTATGGGACACCTGAACCAGTTAATCTATCCTTTTTTAGACTAGTTTTTCGTGGTCTTCATTGACAATATCATAATGTAATTGGCATATGAGGAGGACAATACAAGACACATGAGGATGGTTCTGGACATACTCTGAGATAACTAGCTTTATAGGATGCTCTCAGTTTGATATTTATAGATTCAGGTGGTTCAATTTTTGGTACATGTTATCTCAGAAGATGGTGTATAGGTAGAGATAAAAAATCTTGAGGCAATGTTTTTTGGGAGCCTCCCAAGAGTGTGAAATAGGTATGATTCTTCCTTGGGGATTTATGCTACTATCATATATTCATACAAAATTTATATAGGATATAATATCCATTAAGAGCATTGATTCAAAATGGAAATAATTTTATATCAACATATATATTCTAGTATGATTTCTATGACTTGAGGTGGTGATTGATGAGTGATTCCATATTGATATTTACAGGGGATGGTCTTGAGTATTTATCATTCCCCGATACATCAACAACTGAGCTTGGTTGTGTTCTGATGCATAGATAGTTGGTGATTGCCTATGGTTCACAATAGTTGATACCACATGAGTAGAACTATATGACTCCCAATCTTAATCTAATGACTATAGTGTTTGTGATAAATATGTGGAGACAATACCTGATGGGTGAGTAGTTCATCTTCTATTCCAACTACAAGATTCTCAAGCATATATTGTTTTATAAGGATCATAACATAGGATAGAGATATGGATAGAGTTACTCTATGATTATGACTTTGATATTTTCTATACCCCTGGGAAGGGGAACATGGTTACAAATTCTCTCATCAATAGATATTATTTGTATCTACTGACCATGGAGTTAGTGTAGTTGGCATTGTTACTATTATCCTTTGTGGCTGGGAATAAAGATACATACCCCTAATCAATGGTTGTTACCCATATTATTTTAAAACATTCTATGGATCCCTAGTTTGGGGTTATCGACTATGAGAACCTACATACTCAGATATCCACTGGCCATGCTTCTGATATATTTTCTAAAGGTCAGTATTCTTCCATTCTATTAGGAGGACAAAATATGGTTCCTATTTCTCTGAAAGAGGAGTAACTTATAGTGTTCCATAATTCACTCAATGTGGTATATACAGGTGAGGATAATATGTACCATAACATTTAGTAGTATTTCTGGATTCTAGAGATGGATAAGGGAGTTGAAAGATTTTCCTACTGAATCCTTACATGTCAGTAAGTGAAGAAAAAACCAGGTTTTAGTTGGTTTATCTCATACCCTTAATATTCAAGAGTGGATGTAGGATGGGATATACATTTAACTCAAAATGTTCTGACCACTTATATCTATAGGAAAAAAAGTGATATTGGTGATCATAGAATGACTCACCAAGTCAGACCACATCCTACATATTTGAGAGGAGAGTTCAGTTTAGAACATAGAACACCTCTGTGGGTGAGGGAAAGTATGAATACAAGTATTTTCCATGAAAATCGTTCTTGACAATGATGATCACGTCATATATTAGTTACGTTTGAGATTGAAGGCAACCTTTGAGACTCAGTTGCATTTGAGAATAGTGTTCCACCCCCAGAATGACGACTAGACCGAGTAGACCTTTTAGGTCTTAGAGGTCATGCGATAGGATTTCATGTGAAACTTTTCCCATAGTTAGAAGGATCTCTTACCACTATTTTAGCTTTTGTACCACAACAGTTACTATTCCACTATTATTATAACACTATTTAAGGCCCTCTATTAGAAATGATATAGGTTACCATTATATTTGAATGAACTTAGAGAGCCTATAGTTATGGTTCTAGAGATGGTGAGAGAGGCTACAGAGAAGTTAAATACTATACAAGAGTGGATGAGGAATAAAAAGAGCATTCATAAGTCTCATACATATAGACGATAGTGGCCTTTGGAGTTCTAAAAGAGAGATATTATGCTCCTGTGGGTCTCAACTCAACATGGATTATAATGATTTGGATAGGGTAGTAATATTTCTCTGAGATTCATTGGTAGTTTCTAGATACCATGTAGATATTAATAGGTAGATTATAGCTTAGTTCAATCAGCACAGTTAGACTAGCTGTGTGACGTCTTCCATGTGTCAAAGCTTTGGAGGTATGTGCACAACTGATCGTATGTTATCGACTAGGGTGAGCTATATATCAAGGATGTGGATAACTATAATGATTTTATAGTGGATTTCAATTATTAAATGACGATTATACATCATGGGTGTTTGGTTCACCTAGTGTATTTCATGGCATCACAAGATTCTTCAAGAGAGAACCTAGAAGCAGGAGACCCAGATGTGTGCTCCATACCAACATCACTTTATATAGAATTTTGTCTTTATATATGATTTGTAAAACCTCATGTTGTAGAGAATGTGACTACACAAATTTTTTACATTTATTTATTTGGAATATTAAATGGTTTATTCATGTAACTTTTTACTAAGATGGTATGGGATTCTGCTAACGGGTGTGCCTGAAATTAATTTTTGAAATATACTAAAAAATATTAAATATGGTGTGTGAATAGTTATACTTAAAAGGATTAATAACTCTTATAGGGAGGCTTAGATATAAATTTGAGGTCATAATTGAGTTCACATAAAAAAATTTACCCAAGGAGTTACATAACAATTTTCGTCATCGAGAGTTATCATAAAGTGTAGTCAATGGAGAATAAATAAAACAAACAGACTAAATTATTTATTCTATCTAACATGACACATTAATATAATGAATATATATTTAAAGAGTCTTATGACAAATTATCAATGATTTCCACATAACCATGAAAATTGATATTGATAGAGCAATGGGGATATCTTTGGAAAGTGACAATAACATATCTAGGATCATATACATAAATACAATTCGATGATCTTACCAATGAAAATGACACAAATTAATTATTCATCAGTGATCAATTGATATTGATTTTGAAAATTTTTATTATGTGGATTTATCCTTGGTTTCTTATCCTATGATGAACATAAATAAATCGACTAATGGATTGATTAATAGATTGATGGTATTATGAGTGAGGGATTATTTTTGCAAGGATTAATAGGAGGAATTTGTTATTTTATTAGGTATCGATCTTAATAGTTCTAATAGAAGAATACTAAGTTCATCCTAAACAATGATCAGGTTCATTACAAGATTTTTTGTTTCTTGGTTTTCTCCCACCATTCTTAATTTCTTAATCACCGACATTTTGTTTGACCGATGGATTGACCATAATACTGTGAATTTTTTTGGGCACAAATGTGTCTCGGTGTAAAATATTGATATTGCATATAATGAATTGTTACGATTTTGAAATCATGAAATGACGTGAATTATAGTATATTGGTTAGTATTTTGGGTCACATGTTTTCGTTATTTGTGTGTGTCTACTAGGAAGCGTGACAAAAGGGGTTTTCCCATCCGAATCTACTGTCAGATTCCAACAAGATATCACAGTAAGGATTGGTTGGGAAAAGATCCTTTATTACCATTTAAATAGATGTCATAACTAAAGGTGATGATGATGTGGGTGGATTCAAAATAAGATCCCATGAATTCTATGAAATTCTACAAAAAACATGGTGTATTTTGGAGTTACACGCCATGTAAGAGCCCACTATGTAGCACTATGGTTTACATGAGAAGAAAAGTATCACATGACATGTGAACCCTATCACACAACATGTGGTATTTCATTTAAGTATTGGAATATACCCAATGAGGAACATAAACATGACTAGACATCCATGAACGTGACAAGAAATTCACACAAAGAATCAGAATTACACTAGCTTGGGTAGGAAATACAGTCTGACATAATCATTGATAGAGGAATGGACCATTATACATTGGTAGGACCTTGTGCCAAAGGGAAATTTAGTGCACTTATATTACATGTTTCTACTCCTTCAATGATGTATTTGATGCATTGGACTCGCAATATGGGAAATATTTTGTTAGGGTATGTTTTCTTGCTCCATAACCTATGGGTTTATTATGAATTTACCTCATATTTATAGAATGAAGATCCCCTATAAGGAAATTTATTCTTGGATAGATTTGTGTAATAAATTCTTGAGAAATGAAGTGATATCTTGTATCATAATAATTTTCCAAGGTGGGGTTTTTAGTATCGTCATGAAAAAAATTCATGTGTGTCGATCTGGTAGTTGACGGGTTAATCAATATTGGATTGTTAGTATTCCTCATGGCTCTATGAGTGATCTAATTTAAATTTTATGATATCTTTAGACATCCATCAAGTACATATTATGGTGAGACACCATTAGAATGACATATTTGTCACACACAACTACTGTTATCTTATTCGTGAAGTGATTTCTCTTGGATGAGCGCTATGTGGAGCCTTCAAGTAAGAATCCTAGACTGGAATTATGGTTTTGACATTACCTTGTGACTTTGGGTCTATGTTTATTATATCATGATATAATTATTATACGTGCTGGTGACATATACTTGTGATGAGATAACTATAATATTCAATTTTATATGCTTAAATATTTTTTATTTTCCTACTGGGTATTGTTATACTCACTCTTGTATGGGATTTTCCCACATGTTTTTTGTCTTATGTAGTTGACTAATCTTTTCAAAGGGTCCTAGAGAGACCAGGAGTAGGTATATCTTAGTGAGAAAGATATAACATGATGTGTTACTATATTTACTATGATAAAATTCCTCACCCACATCACATGTAGTAATTTCTTCAGTTTATTTTTGGTGGGATTTATTTTAGACCTTTTTTCATTAATTATTTTCATACCTTTGATGATGGTATTTTATATGTATTACAACATTTTTATAAGTTGTTTTAAATTTTAGCATTATATGGGTTGGAATCTGTGTCTATGTGTATTGATACATTAGCATAAGGCCTCCTATGTTTGCGATATGCCTACTCAGTATCAGTCATTAAAACCTATTTTATTGGTTGTGGGAATTGGTTAGTCACAAAATGTTCCCCATTAGGATGGGTCTTGACACTTCTTACCACACTTACCATAATATAAGAACTTCATTTTCTTTTCTCCTGATTTCATTTTTTTGTCTCTCCATTTTCTTCTATCCTGATCGCTTATTACTTTCATCATCACAAGGCATGTTAGTGTAAAAAAGCCTATATAAAATTCTCCTGAACAACATAAATTTAAAATTATCATATGAAGAATGATATTCATAGACTTGGTTTCAATCCTGAGTATAATTTATAATTTTTACGATAAATGTCATGAAAAATATTTAGTAAATATCATGAAAGTCTTCTAAAATTAGATTCGTACGTGGAAATATAATGTTCATTTTTTCCTATATAAGAGGAATTATTTTTTCCATAAAAAGGAAAACAACCTTAATGATATACTTTTCAATAAAAATATCTTTATATGTTTCATAATCTATGGTATCAAGATCATCTTTCTCTCTAATATTCTGAACCAAATTCTACCATCTATCAAAAACACATTCAAAATGATGAATGAACAGAGTTACCTTTTTTCTAGACATCCCTTGGAATCAAATGTTTTATCCATAGCATTGATACATCCTACAACTACCACTCGGAGAGATGATCCACTAAATTATGGGAGTGTTTCTTCATGAAATGATCTACAATAGACATGTTCATTCATGGTAGATCAGTTTCCTCTTTAGCATGGATATCATCACCACTAATACCTTGTTTCAACTGATCCATCACTATAAAAAATTGTTATTTTCTAATTCCAAACATCTCAGGATGCTTATTTGGAAGGGTATTTTTCTCACAATGACTTGATAATTAAGATTCCCTTTTTCCTCTATGGAAAACAATTCAGAACAGATATATTTTAGATAAAGAAACATGGTAATATTGAATGATATATCATTTAATCTTATTCATAAGGTAAAATAATTCATGTTGATTATATTAACATTATCTTAACATATAATGTTATTTAAACCATCCTATGATACCAACTATAAGGACCCAACCATATGTATTAGAAAATAGTGATTTTTTATCTCAAGAATCAATTATCTTATATTTTTGGATCTTTTCATGTTTATATTTTTAGATAATTACGTTATAAAAAATATATATCAATTGATATAATAAAATGTTGAAGAATCTTACCAGTATCCATTTTATGTCATCAATGAAAACTTTTAAAACAAAACAAGATCTATTTTAATGAATAATATTCATGAAATTAATCAAGACATTTTTCTTTCCCTTAACCATCCCTAAATAATATGAAAAACATTTTAATAACATGCGATGAGAGAGAAAATTTCAATAAGGTATTTAAAAATAATAAAATCACTAATCCATGAAAAACATGAAAACCGATGAACAACCATTTATTAAAAAAGAAATTTTTTTACCCAAAATGGTATTATATTACTTTAAAATTTTATTTATAATAAATTTTGAAATCAAATTACATCCATGAATACTCATTAGAAAGCATAGAAATTTCATGTAAGTACCTTCGGACATCATGTCATAGAACCCTTACTGTACACATTCAAAACCAATACAAATTGGAATAAATATACATCCAACTTCCAATATAATTATCCAAGGAACCTAATTATTACCCAATTTTTTGTAGAGTTATCTTGGAACACCCATCATATATGATATATCGAGATTAATTGATGCTATCAAGAAGTACCCATTAAATATAATGTTTAAGAGCCACAAAATGAATATAACATTTAATTATATCACTTTCTCATTAAAAAAAGTTTGAAAAAAATACTTTAAACTCATATGTAAATATCTTATAGATAAAAAATACCATTTTAATTATTAAAATCATTTTGAATAAATACCCAACAAAAGGGATAGAGTGATTTTAAATGAAGGAGACATGTAAGATTGAAAAGTAATATATAATTCAAATAATGACCAAAATGGGGGAAAATTCAATATCGTCGTGTAAATTAGGAATAGAATATTACCTTTTCAATTTACCAAAATTTTCTTACATAAAATAAGTAAAAAGGATCCTTTGGAAAAACATTGAAAAAATTAATAATATACAAAAACAATTCTTTGTAAATCTATTTTGTACATATAATTTTTTTTCTAAAATCATTTTTGAAACATGGACATAGAAAATAAATATTTTTAATTAAAATATTAAAATGGAATTTTTTAATGAAAAGTCTTTTATCTGTTTGGTAATATTTTAATCAGAATCCCTATGAAATAATAAACATAAAAAAACAATAATTACCATGATAATATAGAAATTATCAATATAACGCATCACGATTTCTGTATATAGACCTCATAAATGTGTATAGGTGTATATCATCAAAATATGCCTCAATTTACAGAAATTGAGATGAAGTCCCCATCCATGAGTTCAAATTGTCACATTCATCTTCATCTGCATGAATAATTATGTTTTGTTAATAAATTAATTTCTTAGGAAACCATTTCAAGTTATTATTTAATATTATTTGACTTATTACCATGTTATATAGAATTACATGATAAATTATGTTTACATCAGATGTTCTGATTATATTACCCTTATGTGTCAAAAATGACTTTGGTAGGATGAATATCTTCAATGAAGTCGTTATTTAAATATATAAACAAAATTAATCCTGAAATATTTATCATATTTATACCTAAGTTATTCTTTTATAAAAATAATTAAATATGGTTTTGGTAAATTATGTATGTTATAATTATGGAGAAGGTAGGTTGTACGTACACATAAGTAATGTTTCCATTTTTAAATGATCATTATGGAAATGAGGTAGGTAATATTTTATCATTAAATAATGATAAAAATACAGTATATACAATAATATTTTATTAAAAATACTTCTATATATATATCATATATGTGGATTGGTGATTAAAATAGAGTCACATCGCTTCATGAAGGTGGTAGTCCACACGTTCAGGAGTGACTTTATCATTTCTCTCTGAGTGAACCAGTAAAAAATAAAATGATAAATTATCTTATAATAATATTAAACAAATAATGAATATTGAAATTATGTCATTTATATCACTTATATTAATTATATTTACTCTCATTTCCATTCATGTAACATGTTAGTGAAAAATTAATCACATCACATTATGAGGTAGGAGTCCTCCATACACATGAGTAACGTTATCATATCTCATACATAATGGAATATAAAAATATATAATTTATATAATGACTCAAATGATATAATTATGTTATAAATATCATATATATACACATTATATCTACTATAAATCCCAACCATTATTGGTGGTAATGGTAAAATTAATGACATCGGTTTGCAAGGCAGCAATCAACCATACAAATAAATGGTGATTTTGTAACCCGTTTGATAGATTAGGATATTGATTTCAGTTATGAAATTTACATAATAACATATCATAATATGGAATAAAACTATTTTATTATATATTCATATTTTAATAACATTTTAAGGGGATGGTGGATGAAAATAAAAAATACTTTCAATAATGAACAATACTTCTTCTCAGAACATTACAAATTCTTCGAGTAACTTGTTTTTTTAACCAAATTACATAACGGGTTAATTGTTTGACCAAAAATAGGGCTTATATAATTATAACAAGGATATAGAATTTTTTGGGGTTAGTTCTTGGAAAAATAAATGAGTTTTTAAGGTGCAAAGAGATGAGGAGAGTGGGTGCCTTTTATAAAGGAGGTGAGTGGCACATTTGTAATTTTTGAAAAGAATGGATTAGACCCACTCTATTTCATGTAAAAAAGAATCCACTAATGGAAAAATATTTAGAGTATAAGTGTTAATGTCAAAAAAATTTTAGAAAATGGACACCAAAAATGTTTTTAGGCCTTTTTACCCTTAATCATTTTTTTAACCCCTGGTAAATTAATTTTTACCTTAACTGTAGTAATTAATTTTCATCGTTGTCCCTATAAAGTTTGGTGAAAATTTAGTTTGATATTTTTTGAATATAAAAATTATTATGATTAAAATTATGTAATACATTTTACTAGATTTATATTACCCTATGTGAAAAAATTTAATTGAAAACCAAACTCATACACATGAAAAAAGTAGGTTTTCAATGAGTGTATTTTTTTTGAGTAGAAGATGATTTTATATTAACTATATGACTAATAATAATCATTATATGAAAATAAATAATAATTTAATGTTATATAATCTATAAATTTTATTTATAATATTCTCCGTTTTTTTTACTAATGTTATAAATTAAAATGTAGAGACATTATACATTTTAAAACAGTTTCTAGAAAAACTTGTTTTCATACCCCAAACAGAACATATCCTAAAAACCAATATTAATTTAATCAAAGAGTAATTAATTTTATTTAAAATAAATAAATAATAGTTATGTTACGTTAAATCATATTCAAAACAAATTTTTACATTTCAAATACATAAATTATTGAAAAGAATTTACATTTAAAATAACTATTTTTTCAGTATTCACTAAAAAACTTGTATTTTCTAAAAAATTAAACAAATTGACCTTAGGAATATTTTGAAAAAATTATTTTAAAAAATATTTTCATACTATTAAAATTATATTATAATATTTATATATTTTAATTTTAATTAAAATTATTATAAATGACTTTAGTAAAAATTATTTCCAATTTGATTTAAAAAATAGTTAACATTTTTAAGAGTAATATTACAGTCTAATTAATATAAATAAATATTATACTGATTTATTATATAAGTACCTAGATTAATAAATTTGATCCTATCATATTTTAATTTGATTACTACTTCTTATTATCAAGCTGGATGATCCAGTCAAAATATTCCTTAATCAAGGTCCTTGTATGGCCCTTACGTGGTATAAAAAAGGTCAAAACTAACATTAAATTCATACAATTAAACTATAAATTTTAGTTATATAGGATGATTAATTTAATATGGTTAATTCAAGCCCAAAAATAGATAGAAAGCGACTATACCCATGTATTACCTTTTTCCATTGACCTAATTAAAATTACATTATATCCACATAAGGAAAATCAATACACTTCAATTGGTAGTATAAATAAATTCTGAGGCATGATGTCATAAGGCCATTAAGAAAGGATCACCCTTAGGGGCGTCTCATATTGATTTTTTAATTTCCTGATGTTGATTAATAGGTTTATATAATTATACTAATGAATAGAAACATCATTTAATTTAATTAATTTGGATTTTAGGCGGTGTCTCCTGAAGGGTTCAATGAGTGGAATAATGAGGAACCATATTAAACAACAATACTTTAATCAAAATAAATATACCACATAACTTATAGTGGTAGATGAAAAATTATACATTTTCTTTGCAAAATGATATTAAATGGAAGAATACATAAAATAGGAAAATTCAATGAATGCACAACATATTTTATCACAAAAAATATCATTAAAGACATTGAAAAAATGAATAATGGAACAAATATGAATGAAGATCTTACTAGTAGATATACTGTGAAATTGAATGTGAATAAAATGGAGGCCATATGGGGGATAGGATTCAAATCAAACAATTTATTGTGAATATGATCTCCCATATGACTGGCTATAGAAGCAAATAAGGGGTGAAGAAGGGTTCTTGATTTTTAAGGGAAAATGGAAAAAGGTAATATTTCTCCATTTTTAAAGGGGAACACAGTTTTGA
Organism: Viscum album; assembly: GCA_963277665.1. Lineage (NCBI taxonomy): Eukaryota > Viridiplantae > Streptophyta > Magnoliopsida > Santalales > Viscaceae > Viscum > Viscum album. Next base: position 368,370,462 of record OY728132.1, on the reverse strand, counting down.
TACATGATCATAAAAACCATGTTCCTAACCATACACATTTAATTTTTATGTTTCATTATGGGTGTGACCCTCAACATAATGTTTTTGAAAACTTTGTTACTTATGGCACACGGTTTGGGAAAATAGTGTGGCCCCTTTCCGCCCACTTGAAATCCATGTTCAGCTGATAAGCTAGGAGTAAATCATAAAAACTAACAATTAATCCCTCTACAATATTTCTATTAAACCAACATAATTGGGTTTTATAGTTATCACTAACTGTGATCTGGGAGTGCATCTATATCTATATTTCCAAAAAACCAATGTTATGGGGTCCAAACGAACTACAGATGCTCCGAAACCGCTCCTTATCCTCTTAAAAAAATAAATTTCCTAAAACTAGATTATTTTATCATTAAATTAAGAATAAATATCACTATAGAAATATGGTACATTATTATCAGTAATGTTATATAATGGTATGTCCACCCCCATGCCTCTCATCCTTTTAGTGCATTAGATTATATTTTCATTATTCCCAATGGTTTAGAACTATGGAATAATAGGTAATAGATAATCCTATCCCATAAAAATATTTTTTTGAAGGATAATATTAGAAAATATTATATTAGGTAAATTAACATGATTAAGTTGTTGAACTCACCCCTGAGATACATACAATATTTTTCCTTGTATTTTTCCATTCCATGTTTATAAGGAGATATCTCCTCCATAAGTGTGAGTCACATAATAGTGTAAGTAAAAACACCTATAAAATGATGGAATAGTTTTAAAATGACCAATAAATGAATTTTTCTAAACAAATAAATTCTATTTTATATTTAAATTTTAGATATATCAAAAGTAAAAGGCCTCATTGAGACATGTATAACTATTACAGGTTATACAAAGTTACATTTCATATTATTTATGAAATAAGAATTTATTAGAGATGTTGTAATACTTGTTTCACGGTTCCAGAAATACCTATAAAGAATAATTGGGTTTTAAATTATTTCACTATGGGAAAAATATGAGACTAATATTTTGAAATTATATAAATATATTTTTGGCACAATATAGAGAACTAAATAGAAAAATTATGAACAAAACCACTATAAAAAATGAGTAGTGATTATTTCTATAGAATTAAGTGAATGCATGTAGTTATCTTGGATTAATGTACATACAATTTTTAGTTCTTATGAAGCATGTAGTCTTGGTTTTCAATTCAAATTTATGTAGTTGAAATTCTAAACTCTTCCTAACAACATCCAAACTAAGATTCATGCCATGTTCGTACACTAATTTGGGATGATTCTCCAATGATAAGATATATAAATATAAATAAATATATATATATCATAGTAACCTTATAAATATATTTTTTGATTGGGATATCTACTAATTAAATTGAAGCATGTATAAGGTCATTCCTAAATAGATATTTGGTGGACTTGGCTTTCTATACTAATGAAACACTAGTATTTTAATTTAATTAGAGGACATAGATGCCAATGAAAATAAAACTGAATTAGAGGACTAAATCATAGAATCCCACAATATGTAAAATTCATAAAATGCATCTAATGAATAATGACTCGTATCACATAACATGTAGAGTTTCTCCTTACAAAACCATCCCAATCGAATGCCTATTTCACATGGTATAATGTTTTTGGGATTCTTAGTAAAGTTGTGATGATGGTGAAGAAGATACTGAGGAAGGTGATGGAAACAATGAAAATGGTGATAATACCCTATAGAAAAGGGACTCAACTGATGATGGAAAGAATGAGTGACACTCTTCCTTGGAGGAGCAAACATCCATTCCCAAATTCACTTAACAAGATAATATCAATATTTCCAATAATTTTTTTCTCATATTTTGTAGGTGTGTGAGGTATTTCACTCTCCAACAATGTCTATAAGACCCTATTATTTTTTAATATATTTCACTTTATTAGATTTAATATTTTAGATATATTTTAATATAAGAAACACATAAATTTTGTGAATATTTATTTATTAAAATATAAAATTAAATAAATTACCATATACATAAATTATGTTGATAAAATAAATTTTTTAAAAGGAAAAATTTTAATAAGGAAACATAATTGATTTTAAAGATACATTCTTGAACTATATTGTCAAAATAAAAATATTATTTAAATATAATAATTTTTATGAATGATTTTAGAAACATTATAGATAAAATTGAAGTAATAATTAATAAATCATTTAAGGTAATCAATGTAATGAAAATTTATTGATAAAAAATACTAATCCAATAATTCTTAGTTAAACATGAATTTTGTTTATAAAAATTATTCTTTTACATAATATTAATTTAAAAGTAAATTTCACATAAGTATTGTTTTAAAATTATGAAAAATTATATTTTATTCACTTATAGAAAACAATGATCATTCATACATAGATTATAAAATGATTATAAACTAAGTTAGAATCATTTTAATGTTAAAAGTGATACATTCTAGAAAATGGTATTCATGTTCAAAATATAAAATATTTTAAAAAAAGAAATAATTAAAATTAATAAATGATTTTAATAAACAAAATTAAATGCCATATTCTTTTATCCAAATTAACAATAATATAATTTTTTTAATTGTAACGGAATGATAAAAAAACATTTTTCTTGTTGGATAATACATTAATTTATAAAAATGGTTCGTATATATTTTAAGAATTGATATTTGATATAATTTCAAATTCTAGTCAAAATTTAATTTTAAAATTTGGATTCTTTATATGGAATAGGTACTAATTTTTTTTTATCTGGTCATTTTTAACTTTTGTCCTAATGAATATTTATAATGGTAAAAGGAAACTCAACATAGTAAAAACTAAAAAGGTTAAAAAAATTTAAACTAATAGATAATGAACAAAATATAAAAAAGTAATATTTATATGATTATTCAGCGCATCTTAACTTTAACTCACCTTATATTCAGAATTTGGATTATTTCGAGAAACTATCGGATGAAAAGTCTTTTATTATTTTAATAGTAAGGGTGTTTATATGGGTTTGAATTTTCTCAATATTAAAATAGAACATCATCTTATCACATATTCACAAAAATAGGGAACCTCAAATCCACCCTGATATTCACAAATAATATCCAAACTATATTGAACACATCCTAGTGGTTTTAGTAACCCAAAAATACCATCCTAATAATTATTAATGTTTAATTCATAAGGGGATACCCAATGAAAATGCAATTTCTTTAACTGAGTCCTTTCAAGTTTATTTATTCTTATATATCCTACGAATTTAATATATTAATGATAATATTTTTAAATAATTGTTATAAATATACTGAAATGTTAATAGCAGAATATAATACCAATTATCTACTTTAGATCTATACAATAGAAAATGCGAATGTCACTCATGAGTACATGCACACTACCACCTTAATGAAGAGATGTATTACATTTTTCATCACCATATATCCTGGATGGTTATATCTATAAATTCTATGAATATATATGGTATTTAAAAAATAATTACTATTACATAATGACAAGTTATTATTTATATTCTTTTCATTACAACCCTTGAAAAATGAAATATTCTCCCATGTGTTTATGTGGACTACTACATCCACAAAGCGATGTGTTCTATTATTCATTACCTACCAAAATTGATTATTATAATTTTTATATAATGTATTAATATGTTATTTATTCCATTATTAATATTATTTTTATAATTAAAAAATGAAAATTGTGATGTACCACAATCTAAAAACTGAAACATGTGAGGAAAGTTGAATATTAGATATTGTAATATTGATTTTGATGAAGAATTATAAACAAATAAGTAATTAGAAATTATAAAGTAATTATATATAGTAATATAAATATTAATATTTCAATGGTATATATTAATTTTAATTATAAATTTATTTTATTAGAGGTTATATCATTTACGACAAAAGTTGGGACTTGAGGTAAGGGTTTATGTTATAATCTCACTTTTTATCTGGATTGTTTAGGTTTCAACATACATTAGTGGAACATTTATGTAATTTATCTCATAAAACCCATAAACTCATTCTCAGATAGTTATTGATGGGTTTTTAAAAAATTATTTCAACATTTCTTCTATGTTTACCCATGATAGATGGAAGAATGTTTTTTAAGAAAATATGGCATTATTTCTCTTTTTGGTTTAGAATATTTTCCCTCAATATCTATATTCTTAAATTTTTTTATAGTTGTTATTATGTACTTATAAATTAATTATCAATTTTTTTCTACTATTTTGGATATCATCATTAATAGTTTTAGAGGAATCTATTTTTTGATTTTCTAACATGTAATTTTAGATTTATTTATAAATGTATAAAAAAATGATTTTTTCATTTAAAGAATGAATAAATATTACCATCATCATTTTCATTATTCATTATGTATAATAATTTATAATATTACATTGTATTTATAGGAAAATAATAGTTTTATTATTGTATAAAATGTTATTTTTTTTATAAATGAAGATAAAAATATTGAATTTCAACTTATTTTTGGTAGAATATATATAATTATTTTGTAAAAGTATTTTTCATCAATGTAAACATGATTTATGGATTTTATGAATTTATTGGGATATTATCTCAAGTAAAAATACAATTTACTTATTATTTATGGATTATAATGATATGTATTTTATCTAAAAACATGTTTCATTCGCATAGGTAAATTATGATATGATGAAATGATAAATTCTTTTCGAATATTATGGAATACATATGTGTGGTTTTTAATGCATGTATTTTTCATATCCCTATAATGAATTAGGTTATGTTTTAAATACCGTTAGTTCAAATTGTATATGGGTGGTTTTACCAACCCCAAGAGGGTACATGGTCAGTTTGGGAAAGCACAAGAATATACATGGATGGTTAACTCATGAATACTATATGATTAATTTATTGGTGGATATCATTGAAAAATGATTTATATTATTTTTTATATTGCATAAATTTATTTAATATTCATATTATATCCACCAATTTCTCATGAATAAATTTTATAAGATTCTAAACTATATTGGACCACGTCTTTTATTGTGAATAAGCCCTATGTAGGGACTCCTGATTTATAGTTTATGAATTGTTTGGTGTTTATTTTTATATTATGATATTTTTCTCACACAATTATAATTATCATATTCGCAATAATAATCATTGATTAATATCAATCATGTTTACCCCTAATGATAATATATTCCCACCCTTTGTTATGTTTCAATTTCCCAAGTTCATAGAGAAAGGTATCAAGTATAATATATGTATAAGGGTTCTATGTGTGAAGATAATAATGGAAAAAAGTTATGGTTAATCATGAAATAAGATGATTATGTATCTAGTATCCAAATAATCAAATCCTTTATTATTCTAGAGAATGTATTATTTTGTGATTTATAAATTTATCATCTAAAATGATTGAATATGTATATATTATATTCTTAGGACACCTCAGTTAGTGTCAAAGACCGGGTTAGTTATTTTCAGGGGTTAGTTTGTGAAAATAAGAGAGTATAACCCAAAACAAACTATGTGTAATGTGTTATAAGATGAACCCATAATATCATGGGATAAAATATTTTTTATAATTTAGTACTTGTTTTTAAATTATTTTCATTCTTATATAAATTATTAATTTAATTAATGTTTATTGATACTCACCCTATATTTTTTGGTGTAAATAAATGATGAGAACCAGAATCAAATAGATAAAATTAAGATTATATTTCATTCAGTATTATTAAATTTCATAATTTAATATGGTTATAGAAGATCATTTATATTTGAAAAACGTAGTATGATTATCATATCCCCACATAAATTATTAGAAACAGAATTATTAGTGAAAACTCTGAATGGTGCAATGATTTCATCTCAATTATTTAGATGCACCTTGAAATTTTGTTGTTGGAATTTACTTCTTAAAAATATTTTTATTCTCCCAATTGACAAATTTTATTTGATACTAGGTATTTATTGGATCTATCTATATAGATTCAATATAATTACTAAGGAAGGGATGTCACATTATAAATTTTGAATCAACCTATAACAATTTATTGGTGCATGATTGAACATGAACTTGTATTTGAAATTACATACATTATATGGGTCTTAATACTTATTCATGGAAGATAAATATCAATATTGGTTGGGGAGAAACTATACAATAATGATATTCTTATTATTTGTGATTATTAAAATATATTTACAAATGTGTTTTCTAGTATTCCCAAAAATTATAATGTTTTATTTTCAATATAACTCATTCATGGTGATACACCTATTTCAATTAAAAAATACAGAATAAGTTTGAGTCAATTATAGGAATCAACTAATAATTTACAATTGATTATATAAAATGGATTCATATTACATAGTGTTTCAGAATTAGGTACACGTGTTCATTTTGTTAAGAATCTTTTCATTGATTATCAAGAACGTAACAAGATCAAAATAAAGAAAAATTATCCTTAACCATATATTTATCAATAAATAATCTTTTATTGGTAAAAATAGAGTATATACACATAAAAACCTTCTTTATTATGTACGGGAAATATATTTATGCTATTTGTGCTACAAAATTCCCCTAATATCCTCATGGATTTAATGAATATAGTCCTTAGATATTACCGTGATCAGTTCATGGTAGTCTTCATAAATGATATTCATATATATTACTTGAGAATGTTAGTTCATAAAAAATAATATTAGTATTTTTTTGAGATATTGGGTAAGGATAAGTTGTTTTTTTAATTTTTCAATTTTAAAATTTGGTTATATAAACGGAAATTTTCGGGTTATGTAAATATAAGTGAGGGTATATGAATGGATCCTTTCATGATGGGATTTAATAAAAAGTGTATTATACTGGACACAATGGCATTGATACACAATTTTGTTGATTAGATGGATACAATCAAAACATTGTGTGAAATTTCTCATGACTATTAATCTCACTAACCACGATAACATGTAATGGAGTTTTGTTCCTTTGGATAGAGTAGAAATATATAAACATAAATGATCTAAAGAGAAGGATCATTAGTGAACATATGCTCACAATACCCTATAGTAGAGAATGGTTTGAGAAATATACCTATGCATAAAATAAGTGTATGGGTTGTGTTCTCATACTAAATGAGTTTGTAATAGTGAGGTGACTCGAGAAAAAAAATTCGAAAATATTTTTCAATTTTAGATTAATATTATATACATATCCTAATAATACGTCACCAATAATCTATAAGGTTTTAGTGTCTTTAGATACTAGATACATAATAAAATTATTTCATGAATTATCATCCACATCTCTCATTATGTTTTTATTACATAGTACAATTTTTAGTTATATATTTTCTAAAACCATTCTTTATAACATGGGAAAAATGAATCATAAGAAAGGGTGAGCTAATATGCTCAATAAGGGTAAACAACAGAGATATCATTTTTTGAGAATAAGTGAACAAAAGATTCACATAAGATTATGAAAACATGATCATAAATTATGATAACATACATAATAATTATTAGATATTCAATCATGTATCATAGAATACATATTTTTTATATATGGTTTGTATGAGTGAATAATCATCAATAATTAGTCATGATACATTAGAAAAAATCATAATCACAAGGAATAAGTTTGTAGAAGACACATAAGAATAAAAAGTCATTTTATTTGTCAAGTACCACTACCAAGACATGTATAGTTGATATATTCTTATAGTAGGTCTGGTTCAATCCACATTACCAATTAAAATATATCCTAGGATTTCATGATTTATCCAATTATAATACAGGACCATATATTTTTATCCCAACTCATCACATTAAAAAACTACACATGTGTTGAAAATAGATAATTCAAAAATTCATCATTTCATCATCGATTAATTATATCATGGAGAATAAATGGGGTTAATAAAAAAATATTAGAACATAATCATCATATTTCATATCGAGAAATATTATGTGTGGTACAATTTTAAACTATACCATGTGAAGAATAAAAATCCCCATCAAAAGATTACATTTTTCAATGGATGGAAATAATGGAAGATAAATAATAAAATTTGTTTTATGGATCATTATTATTTAATAAATATCATATATAAAATTTAAAAAAATATATATTACCATCCATGAGACACAATAAGGAATAATTGAATGTGTGACTTCATGTAGGCGACTGTCCACATGTACACCTAAGTGATGTTTTAATCTTCCATTATATTAAATATAGATAGACAATGATTATCTAATAAACATTATAAAATTTATATATACTAATGATTCTGATTATATTATGTACGGGTGGTAATATAAAATTTTTAGTTGGTGGATGTAGAAATTATCATGAAAGAAGTTAGTTGAGGCAACTACCTCTTCATTTGGTATCACCCTTTTGCTTATATGTTAAGCCTTCTAAAGATGTGAATTTTTATAGAGAAAAAATATAGAAAATGGTTAGGATATTTTTTATGTGGTTTTTTAGGTATTATTGAGGATATAGTGATGAAAGTGTAAAAAAAATTTTGGAGTGGAGGTTCCCTTTTACAAGTGAGAGCAGTGGAAACCCTGTAAATGTACTAAAATTTAAAATAATGAAATGAAATTTTCACACTGAGTCACATAAAAATATAAAATTTTAAAATAAAAGATAATTTAATTTCCAAATCCCCTCAACCAATTAAATTTTAATAAATTTTTATGATAATTTTGGCATTATATCTTAAGTTATCCCCCCTTCAAAAAAATTTAACCATTATTGTAGTGACAAAAAATTAGAATCAAAATTTATTTATATTCACAAAATTTATTTGAAAATATTATATAATTATTATTACGATGATTCAAAATATTACTTCATTTTTAATTATTAAATTTATGTAAATTGTAGAAATTATTTCTAATATCTGTGCAAAAAAAATTACACAAACCACTTTTAAAAACAATGCATCTTTCTGCATTAAAATGATTTTAATCTCATTAATTTCCAACTGACAAACATAAATGGAATGCTAAATTATTTAATTTAAAATATAATCTAAAATGTTAATAAAAAAACTTATAAAATAGTGATTCATTTAAATAATTAAGATAAACTACATTTCACATATAAAAACAATTTTGTAAATAATATAAAATTATTACATTAAATTGATTTTCTCTTAATTTATAACCAATTGATAAAAAATTGAGGAATGATAATTAATTTTTATATGTTTTTTTAATATTAATATGTTATATTTTTGGTACTCGAAAGAAAAAAATTTCTTTGAAACAATAACAAATGTAAATAAATCAATGTTTATAAATAAAACATTTCTAATATTCCCGAAATTATTAAACATGTATCCCTTATGATTATTTAACAAATTCATTTATATGATTATTTTATTTTATCAATTTTTACATAAATTTTTAAATTAATTATATATATAAAAGTTATTTTTTAAAAATAATTATAATTAACAATAATGCATAATTGAATAAAATAGATTAAAACCCATTTATCAAGAATTTGTGGAATTTACATAATTTTATGTGCACAATTTTAAAAAGACATTTATTTATCAATTTAATTTAACTCTCTTGTAATACAATCATTTTTATATTTAAGTAAATAATTATTCACTTATTTTTAGTTTTTTATGTAACACAAGCTATTGAAAAAAGCACATATTTTATAGGGAAATGTATTCTAAAATAAAAGTTGTTACATAATTCCACTATTATAATAATTTTACCCTCAAAATTATACAATTATAATTCAAACATATGAGTATATTTTTCTTTATTATATAATAATGTTTTTTACATCTTTCTCATATATACGGTTTAGCCATAAAACATTGACATGGTGAGAGGTAATTTTCTACAACACAATATCTCTTTGATGAAGAATCTCTCTTGGGTTTTCGTCATATGATATATCATGACCTTGATATATAGACTCGGAGTGGAGTATATGATAATTATCATGTTTTTAATTCATAAAATTATAAACATGGAATGAATCATGAACTTGAGAGAGGCTTGGTGGAAGTTACAAGTGATAATCTACCATCCTAATATGATTAAGAATCACTTAGGGAGTGATATATCTAGGCCACAACTATTCCTTATTTTAAAATATCATAACCTCCTTCCAAGGAGATTTTTTAATGAATAATTCATCAAAAAATTTGAACTCCATATCTCTCCACCATTTATTAAAATAACATTCCTAATAGTTTAATGTTTCTAGGATTTTCTGCATAATTGCATTAACATTCACTATCATTTACTCAGATAGCTCTACTCCCAATATATTTAGTTCTACAATGTTTTTCTAGAATAATTTATTTCTATACATATTTCAATATATGGGTTCATAAGGATCTATTTTAATGCTCGAGTGAATGTTATTTTTGTAGGAAAATACAACCATTGGATGGAGTTGATCCAAAACAACTTCTAAATCTCTAGATAATGATATTATCATATATTACATGGTTTTAATGACCCTATTAGAATGACCATTTGTTTAAGGAAGATATAAATTTATAAATCTCACATATATATTCAATGTTTTCTAAATTTATTATCATAACATTATGGTAAACATCCAATCCTTATGTGATAAAATTGAGAGTGGTACACCATGATGCCTTACCAATTCGTTAAATGTATATCATCAAATGTTGGTGAACTAAAAAATATTCTCTAATAGAAAATAAATGTAATTTGTTTTTAAGAACATTGATTAAGAAAATGTAATTATGTCCTTTGAATATCTATATGAGTCATACGTTGAAAAATATGGCGACATCATCCTATTTCCATATAGGTATGGGTAATAGAAGAATCATACCCTTATAATTTTTAAATTTAACCATAAATTGATGAAATAGCATGTATTAAGAGAAATAACCTAAAATATATATTTTTATCTCATCCTATTATAAATTATTTTTGAAATCTATATATATCATTATACTTCCAGGATGGATAGTGAATAATGAGCTATATGAATCTTCCAATAACTCCTTCTATAATTATAGTATTAATGGGACACAAATACTATTCAAGGACCTTATCAAGTAATATTGGTTATGGTTGAACATTAGAAAATTACTGACCATATTTTTTTATCTCCAAATCAGCCTTTTGATTCTCTTTAGTCTTCATGTGGATGAGTGGTTGAACATTTAATTGAGTAAGATATGTTATTTACCCTTTCATTATGATTTAAAGGTGCATCCTTTTCCGATATTAATATATTTTATATTTTTTAATCCTCATCATGGATAAAATATCATGATCCTTCCAAATCATGGAATAATCCACCTGGTTCACATTTATATAATTTAAATTCCTTGGGTAGTCATAATCTCTAATCAACTCTAACCATATATTTTAACGAATATTCAACTCTTTTAGTGTGTATATATACTTCACACTTCATTGATAAGTATATATATTATAAATTTAAACATAAACACAATGCCACCATGTTTTAAAGAAAAAAATTACCATTTATATGTCTAATGCTTCAATCTGGTAATTTCATTGCTAAATCTTTAATTGGAATGAGGAATACATTTCCAAACTATAATTATACATGAGAAAACATTTAAATACATTAATTAATTAACCATTGTAAATAAAAAAATTCTCCACAATAGGTTATTATACGAATTTTTTCACTAACCAACAATCAATTTAGATCCTCGAAACGTTCTTCACATTATTTTATCCATATTCTAGGTACACTTTTTTCATAGATTCATGGGTCATGAAATTTTTTCACAAAATTTTAGTTGTATCAAACCAATCAAAATAACAAAAAAAACATAGTCATGTCAGTTTTTATGGGAGATTAACTAATAACATCTACTTTGGAAGGAACAACTTTTATAAAATCACTTATAAATAAATTTCCCTATAATGATACATTGTGTAGTTAGAAATTATATTTACTAAATTTGGAATACAACTCTGTTTTCCTAGTCATCTACATAATCATTAAATGATGTGAATGATCTTCCATTCTCTTGGAATATATGATGATTTCATATATAATGACTAACAAAAACTAATCAAGGTAATCTATATAAACCATAATAATTATATCTAGGGAGATAAAAAAATAATTTCTATGTCTAAAGGGAATCAATTTAAATATATAATTTCCTTTTCTCATGTGAAAGAATTTCATGGGTATATATTCAATTTTTACCCATAAATTATGATATCCTAGTAAAATATCTATTTCCAAATGTGATAATATACATTATTTTGATAAAAAAATCCATCAATATAGGGTATATGATACATTTTTTTGATTGTGAATTTGGTACATTATCGATAATCAATGAAAGAAAACATTGAATTATCATTCTTCAAAACAAAATGAACATTTTTCCCATGGTTACATGGCAGGGAATAAGAATCCCTTTTATAGATTCATTTAGAGTTTCATTTCTAATTGTCACTACTCAATTAGGTCAATTTTTAAGTATGTTTTAAATTAGGTGCAATACCATATATAAATTATAATTAGAAGTGAACTTGACAATTTAGGGTGATAACAGGAAACTCTTTAAGAAACACACTGGTTTATACATGAACAATATAAAAATATATTATTTTATTTATCTACCCAACCATTTGAGATAAATAACCATCATGAATCTATAGTAAGAACCATATATCAGAAGAAATATTTATTCTAAGTTTGTATTTATCCATTCACTGATAGAAAAATATATATAGATTCAAAATAATTAATATCAATTCCATTAATCAAAAATCGATATGGGATATATATATCGGGCTAATAAAATTTCAAAAAACACTAAATTCAATTATTTGAAGAATAACAAGAGTAACAACAGAAATATTCAAAAGTACTTCTTTTGAAGAGGAGATATAGACATAAGATGGAATCATCAAACTATTATGTGTTTTCATTAATAAATTAATAAATTAATATTTATATTGTGATTTGAGGTTCATATTAAATTATTTAGTTATAAATGAGTGGGTAAAATCTATTCCAAACAAGAAATGATTAGTTCTATAGTGGATAATAAGTGTATTATTCACCACATTGTTCACATGATCTGCTTAAATAGTTATGATTCTCTAAGAAATTTTTTTCATTAATACAAAATATTTCTGGAACTGATTTTTGTCATGGAAAAATCGATTCACACACTAAATGGAATAATATCCACTCTCCTTAAAATTATAGCATTGGAGTGTGTGACATATATCTGGTCAATCTTTCCCTCAATTCATTTCACTGGACAAAATCTACACATAAATTAAATAATAATTTTATGCATTTTTCATTTCCCACAATTAAATCATTTACCCACTCCCTTAATTCATCCCTTTTAGTATAAAAGATAATTAGTATTCAGTCATCCTTGGATTTTATTTTTTAAATATCTTCAAAAATTAAATTTCTCTCTTTTTTCCAAAACCACAAGGAAAATTAGATCCCCAACATCTATTTCAATATTGATAGAATAATGAAATATTTCTATATATCTATAAATGTATATTACATCAAATTACATTTAGATAATTGGTCTTATGAAACTGAAGAATCGATCAATTTTTTGTTATGGTTTGATGATAAATCCAGAGTAATAACTTGGAGGTATTATAAAATTTTATTCATACCTATTAATCAACTTATCATCTATCAAATTTAATCCCAAAAATTCCCACTCTATGTTAGTGGGATGAGTTTGAGGAACATATTTATTAGAAAACTAATTATTAAAATCTTTCTTTTTCAGGGAGTCAATTTCTTCTTTTTCACTCATATTCTTGATTATAGTCAACCATTGATTAGATTAACCTTCCAAATGATACATAAAAATTATAACCTTATCATGGAACACTAATTATAGAATATAATATATACTTTCTATAACATTAATGCATTATTTGAAATAAGGGGTAAAGGACCCACGAAAAGAATGTAAATGATACCACATAAACGAATGAATGGCATGTTGGTCATTTATAGATAAATTTAGAATTTAAACTCGATTCATGTTACTATTCGTAGCTTGAGTGGGCTAGGAAAGCATTACCAAGATATTTTACATCACAAGTCCCTTTCCAATTGCTTTCTTATGAGGGTGGTTGTTACATTGGCTATCCCAATTTTTGTATATATGATTTCTCTATATTCAATAAACTAAATAAAAAGAAAATTAATAGTATGAGTATCATGTATGAATAATTAGAGTAATATTTCATATATAAGTTAAATAACTCCAAGGATTCTATAAGTCACCATCCATAAACATTACATTATCTAGAGTTAATTCGATAATTGGAATTTTAAATCACATCGAAGATAGTTTTAGGATTATATCTTTAGATAATTTGGTCATAACATATTAATAACAAAATGAATATTCAATGAAAAAACTTCCACCCAATATCTATTTTTTTCATAAAAAACTATTTAAAACTAAATAATACATCATTTCATGTTTTAACATCATAACTTTTCATGTATCCCATCCATGACTCTATTCTTTTATATGTCCTATGAAAAACATTTCAAAACATGGGATGAGCATAAAAGTCTCATTTATTGATTCATAATGGAATAAAACTATTAGTTTTGGTATAACATGAAAACTATGAAAACTTAATCATAAATAAATACTATTCACCTTTAAGAAGTAGAAACAACACATCACTGAATATAATCTCATTGCTTACCCATATTTTAACCAAAATATTACCATAAATCCCATAGAATGAAAAATATATCATATAGAGATAAATTGGGACATAAAAATACTTAAATAGACTAACCTTATGGTCGACTTCCACACATATCACTAAATGTAATAGCCATATGGCCGACTTCCATACCAAATGCATTGGATGTTATAATGCAACCAAATGTTCTTGTTTTATCACAAAACCACGCATCATTTGGTTTATCACATAAAAACCTATAATTGGATTATCACGTAACCTCCTGTCAAATTTCCATGTACCATTATTTAATCATAACACATAAAATATTACAGATATCAACATTTCACTAATAACATTTCATTTGTAATAACAAGAAATCATTTCAAGGTATTGAAATACTCAATTCTTTTCAAAAACCATTTGCAACGCCAAAGCATATTGGTCATTATCGATGCATACGTTAAAAACATTCCTTTTATTGTTCAGTAAAACTCTTCATATAAAAATATTATATTTGAATGAAATTAAATGTAAAAGGGTTTTATTATAAAATTTATAAAAAAAGGATGTGTATATTTTCAAAATATGCCTCAATAAAAGGAGATTGACACGACGTCCCTTACCATGAGTCTGACTTGTAACTGATGTTCCTTTTTCTTCCTGAATAATAAACTTATGATAATTTCTACATACATCAGAACATTCATCATGTTTATTATTCATTTTATATTACTATTCATCATTTTATAAAAAATATAGAATTATTTAACTTCATATTGGTCATTTTGTCGATACTCGGTACTTGAGTAAAAAATGAACAGCTTTTGATGTAAATAATCAATGTAGTCTAAAGTAAATCATATACATAATAATAATATTGATTTAAATATCATATAATTACACTATATATGTATTTATATTTTTCCATAACATTTAGATATATGAAATGAAATTCATAGTTCATGGAGACGGTAGGCTATACGTACTCAGACTGCAACTTTCATTTCTTTTTCATACTAAAATAAAAATAATCAAATGATATAATTTCATATTATAATACAAGTATTATATTTATGTCAATTATATCTCATAGATTTAATAAAACCATCCTTTATACATTCCATTTATAGCATGAATGAGTCATATCACTTTGAGGGGGCGACAGTCCACACAAACTGAAATGAAATTTTTGTATTTACATATCATGGAATGCATTAAAGGTATGTTGTTAATAAAAATTAAATAATTATAGAGACAATATAAATATAATCTATGTAATATACAATTACTATTCAATCATTATGGCCACCGTGATAGGTGGCAGGGGAAATTGAACAATCATCGTTTCATGAGGCAGTAGTTCACCGTACACAAAAATGGTACGTTCAAATCCATTAGATGGAGGTGTGTGTAAGTGTAGTTCAAATAAGGCTCATAAAAACATTCTAGTATATTGAGGATACCAGTTTTGTTGTGTAATTGATAATAATAATAATAGAATAGGGTGTGGATATAGAAAATAAAATAAATTAACTTGAGAGAATAAGTGACCTCTAAATCGGGTAACATCTTTGGATTTAAGCCTAAAGGCATTATTTAATTACCTTATTCCCAAGTTAAGGCTTCTAGAAGGAAAATATAGATATTTCAATCTCATTTTATAAGAATTTGGATGATCCAATGGGCTTTAGAGGTGTGATTAAATGGGTAGAGGTGGTGGCCTTTTATAAGAGGGAGGAGGGGGACTTTAAGAAGGCATTGAAATATTATTTTATTATAAAATGTTTTTTAGTTTCAAATGGTCCCAAATTAATTTATTTAAAGAATAATATTCTTTCATGATGAAAAAATCTCAAACAATAGGTTTTATACATGTTTATTTCACAAATTTAACCTTATCGTTTTCCTTTAGCCCTTAGTTAACTAATTTTACTTTTACCATGTCTTCCAATAAATTCATACTATATGGTTAATTTAGTTACTATAAAATTATAATCAAACCACATGTGGTTAAAAAATGAAATTCTAAACATTATCTAAGTCATTTTTACAAATACCAGATTTTTAGGACAATTATATCATTTAATAAAATAGTATTTGTTTTAAAAACTCATTTATGTCCATTTTCATACTATTCATATCATGTCTTTTTTATAAATACAAAAAAAACATGATTATTTAGAAAAATTATAATTAATTCAAAGATAAAAAGTAATAATCATACATAAAATTCATGAATGTAAAAAATGTTTAGAAATAAATTTATGTTAATATTTATAATCTTATTTATTTAAATCATTCATTAATAAGGTAATCACTAAATTATAGGTGTGTCATAAATAAATTTATTTCGTTGATCTATAAATTTATAAAAAGGATAATGTAGATAATATTTTTAGATTTATAATGTTTATTTATATTCAAAAATATAATTTGTATTATCCCATATAAATAATTTTTACCAAAAGAAACATGTTTATGTTACATTTAACTTTAAATTAAATTAATTCTTATAAAATGTCATTTTAATATCAAAGTGGCTCCGTAGGATCCAAAAATCGTCCCATGGATTCCCATGGTCAGAAATATCTCATCCAATATGATTTCAATATTTTTTAGGGTAGTTTGATATTATTATAATAATATTTTTTACCTTTTTTACCCGATTTACGGTTTTACAATGGTAAATAAAATAATTACTGAAGTTACTATTCAAAATGTATAAAAATAAAATCTATCTATTTTATCAATTTGGACCTAATGATTCCAAATATAGAATCCATTTTTCTAAAATCAAATCACATAATTTGTAGAAATTAATATAAAATTTATTCTGGTTGTGAAAACAAAAAAAGTGGGGTTTTAAGAAATAATAACTATCAAAATATTCACATGAGTTTATATCCAATTTAAATTTAAAATTTATTACAATGACCAAAATTGGATTAAATGATAATAATATAATCCAATTACTATTTGAAACCAATTAAATGTATAATATAACTATATAAATAAATTAGATTAAATGGTAGTGTTGAATTATAATGCAATATTTTTCACTATTCTTAAAAATATGAGTTTTATCAGAAAAATATAAAAATTTCATCAAAAGTAAATTTTAATAGTCCTATTTTAAATAAGAGATTATTTTGGTAAAATATAACATATAAATGTGACAAAAAATATTTATAATGGTATTACCATCAAAAGGTGGAAAACTGACCTTTAAAAAAATATTATAATATATCAGGCTAAAAATTTGATTCATTATCATTTTAAGCCAATAAAATTTATTGGATAAATGTAAAACATTCAAAAAACATGTATCATAATATTGTAGTTAGTTCCACTTTCCCCCCATGAAAAAAATATGAGTTAAATACCATTACAAATAATAATATTATTAAATTATTTTTCAGTATAACTCAATTTTGTGTGTAATGTACGATTTCAAAGGAATATATTGTTGTGTGTTGAGTAAGATATTGTAAAAATGTCATATTTAACATAAATTTAATAGGTTATTCATAAAATATATATATATATATATATATATATATATATGAAAATATTTTAGTCTATAAAAACCTGGGATGCTATATCGTTCCCCCCTTTTTGGAAATTGTTTCCCCACAATATTATTTACTTATCAAATAAGTTAGGGTATTAATCCCTCATATAAATTTTAGATTCCCACAATTATTCTTCAAACATATGGTTTTCCAAATAAAACCTTTACTTGAATAATCACTTTATTTCGCAATACATGCTCTCTGCGGTCTAGAATCTGTACTGGCTGTTCCTCATAAGAAAGATTCTTTTACAGCTGAACTACCTCTAGAATCAGAACATGAGATGGATATGTCATATACATTATCAACGTTGAAACATGAATAAAATTGTGTACTTTGGATAAAATTGATGTTAAATCCACCATGTAGGCTACTGATCCAATTTCTCTAGGATTTCATAGCTTCCAATGAACCTTGAACTCAACATTCCCTTTTTACCAAAACAGAACGCACTTTTCTCTGGAGAAAATTTTAGAAAGACATGATCACCTACCTCAAAAGAAAGATCCTTCCTCCAGTTATCTTTATAAAATTTCTATCTACTCTGAGTTATCCTCTTGTTCTTCTGAATCTGTTAAAATTTTTTCCATATCTTATATTAATTATAGTCCCATCAACTTTATTTCACATACTTCATCCCAAAAAGCTAGAGTTAGACACTAATTTCCATTTAATGCTTTAAATGGTGCTATCTGTATACTGGAATGAAATTTTTTATTATCATAAAACTCAACCAAAGAATTATTTTGGTCCAAAATTCCCTAGTAATCCATTTAATAAGCGTGTATCATATCTTCCAAGGTCTGAATTTTTCATTTTGACGACCCATCTAATTGAGGATGAAAAGATGTACTGAAATTTAATTTAGTTCCCAATGAATTTTGAAGGCCTTTCCAAGAGTCAAATGTGAACCTGGGATCATGATCTGATAAAATAGAGAGGGAAACTCCATGTATCATGACTATCAATTTAATATAAAATTGAAAAATCTGATCTTGAGATAGAGTATCTTGAATCAGAATAAAATGTTAAGATTTATTCAATCGATCAACTATAACACTGATTTCATTGTTATCTTGAGATTTGTTTTGGTATCCCCACTAAGAAATCCATGGGCACATTTTCCCACTTCCACACTAGAACTAAAAAAGGATGATGCATCCCTTCTGTTAACAAATACTATTCTTTAACTTACTCAAAAATCAAACACATCACAGTAAATTTAGCAATATATGTTTTATTTCCAACCCACCAGAAATACTCCCGTAGATCACTTTACATCATATCAATGTCAGTATGAACTGAAAACAGAGAAATATAGGCTTTACATAACAACTTTTTCTTAAATTTTGAATCATAAGGCACATATAATCTCTTTCAAAACCTTAAACAAAATCATTATCAATGTTAAATTCACATAACATACCCTTCTAAACCAATTCTATCTTTTTCTGCAACTCACTATCTTCTTTCTGCATTTTTGTAACTCTATAAGATAGAGTTGATATCACTACCACCTGAAATAAAAAAAGGAATTATTTGCACAAAAAATTTCCAACCTAATTTTCATCAAATTAGATCCAAAGGATCTCATTCTAAATGTTGTATGGTTAATGTAGCAGTACTCTTTCAACTCAATGTTTCTGCCACTTTATATTCTTTTCTGGGATGATAATGGATTATTCAATCATAATCATTGATTAATTAAATCCATATCCTTTGTTTCATGTTTAATTATTTATAAGTGAATATATACTTCAAACTTTTGTGATCAGTATATATTTCACACTTTACACCTTACAAATGATGCCTCCAAATTTTTAATGCAAAAAACAAGAGAATATAATTCAAAATCTTGTGAAATGTAATTTAGCTCATGATTTTTCAATATAAATAAAGCATATACAACTACCTTATCAATCTTCATAACGAAACATCCATGTTCTTTCAACAAAGAATCACTATAGATAACAAATTCACCATTTCTGTATGGCAGTTCCAAAACTGGATCATTCACCTATATTCTTTTCAATTCCTGAAAACATTCATTACATTCTTTTGTGCATATGAACTTAACACCTTTTTGAGTTCACGTAGTCAGTAGGCTAGATAACCATTAAAATTTTTCAACAAACATCCTGTAATAACTTTCTAATCCAAGAAAACTATGAATCTTAGTTATATTTATTATTCTTGTCCATTCTTTTACAACTTTTATTTTAGAAGGATCAAAATTTATGCCATATTAAAAAAAATGTGACCAAGGAATAAAATTTTTGTAACCAAAACTCAAACTTTCTGAATTTCTAAAAAAGTTTATTTTCTTTTTTAGGTTTTAACGGCAATCCTTTAATAACTTTAATGATCCTATTTACTTTTAGAATATAGAGAAATATCATCTATTAAAAAAAACACCATTTATCACCTTATTCAAATAATCCATCATTATAAAAACTGTTCAATTCTGATTCTGACCATTTTAGGATGCTGATTTGGAATGAAATTTCTCTTCATATGCCTTCCTAGTACAGCTTCCCTGTTTCCTTTGCAGAAAACCATTCTGAACACAGAAATATATTCAGCTAAGACACATTGTAATATTAAATTGTTATATCATTTCAATATTACCAAAAATTAATTTATGGATATTAATTTATTAATATCCTAACATCAAATGTTGTCTATACCGACCCATGATACAAACTATAAGACCCCAGCACTAAACATTTCATAATCATGAGTTAAGTCAATAATTTGAATTTTAATTCACATCAAGAAAATTTTTAGGTTTATATCATTAGATAATTAGGTCATAACATATACATAACAACACGAATATTATAATAAAACACTTCTACTCACTATCCATATTTTCATAAAATAGAAAACTCTTTAAAAGGAAACATGACATCGTTTCATGTTTTAACAACATAACTTTTCCTTGATCCCATCCTTGACTCTATTATTTTATAGTCATGTGGAAAACATTTCAAAACATGGGATGATCATGAAAATATCAATAAGGGATTCATAATTAAATAAAACTACTATTCTTTGGATTACATGAAAACCATTAATACTTTATCGTAATGTAATTATTTTAGCCTTTATGAAGTAGTAAACAAACATTACTCAATATACATTCATTTATTACACTTTCTGTAACCAAAATAGTAACATAAACCCCATAGAATGAAATATATAGCATGTAAAGGTAAATTGGGACATAAACATACTTAAATGGAATAACCATATGACTGACTTCCATGCATATCACTAAATGGAATAGCCATATGTCCGACTTCCATGTCCAATGCATTGGAGGTTATAATGTAACCACCCGTCCTTGGTTTATCAAAGAACCACCAGTCATTTGTTTTATAACATAACCACCCATCATTGGTTTATCAAGTAACCATACATCAAATGTCCAAGTACCATTATATAATCATAAAACATAAAGTAGTGAAACTATCAACATTTCCCTAATAATATTTTATTTGCAATCACAAAAAAAAATTTAAATATATTGAAATAAGAAATCCTTTTCAAAAACCATTTTCAATACCAAAACAACCAAAAATGGAATAATTTATTTCTTTTCCTTTTGACAACATTATGGCTTATAGAGGAGTACAAATATCAAATAATGATTTTTGTGGTTATTATATTGTTGTCTCCACATATGTTAAAAAAATTACTTTTGTCATTTAGTAAAAAGCCTCATCGAAAAAAGGCCCCCATTGAATGAAATTAAAATTCAAAGCGTTTTATTATACACCGTATAAAATAAGTATGTATATATTATCAAAATATGCCTCATTGAAAGGAGATTGAGACACAATCCCCTACCTTGAGTCTGACTTTTCACGTATGTTCACTTTTATTCATGAATAATAAAATAAGTTATTTTATAATTGATTAAAAATATTATTCAAGTTTGTTTTTCATTTTAAATCATTTATCATCATGTTATAAAAATTACATAATTATTTAACATTATATGAGTCGTTTTGTCAATATTCGGTACTTGAGTAAAAAATGAACTTGTTTTGATGTAAATTATCCATGTAGTCAAAATTAAATCATCTAAAAAATGATATTATTGATTTAAATATCATATATATCTAGTATATATGTATTTTCAATAGTCCATCAAATTTTCAGATAAGAAATTAAATGCACAGTTCCTGGAGACAGTAGTCCATACGTATGCATGAATGCTACTTTCATTTTGATTATCATACTAAAAGAATAATAATAAAATTATATAAAAATATAGTATAATGCCAGTATTATATTTATGTTAATTATGTCTCATATGTTTAAAAAACCATCTTTTATACGTTCCATGTATTGGATGAATGAGTCATATCATGGAAGGCATTAAAAGAATGTTGTTAATAAAAATTAAATAATAATAGAGACAATAGAAACATAATATATATCGTATATAATTATAGTTCCATAATAAATTCCACCATTAGAGGTGGTAGGGGAAAATTTAACAATCATCGTTTCGTTAGACAGTAGTTCACCGCACATAAAAACAATATGTTCATATCCATTAGATGAAGGTGTGTGTAAGTGTATTTAGAATAATTATCATAAAAAATCCTAATATGTTGAGGATACTGGTGTTGTTATGTAAAAAAAGAATAACAATATCATAGGGTTTGGATAAATAAAATAAAATAATGGAACATGATAGAAGATGTTACCTCTAAGTCAGGTAACTTTTTTTGATTTGAGACAAAAGGATTCTTTGAATTTCATTATTATATTGTTAGGATTTTAAGAGGAAGGGAGGTATATTGGGATCTTATTTTAGCATAATTTGGATTATCCATGGGGCATCAGAGGTGTGATTAAATTGGAAGAGTTGGTGGCCCTTTAAAAGAGGGAGGAGGGGCACTTTAGGAAGGTATTGAAAATTTATTTTATTATAAAATGATTTTCGGTTTATAATGGTCCGAAAGTAATTTATTTAAAATATAAGATTATTTTGGGTCTAAAAATCTCAACCAATAGGTTTGAGACAAGTCTAGGTCACTAATTTAACTTTATCTTTTAGCTTCAACCCTTAGTTGACTAATTTAACTCTTACCATGTCTTCTTATATATTTATAATATATGGTAAATATAGTTACTATAAAATTCCAATAAAACCTAAAGTTGTCCATTAATGAAATTTTCAATTTTATCTATGTTATTTGGCCAAATAATATATTTTTAGGATTACTATATCATTTAATAAAATAGTATTTATTTTAAAAACTCATTTACATCAATTTTTATACTATTCATATCATGTATTATTTAAAAATACATAACAACACGATTATTTAGAAAAAACATCATTAATTCAATGATAAAATCTCATAATAATGCATAAAATTATTTGATGAAAAAACAAGTTTCAAAATAATTTTATTTTAATATTTAAAATATCACATATTTAAATCATTCCTTAATAAATTAATCACTAGAACATCATTGTGTCATAATTAAATTTATTTATATTATGTATAAAAATTATAAATAAAATACCTTGATGTAGTAAGTAATTTTATCTTTCTAATTAATATTTATTGTTGAAAATATCACTTAATAAATCTCATATAAAAATCATTTTACTAAAAGATAATTTTTTTGTTATATTTTTATTTACTTTAAGTTAATTATTATAAAATTAAATATTGACATTAAATTGGCTCTATGAGGTCCCAAAATCGACCTATAGATTCCAATTTTCATAAATATCTCATAAAATAGGATTTGGACACGTTTTAGGGTAGTATTTTATTTTTTTAAAATTAATTTTTACCCTTATTTAACTAATTTACCATTTAACCTTGGTAAATAAAATAATTTTTGAAGTTACTACTCAAACTATCCAAAATTAAAAGGTACCTATTTAAACAATATAGACCTCATGATTCTAAATATATAATACATTTTTATATATTCAAAATAGATAATTGGCAGAAATTAATTTAAAATTAATTTTCATTGTCAAAACCAAAAAGTAGGTTTTTAACAAGTAATAGCTGTCAAATGATTGACATGTGTTTATGTCTGATTTCAAAGTGAAATTACTTAAAATTACCAGAATTTTATTAAATGATAAGAATATAACCTAATTAAACTTTAAAACCAATTAATGGTACAATATATCAATGTAAATAAATTAGATTAAATGGTAGTTTTGAAATAAAATGCAGTATATTTCACAAGTCATAAAAATATGAATTTTATCAGAAAAATACCAAAATATCATACATAGTAAATTTTGACATTCCTATTCTAAATAATAGATTTATTTTTTTAGATTGATCATATTATAGTGACAAATACTATATTTATAGAGTCTTCACCATCAAAAGGTGGTAAACTGACCTTTAAAAAAATATTAGAGTATTTTATGATTAAAATTGGATTATTTCACATTTTATGCCTCTAAAATTTAATGGATAAAAGTAAAACATTGAAAAAACATATATAATCATTTTGTAATTATTTCTATTCATTCCATCCATTAAAACGTCTAGTTGATAACTACCAATTAAAATAATAATAATAATATACTATTTTTCGATAGAACTCTATGTTCGATGCAACATAAGATTTTTGAAAAATCCGTTGTTGTGTGTTGAGTACGCTATTGGAAAAAATTTCTTCTCAAGCATAAAATTAATATTATATTCATAAATAATAATATATTTTAAATCATATTATTTTTTAAATACATGGGATACTATAGATGCTATAATGTATTATGCCATTTAATATGTTCATGACATTCTGAAATTCAATATATGTTCTCCTTAGTCATTTTTTATTAGGAATTAAAACATAAATATTGTATAATCCATCATAATTATTCATGAAGATAATTTTAATTAACCAAATTATACACACTAGAGTGAAAAACAAGGTGTTTAGTTTGTATTTTTATTATGCACTATGTAAATATCAAGTTAACAACAAATAAGTATGTTCAAGGTTATTACTCATAAATGAATCTATGCTAGAGCCTACATAATTATGATTATATACAAAAATATATTTTATGGGACATAATACAAAGACTCAATAATTTCCCAATATTTAATGTAATTATTATATTTTATGATTATCCTTTGGGTTTTTTCTAATGATCTCAAATAATAATTTTAAAAAAAATAACTAAATCTAGATTTGACATGAACTAAGGAAACATATGAAACACATACTTATGTATTATATAATTATAGACAAAAATTAAATATATCACATAAAAGATATACTTGAAAACTATAATGATTTAGTGTCTTTTAATACTATGAATATAACCTACTTATTTAGTAAACAATATTCTAAATATTCCAAAATGATTCTATCAGTTTGTACCTTTCCAAGATATATCCAATTTAAACTACTCTAAAAAGAACATAAAAATATATATTGTTCTTTTTAATTCCGGTTAAAAGGAAATTTTAATGTTTATTATGTTAAAATTTGTTTTTTTAGAATATTTTATCTAAAATTGATGTTGAATATTCTAAAAAGCAACATATGAGAAGACTTTCAATATCAGATTTGTTAAATAGTAACATTAATATCCCTCATACATGATTATTTACATGGGTTTTTATTAAAAAAATGTGGGATGATCATTCAACATCTTTTTATAGGAAATTTTGATGTAAAAATCTTTGTGTGAAAGGATTTCAATATTAGTTTTAGGAAATAATCATGTTGAAATCTCCACTCTAAAGGATTTTCGGTTTTTTATTTTTTAAAAACTTATTTTTAATATCAAAATTTTCAAAAATAATTCTTATATACATTATCGTAGAGCTATATATCGATGGAAACAACACTAAACCATAGTTCCAAAAAACACATAAATTAGTATTAAAACTATTTGAATTTTTTAACATATTTTATAACTACTACACTCTTAAATGAAACTACAACTACAAATTTTTCAAAATTAAAAAAAATTCATCAATTTTTTTTTCAGATGGTTCAATTTGTTTTTAATATAATGTAAAACATCATCAAAAAATATAATTTGATATAATGTTTTATAAATTTTAAAATACAACATATATATTTAAATTACATGTACCATAATGAAAGAATCCATTTGTAATTTTTCTATTTTTCTAACCATTGATATCTTATAAATTAATTTTTATACCTAATACTTTCATGAAACACACATCTATAAGGATGAAATGATGGTTATAAAACAATAAATTAGAATATAAACCTAATATATTCTAAAAAATACATGAATTAATTTGTATAAATGATATCTATCACAAATTTCACGTATTTTGTTTTTTGGGTTGTATTGTTGAAAACTGTGCCTGGTTGAACTCAATTCATAACCCTTTTAATTTTAAAATATTAATTATAAAAACATATATAAAATTAAAACATCAACATTAAATATCTAAAATAATAGAGTAAAAATGAAAACAGTAAATATAATATAAATATTCATTGATCACCACTAAATTAATAGAATAACCAATATGAATTAAATTCATATTAGAAAAATATACATAAAATATAGTGTTAAAAAATTATAAATTATAGATTTAAATTGAGAATAATAAAGTGTGGTTATTAGTTATATATATTTTATTACTTATGAAGGAATGTAAGAAAAAACCACACACTATTCCTATTTTTAATATTTTAGATATATATTTAATTTTGGTGTGTGGGTTCAGATAATTCACAACTGTTGAAATATATTGAAAATCTATTAAACAATAATAATAACTTGAATTATATTGTATACAAAGAGTATATAGATACATAATTTAAAAAAAATAAATTATATCAATATAATATTTTTTAAATTAATGATATTAAATTTATAATTAAAATTTACTTACATGGAAAACAATTGATATAAGGCTACTGTGAGCTGCTCAATCATTATTACATCAATAATGTCATTTAAAAATATATTTAATGAATGATATCTACTAAAAATATAATATTTCATCTAAAAAGTTTAATAATTATCTAATATAGAATAATTATATCTTAACTTTTTCATCCAATCAAGATCTTGAAGAGTATATGATGGTTCTTGTAAATAAAATTTTCCCTTCATTTCCTTGACTCATATTATTCTAGATACTCATATATAAGGAATGTTTTAAAAAAATTATAAGTACATAGAATGTAATGGTAAATAAAAAACCAAAAACAATGCATAGATCATATTTCATTTGAATAAAAATACTACATGGAAAATTTAAAAAAGACCAACAAACTATCAAACTGTGGTCACATCCTCAGAAGGAAGTGACACTAGAGTTGTTTGATCAATAATATCATTTGGGAATACTCTTACCATACATGTATGCATGAGATTCTGATGTAAAGAATCCACCAAATTAAGTATTATTTTTAATTATATAGTATTTATTTTGGGTTCTCTATCATACAATTCACAGTACATGTTCAGGTCTAAATGTGGAGGGGGGACAATGTAGTAAGTTTTAAAGGATTTTTCTATCTCTCCTTTCCCAATAACATTCCTTATATAGATTATTAAATTTTATCATCATTCAACTCATTCAACAATCAGAGGTTAATACAGAAAGAATCTATTTATCCTTCATATTACAACTCTATAGATGTCATACTAGGGTGACCAATAACTTCTCAAGAATGTATATTATCATTATATAATCGAATGATGCGTGGAGGATCTGTCCATTCTAAAGTAGTTAAAGAATATTTGTCCCACCTTTGGGGATTAAGGTCCCCTAAGTCAGTAGCTCTTTAAGGGAATCCTAAAATAATATTTATCAAATGTGATATTCATTGGATAAATTTATAAAATAATAATATTGAAAAATATAATTATTAATTACTTATAATCTTATCAGATAGTTACTTTTTTGTATTAGTAATAATGTTCATTTTTTTCATCCTCACCTAATATAATTTATCTTGATAAGGGGGAGTAGATGAAGGGATGAATGAAACCTCTTTAGAGACACTAATTAACATGTCTATTTTTTATAAATTTTTTCACAAAACATTATCACATATAATAAAGGATATCCTTATGTGAAAATGTAAGAGGGATTTAATTTTAGGATTATATCTCTTGGTGACCATTCCTTGAGTCATTTTATACAAAAAAACCCAGTCTTCACATAATTAAAATTAATTTAATATATATATTTCAAATAATAAATTAAATACTATAAAATAATCATTTTTTTTAATGAATAAAATATATTCTCTGTCTGCATATCTATAAACACATACTAAAGGCATGAATATTGTTTTTTGCACAAAAAATTATATAAGAAGTCAATTTTATAATAAAATCCCTCCATCTATTCATTGTAATAGATAGTCACCTTTTCATAATATCATTCACCTAATGAATATAAAATATACTCTATAATTTAATTGATTAAATATTAGTCATATGAAATATGTAATATTGATGCCATTTAAAAATTAAATATATCTATTTATAAATGTTACTATTATGGACTCCAATATTTTATCTTTTGCATACCATCCAATACACCTCTAATGATGGAATAAAATACCTATACTAAAATTATTGGGATTAAAAATGTTGATACAATTTTTTTTCTAATTTATTTTATTTTTAATAGACAAACTCATATGTTTTATAAATGATATTACAATACCTAAATTTCTGGGTTATATTTATTAAAATATTTATTTTATTTCCTCTAAAATTAAAGAAGTAATTTTATTGATATTTTTCAATGGAGTCTATACATTTATAAGGAAATTAGAATCACTATTATAAACCTCATATTTGTGGAAGATGATAACATTGGGAACATAATGTTCAATTAGGACTGATACTTTTTTTCAATTCATCTAGATAAAAAGTTTGAATTGGGAGAAATTGTTTTGTGAAGAATCCAAAATTTGAGGATCTAACTTATGGTTTGTTAACCCAATGTTTTGAATCAATGGTATTTTTGGAGAAATACTTTTTAAGAGAATTTACATAGAGAAATACCTTTATTGAAATAGAAATATAATGAATTTGAATTTAGGAAACTATTAAATATTTCAAAAATGGTTCAAAATAGAATAAATGTTTCATTTAAATGGGTGTATAGTCCAATTCAAAGGCTCTTAAACAATAGAATAAATTATATGTTATTCTTTTAAAAGATATATTTTTTATTGTACCATAAAATTAAAATTTCAAAAATACTATGATTTTTGAATATATCGATTTATCTAATGATATTTCTAGATATATTTTACAATGATTTGAATATGGGATCTTATTTATTATTAATTTTTCTATCTCAAAAAAAGATTAATTTTTAAAAATAATATTCATATACAGAAAATGAAAATTGATATTGAATCTAATAATTAAATATTAATAATTAGATCTCTATTTTTTTATGATCATGAAAGATGAATATCATTATCATTTTTTTTGGAATTTTAATGAATAAATTGTTTTAATTCAACTGATATTCCAATATGTGGTTTGTTTTTTATACTCTTTGGTTTATGTTTTTAACACTAATCTTTTGAGACATGTATGTTAATATATACTATGTTTTGTTCTTCCTACTACTATAAAAGGTTTTAATTTGTTTTATATAATTATTTGATGAAATTATTCAAAAAATATTTCTTTATAGCTGTAATTACTTAAAGATATGATTCTCGGAAGAAGATTATCCATCTTTTACCAATTTATTATACAACTATGCATTGAAGCTGATTAACCTACTACAACCACTCTTATACATTTTAAGCATTGAATAATCATGAATTATCATAGTTTATTTTCATATTATTATACTAAGATATGGCTATCATGGTTCTCTAGAGGGAATAAAAGCGTGTTTCTAGTCTTAGACTATATGCACATAGTTTTATATGTCCCTAATTAATGAATTTATTCAGTAATACTAACAAATATCAAGTAGAGTGCATTAATTAAGTGGGATAAGGGATCTTCATACCACAACACACTATAAAAATATATTGTTATTATTATTTATTTTCCCGTTATTCAATCTTTTTAACAAAATTAATACATTATCACTTTCCAGATCACAGAGGGGGATTAGTTTGAAATTATCCAATTGATTATAAAACTAAAGAATTCACTCACCTATTATGTCCTCAGGTGAATTTCAACTAAAAATTGGTATCAAATGGGAAATATTTTAAGAATACTATTATGATATAGAAATATTTATTTTAATACCATTCTATGGGTGTTCTCAATTATGTAATTTCAATGATTTGAGATCCATATTTCAATATAGAAAATTAAAATGTTGGAAATCATCAATGATAATTTTTTTATGAATAATTTCATCAAATTTTATATGAATATTTTCAATCCATTTGAAATTATCACTGAATAAAAATAGTGTGATTCTATAAAGTAAAATGAGGTATATTATACATGATTTACCATTGTAAAAAGGGGGGAAATTAGTATTATAAATGAAGGTAAATAAGAACCAAACGAATGATGATTATGAGTGAAAATTCTAAAAGGATATATAGGATACATAGATTGTTTTTTAATACTCTGAAAACTCATTAAATTTTGATTCAGAAAATAACAAATAAAATCAAAAAGAATACATGTTTTATGGAAAAGGAAGATAAGGTACCATAATATTACTCATCTTCTTCTGATTCTGATAGCTTCTCAATTTATGAATTATCCAAATAATTTTTAATGAGTTTTTAATAACATGAATCCCTAATAAATAATTTTAGATCCTTGAAAAACATTCAAAATTATATACTAAATAGAAAATATTCTATAGAAAAACATCACCTTGATTTAAATGAAAAATTATGTAATTCTACTTCAAACTGAACTATGAATTAAAATAATTAAAAAACTAGCTGTTTTTGTGGAATGGACAAAAAGTGATAATAGAATACTCAATAATTAATAAGAATCACTAAATTAGATACATGTTGAAATGTTCAAAAAATAAAAAATTTGGCATTATTAGTAATTGTGAAAAACCTATGTAATGTGGAAACTATTTGGTCATATTTAAAGGAACCAAAAAATTTATAGGGTATTTTTATCATATTAGATACTGAAAATTATGATAAAAAACATTTTTAGGGAATATTATGATTATTTGTGAAAATATATCACATATTTCTTGAATTTTTTCTGATGTTAATTTTGGAAATTATGTTAAAATTTGGTAGATTTGTTGTACCAGATCTTTACTGGCTAAAAGTGTTATACCCAGTAGAGTTTGGGTACAAAAAACAAAATTATTTTATATTTTTTAACTTCAAAATACACAGGTAGAAAAATTAAATATATTATGTGGACAATGTTTTCTCAATACACATGAGTTGAGATTATTTAAATTTTTATGCTCTCTCAAAATTAGATAGATTATTGGTTACCATTGGGACAATGATAAAGAAATAGTTATAGGATTTAGATCAATAATAGAAACAAAAACTAATACTTGTAAACAAAGTAATATATAATTAATGACTGACGAAAACCTAATAATAATTTCTTATCACTATGATGATGACTTTTATATTAATTTTCCCCACAAGGAAATCTTTATTTACAAAGATGAACTGCTAATGTTTAGAGATCCCAAAAAAGAAAGTGTTTATACTTTGGACTATAATACCTCATGTGGAAAAGTGAATTATTTAACTAATAAAATAAATTTATCTTGAATATTTCATAGGATATTGGATTGTTTTAAAATATGTTACATATATATGTTATGTAAGAAAAAAATTTGTTTTTTATCTTCTCATCGTTAAACCTGATGATAATAGTCTTTGTGATGCTGGGAAAAAGGGAGGAAACATAAGTAATCATTTAAATTTATTAAAAAGGTTTATATTTTTTGACCTTTATAACCTATCCACATTGATTTTTATTATCTATCTAATGTAGCATGTATGGATTGTATGTTCATTTTATTTATTTTAAAAGTTGATTTTTTCAGATTTATTTAAGTTTATTTAATAATTTTTTAAAGTGATTTGATTTTTTATTTCTTTTAATGTTGGTTAAAAAATAGAATATTTTAAAATAATTATTAGAAGTTATCATGGATGATTGTTTAAGAATAAGGAATTTAATTTTTTCAACTCAAAATTTTGTATTAAGCATAAATCTTAATCTCCAATAACACCTCAAAAAAATAAAATTGTATAAATAAAAAATAAGACTCTTGAAGAGATGAAAAAGTCTACATTAAATGAATATAAAATTTTTATTTGTTTGGATAATTTAGTCATAGAAAATTTCAAATAATGAATATAGATTTAATTTTTTCCGTTCTAAATAATACACTATATATGTTATGGAATAATGTAAAATCTAACGTTTGATAAATTAATGTTTTTAGATGTGTGTTTTATATCATTATCTCGAGGAAAAAACTTGGTGAGATCAATCTGAAGGATGATAATGGAATATTTGATAGATTTCCTACTACTTATATTTCCTACAAAGTTACAAATGAAAATTTAATGATAGTTGAAGAATCTGGCATGTGATATTTGATTAATGTGATCCATTTGATCACAATAAAGTTCAAATTTATGAAGTCACTGATTATTTGAATATCTTGAGAGTTTATTATTCTAAAAATTATTTGAAAATAAATTATTATATGAATAGAATTAATCTAGTTCAGAGGAAACATAAACTAATAAACCTAAAATTATATTACCTAAATGAGAAAGGAATTTAATTTCCTTCTTTATAGATTTTTATTACATATTGAGATAAAGGGGTAAAAACAATATGAATTGTTATAAACCTATATGATTTTTATGCATTCCTATCCCAGTTTAATCCAAAATCTATATAAGAATCTTTAGAAGGAAAAATCTAGATAAAAAATATGTAGTGAGAAGTAATCCTTTTTAAGAGAAATAATGTATGAAAATTAGTTCATTGACCCTCAAACATTTCATTGATAGAAACCAAATGAGTTTTGAAATACAATAAAGATTACCAAGGAATAATTACTAGGAAGAAGGCTTGTATATCTTCTAAGGGTTACAAAAAACAGTAATGAATTGATTACAAAGAAACATTTTCCTTGTTTTCTAGACTTGAAGCTATTAGAATCATACAACATATATAGCTCTTATTAATTTTAAATTATATCATTGTGATGTAAATTATGATTTTAAAATGGTTACTTAGTGGATCATATATATTCTAAACAATGAACAGGTTTTAAAAATACTGATATACCGAATTGTTTTTTTAACTTATTAATGTTATTTATGGACTCAAACAATATCCCAGGTCTTGGTATAAAATATTGAGACTTTTCTTTTGAAAAATTGGGTTTCAATAGGGTTAGAATATTCATTACTATTTAATAAAAAACATCTTCTAATATTTTTTATTATAAATATATACAAAAGATTTTATTTTTGAGTAATCTAATCAAAGTCCTCATAATAATTTGTCAAAAATTATATAAAATAAACTTGAAATAATTATTATTGGAGAACTAAATTTATTTCATGGTTTTAATGTTTTTAAGATTATTTTGATTTTTTTGAATTAATGAATATGTATTATTGATTTTATGAAAATAAAATTGAATTAAAAATAGTAAGATATAGGTAACTCCAATGCGTTCTAATGTAACTTTTTTTTTGTTCAAAATTTGGGATAAAATTATTTAGAGTTATTATAGGATGTATTATATATCTTTTAGCTAGTAATCCATGCATTATAATTCTTTTTGTATCTGTGAAATATTTCTGGGAATCCAAAATGAATTCTATCTTTTCTATACAGAAAGAAATACTTGATATTTAAATGAATCTATTTTTCTATATTTGATTTACCAAAATCAAATCATTTGTATTTAAATTCATATTCAGATGTTGATTTTTGAGGGTTTATATTAAATTGAAAAACTAAAACATGTACTTTTTACTTTTGAGGAAGTTATTTGGTTTCATGTTCTAGTTAATAAGAATATTTATGTTTCATTTGAATTCTTTAATGAAGAATATATTTCGAATGGATATTTCTATGCACATGTTTTGTGGAAGAAACACGGACTTCTAGATTTTTTATATGTTTTAATCAAATTCCTAATTTATATGATAATTATAGTATTATTAATAGTTATAAAAAAATAAAATAATTCACTCTATGTCTAAGAATATTGATCATTGACAATATATTCTAAGTGGTCATGTCCATAATAGAGATATATCTTTATAATATGTACATATTGAGAATCAACATGAAGATTTTTTGACAAAACCACTCCCCACTGCTAGATTATATATTATTAAGGTAGTGTTAGGTTTATAAAATTTAAAATAAAACATTTATTTTTTATTATTTAATTACTATAATATTTTATTTTTCTATTATAATATTATTTAAAAAAAAATTTATTGTTTTTGATTATTTAACTTTTTTTTCCTGATATTAACATTTTCATATTTTATTTTTGTGTAAAATTCCAGTATCATTTTTTAAAATCCCATAATATTCCTCTATAATTTTTTCACTAAAAACATAAAAATCCCTCAAAACCATTAGAGTTAAACCATTATCTCTCCAACTTTCAATCATTCTACCTTTTGAAATTCCAATCTCTCAATATATATCAAACCACAATATGAAATCCATAAGATATATTGTTCAAAATAAAACTTAAACAAAAAGAATCAATAATGTTGTACCTACTAACCTAAATAGGCAAAGGCCTTCATGTATAGATAGAAATGTGTGTCCAATTGAAGCTATTGATTTTGATATTTTCTTCAATTCAAAATTGTTACTAAAATAAGTTCTAATATTTTATTAAATTGATAATATATTTTATAGATGAAATAAAGAATATATTTCCAAGAAATAAGGGAAATTGTTTTAAGAAAACACACTATTCAGTTTTAGAGACACAAAGTATTACATTAAATTAAACATAAATGAAAATTAATTTTTTATTTATATAGTTAATATTTTTTAGGTCTCCAAATTCCCTCATGATGGTCTATTTCAATTTAGTTTATAGTAAATTATGAAAATATTCCACATGCCATAGGTCACAATGTATTTTCTATTTGGGATCTCCCAAATTAAGAAGATGTTTATAACATATTTATATGTAGAACAAAAGGTTATGGTATAGTTCATTAATCATATAGTAGTTTCATAGATCATAATGATAGTGAAAGTAGTTTTTCTTAATATGCTTTTTTATTTTTTATTTAGAGTGATATCACATTTAATTTCTCTATGTATATGATAAGGTACCTGAAAAAATGATTCTATGAAGCAACAAGGGTGTCTTTATACAAATATAGAAGGATATTTTCTCTTATTCTATATAAGATAAGATTGATCTATGATATACAGACAAGAATCATATATCTTGAAAATAATATTATATCTACAACAATTCTAAAAAAATATGGATTTTTTTAGAGCATGAACAATGTAATGATAATATATATTGGTGCCAAGGATGAAGATAAATCTAGAGCTCATGCTCAGGGTAGAAGGACACATCTTTAGAAATTATAAAATGTTGATTTTAATATCAATATATATTTATCTTAGATATTTGGATCTTTACAGTTGAGGGTTTTAGATAATTAATTCATATATAATAATTAAATAAATAATATATTACAAAGTGTACACTTATAATCATTATTTATTTTTCCAATAATATATGAATTTAAATTAAAGGCATTTTCTTGTGATGAAAAATATTTCGGTATTTAAAAAAACAACTTCTTTACCTTTACCCATCCATAAACCCCATGAAAAAAAATTATTTGTGTGATGAGAAAAAAAATCTCATTAAGTTACATAAAAATAAGAAATCCATTAGTCAAGTGAAAAAAAGAAAACCCCTTGAAAACCATTTCTTTGAAATAAAAATACATTATTACCAAAAAACGTGTCATTTTTCCTTTACAAAGTTCATTATCTTCTCTTTTTATATAAATTTATTTACATTAAAAATCATTCAAAAAATAAAAAATTCAGGTAGGTTCCTTGGTAAATCATCTTGATAAAACTCTTATAAAACCCTTATAAAACCTTTTCTAATTTTAATGACTATACAACTGACGTCTAATATAATTATTCAGAGAACATAATTATTACCAAATTCATTAGAGTGATATTTGGGTGAACTAATTATATATAGTATATAGGTCTCAAATATGATACATGATAGGTCATAAACCATAATAAAATTAATAACAAATAAATATATCATTAATAAAACATTTTATATTCACAAAACTTATTCATAAAACCATTGGAAAACTCTTTTAAACTAAGATGAAAAATTCATTCTGATATGAAAATAAACATAACATTTAAAAACAATTTTCATTACTAAAATACACAAAAGGGAAAAGGGGTTTTTCATTGAATATAACAAGAAATATTATAGGAGAATATAATCTTCAAATGATTCTTATGATGGTGCTAAAATACTTTGTCATATTATACATTAAAATACAATATTCTTTTAGTCTTTTTTAATGATAGTAAAACATATCATAATAATTTTAAATTTAAAAAACAATTAATATAAAGAAAAAATATCCAAAGTGTTGTTTTTATGTCATTTATTTCCATTCCAAAAATATATAACAAAATGATAAAAAAATATCAACATGGAAGAAAATGAGTTGAAATGGAAATTTTAAAATATTATTTTGAATATAATATTTATTAACTAGATTCCACCATGTCATGCGTGTTATCTATATTCATAAATAACAAAATTATTTTAGTTTTTTACTTTATTGAGAATTTTTTAAATTTTATTATTCATTTTATTTCAATTATTACCATGTAATGTATAATTACTTAATTAATTATGTTCATATCAGATGTTCTGATGATATTCAGATCATATCTCTAAAATTTCATTGATTGGTTGACTATTATAAAAGAAGGCATTATTATATCATATTCAGTATAATAATAAACAAATAATTATATGTTTTCTACATAAATCATAATTTTATAACCAATCAATAAATAATTCTTTGAAAAATGTACTATGTTAGAATCATAGAGATTGTAGGTCGTACGTACACATGAGAAACATTTGCTTTTTTCAATGATCATTGTTGAAAATGGTAAGAAATATTGTATATTTATAAAATTATAAAAATATCATAAATAACATTTAAATTATATAAATTTACTTTTATATGTCATCAATTTTTTTTGGTGATGATAAATTAATTTTATCGTCTTGTGGAGCCGGTAGTCCACACATACACACGAATGACATTATTACTTTTCATTGAGTTGAAAGGTTTAGAAAAAATGATTTATCATATTTATATAATGATTAATATGTAATTAATATAATATATAAACATTAATTATATCATTATAATCTTTTGTGAAAGGGGATGATGAAAAATGAATTGCATCCGGCGTTGAGGCGTAAGTCTACCGTACACATGAATAATGGTTTTGTATCCCATTAGATAGAAGATGTGGTGGAAATATGTTGTTACATAGAATATTATACAATGTTACTATATGGGAGATACTTGTTCTATCATATCATTTTTTTAATAATATTTTAATGGGATATTAGAAGAAACAAAAAAAAATCTTGGTTGTGAACAACACCTCTACTCAATACCACCATTTTAGGATGATAACCTAAGACTTTCTATATTAGAATTTAGATAAAAATGAGGAATCTAGAAAATTTGGTGGGATTTAAGAAAGGTATCGAGGTAAGTATTGGAGAAACCAAGAGGCATTTAAGGTATTTGTAGTAGAGAAGAAGTAGTTTCCTTTTATATGTGTGGGAGATGACACACATAGAATTTTTTTTAAATAAAATGTTATACTCATATTTTACCCATGACTAAAAGATCCAAATTAGACCATTTTCAAGAATAATATGAGAAATTTTTTAAATATTTCCATCTAATATAATTTATACCAATTTAAATGTCATTTTAACCCTTATCGTTTTTCTTAATCCCCTAGTAAACCCATTTTCATCTTAACAACTGTAAAAAGATTTTTATTGTTTTCACTGTTCGTTTGGAAAAAAAATTATGTTGAGAATATTCTATAATATAAGTTATTATTATTAAAAATATATAATCTATTTAATGAAATTCAATTATTTTAAGTGGTATAATTTAATTTATAATTAAACTAGTAAACATTATGAAAATGTAGTTTCTCACGAAATTTATTATTTAAGCATAAAATGATATTTATATTAACTCCATAAATATTAATAATCATTATATGAATTTGGATTAATATTTATAAATATATATTCTATATATTTCATCTAAATACTTACTCATTTGGTTTTATATTAATTACTTATAATGGATAAACATTATGCACTTTAAAATAGTTTTCAAAAAATACAGTTTTAAACATAATATTAATCATTACTAAAAAAAGTATAAATCTGATTCTAATATAATTAATTGGATTAAATAAAAACTAAAAATAATTATCTTACATTGAATAAAATTTAAATAACATTGAAACTTTTAAATTAATTAATATTCTTAAAATAAATTACAATTGTACAAAAATCGATATTTTTTACTATTCACTATAAAATTATTATGTTCCAAAAAATCCAAAAAATATGACCCTATGAAAATTTTGATATTATATTTTAAAAAACTAAATTTATTTTCAAAAATTAAAATTATATAATTTAAAAATTATACCATTAAAAAAATATTTTACGAAAAAATATTAATTAAAACAATTTTATTTTCATTAAAAAAATTAATATTTTGACAAGGAATATAAATATCCGATTCAAAAATTTTAGTAACCCTGAAAACTATTTAATAAATAAATACTATGGGTTATTACACAGTTGGATAAAAAGTGTTCGATGTTGGCTAGTTCTATGTGGCATAGTTCTAAAAGTGTTTGGGGAACCATTTTTTAAGGAAGAGTAAAAGGAGCTCTATTGGTCGGAGAC
Organism: Viscum album; assembly: GCA_963277665.1. Taxonomy (NCBI): domain Eukaryota; kingdom Viridiplantae; phylum Streptophyta; class Magnoliopsida; order Santalales; family Viscaceae; genus Viscum; species Viscum album. Next base: position 368,331,093 of record OY728132.1, on the reverse strand, counting down.
CAAGAAGATTTTTCAATTGGTGTAAACAATATCTCTATCATTTAAAGAATAAGATATATTGAGGACTACTATATGAATTATAGAGTTGGGGTATATCTTCAAACTCCATGATCTTATGAGAAGCCTTCTACATAGTATAATGATAATAGTATTTTTCATAGAACAATAAAAATGGAGGAGACTATGCCTATTGATTAGGTTGGCATGTCGGTAGTTGAATTATTCATTCAAAATCTTACTATTTTAGTCGAATAAATGTTTTTTTGAGTTGTTTTTACATAAGGCTGATGATATTGAGGAGGTATATGTGGGATTTTATCATATTTATGAAAGAGTTGTTGAAGAATATACTATTTTTTTAATAATGTAAGAGATAAAAAAGGCGTTCCCGCCCAAAAACACCTTGTGGATGAATCTTAATATGAAGAGAATGTTAGTACATTTATATTTAATGAAAAAAATATTATGATTGGAGAGTTATTAATTTTTCTTTTATGATTTTCACTAATGAGGAATGGTTAAGATGTTTATAAAGGTATCGAAGTTGTTAGTGGACTTTCTATAATGGAATTTAATGTTCACTCACATCAATTGTCTTATGTTGCATGGCTTTCTATTAGGATAGTGAAAATTTATTCCATTACTAATTATTATCTGATTTTTTAGGAACAGAATTATATGTTTTCAGGGGTATGATTTGTAATTATAATTCGATGAATTATCTTTCTAAAAACATACAATGAGTTGAAAATTCATCTATTTTGAGAGAACAAATGAAATTATCCAAATAATGTTTCGATTTCTAAATGAAAAAACAATTTCAAGAAAATATTTTAAATAATTTAAGTGGGTTTTTTCATTTAAAGTATATAATATTATAAGTGAAGAAAACTTTTAAATATGATTAATGTTATTTTAAAGATTTTTTGTGAGATAAGTTTGAAAATTCAGAAATCTAGTGAAGGAAGAGATCCTACATTAAATGGAACAAACCCTCTAGATATAGTTAAGAGGTATGATTCAGTTACTACTATTTTTTTCATTAATTAATGAATGTATTATGAGAATATAATGTGAAATTATCCCACTACAATCTTTTTTATAAAATAAATTATAGTTAAGAAGTTATCTTTTGAAAGGACATTAGTTACTGATATGGTTAACTAGGTGTAAAACAATATGAGTAGGTATGTTTAGTTGGAAGATTCTCTTAATAAATTTTAAAAAGTGAATTTAGTTGAAGTAAAAAAGGATGTTTCAAGAATCAACAATGTTTATGAATGAATAGGATGGGATAATGAATCAAAAAATTTATAATTTTATGGTTTAGATAAAATTAGTGAATCATATAGTTTGAGGTTCATTTACCAGTAACTCCTCATACATAGAAGAGCATGATTTGGATCTTTCTTCTCATCTTACCACTTAATCTAATTAAATACCATGATCTAAACAATTTTTTAAACTTAGAGGATTAATTAATGATTTTATTTTTTATTCTGTTATTTATTATCATCTTATGTTATTTATTTTTTTAATAGTCTTATGTATAAGAATATTCAATTTTAAGGATTTATTTTTTCTTGGATAAAAATAAAATACACACACAGTTTTATTGTATATTGATTTCATTTTAATCAATCTATCTAAATTCATTTTTATATCAAAATTTATGAAAAATTTGGATAAACACTAAATTTATATTAAATATTATTATTTTTTCTCTAATTCTTAATATTTATAAACTAAACATCCCTTTATTTTATTTAATAAATTTTATTATATTTGACTAAATAAATATATGTTTATTCAGTTTATAATCAACTCTTATACAACTATGTTTATATTTTTAATGTGTTTTTATAACTAAATGGGGGATATTCTATAGCATACTAATGTTGATACGAAAATTTTATTTTTTCTCAATTATTTTGATTCTTTCAAATAGGATCCTATATTTTACTAAGGATTTTAAATTAAGATTATTTTAGGATTATATTCATTTAGATAATTATTTTATTTCCTCTAATATTTTGAAATTAATTTGGTTGATGTTTTTCTATATATACTAGACATTTCTAATGATCATAGAGCCATGATTATAAATCATATATTTGTAGAGGATTTTTGGTTTGGGAACTTATATTTTGATAAGGAATGATAATTTTGTTCCTAAAATTTGAAAAATATTTTTAGATTTTGAATCAATGTTTTGTGAAGATCCCTAAATTTTATGGGTTTACTAATCGTTAATTAACCAAGTGTTCAGAATAAATTGTATGTTTTGAACCATAATTTTTAAGATAATGTAAACATAGAAATCCCTTCTTTGAATAATTCATCTATAAAATTTGAATGTAAGATATGATATAAAGGTTGATCGATGGTTTATAATAGAATAAATATATGATTTAAAGCTATTTGAATATCAATTCAAAGGATATTAAACATTGGATTAAATTATTTATATTTCAAAGGGATGTTATGATTTTCATTGGGTGTTTAAATTTAAATTTCAAATGTGATAGGTATTTTGAATATTAAAATATATCTATATATATATCTATATTTTATTTGATGAAGAATCAAACAAGAGTAATTATTTAGTATAAATGGTTCTTATTAGAAAATATATGAAAGGTATAAAGAGGGAACATATAATGACCCAATGTTTTATCAATGGAAATCCCTCCTTATAATTATTCATTATTGTATAATCACATTAAGAAGTACAATAAAATATCAAGATACTAAATACCTTGTGACCATTAAACATAATTTTCCCCATCTATGGTTTGAATTTCGAAAATCTGACACACACGGTTGCAATCAGTAAGATGTTCAGAGTAATATTGGAAAAAATTTAATTTTTCATGGTGAATAGTAACATACCTTTATGAATATTAAATTTTTCACAATAATAGTAACCTTACCCTTGAAATATTAAATAAACATTAGGCATCTTAAAAGTGAAAATTTGACCTTAGTAAAAATATTGGTTTTTTTGTAAGTCATAAATAATTAAATATAATAAATTAATTATTTTAAAATAAAATTTATTTTCATAAATTTTTTTCATAAATTAACAATTATATGTCTTCCGGTGTTAATATAATTTTATAATACCCTACGTAATTTATGAAAGCATTATAAAATAAACATTAATTTTAAAAGATGTATTTTTCAAGTTACTTATGATTTTAATTAAATGGTAAATTATTCATACATAGAAAAATAGTTTGTAAAAAATGACATCATTTTTGGATTCTACACATGAAATAATGGTTGGGTTGAATTTGGGAGATTTTTTAGAAATACATGATTTTTTTTATGAATAATGAAATACCATAATTTATAAAATAATCTAAATTAGATAATTATAGAGACATGGATGATGTTTTTCTGAGGTAATCCCAATTAGTTTGGATTCATATGATAAAATTACTATTATTGGTCTTGGAAGAATCAATATTACATGTCTTGTGAAGAAATAATAAATTAATGAATATTGTATTGAGAAACCCCTCTCCCCTATTCTATAAGTACCACCCTTCACACCCTCATTTTCTCACACCTCTTAAGCTTCAAGACTTGTCTAAACTCTACCTAAAAATTATCCATATCCCCTCCCCACGTCCAAGAGCTTGTGGTCTCAATAAAAGACCAATCCTCTCTTTTTAAGGAGGATCTCAAGAGGATGATTCAAGAGGTAATTCCTCTCTCTCTCTCTCTTTTCATTTAATTTTCTTTCAATTTCACGTTATTTTCTTATTCTCTCCCCACCCATATTCATCCACAAGGTATGGTAAGTCCATTATCATAAATATAATAGAAATTTATGATACTAATGTGATATTATACCATAGAACCCCCATCTCCTCTTCCTTTTATTTTATAAAAGAAAACATTGTTCATGAGGTGTTTATCTATCACCATCAAGAAAAACATGTTTTCCATTTCCCTTTATACCTTAAGATCTCGTCATGAAACCATTTTTATGGTTGAACTAGAATATTTTATATGTATTATTTATTTTTTAATGTTCTAGAACTAAATTATGTACATATTACTAAATGATTAAACAAAACAAGTTTGTTGTGGTCGAAAAACCATCCAAATTAACCCAAACAATCATTATTTTAATCTTATATAATGATTCATCCACATGATATATAATATATTTCATTATTTGATAATTTAAACTTCGTAAATATCATTAATAACATGAAATATGAGTTCTGGATGTTTATCCATGTTTTATAATATCTTTCATTTATGACTACAAGTGAACCACTCAAGAAAAACATAAAAATGAACGTTATCGAATAATGTTTTTCAAATATATAACTCATCCAGAGGACCAAAAAATAAAACAATAAAACTATAATTAACCCTAATCATGTACAAAATGTTCTTTAATTGATTATTAATTAATATAATGTTGTTATACAGAACATTAAATAGAAGAAAGTGTTTAGATACAATGTAAGAGGAATATCTCGAACCTAACTTCCTTTCTTCAGGTTATCCCTCTTTCACTCAATTTCTGGTATGGTCACTCCTTAAAAATAATTTTTTCATCATTATCATAGCTTTTCTGGGATATAAATTTTTTCAATTGATGTTTGGGTTAATCAAATTTTTTCCCAGATAACTCTTCTTTCAAAAACACACCTTTTACTTCTCACTCATGGTTGATGGTTATTGTATCAAGTATGTGATTCCAAATTTATTTTGAGAACCCCAAGTTTATGGATTTTTTTTTATGATATGAAACCAATTCCTTTCCATGGTTTACATATGCTCATTTTTTATATATGTTCTTTGTGTAATAAATGATTATGATAATATTATGATGTGACGAGTGTTCTCGGAATTATATAGCGCATTATGAATGTTTCAATGTAACGGGTGCACCCAGAATTATATAACAACCCAATTCATTTGGTAATGTGATGAATCTCATGATTTTAAGTGAAATTATGTGTGAATCATATTCTAGATTTTTTTAAAAAAATATGTGTGGTAGTTAACCAATAAGACATGATGTATCATTTTTTATGAAATTCCACATTTTAAGTCTTTTATTAATGATTCCTCTAATGTTCATGATATTTTTCTTATGGTATGATTATGCTCACCCATGATATATTTTTCTTTATCTAAAATATTAATGGGATCTTAGACCACCCCTTTTTATGTATATGCTTAGGTGTCTACATGTACTTAGGAGAGTTCAAGTTCCAATAAGAAGCTAGAGAAGAAATAATTAAATAAATGCTTATGCTTGATATTGTAATTATAATGTATGATCCTAGTTTTCCCAAGACACCAATCCTTTGGATACTTTATGTGTAATAATATTATGTTTTTTGTTTTTATAATGATATAATATTAATTTTAGAATAGTCTGGGTCTCTATAGTTGGTATCAGAGGAAAGGTTTAGTTAATATGGGAATTAGAATTAGTAAAACCTAGAGAAAACCTCTAGAGTGAGACTAAGAAAAAATATACACCCAAGATGATTTACATAAGGACCACATAAATTATTATTTTACTGAAAATTTTACAAAATAATATGTAATTTATTCATGACTTGTTGGCTTATGTTTGGTTTTATCCTTTTCTATTTTAGAAAATGGTGGGAACCAGGAGTAACCAGGCCTATAACTCGTGTGAGGGCTAATGAAAAAATATCCAGAATAACATCCCCAATGCTTTAAAAGGTGGAGTTAAAAAAATAATATTGATTATTATTCAACTATCTCAAGTTTTGAAAAAGAACAATAATAATGGAGAAAATCCACATTCCCCAAAGAGGGAGAAATTAGCTATCAAGTGTTTTATGCGGTAAATAACACCGACGTTTAGTGGAACTTCTAATTAGGTATTTGTGGAAGAGTGTGTCAAATCAATGGAGAAGATATTTTCTATGCTCCATTATTCCATGATGGAGAAGGTGACATGAGCCATTTATCATCTAGATAAATAAGCTGATCAATGGTGGGCTTTGTTTAAGAATAGAAAGCCAAGGAAGGAAATTAAATAGAAAGAATGGGAAGACTTTAAGAACATGTTTCTTAATAAGTATTTCCCAATAACTCTTCACAGCTAGATGGAGAGACAATTCCTAGAGCTCAAGAAAAATTTAATATAATCTATCACAACCTACAAAGATAATTTCACAAGGCATTCAAGGTATTCTTAGAGTTTTATTGTCAATAATGATAGAAAAATTAATAGATTCTTTAGTGGATTAATAACACACCTTCAAAGGGATCATAAAATTTGAGACATTTGGAGTTATGAATAAGTTCTTCGATGTTGTTTCAAAGTGGATATGGAGTTTGGAAAATGGTCCCATCATTATGGTGATATGAAATGAAAGATAGAGTTTCAAGCTGGTGGATCTATTGACAAAGTTGGGAAGAAAACTCAATGACCAAAATGCCCAAAATGTGGGAAGTTACACCATGGGAACTGCCTCAAAGGGATGAAGAAGTGCTTCAAGTGTGGGAAAGATGGACACCATTCTCAAGAATTTATAAAGGACATGAAAATGAAGGATAATGTGGTCGATTAAAGGAGATAACTTCCCATGGTTAAATGATACAATTTTAGGGTGAAAGGGCACTATTAAAACCATTGCATTAAACCTCGAGTTCTTGAGGTTAATCAGCATCAAAAGCCACTAAATCCAAAGGAACAAGGGAAGGATTATTCCATCACTTCTGTGAAAGTGGAGGAAGATAATGAAGTTGTACAAGTTACACTTCATATTCACTCAAGAATGGAAAAATTCTTATTTGATTCTAGTTCTACATATACCATTATATTTTTCATGTTTTCTAAAACTATAGAATCAAATCCCAGAAACCATGAAGTTATGATATCTGTAAAAACACCAAGTGGTGAAATCATTGGAACCCTTTTGTTTGAATCTTCTTCTTTTGGCGTATGTGCGAATATTCTTCCAGTGAATCTCATAATACTTCACTTGGTGTAATTCGACACTATAATCGGAATGGATTAGATATCATTATATAGATAATGTATCAACCGTCGGGAAAATGAAATAACTTTTAATATGCCAGCCCATCCCTTGCTCCAATATAAATACAAGGAAGATCAATAATATCCTTTGAAAAATCCTTCAATGGTGTGGGTGTTGATTCCCTATGAAGAAGCATACCTCGCCCAAATGATTGTGTTAATGGAAAGTTCCTACTTTTTGGGAAAACCCATTATGAGTGAATACGATGATTTATTTTCCTAAGAGTTACCAAGAATTCCCTCAGATCATGAGGTCATGTTTTTGATATAACTCATACCCAGAGCTACTTCTATCTCAAAGTCCTCATATAGGATGGATCCTATAGAACTAGAGGAGTTAAAGAACAAGCTGTAAGTGAATCTGGACAAATGGTTTATATTCTCTAGTGCATCACCTTTGGGAGCGCTATTGCTCATTTTGAAGATGACGGATGAAACAATGTGGTCGTGTATCGATTATCAGGAACTCAACAAGATTACCATAAATAACTATTATCCTCTTTCAATGATGGAAGTATTTTCTTATCAGTTAATGGGAGCTCAATACTTCTCAAAGGAGGATCTCCATTCCTGATATCATCAGCTAATGGTGAATAAGGAAGATATTCAGAAGACTACATTCCGTACAAGGTATGGGCACAATGAGTTTCTAGTTATTCCCTTAAAACATACTAATTACCCTGAAATATTCATGTATTTGATGAATAGAGTCTATAGAAATTACCTCGAAATTTTTTTGGCAGTGTTTATTGATGATATTCTCAACTACTCCAAGAGAAAAGAGGAACATGAAGAAAAAATAATACATGTGTTAGCGATATTGTGAAATAAGTAGTTGTATTCCAAGTTTATAAAGTGTGACTTTTGGATGATGAAAGTCTCATTCTGGGGACATGTGATCACAAGTTATGGAATTTATGTGGACCCTTCAAAAAAAGAGACTGAAGAATGAACCAGAACCTCTAGTGTAACATAAATTTGTATTTTCATGGACTATCTAGGTACTACTGATGTTTTGTGAGAAATTTCTCACGATTTTTAATCATGCTAACTATGTTAACAAGGAAAGGGGTAATGTATGTCTGTATACAAGTATGTCGGGGGAGCTTCAAGGAGCTAAAGAGAACGCTGATCACTACACTTGTTCTCACATTTACAAAAATTGGTGAATGTTTTTTGATATATATATTGATTCTTCAAAGAAATGATTGAGTTGTGTAATCATGAAAAATGATATTGAGATATTCTATTCCTCACAGTAGTTGAAGATCCATGTAAATAACTACCCATCTCATGATCTAGAGCTGGAATCTGTGATTTTTTCTCTAAAAATCTGGCGGCTTTACCTTTATGGTGAGAAGTGTGACATATACACTGACAAAATTATCCTAAAGTATATATTCACATAGAAGGATCTCAACATGTGTAAAAGGAGATGGTTAGAGATAATCAATGATTACAATTTATCTAATCACTATCATCCTGGAAAGGTGAACAATGTAGCTAATGCTCTAACCAGAAAAGAACCTGCAACTCTATCAATGTTATAGATTGAGAAAGACCCTATCTTCTTGCATCTATAGAGGATGGATTTAGAAATCATAAGGGAATGTGATACATCCTACCTTTCCCAAATTATTGTGCAACCATCCATCTAAGAGAATAGTAAGTAAGCACAACAGAATGATGTAGAGTTACAAAAGATGATGAATGCATTAATGGAAGGGATGCTTCAAGAGTTCCATATCGACGATGATGGAGTGATTCAGTTTGGAATGTGGCTTTGTGTTCCTTCATCACCTAGGATAAATGAGGATCTATTGGGCAATGACTGTATATCAACACTCTATATCCATCATTAGAGTACCATGATGTACCGTGATCTCCGAAAACACTTCTAGTGGGATAAAATGAAGAAGGAAATTAAATAATATATCGCATGGTTCTTAGTATGTTATAAAGATAACGAAGAGAGAAAAGATTCCAAATGGTTGATGCATCCATTGCCCATAGTCATGTGGAAACTGGAGAATGTCACTATGAACTTTGTCACTTTTCTTCCAAAGATGACAAGGGGAAATAATGTGATATGGCTTGTTGTTGATTAAATCACCATGACTTACCATTTTATCATTGTTCTAGAAGACCTCTCACCTGAACATATTTCAATGATATATGTGAAGGAAGTGGTGAGACTGCATTGTGTTCAAATCTTGATTATCTTTGACCATGATTCAAGGTTCACATCTTAATTATGGAGGAGCCTTCAACATTATTTGTGTACTGATTTAAACTTCAGCATGTCCAATAACCCCCAAACTGATGTTCAATATGAAAGGAATATTTATCCGCATAAAGATATTCTAAATGCATGTTATATAGAATTCAAAGGTTGATGGGATCATCATATCCCATTATTTGAGTTCTCATAAACACAACCTTCCACTCGATTATTCAAATGGATCTATATAAAGATCTGTATGTAAACTGATGTAGAACTCCAACTTGTTAGGATGAAGTTTCAGAAATATAGCTTCTTGGACCCAATCTTGTGCAAGATATTATAAAGAAGGATTAAGTTATCCAGAAACACATAAAATCTAATCAGAGTCAGAAAAAGAGTTATGCTGACAACCATCAAAGGGACATGGTGTTTGACATTGGAGATAATGTCTTCCTTTTAATATCACCATGTAAAAGAGTCATGCTTTTTGGAATGAAAGGGAAGGTAAGCCCAAGGTATATTGGCCCCTTTGAGATCCTTGACTGAATTTTAACCATTGACTATCGGAGTGAATTCCACTGAATATTGTTCAAGTTCATGATGTGTTTCATGTATCACTTCTAACGATGTACATACCAGATCCCTCACATGTACTCAACTGAGTGGCGATACAACTAGAAGACGATCTCCCTTATGAGTAGAAGCCAGTAAAGATTCTTTATTGGAGGGATAAGGTTCTATGCAACAAGACAACCCACCTTGTCAAAGTGTTGGGGAGGAACCATAAGTTTGAAGAAGCTACTTGGGAACTGGAGGAGGTGATGGAGGAGAAGTACCCTCACCTGTTTGTGTAAAATGAAATTTTGAGGGAGAAATTTCAAAAGGGGTGAAAAATGTAACGAACAAATGTTTTATCAATGGAAATATATCCTTATAATTATTCCCTAGAATATAATCACAACAATATGAACAATGAAATATCATGATACTAAATACTATGTGACCATTAAACATTATATTTCCACTTCTATGTTTTGAATATTGAAAATCTGACATACATGGTTGTGATCAGAAAGATGTTCGGAGTCTGATAGGACAAACATAATTTTTAGTGAATAGTAACTGACCCTTAGGAATATTAACCTACCATTATGAATATTATATCATTCAAAATAATATTTACATTACCGTTGGAATATAAAATAATCATTAGGAATCTTATAAGTGACAATTTGACCTTAGTACAAATATTAGTATTTTTGTAAATCATAAATAAATAATTATAATTAATTAATTAATTTAAAATAAAATCAATACTATTAAAATGTGTTCATTAATTAATTTTTTTTCTTCCAGTGTGAAGATAATTTTATAAGACCATATGTAATTTTTGAAAGCATTATAAAATCAGTTTTAATTTTAAAAACTGTATTTTTCAAATAAATTATGATATTAATTAAATATAATATTAATAATAAATAGAAAATAATTTTTGAAAAATGGACTTAATTTTTTGATTCTACATTTCAAAAAATGTTTGGGGTAAATTTCCGGGATTTTTCTAAAATACTTGAATTTTTTATGAATAGTGAAATACCATAATTTACAAAATATTCAAAATAAGATAATTATAGAGTCATGCATGATGTTATGATGTTTTAAGACCAATTGTTTCGGAGTCACATGATAAAATTACTATTCTTGGCCTTGGAATACTCACTATTCTTTATTTTTTGGAGAAAAAATAAATTAATGAATATTATATTGAGAAACACCCTCTACCCTCCATTATAAATACCAACCTTCACACCCTCATTTCCTCACACCTATAAAGATTCAATACATGTCTAAAATCTAACCAAAAATCTTTTCTAGCCCTCCCCCACATATAAGAGATTCTAGTCTCATAAAAATACCAATCTTATCTTCGTTAAAGTGTATCTCAAGAGGAGGATTCAAGAGGTAATTCCTCTCTCTCTCCATCTCCCTCTCTTTTCCTTTAATTTCATTTCAATTTAATGTTCTTTTCTTATTATTTCCCCACATATCTTCATCCAAATGGTATGGTAACTCCCTTATCATAAATATAATGTAATTTTATAATAATAATGGGATGTTATACCATCCATCCTCCTTCTCATATTCCTTTTATTTTATAAAATAAAACATGGTTTGTGAGGTGTTAATCTATCATCTTCAAGAACGAAATGTTTTCTTTTTCCCATTTCTACCGTAATATCTGGTCATGAAACCATTTTTATGGTTGAACCAGAATATTTATTATGTATTATGTCCTATTTAATGTTTTGTAACTAAATTATTTAATGATTACTAAATGAATAAATAAAACAGGTTTTTTGTGGAAAAAAAACCGCCCAAATTAAACCAAATAGTAATCATTTAATTCTTATCTAATGATTCATACACATGGTATATAATATAAATCAATATAATAAAATTTTAAATTCTTTAATATAATTAATAACATGAAATTTTAGTTCTATATGTTTATCCCTGTTCTACACGAACTTTCATTTATGACTACATGTGAACCACCCAAGAAAACCCTAAAAATGAACATTCGAAAACAATGTTTTTTAAAATCTATAACTCATCAAAAGGCCCATAAAATAATTTAATGAAACCATAATTAACCATATTCATGTAAACAAAGTTTTTAAAATTATAATTAATGAATTTAATGTGGTTATATAGGAAATTAAAGTGAAGAAATCATTTAGATACAAGGTAAGGGAAAATCTCAAACTTTATTTCCTCGATTATCCATCTTCCACTAGATTTTTGGTATGGTCACTCAATAAAAATCAATTCTTCCACACTATATTTCATTTTATGGGAAATAAATGTTTTATATGGATGTTTATTTCAAAGAATTTGTTTTCAAAAGAACTCTTCTTTCAAAAACACACATTTTACTTCTCACTCAAGGTTGATGGTTATCGTATCAAATATTTTATTACCAATTTTATTGGGAAACCAATGTTTATTAATGTGTTATTATTAGATTAAACTCATTACTTTACATAGTTTTCTTATGTTTATATTTTATGTATGTTCATTATGGCATGAATGATTATGATAATATTATGATATGACGGGTGCGCCTGGAATTATATAGCAGAATATGAATGATTCAATTTGATCGGTGCACCCGAAATTATATAGCGTTCCAATTAATTGAGTAAATAGATGAATCTCATGAGTTTATGTGAAATGATTTTTGAATAAGATTCTAGCTTTATTCACATGTATGTGTGGTAGTTAACCACTAAGACATGATGTTTCATTTTTTATGCACTGCCACATTTCAAGTCTTTTATTAATGATTCCTCTCATGTTCATGATATTTTGACTATGTTCTTATTATGATCACCCCATTCTATGTTGTTATTATATAAACTCTTACTGGGCTTTTAGCTCACCCCATTCGATGTATTTTCTCAGGCGACTACATGTTCTAAATAGAGGTTATGTGCTATTAAAAATCTAGAGAAGAAGGAATTAAGTAAATTCTTATGCTTGATGTTGTAATTATTATGTATGGTCCTGGTTTTCCCAAGACACTAAACCTTTGGATCCTCTATGTGTATTAATATAATGTTGTTTATATTTAAAATGTTGTAATAGAAATTTATTAAAAGGATTGGTCGCTATAAAACATATACAATGAACATAAATTGATTGTGAATCTTGGATTGAAATATTCTGGAATGAATCCCTGTCTTTATGAAGATGTTTAATTCTAAATCTATTTATCATTTTGATGAGATTTTTTTATAATATTTTTTAAAAATTATTCTATTCTTATATACTGTTAATTTTTAAATAACCATTTTTTGATGTTTTCGTGACTACACTTTGGATACATACATGTTATAATCATGTTCTATTTTTTAATAGTGATACTATGAAAGTTTATCATTTAATTTATTTAATTAATTGATGATACTATACAAAAAGGATCAGACTGGAGCTATAATTATAACAAGATATTATTTTCTAATGAATAGTATCCATCTTTTATTAGTTTCTTCTCGAACTACCTACTAAATATGACTAATCTTATACATCACATCTTACTCATTCGAATTGTTGAATGCTCTTAAGTAGTTATGATGGAGTGTCATCTTTTTCTACTATGTTGTGGGTGTCGAAGTTCCCTAAATAACAACCTGAATTCTTGCGTGGTGTAGTCTTCCATCACCAAGTTATAGAGGTCCCCAATAAAAAGAAATATTCTATGAAAATGACCAAGCTCATGGTGATTTCATTTTTTATTGGAGTAGGGGATCTTTGTGGACGGAATAATTGTATCTTTTTCTTTTTCTTTATTTTAATTATTCTCAATTTAATTTAAGAAAAGTGTAATAAAACTCTATACAAGACACATAGGAAGTTTTTTTAAATTATCCACATGTTTTGAAATGAAAAAAAAACACCTCCAATTGGGTCTTCATGTTATTACAACAAAAAAAATGACTATTCACATACATGTAAGTTATAAAATGACTCTGGTGAGAGCTAACTGGGTGTTAATTATCATCAAAATCAATTATGATCCTTTTTTAGACACATGTAAGTGATTTTTTGGTAAACAAGTAATCCCATACCTAAAAAATTTAGGTATCAAACTCTTAAATTAAAAATGATAGTGGTATTTAATTCAATAAATAAAATATTAACTGCATTAAATAATTTTATTACTATAGTTGTGTATATATATATATAAAAATTCAACTCATAACTACCGTCACCCCATGTCCAATATTTAAAATATGTACTCTACCTGAAGACAAGAATTTTTATATTTATTTGATAAAAATGAAATTATTTTTATAAATAAAAAATTGATTTTTCATAATAGAAATGAAAACATTATACTATAAACATTTCAGCAAAAAAAATTATAACATAAACTAATGAATAAAAAATAAACTAAATATTGAAGAATTGATAATCATAATAATGTAAAATTTTATGAACCTATATTTTATTCGAAAAAAATTATAATTAAAAGCATTATATTTCATAATAGGATAAATATTATAAATATTTTTTTGAACAAAATAATGTTAATGAAAATTAATAATATATATAAAATTGTCACACTAAAATTATGATGGAAAATTTTATCAACAAAAAAAACATATCTGAATCTAATTAATATGAATATCATTAAAAATGAAAGTAATTTTAAATATCTATATTTTTAAATATCATATTTCGAAAATATTATTTTTAAATATTCCAGTTTCATTAAAATAAATATGTTTACCTTATTAATTTGGATAGTTATGGATTATTATCATATATTAATTATATATTATCATTTTGTGTTGCACGGACTATATCTAAAACGTATTCATTTTTATCCCCTAGTAAATTTGTAAAATATGAATAAATTTCATATAATTCATTTGAATAATCGATATTCACATCACCAAAATTAATGTTTCCCCCCGATAAATATGGAAAAATAATAATTTGATGGGTCAACAACATGAATTTTTTTATACATCTCCTTGAAAAATGATTCATCTTTGTAACTAAATCCTTTCAAATAAATTTTTTTAAATCAATTCCTTATTTGTTTCAAACCATTTTCACTTTCATCCTAGATCCACATAAAATATGATACTCAAAATTCAATATAATAAATATCAAATATATATTCAACTACTTAAAAATATATTATTGATGTTGAAGTTCTATTTTTATCTTTTTTAATACAAAATTAAGGTGATTCAGTGATGGATAATACATCTTTATTTTAAATTATAAAATTATCATCCCATTTTTTGGAAAATTTTGTACAAATTAAAATCAGAACCAGTTCATGTTGTCATATTAAAACATCATCCCCTAAAAAACATTTCAATGTTTCTGATGAGAAAAAATTATTATTTAAATCCCATTTAAACTATTAATAAAATTATTTTATCTTCATTTAAAAATTACATTTCATATCTTCTCATATATTGTAAATTCAATCCTAGAATGTGTTATGATATATATGGTTGAACATCACCTATTCTATTTAGAATTTATAAATGTGAATGAATTATTTCATAATATTTAATTAACATAACCTTTTATCTATATATTACTTTAAATTCATTAACAACCATCAAATGTTGTGATATTGGGTTACCAAAATTTTTAACTTTAAACAGATAACCAGTACATGTTTCAATAATGTATTTTGATATATATTTTTTAATAATATAATCCTTTTGTCAATTTTGGATTCATAAAAAATTAATTTATTTTTCAAAAGGATGAATCCAATTTATATAAATATCCTTACATATTTTAAATTCTCACACCATATTTATGAACATAGGACCCATTAAATAAAAAATGGATATGGAACATTCATTTGTATGTTACAAATTATATGGCAATATTTATTCCCCAATCATATAAGAAATTTGGATGTTTGGATTTTATGTAATTGGAATTAAAAAAGTATTTAAACATAATGATAAAATAATCAATATATATCTTCAATATGTCATTATCTAAAACTAGTATTTGATATTGAATAAAAACAGTTGAATAATTAAATTTCATAACTATTAACATTAAATTCTTCAATGAAACCAATTTTTATATATTAAGAAAATCCACTAGGTCAATTAATATGATGAGGGAATTATAAATAATTTATCTTCTCACTATTTTTTAATTTTGGATAAGATGAATAAAAATATGTTCTACTTTTCTTCATAATGAGTACTAACTACAAAAACTTACCCATAGTTATAATGTCTTGTATTACATATAATCCATATTTTCCTTCCATTTTTATGTATAGAAAATTTCCAATAAAAATATCATATAAATTTTTACCTATATGAATAATTTCAATGTTATTTTTTACCTCCAAAATTCTTTATAAAGTAGGTTAAATAACATAAACTATTTCTTACATGTTTTTGATTGGTGACCACACTATAATTATTTTCAAAATCTATCATAAATATCATTACTACTTTCATAATTATCAAAATACGATATGTATTATGGGAAAAAGATACTCTTATAAACTATTTAATATATTTTTAAACCATTTCTATGGTTAATCCATTCAAAATGATCTCTTGTGTCACATGTTCGTTATCTTTCATCCAATCTTCAATTAACGTTATAAATTTTCCTCTTCACCACTTGGATGTGACTTATGTCCCACAAAATATTGTCTCAATTATTTTCTACATATAAGAATGTTATATGTTGGAATAATTAATATAAAATTAAAAATAAAACACTAAATCTAATAGAAATCAATATATCACTTTAGACATGCACTCCCAGATCATTTTCTATAAAGATATACATTAAGTACTTTCTCTGATACCAATATAAAATCCTATATAAAAATATCCATAAATAAAAACTCAATAATTGTATATATTATATATTAAGTACCAATTATATTTTAAATCATTATAGAACAAGGACACATCATAAAATATCAAATCTCATATCTTTCTCAAGTAATGGAGATTTTTTATTAAATACAAGAAACTACATAGTTCATGATTTTTATCAAATATATCCCATAAATTCATCTATGTGTGATATCCTTATAAAATATTTTTGTATACTTCTTTTTTTTATAACTATTGGAAAATAAATATAAGATAATGATTGGATCAACTATTCAGTAAAGAAAACATATAACTAAATATATCATGGTATAAATTTTTTTTTCCAGAAAAGGTAGAAAACATGAAGTCACTATCAACACGAAACTCGGAGTGTGCTGCATCCATGATAATATTTAAAGATATTGATATCCTTAATTTTGATCTCATACTATTTTATTTTATATTACCAGATATCAAAAAACATGTTTCCAACAACCCTTGCAAATTCTGTTACTTATCATTGAGAACATGATCAAGACATATTTATAAATTGGATATGTATACACTAAATGCCTGATAATTATTTTACTAATGATACCTCTTGATTCATTGATGTGATATGTATTTATTGGCCCCAATCTTCACCTGATTATGTCTAATGCATTAACTATAAGTGTCATAACGACTTTTGATACCATTCCCAATGATATATCTTACATAATAAAACATGTCTGTCTATATGATGAATGATAAAAAATATTAATACAAATTTTACCTTCATTATCTAGAAATAATCATTGAGATTATCAATAATTTTGCCTATGTAAATTATGAAATCAAAATATGGTAACTCATCCTAATAATGAAGTTGGATGATCAAACATTACACATACAACATGCCTAAAATCAATAGTATTGTAATAACAATATATAATATTCCAATACTTTTCTAAAGGTAAATATCAGGGGTAAAATGATTATAACCCATCTGGAGGAATAATGTTCTTGGTAATTAGTTATGTAGTTAACTTTAAAATAGTTATTTATATTGTAATATCAACCTAAATAATGCCAAAAAATTTCCCTATTCCAATAGAATAATAATATTTATCCGTGATCATACTCAGATATAATTTACGTAAAATGTGATGTTCACTTCGTATAAGGAAAAGCGTAAATGGGTAAGCGAATACTAGAATAATCATTATCATTATATACCCACATAAGGATTATGTTTCAAATAAACATAACCGTAATGCAATAATAAAACATAGATGATGGTTGACCTAATGAAAAATCCCTCACAAAAAATTATTTGAATAATAAAATAAAATATGGTTTTTACAATATATTTTCTTATATAATTTATGTTTAATTTACAAAATGATATCAATTATATATTAATTAAAAAATCATTAAATATAAATCATATTAGGGTTAGTAATTTTGAAGATAAAACGTTATGTGTAAATAACATATTAAAAGTTATTTTAGAATAAATTGTTAACATTGACGTGAAATAAAAAATTGGGTTTTTATTTAAATGGTAAATTTTTGAAAAAAAAATCATGAATGTCTTTGAAAAAATTACATTTTAAAATAATCTATAGTAATTGGGCCTTTAAATGAAATTATTTTATTCTTCATTAATTGGGGAGATTAAGACAAAAAAATTAAAAGTGAAAGGACAAAACCCTTTTAAAAAATTTTAAGATACATTTATTTAAAACTCACATTGTAAAAACATTATAAGAAATAAATTATATTTAAACATAATTTTTATAAAAGGGATTATAATGTAGCATAAAATTAAATATTTGGGTGGGGAAACCTAATAATGTAATGAAGAAGTTCATAAAGAAAACATATAACTCTAAGAAATGATACTGGATTTTTTAATATCTATTTTGAGAAACATGATTTATAATGGAACATTTTAAATTTTGATTATGTGGAAAAATATAAACAATGATATAATAAAACCTAATAAAATAATATGGTATATGTTTATCATATTATAAATAATATCTTCATGTTAATGACCCTAACTTAATGAATGAATATTGAGTCACCCAAAACTTTTATGACTAGGCTAAAACATGAACAAAAGGACATTTTTAGAAAAGAGAATTATATTGAGTATTTTTTTCCATCCAATTAAAAGTAAATAATTTAAAAATATTCATAGGATGTTAAATAAATTAGAAATAATGAAAAGGAAACATGGTGTATAACTTTTAACATATCTCAATGAATCAAAATTGAGACCATGAAAATTCTTGAAGCTTGACTAAAGATTTGATCAAAACATCTTTAAAGAGAGGGATTGGGTTTAAAATTCAAATAAAACCATTAAAATACAATTTATTATATTATATATGAAATATTTATTATATACATTGTATAAATGAAACAAGGTGTATAATTAAAAATATTCCACAAAGAGAGGAATTTGTGACAAAACACATAGCTCGATCCTGATTCATTCTGAACCAGCACCAAACATATTGGATAATTAAATAAATTTCATTATAAAACGCACTGAAGAACTTTATTCATAAATATAACTACTTATTCCCATAATATATAATCATTTGATAACATTTTTTTTCCAGTATTTACATATTTTAAGACCTTTTGTAATAAATTTTAATGGGTTTGGACTCGTTTCATAATAATGGTTTCTCTATTCAATATTTTTTAAAATATCACCTTTAACATCCAATAATAATGTTATATTAATGTTAAAATGATAATTATAAACTATATAATTTATTCCATGGTCGTTTTGGTAACAAACCATGAATATAAAATCAACAATGATCATGTTTCACTGATTCATAACCAATTAAAGGAGTTTTGTAAATCAGTGATTTAAATATTACTATAAACACACCGAATATAAAAATAAAATTATTCAAATATTTATATCATATTATGACATTAAATAATTTCTCATATTCACCCATGATACATTTTTATAAGGTTTTTTTGAGTTGGTGGTTATACAAACCCAAACAGGAACTAACCATGATTAATAAATTATTATGAAGTTGTTTAGTTTTAATAACATTATAAAAGATTAATAATAATCATATTTAGTGTTTATTATGTTGATATATCAAAATTATAAAATAAATTTATAGAAAATATGATTTATGTAAAGTCATTTCTTCTAAAGAAGAGATCATTTTCATCTTAGTTCGCTTGTTTTAAACATTTGAATTAATGATAATAATTTGATGACAATATCATAGGTAGGCTCTCAAATTTTCTATATAATAACATTATTTATATTAATGTAATATTATTTATCTATTAATCCAATTATAAATAATATCCATGTTTCTTTATGATCTATAGAAAAATGATAATCAAATATTCTATAGAGGTTTTAGTTTATAAATATTCATGGTTGGAGATTTCTTTTACAATGGAATGAGATAAAAGAGTAATATTTCACATTGTTTCTAAATTAAAAAATTGATATATATATATAATATTTATTTATTAAATTCCAATTTCAGAATATAATTTTATAATGGAAAAGGATAATAGAATATGCTATGCCATGGAGGTGGTGGTCTGCACAAGGCACAAATAAAAATTTTATTCATTAAATAAAGGTTAAAATTTAATTATTTATTATTAAAATAGAATAATTATACTTAGTATATAATCAATACTAATATTATTATAAATGTATTTTGAAATTGTGATTTTAAAAGTGAAAAAATAATGGAAAGAATCAATTAAAAATTATTACTCACACTGAGAACTTTGAGATTTTCTTGGTTATCCCTAAGAAATTGTTAGGATAGATTAATATAGTATGAAAAGTATAATAATAGGATGAAATATTATTTTAGGTAATGTAAAAGGTAAGGGTTTTAGGATGAAACTAAATTTTTAGGAGTCCATAGAATGGGTGGTTAGAGTTCCCTTTTATAAACGATTAGAATGGTACATTATTTATATATTTAAATTTAATATAAAAGGAGAACATATTAAATATGTAATGTTTCTATAAAATGTAAAAATAATTATTTTGAAATATGTATGATTGATAAAAAAAAGAATTCACCCAATTGTATACATGTTTTTAGCATGTTTCAATCCCTTAAACTCATAAATTAAAATTTTTACCCCTTTAGATTTTACCTTGATAGAATGTTTTTATATAAGGTAATATAATCTTTATGTAAAAAAATAATGTTTTCCTTTTTAGATAATTTTGAACTAATTATATTAAAAAATAAATATATATTATTTTATTAAATTAATAAAAGTGAAAAAATTTTAGTTTTAGAATAAAAATGTATAAAGGAATAATTTTTATTTGAAAAAAATTTTATTATGTTCTAAAATATCACATATGGGTTTGGATATGTTTTTAAAATTATAAAGTCTCATATAAATACACATATAATCTTATAAACATGTTTCATGAATTTAAAATTCCTAATTATATACTGATACTTTCATATTTGTCTTATTATTGGTAAAAATACTATTTTCATCTATTTACCAAATATTCAATTATTTTAGAAAAATAACATAAATTAATCTAAAAATAAATTATTATTCTAAAGATAAATATTATTATAAAATTTTTATGATAAATTTCTGAAATTTATTTATACAATATTTTAATAAAACCCTAAAATATTGTGGAAACAATTCATATTAGAAAAATAGAATTTTTAATGTTATATATTATTTATTTTTGATTAATAATTAATTTATTAGTATTATATTATTTATATTATCAATATATTTAATTATTATCTATCCAATATAAAATTTTATTCTTGAAATAAACCATCATTTTAGAAATATACATTTTTTAGACATGAAATGATTCTCTTAGTTCTTCTTGATATAAAAATTATATTTCATTCATATAAAATGTAGCCATTATTTTAATTCTATAAATATTTCATAAATTTTTTTATTGAAATTGATTCCCTATAATTAAGAGTTTAAAAATATTTGTTTTGCAATGCTGGAATTCTTGAAACAATTTGAACCTTTTGGTCGGTGAAAGGGATAAAACTTCATATGAGCCTCAGAATGTAAATACAAGCATTGTAAAACATATATTTGTTGTTCTTAATTATGTTTTACACCCTAGGATGTGTTATGGGAGTCTTTTTTGGAGGTTTAGAAGCATTGAGATCAAAATAAAGTAGTTTACGGAGAACCAAACAGATGTAAACTATTATCGTATTATTAGTTTAACTGTATGGGTCAACCATATGACACCTTTTCGTAAGGTGAAAAATATACTACATCATGAAACCACCTGGGATTATCCTTGCCACATGGTACATATGTGATGGGGTGACCTTCTCAGACAACATAGAGTTATACCAAACCATGCACCTAGCTCGCACCCATAATGACACTTAACTAGTATCAGTGCACAATTGGTGGATGGTTAGATCAAACCGTTCGACCAAACCATGTGGTACGTGCCTTTTAGGATGAAGAGGTCACACTGTTATCGCATGGTTCTCAAGACCATGATACGAAACCATGTGGCTCTATAAAAAGATAGAAAAGGCCAGTTATCCCTTTCCCCCATTAAACGGTTTCCCTCCCTCCCTCTTCCCTCTCATGGCATTGTAGTTCCCTCTTCTAAGAGATCTCTATGTGATCCTACTACGCATGAAGATATCTCCCTCACCTGGACATGGAATTGACCATTGGTAGTTGCATTGGATATCCATCAGTTAGACATTGAGTCATATTACTTATTTCTTTCTTTTATCACTCCATATAGACTAGTAAATCCAAGTTTTCTAATTTAACAAATTTTCTTAGAGTTTTTAAGAACATATGATTTATTCAATTACAATTCAAATAAAATATTGAAATTTAATGAGTGGACCTTCCTAATAATATGATAGGATGTCTTTATGTTTCCTTCCAAATGAATCACTTGTTTAAATAATTTGGCCACCGTTCCACACAATAGACATTTTTATGTTGCTCTTAAAATATTAAAATCATTAAATTAAAATCCCAATCCTTGAACATAATGATATTATATATTTATAGGGTGGTGGAATATGGATACCTAAACCTAAACCACCCCTTTTGGGTGGTATTGTAGGTTTTATTAATAATGATCATTATAGCTTATAATTTGACTACCCCTTTGGGTGCGATGACATAAATGCTTACAAATATAAATATTTTTTGTGCGTGGATAAAATTCTAAAGAGAGTTTGATTTACATATTTTTCAAAATATTTATAAAATTATTTTAATGAATAACCTGATCATTCTATCAAATTATATAATAAAACCACATTTTTAGTTTAGATGTCTTATAAATAAAAGGTTTAAATGTATCCTGAATCATTTTACATCATAGGTGTACACCATGAACATTTTTTTGTTAGAAATAAAATGAACTAATCGAATAGTATAATTATCTTACAATCTTTACATACATGGAATTATTAATCATTGTATATTATTTGTAAAATGAAATGTTTACATACATGGCCCTTGTTTTCTATTAAATGTATTGTGATACGGAGTTCTTAATAACATGGCCATTTAAAAATATTATATTGTGTCTATTGTCCTGGTTTCTATTATAATGTGATACTTGGGCCTGACCTCCCATAGAATACGATACTTTGATTTTGTTCCCCTTATACTATGATACTCATATATGGCATAACATATACAATAAATTGAGGCATGGAATCTATTATATTGTGATACTCAGTCATGGAGTCCCTTTTACTATTATACTTGAGATTAACATCCCTTATACAGTGATACTCATGCTTGGATTACCTTATACTATGAAAATCATGTAGGGGATCCAATATAAGTTTACACATTGGAATTTTGTTCCTTATACTATGATACTCGACCATGGAATCCCTTATACTTTGATACATGGGGAAGTTGTACCTTATAATGTGATACTCGATCATTTTGTTCCTTATATTGTGATACTTGGGAAAGGTGTCCCTAACAATGTGATACTCATTCACTACTTCCCTAACATTATTATTACATGTATCACACCCTATGTATGATGTCCCATATATTTTTATTGATGGGTATGATTCCATGGCAATGGAATCCATTATTTTTTATAATTCCATTGTGGATGTCCTGGGTAATAAACTGTGGGACTTTGATAGTGCATGAATAAATGTGTTGTTGATTATCTAAAATATTAATATATATATACATGGGGAGAGGAGTCCATAGACATTCCAAATTATGATGATGATGGTTTATTTATCTAGGTGTTTTTGAGGAACCTAAGACCTACTTGTTATTGTTTATAGTTACAATTTTAGCTTGAAAAACTTACAAACCTATTATTTGGTATGATTACAAGTATCACACCCTAGGAATGATGTCCCTTATATTTTGATCGATGGGTAAGATGACATGTGAATTGAATCCCTTTTCTATTTTGATTCCTTTTTTGAATGTCTTGGGTACTAAAACATTGGTCCATGCTAGTGTATGAATATATGTGAAGACAATTATCCCATGTATGAATAAATATAAATTTTGGGTAGTGTGAGGAGACATTCAAAATTAGGATGAACTATGTTTGTTCAGCCAGGTGTCTTCAAGGAAACAAAGCCCGAAATTTTATTATTTATTATTACTGTTTTATATTGAAAATTCCCCACTATGGTTATTTTATATTCACATACGGGATAAAATTAGACCCCTTTGGTGGTGGAATACTATGTATATCTCACACCTTTTTCGAGCCACTATTTTGTTGGGTACCTGAACAAACCTCATGATTTGAATGTCATGTTTACTATTTATATATATTTTCTGTTATTCTTCTTCTTGAGGATAGAGTACAAAAACAGAGGACTAGGAAAGTTCACCCTATTATATTAGTGATTTATTCTATGTATTTTATTTTATTTATTTAACTATATTGTGTTTGTATCACATTCTTTATTTTTTCTATTTTATATTATATCATATTTGTGAAAGATTATTATTCTTCTATTATTGTTCATTTTGATTTATCTTTAAACTATATTTATTTACATTTCATCCACTGTATAAATTTTTGTTACATAGTGTGTTTTCTCCCCACTCTACCTTCATTATACCTTAGATTCTAGTCAGCAGCCTGTAGCATATAGGAAGGCACACTTTAGGCCTTATGTAAAATCAGCTCAGTGAACCAGATTAGTGGCATCAGAGCTGGGACATTACAAATTGGAACTAGAGATGTTTCTTTTCTAGTTTTCCTTACTATTTTGGGATTGTAGACAATATACTAGGAATGTTTTGGCACTTAGTAGACATATCATGTCAGGGTTCGCCGAACCCATGTTCAAGGGAATATAATGTTGTTATAGATGATACTATTGTTATATATTATATTAGATAATTATTTCTTGTTGGGTGATTGTTGTACATCCACAAGATTTATATGCATTGGTTTATCTGTATTTACATTTGGCCTGTTAAGACATGGATGTATTATTTTTTGCATAATCATTGGCACGTATAGATTCACATGACATGTGTATTTCATTCCATGTTGTTGAATCCTAGATTTCATGGTTTATGATGATTTCATATATTTTTTAGGAAATTATATAGCATCATTTTTGCAATATATACTTAAATATTATCTTTTCAATTTTCTTTTAGCTTGTATCCATGATTGTTAGCAAGAATTTTTCTTAATCATAATATATTTTCAGTTAAATAAAGTTTCTATATCTACCTAAAAAGTGTTTTCCCCTATAACTTCATGGTGACATTATATTTAACATATTATATATTAAATGCTTTATCTATACACCATTGGTGAATGGGATGAAATAGTAATTATTGTGATCAAATGGGTTCTAATAAAAATATGTAACATGTATGTTCTTTCATAAATTTGTAATATTTACCCATATAGTGAAACCATTAAATAAGAATTTGTTTTTTTCAAAAAAATTGTGAAATCTTGGTTACAACTACATGAATTCCATTTGTGACTTATAATTAAAAGTACATTTAAAATCTGGGAATGAATATTTATCTCACTAAACCATGATACTTATACACATATTTTAAATGGGAATTGTAATTAAAAGGTTTGGTGTTAAATAATAGTTAAATTTCAACTTAAAAATACATTTTACCTCTATTACATGAGCATGACTACCCATATTAATAAATACATAAAAGCATAATTGGACCTAGTTATATAGGATAAGGTATGTTTCTTATGAGGTAAATTAGACTCAACCCCAGTAGGTTGGTCTTGTAATGTTGTTATAAGATAAAAAAGTTAAGGGTGATTTGAATTTTATATAATATAAACTAACATGGGGTTCATTTAATTTAAAAATGGTTGAAATGATGAGATCCTTGTACATTGTCTTATTCATTGATGCCTTAGTGATCAACCCCATGGGGGTTTGATTATTCTAGTGGGATAGTTATTTAAATTGTTCATAGATTCTTATATGTTATTATACATTAATGTATGGTGACATCTTACATAGAAATTTACTTTTATTAATAAAAGAAATATTATTTTCATTGGAGTTTTATTATTATGAGGAGTAAGTTAATTAAATTTAAAATTACATAAAATATACTATTTCCCTCCCTATATTTGAAATTTACAATTTTATTGACTAAGCTAAGACTATTTTAGAAAATATTATATCAAAGAAATGGTTAAAAATAAAATTGTGAGAAAATTTTCAAAATGCTTCATGGATTAAACTATATAATGTGAATGGTAAATTTTCTATAACAAATAGTACTTTATTTCCCTTGTAAATAAACTATTTTAAATGTTTAAATGAATGAGAATTGTTTTATTTATTTAAATTAGATCTTTTTGAGGTTGTTTTTAATGTACCCTCATGTGTGTGTCAGTTTTAAATGATTCCATGAATGTTTCCATAAAAGGTATCATGATCTTTTTCATGGAAAACTGATGAATTCTTCTTAGCCTATGTTTGACCTGGAGGTCCAAAAATAAGGCATAGTAATCTTTCCAGGCATGACCTCATTTAAGGGTCTATAACTTGTGTGGGTAAGGAGCTATCCTAGTTATGGTATAACCTTTCAATAATAAAGAATTTATAGATACTTCATTTCAGTTCTTACATGAGAGGTTCCATTTAAATTTTAGTTTCCCTAATTAGCATTCCTACGTAATGAACGGACTCTCCCTGGTAGATGGGTTGTCGTATTATAAGTTAATATTTAAGGGGGTATTCTTGTACATGTAATATATTTATTCTTTATTATTAGTGTTTTAATATTTTTTGAGATTTTCCATATTCATATAGCCATTAATGTCTAGGGATTCGATGCCCATATTTATTGAAGTGATTTAGTTAGACCTATGATGATAGGTTATAACCATTGTAAATTGATTTTTCCTTGCCTTATTTAGTTTTGTGTTTTATAAAAGAGTGTTCTTGAAGATTTATATTTCATGTAATAAATTTTTATGAATGGGATGTGGTTCTCATTATAGATAACATTGGTCTAGGTGGACAGACCTAGATTCCATCAAATTGACTCACACACTAGTAGGTTAATGATGTTGTTCTGTTAAACACATCTTATAAAAGTGGTTAGTCTAGGACTACATTTTACTTTCTAAGATGAGCTCAGTTTTACAAACTATTCTATATCAATTCATGGTGTGTTCTTGAGTATTTTTATTTAGGATTGGTGATTCCCTTATTTTTGAAATGCACCCTTAGTGAATGTTTATTTGTTTTTTAAAATGTGCACTAAGGCTCTTTAATTATAAAAAATAAATGTTAGAAGAGTCTGAAGGAATGAATTTTTCATTTATCTTGGTGAAAAGTGGGAAGCATGTCACAAAGAAGAACAATAGAGCATGTATCTCCCTCTTCATTTTACCCTTTGTTAGAAAGACCAAAAACATTATAATTTGATTCTTGATAGATATATGTGATGATCTAGTTCATACCAGAGATACTATTAAGATAGTTATACCATTTTTCTACCAACTTTCATGATAGATGAATCATTCTAATCCTTATGGCTTCAACAATGGTAGTAAAGTCACAATCGAACCATAGTTTTTTCTGGTTTCTTGTATAAGAAAGTTCAACAGCTTTGATGAGCCCTATAATTTTGTTTCCAGAGAATAATGTAAGGACCCAAAATTTTATCAATAAAATTTCTCCCTTATTGTAGTAATTTCATAATCATATAAAATCACATTAGGAAAGACAATGCCACATCATGATTAAATGGACTACTATGTGACCTTTAATCCTAAATTTTCCACTTTTGTGAATTGAATTTATAATGTTTGACATACATAGTTGTGATCCAAAATATTTTTAGAGTCAGATAGGAAAAACATAATTTTTGGTGAATAGTATCATTCCCTTATGAATAGTAATGCTACCCTAATGAATGGATATATGACCCTTATAAATAGTAAATTGTCCAAATGAATAAAAACCTTACCAATGAGAGTTTAAATACAATTTATACATCATATAAGTGACAATATTATATAATTACATTATACTGTTGGTATTTTTGTATGTCATGCATATTTAATGATTAATTTAAAATTTTAAAAGAAAATATATTTTAATAAAATGTATTCACAATCTAGTATTTACATGTCTTATTATTATATGTTAATTTTATGAGACCTTAATTATTTTATTAATGTGTTAGAAAAACAGTTTTTAATTTTAAAAATTTGTATTTTTCTTGTAAGTTATGATTTTAAATAATAAATTAAATTAATCATATTTATAGAAGTATATTTCATAAATAGGAGTTCATTTTTGAGTTCAAATCTCTGAATAATGTTTAGGGTGAATTTTTTGGATTTTTCTAAAATACTTGAATTTTAAGTGAACAATGAAATTCGATAATTTGTAAAATCTGCTAAATAACTGAATTTATGCATCATGACCGAGTCATGGATGATGTCACTAGCCATTGATTCTAAATCACATTCACATATTACTATTATTAGTCACATGATTCCACAATATTTCTTTTCTGGTGGAGAAATAATAAATTATTTAATATAATATTGAGGAAACCCATCTACCATCCACTGTAAATACCACCCCTCACAACCTCATTTCCTCACACCTCTAAATAATTTTCCCTACTCCAAATTCTTCTCAAATATATTCCCAAGATCCTCCATTATATCCATCATCCTTTTGTCCCATAAATGATCAAAACTTAAAGAGTCTCTCAAATAAGTTATATTCAAGATGTAATTTCTCTAACTCTCATCTTCCAAATTCCATTCAAATTTCCTTTTTTTCTTCTCTTATCCTCAAATTCCATTATTCAAATGTCCGGATAACTCTGTTATGATTGATATAATAGTATTATATTATGTTAATGTAAGATTATTCATTATAATCCTCCCTCTCTCTCTCTTTGTTTATAAAAATGTAATCGTTTCCTACGATGTGTTGATTAACCTAAATCAGGGGTGATGCACTTGAATTTTCATTCAACTCCATCAATGATGTAAATAAATCTATTAAATTGATAAAAAAAATATTTTAATATGTTTGTTTTAACCCATTTAATGATCTATAAATGTCATTTAAACATAATAATAAATGATAAGACAAAACAGATTGTTGTGATTTAAAAAACACACAAATTAACCTAAAATGATCGTCATTTTAACTAATGATTCATCCACATCGTATATAACATAATTGGTTAAAATATCATTTAAACTTTTCTAAGATCATCAATAACTTGTAATATTAGTTCTGGATGTTTATCAATGTTATACACGAACTACCATTCATGTGTACAAGTGGACCCTTCATAGAAACTAAGAAATAGAACATTCCTAAACAATGAATTTATATTATATAACTAATAAAACCGACAATAAAAGAATATAGTGAAACCATAATGTACCATATTAATTTATAAAAGGTTCATTAATTTATAATTAATTAATACAATGTAATTATACATGACATAAAATTTAAGAATGTGTTCAGATACAATGGAAGGGGAATTCTCGAACCCAACAATCTTTCTTCGAGTTCTCCCTCATTCACCCCATTTTCTATTTAGATATTCCTTAAAACTCATTTATTCGTCAATATATTGTCTTTAATGGTACATAAATGTTTTCTACTAGAGTTTATTACAACCAAAATCTTTTCCAAAAGAACTCTTCTTTCAAAAACACGCATTATACTTCTCACTTCAGGTTGATGGTTCCTATACCAATTATGTTATTCCCTATTTCAATTGGGAACCCAACGTTTCTGAATGTAAGATGTGTGAACTGTAACCCATTCCATTCCATTTTTTATTTACTTGCAACATTTATGTGCATTATATGTGGCATGCATGATAATGTTAATGTTATGATGTGACGTGTGCACACATAATTATATAGCGTAATGTTGATGTTATGATGTGATGGGTGTGCCTATAATTATATAGAACTCCAATGCATTGGGTAGTGTTAATAAATTCATGACTAAAATGAAATATTTGTAAAAATTATGCTATCATTGTACAAAAATATATATGTTTGTTAACTACTAAAGAAGATGGCTTCATTTCTATGCATTTCCACTTTTCAATCATTTTAATAATTATTCCTATCATGTTTATGATCCTATGACTATGTTATGTTGATAATATTTATTCTCTCCTGATGTTGTATTGCCTCATGTTCTTATCCTCTTACTTGGCTTTTAGATCACCCCTGTTTGATGTATATCCTTTTGTAAATACTTGTACTAAGGATAAGTCAGTATCCAATAATAAGCTATAGAAGAAGGAATTAAATAAATGTTCATGTTTATGTTGTAAAAGTAATGTTTGTTCATAGTTTTCCAAAGCCACTAAACCTTTGGATCCTATTTGTGTAATGATTTTATTTTTCGTATAATTAAAATTATTTAAAAGTAATGTATGAAAATAAGGTCTCTATAGTTGGTATTAGAGGTAGAGTTTAGTTAATTTGGGAATTAGGATTAGAGAACCATAGTGAAAACCTTGGTGTGAGACTATGTATATTAAAGAACACACAAATCATTGAAAAACATTGGGATCATGTAATATATTATTTTAGTACTAATTACAGAAGGGAATAAATTATTTATTCATGACTTTTTGATATATGTTTGTTCTAGCCATTTCTATTTTAGAAAATAATTTGAACTCGGAGAAACCATGGTAAAACCCCATGTGAGGGACAATGCAACGATTTCCCAAATGTCATCCCCAATTCTTTAGGAGGGTGATTTCAAAACATCATGGTGATTCTTACCT
The DNA here is from genome assembly GCA_963277665.1 of Viscum album. Classification (NCBI taxonomy): domain Eukaryota; kingdom Viridiplantae; phylum Streptophyta; class Magnoliopsida; order Santalales; family Viscaceae; genus Viscum; species Viscum album. Next base: position 368,300,105 of record OY728132.1, on the reverse strand, counting down.
TGTTGTCTCATGTTATGAATAATAACTTGAAAAATATGGAGATTCCATCCTCCACCTACAAGGGAGAAACTATCAATTGAGTGTTTTATGTGGCAACGATCACGGATGTTTAGTGGATCTTCAGATCAACTAGTTGTGGAATAGTCGGTAAACATGATAGAGGAGATATTTTATATGCCTCACTATTCTGAGATGAAGAAAGAGAATCTAGACATTTATTGTCTTGATGGAGAGGCTAACCAATGGTGGGATTTGATTAAGAACACTCTGATGAGAGATTCAATTCCAGAGATGGATAGGGAAGACATTATGAAAATTATTCTTAATAAGTATTTCCCATTAAATATTAATATGATGATGGAGAGAGTGTTCATAGAGATAAAGAAAAACTATAATGAATCTATCATGGTCTACAAAGTGAAATTCACTTGTCTTTTAAGGCACACATTAGTATTTGTTATCAACAATGATAGAAAAATTGATAGATTATTTAGTGGATTAATACCGAACCTTTGTAAGGATCTTGCAATTCATGACTTTGGAGTTATGAAGAAGTAGTTATATATGCTCTAAAAGTAGAGATGGAGTATGGAATATGGTCCCAAATTAAAGATGGAGTTTCATGCTAGAGGATATAATATGAAAGGTGGAATGAAAACTGAACAACCCACATGTCAAAAATGTGGGAAGAAGAATCATGGGAATTGCCAAAAAAATATGATGAAATGCATCAAGTGTGTGAGATATGGCCACAAATATCAAGAGTATCGAAAAGCCATGATAAGGATAGAGAATGTGGTGGAGGAATGGAGATCACCACCCATGGTCCAATGATACAACTATAGGGGGAAAGGGAACTATGCAAGATAGTGCACTAAACCTAGAGCCCTCGATGATAATTAGCATTATAAGACATCAAATCCGAAGGATAAAGGAAAGTATTATTCTATCAATAATGTGAAAGTTGAGAAAGAAAATGAAGTTGTACAAGGTATTCTTTCTATTCAATCAAGAATGGATAAAGTCTTATTTGATTATGTTTCTACACATTCCTTTATATCTTGCAAGTTTTCTAGAACTGTATAATTGAAGCCCCAAAACCTTGATGTAGAGATTTCTATAAAAACACCAAGTTGTGCAATCATTGAAAAGCAAGTGTTGAAATATTCTCATATTGGCTGATGTGGGAATATTCTTGCAATGAATTTCATGATACATTCCTAGTTTTAATTTGATTCTATAATGGGAATGTATTGAATCTCATTATATAGAGTGCATATAAGCCTTTGGGAAAAGGAAATATCTTTTCATATTCTGAACCATCCCATTACCCTCTACAAATTTCATGGAATATCACGAATATCCCTTAAAAAACCTTCAATGGTTTTGGTGTTGATTAACTATGAAGATTATAACTCACTCAGATGGTTGAGTCAATAAAATGTGTCAACCTAACGAAAATTCCCATCATGAGGGAATACAATGATGTATTTCCTGAAGAGTTAACTGGACTTACCCCTAACTATGAGGTATATTTATCTATAGAACTCATACTAGGAGATATTCTTATTTTAATGTTTCCTTCTCGGATTGATCTTATTCAACTATAGGAGTTAAATAACTATATGAAATATCATTCAGAAAGGAGAAGTTTTATTACATGTTCAGCAAGTGTGACTTTTGGATGAATAAAGTCTTATTCTGGGACATGTGATCACAAATTATGAAATTTCTAGGGACCCTTCAAAAACAATGGTGATTGTGGAATGGTCAGGACCCTCTAGTGTCACATATATCCACAGTTTTGTTGGATTAGTTGGGTACTACCGATGTTTTGTGATAAATTTATCACAATTTTCAATCCTGATAACTATGTTAAATAGGAAAGGTGTAAAGTATGCCTAGATAAATGAATGTGAGGAAATATTCATGGAGCTAAAGAGAAGGTGGATCATTTCACTTATACTAACATTACCGAGAAGTAGAGAATGTTTGGTGATATACAGTGATACTAAGATGAATCTCTGGAATATTTTTCTCATGAAAAATGATAATGTGATAGACTATGCCTCACGACAGTTGAAGAACCATGTGCAGAACTACCCAACACATGATCTAGATCTAGAAGCTATAATATTTACCTTGAAAATATGGAAGCACTACCTTTGTTGTGAAAAGTGTGATATATACATCGAACACAGTATTATAAAGTATGTATTCACACAAATGGAGCTCAACATACTTCCAAGGATATTGTTAGAGATATTCAATGATTATGACTGCTCTATTCACTATCATCCTGGAAATGTGAACAAGGTAACTAATGATCTTGGAAGAAAATATCCTTCTACTATATCCATGATGTGGGTTTAGTAAGAACCTATATTCATTGATATGCAAAGGATGGATTTGGAAATTATAATGGTAGAGAACACATCATACCTTGCCCAATGGATTTTCCAACCATCTATTCAAGAGAAGATTAAGGAGGCATAGAGGGATGATCTGGAGTCACAAAAGAATGTGAATACAGTAAAGTAAGAGAAGATGGAAGAGTTCCATATCAATGATAGTGGTGTTATTTGTCTAGGAATGCAACTTTGTGTGCCATTATCACATGGGATACAGAAAGATATATTAGACAATGCACATAGATCAAATTTCTCTATTCATCTGGGTAGTACCAAGATGTACCGAGATCTATGAGAACACTTCTGATTCGATAATTTGAATTAGGAGATTGCGGAATAAATCTCATGGTTCTTTATTTGACAGCTATAAAAGAAAAAATAAAAAAGTACAATGGGATGATGTAACCATTTCCTATTCCAATGTGAAAATGAAAGAATGTGACTATGGACTCTGTCACGGGTCTCACAAATACAACAAAATAAAAAAAATTAAATATGGGTTGTGGTGGACCAGCACACAAATAATGCCCACTTTATGTATATTTGGACGATCTCACTCTTGAAAAACATGCAATGATATATGTGAATGAAGTGGTGAGACATACTGAGGTTCCACTCTCTATTGTCTCTGATCATGATCCAAGATTCACATCTTAATTCTAGATCAGTATCCAATATTCATTGAGTACTAAATTAAATTTCAGAATGAACTTCCACCCCCAAAGTGAGGGCTAATAAGAAAAGACTATTCCGAAACTCGATGATATATTAAGAGGCCACTATTTAGAATTCAAATGTGGATGGGATCAGTATCTCCCATTGGTTCAGTTATCATACAACAATAGATTCTAATCAAATATTCATATAGATACATATGAGGCTCTGTATTGAAAGTGATATAGAACTCCAACCTGTTGGGATGAAGATGGAGAAAGAAAACTACTTGGACCTGATCCTGCACAAGAGATGATAGAGAAGGTTTAATTCATCCAGCAACATATCAATGCTGCTTAGAGTCGAAAAAAGAGCTATGATGACAAACATCTAAGGGACTTCGAGATCGATGTTGGAGATAAACTCTTCCTTCTAATATCACGATGGAAGAGAGTCATGTTTTTTGGAAAGAAAGGGAAGTTAAGCCCAAGGTGCATTGACCCCGTTTAGATCCTTGACCACATAACAGATGTGGCCTATAAACCTGCACTAAAAGTGAATATGGCTCATGTTCATGATGTATTTCTTGTATCACTATTTAGTAAGTACATACTAGGTCCCTCACTTGTACCGTACTCAGATTTGGTACAACTGGAAGATGATCACTCTTATGAGGAGCAATTAGTAATGATTATGGACTGGAGAGATAAGGTTCAACACAACAAGACAACCCACCTTTTCTTGGTGTTGTGGATGAACTATTATTATGATGATTAAACTTGGGAACAAGAGGATATGATGAAGGGGAAGTACCCCTACCTGATTCTGTGAAATGAAAATTTGGGGGCGAAATTTCAAAATGGGTGAAAAATGTAACAAACCAGACATTTATTAATTCAATTTCCCCCTTCCCGTACCAATTTCATAATCACATAAAATAACATTATGAAACACAATGTCACATCATGGATAAATGAACTACTATGTGACCTTTAATGATTAATTTTCCACTTCTCTAATTTGAATTTCAAAAAACTGAAATACTTAGCTGTGATCAGTAAGATATTCAGAGTCCGATAAGAAAAACATAATATTTGGTGAATAGTAACACTCCCTTACAAATAGTAATTTCACCCTTATGAATAGAAATATGACCCTTATGAATAGTAATTCATCCAAGTGAATAGGAATCTTACCAATTATAGTATTAATAAAATATATCTATCCTATAAGCGACAATATGATATAATTACATTATAGTGTTTGAATTTTTGTATGTCATGAACATGTAATGACAAATTTAATAATTATAATGAAAATTTACTTTTATAAAATTCAATCATAATATATTATTTATATTTATTATGATTATATGATAATTTCATGAGGCATTAATTAATTTTTCAAAATAATAGAAAATCATTTTTGAATTTTTAAATTATTATTTTTAAAATAAATTATGATTTTAAGTAAAAATAAAAAGTTGTCATATTTATTAAATTATTTTAATAAAATTGAGTTCATTTTTGAATTATAAATGTTATCAAAAATTTAGGATGAGTTTTTGATATATATATATAATATTTGAATTTTTGTTGAATAGTAAAATTTGATAATTTACAAAATATGCTAAGTAAATGAATTTCGACATCATGCATGAGCCATGAATGATTAAAATGGCCATTTGAATAAACTCACATTTACTTATTTATATTTTTAGTTACAAGAATACACACTATTTCTTATCTTGTGGTGAAATAATAAATTAATGTATACAATATTGAGAAAACCCTTCTCCCATGCACTATAAATACCACAACTCACAACATCATCTCCTCACACATATCAAGAATTGTGAATACCCGATATTATGATTAGATATCTTCCCAAGCTCGTTCTATACATACAACAGTCATTGGTCTCATAAAGAGACCAAAAACAATCCCATAAAGAGGCTCTCAAAGAAGATATATTCATGAGGCACTTTCTCTTTGTCTCTTTTCTTTAAATTTCATTTCAAATTTCATTTCATTTCATCACTTATACTGAAAATATCTTGTAAAAATGTCATGATAACTGTAGTGTGATTGATATACTGGTATTCTTATCATGTTAATGGAAAATAATTCATTATACTCCTCCCTCTCTCTATTTTTTTTAAATAAAAATGTCATTGTTTCTCGTCATGTGTTAATTTACCTACATCATAGGAAATAGACCTCAATTTTACATAAAATCCTTCAATGATATCAATAAAACCTTTAAATGATCTAAAAAAGATTTTAATATTTTGGTTTTAATCCCTTTTATGTTCTGGATACATCTTTTATACACAATACTAAATGATAAAACTAAACATGTTTGTTTTGATAAAAAAATCCTCCCAAATGAACCTAAAACGATCAGCATTTTTACTAACGATTCATCCACATGGTATATAAAATAATTAATTAAAATATCATTTAAACTCATTGATTATCATTTATAACATTTAATATTATTTCTATAGGTATATCCATTTCAACATGAACTTCCATTCATGTGTACTAGTGAACCGTTCATGGAAACTAGAAAAAGAACACTCCCAAACAATTAATTTAAACTCTATAACTGATATAAAGGCCCATAAATGAAATAAATGAAACATAATGGACCATATTTATTTATAAAAGGTTATTTAATTTCTGATTAATTAATAAAATTTCTTTATATAGGACAGTAAAGTGAATAAAGTGTTCAGATACAATGTAAGAAGAATTTCCGAACACAACTTCTTTTCTTAGGGGGCCCCCCTCTCTCACCCCATTTTTAGTATGTTATTCCTTAAAAATAATTTATTTATCATTTTTTATCTTTTATGGGATATAAATCTGTTCTACTAGGTTTTATGAAAAAAAATGTTTTGTAAAATAACACTTCTTTTTGAAACACACCTTTTAATTCTCACTCAAGGTTTATGGTTTTATAAAAAGTATGTTTTTCCCTCTTCAATTTAGGAACCCAATGTTTATGAAATTGTGATTTATGAAATGAAACCCATTACTTTAAATGGTTTATTTAGACCATGATTAATGTTTGTTCTATGTTTCATGCTTGATAATATTAACGCTATAATGTGATGGGTGTGACCAAAATTATATAGCACAATGTTGGTGTTATGATGTGATGGGTGCACCCAAAATTTTATAGCACACCAATGCATTGGGTTATGTGAAGACCCTCATGAGTAAAATTAAATATATTTGAACATGATGATATCTTTTTTCAAAACTATGGGTGGTAGTTAACAACTAAGACATATGGGTTCATTTTTATGCATTACGAATTTTCAAGCCTTTTATTAATTCTTCCTATCATGATTATGATCTTATACCTATGTTATGATGATAATGTTTATGCACACCCCATGTTGTATTTTATCATGTTATTATCCTCCTAATAGGCTTTTAGATCACACCTTTTTATATATATCCTTAGGTTACTAATTGTACTATAAAGAATTCAAGAGTAATAAGAAGCTAGAGAAGAAGGAATTAAATAAATGGTTATATTTATGATTAAAATTTATGTTTGGTCCCTGTTTTCTCAAGAAAATAAAACATTGGATCCTATTTTTGTAATGATTATATATTTTTTATCATTATATTTTTTAAAAGTGATGTAAGAAAAGAAGGGTCGCTATAGTGACATTACCACAAGATCAATGAAGGCATTCCACAACATCACCGTTGTTGTCTCTGTTGATTAATACATATCCAACTGGCCTTAGGTTTCCCCTTGAAGCACCACATGTGTTGAATTTTAACCAGAAAATGATGTGGGGTATCCATAGGACCACAAGAGTGCCACATGGATGGTAGATGCTTCCTTGTAAATTCAAGAATCATAGAACATTAAAGTATTTTACCGAGTTATAATAGATTTCAACATGTAGTGAGATGGAATTCTGAATAGCTACAATGATAGTACTAATAGTAGGTCAGGTGTTGAATTTTTTGTGGCTGTGGATGGAATTTTTGTTTAAATTGTTTAAAATGGTAATGTTTCCTTAAAAATTCAGGAATCTCAAAATTGTAAAGTATTTAACCAAGTTATAACCGAATTCATAATGAAATTAGTTGGAATTATGAATATCTGCAATGATGGTAGTAAGAGTAGGTTAGGTGTTGATTTTTTATGGTTGTGAAAAATATTGATAATTGAAAATGGTTAAAATGGGAAAAATAATTATGTTCTTATCCTTGTTCACCAATGCTTATGTTGTTGAATATTTCTTCTCTAGAAAATCATTATGAGAAGGGTGGTCATTCGATAAATACCTTCACATGTGACATGACCAATTTTGAATATTTTTTATAAGGAAACATAAGATGTTTTAAAATACAAAAGTTCCATAGAGCATGGTATGTTTATCATGTGACTATTTTTCACGGAAACACTTTATAGATGAACATCAATGAACTGTAGATTAATGGTTGAGGAATGATAGTTTTGAATATTTTAATTTTGGTCATGAACTGTAGAGTATGGTAAATTATTGGTATTTAAAAAAAAGAGGGTTATTGAAAAAATAAACTTGGGCACCATTAGACAGTTAACATAGTTTTGGACCTGGACACTCTTGATCAAGTAAGATGGTGTGAAGCATTAGATAATGGTCTAGTAACCTGTTTTTGATTAATGTGTGATATAGAAGGAGTATCACACACCAATAGATAAAATCACATAGTAATCGCAGTAATGATGTGATCATTCCCCAAATATTGACATCACTCTGATTATTATGAGTGGGAATTAACTATAAACCATAATAATTGTTTAAATGGTTGTTGTAGTTATAAAAATTTACTCATTGGGAGTTGTGATTAAGGAGCTATTTGAGAATATTCCAAATGGTAAGTATTATACCATTGCCATCTAGAATCTATTAACCCTTGATGTTGTTCCTGTTTGAATTTACCCATGATAACTATTCACTAAAAATGGAAAATAGTGAAAATGGACATTTACATTGCACTTTGGATAAGAGGGACCCTATATATTCTAGTTGTTATCTCATGTGAGGATGGGACCTTGGATGTGGTGAAAAATATATAATTATCAATGAAATGAAAAGTATGATCCTAAGACAGGGAGAATGACATCATTTACTAGGGGTGAATGTGCAAAGAGAAAGGTCATGGTTCCTTGAGACCATTCATGAAACAGTTTTTTTGGAACTCATATGTTATTTAACAGTGTCCGTGATAGTCTTTCCAAACAATGAATTTTTTATTTGTATATATTTTTGCCCAAAAATGTCACATGAAGTTGAGTTTGATATTATGTGATCATGCTCGGAATGATGTCATAATTCCTCAGAATAAGGGATTAAAAATCTATTTTAGTGACAAATCCACATTAGGATTATATCATTTTATGTAATAAGTTGTAAAAATGTGGTCTAACTTATTTTAATTAAATTAGATGGATTTTGTTGGTTAAGAAATTGCATTGGTCATATCATTGGGTTGATATTGGCACAATGTGAAATGGCAACTTGGAATTTTCATGGAGAAAGATGAAATGACCAGTTGAGATGTGTCAATTTGAGTTTAGATAATTAGACCATATTGAATACTGAGGGTAGTGGCCTTACATGTATTCTAATAAATGTTATGGGGGTTTTGTAAAGTCAATATGGATGTGTTTTTGTATGAAATTATGATGGTAGGAGTTACGTGGAACAGAATTGGGAATTTATAATTGGAATATATGGTGGGAAGCACCATCAGTTAGTTAGTGATAATATATGATTTCATTATCATGTCTCATGTTTAGACATGCTTGGGTATGCTCTGTAAATATTCTTATGTTGTTGTTTTGATTTTTCAACGGAGTTTTAGCGACATTAGTAACACATGGTTTGAAATATTTATGGAGGTGAATCATAAATTGGAAACGAAATATGACCATTTAAATGAGGCTTCACAAACACAGTAGTTCATTTGATGTTTTAATTATTCCATAAGACCTATTAGGGATGATATTTTTCAAGGTTGGGAGACTATGATATCCCATTTTTGGACCAGTTGAATTATCGATAGAATTTGAACTTTTTAGTTGGGGAATGCGTAAATTTTTAGTTGAGACTCAGAATATAAATCCTACAATTGTAACACTTAATGTGTTTTGATTTATAATGTTTTACTCCTTGGGAGGGGTATTTATATTTGGGTTTATTTTTAGATGTGTGGGGATCTGAATGTACCAGAATTTAGAGAAGAAGAAAGATGTGCACAATTGTTGTACAATTATTTTAACCCGCAGGTCAACTATGAACTTAATTTTTTTATGTGGTATGGTTGTTTACACCATTAAACGCACCCAAGAGTAACCATGCTACATGGATCTATTGTGATGGTGTCACCTACACAGTTTTTACACAATTTTTCCAAACCATGCACTTATCACACACGATTAGTGCCACTTAACCAGCAGCACCACATTGTTGGTGCATAGTTAGATCAAACTGTGTGACCTAACCATGTGAGGTGTGTCTTATATACTGATCAATCCATATAGTTGGTATTAAATATTATTAAATACGTGGGAAAACAATGCGGATCTATATAAATTTGGAAAATACCGGTTTCCCCTACATTCATTATAAGGGTTTCCTCGCTTATTATTCCTTTTACAAAAATAGTAGCCCCCTATCATGGGATTTACCTTTGGGATCCTCCTAGGCTAGTGGATATCTCATCCTTATGAATTCAAAATAGGCCCCTATTAGTTGTGTTTGATAGTTATTGTATATTTTTCGACTTCTCTTTTTTATTTTCTTCTTTTATCTTACCATACGATATGATAAATCGGTGCAAGCTAATTCACCTAATTTTTAGGGTGTTTTTCTAATCTTATATATTATTTAATTTCAACTTGAATCATAGATTGATATTGGATAGGTTAAATATCCTATGAATATATTAATTTGTATAAATGTTTTTACCTAAATTATGTCTTATTTATATTTTTTTTGTTATGCCATGCATTGGACTTTCTGGGCATCACTCATAATATATAAATTTATTTGAATTAAAGGAATAGGACTTTAACATGATGATCCTAGAACCATGAAACATTGTGTGAGGTGGTGACAACAACCTAAACCACCCATTATTCTAGGTTCATATAATTGATCAATAATGATCATTCCTTATTATGATTTTACCGACCCTCTTAGAATGGTGATTTGAATTCCTATAAATATACTAATTTTCACATGACTGGGTCACCATCTAAATTTTGTGGATTTACATATCTAGAGAGAGATGGTTAAATAGAATTAACTGAAGGGAATGCAGATGATGTCATGTTTTGTAATAAAACCACCTTTTGAGGTGTGATGTCTTGTAAATAAAAGGGTGAACTGTATCCTGAATGGTTTTACAACATGGGTGAACACATTGGATTTTGTTGTTGTTATAAATAAAAAAACCCAATGGAATAATTAATTATTAAGAAATGTTTATGTACATTGAATTATTTATTTTTATAAATTATGGACCTCATTATATTTTAAATGAATTGTGATATGGAATGATTACTAACATGGTCTTTTTATATTTCTATTTGTGTCTTTGGGCATGGAATTCCTTATACATTGATACTTAGGGATAGAATCCATTATACTATGATACTCGGGAATGGATTCTCTTATATTGTGATATAATGGCATGGAATCTCATATACTATGATACTTGGGTGTTAAAACCATTATATCCTGATACTAGAGAATGACATCCCTCAAACAATGATTTTTAGGCATGGCATCACTTGTATTGTGGCCCTCAGGCATGGGATCCCTTACACTATGATACTCAGTTCTGGTGTCCCATGTACTATGAAACTTGGGCATGGTGTCCATTACATTATGATACTTGAGAATCATATACCTTAGGTTATTATTAATGGTATGATACCATAGGAATGATGTCCCTTATATTATGATTGATTGGTATGAAACCAAGAGAATAGATTTTGTTATCTATTTTATTTCCTTTCTGTATACCATGGGTACTAAAATATGGTTCCATTCTGATATATATATATATGATTATTACATGTATGTATATATATACACGATTAATGGTGTGAAGATATATTCCATCATATACCAAAGAAAGTATGGTCGGCCATGTGTCTTCAAGGAACCTGAGCTGGACATGTCATTGAAGGTTCCAAGCACAATAAATTCATGTGGTGGGTCATTCCCAACTTTAATTTTGTCATGATTAATAGTCAATATGATATTTACATAATTATAAACCTCATGATCTATTGAATTGAAATAAAGAAAATATAAAAAAGAAAAAAAATCTAGAACTAGAGAGAGAATCATCAAATATTATTTATCATAAATTTAATTAATTAAAGAAATTCTTTCATGGAATTATTTCTTCATTGATGTATCTAACTATAGATCTACATTGAATTATCATTTCATTGTAAGAATCAATATAGATTCCCCATAGTAGTGATCCACATGTGATTCAAAAATCCTCAAACAAAATTTTAGTAATATATATGTGCATGCATGGTAGATCCTATAACATGTGTTTCCAACCTTTGATCGTCTTGAGAATAGATTCTAAAGAGTTATCTTGGATCTATCTTTACATGAGAGTGGTATCTGAAGGTAGATCACTCTCTGTTCTTGGGAGCATTCTTGGAGACGGGATCTCTCCAGTTCGTGAGAGGATTCACCAAATCTGTTGTAAAAAACAAGATAAATGTATTTTCTTCATGAGAAAATAATATAATTTGGTTTATATATCTAGGGTTAAAATAAAATATTTGAAAAAGTTCACTCTATAAAATACTGTAATGGAAAAATACTTTCTCTCATTATTCATTAATTCAATATTAATCGTGACACAACTAATGTATCCTACCTTATCGGGAACATCTATCTTCATGGTTTTCAATAATAAATCAAAGTACATGGCCCATAACACTAATTAATAAAAATATTAATATCTAAGGACCAATACATATTTTTTTATATAGTAACATCCAATGACATATATAAATGTATATTTCCTACTAGCAGGTCTCATTCTCATAATATCATACTGGATATTACCAAGGGCGTACACCAAAAGGAGGTACCTCAATGCCCTATGAGAATTCACCCCTTATATACAATATCATTTGTGTCCATAAATGGATATCATCTAGTTATATAACATGTACTTAAGAATTGTGTCACAACACTTTCGGGATCTCATCATAACGGGGTACTGTTATAACATTTTAGTGTGACAACTACTATAGGGACATTATCTTATATTATTCCACACATAAGAACAATCATTTTGTGATAAAAAAAATTTAATATTAAAAAATATGAATACAGGTTATGATAATGTACATAAAATTTGGTTCTAGGGCACCAAATCTAATAAAATCTCACTTTCATTAAATCCAACTGCTATCAACCTTTAGTCCACTAGTTCTCACATGATTCTCATTAATCTACTAAGATACAAATTTATTCATGGGGTCCACCACGTTCTTATTTATGGGTACTATTATTACATAAACGTCACCCCTATGATGATAATCCCTTGAGAATTTACAGTTTCAGAGCATTTGATTTTTCTTTTGGTGTCACCATGTCTCTTTTTCAAAAGAAACCACAACAATATTCTCACAATACAATGAGATGTGGCCTTCACTTCTAGGTAACACATCATATTATTGGATAATGTTCTGAATCCAAATGGATTCCTTTTCTACATATGTATCTACAATATACTGAAACTCCACTATAGAATCAGAGAAAAATAGTTTCTTTAAACTCTTCAATCACACAACTCCTCCATTGAGACAGAAAAATATCCTAATTGTGAATTCAGGTTATATTGATCTATCTAAGAACTAACATCAGTATAATCCCTAGTGACAAGCTCCTCTTCTCCACTATATACTAAGAACATATCCTTCGTTTTTATTAGATACTTAAAAATATCCTCTACCTCAGTCCAAAATTTTTCTCTGGGATATGTTTGATATATGTCTAACACGATAAATTTATAGAGAATATCATGTCTATTAAATAAAATTTCATACAATATTTATTCTATCACTGAATATTATGGGCTCTTTCTCATTATCTCTTTCTATTGTAATGTATATAGAATATATTTCATAGAATAATGTAAACCATGTGACACTAGAATCAATCCCCTCTTGGGTTTTTCCATGAAAATATATTTACTATCTAGTCAAAATATGTACGTTAACATAGTAAAAGTAGCCTCTTGGATCAATCATGAATGATATTTATCACTAAAATATAGGCTGCATCCCCTAAGTACATTATGAAGAAATACTTCTCTCCCCAGTTTCTATCAGACAATAGGACTAGTATGTCATTTCCAATAAGTAACATGTAATCAACATATAATTCTAAGATAATGATTTTATTTAAACTAAACCTCTTATAAACACAGTATTCACATTCATTTTCTATGAAACCAAATTATTTAATGGCTTCATCAAATCAAATGTACCAAGAACTAGATACTTACATTAAATTATAAATGGATCCCTGCATCATGAGAATATTCATGGCATCAACTAGAGTCACAAAAACATTTGGTTGAGTAATATAGAAAAATTTATGAAGGTTCCCATTATAGAATATATTTTTTATATCAATATTTCAAATCTCAATGTCACGGTAAGCTTCTATAGAAAGTATAATTCTAATTCATTTAAACATGGAAATGGTGAAAATGATTCTTTGTTTTCATTTCCATGAATATATTTAAACTCATTATTTACTAGACTAACATTATAGGTATTTAATTTACCTTCCATGTATTGTTTCCTATTGAATACCCATTTTCATCCAATAGGATTTACATCAATTGACCAATCGACCAAAACCCAAAATTACATGGAATCCATTTCAAAATTCATTGCATTTAGACATCATGTAGCTTTAGATCTTTCTATTACCTCTTTAGAGGAGTGAGGTTCATCATTTTCAACCAATAACAGGTCACCATATTTAGTTACTAGAAACAGATATCTATTTGGTTCTCTTACCTCTATTGGTCTCATACGGAGTACTTTTGTTTTAGGTACTAGTTCTTCTACAAGGACCGATGAAACTCGTTCCTTCTCTAAATGTTGTTTATCTTGAGCATCGACTTCATTGATGTTAATATTTCTCCCATTATCCTTTTTGAGTATGTGATACTTCTACCAAAAGATGGATTATCTTGTGACAATAACTTTTTTATCTGAGGGGGTTGTATTGGTAGTATCCCTTTGTTTACTTGGTATACCATATAAAGATGCACTTTTCAACCATAGGTGCTAGTTTGTTGAATATGAAGGCCTATACAAACTCCATATAACCCCTTACACATGTTTTCAAAAAATGAGTTTCTTTCTACAGCATAACTCAAAGAGATTTTTCTTCCTCTTTAGTTTGAACTTGGATTAATGTGTATGAAATAGTTTGTAACACAAATACCCAAAATTTTAATGGAATATCATCACGACTCATCATAGACCTTACCTTGTCTTATAAGATACCATTCCTCCTTTCACTAACACCACTCCACTGGTGTGTATAAGGTGGAGTGGGTTGAGATAGAATCCCAAACTCTCATATAATGTCAATGAACTATTGGTTAAAATATTGACCACCTCGATTTGATCAAAGATACTATATCTTATTACAATGTTGATTCTGTACTTCATTATTTAATTCCTTGAATTTTTCAAATGAATTGGTGTTATAACTCATCAAGTAGTGATAGCCACATCTACTCATATCATCAGTAATAGTTACGATGAATGAATACCCACCATTATCTCTTACTATAAATAGTCCACACACATTAGTGTGTACCAATCCTAGAAGATCTTTGTCCCAATCACCCTATCCATCAAATGGTAGTTTGTTCATTTTTCCTTGAAAAAAATATGACATATTTCAAATAGTTTACGATCAGACATTCCAAAATAATCATCTTGATTGAGATTTTTCAAACACTTCTCATTTACATGACAATGATAGTGATTCTAGATATGGGTGTTACATAAGTTGTGTGAACATGATGCATTATCAATTCCAAATACTTGGTTTTCATAATATAATACATAAATATCATTAATTACATCTTCTATACAATAAAATATTTTTTCTTATAAAATAAAAAACATTTATTTCAAATATTGAAAAAACCCATATGTGTCTGTGAATGATACATTAATTATATTGTTAGTAACTGTAGGTATATAATAAAAATATTTTAAAACAAAAATATTTCCCCTTGGAATTGAAAAACATACTGCTTCCATTTATTTTCCTTACCATTAGATCTTCTTCTTCTTCTAAGGATGATGCTCAGATTTTTTAGAAAATTAATGAGTATTGGAACCCTTTTTCTTATTTTTTTCATCTTATTCAACATATGTATCAGGGGTTTATCAAGCCCCATTTTTTTATCCTCTTGGAGAATTAATATAAGATGTTTTGAAAGAATATTCTCATTATTTCACATTTTGTAATTAATAATAAATGATGACATGGTTTCAGGGAATGATTAATGTAAAATATATGTATAGATATCATATATATATTTAATCCCCAAGACATATAAGATTTCAATTTTTTCATTCATCTTCACTAAATGAGTATAGGATGGCACAAAGTCTCCAAGAAATATTGTAAACAACCCATTAGAGATCTCATACCTCTCAATTCTATCATTTCCATTATTGATATCCCAAATGTGGGACATCATGCTATACGAATCCATGTCCACATGCTTCATTAAAATATCACTGGACATGGATGATAGTATGAATCATTCATCATATGTGGAATCATTCAAATGTTTCTCATTGAGTTTTAACATGTTATCACTAGCATCAATTCCAGGGACTTTAGGAAAATGTTCTTTTAGAAAATATAATTTCCTTTCATGGAAAAGGCTAACACATAAGCACATTTTTTTATTCATGGAAATTTGTGCTAGTGAGAAGGTTATCCTTATCATGTATGGATCAAAATGATATATTTGATGTCACATTATTGTTTTTTTAAAATAAGATGATCAAATTTTTTTACTTTATCTGATAAAATTAATCCCAATAAATAAATACATATAATATTTATTAGCCTAGAAATATTTTATCGATACCAAATAGCCCTCACCATTGGGATTAGAATATCTTATTTCTTCGACATTCTAGAGGAATGGATCTATATTCCCCTTCTAATTACACCAAATTTTGATGGTCAAGATACTTCAATGGTTTTAGGTAGTAATTTCAAATTCCAACTACATTAACTCACAGTTCCATGATCTATTGAGTGGACTCTTCAATCCTAAAATCCATAGATTGGATTTCCTCAACCATTGCATCTTAGTTACACTGATTCTTACTTTAGAAGTCACCCCTTGATGTAAACTATGTTATGTCAACACAAAACATCAATTTTTTATTCCCCTATAATTTAAATCTCCCCAACATTGTATGGTGAATCACTTTGAACTATGGTATGATTTTAACCAAGGCAGTGGATGGTTATACAAAATTAATATATATTACAGTGGGATTTTATAATTTTATGTGTAAATTTATAATTATTATCTTTATCACATGATTTTTAATATTAAGTGGATTTACATAAGTGATTAACCATGTATTAGATAATATATGCGCATAAGAAAATTTATTTTAGTTCTTTCTTACATCCTCAATAATTTTATAAATTTACGTGAAAAAAATAACATCCATGATTAATTAACCAAACCAATTTATATAAATAAAATAATAAAGTGGTATGACAATGAGATTTAATTAATTGTTAGATTAACTTGTGGTTGATATAATGAACATTGACCAGAGGGAAAAAACCTTGAACCCATTGTAGTGTATGTAAAAACATTCCATATATCAACCTATGATTATTCTATGGATTTGTTTCTCCTTAGGTCCAAACATGAACCTCGTCCACTATCTTGGGAGCTCTATCCATTATATATGATTTCAATCACACACAGTTGAGGGAAAAAAGTGGTTTACAAAAAAGAAACCATTGTCACATGGGACCATACATAATTAGAGGAGAGAAGGAACATAGGCCAACAATTTAATATAATAATAAATAAAATAAAATAATTATAATACAAGGGTCAGGTCTATGGTCATGGTCATTGACACACATGAATGGAAATACACATTTAATAAAACTGACATTCAATTCATAATAATTCTTATTCAAGATAAATCACGCTCAAATAAATTAATTATTATCTTTAATTAATCAGTTAGTTTATATCAAATCTAATAAAAGATTCCTTGATATTCTCATTATCATAATTTAAAATATATTTGATAAATTTATTTAAAATTAACTATATAAATTAAATGTAATTTAGAGGCATGAAGGTGAATTCCCTTCCAAATCCACAGAACAGGTTTTATACTCATATATAGTTTTACTTTTGTGATATATAGAATAAACTAATTATCAAGTAATTTCACAATGTATACTATCAAATTAATGACTACATGAATTGAATGATTTTTTGGTCATGTGTTATGCTTAAATTCATGGACAGTAACAACTGTTAAATAAATCCAATATGATATTCAGATCTAAACACTACTCATGTATTAATTAAACACTTATATATATAGATATATATTAAAAAATCATCACATGCTGTGTCCAATCAACATAAGTACCACACATATATTTAGATATTATAATGAATATATTATAAATTTGTGTAATTTGATATACGTACACGATGTGTATAGGTGAGCTACATGGCAAGCACATCTTTCACTGCCTATCAAAGGTACACTATTAAGGACTCACTATGTAAATTGTACATTTGAAAAAAATGGATTACACAATGTGTTAAAGGTACTACACAAAATATGGTCTCCATGTTTCACAATCTCCATTTAGGTAGGTTTTGTATAAAACACATGGTCCATCTGTGACTCAAAGGTGCTAAACACGGTGTACATGGGATACATGACATGTATTCCTGTGAATCGTGCTCCTGGTTGTCCCAGTTAACATGCATTGTAAAAATTAACTACACAATGTTTCATCATTTCAAACACATTGAAGTAATTTTTTAATTAATTTTTGACGCATTGAACATAATTACATGACGTGTGGCTATGATTACATGGCATGCACTCTTATTTTATCTTGCCATAATTTTTAGAACCTACATATAAGTTCTTAAATTTTATTTCATTTATAAAATTAATCGCATTGATTATATATAAAATAAATTTTGGAGGAAGAAGTAGATATTTTAATTTATTTTAAAATAATGATTAAAATCTAATTGATAAAATAAATCACAAATGCACAAATCATCAATGATATTTAAAAAATTATAACATTTGATACCACTTGTAGGTTCTAGGCATAGTTGAAATGTATGATAGGTCATGACAAACTTTTTTAATCATGACTGGTGATGAATTTGAGATATATACAACGATTAACATCATGATCTACATCATGGAATCAAATAAAATAGAAAAACAGTATAATTATGGAACTAGAGAGGGGCTCATCACATATTATTTATAATAAATTAAATTATTTATAAAAATTTTTTATTAGAATTATTTCAATATTGATGGATCTAAAAATAGATCATCATTGTATAGTCATTGTGTTGTAGCAATCGAAGTATATTTCCTCTAGCGGTGATCCACATGTGATTCAAAAATTATTGAATGTATCCATAGGAATATCTGGGTACTATCATGACAGATACTATCACTTGCATCATCAACCTTTGATCGCCTTAAGAACAACTTATAAAGAGTTCTATTGGATATCTCTTGGATTGAGAGTGAGAAGTAGAGGAATATCGATCTCTATTATTGGGAGATTTGTTGGAGAAGGGAGCTCTTTAAGTCATGAGATGATTCTCCAAATCCATTGTGCACAACCAATAAAATGAATTGTCTTCATTAAAAAATAATAAAATTTGGTTTATATATCTATAAGGTTTAAATAAAATAATTTCACAAGTACCCTTTATTTTTTATTTAATCCTTATAGAACCCCATGTAAAATAATAATAACAACAATAATATTTCTAGAAATTTGATTAACTTATGAATTAAATGCAATATTATTTAATAAAATAATATTAAATATTTATTAGTTATCATCAGAACATTAAACTCGGCATGTAATTACTCTATAATATTTCTCTGTAATTAAATAATGACTATTTTTTTATTAAATAAATATTAGTAAATTATTCACTAATAATTAAATATTATATTCAATAATTAAAAAATAAATATTTATTAAATTATCCGATGACAATAACTTCTCTTCAATAACTGAGTACAAAATATTTTTGAACAAAAGTACATGAATAATTATTAAACAACATATGATATTAATATATATTCACCTTGTTAAATAAAAAATAATAACAAAATAATCAACTGTGATTCTGGACACCCATAATTTCTACCCCTCTAGGCCTCTTTCTTATTGTAATTACAGAAATTAGTCAAAAGTCGAAGGTAAGATTTTAGAAACATGCCATAGAACCCCTATAGAAAAAATTTAATGCTTCAATGACATGATGTACAATACAAATGATTATTGTGTATCAAAATCCCATTATCAGTATATCTCAAATAAAAAAACTTCAATGTTTGTGTCATCAATATATTTTCTCAATTCTTCTTTATTTATCTTCTCAAAAATTTATCTATCCAATTGAACACCATGGAAATTGATTTATTTAGGAAATATAAATTCCATATAAGGTCCAAGGATATCAATTTTTAAATAATTTAAGGAGAAATAATTTTATTCGTGCATTATTCATTAATCTAATATTACTCATGACACACCCAAAATATCCTACCTCACCCCAACCATCTTTCATCCTGTTTTTAATTAATAAATAAAAGTAAAATAATTATAATACTCATTAATGAAAATATTAATGTATAAGGACAAATACAAACATTCACCGATAGGAAAATCCAATGACACCTATAAATGTGTATTTCCTACTAGAAGGTCTCATTCTTGTAATATTGTACTGAATATTACCAAGGGAATACTCCATGAGGAGGTAACTGAAAGTCTTATGAGTATCGACCATGATATCCTACATACATTGTGTCTATCAATTGATGTCATACCTCTATATAAAATAGATTTAAGAATAGTGTCATAGCACTTCGGTGTATTCATCATAGTAGAAAATAGCTAGGAACATTTACTGTGATAGATACTATTGGGAAAATTTCACATAATATGTAATGCATAAGAACAATCATGAAGTGAAAATAAGTTTGTTAATATTAAAAAAATTAATACAAGTATTGATAAAGTACACATGATGAATCCCTGAACAATGAAAACCCTATAATGCTTGGGAGACCTAACATGGTCTCATAAACCGTTAAAATTACTTTGAAATTCTCTCCCCATCAATTATAGTTCATTAAACATGGTGGAAAATTAAAAACTACTGATAATGGTTCCTTGAACAATGAGAAAATGAGTAAATATGAGTGGAATAGACTCTCACCCAAAAGTGATTCTAAATTCAATAGATGGATGGACAACAAAAAGAGCCCCCAAATAAAGACAAGATAGCTCACCATGGGTCAAAACACACATGGATAACCAATGTACAAATATTAGATAACACTCATATAGTGGATCGAAAAAATGGATGATGGCTAAACCAATATTATTAGATCACACTCAACTTTTTTATCATGCAACGTAGTTACCCAATCATGCACCCAAAGGCCTCTATAAAGTCCAAAAATATGAGTAACACCTGTATGAACCAAAATAACCCGATTAATAACTATCATAATGTGTGGTTTTCCAAAAAAACAAGGCTTAGAAAAATGACATTCATATCCCAGCCCCAAAACACCCAAGAGTGTGGGAGTGGAAAGAAAAGATCCTAAATGGAAAAAATGATATAAATTAGCACTCGAACCGTCCATAAGTACAAACAGTAGAAATAATCCACAAAGAGCACAAGAAATGGGAAACATCCACAACACCCAACCACAACATCAGATGTTCATAAAAATGAGAGTAAAAAACCCCTTGTGAAGGAGAGGACAAACCATTTGAATTTAAGATCACCTACACAACTTCACACCATCACTTTCCTTCATATATATAAAATTCTTCCATGTACACCACTTCACTTGATGCTTGGGGAGGCAGTTGTACTAGAGAAAACATTTCAGACATTCTTGGGGACACAATAGTAGATGAATGAACTACCCCAAGAAATGTCTCAAAAAAGTACCAAGTGATTCTATCATAATAAAGAAATCAAATGGGATATAAGAACCCTAAAAAAGGTACTCCAAAAACATCAAAAGGAAAATTTATTTTCTAGACCATCATTTCACTGGAGAATTCTAAGACCACCTTCCACGATGTGGTGTTTTGGAAGACCAAGCCATCATATGATTTAAAACCCACCTTAGTGGAACATAGTAATTTCCACAACAAAGAAATCCACAAATTCCATATTTCAAAATTTCATTTCATTTTAAAATAAATTCTTTCAAATGATTACCATAAAAAATTTCCTTTTTGAAAACACTATTATAATAGAAAACAACCATTTTCAATGCTCTTCATAAAACTGAGGGAATTCACCCTTCCCATTTTTCCACAAAAGATTTTAAAATAATAAACATTCAAAAAATACCTTAATTTTCCAAAAAAATGTTTTAATACTAGGGATACACAAATAACCACATAGGGTATAATAAAAGGCTCACAAACCACATTTAAAAAGGGCCACATGAAAATACTCACTCCACCAACAATAAGTGAAAAACACTTTTAGAGAAATCCAGAATTTAGAAGAGTGTTAGTTTTGATAACCATAAAAGAGAAGTGTTATCAAATCATTGACCTACATAGTTTGGGTGACTGGGTGTCAACCATTCAACAAACCTTATAAAAAGGTCATCCTTAACCACATAAAATTAAATGGTTTCCTAGCTTTTGTGGGTTTAATAAGCAGTTCGTATTCCATTCCAACCTGAAGTTAAAGAGTGTTTCCCAATATAACTCAAGAGTAAAAGGGGACCCATATATTTTAATCTCTTAAAAACCTTATAGTAATAGATAAAGGTTGTCACGACCCGCCCTCGGGGTACGTGCCGTGACTACCCCAAGCCCGCCTTCCATAGGCCAGGGGCTGGCGACTAGCACCAAGGCGTAAATCCCGGTAAAAAGGGAAGGCATTACCTTTGTAAAGTAAACAAACACCACAGAGTAAGCAAGAGGAAGTAAGCACTAAGTAGAAACAGATTACAACTGAATGTGCGGAAAAGTAAATGGGCCAGTATACAAACCCAAACTGAAAGTAAAGTACAACTCGAAAGGGAAAACAGAAACTGTAAGTAAAAGCCGCTACACCGAGCTGTCCACTGGAGATCCAACCGGAAGGATGGGTACAGATAGCTCCACTGCCCCACAGGTCCCACCGTCCGCTCCAAGTACGTCTCGCCCAGTGGTCCACCTCCAGGTACCGTCCTTCTCTGCAAGCCTCAGCCAAGATCAACGATGTCCGTCGTCTGCAACCAACACAACGTAGTGCGGGCATAGCCCGTGCAGGGGTGAGTATAAGCTACTCAGTAGGGACCCCGAGACCCCTGGAGGTCTCTCAAAATCCACAAAGGATAAACCACAAAGAAAGGTACAATCACGAAGTAACAACCGACACTGCTTAGGTATATGCCCATACATATACCTAAGTCATCAATTCCAATACGCTCCAACCTCCGAGCCCAAGTAAAACTCAGTCCACACAGGAAAGTAACGTATTCCACACAGGAAGCAAAACGAAATCCACACAGGATAGCTCAACTCAATCCACACAGGAAAGCAATAGGATTCAGCTCAAACAGGTATACTTCTTCAAAGGACGATAAAGATGATCTCTGATCCATCTAAGTCGTCGGATCCACGAAGGATCGATAGGTAACTAACCCCCGCAAAAGACCCACACATGATCGGGCCCACACAGGACCTGTAGGCGCTGGTTCACACAGGACCGCTGAGCGCAAAGACCCACACAGGACCGGACCCACACAGGATCGGGCCCACATAGGACCTGTAGCACTGATCCAAGTAGGATCGCTGAGTGTTGTAGTCGTCGTCGAATCCACACAGGATCTCTGTACTGTCGTCGTCGCAGTCACAGTAGCAGTAGCAGTAACAGTCGCAGCCAGCACTAGGGTTTCCGCACACAGCAAGCTCGTTCAGGAGGGTCCGCTCCACGAGCCGAGAGGCTGATACATCAATTGTCACAAAGTCCAGAGTTGATGTATCCAAAAGTTTCGTATCACCAACAGGAACTCAACGCAACAGACGGCGTGTCGATTAGACGCCCGGTCTGAGAGTTATTGGCTTTTTCGTCCTAGGGGCCCGGTTGGGTTTTAAGGCAAAACCTGCCCGACCGTACTCCACCTGCGTCCAAACCTCGGGCGGAGTATGCCAAAAGATCCGTCTCACTAGGAGGAACACAACAAAGCTGACGGCACATCAATCGGACGTCCGTAGCTCAAGATATGAGCGTTTCCGCTCCGAGGGCCCGGTTGGTTTCGTGTACGAACCAACCCGTCCGAACTCAAAGTATTCCAAAACTTTGAGTGAGATATACCGAGTCGACCGTCTCGATCCAAGGATCGCATTTCCGCTGACGGTTCGTCAATCGGAGGTCTGTTGCTCATGTTATGGCCAAAAGACCGAAATCGTCACGAAAACAGGGGGTCCGGGTCCGGGCCGACCCGGCCCGACCCCCCTGGGTCGGCCCGTACCGGGTCGACCCAGCCCAGCCGGCGGCGGCGCGGCCTGGCGCCTCTTGGTCCCACGCGCGGGGGGCAAGGCCCCCACTTCTTCAAATTGGCGGCGCGACTTTTAGCCGCGCCTTTGGAGAACCGGCCCCCCTCGTGGGGGCCCGCTTTGAGGAAAACCGGGGGGCCGCCTGCCCCCCTTAACGAAACCCCCCCCCCCCCCATAAATGGGGGGCATTAGAGTTGGCGGGGGGAATTAAATTCCCCCGGTTTTTCCTTTCCGGCCGGCCCACCTGGCCGGCCGGTTCTTCTTCAATGGACCGGCAAAGCCGGTCCCCTTCCGGCTTCCGACACCGGCGGCCCGGCGAGCCGCCGGTCTTCCCGTCTCGCCGCGGCCTGGAACCGACCGCGGTGTTCGTCGTCCGGCGCGGTGCGACGGCACCGCGCCCCTCCGCCGCGGCCCCGCTCCGGCCGCGGCGCCTTCGGTTCCCTTCGACACGGCGCGACGGCGTCGCGTTCATGATAACCCTTCCACAGCGCGACGTGATGGCGTCACGTAAATAAGCCGGGCGATTCCCACGTGGTGCGACGGCACCACGCCTTCTCGTCATCCACAAGAAAATAATAATCATCACGAACAAAGGAGGGGGAATTCGGCCGTGTTTGTGCGGTCCGAACCCCCTCTCGTTAGATGATAAATCCTAAATATAAACCACAAGATTATAATTCTAGAACCAAGAATGAGAGTAAATAAATAATCCACAACCAACCCCTACCTTGGTTTCTAGATCGATGATCGACAACGAACCGTGGAAGACAACATCGCGGAGGTGGGGCGTCGCGGTAAACGTTCGTCAAATCCGATGACGAAGAGGTACGTCCAAAGAGGTATGTCGTTGGATAATCATCGTAAGCCGACGAAGGGAGTCCGAGGAGGAAGCGGCGTTCCCTTTCGTTGACACGGAAGGTGTCGTCGATCTTCAGAAACAACCGGCTACGAAGAAGAGAGGAGTGGCGTTCTTCGTCGGAGCTCGAAGGTTTTTCGCGTTCTTCGTCAAGCTTGAAGAAGAAGAAGAAGAACAAGGAGAAAGCTTCAAATCTCTCAAGAAGCTAGAGAATGCTAACCAAATAAAATAATCTAAGAGCTTATTTTATTTACTCAACCAAACCTTTTGAAATTCAAAGGTTTGAAAAAGATTAAACAACTCAACCTAATTAATAAGCTAAGTTGTCAAGATCATTTAAAAGGGGAGTTAAGGGAGTTTTGAGAGGAGATGAAAAGTTGGGTTTCGTGTGGGCCCCACCACACCTAATCCTCCCAAGGAAGGTTAAGTGGATGTGGGTCCCAACTTTAACTTCCTTTGAGAGGAGTTAACCAACAAGTTTAAATAAAAATTTATAATCCACAATTTTTATTTAACTTATTCTAAACTCCCAAAAACTAACTTTCGTCCCGCAATAAACGCAACTTCGGAAAAGGACTCCTTAAGCGAATATCGGCGCTGCGAGTTCATCGGTGTCCTCGGATTTCAATTCCGAGCACCGGATCAAAAGTTAGAAATTCCCGCTCGTTCGTTCACTGAATGTACCCGAGCCAAACTTCGGAAATTGATTCCGGGCACTCCGGGCCTCGGAATCAGGTTCCGTCAGAAACCGCGCTCTTGTAAAATTCCAAAGAAAATTAAGAAAAAATTTCCCTTGAATTTTATGGGTCTTTACTTTACTCCCACCTCAGGGATTTACATCCCCGTAAAGATACATCAAAACTAGGGAAACAAATGAGGGTATTGAGCACGCATCTGAGTCTCCCGCTCCCATGTGCTATCCTGGTGCTTCTCATGCTGCCATCTGATTCGCACAAGAGGAATCGATCGCCCACATAGGACCCGCTCCTGTCGATCCTCTATCTCCACCGGGACCTCCGTAAAAGTCGCCCCATCGTCAACGTCAAGCTCCCCATGGTCAATGATGTGCGTCGGGTCGTGCACATACCTCCTCAGCTGAGATACGTGGAAGACGTCGTGCACCCAGTGCAAATGAGGTGGTAGAGCCAGGCGATAAGCCACCTCGCCAACCCTGCTGAGGACATGAAAGGGTCCGATGAAGCACGGAGATAACTTCCCGCCACGACCAAATCTCTGTATACCACGTCGAGGTGAGACCCGCAAGAAGACATGGTCGCCATCCTCAAACTCCAGTGGCCTCCGCCTCCTGTCAGCATATGACTTCTGCCGGCTCTGAGCTGTCCTCATCCGCTCCTGGATGACCTGGACCTTCTCTGTCGTGGCCTGGACCATCTCCAGTCCCACCAGTGCTGACATTCCAGGGTCTGTCCAGCACAAAGGAGATCTACAAGGTCGGCCGTACAACTCCTCGTACGGTGCCATCCCGATGGTGGAGTGGTAGATGTTGTTGTACGCAAACTCCACCAAGGGTAGGTGGTCCTCCCAACTTCGACCAAAGTCAAGGACACATGCTCGGAGCATGTCCTCGAGAGTCTGAATGGTTCTCTCCTTCTGACCATCTGTCTGAGGGTGAAAGGCTGTGCTCAGACGTATCTGCGTCCCAAAGGCCTCCTGTAACCTCTTCCATAGCCGGGAAGTAAAGCGAGCATCTCGATCGGAGACGATAGATGATGACACGCTGTGGAGCCGCACAATCTTTTGAATGTAGAGACGTCCCAAGCTCTCCACTGATCCCTGCTCTCTGATGGGTAAAAAGTGTGCCGACTTGGTGAGTCGGTCAAAAATCACCCAGAGGGAGTTGTGACCTCTGGAAGTGCATGGAAGTCCAGTCACAAAGTCCATATATATGCCATCCCACTTCCACTCCAGAACCTCCAAGGGCTGTACCAACCCTGCTGGTACCTGATGCTCTGCCTTCACCTGCTGGCAGGTGAGGCATCGAGAAACGAACTCTGCTATTGCCTTCTTCATGCCCGGCCACCAGTGCTGTCGTCTGAGGACCTGGTACATCTTCGCCACTCCAGGATGTACCGCTAAAGGAGAAGTGTGAAACTCTCTCAGCACTTCCTCTCGCAAAGAGACTGGTACCATGGTACGTCCTCCGAAAAGGATGTCGTGCTCTGCCTCAAGGGAGAAACCATCAGGTGCCGGTCTCGAGGATATCAGTACACGCCGTGTCTCACAGTCAGCGTCCTCACGCTGTGCCTCTCCGACCCGCTGCAGTAGTGGAGGGGTGACTGTGAGAGACTGGAGGAAGGCTGCTCCATCTCTATCCTCGAAGGATATCTGCAAAGAGGCTAGCTACTCCGTCGCCTCCTCAAGTAGCTGAATGCCCGTCCTCTTACTGAGGGCATCAACTACTACGTTCCCCTTACCAAGAGTATAGACTATCTCAAAGTCATAGTCCTGGAGGAACTCGAGCCATCGCCGGTGTCTCAGGTTCAGGTCCTTCTGCGAGAAGATATACCTGAGACTCTGATGATCGGAAAAGACTGTAAAGCGCTCGCCCATCAGATAGTGTCGCCATGTCTTCAGAGCGAAGACCACTGCTGCTAACTCCAGGTCATGGGTAGCGTAGTTCTGCTAATGCAGCCTCAACTGACGTGATCCTTAGGCGATCACTGCCCGCTCCTGCATCAGAACACATCCGAGCCTGGTCCCTGATGCATCGCAGTCGACTACGTACCCTACTCCCTCCTCAAGAAACCCCAAGATAGGTGCGCTAGTCAACCTCTGTCTCAGCTCCTGGAAGCTCTGCTGACATCTGTCTAACCACACGAAGGGTTTCCCCTTCCTCCTTAACGTACGGCGAAGCTGCAAAGATTTCTCCTTTGCCGAAAACTGAAATCCGGTCTCATCCCCTGGATGAACCACGTTCCTTTCCTAATACGGTCAATCCCGACATGGATGATACTAATCCATACCAAGGATGACGTCGTAAGGCCTCGACGCTGCTACCAAGAGATCCAACCGTTACTCTCGCCTCCAAGGGTTGAGTCACACTGTCGGCATCAGTGTGTGGTCACTGGGTTTCCTCCAGTAAGAATCTCGCAAGTGAGGGTCAAGTCAACAGTTTTTAACCGACACCTCTTAGTAAAAACAAACAAAAGACAAGAAAACAAAAGCCACCAAGGCAACAGTCTTTTATTACTTCAACTTAATGTACAAGGACACAAAGAAACACAAACTACGAAGCTAGAGGCATTATGGGCAAAGGCCTCTATGCCTGGAGCTAGTCCCGCACTAGACCACCCGCTTCCGGAGCTCCATGATCGTAAGCTTCAGCTGCCTGAAGCTGTGCTCTCCCCTGAGGTCGGGGTGGACCTCCTGGTGGTGGTGGTGGTAGAGCCTCAAAGCGTCGCCCACCACCTGCTACTCAGCCAGCTCCTCTGCCTCGTCCTCCTGCTTCCTACGGACCGCCACGGTCGAACCTCTGCCTCTGCCTAGGTGGTTCATCAACCGTCTTATGCTCCTCTGCATGGCGGGTCGGGCAGTCACGAGCCATGTGGCCTTGCCCGCCGCATGCATAGCACTGTCTTCCACTCGAAAGACTGGCTCTGCGCTGCGTGCCCCGCACTACTGAGCCAGTTTCCTGAGGTCGTCTGCCTGAAGGTCTAGTCTGTCTGGACCCCTGAGTCATCCGTCGACTGCCAGCTGCAGATGACTCTGCCACGTGCCGCCCTGCGGTGGGTCGCTGCGCTGGTGTAGACTCAGCAAGGAAGCTCTCGATCAGAAGGGCCCGCTCCAGTACTCCTGTCTGAGTCGGTATGCTAAGGGAGATCAGCGATTCCCTGATCTCGTGTCTCAAACCCTGCTCGAAAGTCCGGGCCCGGAAGAATGGGTCCCGTACCATGTCGGTCGAGTAGCGCGAGAGATCGGTGAATCTCGCCGAGTACTGAGCCACCGTCATGCTGCCCTGCCGCAGCTGAAGAAGCTCCTGGATATGCACTGCACGAAGGGTGGCTGGGATGAACTCCGAGCGGAAGATGCTCTCAAAGTCCGTCCAAAGAAGAGATGCCTCATCGTGCACCTGGAGCATCAAGCTCCACCATCGTCCTGCAGCTGCGTGCAGTAGGCTCGCAGCGAGGATCACCATGAGGTCTGCAGGTGTCCTCAATAGCCTAAAAACTCGTACCACTGCCTCCAGCCAGTCCTCGGCTGCCTGGGGGTCCGTCTCCCCACAAAACATGGGCGGTCGCTGGCGCTGAAACTCATGCAGTGCGCTGAGGCGACGTGCATCGTCAGCAGCTGGTGCTGGAAGCAGCGGTGGCTCGACGGGTAGAGCTACCGCCGGTGCCACTGCTGAAAAAGGGCCCTGCGCCGAGGCCTCGTCACTCGGTGGGCTGTCATCACACTCGACTCTCGGAACCCTAGCTGGCTACCGTCGTGGGGCCATCCTGAAAAGGAACAGGTGCGCAACGGTCAAACAGTATACCTGGTGAGCTAACACAAAGTAAATTTGAAACACACACACAATCAATGTTTTCGTGCATTAAGTCGGAAATCAAAAGTTAGGGTCCTGGTGTACGGATACGTCGGCCACCGCACCAAAACTGGACTCCCTGGACTGAGAACCACACTCAATACGCTAAACATTATTGCTTCACATAGAAAAGATCAGAGTTCGCGGTAGAACCGAACTCCTCTGATACCAATTTGTCATGACCCGCCCTCGGGGTCCGTGCCGTGACTACCCCAAGCCCGCCTTCCATAGGCCAGGGGCTGGCGACTAGCACCAAGGCGTAAATCCCAGTAAAAAGGGAAGGCATTGCCTTTGTAAAGTAAACAAACACCACAGAGTAAGAAAGTGGATGTAAGCACTAAGTAGAAACAGAGTACAGCTGAAAGTGCGAAAAAGTAAATGGGCCAGTATACAAACCCAAACAGAAAGTAAAGTACAACTCGAAAGGGAAACCAGCAACTGTAAGTAAAAGCCGCTACACCGAGCTGTCCACTAGAGATCCCACCTGAAGAATGGGTACAGATAGCTCCACTTCTCCACAGGTCCCACCGTCCGCTCCGAGTACGTCTCACCCAGTGGTCCACCTCCAGGTACCGTCCTGCTCTGCAATCCTCAGCCAAGATCAACGCTGTCTGTCGTCTGTAACCAACACAACGTAGTGCGGGCATAGCCCGTGCAAGGGTGAGTATAAGCTACTCAGTAGGGACCCCGAGACCCCAAAAGGTCTCTCAAAATCCTCAAAGGATAAACCACAAAGAAAGGTACAATCACGAAGTAACAACTGACACTGCTTAGGTATATGCCCATACATATAACTAAGTCATCAATTCCAATACGCTCCAACCTCCGAGCCCAAGTATAACTCAGTCCACACAAGAAAGTAACGTATTCCACACAGGACGCAAAACGAAATCCACACAGGATAGCTCAACTCAATCCACACAGGAAAGCAATAGGATTCAGCTCACACAGGTATACTTCTTCAAAGGACGATAAAGATGATCTCTGATCCATCTAAGTCGTTGGACCCACGAAGGATCGATAGGTAACTAACCCCCGCAAAAGACCCACACAGGATCGGGCCCACACAGTATCTGTAGGCGCTGGTTCACACAGGACCGCTGAGCGCAAAGACCCACACAGGATCGGACCCACACAGGATCGGGCCCACACAGGACCTGTAGCACTGATCCACGTAGGATCGCTGAGTGCTGTAGTCGTCGTCGAATCCACACAGGATCTCTGTACTGTCGTCGTCGTAGTCACAGTAGCAGTAGCAGTAGCAGTAACAGTCGCAGCCAGCACTAGGGTTTCCGCACACAACAAGCCCGTTCAGGAGGGTCCGCTCCACGAGCCGAGAGGCTGATACATCAATTGTCACAAAAGTCCAGAGTTGATGTATCCAAATGTTCCGTATCGCCAATAGGAACTCAACGCAACAGACGGCGCGTCGATCGGATGCCCGGTCTGAGAGTTATTGGCTTTTTCGTCCCAGGGGCCCGGTTGGTTTTTAAGGAAAAACCAGCCTGACCGTACTCCACCTGCGTCCAATCCTCAGGCGGAGTATGCCAAAAGATCCATCTCACTAAGAGTAACACAACAAAGCTGACGGCACATAAATCGGACGTCCGTAGCTCAAGATATGAGTGTTTCCGCTCTGAGGGCCCGGTTGGTTTCGTGTACGAACCAACCCGGCCGATCTCAAAGTATTCTGAAACTTTGAGTGCGATATACCTAATCGACCGTCTCGATCCAAGGATCACATTTCCGCTGACGGTTCGTCAATCGGAGGTTCGTGGCTCATGTTATGGCCAAAAGACCGAAATCGTCACGAAAACGGGGGGTCCAGGTCCGGGCCGACCCGGCCCGACCCCCCCTGGATCGCATTGCCGCTGACGGTTCGTCAATCGGCGGCGCGGCCTGGCGCCGCTTGGTCCCACGCGCGGGGGGCAAGGCCCCCGCTTCTTCAAATTGGCGGCACGGCTTTTAGCCGCGCCTTTGGAGAACCGGACCCCCCCTCGTGGGGGCCTGCTTTGAGGAAAACCGGGGGGCCGCCTGCCCCCCTTAACGAAACCCCCCCCCCCCCCTCATAAATGGGGGAATTAGAGTTGGCCGGGGGAATTAAATTCCCCCGGTTTTTCCTTTCCAGCCGGCCCACCTGGCCGGCCGGTTCTTCTTCAATG
Source organism: Viscum album (assembly GCA_963277665.1). NCBI lineage: Eukaryota > Viridiplantae > Streptophyta > Magnoliopsida > Santalales > Viscaceae > Viscum > Viscum album. Next base: position 368,268,550 of record OY728132.1, on the reverse strand, counting down.
GACCGGCAAAGCCGATCCCCTTCCGGCTTCCGACACCGGCGGCCCGGCGAGCCGCCAGTCTTCCCGTCTCGCCGCGGCCCGGAACCGGCCACGGTGTTCGTCGTCCGGCACGGTGTGACGGCACCGCGCCCCTCCGCCGCGGCCCCGCTCCGGCCGCAGCGCCTTCGGTTCCCTTCGACGCGGCGCGACGACGTCGCGTTCATGATAACCCTTCCACGGCGCGACGCGACGGCGTCGCGTAAATAAGCCAGGCGATTCCCGCGTGGTGCGACGACACCACGCCTTCTCGTCATCCACAAAAAAATAATAATCATCACGAACAAAGGAGGGGGAATTCGGCCATGTTTGTGCGGTCCGACCCCCCTCTCGTTAGATGATAACTCTTAAATATAAACCACAAGATTATCATGCTAGAACCAAGAACGAGAGTAAATAAATAATCCTCAACCAACCCCTACCTTGGTTTCAAGATCGATGATCGACAACGACCCGCGGAAGACAACGTCGTGGAGGTCGGTCGTCGCGGTAAACGTTCGTCAAATCCGATGACGAAGAGGTACGTCCGAAGAGGTACGTCGTTGGCGAATCGTCGTAAGCCGACAAAGGGAGTCCGAGGAGTAAGCGGCGCTCCCTTTCGTTGACACGGAAGGCGTCATCGATCTTCGGAAACAACCGGCTACGAAGAAGAGAGGAGCGGCGTTCTTCGTCGGATCTCGAAGGTTCTTCGCGTTCTTCGTCAGGCTTGAAGAAGAAGAAGAAGAAGGAGAAAGCTTCAAATCTTTCAACAGGCTAGAGAATTCTAACCAAATAAAATAAGCTAAGAGCTTATTTTATTTACTCAACCAAACCTTTTGAAATTCAAAGGTTTGAAAAAGATTAAACAACTCAACCTAATTAATAAGCTAAGTTGTCAAGATCATTTAAAAGGGGAGTTAAGGGAGTTTTGAGAGGAGATGAAAAGTTGGGTTTCGTGTGGGCCCCACCACACTTAATCCTCCCAAGGGAGGTTAAGTGGATGTGGGTCCCACCTTTAACTTCCTTTGAGAGGAGTTAACCAACAAGTTTAAATAAAAATTTGTAATCCACAATTTTTATTTAACTTATTCTAAACTCCCAAAAACTAACTTTCGTCCCGCAATAAACGCAACTTCGGAAAAGGTCTCCTTAAGCGAATATCGGCGCTGTGAGTTCATCGGTGTCCTCGGATTTCAATTCCGAGCACCGGATCAAAAGTTAGAAATTCCCGCTCGTTCGTTCACTGAACGTACCTGAGCCAAACTTCGGAAATTGATTTCGGGCACTCCGGGCCTCGGAATTAGGTGCCGTCAGAAACCGCGCTCTTGTAAAATTTCAAAGAAAAATAAGAAAAAATTTCCCTTGAATTTTACAGGTCTTTACAAAGGTAACCTTGAAAACATTGTTTGAAACCAAACAACCCATGGATGCTTGTGGTTTGGGATAATCTATAGCTATGTAGACTCTACCGACCCTTTTCTGTTAAGATCTAACTACCTTAGTTTAAATTCAATGAGGTAATCTCCAAAATAAAAATTATAGAAAAGAATATTAGGATCCTAGTAAAGGAAAACCCAAAGCCATGTTACAATTTTGAAATGATATAGTTCAGTATATGATTTAACATGACACTTGAACTAGCTTATAATAAGGCCTGATGGGTGTTCCTGATCCACACAGGCTAGAGACAACCACCTGGGCGTAACTGGAACTTCACTGAGAATGGTTTATCCAAAATTGAAAAATAAAATAGTGTAATAAAATAAAAAAACCCATAAAATAAAATAATATCATTCTAAAAGGTCATAACCATCAACCATGATTAGAACCATTTTTAATACATAAAGAACATTCATAACAAATGATATGCACACATGAAGGAATGTGATGGAACAAAACCAAAAATAAATAAATATAGAAAAATAACGAAACTTGAGATGTGAACTAAACAAACTCTTTCAAATCACTGGTATCCCACCACCACACAAATCATCCCACATTGGCCTCAAAAAACAATAATTATCCATCCATGATCTAGGAAAATAAAAGTCTATAGAATGATATAAAAATCCAAATCTGTCACCATAACCCGCATATACTATATAAATAATTAAATGACTAAATTAAATAATCTTAATTTGAAAATAAATATAGAGTGTAAGATTTAACTATATACAATGAATGGAAATCAATAATTTCATTAATCCACTTTTGAAAATTTCCCCATATGTTTTTCAAAACCGAACGCACATGTTTTTAAAAAAAGGTGTCTGTCAACTCCATTTAAAAACTACTCACACCATTAATACATACAAAAACTAACTCAAACTTATTTTATCTAAATAAAATTCTTTATTTAAAAAATATCACATGTTGAATACATCCTAAACTCATACCCATTTATAAATTCTCCATAATAACTCAATTAAGAGTATTTCATTTTAAAGCGATTTCCAAATCCTCTTTGGAAATTCAATTTCAATGGTAACAACCCATGTCACATAGGTTAAGCATACAAAATAATCGCTATATATTTATGAAAATGAATAAAAAATAAATATAGTCAACGAAGGTTCTATATTAGTGAAATAAGGAGGAATGATACAATTAAGCACTAGAGACAACTCCCCTCAATCAATATCTCACTGAGAAAAATAATATTTCATTGTAATACCAAATGTAACTAAAATTACAAGAATATAATGTATCCAGGTATAACCACTCAAACTATATAATGGAATATACTATGCATGTTAATTTTCCAATTATCACACAAAAGCATCATTATAGTGGAAAACACCCACATTTCCCTTTTTCTTAGCACAAGTGGTGGGAAACTCGTAGAGTCTGAATCAACTAGAGGAGAAAAATAGATGTTTCACCAAGTAAATTATATCCCTTTACAAATATAGGAAGTGGAGAATATATTAAAACGAGACATGTATACCCAAAAGTCATAACCATATCTACACCCACAACCAAACACCTATATATGAACCACCCATAAAATTACTGACACCCTAGTCATAACAAGAAAATTTTAAGGAAAGGGGGATAAAAATCATCACATTGTGATAAAAACCCATATAATGGGTAAATAGAGACTATCACTTCTCATAAATGGAAATTACATCTTCTCAGATGAATATTCATTACATTATATAAACACAAGCTCATGAATCACAATATTTTAATTCCATTAAAAACATTGAACACAATCTTCTAATTATGTGAATGATCATCCAAATCTCCCTAAAAGATATTCCCCTTTAGCACTCTTACTTAATACCTTTCTTCATAACCTAGGGAAAATAAAAATGAGAAAGGGTGTGATTAGATGCTCATTAAGAAGAAATAAGGGAGGTATATATGAATAACCTGAGCATAAGGGTATTAGAACATGGTAATATCATTAAAAAAGAATAATCTCCTTGTTAATGATCACAATCATGCATCATGGAATAACTAAAAATAGTTAATAAGACATGATTCACAAGATAATCAAGGAACACGATCCATGAATTTATAATAATGGCATAATAAATGTAAATTATGGCATACACATAAGCATAAAAAATCATATGTCAACGATACCTACCATGACATTCACAACATATTAGTCTTGGTATAATCACTTAGGTACCTACTTTGTTCATGGGTTGACCTCTCTGTACCCTCTTGTTTTGATCTTATGATGACCTCTAGTGTACCCAATTATTGCGTGGTTAAGACCAAAAAGTTTTTACTATCTTGTTGGGGGATGTTTATAACCTCTAGTGTATGAAGTAATTATGGGATTGGGATAACCACACATGTACCATTTGAGCTTATAGAATATTAATGATTACCCAATTTATTGGAGAGTGATATAGGTCCCACTTTGAACAAATTGAAACAATACATATATACGACACAAGATAATAAACATTTATCATATCATAACCTAGGAAATTAAATGGGTATTATTAACATGTCATCATATTATAACTTCTAGAAAAGAGAAAAATTTTATAATCATTTCATCATTGCATAACCAGTGAAAAGAATCAGGTTTTATAAGAATTTTCTCATTATATAATCTGAGGAAGAGAAATATGTTTCATAGAAAAATTCATCTTAAACGTAAACCATTCATATAAGAATATTATTGGTGTCCTTGGATCACATCCATATTAAATCAAAAACTATATCAAAGGATTTCATCATAGATTGAATTTTTTAATTATCTTTTAATACATTTCTGGATGAAAATATCCATTCCTATTTGAAAACATTTTTTAAAATATAAAACATTTTTGATAACCCTTCTTATTGAAAATCTAATTAAAAAAATTAATTTCAATATTTTTTGGAAACAAAGTTATTAAAAAAACCTGGTAAAATTTCAAAGGAACCTTAAAATTAATAATGTTCATGACGATGAGTAAATATGTACAAAATATAGAGACCCATGTTTACCATACATAGATATTACACCATTTTAGATGAATATTCATCACATAAAAAAATAAATTCCCAATGACTCAAATAGTTTATTGTCTTTGGAATCCTGGAACACATTCTTCTAGTATGGTGAAATATCTTCGACATCTCCCTTAAAGATCTTCCCCATTAGTACTACAACTTAATTCATCTCTTCATAACATGGGGAAAGGAAAATTAATAAAGCAGTGATATTGAATTCTTAATAAGGGTAAATAAAATAAATATAGAAGCATATCATGAACATAATGGTATAAGAACATGATCATAACATTTTATGAACATACCCTACATAAAAAGATCATAATCATGAGACATGTAATAAAGATTGATAGTTCATAAGAAATGAATCATTAGATAGTCAAGATAATTAACCTATTGAATATATCAAATTCATAAGACATAAAATTTTCAGTAGATAAATAAAAATTTAATATCATTCCTTATAAATCATGTATCTTTTCAAAAAACATATCACGGCATTTCATGGGGACTACACCTACTAGGAAGTACACACCAACATCCCTAGTCATAGTCATTTCCTTATTATGGATTGGGTTTACCGATCATCATATAATGGATTAGGTTTCCCCATATTCCCATAGGGGATTGGGTTTCCCCAATTTCTTATAGTGGATTAGGGAACCCATGTTTCCCATTTTGAATCAAGATGCACATGATTCCCATATAGATCAATCATGTAGACTTGTTTCTCATCATTATCTCATGATATATTAATATTCACCCAATACATTTTATGAAAATATATGTACCACCCCCAAAATAATAGGACCATGCATACATCTTCCATAAGATAAAAACCTATTGACGTGAAACAAGGTTAACAAAATATCATTCAATCAAAACATAAAAAATTCAAGAAATAATATGAATGGTATTCTTTGATTATATCAATAATATAGAAAAACTCTGAAAAAGTATTTCATCTTAGATGGAGAAGGTTCTCTAAAAATAAAATGGAATAGTTCTTAATTAAAATATCCTTTATTTGAAAATAATCTTTATAAAACCATTTTAAAATACTTTTCTTAAAAATATATATTTATAATATCATTTAAAACATTTCTTGAGGAAATTATTTTTCTATTATTAAAAATTATTTGTAAGACATAATGAATTTTGAAATCCTTTTTATTTTAAAATATATTCTAAAAATTATAAATGAATTATGAAACCATTTTTAATTACTTTTACTTTGATAATACATAGAAAAAATATAAGCAGATATTGAAATAAATTTGATTATTTTCATTGAAAATAATCTTGGGAAAACAAATAAATGAAGTTTTGAAAATATTTTAAAACATTTTTTTAACATGAAACATTTTTTAAAACCCTTTCCCATGAAAATACATTAAAAACAAAAAAATAAAATTTGAAATCACTTTAATCATTTTATTTGAAAATAAAATTTTGAAAACATATAAAAAAATAATGAAAATCATTTAAAACATTTCTTAAATATTAATCATTTTGGAAACCCTTTTTCATTGAAACCAAAATTAAATTAAATAAATTTATAAAATAATAGAAAAAATTTTATTTTAAAATAACCTTCAATTCATATAAAGGTGGATTTTAGTAAATTGCAATCATGATGGCAGGTAAATATACACAAGATAAAGATTCCTTTTGCACCTTAAATGATTAGAAAAGTTCCTTGATTGGAAAATAGAAAGAATATTAATTTTAAAACCAATTTTTAAAATGATATAACATGGGTAAAAATGTACTTTAAATATCATTGGGTAATAGTTAAACAATTTTGATTTTTTTTAAAAACATAGTTATGAAATGACATAGATTTTCAACCAAAACGCGGAATAAGGTCAAATTTTCATAAAAAGGTTTTATTAATTATCTTATGTACCAAAGAGTAGGAAAATGGTACAAATATATGAATATTTCATGGATAAACATAGGGAATGAAATTTCATGTTTATTCTTGGGTGATGAATTTTAGGATTTCATCAATGAAAGCATAATTTTAAAGAATCCCGATAAATAGTGAGATTGTAGCAATTAACTATTACCACATTGATAAAATTAAATAATTATCCCAATAAAAGAATAAAATTACATGAAGATTAAAATTCCATGAAAATAATGATATTCATGATATAAATTTTTAATGGGTAGTATATATGAACCATAGAAAAATACATGTGCATACCATGGAATGTATCTCAATGAAAGAAAAATTGAGAAAAAAAATACTTTACGAATTTATTAAATTTGGATACAAAACCCCATTAAATAAAGATCATCAAATTGATATGTAAATAACCATATATTTATTTATATATATCATAGAATACATTCATGTATCTTATATACACCACATAAAATAAATGTGTGGTGAATAAGGTATATGTCTCACCAAAATAAAAGTGAGACAAGAAAGCCCTTACATTATGTCTTGACATTTTTTATACACATTGAAACCTAAGTTATAATAAATATTTTTTATATATATATGTATCAAATTTATATTATTAAATATAATATCAATCATATTTTGATATGACTTTATATTACCCATTTATTAACATCTCAATGTTGATATCACGATTCTGGTAATACCTACTTTCTTTTCGTATATATTTTGTCTTGTTATTCCTAAAAATATTACATAGATATTGATTAAATTATTTATATAATGTAAATAAATATATAAGTATCACAATTATTCAATATATATGTATTTATAACAACACATAAAATATATAAATTGAAACATAATGCAACATTCATTTAGACGGTAGGCTGTACGTACACACGAATGCTATTTCCGTTTATTTATCTTTTTAAAGCTATGTAAATGAAATATATATATATATATATATATTATCATTCAGGTATAATTATTAATTTTTTTATATATTATAAATTTAATAATATCATACTTAATATGTTCAGTGTAAAGTGTAAATGAATCATAACACTTTAAGTAGGCAGTAGTCCACACTTCCCCAAATGAAATTATCATATTTACAGAAAATGTAAATCATGAATTTAGGTGTTATATATTAATTAAAAAATAATAAATATATCTTAAATAACATATTTATAATATAAAAATATAGTTTCTATCATCATTCCCAAACATTATATGCATTAAATGAAGAATTAACAACATTGTTTTGTGAGGCGATAGTTTTCTATACCGAAGAATGGTAAGTTCATTACTAATTAGATGGAAGTTTGTGTAAGTATAGTTTTAACCCTTATAATAAAAATATCTCAGTAAATTGAGGATAAATATTTTATTATATAATAATTACATAATAATATTTTATGTGGTGTGTGATTAATATAAATCAAAAGTGCTTGAGGAAGGATAATATATCTTCTTTGGGTAACTCTTTTTGGTTTGTCCCAAAAGAGATTCATTGTATATATTTGATAAAAAAATAAGGATTATAGGATGATGGGGGGATTTTAGAAACTTATTTGAGTATATTTTGGGCAATAAGAAGGTATTTATATTCTTGAATAAGTGGGAGGGGGAGTGCCTTTTTATAGTGGATGAGGGCTGTCATTCTTGTAAATTCATGAAAAGGAAATTACAGCTGTGTTTTTCCTAGGGAAAGTGGCCCAAATAATGAACCAAATTCGAGAATAAGAATTATAGAATCTAAATATGGCTATAAAATATAATCTAGATAAGTTTCTAGGAAATTTCATCTCTTAAGATCATGGTTTAGTCCTTCTTTATGTTAATTTTTATATTAATCGTTGTAATTAATTTGAATTACATTCACTATTATTTTGGTCAAAAAACAATTTGAAATTATTATAAAATATAAATTTTTCTGATTCAAAATATTTAATCAATTTTACCAAATTACAATCAAAAAAGTGGTAGAATTTAATTTAAATTTAATCCCATAGTGGGATGATAATACGGGAGTTTAAAGTAAGATATTCAAAAGTTTTCATTGTTTTTATATTCAATTTAAAAGTGAAATTGAGTAAAATCACCTAAATATGTTTTTCTTATATAAACATTATTTAATTAAGATTTATAAATATTCAGTAATATAATTTAAACCTATTAATAAATTAAACAAAAAGGATGTGTGGAAATAAAATTCAGTGTTTTTAACTATTCATAAAAAACTAAACTTCATTGAAAAATCAAAAAAAATCACAAAAGTATAAATTTCTTGTTAGAAATTAAAAAAAATTTATTTGTACAAATAAAAATTATAAATTTTTCCAAAATAAAATTTAATGTGGGTTCTCCATTAAAATTTTAAAAAATTACCTTTTAGAAAAATCTATCATTTTATTCAATAAAATAAGACCTATTTTTATCTTATACTTATAAAATACATTGGATGAGTATAAAATCATATTTATTGAATATATTATATATAATTATTATTTAAACCATTAATCAAAATTGTTTTTTTAATTTATTAATATAAAATATTTTGTGTACATAGATAAATATTTTTTTTATAAAAGCAATTTATTTATTTTTAAATATTTCTTATATTAACTTCAACTATTTTATAACCAAACGATTCATTTTATTTACATGTGTAAATGATATTTTCAAATTTTGGTTAATTTTATTCATAAATTCCATTCCAAAGGCTTGGAGGTAGCTATAATAGTAATTTTATAATAATATTAATAATATCATTTAGTCAGGTAAAACTCGACCTTGAGTGTAACACAAGATATCAAAGGTACACAATATTGCATTTAATACAACCAAAATATAGTTTAACATTTACTGTAAGCTAATATAAGTGTTTAATATAGTGAAATTATGACTTGGGGTTGTGTATAACATAATCCAAACTTAGTGATTTCATATTAAAATGGAAATATTTATTTTTGCATGAAATGAAAAGTACAAAAAGATTAATTTAATTCCAAAAAAAATAAAAAATTCTCTGAATGATACATTATAATGTCTCTAAAATGAATATTTCCCTTGAAATTATTATGGTTTATTAAGAGATTAATATTTGAAACATTCACTCATAGAAACCCACATCATAAAAATGTATTTTAGAACACCATTTATAATGGAATAGTTGGAAATATAATGGTTACCAAAAGTATAAAATAATTAGGATTTCATATAGGAAATCATAGTTGGGAAGGGATGAATATACATGGAAGGAAAGAATAAATAGTCATAGGGATTGATAAAGACCACAAATGTAAATATTGTGGGTAATCTAGATAAAGTTAACAACTACAAAACCATAATGTGGAGAAGCAATGAAGAGGTTATTGATATCATCAATAAATGGTTATAATAGGACAAAAATTTATTTCAAGACACCTTTCCTAATGTTAAATAATTTTCATTAGAATATATAATAACTTGATTATATCACAATATCAGCCTTTTTGTTCCTTGATCAATTTCCACCTCATCTATTATTCAAAGAAACATAGGTGAAATTTTTATTCTCGAGGAACTAACATATGATGGGATATATAAATAGAGTTATAAGTCATTCTACAATAAGTTTTTGTCCCACAAAATTGAAATCCAAGGTTATCCAATATGCATAAATCCTCATGTTGTGAGATTATACTTTTATCTCGGAAACCTCATCCAATTATTTTCTTAAACATTCTAAAAATGGTTTAGTATATAAACATTATGAAATTTGAAAATCTAAAACATTATAATGAAGGTTTTGAAATTAGCTCCACATTAAACACATATTTATCAAAAAGTATCTCTTGGTAGTCACATTCCAAACATATGAATACCATCATCGTATATTTTTATAAAACATGGTAATAACCTAAAATTACCATAAGTCATTTTTTAAAACATCCATACTTCCATATTTCAAATATTACTGGATATATTCCATAAATCCAAGAAGTTGTAAAAATTATCCATGACAAAATAGTTCCCTTTTTTAAAAAATTATTTTATTAGTTACATGTTCATAAATACTATCAAATTTAATTTATCCAAATAACTCATCCATTTATCTAAGTGCAACAAAATTGAATCTAAAACATGAACACATTTAGGGATACCATCCCTAAATTTAATATATCACATTTCTATTAAATCACTTATCTATGTATTCATCACCATTCCACATATCATTTTCAATCCTTGCTGATAACTTATTCTAAAAATAATTATATATTTCATGATTCATATAACATAATATTTTAATTCCAAAACATATACACTTGAATCAACCAACATTATTCTTAAAACATTATCATGTAATCATCATCTTATTCCTCAATACCCCTTGTAATATAATATGAAATATAACTCTTGCCTTCAGATTCCTCAATATATATTAGGTCATTATTCTTATATTTGATTTTAAAAATACTATTATAATACCCTATACCTTGCACATATCATTTACGGTCTCTCTATCTTTCGACGTATAACCAGTAATCATACCCCCTATCAGATTCTATTCATGTGATATTATGACATTGATTTGTATAATTCATATACTTTCCAGATCTATAAAATTCAATTTTAACCCTATTTTTTATAGTTCAAACTACTTACTAACACCAAAAAGTATAGTGTGAGCAACAATTTTCTTAGTAGAAAAACACATAATCATGAAAAAAATTACTTATTGGATATCTAAATAATTAACCTAATTATTTAATCTATAAATCCTTGGGTTTTTCCTAGGTTATTCATAGTCACATTATATTTAAATCCTTCATGATGGTTTATAAATAGTTTCTGAATTCCCAAAGAATGTCCCCTGAGGGTGTTGAACTATTTATGCATCGAGGACTGTTGGTATGAACCAGTTCCTAATCAAGTCTAAGTCAGTAGGATTTTTTGGGTTATTACCCCTTATACATATGTTCCATAGCCACATAAACATTTAATAACTTGACAAGGATATATATCTAGGGAACCACTCACTATATCCTTTAACAAAATTCCTTAACATTTTCTTAATCATTAACTCGTCCTTAGATATATCTATTGATATGTCCATAGAAATGCACCTAGGGATCTCATTAAAGATTTCACATCCTAGTTTATTAAGGACTACTAAACCATTCCATTTATACAACAGTGACCCATTCTTAACAAAAATTTATATTGCATCATTTTACGATTAATATTGAACACATTATAGAAATAAATTCTTGAAGACCATAGTAGTATGGAGTCTTTGGGAACATGGAACACATTCTTCTAGTTTGGTTAATTTTATTCAACATATCCGTTAAAGATATTATCCTTTAGTAATCCTACTTAAATACATTCTTCATAACCATGGGAAAGAAAAAATTATAAATAGGGGAGCTCAAATTATATGTGTATGTTTAAGTAAAATTTTAACTATAACCAAAACATAAGGGTATAAGAACATGAGAATAAAATTTTAATATCATACCATTCATTAATAGATCATAATCATGTGACATGGAATTAAGAATGGTTGTCCAAAATACATGAATAATAAGATAATCAAGAACATGAACCATGAGATTATATCTATGGTATAAGACATTGAATTTCTGGTTGATACATAAATGTGTAACATCATAACCTATAAGTCTAGTCTTGTTGCCAAAAACTTATCTGTTCAATTCATGAGAACTACACATACTCTGTGGGACACACAACCATCCAAAATAACAATCCTTTTCTTATAAGAGATAGGGTTTATCTATCTTCCCATAGTAGATCGTTTTTCCATATCTTCCCATAGTAGATCTAGTTTCCTCGTCTTCTCATACTAGATTTGGATAAACCTATTTCTTATTATAGAGCATGACACAACTATTTCCCATTTTTTATTAGGCTTATTGAATTGTTTTTCATAATTATCTCATGAAATATAAATCATACCCAATTAATTGAAGGGATATATTGGTCCCACCCTTCACAAACTAATATCATACATACATGTTCCAAAAGATATTAAAACATCCATCATATTATGAACCATAAAAATAGATATGTTTAACAAACATCATATTATAACCTATGAAATGAAATGGGTATCATAAAAATGTCATAATATCATTACCTATTCAAAATAGATAGGTCGTATAATTATTTCAGAAATGAATTACCCATGAAAATAAGTGGGTTCTAAGAGAATATAACATATGGAAGAGAAATAGGTGTGTAAACATCATTTCACCAAAACATAAAAAATTCAATTAAGAATATGAATGGTATTCATGGAGCATATCCCTAGTAAATCATAACTATACCAAATTATTTAATCATATATAGAGAAGGATTTTTAAATATCACATGACACATTTCATAAGGAAAATATTATTTCAATGAAAATCATTTTTATTAAACCAGTTCAAATTCTTAATCTTATAAATAAATCATTAAAATTACATTTAATACTTTTCTTAAGTAAAATATCTTTTCCTCTATAAATATTTACATTTAAAACATAACAAATTTTTGTAAACATTTTATTTGAAATTTTATGTGAAAATATATGATGGAATATTAAAAATAGTTATGATTTGTTTTACATAGAAAATAGTTCAAAAATTTATAATGAAATCTTGAAATCACATTTTTTATTTTCATTGAAGATAACCTTTTAAACCATCTAAATGAACCACAATAAATTATTAAACGATTTTTAAATAGAAAATATTTTTCAAAACCTTTTTATTGGAAATTATTTTGAAAACATAAAAATAAGGCTTCAAATCAATTTAATTATTTTATTTGAAAATAACCATTTTAAAAAATATAATGTAATCTTTAAAAAACATTTAAAAAATTTTTAGAAATAAATTTTTTTTGAAATCAACTTTATATGAAACAAAATTTATATTAAACAAATTTCTATAATATTAGGGAAAATATATATTTTAAAAATAATGTTGTAAACATAAAATTGTTGATTCAATTAATTTACGGTCATGACGGTAGGTAATTCCATAAATACCAAACATTCCTATGGCACAATAAAATTTTACAAAATTTCCTTGAACGGGAAACGATAAAAAGATTATTTTTATTTCTATTTTTTAAAAAAATAAAAAATCGGTAAAATTTCATTTAAATATAATAGGATAATATTTAAACATTTGTTAATGTTCTTTTAGAAAACTCATATTTAATGTACACATATTTTAGACCAAAATGAAAAAGATAATCATATTTCCATAAAAACGTTTTCTTAGTTAAATTTAGTAAAAAATAGTGATAACATAGTACTAATATATGAAGATATCATGGATAACCATATTAGAATAAAAATAAAGTGGTTTATTGATATATGGATCATAATATTTCATCAATCGAATCATAATTGTAAACAATCTCGACAAATAATGAGATTATAGCTATAAAATGTTAGAAATTTGGTAAATTTATATCATTATCCCAATGTAATAATAAAATTAAATGAAGATTAAAATAAAATAAAACAAATTTGATTCATTCTATACAATTTTAATGGATAATATATGCATCCCATTTAAAATTATGTTTGCATAACATGACATGTGTCTCAAATAAGTAAAATTGAGACAAAGTTACTGTACAGATGTGGTAACTTTTGATCCATATACCCTATGAAATAAATATATTCAAATAGATACCTTAATGAAAATAATATTAAGTATATGAATCATATAACACACTAATGTGATGTATAGACACAACATAAAATAATAGAGTATTGAATATGAAATAAGTCTCATAGAAATAAAAAATGAGAGAAGAATAACCTTACCTTATGTATTGAATTTCTTCATACATGTTCATACATCATTTATAATAATTATTTGTTTATTATACATTAAAAATAACCATATTTTTATATCTATTACCATATATTATTTTTTTATGAATTTATATTACATTTTTATCAATAACTCTAGGTTAATGTTACGTTTCAGGTAATATATTCTTTATTTTTAAATATGTTTTGGCTTTTTTATTCTTAATCATCTTAATTATATAATGATTTAATTACATAAATAATTTAAATAATGATATAATAACCAGATATATATATAGTATATATGTATTTATAATAATCTATAAATATAGAAACATGAAATTGAATACACAGTTTAGGGAGACGGTAGGCTATACGTACACATGAATGTTGCTTATATTTAATTATGTTTCTGAAAGAAAGTAAATAAAAGATATATATTAATATATTAAAGTTATAGTAAAATTATTATTTCATATATATAATATATTTTTACTAAACCTATCTTTAATAAATTTTATGTAATGTGTGAGTGATTCACGTCAATTTGAAGAGGTGGTAGTACACACTTCCCTAAACAAAATTATCATATTTACAAAAAATTAAGAGCATGATGGAATGTATTATATATTAATTAAAGAATCATATATATATCATATATATCATATAAAAATATATTTTCAATCACTATTCACAACCACGTGGGGGCATGAAGGAAAATGAACAAGATCGTTTCGTTATGCAATAATTTTCTGAACATAAGAATGGTAAGTTCATTACACATTAGATGGAAGTTTTTGTAATTATATGTATAAAAAATAGAATATAATAATATTATTATATTTAGGATACTTAGATTATTATATACTCATATAATAAGAAAATTTTTGGATGTGTATAATGAAAATAAAATTAAAGATCTTGAAGAAGGTTGTTATCTCTACTTTGGTAACTTCTTTTGGTATGCACCAAAGATCTTAATTTGATGGATTTATGAAAAAACAGATGTTTATAGAGGGAATGAAGGGATTTTTTTACTTATTTTAAATGATTTTGGGTGAGGAAACATGGTTTACAGGTGTGAATAAGTGAGAGGTGTGAGTGCCTTTTTATAGTGGGGGAGGAGTGATATTCTTTTAAATTTTTTACAAGGGAATTCCTGTTACATTTTTCATATGAAAAGTGGTTCTAATAATATACAATATTCATGAAAGTATATTATGGGGTCTAAATATAGCCATTAAATTTATTTTTTATATGTTAATATTTAATTTTGGAACATAATGTGAAGGTTTAGTGCTTTGACAAGTAATATTTCACTTAACCAATATAATAAATTTTAATTATTTTTACTAATATTTTAATAATAAATAAGTTGAAATTATTAGACATTTAAAATTATTATGATTCATAATGTTGAATACATTTTTTTAAATTGAAATAACATAAGTGATAGAAATTAATTTAAATTTAATCCCACAGACAAGACTACAAAGCGGGTTTTAAAAGTAAGATGTTCGAAATTTTGCAATGTTTTTATATTCAATTTTAAAGTGAAATTTATACCAATGAAATAAAATATATAAATTTATATAAATTTATCTAATTAAATGTCAACCCAATAAAAAATATAATTTAACACAATAATTAAATTATATAAAAAATCATTTTGAAAGTAAAATTTAGGGTTTCAATTTTTTTCAAAATAAAACAGGTAATATAAAAATTACAAAAAATCAAATTGATATAATTTTTATTTTATGATTTCAAAAATGAATTATATTTTTCAAATTAAATATATAAATGTGTTAAAATTATGATTTAAAATGTGTTATTTATTAAAAGGGTGTAAAATTACATGTTATAAAAAATACATTTTTTTCATGCATAAAATTGGAATTATTTTCTTCATATAGCTATCAAATCTATCAGATAAGTATTAAAAATATTTATTGAATATATAATATATAAATTTAAATAAAAACATTAATCAAAAATCATTTGAAGATTTTATTGTGGTAAAATTGTGTGCACATAAAAAAATAATTTTATTAGAAATTTAATTTATTTATTTTTAGATAGATCATAAATTCACATATAATAATTTATAATCAAAGAATTCATTTTATATACTTGTGTAAATCCTATTTTCAAAATTTAGTTATTTTTATTCAAAAATTTTATTCGAATGCCTTAGTGGGAGCTATAATAAAATTTTATTAACAATATTAATTGTATTTAGTAGTTCGGTAAAACATGACATTGTGGGTTACACAAGACATCGAAGGGACCAAATATTTTTCTAATACAATCCAAACATAGTGTTGTGTATACCACAATTTAATCTAAGTGTTTTTTATCATAATATTGACTTGGTGTTGTGTATAATAAAATATATACATAGTGCTTCTTATAAAAGAATTACTATTCAGCGTTGCATGAAATGAGAAATATGAAAATTTTAAATTAATTTGAAAAATATAATTTAAAAAATATCCAGGTGTTATAAATACGTTACATGTTAAATGAACATGACTTTTTGATAATAAATTTATTAGAAGGTTCCTTGATATGGAAATTATAAGAACATTATTTTGATTTTTTTAATATGAAATGGCTTGAAATTTATTTAATAAATCAGTTTAAAGAAGAATAAAAACAAATTTTAAATTTTTTTAATAAAGCATGGTTTTGAATAAAACCTGATTTCAGACTAAAGAGAGAAATAATGTTGGATTAAATTTAAAACATTTCCCTAATTATCATATGGTACCAAATAGTGGAAAATTTGTTTTTTCACTTTCATATCTAAGTAATAAATATAGGAGAATAAAATTCATGATAATTCTAGATAGGTGTATCATGTAATTTTAACATTGGTGAATTGATCAAAGAAAATCCCGATATATGGTATGATTTTAACATAAAACACTGACCAATTTAGTAATATTGAATCATATGAATCATGATGTAATAAAATAAATTAATATATTAAATATAATTATTATTAATCAATTCATGATATTATAAATTCAAGGGGATGTATATACACCTCATGAAATAATATAGGTTCAAAATTTAACGTATATCTCAAAGAATGCACATTGAGATAAAAATCTCTAACCAATTTGGTAAATTTTGATCCGTAAATCCATTAAAAGAGAAATACTAAAATGAATATTTAAATAGAAATTAATTTTATTTTAATCACCTTAAAATAAATTCATGGGAATTATATACACCACAAAAATAAAACAAGTGGTAAATATGACATGAGTCTCACAAGAGTAAAATGTAAGACAAAAAATCCATACATTATGTCTTGAATTCCATTTTACTCAATAAATACTCATTTATAATAACAATAATTTTATAAAAAATATAATACATAAACATATTACATTATTTAATATTATTTTATTATTTGATTATGAACTTTTATTATCCTTTTATTAACAATTCCGTGTTAATGTTACTTTTCTTGTAATAATGGATTTGTTTTTCATATGTTCTTTTATTTGTAATATTTTTGTTTCTATTAATTTAATAAAGAATTAATAATTATCAAAACAGTAAAAAAAATATAAATATCATATATATTAAGTATATATTTGTTTATAATAATCTAAAAAAGATAGAAATTTTATATAAAATACACAGTTCATTGAGACGTTATGATATATGCACACACAAATATTGTTTTCATTTTTCAATTAGATTGAATGAAAAAAAATTATATGATATATTATCATTAATTAATAATTTTTTACTTCATATATATCATATATTTTTATTTAACTCATTTTTAATAGATTCAATGTAAATAGTGAATGAATCACATCTCTTCATAAGGAAGTAGTCGGCTATACACCTAAATGGTGTTATAGTATTCCCATAAAATGGAAAGAATGATATTATGTGTGATATATAAATTATAGAATCATAAAAAAATTATAATAAATAAAAAATATATATATTATTTACATCATTATACCCAACCAATAACAGTGGTAATGAAAAAATGAACAACATCGGTTCGTGAGGCAGTAGTCAATTATAAACATGAAAAATGATTTTGTAACCCATTTGATTAAAGAGTGTGTATATTAGGTCTTAATATTATAATAAAAAAATACTTGTATATTAAATATATTAGTTTTACTATTTAATAATTATATCAAATGAAATTATGGGTTTTGAGTAAGAAATAAAACAAAAATGTTTGTTGATGAACATTACCCCCTTTTCTGGTATCTCATTTTGGTTTAAAAAAAAGCCATACTGGGGTTCATTTATTATGAAATTAAGGATTATATAATGATATTATATAATTTTATAAATTATTTGGTAATTTATTTTATGAATAAATTGTTTTTGAATATGTTAAGAGAGGGGAATTAGGGGTGGCGTTTAATAAGGGAGTTGAGTGGTAAACATGTAAAATATTGAAAGGGATAATTACAACCACATTATTTCCATGTTAAATTGATCTAATAATATATACAATTATATTAATGAAGTATTATGTTCTATAAATTCCTCTAAAATGGGTAATGGAGAAGTTTCTAGGTCATTTTCCCCCCTTAAGATTAAAGGTTAGTCCATTGGTAAACTTGTTTTCCTATTAATCTCCATGATTAATTTTAAAGGTTTTCAAAATTTTTAGTGGAAAAAAATTTGAGTTTTTCATATTATAAATTATATATTAGTATTATTAAATAAATGGAATCATTTTTTTACTTCAATACCCTGAAGTTGTAGAAAATAATTTAAAATAAATCTTACAGACAAGTTGAGAAAACAAGTTCTTAAGGCAGAAAAGGTAAAATGTTTACTACGGATTTATATTCAATTAAAAAATTAAATTGATTAAAATTATGTAGATTTTATTAATTTATTTATAATTAAACAATTTTGACTTTAAAACTAATATAAAATATAGTTTAATATTACTAATTATTTAAACCAAAATTTCATATTCATTTAAAATCCTTTCTTTTTCACTATTACTCAATAAATAAAACTTATTAAAAAAATAATATATATTTACCCTAATATTATTTTTATTTTTAAATATAAAATATAATGTTTATTTTATAAAATTAATGTTCCAAAATTTGAAAAAATATAGTTTTGTCATAAGTTTTCCAATTTAAAGAAATAATTTTTTTTTGAAAAATACAGTTTTTTATCATGCAATTTGATTTACTATTATCTATTGTCTAGAAAACATAAAATAATATTTATAATAATTTTATTGTATAAATAATATATAAATCACATTAAAATCATTAAAAACAATTTATTAGGTCAATTTATTGATATAAAATATACATATAAGCATAATATAGTTTCTTTGCAAAATATTCCCTTTTATCTTAAAAAGATTTTAATTTTAATATCTAATTAATTGGTAACCATCATATTTTGTAATCATTTTTCAAAAATATTTTTCTAATTTATTCAATCCTTTTCATACCATCCATTCCAATATATCGTTTATAATTATCACATTAAATAATAATATTAATAGTATATTGAAGTTTGGTAAAGCATGGGTTTGCATGTAATCTATCAAAGAAACATAGTGTTGTCGGAAACATAAGACAACTTCGTGTTGTGTGTAATGTAAAATAATATTATTTTTTCAAGTTGTATAATCTTAATTTTTTTGTATAAATAATTCATAACTTGGTGTAATGTGAAACACAATCCATCAATTAAATTAAATTTCTAAAAAAATTTATTCATAAAAACCTGGGGTTTTATAGGGTACACAAGAAATTGGTAAATGAATTGGTTTCCTTTACAAAGTCCACCTAAAAACATAAATTCCAAACACAAATTTAAAGTCCAAACACATCTTGTAATAATTCCCCCTTTCACAGTTTAAAAAATACATTCCAACCAACATTTTTAACATAATTGTAATCACCCAATAATTTAAATCAATTCAATGTCAACCTTACACATGAGTTTTATTTTTTTTAAACCCAAAACGTAGAAAAAGACCGTTATCTAAATTTCAATACTCACGAGACACCACTGAATATTTTTAAATAGGTTCATCAAAACCATCCATTTCTTTTGAAATGTTTCAATGATACCATTCAATAAGGGTATTTCTCTTTGATAACCAATACAAGGCCAAAAGGACAACCATTTTCAATAAAATATTTAAAACTAGACACCATAAATTTTTATAAAGGGTTGAATTAGACATACCCTTTAAATCTAAATTTTAATCATATTAAAAATCCCCTTAAAAATTATCAAGTCAACCACACCTCAAATCAAAACAAATTCATTTAAAATATTTCTTTTCACTCATTAAAAATAAAAAATATTCTAAAATCAATTAGAAAACCTATAAAACATTTCAATATTCCATAAGTCATATCACAATAGTCGTAAAATAAAAAAACATTAAATTTTAAAAAATAAATCATTGAATCCACATACAAAATCTATAACGACAATGACTTTTCAACTGATATTTATTTCTTAATATAATGTGTGAAATATTATATTAATCACAAAAATTTATATCTCTTTAATAATGAATTGGTATTTATATAGTATAAATGGAAATGTGATCATTATGATTTGACTATTATATGACCTTTTTTCAAATATGATGGTTGTTTGATATAATCATTGGAAACTTAAATCTTGCTAAAAATATTAATGTTATAATTAGTATTTATAATTTTAAATGAAAAAGGATAATTAAAGTAGAAATGATAAGTGATGACATGAACATAGAGAGTCATTCTGTATGATGCCCATTTTACAAAACGAAATAGGGAGGTAGTTTTAGTTGGATTCACCCTTGACCAAGAGCAAATTGAGCTTCAACATTTGATGTTTGAATGAAATTATCTACTTGAGAAGTTCAAGTTACTGGAAATTTCCACTCAGTTAATGTTAGCCGAGGTAACCCACAGAACTAAAATCATCACGCACCTTACTCTTTGGGAATATACTTGTGTGATAAGGGACTACGTTTACATTCCATAGTTACTTAATGTTTCATTCATTATTATAAATAAAATTTACATTCCATCAATTCAATTTTAGAAATAGTTTTTCTTAATAAAAATATGTTTAATTAAGAAGGAATTTGATAAATTGACTTTTTCATATCCAAATTATACATTCCATAAAACATATAATTATTTATAATAAACTAATTTATTATGAGTGTAACTTATTTTAATGAAATAGTATGATAAAAACATTTATTTAAATATAAATGATAATATAACTTTATTATGTCCTTAATAATTTTTAATTTTCAAAAATTTTACAATGCACTTTAAACACGCTTTTATTTTTAATAAATAAGTGTTTTTATATTAAAAAGTTAAATTTATCATTTTTTGAGATTTATTACGATGAAATAAAAATCATTTATAAATCAACATGTTGAAATTTGGTTATGGTAAATTTATAATTATTTACTAAAATATTTAGTATTTTACTGAATTGTAAAAATATAGTATGAGGTTTTTGATATGTTTTATGACATCATAATTATTTCATAATGATTTAATAAGTTATTCAACACAATCCAAGGCCAAAAATATATATTTTTTTTAAAATTAAGTTCTTAAATATATTTTAATCAATTTCATAACCTCTAATTGTCTTTCAAAAATCTAAATAGGAAATCGTAGCATTTTTGTGGAAACATGAATTCTCCATTCCAAAAGAAGTAATCTAAAATAATGAGAGACTCTTGTGTATTAATATAAAACAATGTACCAAATTTAAAACGCATTGGTAAAAAACATGGGAAGCCCTTGGATTTTTTCCCACAACCAAGATTTCCAAGGATAATATTTCGAAATTATACAGACAATCCCCAAATTTTTCAATAAATACCCACAATTTTCTTATTTTTATTCACTCACAACACATATTCAAGGATGTTTTGTTTTATTTTCCTCCTATTAAATTCCCCAATGTGTCTTGAATCTCTTAAGGTCGCATTCCTCTAGTTTTAGGAGTAACTCTTCAAGGTTAGGTATTCTCCTTCCATTCTCTTCCATTAAAGAACCGTTATTATAAGTTTATTATAATTATTATCATAAATCCATTTTATTAAAAATTTTATGCTACCATTTATCCACATTATATAATATATGTGGTATAATTTTTTTTTCAAAAGTGATTAAAATGACCATTATGTCATTTCCAACCCTTGAAAAAGGAATGTGGGTTCCATGAATGTTAATACCATAACGAAATGAATAATTTTTTTATTTAGTTTAATACACTTGTAAAAGAAATAGGCGAGAGGTTTAATTAGGATAAAATAAAATGATGGATTCCATTTTCCATATCAATAGATGGGTTAATTATTTTTGGGATTTTGGATTTAAAACATATATGATGAACTATAGGGAAAAACATAAATAGAGGAAAACATCCTGGTATTTTGGAGATGTTTTATGTAAGTGGATTCTGAGAAAATAAATCCCTGTATGGACTCGAACATGTAAATGTCGCTCTGGAAGAAATATATCTTGGGGTAAAACCCCAAAACAATGCATTGAGATAGTCTTGAATAAGAGTTCATGTATAACAATGTGTATTTGTTAAACTCCCAGTTTGACACTCCATGGGGACATGTTTGGTTGATCATAATATTTTTATGAACCCTTATGAAGGATATATATAAAATTTATTTTTGTTAATTAATAATATATATATACATGATGTTTTATGGTATAAAAATAATTTAAAATTATAATATTATTAAAAAAACATGTTTCTCACTAAGGATTTCTTATTTTAGAAAATAGTAAAAAATAAGAGGAACCACATAAATGATGAGGGAAATAGACCATGTATTGATATCCCTTCAATGGAATCTAGAATGGAAAACATCATGAGAATGATTAATCAACTAAATCAAGCTATAAATAATAACTTGAATCAATTCAAGATAATATATTCACATCGAAGGGAATAAATTTCTGCTGGGTCCTTTATGTATGACCGACCTCCTTCAATAAGTGGATCTAAAAGTCCATTTATTGGTGAAAATGGATAAGATCTATAGAAAATGATATTTTCTATACTACAACTCTGCAAACAAGAGAAATAAACATCGTTAGTGTACTTCTTGAAAAGAGAAGCTGGTCTTTGGGGTACGTTGATTAAAAATATGAATCCAAGAAGGGAAATTGATGATTTTAATTGGGAGGAGTTTAGAGGATAATTTTTAAATGAATATTTACCTTATTCTATTTGAATTTAAATAGATAAGGAATTACTAGAGGTGAAATAGTAGGAAAATGAGTCCATGGTAAGGTATGTGATGAAATTTTCAACTCTTTTTCATTACACATATTGCTTTATTATACATCCTAATGGAAATGTTGATAAATTCTTTGGTGGAATAAGACCCCATATATAAAAGAAATCTATCCAATATAGACAATTCCGGTAGTGATGTGATGGTTTGGAGTGATTTGATGGTTGAACTGAAATTGAGAGAGATACAGTTGTCACATAAATCAAATAAATGAAGAGATCATTAGAGCCAAACATGAGGAGTAACTTTGATCGTGGAAGAGGATTAAGGAAATTTCATCTTCCAACAAGCCAAAAATGTGTGAAAAAGATTTCAAGTAACAACTTTTTTATATTTTAGAAATGTTACAGTTTTGGTAAAGATGACCATATAACTCAAAAATATCATAGTAAGGTGGAGCCTCAACTTTTCTAGACTAAATACAATGGTACAACGGTGTATAGTCATCCTGAAGTCCAAATCATTTTTTTGGAAAACATGTGAACTTTTTCAATCACTCTCCAAAATTAGAATACAATGTATGGAAATAAACATCCACATTAGAATATTTCAAGGGAGAATGTTTGGAAATTTTATATCATTAAGGATGAATTAGAAGCTCCAAATGGCGTGGTTTTAGGTACTCTCAATGTTCTCTCAAATATAATAAGTGGTTTGTTTATTCTGTTTCAATGAATTATTTTATTTACTTCAAGTGTCCAAAGAATATAGAATCCATAAATGAAATTATAAAAGTAGATTTATTACTCAAGACTTTTTGAGGGATTATCCAAGAATTAAATGTGTATAGATACTTTATTATTGACATTGAAGAGCACAATCTCATATCAATTCACACAGTCATTCCTTTGATGGAATTTAACACTATACTAGGGATGGACTGACTCTTAATGTATTATGCTCAAATGAAAATTTAGAAGTAATGAAATTTCAGTATACATGAATAGAAATCCAATAGTTATTTTAAAATGAGAGATATTATGTCTTACTCATTGTCATGAAGCACATACCCTAGCCTTCATTGTGGAGATAATCAGTGAAGAGGAAGAATTAAATGAAAGTATTAGAATATAAAATTTCCCTATTATTCAGAAATACATTTATGTATTTTCTAATGAGATAACTAGAACTACCCTAGAAATAGATGTATAGTTACCTATTATACTCATACATGGATCCATGATGATATTAATGACCCCATAGAGAAAATAAAATGTGGAGATGGAGGAATTAAAGAA
Organism: Viscum album; assembly: GCA_963277665.1. NCBI lineage: Eukaryota > Viridiplantae > Streptophyta > Magnoliopsida > Santalales > Viscaceae > Viscum > Viscum album. The sequence continues at coordinate 368,243,768 of OY728132.1, read as the reverse complement.
AAAACATGAAGAAATTTTGGAGAAGTGGTTTATTCAACCATGTTTGTCTCCTTCTGAACCACCTATTCCCTTAGGTAAAAATAATGGTGGATTAATGTGGCTATAAATTGAATATAGAGAAATAAATGGAACCATATAGAAGAACATGTACAGTATCCCCATGATTGATGAATTATTTTCAGATCTTCATGGGAGTCAATTCTTCTCCAAGATTGATCTTCGATCTACTTATCATAAATTTAGGGTGAAGAAAGAATATATTCTAATGTCTTCCATCAGATCATGATATTAACATTATGACATATTTGTTATTCCCTTTGGTTTGACTAATTCTCCTTGTATATTTATGGATTTGATGAATAGTTTTTTTAAGGATTTCCTTAATAAATGTTTGGCAGTTTTTATTGATGATATTATGATATATTCAAAATTTCAAGAGCACCATAAGGATTATATAAGGGTTACATTGATAACTCAATGGAATGAGAGTATGTTTGAAAAAATCATCAAATGTAAATTTTAGTAACAATATGTTGTTTTCTAAGGGAACAATGTAACCAATGATTGAATCTCTATTGACCCTGTGAAGTCAATGGTTTTGGAGGAGTTGCCTCATCCTATAAAAATAATTATGATTTGTAGTTTCCTTGGTATATTAGTGTATTATAGGAGGATTTTGAAAAAAATTCATGAATTTATAATCTACTAACAAATTTAACTCAAAAATGGTCTATGTTCATCTCGACTAAGGAGTATGGAGAAGGTTTCTAAGAGTCGAAGAATAGATTGGTTACATCACATGTGTTAACTATACCCTCTATTAGATAAGGATTTATTATTTCTAAAAATTCCTCTATTGAAGGGATTGGGTCTATCCTCATGAAAAATAACAAGGATATTTATTATGCATCTCCAATGTTAAAGCATCATGAGCATAATTATCTAACACATGACCTTTAACGAGGAACAATTATTTTTTCTCTAAAGATATGGATACACCACATTTATGACAAGAAATGTGATATATAAATAGATCACCAATGTTTGAAGTACATTTTCTTGAAAAGGGAATTGAACATGAGATAAAGGTGATGGTTGTAACTTTTTAAAGACTATGATTGTTCAATTCATTATCACTGTAGAATAATAATCAAATTCGCCGATGAATTATGTTTAAAAGAGCCTATTATAATGGAAATGATGATGATTCGAGTGGAACAATTGATCAATGACCAAGTAAGGACGCACATGGGTACCATGAGAGAATTTACATCATCAATACTATATAATATTATTTATAAAACATCATTACAAGGAAGATCATGAAATATCAAAGATAAGATCCTTTGTTACCAAATAAGATAAAGGATGTGAATGGGAATTTTCTCAAGTATAATATTGATTAACAATGTGTAATGAAATTTCATACGAGGATAGGTCTTCCAAATTTTATAGAGATAAACAAGGAATCTTTGGATGAATATCATATATCTACACTCTCTATACATCATGGAAGAACTAAAATGTGTAGGGAAGTTTATGATCATTATCTATGGGATAACATAAATAGTGATGTTTTTTACTACACTCCAAGTTGATTTCCATGTCTGCATGTGAACATAGAGTGAAAAATTATTAAAGGGGTATTATAACCACTACCCACACCAACTTGAATGTGTGACAATATATCTATGAGATTTTTCCCTAGTCTCTCGAGAACATCCAAAGGAAACAATGTGATATTATTTACAGTAGACTAACTCACCATGAATATCTATTTCATCACTATTTGGGAAGATTTATCTCTGTACCACCTATCCAAGATTTAAATTAAGGAAATGGTGAGGTGGAAGGGAGTCCAATTTCAATTATTTTTTACCATGATCCAAGGTTCACATCAAAATTCTAAATAAGTATTCATCATGTTCTAAGCAACAAATTGACTTTTAGTATGTCCTATCACCCCCAAAATGATTGTCAATCATAAAAACATTTAAACACTCGAAAATATTTTGGGAACATTATTGATGTAATTTAATGGTGGATAAGATCATCCTCTACCATTAAATGAGTTCTCATATAAAAATATATTCCATTTGAGTATTAAAATGGAACCTTATAAAGCTCTCTATGGGAGGGGATTTTGAACTCCTATTTTTTGGATGAATTTGGAAAGAGATAGATTTTTGGGCTTGATATTGTGCAAGAGATGATGAAATAGGTTCATACCACCAAAAAAATAGATAAATTATGGTCAATTTTGGAAGAATATATTTGTAGAGAGCCATTAGAGTGACTTGGAGTTTAGTCTTGGTGACAAAGTGTTCATTCAAATATCACCATTGAAGAGGGCCATGTAGATTGAGAAGAAAGGGAAACTTATACCTAGGTATATTATCTCCTATTAAATCCTTGATCACATCGAGGAAATGACCATTCGACTAGTACTTCTACCATATTTACCTCATGTTCATAATGTATTCCACATATCTTTCTTGAAAAAGTACATACCTGGACATTTAAATGTACTTAATCCAGAGGTGATATAATTGGAACATGAAACTTATTTTGAGGAGTAGGTTGTGGATATTATGGACCATAGATATATGGTCCTGTGGAATAAAACATCCCACCTCTTTAAATTGTTTCAGAAGAACACTAAATATTAAGAAGTGGTGTGGGAACCAGAGGGGTCAATGAGATAGAAGTACCCGTAGATTTTCTTAACTAAGAGAACATGCTAAATTTCGGGGTTGAAAATACATAAGGGGGAGAATATGAAAATACAAACATCTAAAATGAGATTTTTTACTAAGAAAATGTATGTTTTAATTTATTAATCCCAAAAAACTATATCCCTTTAATAATGAAGTGGCATTTATAGAGTGTAAAGGGAAATTTGACCATTGTGAATCAACTATTATATGATCATTGGTCAAATATGATAGTTGGTCGATATGACCTCTGGAAACTATACTCTTGGTAATAATATCATTGTTATAATTAGTGTTTAAAATTAGAAATGAAAATAGATAATTAATAATGAATGGAGAATAAATGACCACTACCAGTAGTTTCATGTCATAGGAGGCCATTTGTCAGAACATGGGAGGGATGAAGCAACACTGAGGTTCTCCCTTCACCCTAATGAAATTTTAATTATAATCATTCAAAAATAAAGATTATTTTTTTCAAATAAAAATTACAAAAGTTTCAAAAATAATTTTTAAGATGGATTTATTTATTTAAATTCTATAAAATTACATTTTAAAAAAATACATCATTTTATTGATAAATTATATTTATTCTTAATTTATACCCATAATATCTACTGGATGATTATCAAAAATTCTAATTGAATATATAATAAATAAGTTTTAATGAATATTGTAATCAAAATTATTCTATTTAATTTACTGATCTAAAATTTTCTATGTACATAGAAAAATATTTTTCTTAGAAATATAATTTTTTATTTCCAAATAGTTCATAAATTAACATATATTAATTTATAAAAATGTAATTAAATTTATATACATGTGTAAATCCTAATTTTACAATTTAGTTAATTTCACTTGTATCATCCATTCTAATGTCTAGGTGGTAGTTTTAATAATATTTTAATAATAATATTAATAATATCTTGTAAATCTGTAGAACTCAACTTTGTTGTTAACCAAAGATATCTAAGGGACTTATTATTGTTTGAAATACAATACAAACATAGTGTTTCTTGTACAGAAAATAAATCTATTTGTTGTGTGTCACAATATTGACTTGGTGTTGTATATAATTTAAGTCAAACATAGTGATTTCGTATAAAATACATATATTTAGTGTTACCTGAAATGAAAAATATCCAATGATTAAAGTAATTAAAAAAGTATAATTCAAAAAATCTTATGGTGTTACACATATGATACATGTTAAATGAATATACAATTTTCATATTAAAAAAGATTATAAATTTTCTTGGTTAAAAAATAAAAAGAACATTCCTTTGAAAAAAATTAAAAAATAAAACATTGGTAGAAAATTAATTAATAATTTTTTTTAAAATGTTGAAAACTCATTCAAATTAATATTTAGGAAACCTATTTTTTAATGAAAACGTATTTCATACTAAAGAGCGAAACAACGATGGATTTCCTTTAAAAAAATTATCAATTATTATAAGTTCCAAATAGTAGAAAAATGGTTCCATAACATTAATATTTAATTTAAAAATAGAGGAGAATAAAATTGATTATTATTATTTATTCGTATATCATGATGTTTTAATATTGGAAACTTTATCACTGGCAGTCTCGATAAATGGTGTAATTGTAACATAAAACTCATACCACATTGGTAACATTAAATAATAATACCCATTAAGTAATACCATAAAATGCAATATAAAATATAATTAGGATGAATTAATTCATGAAATTATATGTTAAATGGTTTTTTATACCCTTCATGAAATAATACAGGTTCATAACCTAACATTCATATCAAATAAGGAAAATTGAGATAAAAATATCTTACAAATATGGTGACTTTTGAACCGTAAACTCCATGAACGAGAAATGATAAAATTGATATTTAAATAGAAAATAATTTTAAGTAAAAGTATCATAAAATAATTTCATAGTAATTATATACATGACATAATTGAGATAGTTGGTGGACACTACTACAAAATATGCCTTTAATAGCGCTAAAAAAGTGTTTACTACTCGAGAAACAACAAAAGAATATTAAATTTATAAGAATGTTTAAAAGCACTCATAAAATCCTTTTATTAGCACATATAAAGGAACCAATAAAAATGTCCTTTAGTATTGATTTTATAATCACTAATAAAGGAATTATTTATCAACACTTATAAAAGCACTGATAAAGGGTCATACTATTGTATTGTGTTACAACATACTACAGAACCACTACAGTGTGCTCTAACAACACATTATAGCACAAAAAACACACCATATATAAATCGAAGTACCAATATAGAATAGAAATGAAATTAAAAATACAACACAAATACCATAAAAACAATATATTATATACATTTCAAACATTGGTGTATAAAATTACATTAATTCAAATTATTACATACATTTAAAAACCTAATTGTTAATATTAGCATGATTTACATTGACTTTATTAATAAAATTTCCAGTACTGTATGAGTAGTTATGAAAAAAACACCTTAACTCAACAAAATAATTCACCTGTATAAGAAAGAAAATATTATGAGTAATACTAAAATAAAATAAATTAAAACTAAATAAGAAATTTTAAATTAATTTTATGTACAATTATTTTACTGTACAAATATCAAGATTACCTCTGTGATTGAGCAGTGAAGGGAACCTGAAGGAATGTAATAAATTTAAACATAGAAAGAGTGAAATGTGTTGTGGGAGAAGATGTTTGTGGTGGTTTTACTACAGAAAGGGATGAAAGATGGACAGATTACCTGAACTCCAATAAAATAATCCACCTGCATAAGAAAAAATTTATTATTTGATTATGATTTTAAAGAAATAAATTAAACATACATATACAACAATATATTAATTTTATGGACAATGATTTTATAGTGAAAAAAATGAAAATTACCTCTATCATTGAGTAGACGTAGTGTTGTTTCTCATCATTCAAAGGTATTGTAATGAAATTAAAGTAATGTGATAAATGTAACAATGCGAGGGTAAAGACGTTTTGAGGGATAATAAGTCTATGAATGTACTAGTAAAGGAAGGGATGAAAGATGGAAAGATCACCCCAACTCGAACAAAAGAATCAACCTATATATAAAACCAATTATAATGTTATTAATATTAACAAGAAATAAATTAAACATAAATAAGAAAAATCCATCAAGTATATGGATAATGATTTTACCCTGAAAATACCAATGTTACCTCTGTTATTAGGTAGAGAAAACATTGTTTCACATCATGATATGTCATGAAACAAGAATAAAAATATTTTATAATAAATAAACATTACAGGGAATATTGAAAATGAAATCCACATTCTATTATATAAATTTTCAGCAAAATATAGAAAGTATACTATAACACTATGTTTTCATCTATATAATGGTTTCCTTCATTATTGTTTGTTCTTTTAATGGATTGCTAAAATCATCACGTGCAGAAGAAATTGTCTGCATGAGTAGTCAAATGTTTAATTTATATTATGTTATTATATTAGAGAACATATAATATTATGATAAAACATAATATATTAAAAAACCCTTTTACCTTCTCATTGAACCATGTTTTTTAAAATGTTCAATGGCTTTTCTTCCTCTATTTAGAATCCAAATCCACCATTTGTGCTCGCATAAAATGTAAAATACAATTTCTCCATTGAGACATACATGAAAATGTTTTTGATGATCCAATGAAAGGGTATCCCTCAATTTAATTTTATATAACACAATTTTTTAGTCTCCAGCTGGACCATCAACCAATTCTTGTTTGTTGGATCAGAGAAATAAAATACATGCACTCTCATTTGATGCCATTATGAATTGATCGGATTTTACCCTTATATACTGAAATTCACTTTCAAAAATCCCATTTCATCAACTTTCAATCTATTGATATTGTCAACCCATTTGAAACTGAAAATCATCATTTGAAATGTTGTATAATCCAACTCAAATATCATTCATATAATGAAACAATATGACATATTTTTATAATTTAAATTTATATCATTGTAACAAGATATGTTCATGACTTCATCCATAAGAATAACAACATTTTTTACCATATTGAAGTCATCATGTTCTTTATTATATAATATTTAACCATTGATTTCAAAACCAGTGTATGATATAACATTTGAATTCAGTCCTCTAGGTGGACATCGATGTCATTTTGAAATTTAATTCAAATTTTCAAATATCTCAAAATAAATTGTATCTCTAAATCATCTTAGAAACTATTGATTATATGTATTTGATATCCATCCTGCTAAACTTGATGGATTAAAATCTATAATAATTTCTCTGTGGGATTCAATATATGTATTAACATCTTCAATATTATATAATATGTAAAGATGTGCTTTCTTTAGATATTTTTAGGTAATTGTAATGACATCTATTTCAAAAATCCCTTCGACCTTAAGGTGTTGAATGTGAGAAGACATTGTGAGACCGATAATTTTAATATCTTATAGGTAATTGGAACATAATTAGATAGCTTCTTCAAAAAAATATCATTATACAATAAAACCCTTTGGAAAACATTGATTCTTGACACACACTTTCAAAACATTAATATACCATTCAATGAGGTTCATCCATCTATAATGGATAGGATTACATAGTTGAACCTCTCTGACCAAATGAACCATTAGGTATGCCATTATATCAAAGAATGGTAGTGGGATGAACATCTCTAATTCAGATAATATTATTGTAATCTATTTATTTATGATGTGAAACTTCTCCATGTATACAACACTACTACACATGGATTTGAATAAGAAACAGTTTCTGGTTAGTATATATCATACATTTTGAGGTAGAATGAAAAGAAAAGAAACATTAATTAAATCCAAAAAAATTACAGTCATGTGATTTTAGTCCCTGTAACTTCAAATTAGTCATTGACACGACATTCTTGATATTTTATGAATTCACATGTTGAACATTTACACTGTTAATGAAAATGAAAAATTGTAATTTCTTCATATATGGATATAGTGTAAGATGTTAGAAGAAGAAAAGTCAACCTTTTACTCTTCACTGGTGCCAACACTTCCCTTATTCCCATTTCAATCAAGTATAACCTATCTTTAATGCCATATTTTTTTTCTAGTAAGATTTAGTATCATTCCAATAACACTATCAAATATATATTTTTTCCATATACATGACAACAACAAAAATTCAATCATAAAAAAATAAAAATACGGTAATTCAAATTATATTGATCTCTTATTCAAACATGATTTTTTATGTTTTTTAAAATATGGTTTACCAAAAATAGATTCCATATTTTTTACCTTCTTGTACAATTGATCACCTGTTCCTGGAGACAGTGTAGTACCTTGTTAGATGTTACCATCAAATGTGGTTAGCCATGACCGTTATTTATGTCATTGATGTAAAAATTTACGATGACCTAAAAACACATTCTTCCAGGAATGTTTCAAATTAATTGATTATGTGTGTTTTTCACAAACATGACACCCCATCATTCCTTTAATTCTATATCCTAATAAATATTTATAAGAGGTGAAGTCATTTATAATTCAGTACCACCTGGCCCCAATTGTGAATTCTTCAATTCTATGAGCATCATACATTGTATCAACTATTTACCACCTCAATTTTAGATATTTGATACATGGATCCAAATATAAATAAATATCGTTACTAGGTTTCTTGGTCTAGATATATATAGATACAACAAAAATCATTTGCGCTTTATGCATAGCCATAGTGGAAATTTATTATTTATCAACATGATAGGCTACGTACTTCTAGTACTCGTCTTTACACAAAAAGGATTTATTCCTTATATTGATAACATAAGATAAATGTTTATTGGCTCATCTCTAAATTCAGGAATCTCATAATCAAATTTCTTCCACTAAGGGGAACCTAATGGATGATGTTTGTTCCCATAGTTAATTCTTGTATCTGCATGCCATGCTAATTGTATTATGGTTTCATCACATCCATATAGTCTTCTTAAACCATGGAATGACATGAATGTACCATAATGATTTTGACTAAATTGATTCATTTTTCTTTTATCGATCTTTTTCACACTTAGGGAATTTTATGAGTGATTCATGGTCCTTGAGAAAAAATATGAAATCATTTTGAAAACATGTATTTTTATAGAGATCATTCCCATTGAACATATCATTAATATAGCATCATATGTTTGACATGTTAATTCATTTTGTTCTTGTATCATATCTTTCAAACGACCAAGTAGTTATGTATAGAAGGTGTCACTCCATTCGCTTCCATCTTCCGAATTATATAACTTCAATACAACTAAAAATGATGGGTATTTAGTAGAACCAGTATATAATGGTTTCTTGGAATATCTTGTGAACTTCTAAAACAACTTTGGACAACAACAAAGGTCGTTTTCAATTTCTATTATCATTTCTTCCTTGTGATCTCCATCATCTTTTACAAAGGTATTCATATCGAATGATTCATAAACTGTAGTATCATCCCAATAAATGTAGACATTCATTTTTTCCTCTGTTTAGTTCAATTTATATAGCTTCGATCTATTTTGTGACAAATCATTATTCTTCCAACTCTTTTGGACTAATTTTTATTGAATGACAACAACGTAAACATACATAGAGGATTTTAGAAGGGTTGTCTGTATACTCTCATGAAAACTTGTTGAAAACATTAACTCTATCATCATATTCATTTGTGAAAATATTAGCATGCATCCATTTCAGTTAATATCCATCCTATTGGGTTTATAAAAGATTAATATTATAATATATATAAATAAATACATATAAGATATTCATTATCCAAAGTGAAGGATATAGAAAATTATAATATAAGGAAATATGGATCATTTATACTAGAAAATATGATCACCAAGATATTCGAAATCCAACAATAAGGGTTGTTGGAATTTGAAAATTTAGAGGGAGATAAAGGAATATAATAAATTATACTATCACTAATCATTATAGGTGTAAATCAAAAGATGGATAATATAATGACCCTAGCCTGACTTACCAATACAACACTAGGTCTAATCATCTTATGACATCTATCACACCTCAAAGTCACCAAGGGATGGTTTAAACATTAGATGTAAAAAATCATAAATTTCATGTGGTCCCCCCAAATTGAAACAGTTATTACTAAAGGTCGAACACAATTTTAGCATGAACCATAGGGTCAAAAGACATGCAGACCCAAAATAATCATTACACAATATAGGCATAGTAGTTAGAAAAAAAACTATTCAAATAAATATTTCAATATCTATATAAAAAACGTAAATGTTAGGAAATTTTAAAAAATTACTTATAGTCTTTAAGAGATATAAAATTTATAAAAACCTGATATTAAAAAACAACACGAAGTATAAAGGTATCATAATGATTCAAAAAGTGAGGGCTTGATGTGATAAATGCTAATGTGCTTAACAAGGGATAACCCCTTTGAATCCACTTCATATGAAAACTGAGGGCCATATTGAATTCTTCGAGGAACCATCTACTAAGATACTTATAACCAATAGAGGAACATACATCACTCCACTAACATGGTACTTAAAAAATAACATCTAATGTTGCATGTCCACTAAGGTGTTCATGAATTGTGTCAGAATATATATATAATCATTATGGAACCACCAATGCGACTCAAATCAGTAGTTAATAAACAAGAATATAAATGAAAAAAATATACACATTTATATACATATATGAAAAAATTATTTATTAAAAATAATAAAAAAAATTAAATAACAATAAATAAATCTATGTTTTAGTGTCAGATATAAACAACGAGTCATACGTTGGTTGTAAATACAAAAAACAAACCACAAATCATTCCTTAAACAATGGATCAGAAAAAAATCATAAATAATTGATCGTAATAAAATTGTAGAAGAAGAAATCAACAACTAACACGAAAATAAACAAAGAAAATATGATGGACTACCTATCGAGGTTGACCTAAATCTGAGACTCTATCCAGAAACCCTAATGTCAATTGAACATCAGATGTTAGATGAGATGTTAGAGCAATTGTAGGCTGTTTGGTTGTGTGATTCGAGCTTCAATTCATTGAGGAGGAGCACTGATAGTTGGTGGCTTATTTATAAATCTTCTCTATCACAATTGTTTCGCAAATGGTCAGGGTATTTAAAGCAGATCGAGAAACTTTTATTAGCTCTTATAAATAATTGCTCATAAAATAAATCATTTTCAGTGATAAAGTTATAGCACTGATAAAGGGTTTATAATTATAAATACAAATAATTTTTTTTTAATATTTATATATACATAATAAATATATATAAATGTAAATGTAGTACATATATTCCTTTTTAAATACATTTATTATTATTTTATAATTATTTATTTATAATTATAGAAATATTCTTACAAACCAATATTTATATCATTATATATGTTGATATAATTATATATATATATTTAATAAATATATATAAATATAAATATAGTAAATATATTCATTATTTCTTTAAATTTATTATAAATTTATCAAATTATTAAAATATATATAATTATTTGTTTATAGTTTTATAAATACCTTAAATATATATATATATATATTAATAATTATAAATATATAAATTTATTATGATAGTAAATATGATTTTATAAATATATTTATTTATAAATATTTTTCTACAAATATTATTTTCACATTATTAATGAATATATACTTTTAAGTGCATACATATATATTAAAAATGAGTGAAATTGAATTAATTAAGAATAAGTTCTTTTTAAAAATATTAAAAAAATGGATATTTTGGGTGTGTGTGCATTGTATATAAAAAGGATTTAATTATGTATATGTGAAATCAATATAGCAAACATTTTATCAATATAAAATTGAAAAATAAAATGAAATTCAATTATATGCAGAGTACTATTCAATTAGTTGATATTTTTAATTCATATTAATTTTTAATTATAAACCATTATTCAATAAATATGTGACTATTTAATGGAACACTCATAAATATTTTTTAATATATAAATCATATTTATATACATTTATATATATTTATAATTTTAATATATACAATTCAATAACACTAAATATCATAATTATCTAATTAAGAAAATTATTAATATTTAATAATATATAAAAATCTATTCATTTTTATAAATAATTATTTAATTAATAAATTTTTTCTATTATTTCTAATAAAGACACTTTTATTAAATTTATTTTATTATTTCTTTTTATTTGTTTCTGGGCCTTATTAGTGCTAAAAATGGTCTGATGAAATAAATATTTATCAGTGCAAAAATTAAAGTACTGGTAAAGGGTACCCCTTATCTATGCTAAAAACAAAGAACTGATAAATGATTCCCATTATCAATGCCAAAAATAATGTGTCGATAATGGATTCATAGTGTAATGACCCAAACTATTATAAGTGAAATTTCCATTTTGATTTAATTAAATGTATTATTTTGTAAAATGGATATAGAAAACACATGAAACCTATTTGTTTTATTATATCCCATTGGATTTAATTGAATGTTATGTATCATTACCATTGATCATATAGTTTTTGAAGAGTGACACATGGCTAGTATAAATACAAGGTTTTAACAAAATCCTTCTGACACAAGGAAATGTGGTGATGACCACAACTAGTAAGATTTTTCCCTACGAATCCCATTCATCATAGATTCCATGGGAGATAGAATTTAAAGGCCTTTCCCTATACCAATCTCAAGATTAGATCCACCAACATAAGCATGAGAGAAACCCTTTATAGGAGAAGTTCAAGATCATCGAGAACACGACACTAACCATGTTCACTGAACGACCCCATGAAAGCCCCACCATCACACACATTTCTCTTAGAGAATATGTTGGTGTAATAAAGGGATGTTTATCAATACACTAGCATTATTATTTTGTACCTTATTTTTGTATAGAATAATGAATATTCTTTTATCTTATTATTGTTTTTAAATCACAAATATAATTTTTTGTCAGTATTCAAATCGAATTAAGAAAACTATTTTTATGAATAAATATAGATTCTTTTACGAAAATATTTTTATGAAAGTACTTTTATTAAATATTAATGATCATATAATTTTTATGAGGATAAATATAATTTTTTTTAATGAATAAAAACCACTTTTTTCAAAACCATTTAGTTTTCAATAAATGTTGGTTTTTATTTTAAAAGTTAAAAATAATATATTTAGAAGATTATTCATATAAAATGAATATTATTATTAGAATCAGGATGTCAAAATTATTTAATGGATAATTTTTCGTGATTTTCCAAAATATTGTAATTTTTGTGTTAAAATTAAGTACCATTAAAATATAGTGTGTCTTATGGCATCAAAATGGCCCTATAGTGATGTAATAAACACTATAAAAGTGATATATGACAAAATATAAGTATTAACATTAAAATGATGTGATTTCGTATTTTTTTATTTATTTTATAAATCCTTAATGAATACTACAAAATTTATAATATATTTTATGATTTTAGGTTCATTTATTTATTAATGTGACTCACCTCCAAATAAGAAAGGATAATATTTTAATATATTCATCCCATGGGCATATAAAATAATTTTTTCTAGTACTATTTAAAAAAATCCATGTAAAAAAACTATTTGATATTTTGTGGTTTTAATCTATTTAATTATATAGATTCCAAAACCTAGGTTTGAGAAATATTAAAGAATTCCCCTCTCATTTCCTATATAAACAAAACCATGGTACAACTTTTCTTCACTAAAAATACTCAAATAATTTCTTTAATATATAATATTCTCTCTATAATACTCCCAAGGTTTCAAAAGCTCTCAATAATTCCCTCTTCAATATTTTTAAGTCACACACTCAAGTATGTGTTCTTTCTATTCTCATTTTTTTCAAAGTTTCCTTATATTGTGAATCCCTTTAGTTTTAATTTAAAAAATATGGTGTATATTTTTTAACCTCCCCCAGACTACCCATAAAATGTTTTAATTATGATAGATCTATTTATCTCTCATTAATTCCTCTCATACACACCTGTTACCTTGTCAAAATATCATAACAGTTATTTCATTTCACCTCATTCTTCAAGTTTCTTTATTATGTTATGACTTCTATTTCTAAATTACATATATTGGGAAATGTATTTATATAACCCTATTACTTTACTTTTAATTTATATATGATGAGATACCTCTTTCACTCTCATCAACCATTTTTATGAATTTTTTATGTCACGTCATTAGGCGGTAAAAATTCCACCATGAATCTGCATTCTAAATAATTGTGTAGTGAATATTTTACCCATTCCATATAAAGGTGTTCGCTTTTATAAACACATAAATTTTTATTGAGGACTCATATGTATTTATTAAAAACCCATTGATCATTTAATAAATTATGATTATGATATAACCCATGCTTTATGATCTATGTTACACACTTAAGCATGAGAATAAAATGAATGTGACAGGTACGCCTGGATTATATAGCGCTCTAATGCATTGGGTAATGTTTAGTATCATCATACGAAATGTTGGGAAAAAGTTTACCTAATTAATTTATGGTATTTTTTCCACTATAATTTATTTTTGGCTTATCCTTGACCTATGATGGAATGTTTTATGTTGATTCCACATTTCCATGTTATGGCTGTCATGTTATATCATGCCTTTCTGTTCACGTTTCTATTATACTACATTGATATTCATATTTTCTTACATGTGTTCTATTCCTCATGTTATTCCATGTGTCTTCAATTAATAGACTTTATATCTCACACATTTCTTATATAATTCTATAGGTTATCCCATGCAATGTTATGTATGAAGGAATGTTGAGGTCATGTAAAGAATGTTTTCAATAATGATATTTTATTTCATGTTTTAAGTTGCTATGCAATGTTACTAATTACCCAAGACACAATAATTATTTAACTTTTATGTTGTATTAAGTGTAATTTATATCATTAAATAATGTATTAATTTAATAAAAATAATAATGTTGATATATTTTCTATCAGAGAAAAGTCTAGTTATTTTTGGAATTAGGATTAGAAAACTGTAGGGAAATCCTTAGGGATAAGACTAAGTATAATAAAAACAAACATAAATCTTGGTGAGTATAGAGTATGTTTTTCATCAGTAAAATACATCCCTATCTAGATAAAAACATGTGGATGTGGTGTTGTTATAGATGTATCTAGGGGTAAAACCCAAAAACACCCCATTAAGATAGACTCGAACATGCACTAGTGCACGACAACATGCCTTACTGCACTACTGTTTAGACACACCTGAGGGAAATTCATTGATAAATTCATAATCTTATCATGAACCATTACTAATCGAAGAAAACAAATTCCAAATGAATATATGTTTAGAAATAGATCATGGAAAACTTAGATTAAATCCTAGAAATTCATATGTTAAGGAAATAAATGTAATTTATAATTTATCTCTTTAATGTCATTGGATTCTCCTTTATGTGTATAAATTTTAAAATACTTGCCCCTAATTTTCCTTCTATTCTAGCTAGTGGCTTGTAATTGGAGGAATAGAGCTAACAACTGATGTGAAAATTAATGTAATGACTGCCATAATGAGATTTCCAATCTGATGGGAGCGGGAATCAAAAACATTGTGACAATTAGAATATTTTTTTTAAATCCATTATTTTACACCATAAATTCACAATTGTATAATTTAAATATTTTATAGACTTATATGTTTTACTAATATAATACCAATGTAATAAAAGGCACACTGTTAGTAAAACTGTATCATTTACAATTCACATAAACAATTACTATTTCCAAAAAATGACTCAAAATTTCTATAAGATAATTTTTTTTATTAAAAATAAAACACAACGTTTTGTATATGATAATAATAAAATTAAATATTCTACATTGTATAATTTTTATTTGATATCAAATATTTCATATTTGAAATATGTATTTTCAAATTTTTTAATAAGATCAGTTTTAGTTTTGGTAATTAAGTTTAATTATTGAGGATAAAAAATTTAGTAATTATGGTAAAAGTAAAAAAGGGTATAATGGAGTTTAAATAAGTGAAAATGACCAAATATATTTGAAAAAAATGCCTCCATGTATTTGGAATATTCGTCTTCCAACAACCATTATCCCCTCAATTATTTTAATCTTTTAGAAACATTGACTATTTAATAGTTACATAAAAATATTGAATGGTAACATACACCTAAAAATTTACACTTATCTTGGCCTATGAAATAGGATCACTAACACAACATTATGATACAAAAATTCATTAAAATTTACATTATAAAATCTTTTGATGTTCTCCTCATAGAATCCCCTATCACAATCATAATACTCCACTATCATTATTTAGCCTTTACCACTTTTTAGAAGGTGACTTACATTATAAATTTCATATCGACAAAGTGAGTATTTCAATACAATAATTGTGATACATTCCAATAGACATATAGCTTCTATTCATAAAAAAATTGTACAGGCCCCTTATACCTATTGTTTTTTAAATAATTAGTATAGAATGTTTTATAAAACTATAAGAAAAGAGTTTAAAAATTAATGGTATGGATTTAACCTATAACAAAAAATTTAAAGAAGGCTTAGTATATAATTTAAACTTAACTCCATCCACATATCCTCCCATACTACCATCTCTCACCCATCTTGGTTCAACCTAAGGAGTAGTGTTACCCACAGCTCTCCACGCCTACAATTTCACCTCACTTGTTTTTTTTTTTGATATTTCTATACATGAAAATTTATATTTTGAGCTAAAAATCTAACATCTCTTCTTATGAGTATCATTTTAATTTTTTATATTATTATTATTCATGAACTTAGATTCTCTTAGGTTACGAATCATCTAGATTCAATTAAAGAGGGTTCATTTCTATTATATTTTTGTACTATTTTAAAATAAATATGAATATAGGTGACTTTTTGTTTTAATTTAGTTCATCACTAATTATTTATATATCTAATATAAACATTTTTTTTGTGATATAATAGGTAAATTTGGAATTAATTATTTCTGTATTTGTTTGCATTCATTTAGGTTTTATGAATTTATTTATTTCATTTTTATTGTAATAATTAAAGATATTTATTTCAGGTAATAAAACTATTTGAATATGAAATGTAATATATTATTTGAATATATTTATTTATCTTTATTTCAGGAATGGTTTAAAATGTATTTTATATATATAAGTAATTTCACAGAAAATTTATTTTCTCAATAATATTTATAGTGCAATATAATTTCTCAACAGTGAAATATTTTTCCTATAATAGAATTTTCACATAAAATTAAATTTATATTTTTTCACATGTTTTTATATCATTTAATATTTGATGTTTAGGTAAACATTGATTATGATTTAATTATTTTGATACATAAACATCTTTCATAAATTTAATTAAATATATTAAAAACATATTTATATATAGAACCATTTTATTTATTTATATATATATAAAGATATGTTTTATTTTTCCTTATTTCCTATGTCTGAAGTTAGGAAAAAGTTTTTGTTATGAAAAAATTCATACTAAACAATGACATTGTTTTCGAATAATACAATATACTTATTATAATTTATAATATAATTCTATTTTGGGTTTTTAACTTATGAGATTTATATTTCCATATATACCATTGTTTATGATTGA
Organism: Viscum album; assembly: GCA_963277665.1. Taxonomy (NCBI): domain Eukaryota; kingdom Viridiplantae; phylum Streptophyta; class Magnoliopsida; order Santalales; family Viscaceae; genus Viscum; species Viscum album. Next base: position 368,226,336 of record OY728132.1, on the reverse strand, counting down.
TAAACATTAATATTTTTTTATATTATAATTCTCCCGAGGACTAGTTTTTAGTTTTTCCATACACATAATTTTTTTGTTTTATTATTTACAGTTAATCGTTAATGTAATTTTTTAAATATTATGATCTCATAAATATGGTATTGTGTTTAATTATCAAATAGAGTTACGAAATAAAATATATTATTAATAAATATATAGTTTTAATTATTTTCAAATGATGTTTTCTTTATCAAATTACAATTTAAATGATAAGGTATGATGTTTTTTATAGCGAGGTATTCCGGTATTATAAATTTTGAATTTGTGGAAAAAAATTGAAATTAGTTTATAAGTGACTTTATATCACTATTATTTCGATGTTTTTCAATGTGATTAAAATATTTTGAACATTTCCCTAACTATATTTTTTATTTTACTTCAATATTATTTGATTTATTTTCAACATGAAATATAAAATTCTAATATTATTTTTATTTTAATGGATATATGTTTGATGTATAATACTGATATGATCTTAATCGATTTTAATAAAAGGATTGAATGTTGTTTAATTTTTCATTTAATAATGCCTCATATATAGGCCATATAAACTGAATATGTTATAATTATTTTGGAATTCCTTCGATATATTGTGTAGAAGCTATCTATCAAATATTAAATTCTATATTTAAAAAAATTATTATTTATATTAATATAATAGGGTGTAAAGGAAATCTCAAAATGTTAATGATATGAATGAGAAGACAATAATAGAAAATTTATTATATTACTTTTTCCCCATTTGTCATCTCTATGAGAAATAATGTATCCCAATACATGAATATGATTATTCAAGTACACATGATACACATAATGAAATGTATGAGTCAAGAGGGTGAAAAAAATGGGAGATACTTCCCTAAATAAAGTATACCAACAATGTGGTAAAATGAATTATTTTATTTATATGAATATTTAATGGGGAAACCATGTATGAATTTTATTATACTATCATCAATTATATTCTTACCCTTTTGAAGGACTTACATCCCAGTGATCCATATATTCATTAAAACCATTATATGGCCTATATTTTAATTAACCAACATTAATTTTCTAAAAACAAAATTCACACTTTACTAAAGTATTGAAACATATTTTGGGAGGAAAATACTGGAATAAATGATTTTATGAAATTTAATTAATCTAAATGAATGGAAAATACTTATGGAACACCATCTCATGTGCTATATAAAGTAATGTGACACATTATTGTAATTTTAAAACACTAAAATAAGTTTATGTATGATAAAGTGTCATACTATATTTGATGGAATGAAACATGTTGAAATAAGGATAATGATGTTTTTGTTCATCTCGTATATAGACTATTATAAAAGATACTTAATGTTATATATACTTATTTTACAGATGAGGTGTGTAATGTGAGGTTGGGTATCTCATTTGGTGGTTTTAATCTATTTTTTTCTTAATATTTCTTCTCATAATTCTTGCACAATATTCTTTCACATTTATAACCTCTCACAATGGATGAGTTGAAAATTCCATTCAATTTATATATTATACTCATTTTTTAAACATATAATCAAGAAAATGATATATATTTGAACTTTTATCCTTTAATAAAATAGTAGAATCATAATTAAAGATTGGATGCCTACACATATGATGCTTTTTTAAGGATATATTTGAGATTTATGTTGCAATTACATTGATGGTAAATGATTTTTCTATTTATTGAATGTTGTATGGATAGATTATAAATAGAAAACATTAAATTCCAAATTTTATGAATAATACATTATTTAATAAACATAAATATAATTTTTGATATAGTTTTATGGGATACCAATGACTCTTTCCATTGAATAATATACATTGGAATAATCACTGTTGTTTTAAAATACCATTTAGACAAAAAATATTCCTCAACATATGCCTAGAACTGATATTCTTAATGAATTATAATTTGATAGTTTTTATTTAGTAAATGGTAGGAAAAATCAATAAATAGTATAAATTATTTCAATAAATACAATTAGAATTAGAAGAATAAAATTAACTTCATTGAGTACCCATGTTAGCTGGGTCATTTATTTATTCTATTTTTAGATGTAATTCACATTGAAAAAAATATATATTTGAAAATATTAATTATTTTAATATAAATAAAACTGTGTATAAAAAATATTATTTTCTATATTAGTGTTAGTTGGGGATTAGGGAATTAGACCATAATTTTATCCTAAAAGTATTAGTGAAAGTAAATGGATAGTTCTTCCTAATGATTTTGTGATGAAACCTTCAGAAAAAATTAATTTTTTTCTCATAGTAATGACTACTACTTTTCCTAATTCATATTCAAGAACAATATAAAAATGGGATGATAAATATATACTTAAATCTTAAATTTATAAAGATTAATTATTATCATATCCTTTTTTATGAGTTGATATCACTGTAATTTCATCATCTACTGAATATTTTAAGGGTGGTAGTGATTTTATTCTAGAATTATTAATGTGATCTTTATAATAAGTATTTTTCCAAGACATTATTCATAAAAATAGGAATCATAACTATCCTTTTTTATGTTAATGTTTTATCTAATAGAATATCTTCCATATGAAATTATTCTTGTAGTATATATAGATTTTTTTAATATGCATCGTGTTGAATGAATTATGTTCATGAAGAAGTTCTAGATAAATTAATGAAATCATTTGGAATTTTGAAAAGTTACTTAGCTCAATAAGTTATTAATTTATATTCATTTTATTTGGATGATGTGACCATGATAATTAAATATCCAATGATATATAAATACAAGATGTATAAGAAAACTTAACAATGTTTTTAATCACAACATCAAACTGTATCCAGTCATAGATCATATACATTGTCTATATTAATCCATGAAGAGTTATAGACAGTGAATATCAAAGTCATGTTTGTCTATAAATTATATTATGAAAATATCGTGTATTTAAATTGAAAAAGTATATATTATATCATCCCTTGTAATTTTACATTTTTTTAAAACTATTTTCATCTTTTTATGAAGGAAATATATATTTCTTTTGGAAAAAAATTTGTTTATTACCATTGAATGGGAAGAATATTTTTCATATAAAATAGTATCCTCTTTGATTCAAATTGAATGTATACGTATAAATGAAATAAAATAAAAAATTTATATACATTTAATGTATATATTGATTTATATTTCAAGCATTAATATTACATGTTTACTCTCTCTAATGAAATATGTGATTTGAGTTTTTTTCAGACTTTTCTGTTCTATAAATGAAATAAAATGGTTACTATAAAGACCCATCCCCAGAAGCCCAATGATGGTGCCTTACATCATAAAATTAGCATAATAAAAAGGAATAAAGTTTAAAAGGACTGATGAGTTTGGAAATTTTGGAAAAATAGATTACATACATGTAACCCATTTTATATTGGGAATAAAAACTATAACACATAACAAACTAAAATTCTCAATATCCTTGAAAATAATTCCAATAGTTAATCTTCATACCATAGGGAAAAGAAGAAAAATAAGGACCAGATAAATTTCTCAGTAACGGTAAAGTATATAAGATTCCATCATGAATTAATAAAGAATAATCAATATCTAAATAATTTAATATTATTGAAAAATACCATATAAATAATCACACGAGTTTAAAAAAATAGATAGATATTATAACTAGTAAAATTATAAAATGGAATAATAATGATGGAATGCATAATATATTACTTTTTCACTATCAAGTTCTATCCTAAAAATAGTTACTGTAAATATATATCCTCATTAGAGTTTACGTCTATGGTTATAAACCAATCTGATTTGGGTCAAGATCCATCCTCCCACTAATTTAAAACTATTTAGAAACAATCATAATAGGTTTTTCACCAACTGATTCTAACCCATGAGACAACCAACGCATCAAGGTTTTTTCATTATGTAGTAACACACACATATAATTTATGTACAAAACAATCCAAATATTTTTAAAAATCAATTTAAATCATGCGTAATATTTATTATTAAATTTTTATGTTGAGTAAATGATAAAAATTTATCAACATATCCACAAAAATCAAATAAATTTGAAAGTGAACACCATATGTGAAGATGGAATATGATTTAAGAAATAATATTATCGACCATTAAATATTGTGGATATTAAAATAAATATAATTTTTATTGTCAAAATATTATAAGAATGTTATTGTTTAATAGAATGTTAATAATCACAAAATAATGTGAGATTTATAAGATAATATTTACCACATGTAGCTTTTTAAATCAAACACCATTGGATGAGATAATCCCAATTGAAACTTATAATACCATTAAATATTCTTTAATCATGATATTAAATGATAAAGAGTAAGAATATACTTCACAAAAAATAAATCAGTAGTGTTTATGGTGTATGCCTCACTGATGAAAAATTTGGACATGAATCCCTTACCTTGAGTACGACATGTCATGTGTATCATTATCTTCCTAAATAATAAGCTTTTGATAATTATTTACTTTTATGAGAAAATTCATTATGTTAATAGTAACTTTTACCTCAATAGTTAAAATGTTTTATAAAACTACCTTTTCAATTCAGTTTATGTTAGGCGTTTTGACCAAATTTAGTTCATGTGCTAAAGAAGACTCTGGTAGGTCGACTTTGGTCAAAGGGTTTATTATATAAAAAATTGCATTAATCAGGAAATAATTATCATACTTATTCATCAATTATACATTAAAAACATATAAGGTAAAATGGATATTGAAAATGATATAATGTTATGATCGTAGAGATGGTAGGTCGTACATATGCTTGAATAACATTTCTATTTTCAATGATTGTTATAAAAAAGGTAAATAACATTTTATATTCCTCAAATGAAAATTATATAATAATTAATATTTAATTTAATATTATATACATATATATATTATTATTTGGATTTAAAATGAATCACATCCCGTTGAGGAGGTGGAAGTCCACACATCAACGAATGTTGTTACCACATTATTAGCATATGAAATGGGTAATAATAAAAATAATATATTATATTTCAAAAAAATTAATTATATAATGAATATAATATAGATTTCTTTTTTGTCACATAAATATAATTAAAACCATTTTTATTACATTCAATGAAATTTTTGAATGTATCACATCCCTTTAAAAAGGCGGTAGTCCACACGTCCACCAATGATGTTATCATATTTACACAAAATTGAAAGAAAGATGGTATGTGTTATATTAAATTTAATGAAATATTATGAAAACATAAATATCACACATATCATATAGAAATAGTGTGTCTATAATTATTCCCAACCATGAGTGATGGTAAAGGAAAAACGAATGACATCATTTCACTAGGCAGTAGTCTCCCTTACACACGAATAGTAAATTCATTACCCATTTGATGGAAGTGTGTCTAGGATTAGATAAAAACCTTAACGTAAAATAATATCAATATATTTAGCATATTGTTGTCATTATATAATCATGTAGTAACAAAAAATTAATTATTTTAGAAATAAATAAAACAAAATTTATCATTGAAAAATGGTACATATATTTTGGGTAACTCCATTTGGTTTTCCAAAAATGAATTACTTGGATTAATTTCATCAAAATGTGAGAAATTTAAGTTTTGGGGAGTGATATTTGGATCTAATGTTCTTATATTTTGGAGGATCCAAATTTCATTAGAGGTCGGATTATGTGGGAGGTGTGAGTGCTTTTTTTAGTGGAGGGTTAGTGACATTCTTGTAAATATAAAAAATGCAAACACTATTGGGAGGTCTTCATTATCTCATGTGCCTATAAAATTAGAAAAATTGATTGATGTGAAATTATCCATGATAAAAAAATCCATCATTCCAAAAAAAATTATTTTATATTATTTTGTTCATTAAATTCTATTTTTTTCAACTTTTACCATTTTGTGTTTTATTAATGTAACTTGTTTTCTTTCTTAAATAATTTTACCAAAAAGACTAAATTAATGTGATATTTTTCAGAAAATAAAGACCAAATTAATAATAAATAACATAAATAATTTCAAAAAATGATCTCATGTGTCTTGTAAATTAATTTTAAAACAATCGCATATAGCTTTTAAAAACACTACTTTAACCCAATGTGTGCAAATTATTTTTTTTATATTTAGGGGTAAATATGTTTATTATAAAAGATTATTTAGTCCATAAATAAAATAAATTTGATATTTTTTAACATTTATAATCCAATTTATTGAATATAGTATTTTTAGTAAATTTTAAATCACTAAATAAAATATAAATTATTAAAAAAACATTAATTTCAATATTGAAAATATTTAATTTACTTAAATTTAAAAATATTAAAGAAACGATGGAATTAAAATATATAAATTTTATAGGTATGATACATGTTATATCAATCTAAAATATTAGTGGGAAATAATTAATCATTCAACATTCTTCACTTTAAAATTTTTTAATACCATTTATTTTATTTAATAAATAACTAAATAATCAATGTATTTGTGTTTCTTAGTAATTTTAAGTAACCATTTAATATCTAAAAATTAATGATAAAAAATTATGATAAAAAAATTCATTTATATTTCAAAAGGATATTTATTACTAAAAATACGATATTTTCATTACCTAAAAGCATTATCAATGTAAATGGTATGGAATGATTCTTTTTTTTTCTTATTACTTACTTAACATATTATTTAAGTCAATTTCAAGGGATAATATCACAATAAGTGATAAAATTGAAACCAATATGGTATATGGCATAAATACGGGCATCCAATGGCTTTTTTACAAGTTTCCTGGTCAATTTCCCCATAAATATTAATGTTTACCCATTAATTAAACTAATTTTCACCTTAATGATTATGATTAATTTTAATTACTTTCACTAATATATTTTCGGTAAAAAATTATGTTGATGTTGTTATGGTATAAATATTATACTTATCAAAACTATTTATATTTTTTTTTCAAAATTAAATTCATAAAAGTTGAAAAAATAAATTCAATGAAAATCCCATAGAATTGGGTAGAAAGTAGGGTTTTAAATGAAAATGTTCAATAACTCATTATGTTTTTATATATTAATTTAATATTAAAATAATATCTATGGCCAAAATTGGATTAATATATCTATAATTTAAATATATTTAATTGAAAAATAGTTTAAAATACAATTTGATGTTAAAAAAATATTAAATGAAGAGCCATCTTTCATAGAAATGTTGTGTTTTTTTAGTATCCACAAAAAATGAAACTTCTATGAAAAATAACAAAAATTCACCCTAAGATAATTTTTACAAGAAAAATTATAAAATTAAGATTAATTTCAAAAATAAAATTTATTAATGTGTTAAAATTTATATCTTAATTAGGCACTCCATTAAAAAGTAGCAACACTACCTTTAGATATACATATTTTTATAAATCAAATGGATATATTATATTCTTATTCATGTAAAACATCATGGGTGAATGTAAAAAAATTATATTCCATATATAAAATATTTTATAGGATATGCTAGTCAATCCTTTTCAAAACCATTAATTTATCATTTAGGAAAAAACTGTTTAATTAATAATCATATTGATAAAACATAGTCTTGTGTATAATGCATTATAGAGTAGTTTTATGTGTCATGTAAGATTTACATAAAGTATTATATAAAGAAACATATAAAAAAATTTATAATAAAAAAAATATTATATTGTCTTGGGGTGTAAAATTATCCTCACATTAATTAAATTGCATCTTTATAATTTAATGCTTATCTATGTACTCAAGGGTATTTTATTTTAATGAAAATATTTTTGAAAAACCCACATCATAAATAGCATTAATAAAACATCTTATTAACATTAGGGAGTGTAATAATCAATAATTAGCAAAAACTAGTCTTTAAAATAGGATACTGTTAGTGAAAACATGGACATGGAATAAAAATATAACTATCATGTTCTAATAGATACTGATAAAGAGAATATTCATAAGAAAGTTGTTGAACAAAAATACATAAAATTATGGTGTTTCAAGGGTAATTGATATCATTATTAATGATGATAATAAAAACCCATGTTTTTTTCAAGGTGTTTTCCACGATATGGGATATTCTTTAACTCTTAAAGAATATAAGTAAATATACTAAATTGATACATTTATATTAAAAAAACATAATATTATACATTTTTTGTTCCTTGAACTATTTATAAATTATATCTTAGAATAGTTTTCATCATATGGTAAAGTAATACAGTAACCTCAATAATATTTTCCAATCTTCAACATAAGAAATATCATAAATGGTTATCCTGATAACTATTCCATTTATTATGATCCAAAACATTTTAATCAGTTTAAGGTATTTAGTAGTATAAAATTTAATTTATCCATATATATTATATCTTTTTACAAACATCATTGTCTCAACATTTGGAAAATATTATGGTTTATCTTTCCCTCTAACATGTGTTTTAAAAAAAAATTAACCTCCTACTAAATAACCTTTCTTGTTAACATTCAACATATTCTATAAAATCATTAATTAAATAGTATTGTATTACAATGATTATATATTTCATTATTCATATGAAAAAGAAATAATCAATAAAATAATTTTACAAAATATTGTATAGATCCAAATATAGATTTACAATTTTCATTCCACATTGGTTGTGTGAATAGAATAAGTTTGAACATAATCCCTTAACATCCATTCATTGTTGTGGTATTTAATTTCAAATAGCCTCATTTCACAATAGTCAAAAAACTTAATATTAGTTTTTCTTTATTCCATTTGTTCTATTTCTCATGGTCTCCATTTTCACCACATTTATTACAATCTATTATTACCTTTAATCATTTCACAGCCTGATTTTTTCTAGAGTAATGAAATGTAGGAAAATTATTCATTTCCTTCTTCCCTTTGTTTGTGGTTTTATTTTGCATCCTCTTATTATATCGCTTCCCATTAATGTAATATGGCTTAGAAAATTATTTTTCAAACTTGATAAAATTGGAAACTATTTCATTATATGAAGTTTTCTTTGAGAATATAGTTCCCTTACAAGACTGAGTTCAATTCCTTTAATTAAAGGAACAATCTTGTATTCCCTATTGCATATGATATTCGTAACATACCTAGATAAACATGTAATGGTAGCTTCATACTCTAATAATTTCTTCATTGTTTTTCATTAAGCTAATGAACTCCCTATTTATCATAGTTTTTTATCATGTCGTTAATATTTGTAGAAGCATTTTTCCTTAAAAGAAATCCATTCTGTGAGTTCTCTTTCTTCTTCCACCCTAGTATTCTAGTTCAAAGATCACCATTGATTAGAATCACCAGTGAGACTATACTTTGAAAAGGTAACCATTTCATTTTCACTATATTTCAAGGCCATAAATATCTTCTCTAGAGACATAATGCATTTATCATTCTCCAATAGTGTCACGACCCATCCCCGGGGGCCGTATCATGACTACCCCAAGCTCGCCTTCCATAGGTCAGGGGCTGGAGACTAGACCCAAAGGAATAAATCCCTAAACAGGGAAGGCATTTTTTTATGACTATAAAAAACACAATCAGAGTACAATTAGAAGAAAACACTAAGTAAAAACTATAGACAAAAGATGTACTAGAAAGTAAAAGGGGATGGAAATACAAGCCCAACATTAATATACAAGGAAACAGAAAAGTAATAGTACAACTAAAAGAAATTAAACAGCTACTGGATCGTCCACTGGGAAACCCTACGTCAAGGGTAGGTACAGATAGCCTCCTCAGCGCTCCACGTCCGTCCGGCTCCTCCATGTACCGTCACGCTGACTGGTCCACCTCCGGGTACCGTTTAGTCCTGCTACTCTCTCTGCCTCATTCCGCGCTTTCTGTTGTCTGCAACCAACACAACGAGGTGCGGGCATAGCTCGTGTAGGGGTGGGTATAATAATACTCAGTAGGTACCCCAAGACCCTCACGGTCTCACTAAATCCAACAAGGATAAACCAAAAAGTATGAAATCATTGAATCTCCATTACATAGGTATATGCCCAAACAGAAACCTAAGTTATCTAGTAAGCCATCTCAATCATGAGGAAAACACATAAGTCAAAGACTCATCTCAAACCATGATTTTATTCTAGGGGTATTATCATGTAACATCCCCAATAACACTTTCGGAACCTCAATTAATGGTGTACTCCTACTCTATCGAGTACAGTGGGCATGCCATGTCACATAGAGGCGCTTTCCACCATCCTAGACTATTGTGGTTCCTCTCCTGTTAAGAACTGTTGGTCTCCTGCCCTCACACAGAGGTTCTCCCCACTGTGGGCCTACCGCACTCACACAGAGGCACTTCCCCTCATATACTGTTGAGGTACATCTCTTGTCGAGTACCGTGGGTCTACCGTGTCACACAGAGGTTCTTCCCACTGTGGGTTTGCCGAGTCACATAGAGGCGCTCCCCAATGGACTTGTCGAAATATTTCTGGTCGAAAGGTCATCACGAGCTACAGTTAAATCCTCCAACTATAAAAAAGTCCCATTTAGAAGTATCTCAAAGGTCCTCCTCGTCATATGGGTCTCAACGCAACTGACAGTGTGTCAATCGGACGCCCGTTCTGTTAGTTATTAGCATTTCCATCCCAGGGGCCCAGTTGGATTCTAGGTTCAAAGTAACACAACCATACCCCAACTATGTCCAACCCTCAAGTGGGATATTCCAAAAGAACCATCTCCATCTAAGATTTCTGTCTCCATAGATGGTTCGTCAATCGGACACCTGTAGCCCATGTTATGGGCGAAAGGGTGAGATCGGGTCAAACGGTTTCGGACTGGGGTCCGACACGGTCCGCATGTACGACCTGGCTCGTGGGTTTGAGCTGACCCAAGGGGGAAACCATGCCCGAGGGAAGCCTATCCTAATAGAGAGGCCCAGCCCATGGACGGCCCAACCCGAGCGAGAAACCCGACCTGAGGGCGGCCCGTCCAGAAGGGATGGCCAGCCCCGCGTTGGGTCCGGCCCACACAGGGTTCGGCGCGCGCTGGGTCCAGCCCAGAGGACCGTGTGGCCTGGTTGTCCAGTGTTTGGTGGTGCCTTGTTGGGACCACCCTAGTCATGTGGGGGTGGGGGGGGGGGGTCGTGCCCCTATCACCCGAACGAAACTGACGGTAGGTGCCGGTTCGGTAACTCACGTGACCCGAGAGGGTCCCACCTTGTCCAGCTGGCCGAGCAGCCAGCCGATTTTCTTCGCCGGCGACCAGCCTAGCCAGTCACTATTCCTCCACCGCTGTGGACAGGTGGGACGCGATCTCTTCCTCGGCGCGGCACGATGGCGCCGTGCCCTTCTGATAGCCTACCAACTTCCCATGTGTACCACCACAGCCAAGGGTCATGACCTCCTCCTTTTCACGGTGTAATGGTGTCGTGCCCTTCTAGCGACTCAGTAGCCCTGTGCCGCTGGATTCCTTCATGGCTAGCCCAACTCCGGTTGCCGTTTCTCCACCTCTCCTCCAGCGGCGTCGTTCTACTTCCGTCTTCAACATGCAAGGGAAAATGGTGGAGGGTCGGGTCGTGTTCGTGGAACCTGCACCCTCCGCGTTATTGTGATAACAATTGGAAAAACCCAAACCAAGTTTTGTACATTAATAGAAGGAAACAATTTAAAACATAAAATCATCTACCTCGTATTGTTGTTCGTTAACGATGTTGGGGAAAGGCGGACGACATTCCTTGACGTCGAAAATCATATAAATAAGTCGAGGATGACATCGTCGGTGTTCTTCGAGGATGGAACATCCCTTTCTTTCCCCAGTTGAAGAATGTTCTTCATTGGTGGAAGAGGCATTCATCATTGGGAGAATTAGTTTCTCCAAGCTCTTCCATCCCCTCTCCCAATGCTCCACCAAATGAATATTCCAACAAAAAATAATGGGTTAAGCTAACCCATTATTTAATTGTTCTCCAAAATAGTCAAAATATTTCAAATTAATTAATTAGTGTTCCATTAATTATATTGAGTGGATTGGAACATTTATAGGGAAAGATCAAGGGTTTCCCCCACTTATAGAGAGTTCAAGGGGGTTTAAAGCCTGTGTGGTCCGCACCTCTTTAATTGATAAGTGGTGTTTAGACCTCGGGTGGGCCCCACTACCATAACCTCCCATGGGAGGTTACGGTGTGGTGAACCCCACCTCTAACATCCACATGGAGGTTTTAACCACCAAATAAAAATAAGCTACACACTTATTATTATTTAATTTTATTCTTAAAAAACTCTAAACACTAACATTCATTCTCGACCAACTTCCGTCAAGGTGGAAGTCTTCTAAAGAGAATACTAGAACTGCGAGTTCAACGCTGCTCTCAGATTTCTATTCTATGCACCGGTTCAAAAGATATAAAAACACGCTTGTAGGTTTACTGAACATACCCGAAAAAACTTCAGAAAATGATTCTTGGCACAACAGGCCTCAAAATCAAGCACCGTAAAATTTCATGGACTCGTAAAATTCCCATGTATTTAAGAAAAACATTTCCATATAAATTTCTGGGTATTTACAATTAGATTATTATTTCCACTAAATTATTGGGGCATCTATCACATAATGTGATCTGTTATTAGAAAAATCTCTATGTGGAATAGGTTTCTCCAAACATGCACGGTTATTTGACATAAATTTATTATGTTTTCATAATATGCCAATAACATACTCAGTTCCAATACCTATTGTTATAACTTACCATAAATATCCTCATAAGGCATTACCTTAATAGTATCCTAATAACTATTGTTATAGAAAAACATTATAAGGACTAATTATGTATCCCAATATCCCCCAATATCTTGCATTCGTTCCCATAGTATTTTCTTTATAACCTAAATAGTACACTCTAATCTCCCATCTCTTTGTGGGTGAAAATCAATACTAAAAACACATGGTTCCCCTACTCTATTTGCAATACTTTCGAAAAGTATCATGTACTTTGTCAATAATGGTATAAAACTAGACTCAACGGAACCTAATGAAAATGGACTATCTCTTAAATATAAAATCCACCCATCTAATCAACTATGAATGTTTCCTAGAGAGGCCATAAATTGGATTCCTTTTTCAACCACTACACAATCACCCATATCTGTTCATTCTTCTGAGGTATATAAAGGTGATTTTTATAACCTACCATTATGATCCTCAAATGCCTCCATCTAAATAGAATCCAAATAACTGTTTTTATATATTAACCCAATGAGCACTAATTATTTATTCCGTGATCCAAAAATGATTAGGATGCATGCCTGTAGTCTTTCCTCTAGAACCTAAATAGTAAGTTTTGATTTTCCATTTATTTGTGGGTAAAAATACTAACATAGAAAGACCTAATTTCCCACCTCATTTTGTAATATATTTGATAATTATCTTGTAATGTGTGAATCATGGTATAAAACCAGGGTCAATTCATCCTAATAAAAATAGACTATCTCCAAAACAGACAATCCACCCAAATGATCAAATGTGAATGTTTACTTGAGAGGTAACAAATGGGATAAATCTTTCAACTAGTGCACAATCACCCATATCAATTCATTCGTCTAAGTAATATTTGAAGGCCTTACAACAAAATCAATGGTAACACCATCACACTTCTTTTTTTAGAATGAGAAACAACATTATCAAACCACTTGGCCATTGATTCTCATCTATCATCTATTTATAGGTGTAGCATCGTGTTTAACCCTACAATTTCATATTTCATTCCTTAACACCAATACCATTGATAGAGGTCATATTAAATTTCGATCAAACTAAGATGAATTTCCAACATCGATTCATGAAACTCACCCATCAAACCATCATTCATACACATAGGCACGACAACATGATTATAAACATTGATGATCTCATCCTTGTATATTTTCCAATTGGATGGTGAATCTACACCTTCAAGATTTTCCTAGAGAGATAATACGGTAGAACCTAATACATCCCCTCCTTGATCATAATCAAAAGTTTGGAATTCATTTTAAAGGATATGATAGTCGTCTTCTATTATCCACCCTGAACCTCTATATACATCACAGCTAGTGAGGGTATCATATTCCACTTAGAACTAGACTCCTAAATGGGGAGAGTCATTGAATTTTGGATAAAAGAATCAACCACCCTCTTTTACTTTCTTAGTGTTTTCTGTTCATAGAAATCAAATGATTGAATATACTCAACCAATATCAAACACATTTGATTCAATTATCATTATTAAAATATATACATTATGATTTTTTGGTCAGTATACACAGTAAAATTTTCACCAAATAGGTAATGTCACCAACAGATTAAGGTATAAACCATTGTGGGTAACTTGAGATCATTCATAAGTTAATTTAACTCATGTGGCCTCAACCATCATGACCCATATACATTAACTTGACCCCCCTAATGAAGAAAAAACTCATAGTCTAATTTATGACACATAAAAAACCCAATATATTTCTCACCATGCTCGAGTTGGATAAAATTTTGTGTAGTGTTCAACAACTTATTAAACTCCTGGAAATAATTCTCATATACACCCCAACATTAAAACTTTATACCCTTATTGGTCAAGACTACATGTTGTTTTGGAAAATTGGAAAAGTTTGGGATGAATTTCCACCAATAACCCACCAGTCCTAAAAATATTTATACATCAAAAAAATTCTTTGGATTCTCCCAAAAAACTACTAAATAAATTTTATCTAGGACCACTAAAAAGCCTTACTCTAAGATGATGTGACAAAATATATTTAACTTATCAATATTTAAGTGATAGTTAGTTTTCATGACATATAGTCAATGCTCTCTCAGTGTACATAGAACGATGTCAAGATGTTCTATATGATCATCATGAGTGTGGAATATTCTTGGATGTTGTTAAAAACAACCATAAACTGATCCATGTTCGAGTGAAATATTTAGTTCATAAAAGACTTAAACATAGAATAAGATTTTTTATCCTGAATGACATCATGATAAACTATTATTGGACATACATTATTCAAAAATAAATTTGTGGCATATTTAAATTTCTCACAATAAACCGATGATACCCCAAACTCATGTAAATGATGAAGAATACACTTTCTCTTCTCAACCGTTCAAAGAGATCATCAATCCATAGAAGAGGATATATGTTCCTAACTATAATCCAGTTTGAAATCTAGTGATCAAACCCTAAACAGAATTTCCCTTCAAACATATTATAAAACAAAACTAGAGAACCCAAAGTCAATGTACTCAGAAATATAAATCCCTTATCAATAAAATATTCTAGTTAAGTCTTTAGTTCCTGAATATTTTTTCCATCCCTTCTATAATGTAGAATGTAAATGTGTTCAATTCAATTCATGAGATCAATTGAAAAATCAGCATCACCATCAGGTGGAATCCCTAATAATTCTTCAGAAAACAAATCTTGAAATCATACTAATACAGGTGGAAAATAACTTTGACTTATGCCCCCCATAATCAAGAAAAATTGTCGCCACCTGGGTGGTGATCTTACCCAATTTCTATTGATCTAGCCCTGTATGACCTACCTAGACATCCCATTCTCACTGAAGAATATAATAATACACTCTGCAGACATAAATGTTACTATACTATTGTTGAAATTGATGTGGGCTCAATACTACAATTCAATGCCCAAAATAAATTAGAAAACTAATATGTCAAGTATGTAACTATACTAATAGGAATGATACTCACCAACCTCTTGAGAACACCCAATCCATAAATATATGTCTCTCAACCACACTTCCAATGACATACTAATCATCATAACTCCACTCACAAATTCCACATTATTACCCAATGTATTGAAAGTTGAGTTGATATAAAATAATGTGAGGCTCCAATATCAATTAAATCATTAACAAGAATAGAATATGGAAGAATTGTAACTCGTACTATTTATTTACTAACCTCTCTATCCATTAGTGTATGTTAAACTACATGAAACTATCCTTCCCCTATACCTTATGCTTAAGACTGAGTCCCTTGAGTCTCACTACTCTACTATTACAATTTATTTTTCAATGAAGTATCATGTCCATCGCCTCAACCATCATGACCAGTAATACTCTAACTACCAGACTGGTATGATGTAGAGGACCCCTTTCAATACTCTGGTCTGGTCTAGTTACACCATCACTACCCATTGATCATGATTTCATACTAAAACACCATTGATATCATACTTGTATGAGAGATGGTCACTCTACCTAAGGTCGAGGTAACCATCTATGAAAGTGAACCAATTATCCATATTGATGGAAAATAACTTTTTTATTGTCTTGAGTAAGTAAACCTTCTTCTAGAAACTTATTATGTTAATGTTGAAATATAGATTATTATTACCCTTGAAAGATGTTCCTTTAACGATCTAGTAGGAACCATGTATCTTCCAATGGCATCCTCTTTCAGGTTCCCCTCATAAATGAGAGTCTGAATCATAAAATCCACAAAATACTTCAGGAGGATGAAATTAACAAGGAGATTTATCTCAAATTTAATTCCATCCTGAAAACTCCTTGATAGAGTTTTTACGTCTTCTAAAAATACTATTTCAAATAAATACAAGTAAAAGTTGTGTTTATCATACACCAACATGGAAATATTTCCATAGCTCAACTATATAAACAATTCATCCCCCACCCTTCTCAGTGTCTGTATGTAAGATTTATCTAGGAACTTCTATTAAAATTCCTTTAATACCAATCCCTCCAACTTCTCATCTCAAACCTAAATATCCCACCAGTGCATCACTGATCCTCAAAACATATAAACAGCTAACATGACCCTCTTCTATATAGGATTCTGTAAATGGTCATGATTTTTCAAGACAAACTCAATCCTGAAGTCATAATACTTAGTTCCAACCTCTTCGGTGAATGTCAAAGGGTACTATAACAGGAACTCCCATGTCATAGTAGATATATTTCATGTAGACCTAATGGGGTCTCTATATAATGTACATTAAGTGAGAAATTTTCTCATAGACCATATCTTTTATATCTTCACCCAAAACTACCAGAGATTCTTGTCCTACTTTTGGAGGCACACATCTAAAAATACCCACCAATTGAACTAAGAAAAACTTTTTTATTGATTCATGTCTATAAAATGATAAATGAACGTCTTATGACACAAAAAACATCATTTAAACACTTAAACATGAGGTATTAATATAATTATATTAAAATTCATCCCTCATACACCACTAAAAATTCAAAACAAATTCACTTTCAATACCCTCAACAATTCCTAACATGTTCCATGGATAACATAGTATAATACACATTATCACCATTTTTTCCCATTAGAAACAAATTTTAACCATTTAAAATTACCACTATTATCATCATTTATATTTTTAAATTATTTATTATGAAATATTAAATATTATAATACTAAAATAACACAAGTATTTTAATTTCTGAAAACTAACTCATCATATGATTTTCTATGTGTGCTTAATATGATGCATGTCACATAAATTCAGGAGCACCTAGGATAATAAAAATATTCAAAACACCCATTCCATTATGATCCATGAAAAAAACAACAATAAATAGTTGTAACATACAAAAAGTGCATCAACAAAGAGGAAGTAACATTTATCTATAATCGAAATCATAAATAATAATAATCCAATCCCATGTACTTGCATCCCCCACATACATGTATTATCTACACCCATGAAAGAGCTCATGAACAAGACATGACTCATACTAGTATAATATGTAATTATAAAAAATAATATGAAAATTTAAAATAAAAGACAAACATCCCCAGATGCTACTTTGTGATGACTTTACCTGGGTTCCACATGTCAGTTTACCAAGAAGTTTTATTACATGACCTCAGGCACACCTCCCCTTATTATAGAGGCTATATAATGGTAGTGATAGAATAATTTGTAATGTGAAGAGTCTATACCATCTTTTTGAATGTACCAAAAAAAATAAATTAAATATAAAATATATTATTACAAAAAATAACTAACAGTCATCCATAATCAATATAAGACAAATCAGCCCATGTTGAATTCAAAACTAGAAAACAATAACCAAATCCAAATTACAAAATATGTCATGATAAATAAATATTATGTTTCTAATTGGAACCCAAAATGAAGACACACAAACATCTCTTAAGTGGGAACCAATATCATATCTAGTTTCTTCATCTTTGCTCCATCTTGAATCCCAAATCAACTATCAAAAATAAGAATCTTTTTATTATCCTATCCTAAAAAACGAATTCTATTTAGTATAAATCTGGAAAACCAAGTAGGGTGTAATTAAATCAGATAATGCCTCTACTAATAATGATTAAAAAATTATATAATATATAACTGATTTCATATATGTATAAAAAATAATTATAAACAAGAAAAGTAAACGGGTTTCACATTTATTATTCATCAGTCAACCACATCATACACACATTTCCCCATGTTAGAGTGTGAATCATTTACTATCACCTAACAGATCATCCTTTCATTATGGTAAGAATAGTTTTTTTCTATTTAAATCCTTTGATTAATCATGGTAAATGTGTAAATTAGCCTAAGGAAGGTCCCATGAGTGTCTGTGGCTTGTTTTGAACCTGGAGTTCTAGAAAATGGGAAATGGTTGGGAAACATGTTTCGAAGAAACTATATTGCCCATCCCGTATAGTTTTCTCAAAACTATGTGGTTGTAGATAGTGGGAATTTGTAGGCCACACAATTTTTCTTCAACAGTGCAGGTTGAGGCACATGGCCATATATGCATTTTATTTTTTAGACAGTGGGTTATCACACATTTTTTTCACCACATTAAAACTGTATACCTAAACCATGTGACCACTAATTTTGGGGTGACATGACCAAATGCTTATCACTTAAAATAAAACTTAATTTCCCTTTTACCTTTTTAATCTGGTGGACCATCACACTCATTCTTCTAAATTTATCTCAAACACTCATTATCTTAGGAATTTAAGAAACTCTCTGATCCATAGTTCATTTCATGATCTTTTAGAAGCACCAAATCTTTCTCATTATATTCTTTAATCCTCCTACTTCTTATTTCATGTTTCTATCGAATTTGTCTTACTATTTACATGCAATTTCATTCACCATAGTTTTAGGTTGATAGAACATTTCTCAGATCTCTTCTTATATACATGACATATGAGGCTGCTATCGGGTGAGGAATCATCTTTGGTCTTGAGGTATGTGTTCACATAATTTTCCCATTGAGTTGTGATGATTCATAGCTATCATATTGTGCCTCACACTGTAATTTTCTGATCAACCCTCTTAAATTGGGTTCTACATCTCTAATTTATAAATTTACATTAATAGATGACTATTGAATTTTATTTAGTGTCAATGTGGTAGGTTTCCACACTTATGGAAATCCCTTGGGTGTTCCACATTGAATTTTCCCTTGTATCTGTTTTCCAAATTTCTTGGAGTACCAATTTAGAATTCATCTTAAACATAAAAATCAAATTACCCAAGATTATGCATTTGAAATCAACTAATGCTCATCCTAAATTATTGGACCTCTTTTCCTTGTAATTTCCCATGTATTGAACTTTAATTTTACCCAAGTCATCTAAATAATTCCCCTTTTTTGATTAAAAATGAAATTTCTATTCCTTATTGAATTAAATGGATTGGTTTATATAGGATTGTCTATTAATAATGGTTTCCATTTCCTTAAATGAATTAATATGGATTTACTGAAATGATTTATTAATGTATAATTGAATATACTCGATGGATTAGCCTTTTAATGGGAATTTCATGTTTTAGTTGAAAAGTATTTTAAAGGCTGGTAAGACCTAATATTGTGTTTATGCTTATATGAATTCCCATTGATAATAAAAATGATTTCTTTATAATTTAACTTGACTATTGAAAAGCATGATATGTATTTCCCCGTTCCATATATTATAAATGATATTCCTTGATATAGGTTGGGTATGATGGTAAGGGGTGTTGACCATGATGGATAATCACACTCCTCTACATCTAGTGTTTGGTATGGAATCTCACACTAGTGATAATACTTGGGAATTCATCATTACAAACCTTGATTCATGATTGGAGTGATGGCATGATGGCTCACTTTACATCTTAATTGTCATAACATGACTTCTCATGCAATTTTTGTAATGCAGGACATGTACCATATTACTTTAGCCTCTATAATCATTAGAATAGTTATGGATGACTGAGTTACACCCCAGTCCATCCAGTACTAGTATTCCTAGTATATGGCCACTTATGTATGTATTTACATGGTTCATATAGGAGGATGAAATATATATTATTATAATATATATATATATTATTACTATGTTCATATATATTTATATATAGAGATTGTTCAGAAATTATTTTTATAAATTAGTAAAAGTAGGTAGACCCGCAAGGTGTCCTATTGGAACATTAGTGGGATGTCTATTTATTTTTTTATTTCTTTCCTATTCTACTTATACCTGCACAATATTCAGTTATGAGAACTTTTTGGATTACATGTAAACACCATTTTCGGTGGAATACTATTATTTTTATCTCACACCCTACCCAGGATTTCTTTGGATCTATATAAGATTAACTATCTGTATGTATTGATAAGGTAAAGATACCTTTTATAGGTTGTCGATATGATTTTTCTTATAGTATCAGATTACAAGTAGAGGTGTAATATTTTGCTCGAGATTCTTATAGAGTAGCTTTTGTTATTTTTATACTTTTTGTTTAGAATTATTGTATGAATTTCCCATATAATTTTTTGTATAATCATTCTATGAATAGATGTGTCAGGCACTGCATTTTAGGCATTTTATTATATTATAAATTTTTTTAGTTATTTATGTTTTTTATTTGATAATTTATTCTGTCTATTTGTTATATATTCTTCTGTTAGTATTATATGTTTGCTGGTAATTTTTTTCTATACCGTTATGAATAGAGGGTATATTCTCCCCAACATAAAACCCTCAAAACCATTCTTCTAGTCAGAATCCTTTGGCATTTGAGGATTCACTCTTGAGGCCATGTGACCCACTCGCTTTGGGAACTGGTTATGTGGACCCTCGGTCTGGACATTACAATGTGTTGTCAGAGTAGTTTCCTTTCTTACTATACTATTTGGAGACAATATATTAAGTATTTGGAAATATTGTTACTTAGCCCTAAGTCATGATTGTGCATCAAAAACCCATGTTTGGGGTAATGGTCGAGTTGGTTGAATTATAATTTTTTTTTTTCATTTTCATGATATTGTTGATATAATTACACCACTGGGTGACACACATTCTAGGTTGTGGTTATTATTAGTTTTATAATTGATGATTTATATAATCCATGGCCTGATTATATGATTGAAATAATTATTTTTTCATGAATCGTTATTATGAAATGTAGGACTAATATGACATTCATTTTTCTATGTCGTATATATTTTTAGCATACATTTACCTGTTATATATTGTTTGTGCCTTGGATATCTATTAAATTTTACTGAAATGTATTATTGGTAAAGAAAAAAATAATTAAAACTTCATTTTTTTTACCTTATCCTAATATTGTTTTGTTGATTATGTCTTTATAGACAATTTATGTAGTCAATTATTGAATGTTGAGCCATGGACCATTCGTCACATGAGATAGAATGTATTATGGTGTCACTTGAATGGGTATCATATTCTAGTTCATATGGAGTATGGGACCTTATGGATCAAAAGTGGAGTACCTTCTAATTCATCCATTTTATTTAATTTTCACAATTGAAGATGAAAAAATTTACAACCAATATGACATGTAAAGTGAAATTTGTTATAATCTATACATGTGAAAAAAAGGTTTTGAGTAGAACACGACCTTAGTTGTGGGTAGTGTGGTATCTTTTATGTTATAATGGCCTATTGTTGTCTATTTAAATCATCTAGACCTGGATTTTATAGTAGGTACAGTGTAATGATCATTCCAATAAGAGGGATTTATACCCATACTAGTTTTTTAAATTTAATATTATTAATTTCTTAAATATATTCTAAGGATTGAGTTTGGAATTCTAGTATCATGTCACCATGACATCCTATTGTCACCCACATTGAAGGTGGTGATGAATATTCTATTGAGGTGGAGTTCCCTGAGCCTCTAGTGATTCCTCTAATAGATCCACCTATGTATCCTCTTCATGTTCCTAATATGGGAACTAAATCCCAGCACGAAGAGGGGTTTCTCTATATGTTGCATTTTGTGAAAGGTGTCGTTCAAATCCCCCCTAGTATGGTAGAGTTGAATCATAAATTTCAATAGCATCATCCTCCCACATTTTCATGGGATGGTGGACCTCATGTTGTGGTGTCTTGGATCAAATATATGCTATTTATATTTTAGTATATGAAGATGCCCCCAGTGTAGAGGGTCAAGCTAGGGGTGTTGTAACATCCCAAGTAAGTAATGAATAATAGATATTTTTATCCATGTATATTAATGATTAAGATAGTGTTTTAGAGGTATAAATGAAAATAAATACAATCTTATGCATGGAATAAACTAATATTCTTAAATGATTGTTTTACTGCCTTTTGATGGAAAACCATTTTTGAATCTATCTTTTGACAATTTTATAAACTATGTTTGTCAAAATAAACTTATTCGTTATGATTGGGACATCAAAATTTAGCTTGTGTGAATTTTTGGTATTTTTTTGACAATGTTCATTTTTTAATGAATAGTGAAAAATACTGCATTTTACATCAAAAATGCTTTTTAATCTAATTTATTTATATGATTAAATTATGTTTTGAATTGGTTTTGAAGTGAAATTAAAATATATTTTTACCATTTTATCCAATGGTGGTCATTGGAATCAATTTCACTTTGAAATTAGACTTAAACTGGTGTCAATCTTTTGATACTTATTGTTTTGTAAAAACACGCTATTTGCTCTGGCAGCGGGAATTAATTATTAAATTAATTAATGGGACTTATATGATTTGAATTTTTTAAAATAGACTTCATTTTTGAATTCAGAATATCAAATATAGCTTAAGGTGAATTTTTGGTAATTTTCTGAAAAACTTCACTTTTTGATGAATAGTGAAACCACTAAGTGGTAATCAAGCAAACTGATTTTTCAGTTAAATGAAAGTTTACCACTAATTTGTATTGAATTTTTAAAATCCGACATACATGGTTGTCATTAAGAAGTAAAATGTGGTTCAATGAGATTAAAATAATTTTTTGGTGAATAGTAACTTATTAAGTTCTTAATCGCGATTAGTGGTAATTATGGTAGTTTAAGGTATAAATAATGCTTTAATAATAGGAAATGACCTAGAAACATGTCCCAACCTTATTGGTTGTGTAATGTCCGACCAAGAAAAGCCATGGGTCAACTTGGGGACCCCATGGAGACACTTTGGTTTGGAAATGACATAAATAACTTTTTTTAAATGTTAAAGTAAAAATGACACAAACAAGAGATGTTTTACGAAAACAATTTTTACATGGGGTTATAAAGATCAGATTTTTGATTATAAATAGTCATTGGAAAGATAAAACGATTTCCTACATCATAGTATTTTTTTATGATTTTTAGACATTAAATAAATTAAATTATTTATGACATAATAATGATGTAGCGATGACATCATTATTTGACGATTTAAAAAAATGGAAAGAAAATGTAAAATCTATGAACTAAACATGGCCAAAACCAATTGGATGAGTGGATTTCGAACCCTTATCACCTTATACACGAATTATATCAATGTGGGACCTTTTAAAACCGAAACACATTTTCAAATAAAGTAATATTTCTTTACTTTCCAAAAGTGCCCCTCCTCTCCTCTTATAAAAGGCCCCCACCTCTACCTCATTTCACACACTTCTCAAGCCTTTGGCTCAGCCAACCCCTGACCATTTACTCTCTCCACATCCCTCTCCTCATCCTAGAGGATTCCCTTTGGGCATAATCCTTTCAAAGGAAGCCTTTAGGCTCAAATCAAAAGGAGTTACACTTTTAAAGGTAATTCATTCTCTCATGTTCATTTGTTTTATTTTGCTTCTCCAACCCCCTAAACTCTTTTTATTTACTCCTTTTGTAACAAAAACAGTATATTAAATATACTTGGATGTTGTTATAAGATTTATTTGAGCTACACTCTCACACAACTACATCAAATGGTTAAAGAACATACGGTTTCCGTGGATGGCGAAATTCTGCCTCCCAAAACGATGATTGTTCAATACTCATTTAACACCTTCAAAAGGGGCCATTATGATGTCACTATTTTTATATATGATATATAATATGTTTATGTTTTCTTTAAGCTTATGTGTTTTTCATTTTGGGCATACCTTTATGGTTTCCATTATGGGTAAACACGATATCTTTATTTTAGGAAGTGCGGACTACCGCCCCCTGAAAGTGATTTGATTCGTTAATACCATATGTGGGATGTGTAAAGGATAAAGTTAATGATATTATATATGTTATTATACTGGAATTATAATATACTCTTATATAATTATTATTCCATTCCAGAAAATATGAAATAGAAATGGAAGTAGCGTTCATGCGTACGTACGGCTTACCGTCTCCATGAACGGTGCATTTCATTTCTTACCTCTAAATGTGATGTAATATTATAAATGCATGTATGTACTGGATATATATGACATATATGATATCTACATCATGAATACCATTCTTGATATAATGAACCTTTGACCAAATTAACAACATGTAAGTGTAAGACGTCTATTTTTGACTTAAGAACCAAATACCGACAAAATGAACATTATTAACTTAACTGATTACATGATGTTCATAACATGGTATAAAAGGAATAATGAACTTGAAAAAGATTCATAAGCAAGTAGAGATTAACTCAAGTTTATTATTCAGGAGATTATAGAACGGTCGGGTCAAGTCGGATACGAGGTATGGGACTTCGTCTCAATCTCCTTTCGTTGAGGCATATTTTATTTTATACACAACTTTCTTTTATACGGTGTATAAACTCCTTTGACTTTTACGTTTATTCAAAAGGAATATTTTTTATACGAAGCGTTTACTAAACAACAAAAGGGAATGTTTTTGTCGTACGTATGTGGCGACAACGACTTCTCCGCCGTCGTCACCGTTATTTGAGTGGCGGCTTCCTATACAAGCCATACCATTTTTTAAAAGAAAAATAAATACCATGTTTTACTTTTCTTTTCTTTTAGTATTGAAAATGGTTTTCATAATGTTTTTATATCAATGTGTTGTATTGATATCTCGTGATTGAAATGTGGAAATTTTATGTTTCCTTTATGCATGTTTTATGTGATATGATTATGTTATGGTTCTTGGGCATTATTATGAAGATGGGTGGTTCCGTGATAAACTAAGGGCGGGTGAGCCCGTTATAGCTCTCCAATGCATTGGGTAACGTGAAGGAGTGAAATGTTAAGGTTTCTCCGAAGAGATTTTAGGGAATATACTGTGATGGGTATTCCAAACGTAACCAAGAGGGTTACTCCCTACGTAAGAATGTTATGAATGCCTCAAGTTACCTTTATGTCTTATGATTTCTATGATTTATTCATGATTTTATGAGGTATGTTAAAGTGCCTGTGTTTTATGGGTAAAGTATGATTTCATTCTTATGTATATATGAACTCATGTTTCCTTTCCATGTTTTTTTAACCCATACTGAGTTTTTATGCTCATCCCAAGTTTTTGAAATGTTTTTCACAGGTCAAGGGAATGGTACATGATAAGATGATAGAGTCAAGGATGTGTCAAGAAATAATCCATGTTTTATTTTAAATGTGTTTCCATTGATGGGAATGAAGAATACTCTCTTTCTGTAACCATTTTGTTTATATGTGGAATGTAATGCATGTTTTATGATCTAATTCTCTAAAACTCTAAACCCGAAAATATCCTCAATGTGTAATCTTGTAATAACTCAAAATTAAGTAAGGTTTAAGGCTGGGGCCTTATAGTTGGTATCAAAGGTCGGTTTAGATAACTTTAGGAGTTAGAATTTTATTAAATGATTATCCAAAAATATTTTTTTTGATATAGCATATAAAGATTACCATGTTGCTTCATCTAAGACATGTTTGTTCAAAATGGTTTTCCGCAGAGGAAATAGGGAAGCAGTGTTAGGAAGGCATACAGAAGGAAATAACCTTCCGAATCAGCATCCAGAAATGGTCGGAATTGGAACTGAACAGTTTGTTGCAGTAATGGCGCAGTTGACTCAAGCGATAAATGGCGGTGGTATCCATGCACGAGATCAGCCAGAACAACCGCAGAGGAACATGTCAGTGGTGGAACATTTCATGAGGCAACATACACCATCATTCAGAGGATCATCTGACCCTGTGCTAGCTGAAGGGTGGATTAAAGCACTGGAGAAGATTTTTGATGTCATGGAGTGTTCAGACAATCAAAAGGTTAGTCTTGCTATTTACCGTTTTGAGGGTGAAGAAGATCAGTGGTGGTCTATGGTTAAAAATATCAGGGACGCCGATGAGATTGATGCTCTTGACTGGGATGAATTCAAAGGTATGTTTCTTGAGAAGTATTTTCCTAAGGCTGTTCGACTTAGTATGGAAAATCAATTCTTGGAATTGAGGCAAGAGGAAGACTCAGTGGCTGCCTATGAAGAAAGGTTCACTCGATTGGCAAGGTATGCTCCAAATTTTATTCGGGACCTTGATAGTAAAATCAATCGTTTCTACTCAGGATTAAAGCCAAAGTATCAAAGGGCATTAGCTTCTCGTGAGTTTAAAAGTTATGAAAAGCTTGTTCTATGTGCTGAGAAGGTGGAAATGGAGTTTGCCGATGACCAATTTTTCTATAACAACCAGCAGAAGAAGAGACCGAGGTGGCAGGAGAAAGGTAAGAATTCTTCAAAAAAGTCTGATGGTAAGAGAACTAAGTTTCCAGTTTGTGATAAATGTGGCAAAAGGCATGCTGGGGATTGTCTTCTGAATTCTGGGAAGTGCTACCGATGTGGTAAGATGGGACATAAGGCTCGTGATTGCACTGAAAAGGATCAAGGTGAAGGTAAGAACAAATTTGATTTACAGTTAGTGAAATGTTATAAGTGCAATGAGATGGGTCACTATGAAAACGATTGTCCGACAAGGAGCTTGAGTGATGGGAAGCAGTTAGACTACAAGCAGAAAGGGGTGGTGAAATCCTTTGCAACTACTTCAGAAGATGTCGGGCCATCAAATGAAGTTGTATCAGGTACTTTGTTTGTTTTTTCAGATTATGCCAATGTGTTGTTTGATTCGGGGTCTACACATTCTTTCATCTCTGAAACCTTTTCTAGTAAAATGGGAATACCATCTCAAGAAATGACTCTTGAACTTTTGGTAAAAACACCTGGGGGAAATGTCGAGGCAAAAAGAATTTATAAGAATCTTCCTATTCTTATCTGTGGAAAGAACCTACTTTCAAATCTTATTGTTCTACCTCTAGTAGAGTTTGATGTTATCCTGGGTATGGATTGGCTCTCTATTTACCATGCTAAGATTGACTTTAGAGATAAAGAAGTTTCTTTTCAGAAAGACTTTCAGTTTGTTTACAAGAATGAACCCTTACTTTTGATAACATATCAAGAGGCCGAGAAACTTGTAAAAGATGGAAATGAATGTTACCTTGCACACGTCGTTGAAAATAAAGGAACTGTTCATATTAATGATGTGCCAGTGGTAAATGAGTATCCTGATGTTTTTCCTGATGAGTTTCCTGGAATAATACCAGATCGGGAAGTTGAGTTTACTGTTGACTTAGTTCCTGATGCTAAGCCAATTTCAAAACCCCCTTATCGAATGGCACAAATTGAACTTTTAGAGTTGAAGGAGGAATTGAAAGATTTATTAGAGAAAGGTTTCATTAGACCTAGCACTTCACCATGGGGTGCTCCTGTTTTATTTGTTAAAAAGAAATATGGTTCTATGAGACATTGCATTGATTATAGAGCCTTGAATAATATCACTGTTAAGAACAAATATCCTTTGCCTCATATCGATGATTTGTTTGATCAGCTCCAGGGAGCTCAGTTTTTTTCAAAGATTGACTTGAGATCGGGGTACCATCAGCTGAAGGTAAAGGAGGCAGATATTCCAAAGACCGCGTTCCGTACGAGATATGGCCATTATGAATTTGTAGTAATGCCTTTTGGGCTAACCAATGCACCTGCTGTATTCATGGACTTAATGAATAGAATTTTCCATGAGTTCTTGGATAAGTTTGTGGTGGTTTTCATTGATGATATTTTGGTGTTTTCTAAAAGTAAAGAGGAGCATGAAAGACATTTAAGGGTTATCTTGAAAACCTTAAAAGAAAAGAAATTTTATGGGAAATTCAGCAAATGTGAGTTTTGGTTGCAACAAATTTCTTTCCTTGGTCACATTGTTTCTAAAGATGGAATAACTGTTGATCCTGCAAAAACAAAAGTTGTGGAAGAATGGCCAAGACCCACAAATGTAACCGATATTCGTAGCATCCTTGTTTTGGAGGGCTATTACCGAAGGTTTGTTAGAAATTTTTCACGGTTATCTAGTCCAATGACTAAGCTAACTCGAAAGGGTGTTAAGTTTATCTGGACAAAAGAATGTGATGATTGTTTTCAGGAATTGAAAAGAAGATTGGTGAATGCTCCAGTTTTGGCACTACCTTCCAGGAATGGTGAGTTTGTTATATACAGTGATGCTTCATTGAAAGGAATTGGTTGCGTCCTAATGCAGAATGATCAGGTAATTGCTTATGCTTCACGACAGTTGAAAACTCATGAGGTAAATTACCCTACACATGATTTGGAACTAGCTGCTGTTGTTTTTGCTTTAAAAATTTGGAGGCATCATTTGTATGGAGTAAAGCTTGAAATATATACCGATCACAAAATTTTATAGTATATATTCACTTAGAAAGAGTTAAAAATGAGACAAAGGAGATGGATGGAATTAATCAAGGATTATGATTGTACAATTCATTACCATCCGGGAAAAGAAAATAAAGTGGCTGATGCTTTGAGTCGAAAAAGTAA
Organism: Viscum album; assembly: GCA_963277665.1. Taxonomy (NCBI): domain Eukaryota; kingdom Viridiplantae; phylum Streptophyta; class Magnoliopsida; order Santalales; family Viscaceae; genus Viscum; species Viscum album. The sequence goes on along the minus strand of OY728132.1, from coordinate 368,197,161 downwards.
TGCTTCATTAACAATGTTGCGTTTGGAACGTGATCCTTTGGTTAACGATTTGATGAACTTTGGCATAGAAGTTGTTGGTGTAGGAAGTCCTTCTGTTTTCTTTCAGGTATCAGTGAGATCATCTCTATCAGATATAATCAAGCAAGCACAGAAGCAAGATAGTGAGTTGCAGAAAAAGGTAGAGCTGGTTCAGAAAGGTAAGTTGCCTGAATTCAACATTGATAATGATTGCGTTTTGAGATTTGGGAAGAGATTGTGTGTGCCTTGTGATTCACAGTTGAAGAGAGAGTTGTTATGTGAAGCTCATAGTTCTCCGTTTTCAGTTCATCCGGGCAGTACTAAGATGTATAGAGATCTGCGGGAGTATTACTGGTGGGATGGAATGAAAAGAGATATTGCTGATTTTACTGTGAAGTGTTTGACATGTCAGCAGGTTAAAGCAGAGCGGCAGTTACCGAAAAGGATGCTTCAGCCTTTACCAGTGCCAGAGTGGAAATGGGAGAATATATCCATGGACTTTGTTGTTGGATTACCGAAAACATATCTAGGTAATAATGCAATCTGGGTTATTGTTGATCGCTTGACCAAATTTGCTCATTTCCATGCTATACGAGATACTTTCGCTCTTGATCAACTTTCCCGTTTGTATCTTAAAGAGATAGTCAGGTTACATGGAGTTCCTCTCTCAATTGTATCAGATCGTGATCCCAGGTTTACTTCTAACTTTTGGAAAGGCCTTCAGAAGTCGTTGGGTACTGAATTAAATTTTAGTACAGCTTTTCATCCTCAATCAGATGGGCAGTCAGAACGAACAATTTAGACATTGGAGGATATGCTACGAGCTTGTTCTATGGATTATCAGGGAAGTTGGTACCAACATCTTTCTTTGGTTGAGTTTTCATATAATAACAGTTTTCATTCCAGTATACAGATGGCACCATTTCAGGCATTATATGGGAAGCGGTGTCGAACTCCAGCTTTCTGGGATGAAGTGGGTGAAAGAAAGTTGATGGGACCAGAATTGGTAGAAGAGATGGCAGAAAAAGTTCAGATGATTCAGAATCACATGAGAACAGCTCATAGCAGGCAGAAGAGTTATGCGGATAACCGGAGGAAGGATCTATCTTTCGAGGTAGGTGATCATGTTTTTCTCAAGGTTTCTCCTTGGAAAAGCGTGATGAGATTTGGTAAGAAAGGAAAGTTGAGTCCAAGGTTTGTTGGACCATACGAAATTCTGGAGAGAGTTGGATCAGTTGCATACCGAGTGGCTTTACCTCCGAGTTTATCACAGGTACACAATGTTTTTCACATTTCAATGTTGAGAAAGTATATGCCAGATCCATCTCATGTTTTGAGTCCAGAGGTAGTTCAGCTGGAAGAGAACCTATCTTATGAGGAACAACCGGTCCAGATTCTTGAGCACAGGGAGAAAGTGTTACGGAATAAGGTGATTCACCAGGTAAAGGTTTTGTGGAAAAACCACATGATTTAAGAGGCAACATGGGAATCTGAAAATGCAATGAGGGATAAGTACCCCCATTTATTCGATAAGTAAATAAATTGCGGGGACGCAATTTTCTAAAGGGGGGAAGGGTGTAACATCCCAAGTAAGTAATGAATAATAGATATTTTTATCCATGTCTATTAATTATTAAGATAGTGTTTTAGAGGCTTAAAATGAAAATAAATACAATCTTATGCATGGAATAAACTAATATTCTTAAAAGATTGTTTTACTGCCTTTTGATGGAAAACCATTTTTGAATCTATCTTTTGACAATTTTATAAACTATGATTGTCAAAATAAACTTATTCTTTATGATTGGGACATAAAAATTTACCTTGTGTGAATTTTTGGTATTTTTCTGACAATGTTCATTTTTTAATGAATAGTGAAAAATACTGCATTTTACATCAAAAATGCTTTTTAATCTAATTTATTTATATGATTAGATTATGTTTTGAATTGGTTTTGAAGTGAAATTAGAATATATTTTTACCATTTTATCCAATGGTGGTCATTGGAATCAATTTCACTTTGAAATTAGACTGAAACTGGTGTCAATCTTTTGATACTTATTGTTTTGTAAAAACACGCTATTTGCTCTGGCAGCGGGAATTAATTATTAAATTAATTAATGTGACTTATATGATTTGAATTTTGTAAAATATACTTCATTTTTGAATTCAGAATATCAAATATAGCTTAGGGTGAATTTTTGGTAATTTTCTGAAAAACTTCACTTTTTGATGAATAGTGAAACCACAATGTGGTAATCAAGCAAACTGATTTTTCAGTTAAATGAAAGTTTACCACTAATGTGTATTGAATTTTGAAAATCCGACATACATGGTTGTCATTAAGAAGTAAAATGTGGTTCAATGAGATTAAAATAATTTTTTGGTGAATAGTAACTTATTAAGTTCTTAATCGCGATTAGTGGTAATTAGTGTAGTTTAAGGTATAAATACTGCTTTAATAATAGGAAATGACCTAGACACATGTCCCAACCTTATTGGTTGTGTCATGGCCGACCAAGACAAGCCATGGGTCAACTTGGGGACCCCATGGAGACACTTTGGTTTGGAAATGACATAAATAACTTTTTATTAAATGTTAAAGTAAAAATGACACAAACAAGAGATGTTTTACGAAAACAATTTTTACATGGGGTTATAAAGATCATATTTTTGATTATAAATAGTCATTGGAAGGCTAAAAAGATTTCCTACATCATAGTATTTTTTTATGATTTTTAGACATTAAATAAATTAAATTATTTATGACATAATAATGATGCAGCGATGACATCATTATTTGACGATTTAAAAAAAATGGAAAGACAATGTAAAATCTATGAACTACACATGGCAAAAACCAATTGGATGAGTGGATTTAGAACCCTTATCACCTTATCCACGAATTATATCAATGTGGGACCTTTTAAAACCGAAACACATTTTCAAATAAAGTAATATTTCTTTACTTTCCAAAAGTGCCCCTCCTCTCCTCTTATAAAAGGCCCCCACCTCTACCTCATTTCACACACTTCTCAAGCCTTTGGCTCGGCAAAACCATGCCCATTTACTCTCTCCACATACCTATCCTCATCTTAGAGGATTTCATTTGGGAAGAATCCTTTCAATGGAAGCCTTTAGGCTCAAATCAAAAGGAGTTACACTTTTAAAGGTAATTCATTCTCTCATGTTCATTTGTTTTATTTTGCTTCTCCCACCCCCTAAACTCTTTTTATTTACTCCTTTTGTAACAACAACAGTATATTAAATATACTTGGATGTTTTTATAAGATTTATTTGAGCTACACTATCACACAACTACATCAAATGGTTAAAGAACATACGGTTTCCGTGGATGGCGAAATTCTGCCTCCCGAAACGATGATTGTTCAATACTCATTTAACACCTTCAAAAGGGGCCATTATGATGTCACTATTTTTATATATGATATATAATATGTTTATGTTTTCCTTACGCTTCTGTTTTTTTCATTTTGGGAAAACTTTTATGGTTTCCATTATGGGTAAACATGATATCTTCATTTTAGGAAGTGCGGACTACCGCCCCCTGAAAGTGATTTGATTCGTTAATACCATATGTGGTATGTGTAGAGGATAAAGTTAATGATATTATATATGTTATTATACTGGAATTATAATATATTCTTATATCATTATGATTCCATTCCAGAAAATATGAAATAGAAATGGAAGTAGCGTTCATGTGTACGTACGGCTTACCGTCTCCATGAACGGTGCATTTCATTTCTTACCTCTAAATGTGATGTAATATTATAAATGCATGTATGTACTGGATATATATGACATATATGATATCTACATCATGAATACCATTCTGGATATAATGAAACTTTGACCAAATTAACAACATGTAAGTGTAAGAAGTCTATTTTTGACTTAAGAACCAAATACCGACAAAATGAACATTATTAACTTAACTGATTACATGATGTTCATAACATGGTATAAAAGGAATAATGATCTTGAAAAAGATTCATAAGCAAGTAGAGATTAAATCAAGTTTATTATTCAGGAGATTAAATAACGGTCGGGTCAAGTCGGATACGAGGTATGGGACTTCGTCTCAATCTCCTTTCGTTGAGGCATATTTTATTTTATACACAACTTTCTTTTATACGGTGTATAAACCCCTTTGACTTTTACGTTTATTCAAAAGGAATATTTTTTATACGAAGTGTTTACCAAATGAAAAAAGGGAATGTTTTTGTCATACGTATGTGGCGACAACGACTTCTCCGCCGTCGTGACCGTTATTTGAGTTGCGGCTTCCTCTAAAAGCCATACCTTTTTTTTAAAAGAAAAATAAATACCATGTTTTACTTTTCGATTCTTTTAGTATTGAAAATGGTTTTCATAATGTTTTTATATCAATGTGTTGTATTGATATCTCGTGATTGAAATGTGGAAATTTTATGTTTCCTTTATGCATGTTTTATGTGATATGATTATGTTATGGTTCGTGGTCATTATTATGAAGACGGGTGGTTCCGTGATAAACTAAGGGCGGGTGAGCCCGTTATAGCTCTCTAATGCATTGGGTAACGCGAAGGAGTGAAACGTTAAGGTTTCTCCGAAGAGATTTTAGGGAATATACTGTGATGGGTATTCCAAACGTAACCAAGAGGGTTACTCCCTACGTAAGAATGTTATGAATGCGTCAAGTTACCTTTATGTCTTATGATTTCTATGATTTATTCATGATTTTATGAGGTATGTTAAAGTGCCTATGTTTTATGGGTAAAGTATGATTTCATTCTTATGTATATATGAACTCATGTTTCCTTTCCATGTTTTTTTAACCCATACTGAGTTTTTATGCTCATCCCAAGTTTTTGAAATGTTTTTCACAGGTCAAGGGAAAGGTACATGATAAGATGATAGAGTCAAGGATGTGTCAAGAAATAATCCATGTTTTATTTTAAATGTGTTTCCATTGATGGGAATGAAGAATACTATCTTTCTGTAACCATTTTGTTTATATGTGGAATGTAATGCAAGTTTTATGATCTAATTCTCTAAAACTCTAAACCCGAAAAGATCCTCAATGTGTAATCTTGTAATAACTCAAGATTAAGTAAGGTTTAAGGCTGGGGCCTTATAGGTGTATATACTACGTGATTCATACAAGTGGTTGTTGGATGTAATTTGCTGAGGTAGATTGGCATCGTGATATGAATTGATCTGATTTGTAAATTACTACCTTTTTCCTTAGTATCAGAGGGTTAACAGAGCCAGAGTATTCTTGAACCTATAGTAGAGTAGTATGTTAGTTATATAATACACTGCTCATTTCACTGAACTGCAATTGTTTTCACCAAATCTAGAAGGAAATAATCTCATGAACACTAGGATATTTGAAGATGTACTAGCTTACGCTATCTGGTCATTGTTCAATGTGTTTAGGTTAACTATTATTTAGGAAATCTACAACTAATACCTTATCAAAGAGAAGAATATAAGGAAAGATGAAGGTGCGAGCCTAGGTTTTATAGAACCTGGACCTATCAATGGTTTATCTTATTGGAGAAAGAGGTGTTTGGAGGATACTCACGGTGGTATAAGTATCCATGATCCTCATGAATATAGTTTTCTCATTTTTTATAAGTGCAGGAAGTCAGGGAATACTAATCCTTAGGGATTATTAGATCCAGTCAAGCACTGAGACTACAGTAGGATGTGTTATATCCATCACTTCTCAAAGAGTTTAGCTACACATCCTAGTGAGTGGGGATTTACACCTACTAAATAGTCCGAATAGGGCCATGAGTTTAACACCATGTAGGTATCTGGAATACCATCAGTGGATTAAGACAAGGTGGTGGTCAAATAATAGGTAGTTATACTGATGATTATTAGCAACAACATGGTGGTATTGTTCAGTATAGTCAAGGTATTAATCAAGGTCATGGTATCTTCAAGTTACATTCAGTCTACCAACATTAGAGGATTATATCCCTGAACCTTCTATTGTACGAGGTACTATTCTAACAGACTCCACATTAATGTCTTCTTTATATTAAATAAGTGAATCTAACTCTTTTATATCTGAGGAAATCATCAAGATTTGGTCCTCGGGATCAGTCACTACTATGGTGTCCGGATGCTAGAACCCCTATTAGGTACCCATTTCTAGGGGATTCTCTGTGGTGATGATTCATCCCTTAAGATAGGTTTTTACCTTTTCATATGAAATCAATTTATCCTTCACATAAAGGCCATTGACGTAATAATTAGGATTTAATGATTTTTTTCTCTATCAGGACCATATTGACTACAATAATTAGAGGGTTATGTTTATGTCGTTATATATAATTATCCATGTGAATAAGGGGGAATATTATTTTAGTGTGATAAGAGCTAGACATAATAAGTAGAGGCTAGTTAATGTGATAGATTTGATCACCCATCTCTTCCAAGATGTCCAATGGTTATTACCCATTGTTTGACCTACTATGCTAGATTATTTCAGGTATGTATTTCTTGATGACATCTCTATTTTTCCTCACGTGCCAAAATTATATTTTATTTTTGATCTTGTTCTAGGAGAAATGACCATTACCATTTATCCTTATTGGAAGACACCTAATGAACATGTAGATGTCCACAAATTGTTTAAGAATCTGAAGAATAAAGGATTTAGAAACCCCAAACATTCTACTTCAGTTTTGAGAGTTTTATTTTCTTATAAGGAAGATGATACACTTATGATCTATGTGGATTATAGTAATTTGAATCAGATTACTATAAATAACTAATATCCATTTCCAAGAAAAGACAACCTATTAGATCAGATCTGAGCTGCCGAAGTGTTTTCAAGGATAGATCTGAGTTCAGGATATCATAATGTAAATTTTAGGACTTTATAAATACCTCACACATCTTTAAAGAGCATGTATAGTTTATATGAGTACCTAGTTATGTAATTTTGGCTCATGAATGCATCTATGGTTTTTATGGCTCTTATGAATCGAGTTTACCACCCATATATGGATTGATTTTTGGAAGTCTCTATTGACAATATCTTCATGTATTATTTCTATAAACAACCATGTAACCCATATTATGATCATTATAAATAAACCGAGAGAGAATCATGTCAATGATAAGCTTAGTAGATATGATTCCTAGATCGAAAAGTTCCACTTATTTTGTCATACTTTCTAAGAGTCAACATTTTTAGTTGACCCAGAGAATGTGAGATTTGTATTTTTCATGGAATTACCCATGAACATCTTGGACATCAGTAGTTTCTTTGGGATTGCATGATATTTTAGATGATTCATCATGGATTTATCATGCCTTTCAACACTACTTAAGGAATTGAAAATAATGGTGTGAAATTCATATAGATAGAAATATATGAAATAATATTTTAATAGTTTAAGGGTCATTTAAATTCAGTGTTGATAATGATTATACTAGAGATAAGAAAGAGATACACTGTGTACTCTATTGCATAAATTAGTCGGCTTCATGTTATTTTGATGTAGGATGAGCTAGTCTTCACATATGATTCCCATCTGTTGATGCCTCATGAGAAGAATTACCTGGTGCATGACCTTGAGCTCACTCCTGTTGTGTACAACTTACATTATTGGAGACACTATTTACTTATAAGGATTTTTTAGTATTTATATATCAGAAAGGAATCATGTATATATTTATAGAGTGAGATAATAATATCAGACTTCTCAGGTGGGTGGAGTACCTATGGTCATTTTATTTCAAGATTTCCTACACACCAAGTAATAGAAATTCAGTAGCTGATTCTTTAAACTGGAGTACTCAGACATAGGTAGTTCAAAAAACCTGTGATATATGAAATATTGGGGAATTTTTTATAGATATTCATGTTGTTCCCTATAGAAACATGGTTATACTATCCTCTCATCCTTAGTAGTGACTTCTGCTCTTCTAAATTGGGTGAGAATGAGACAGCTATCTGATCCTGAGGGCCACTTCCTTAGTGAAAGGGTTTTAGAATATTAATAAACATCAGGTTAGACCATGGATGGGGAGGTAACTTATTGTTCAATGGGAATTTATGGGTCCCAACTGATATAAAAGAGGTGATGATGTGGTAATTCCATGCCTTTGAATTGGTGGCTCACCCCAATGTTACAAAAATTTATTGAGATATTCAATGCCAGTATTGGTGTCTAGGTATAAACCATGTGATTGAAGGATTCATCACTTGATGTTACACCAGGAAGTAGGTGAATGTAGATCATCTGTATCTGGTAGGGATTCTACACAAATTTTCCATTCTCGAGTGGAAATGGATGATGCATTTATGGACTTCTGTTGAGTCAATAAGTTTTTCCTTATGAATTTTCCATTCCTTCTTGTTTTGAAAATCACAAACACCTTATACTTAAGAAAATTCATATTCTACTTCCCTAATGAAAATTTCCTTCCATGAGGAAATTTACCCTAACCCAGATTTTCTTACACATATCAATATTTTTCTTAAAAGTAAAAATCAGATTCATAATCGAAACCTATGAATCATATAATCCTAAGGTATGAAGCATTCTGTTTTAGGATCTGAATTCTGGATGTGAACTGTAATGAAGTTCCACTCCGAATTCTGGATGAGAACTGTAATGAAGTTCCACTCCGAATTCTAGATGAGAACTGTAATGAAGTTCCACTCTGAATTCTAAATGAGAACTGTAATGAAGATCCACTATGAATTCTGGATACGAACTCTCACATAGTTCGACTCTGAATTATGGATACGAACTCTCATATAGTTTGACTACGAATTATAGATACGAACTCTCATATGAGTTTGACTTCGAAATTTACTAGTTCGACTCGGAACTTTTACTACTTCGACACTGAACATTGTATGTTTAGATTCTGAAATGTGATTATACCAGACTCCGAATGTCCTTAGAAATTCAGACTCCAGATTTCAATAGAATTTAGGTTCCGAATTCCTAAAAAACAGAATCTGAATATTCTTTTTATTATAGACTCATAATTCCATTTTTGTTAGACTCTGAACTGTTATTTACTTGCATTCCAAATTATAGTTTTGCTTATGCTTACACCTATTTCATTATAAAACAATTTCGTGATTTCAGTTACACATGTTTTGTTATAAAACGATGTCATCCATTATGTTTCTAACTAACCGTTGGTTTAGTGAAATGTGTATAGGTCCCTCCGAATTTTAAGGAAAATATGACGGTTGGGGGAGGGAGCCGACCATTCCAACCGAGCCTATAAATAGGAGCTCATTTGAAAGATCTCAATACTGAAGTTGATCACTCTAGAGACCACACGCTTTTAAGGTGATTTCTAGATAGAATAGATTTTGTTGCATTGTGCTTACTGAACCGCTCATTCAGATTACTTCGTGCGACTCCGAATGTTGGTGATTACATTCAAGGGATTATGGGGATAGGAAGACTGAGGTTCCAACACCTTGAAGTTGAGGTCTTCCTTACTGAGGAAGACAGAGGTTCCAACTACCTCGAAGTTGAGGACTTGCAGGGATAGCAAAACAGAGACTCCAATCTTTGTATCGAGGGCTTACGCTGGTGTGGGTAAGACAGACATTCTTGAAAGTATAAATCAAGGGACATTTGTCCATGGTTGTCGGATACCCTTCTCATTGTGTTAAAAGAATTATATCTTGTTACTAGTAGTTTTACTACTTGTATTGCACTACATTTCGTATTGTAAGGAAAGTATAACATTCTTATATTTCCTTACACCTGTACTCTGATTAGTTTAGATTCTATATGATTTAAGGTAGAATCTCATATTGTAAACTTTGGTTATGTTTCAATTTCTGAATCCATATTTTCAGAACCACTTTTTCGGAATCACATTCCAGATTCAAGAAAGTGCATAGAACTAGAAGTTTTTAACTTCATACTTTGTCCAAATATTTCATTGGTGTTAGAGGTGTTGTAATTTACTTAGTTTAACTTTGTTAAACATATCTATTTCATTGTTTAAGGAAATTTTAAAATTGTACAATTCACCCCCCTCTTGTATTTTGAGCATCTACATCATTATTTCAATCCTACAATTGGTATCAGAGGAGGTCTCTAAAATACTTATACTCACATATAAGTTTTCCTTGCTTAGTTTTTCCTTGTTCTATATTTTCCTTGCTTTGGAATATTTTTCCTTGAATTCTAAATTTTGTGTTTAACAAGATTTTGTGTAGAAAGACATTCTTTAAGATGGAAGGTTTAAATGTTGGTTCTGTCGTTAACCTAAATCCTACAAGACCACCCATTTTTGATGGAAATGATTATGAATATTAGAGAGATCGATTGAAGACTTTTGTTATAAATACTAGGGTAGATCACTTTTTGATGCTTACTGGAGGTTATAAAATTCCTGATAAGGAAGTGAGTGCTTTCACAAACCAAGAGAAGCACGATTATAAATTAAACTATAAGGTACGCAATAATCTACTATGTTCAACGACTAGGAATATATATAACAAAATTTCTTCATGTTAAACAGCTCACTGTATATGGAAGAAACATGAAGTTACTCATTTTGCTACATCTAAAGTGATTGAGACTAGAAGACGTATGTCAAGAGCTGAGTATCATGGTTTTAACTTTCCTTATGGAGATCATATAAGAAAAGTACAACAAATATTTATGTCAATCGTGAATAGATTAAAATATATGGGAGAGAAAGGTCTGGATGATGAAACACTAGTTGATAAAATTATTGATATTATTTCCAATGAGTGGAAATCAAAGAGAACATATATTGATGAGAACAAGAAGGTTACTCAAAATTCCTTTAGATGATCTATTTGGAACTCTTCTCCAACATTAAATAAGAATGAAGAGGGATGCTGGCAACATCAAGAAGAAGAGTGGTAAAGGCACTGTTGCTTTTACTACAACATCAAATCACATGAAAGCAAAGACTCTTGAGAGAGTAACCAGATCCAAGTCTAAGAAGGTTACTATCCAATCGGAATCTAGTGAGAGTGAAGTATCTGAAAATGATTTAGCAAATCTTGCTCGAAGAATGAACAAGATAGCTTGTCAATGAAATTTCCAATCCATGTATACGAAAAAGGAAAGGAAAGATAAGAAAGATTCAGAGGTCGCATGCTATGAATGAATGTGAAGTGGACACATACACCCAGATTGTCCTATGCTCAAAAAGGAAGAAATAAAAGAGAGGCATTCTGAAAGGAATAGGAAAAAGTTCAACAAATCTAAAGCTAAGAAAAGTCTGAAAGCTAATACTACATAGAGTGCTAGCTGTGAAGATTCATCAGAAAGTGAATCCTCAGAATATGATTCATCATATCAGAAGAATATGTGATTCATTGCTAATACTTATTTTCCACATACATGTCTTATGGATAAGGTATGCTCTACTGAGGCTTTAACCAATTTATCCCTTGATAAGGATTACTATTCCGAAAATAGTAATTCTAATGAAGATACTTCATTTGAAAATGAAGAACCTTCATATGAAGAAGTATCAAGATTTTCCATGTTACTTGAAGAAAAAAATTATGAAATTTCTAAGAAATTAGACAAGGAAAATACTAGGGAATAAGTTCTTGCCAAAGAGATTTCATATCTTTCTTCAGATCTAAAAGATAAATAAGAGTTTATAGAAAAACATTCTAAATACATTGAGAAAGAAAATTCTGATAAGTAATAACTTTATAAAGTTCTTAATAATGCTATTTCAAAAATGAAATTCTTTGAAGAAAAATCTAACTCTAAAGAAATTAATCCTAAGGATAGGAATTTAATCATTAGACTAAAATCCGAAATTTTTTCCCTAAAGAAGATCCTTGCCAATTTTACCTCTGGGATGGAAAATTTTGAGAAGATGTATTCTCAAATTAAACCTAAAGGAAACACTACTGGAGTTGGTTATACTCACCAAAAACCATTTTTCAAAAACAACTATTTTGTTCCTTCTAGATCCCTTTTTTTGCACTAAGTTTCAAAGTGGTGGGCATTGGAAGAAAAAGTGTTCTTTGAATAGTGTTCAATCTTTTGGGTTTCATAAAGCATATTTCTCTAAACAAATGTGGATACCAAAAAATTTGTTATCTGAAAATCTCGGATCCAAACAAGTTTGGATTCCGAAAGTCTAACTCTTTTTTGTTTTCAAGAAGGTAAATGATGTACCAACAACAATACATGGTACATGTATAGTGGATGTTCCTGACACATGACTGGTAAAAAAAACTATTTCAAAAAGTCTATCAAGACAAGAGGAGGAAATGTAACATTTAGAGATAATGCTCAGGGAGAAATTGTTGGTATAGGTAATATTGATCTTTTTAGTAAAATATTGATTTGAAATGTTTTTTTGTAAAGGGTCTTAAGAACAACCTCATTACCATATGTCAATTATGTGATGAAGGATACCTTTTAAATTTTAGGAATGATAAGTGTTTGGTACATAATTCCAAGGAAGATTTTATTCTTTCTACCCATAGGAAAGAGAATGTTTACACATTGAACTTAGAAGAACATAGGATCCAATACATACCTTGCCTAAGTGCAATGGAAGATCATTCTTGGTTATCACATAGAAGAATATGTCACCATAACCTTAGGAACATATGTAAACTCTCTAAAAAGAAACTAGTTAAGGATCTACCGGAGCTTAGATTTGATTTTTCAAAAGTTTTTGATCCTTATCAATATGGAATGAAACATAAATCTAGTTTTAAATCAATCAGTGAAATCTCAATAATTGATACATTACAGTTGGTACACATGGATCTTTTTTTTTCTAACACAAAATAGAAGCATTGGAGGCCAATACTATGTGTTTTATCTAGTTGATGATTACACTAGATTTTCATGGGTATATTTTATAGCAAATATGTCTGAAGCTTTTTCTTATTTCATAAGTTTTAGAGACCAATTTAAAAATGATAAAAACCTTCCATTAAAAACAATTCATAGTGATCGTGGATGAGAATTTCAAAATTCTGATTTTGAAACTTTTTGTAGTAGAAAAGGTATCACTCACAACTTTTCAGCACCTAGAACACCTCAACAAAATGGTGTAGTTGAAAGAGGAAATAGAATTCTTCAAGAGATAACTAGAACTATGTTGAGTGAAATTTCTATAGCTAGACATTTTTGGACTGAAGCTATATGTACTTCTTGTTATACTATAAATCGAGTTTTGATTAGACTGTTTCTTAATAAAACTCCATATGATTTATGGAATGGTAGAAAACCAAGACTATCCTACTTCAAGGTTTTTGGTGTCAAATTATTCATCATGAATACTAAAGATAATATACACATATTCACACCAAAATCTAAAGAATGAATTTTCTTAGGATACTCCACAACTTCTAAGGCTTATAGAGTTTTCAATAAAAACACTTGTACTATTGAGGAAACAGTGCATGTAAAATTTGATGAATCTGATCCTTTTGTTTTTAAACCATCCCAACTTACATCCTCAGATGTGTATTCAAAAATTTATTATCAACCTTTGATAGAAGATCCTTCTGATAAGGATATTGTTCAAGATGACACTTATGAAACATTCACCCCAGAAGACTTTCTACCCTATGTTGATGAACATGTGTTACAAAACCAAAACCTGATGTTTCTTAAGAATCATCCCAGTGGTAGTATCATTATTGATGTAAATCAACCTGTAAGGACCAAAAGTTCCATGAGAAATTAAGTAGAACATCTAGCATTCCTTTCCCAATTGGAACCAAAAAGAACTGATTAAGCTTTAAGTGATGATGATTGGATCAAAGCCATGCAAGATGAACTAAATGAATTCGAAAGGAATAAAGTCTGGACCTTGGTTGAAATTCCTAAGGAAACTTCTATTATTGGAGTAAAGTGGGTCTTCAAAAACACGTGTGACGAAAATGGAGTCATAGTAAAAAATAAAGCTAGACTATTTGCAAAAGGATATAATCAACAGGAGGGAATAGACTATGAAGAAACTTATGCTCCAGTAACTAGACTTGAATCTATTCATATTTTTATTGACTTTGTAGCATTCTTCAATTTTAAACTTTTTCAAATGGATGTGAAATGTGCTTTCCTTAATGGTTATGTTCAATAGGATGTTTTTTTGAACAACCTATTGGATTTGAATATACAAAACATCCTGATCATGTTTTTAAACATACCAAAGCTTTGTATGGCCTTAAACAAGCCCCACGAGCTTGGTATGATAGAATTACATGATTTTTGATTCAAAATAACTATGTCAAGGGAAATGCAGATCCAACCCTTTTTATAAAGAAAGATAATAAAAAAAATTTGATTGTTCACATTTATGTTCATGACATTATATTTGGTTCAACTCAGAAATCTTTAACTGAATCCTTTTCAAGTCAAATGAAATCTGAGTTTGAAATGAGTATGATGGGTGAGTTTACATTTTTCCTTGGTTTTCAAATTTCTCAAATACCATAAGGAAACTATATATCTCAACATTATTATATTAAAGATCTTCTTAAAATGTATGGATATGAAAACACTAAGAGTATAAGTACTCACATTGGTACACCAAACTCCTTAGTTCTTGATAAAGTTGTGAACCTAGTAGATCAAATATATTTTAGAGGTATGATAGGAAGTCTAATTTACATGACAGCTAGTTGACCAGACTTGATTTATTTAGTATGCTTATTTTTAAGATATAATTCCAATACTATGGAATCTCACTTAAAGTAAGTGAAAAGAATTTTCACTACATAGAGGGAACCATGGATCTAGGAATATTTTATACTTCTAAAAATGATATTTTTTTACAAAAGAATTTTAGATGCTGAATTTGTTAGATGTATTATGGATAAAAAGAGTACATCTGGAATTTATCATCACTTAGTAGATTCATTAGTTTCTTGGTCAAGAAATAAGCAACACATCGTATCACTCTCCACTGCTGAAGTTGAATATGTAGCAGCTAGAAGTTGTTGTTCTCAAGTGTTGTGGATGCAACATACAGTCACAGACTATGGATTGAGTTTTACTAAGACTCGAATTTTGTGTGATAACACAAGATCAATTTCCCTTAGTAAAAACCCGGCACATCACTCTCATGTAAAGAACATAGATATTAGGCATCACTCTCTTTGGTATCACACACATAATGAAATATCATTCTACATTTTATTGGAACGCAAGATCAACATGCTGATATTTTCAAAAAATCATTACCCTCTGATAGATTTGAATACATTAAACAGAAGTTGGGAATGATAATCGTGAGGTAATCCTTCTTCATTGACATCTTGTTGAACAATTATCCTTACAGTAATAAACTATTTCTCATAGGGGGAGTACATTTGCATGTTACTTTAATCAAAATTGTTGTTGTCAGTTTTCTTTTTAATCTTAAGTAACAAAAAATTTTCTTAACAAGTTTTCGAAAAATTTCGGAATAGAAAATTTTGGAATGGAAATTCTCGGAATGAAAATTGTAGAAATGGAAATTACGGAATGGAAATTCTTGGAATGTAAATTCTTGAAATAGAAATTTTCGTTACTAAAATTCTAGGAATAAAAACCTTCGGAATGGAAATTTTCAGAAACAATATTTTCGTAGTGAAAAATTCTCGAACCAATGTTTTCATAATGGATTTTCGTACCTAGAATTTTCGTAATGAATGTTCGTAATAAGAATTTTCGTAATGAATTTTCTGTAATGAGAATTTTCCTATTGATCTTTCGTAATGAGTTTTTTTCGTAATGAGTTTTTTTCTTCCAAAAGAATATTACCAATTACGAACAATCTTTCTAGCCATTACAAAAGATATTATTTCCTTACTTAAATTTTCATAATCATATTTTTCATACTGGTATTTTCTTTAGTTTTAAAATTATTTGGATTCTAGTCTTTTTTAAATCCAAATGTTTTTCTTAAAAACTCAAAAGATCGGAGTCAAGTTTTCCTTGCGGGAATGTTCTCAACCGTCAGATCAGATCAAAAGGATTTTCAATCGTTAGATGGTTTTTGGAAGACCAAAGGTCACCTTCATCGTCTATATAAAGGGGACCCTAATATTCATCCCACATAAGTTTTTCAAAGCCTTATCATCTCGAAACCCTGACACTCTTCTTAATGACCATTCTGATCTTTGTCAAAGACTTTCCGAATCTTCTAGAACTCTCCACTCTGAATGTCTGTTGAAGCAACATCTCAAGATATTTCTACCTCAAAGCCAATCAAAAAATGGTTAGTCTTTAGGGAAAGGTTAGTGTATCCGGATTTCTAGAAGTTTGACTCTATTATATCTACGAATATAAGATTGAATGGCTGGGAAGATGTATTCTTGTCTAAGTCAAAAAAACAGGATCCGGTTTATACAAATTTACTTGTTGAATTATACGAGTCTGTTTCCTTCCAGAAAGAAGATGGCAGAGACTTATTTTATTTCATTTCTTATGGTAAGACATTAAAATTATCTTACACCAAGGATGCAAGCTTGGTGGGTTTACCTTGCGAAGGGGAAGCTAAATTTTTCTCTCATAAGCTTCCAGATGAGCAAGGAAGTTTCAACAAGGTGAAAGCATTGATGTTTCTTGGACTTAATGATACCAAGAATATTATGATTTCTCATCTCTCTCCGAATAATTGGATTCTACAATTGTGGGTACAAGGTTTCCTCGTACCAAGAATGGGTGATAGGGATAATCTGAAGAAAAGTAACATTTACGTTCGAGATTTCCTGGTAAATCTAAGGAAGATAAATTTGATGAGGCATTTTTTGACTATAGTAAAGAATATAAAAGAAGGGAACTTGAGAACTCAACTCATTATATACCCTGCCTTACTATCAAAGCTGATAGTTTGGTGCTGAGATTCATTCCACGTTTCTTGTACGTCCAAAGATCAGAATTGTAATCTTTTTCTCGTCAGTGATGATACTTTGAAAAGGATGAAGATGGATTTTTCTGATGAATCTGGAGAATTATACCCTTTACCAGAGGGAGAGGGTGAGGCCATTCCAGAAAATGTCGAGAAGGCTGAACTAGTGAAGAAAGCTTCTAAGAAGAGGAAGCTTAAGGAAGTGGTTGGTGATGAAAAAACTCCCAAATCTAAGGAAACTCAATCCGCACCTCCCAATCCAATGAAATAGAAAGCTTATACAGATGAAGTGGCAGCCAAGTTGAGGGAAGACAAAGAGAAAACAAAAGAAGGGGATCCACAGTTCGAATTGGACCCTTCTGAGGCTAAGGCCTTAAGGGAAAAAGTTGCGGATGTGTTAGAAATAGAGGAAAAAGAAAAAAAGATGAAGAAATATGTGTCTGAAGATGAGCTTGTACAATCTCTGTTAAGAGATACTG
This sequence comes from Viscum album, assembly GCA_963277665.1. Lineage (NCBI taxonomy): Eukaryota > Viridiplantae > Streptophyta > Magnoliopsida > Santalales > Viscaceae > Viscum > Viscum album. Next base: position 368,179,792 of record OY728132.1, on the reverse strand, counting down.
AAATAGCCTCTAAGAAGATTCCCATTCCCGAAACCTTTGATAATCAACCATCTTTACCGGAGACTCCAGGTAAGAAATGTGCCACATCGGAAAAATCCAAGGGTAAAGAGGTAGTTGAAGAAGTATAAAAACAAGCTACTGAAGATGTAGAAGAAGGGGTTTATGAAGAAGAAGAAGAATAAGGAAGTGATGATCTTGATGATTTTATCAAACAAGTATAAGAGTATAAAGAAAAAGGTGAATTCGCAAAATTACCCACTCCGGGAAAGAAAGTTGAGAAAGAAATTGGGAAGGATGAAGATGATTAAGAGGATGAGAAGGAAAATGTTTTGTATGATGAGGAAGAATAATATGAGAAGAATATACTTGAAGAAGGGGAAGAAAAGGAGAAACCAGATGACGATCTAATTTTTCAATTATCAGAAAGTGAGGAAGAGTCCCCAAATAATCAACCCATTCCGAAATCTGACAAAGGAACGAAAGTACTCATGGATACACCAATAAAAGAAGTCATCAGAAAGAAAGAGGTCAGTGGTTCAACTAGAAGGAAGCTAGTCCAGGATGAGGAAGAGCAATATCTAAGAAAATTATCTGATTCGGAGTCATTACCTCATGGTCAAGATTTTGTGGTGGAATCTCTTAAGAAGTTGGTGGACAGCATTCCGATTTTTCCCACCATATACTCCAGATGCTAGATGATGCTGCACAGTTTGAATCTAAAATCAGAAGCCATATCCATGGTGATGGATATGTGTATAAAGATTTAGGCAGACCATAAATGTTTTCTTATCAATTATGATGTTTACATGATGCATTGCAGAAAAATAACTTTGTGGTCTAGGAAAGTTTATAAGGACATGGCTAACTATGATAATTTTCAGAATGAGATAAAAGATGCCTTTGACACCAAGGATAAAAAGATTAAGAACCTTCAAGATGAGATGGTTTTTAAGCAGTGTTCTCAACGTCAACAAGTGAAGGAACTGAATGATAAGGAAAACTCTCTTGCTCAAAATTTTATAAGGGATAGAGATCTCCGGATTGAGCTTGAGAAAACCCTGGTAAAGCAATATGAGCTATTGCAGATGCAAGAAGAGGCCATGAAGGCTCAGGAGGAAGCTTTGAAAGCTCAAGATGAAAGGATAAAAGTTTTAGAGAGGAAAGCTGAGGAGGATCAAAGAGATTTAATGAAATTGAAAACCTTGTTGAAGAAGCTAATCTCGAAAGAGAAGGGAAAGGAAGACAAATAAACCCACTCTGATCTTTTGTTGTATTTGTTTTTGCTTGTAAAATTTTCTCAACTCTAATGAAAATTTAGTTGGTTGTATCTTGTTATATACTAATGTTTCAGGTACCATATTTTCTTTTCCATTCCCTTAATTTATTTTTGAAAATCAAAAAGGGGGAGAAGGAAAAAGAACTACTAAAAAAAGGAGAAGAAAAATTTTAAAATGGAGAAGGAAAAATTTCTATGTAAAACATCCTTAAAGTAAGGGGGAGTTTCTCACTATGATGTTTTTGATTCCCATGATAATGAAAAATCCACTCTAGAAATTCAGAATACAATCCATAGAGTTTCAATGCCTAAGGGGGACTTAGTTGTATTCACTATCATCCATGAACAAACGGATAGAAGTTTTAATTTCAAAGTCTAATGAAAATTTTCAGAGTCCTTATATTATTTTTTTAAGGATGTTTGTGCTTTCCAAAAAGGGGGAGATTGTTGAGTCAATAAGGTTTTATTTATGAACATTCAATTCCTTCTTGTTTTAAAACTCACAAACACCATATACTTAAGAAAATATATATTTTACAACCCTAACGAAAATTTCCATCCTTAAGGAAATTTACCCTAACCAAGATTTTCTTACACATATTAATATTTTTCTTAAAAGTAAAAATCAGATTCATAACCGAAACCTGGGAATCATATAATCATATGGTATGAAGCATTCTGTTTTAGAATCCGAATTCTGGATTGGAACTATAATGAAGTTCCACTCCGAATTCTAGATGAGAATTGTAATGAAGTTCCACTGCGAATTCTGGATGAGAACTATAATGAAGTTCCACTCTGAATTCTGATTGAGAACTGTAATGAAGTTCCACTCCGAATTCTGGATACGAACTCTCATATGTTTCGACACTGAATTTTGGATACGAACACTCATATAGTTTGACTCCGAATTCTGGATACAAACACTCATATGAGTTCGTCTCTGAACATTAATAGTTCGAATCCAAACATTACTAGTTTGACTCTGAACTTTTACTAGTTCGACTCCGAACATTGTAAGTTCAGATTCTGAACTCTGATTAAACCAAACTCCAAATTTCCTTAGAAATTCAGACTCCTAATTTCTACAGAATTCAGGTTCCGAATTCCTATAAAATACAATCGGAATATTCTTTTTATTATAGACTCCGAATTCCATTTTGGTTAGACTCCTGACTTTTATTTACATATATTCCGAATTTTAGTTTTGCATATGCTTACACTTGTTTCATTATAAAAAGATTTCGTGCTTTCAGTTACACTTGTTTTGTTATAAAACGATGTCGTCCATTCTGTTTCTAACTAAGAGTTGGTTTAGTGACACATGTACAGGTCCCTTAAAATTTTTAGGAAAATATGACCGTTGGAGGAGGGAGCAGCTCATTCCAACCGAGCCTATAAATAGGAGCTCATTTGAAAGAGCTCAATATTGAAGTTGATCACTCTAGAGACCACACGCTGTTAAGGTGATTTCTAGAGAGAGAATCTTTTGGTTCTTTGTATATACTGAACCACCTATTCAGATTTCTTTGTGTGACTCTGAATGTTGGTGATTACATTCGAGGGCTTTCGGGGATAGGAAGACAGAGGATACAACACCTTGAAGTTGAGGGCTTGTTTACTACGGAAGGCAGAGGATCCAACTACCTTGAAGTTGATGGATTGCGGGAATAGGAAGACAGAGACTCGGATCATTGTATCGAGGGATTACCCTGGTGTGGGAAAGACAGACTTGCTTGAATGTATAAATCAAGGGACCTTTATCCAAGGTTGTTGGATACCATTCTCTTTGGGTTAAAAGACTTATATCTTGTTACTAGTAGTTTTAATTCTTGTTTTCCTCTGAATTTCGTATTGTAAGGAAAGTATAACATTCTTATATTTCCTTACACTTGTACTCTGATTATTTTAGATTCTATATGCTTTAAGGTAGAATCTCATATTTTAAACTTTGGTTAAGTTTCAATTTCTGGAACCATATTTCTGGGAATCACATTCCAGATTCAAGAAAGTGCATAGAAATAGAAGTTTGTAACATCATACTTTGTCCCAATATTTCATTGTTGTTAGAGTTGTTGTGAATTTACATAGTTTAACTTTGTTATACTTAGATCTTTCCTTGTTTAAGGATATTTTTAAAGTGTACAATTCACCCCCTCTTGTATTTTGAGCATCAACATCATTATTTCGATCTTACAACCTCATGACATTTCTACATAAAACTCCTCAAAAAAATGATATAGTGTGGGTTTTAGTTTATAATTTGATGAAGGTCGCACACCTCTTAACTATGCGAGAGACGAATATGGTAGAGGGTCTTGGAAGGATTTTTGTTATGGAGGTTCTATGTCTTTAGGGATACCCACATTATATCATTAATAATAGAGTTTCTCATTTCATAGAATAGTTATGGAAGGGATTACATAAGGCCTTTGGTATATAGATATTTAGGAAGAAGAACTATCACCCATAGACTGATGGATATATGGAGCATAAAATTTAGGTGCTATAGGAAATGATCCATGCATGTTTCATAGACATTTGAGGTTCTTGAGAGAAGCACCTTCCTCTTGTTGAGTTAACATATAAAAATACCTTTCAAGATATTATAGATATTTCTTCTTATGAATCCACATATGGAAGGATTCTCCACTCCCCATAGTGTTGGATAATGGTAGGGGAGGCAGCTATTCTTGGACCACATCTCATGTAGGAGACAATATATTAGGTCCAGCTGATCATAATGTGAATTTTGACAACCTATCCTAGACAATAGTAATATGCCAATAATTGTTGGTGAACTATTGAATATGAGGTCAATGAATATTTTTTCCAATGAGTATCTCCCATATTTGGGTATTGAAAAAATCCGAAGCTGGTTAATCTCTCACTGAGGTTTCTTGGATGTTTCGATGATGTGAAACAGATCATACCTCTGGCTTACCAGTTGGAACATCCACAAAGATATTGGTATACGCTTGATTTCATTCACGTATCTCAGCTTCTCTAATATTATAAAAACTCATCACATTTCATTCATCTATATGAGGATGAATTGGATGTGTATTCGTATTTCAAGAAGTATCTAGTGTGTATAGTTGATAAGAGCACGGAGACACACTAAGGATGGTGAGTTCATATGGTATGGGTGCTATTTAAGCAAGACTGAGTATAGGTCTATCCCTAGAAGCATGAATCTATTATAAAATCTCATTTCCCGGATCTATTTGATGACGATACCTATTTACCCACAAAATTCCAACATAGGGATGAGTTGCTTTATAGAGGGGCTGTTGTAATGAACCATCTGTTCATAAAGGTAAAAATTATTTATTTTTCAATTTAAATACAATGTTTAATCATTGAAAAGGTTTAATATAGCCTATGTAATGTCCTGGGATAATTTAAGGATTGTTCGGATTTGAAGGTTCTGAAAAAATAGGGAATGCTACACTATTAGAGGAAAATGTGCTGCCCAACCCATATGATTTTTCAAAAACCATGTGGTTGCGAAAAATTGGGCACTTATAGGATGAAAATTTAGTTTGCAAGCATGTTTAATGAGACACATTTCTATGTATTAAATCCATGTTTTCTTAAAGAAAAATATTTCACCATTTACAAACCATGCAACATAAACCATGAACCCCCTAATTTTGTGGGTGAAATGACCAAAATGACCCTCACAAAACTTAAAACATTATTCCCCATTTCCATTTTTCCTCCAGTTGACCAACACCCTTCTTATTTACCTTTAACCTCAAAAGATCCGCAATATAGTCATTGAATCAAATATCTGATTTGGTGTCCATTTCTTGATCTATTAGAAGAATCAAATCCATCTTGGTATATTCCTAAAATCCTCTTACCTCCTATTTTTTTCTACATATGAATCCATAAAGCTATTTAAATGCAAGATCATTCAACCTATTTTTAGGGTGTTTGAATATTTCTCATATATATTACTACCATTTTTCTGATATGAGGCCTATATCGAGAGAGGAATCGTCTATGACCTTGATGTAGGTTTTCAAATCATTTTACCATTGAATTTTTTATTTTTTTTACTTATATCATTTTTTCACAGGCTTTATTTTTTCAGGAAACACCTTTATATTTAGTTATTCATGTGTAATTAATCCTTTCATATTAACACAAATCTATTGAATATTATTTAGTGGCTTAGTGGTTGGATTATTAACTTATGGACACATGTTCGGTATCCACTTTGAATTTTCCCTTGTAGCTAATTTCCAAATTTCCCAATGAAGCTCATTATCTTCTGGCTTAAATATAAAAATGAAATATCCCTTTTTTATGTGTTTTTTAATTGAACTAATGCACCTCATAAATGATTGGCCCTCTTAGACATGGAATTTCCCATTTATGAAATTTATATATTTTCCCAGTTATCTAAAAAATTCCCTTTTTATTTTATAAATGACATCGACATGCCATAGCAAATTAAATGGATTATTTTATATAGAATGGTCTACTCATAAGGGTCACCCTTTCCTAAAATTAATTAAAATTGTTTGAATTGAATGTGTTCATAATGTGTCATGTCTTATACATGATATAATCCATTATTAATATGAATGTCATGTATTAGATTAAATTTTTCTTAAAGGGTGGTAAGGACACACCGTACTTTTATTATAATATGTATGATCATTGAGAATGATGATGCTATCTATATAATTGACCATGACTGTTGAGAAGCGTTATAGGTATTTAATAATTCCTTTTATTATAAATGATATTCCTTGATATAGGCTGCTTATGATGATAAAGGGTGATGATCATGATAGATAATCAACGCTCTTATATCAGGTATTGAGAATGGAATCTCACACGAGTGATAGTATATGGGAATTGGGATTTACACACCAAATTACATGATTAGAGTGATGTAATGATTTCTTACTCACTATCATAAGTGTTACTTAATGATATATCACATTGTTCTTAGGATATAGAGAATATACCATATTTCTTGAGCCTATAGGCTCGTTAGAATTGTTATTGATGTCTAAGTTAGACCCTAGTCCAGACAGTTGTAGTAGTCCTGGTTTATAGACACTTACGTCTGCATATACATGGTTCATATAGGTGGTTGAAATATATATAATTATTCCATATATATTATTAATATGTTTTATTAGTGACTATGAATACATTATTGATAGCCCCGAGATGAAGAATATAGACTACTAGGTGTCTTATAGGAACCTAAGTGGGCTATTTATTTATCTCATAACTACATTCCAATTGTTCTTAAACATTTAAACTATTTTTTTACATTCATTGATTAGGTTACATGTAGACACCATTGGTGGTGTCCTACTAATATTTTTATCTCACACCCAACATCGAAAACCCTTGGTACCCAAGAAGATTATCTGTCTTTAGATATTGATAAGGGTGAGAACCCCTCTACAGGTTGTTGATATGTTTTTTCTTATAGTTAGAGAATAGGAGAAGCGGACCATGATTTCAGTCATGATTATTATAAAGAATATTTTTTAGTTTTGTGATTTTTTTTGCATTCTTGAATGACTATGTCCTTTTCCATTTTTGTTGAAGAATTCCCTGAATCCATGTATCAAAAAATTCCATAGATTCTTTTGATTGTATTATCATATTTTCCATTATTTTCAATTAAAAATTTGTATATTTATTATATCATTTATTAATATATGATTCTTATACTATTATATATTTACTGGATATTTTTCCTATATTCCAATATGATTAGAGGGTATTGATTCCCCACTATACAACCTTTACACCCTCCCTAGTAGTCTGTAGCCTCTATCATATGGGGAGGCACACTTGAGGCCATATGGGCCACCACCTCGAGGAATGAGTTTAGTGGACACCAAGTTAGGATTTTACACATTAGTAATTCCCAATTCATTCATCTAGAAGACTTATTTATAGATTTAATTCTAGTTTATACTTTGATATCACAGAGAATTTGTCCAGATACCAAATCAAAATCATGTATCGGTGGCTTAGATAAGTATTCTAGTAACCCAAGGGTATTTAGAGAAAAACTATTTTCACCACACCTCATTGTTCATATTCACACACACACACACACATATATATATATATATATCAATGACTTGTGCATCAGTATAGTTCCCCAGGTATATTTGGATCATAATTCATTGTCCCACACCTCATTTTTCATATGAATGTTTTATGGGCCTAGAGAATCAGTCTAACACCCCAGGAGTATTTATAGAATCAGTCCCTCAACCACACCTCACTGACCAGTCATGTATTTTACAATATACAAATAAAGTTGAAACATCATTAAAAATCATATGAATCATTTAATTCAGGATTCACCATTTCATTTATCAATAATAATCATTTTTATTTACTTTAATAACATATATAAATATAACAACTCTTAAATTATTCCATTCACAATAATTTATTTAACAAATAATTAACTCATCAAATTAAATCCAATCCATCCTTTAATTCTCGTTATCAACTATAAAATAATAAATCCATTCAATTAAATAATCCCAATATTTATCCTTTTTAATGGATGATTATCATTTCAATGAAATTGGAAAAAAAAATGGGATACCATCAATCTCAGTCTCATAATCTATAATAGTTCTAACATATAAGGCCCTGACCTTAAACCTTACTTAATATTGAATTAAATGAATAATTCACATTGAGTATCTTTTCATGTTTATAGTTTTAGAGAATTATATCTTAACTATTACAACTCAAAAGATTACACAGTATACACTTCTACTAAGCTTCCATAAAATAAAAACTCATAAAAAGAAACATGTCTTGTTCCATGTTTTATATAGCATGACTTTCCCTTGATCCCATCCTTGACACTATTCCACATTAAGTCCTCTGAAAAACATTTCAAAAAAACATGGGGTGAGAAAAAAAGCTCAGTAAGGGAAACAAAAATAATGAAAACCGTTAGTTTTTCAAAACAACACGAAACCATGTATACTTTATCAAAGTAGTACTTTTCACCTTTATAAAGTAGTAAAAACTCTTCACTGAATAAAAGATCAATAATTACCATTTTTTAAACAAAATATTACCACAAAACCCATATAAAGAACCCGTAACATATGAAGGTAACTTGGGACATAAACATACTTAAATGGAATAACCATACGGTCAACTTCCACGCATATCACTTAATGGAATATCCATACGACCGACTTCCATACTCAATGCATTAGAGGTTATAACGTAACCACCCATCCTGGTATTCACGACACCACCCATCATATGGTTTATCATGTAACCACCCATCAAATGTCCAATTACCATTATAAAATCATAAGACATAAACCAAATATAATGGAAAGAAAAAATTTCCACACTTTGATCACAATATATCACTTAAATATATTGAAATAACAAATACATTATAAAAACCATTTTAAAAACAAAATACATAAAAGAGTATATGGTATTTATTTCATTTTAAAAACATTACGGCTTGTTGAGGAATCAAAAGACCAAATAATACTCGCGGCGGCAAAAAAGGACGTTGTCAGGACGTACGTTAAAAGAAACATTCCTTTTTTTCATCTAGTAAAATGCTTCATAGAAAAATATTACATTTGTATAAAAGTAAAAGTAAAAGGGGTTTATACATCGTATAAAAGAAAGTTGTTTATAAAATGAAATATGCCTCAATGAAAAGAGATTGAGACGAAGTCCCTTACCTCGGGTCCGACGTGACTCGATCTTTCTTTAACGTCCTGAATAATAAACTTGAGTTAATTTCTACTTTATTAAGAAACTTTTTCAATTTCATTATTCCTTTTATATCACTTATTACCATGTTATGAACACTACATAATTATATAAGTTAATAATGGTCGTTTTGTTGATCCATGGTACATGAGTCAAAAATAAACTTTTTATAATTATAAGTTGTTCATGTGGTAAAATATCCATTATATCAAGTATTATATTCATGATGTAGATATCATATATATCATATATATCTAGTATATACATGAATTTATAATATTACATAATCATTTAGAGGAATGAAATGAAATGCACCGTTCATGGAGACGGTAAGCCATACGTATGAATGAACGCTACTTTTATTTCTATTTCATATTAATGGAATTAAAACTAAATGAGAGATATGTATATTTTAATTCCAAAATTATATTCATAATTTATATGTAACATACATCATATATATCCATTATATATATGTGCTTATAATATTACATTACATTTGGGGATAAGAAATGAAATGCACCGTTCATGGAGACGGTAAGCCGTACGTACGCATGAACGCTACTTTCATTTCTATATCATACCTTAATGGAAAGAAATAATAATGAAATAAAGGTATATTATAATTCCAGTATAACATCATGTATAATAACTTTAACTCCATCCTTTATACATCCCACATATGGAATTAACAAATCAAATCACTTTGAGGGGGTGGTAGTCCACACTTCCTAAAATGAAGATATCGCGTTTAACCGTAATGGAAATCACAAAGGTATGCAATAAATGAAAAATATAGAAGCTTAAGTAAAACATAAACATATTATATATCATATATAAATAAAGTGACATTTTAATGGCCACCTTTGAAGGTTTTATATGAGTGTTGAACAATCATCGTTTCGTGAGGCAGAAATTCGCCATCCACAGAAACAGTATGTTATTTAACCATTAGATATAGGTGTGTGGAAGTGTAGATCGAATACATCACATAACAACATCCAAGTATATTTAAGATACTGGTGTTGTTGCAAAAGAAAGGAATAAAAGGTGTTTAGGGGGATGGAGAAGCAAAATAAAACATAAGAACACAAGAGAAAACACTACCTTTAAAACGGGTAACTCTTTTTGATTTGATCTCAAAGACTTCCTTGAGAAACCTTATGCCCAAATTGAGGATTCTAGGAATAATATATGTATGTGTAGAGACAAAATGGTTAGGTTTTGGCCGAGCCAAAGGCTTGAGAGGTGTGGGTAAGGTGGTAGAGGTGGGGGCCTTTTATAAGAGGAGAGGAGGGGCACTCTTGGAAAGATATAAAAGGATACTTTATTATAAAATGTTTCTCGGATTTAAAAGGACCCAAAAATATATATTTCGAGGCTAAGGTGATAATATTTCTAAATCAACCCATAAAATAGGTTTTTGACATGTGTAGGGATTATATTTTACATTATCTTTATATTTTATTTAAATCGTTAAATAATGAGGTAATCGCGGCATCATCATGGTGTCATAAATAAATTAATTTATTTAATGTCTAAAAATTATAAAACAAATATCATGATGTAGGAAATCTTTTTATATTTCTAATTAATATTTATAGTAAAAATTATGACTTTTAAGACCCCATTAAAAAATTTTTTTAGTAAAACATCTCATGTTTTTGACATTTTTATTTTAACATTAAATAAAATGTTATTAATGTCATTTTCCTACCAAAGTGGCTCCATGGGTCACACAGTTGACCCATGGATTTTCTTGGTCGTCCATGACACATAAAATAAGGTTTGGACATGTGTCAAGGCCATTTCATATTATTAAAACATTATTATTACCTTAAATTACACTAATTACCTCTAATCGCGATTAATAAACTTTAAAGTTACTATTACTAACAAATTATTTTAATCCCATTGAACCACATTTCACTTCCTAATGACATCAATTTATGTCAGATTTTTGAAATTCAAAATTCAGATGTGGTAAAATTTCATTTAAATGAAAAATCAGTTTTTTAAGTACCACTTAGTGGTATCACTATTCATCAAAAATTGAAGTTTTTTAGAAAAATACCAAAACATCACCCTAAGATATATTTGATATTCTGAATTCAAAAATGATGTCTATTTTAAAAAATTCAAATCATATAAGTTTCATTAATTAATTTAATAATTAATTCCCGCTGGAAAAACAAATAGCGTGTTTTTATGAAACAATATGTATCAAAAGATTTACACTAGTTTAAGTCCAATTTTAAAGTGAAATCAATTCCAACGACCACTGTTGGATTAAATGGTAAAAATATTTTCTAATTTCACATTAAAACCAATTAAAAATAAAACCTAATAATATAAAAAAATTTGATTAAAAAGAGGTTTCGAATTAAAATACAACATTTTTCACTATTCATTAAAATGAACTTTTTCGGAAAAATACCAAAAATTTACACAAAGTAAATTTTGATGTCCCGATTCTAAAGAATAGTTTTATTTGGTACAATAGAATGTATAAGAGTGACCAAAACTATATTTAATAATGGTTCTCCATCAAAAGACAATAAGTGTACCTTTAGTGAAAATTAGAGTATATATGCCTAAAATTGAATTCTTTTCTTATTTTAAGCCTTTATATTTTATTGGATAAATAAAAAAACATTAAAAAAACATATATATTCATATTTTAATTATTTCTATTGATTCCCTCCAATAAAATGGCTACGTGTTAACTACCCTTTAAAATAATATTATTTTACTATTAGTGTGTAACCTAAGATTTCAAAGAAACTCTTTATTGTGTATCGGGTATGCTATCGAACATAGCAACCCCTTTAAAGTAAAATTAATATTTAATTCATAAATTTCAATAAATATGAAAATGTTTTATTCTTTATTTACCTGGGATGTTACATAACATGATCCATGAAGGGTCACAAAAGATCAAGGAATTAAATTCATTATTTAAATTTAAATTTAATTTCCCAACATGGAAACGTATTGGAAGAATATAATACACAATACCATAATCAATTATTTTGGAAATAGAAACTTTAACACCAACATCAAGATAATTGATGATGTATTTCAATACCATAACTCACAATATGAAGTATAATGGTTGAATTCACAATGGAAAGGAAGATATAAGATAAAAAGGTATCAAGATGCAATGTAATGAGTAACATTAAAAACTAGATCATATTCATCAAAAAACAGGGGAAAAATAATCAATCTTTAAAGGTAAATAAATTATGGAGAGAGGAATCTAAACATAGAAGAAAAATGACTCTAAAGAGGAGCTGATCCTTCAATAGGATCATCAATTAACAATGAAAGACATTCAAGGCGACTTAGAAAGAGCCTATAAAATCATTGGAAATAATTTCAGGTATAAATATAAAAACTTTAAATATAAAATTCAGGGTTCATAAATTTTCAATGTATTATTTGGGGTTTAAAATATCAAACAAAAAAGTTTCTTATGCGAGGTTGCATAGTTTCTAAATCATGAAACCAAAATGAGCTAAAAAAATCTCTAGGTGTATGGTTTATCCTAAGTAGATATAATAGTTGAAAACCCATGTGAAAATAATGATAACCCCCTCTTTTCAAGGGTTTTTAGTTTTCTTGGTGCGGGCACATGGTTTGAGAAAACTGTGCGCCAATGACGAACTTCCCAAAAACAGTACAGACACCTCCAAAAATCACCCAATCACACCCAAGACAAGACTCAACCAACTTATACTAATTTATTTAAATAATAACTATACAATAGTATGACTCATCTATAAAAAGGATGAGATGTTACATTATGTGGTTCATACTTCATCCCTTCCCTTCATGGATGGTAAAAAGGATGAATTTTATGAGTGAAAATATTTACATTATAATAGTTATAGTCATATAATTATGTTTTATCTTTTACAAAATTCAGTTATATATTTTGAGACATGGAATCAATAATTTTTCATAAGATTTGTCTACCACCTCTAATATCTATGAATTACATTTTCATCCTCACGCTACAAGGATGGATCAAATAATGAATTTAATGAACTTAAATTATATCAATGACATGTTCAAGGTTTTAGAAAATATATATTATCATTATATAAAATCATTTCCTTACTCCTAAAATAATTATAACATGATACTGTTTGGGTAAATTTTACCATCTACAAGAACTATGTTATCATGTTTATATCACAAATGACTATGGAAAGTTTTATAATGTTAATTTCATGAAATAATAATTTACTTATTATTTTATAATTATTATGGATATTTTTTATTAATATTCATTATAATTGTTATTATACCTACCCTTGATCGTTAAACATGCCAAAACTACCTCATCACTATTTCCCTTTTTCACAAACCATATCCTTGTCAATCAGCAAATAAAATGTGAATAAATGAATCATTAAAAATAAAGAACTAATCTTGTTGGAAGAATCTTTATATTATTATTTTATTTTTAATTAGTGGGAATTAAACATGTTACAGAAAATAAATTATGAAATAATTAATCAAAATAATTTAATATCTCATTATAAAAATAATCTATATTGGGTGAAATATTTGTAATAGATCTGTATAAATGATTTTTATAAAAGTTATTTTGATTGAAAAATGGTTGTCAAATTAGGGATTAAATATTTTTTGTCCATTTTACTAGATATTAAAGCACTATCAAGGATTTTAGGAATTAATATACAAGTATTTTTCCTCAATTTTCATTCTATAGAGAACTATTTTGTTTTATGGACCTAATTAAATTATACTGGTTTGTATGATGTATGTTTGAAATATATTACAGTTAAGATTTATTTATTCATGTCATATGATGTTCAATTTCAATTAATTTATCTAAAAGTGTTTTGTTTAAAATGTTTCTCAAGCTGGATGGTTTTTGTTTTTGATATTATATTCAATTTTTTTTACTGATAATACATTTGGGTAATTTTTATCCTTTCTAAAAGACATCATCATTTTCTTTTCTTATTCACAGGGTTCCATATATCGGTAAATATTTTTCTCCCGGAATCATATTTAAAAATTTTTTTCTTATAATTGAAACCTACTCCAATAATTACATTTAGTATAGAAACTCTTTTTCTTCATATAAATATTCATTATATGTTATTGAATATTTTATTATATCTATGTCAATACTATTTTTAAGTAATATTTATATCATTGAAATTATTTAAAAATAAATAAATGTAAATTTTAAAATTTTTATATGGTTCCTTTACACCAATGTGTGAAAAGAATTACTTTAGAAAAATTTCTATGTGAAAATATACTTCTGTCATATTTTATTTTTCATTGAAACATAATCTACAAAAATTCATGGTTTTTAAAAAATTATAATCCTCCATGTTTAATAAAATATATATTTTAAAATATTTTTAATAAATCTAGGATATTCCATATTTCAAGATTAATTTTTCTAGGGCCCCTAAAATGTTTTTTCACCATCATCAACATCATTTGATATAATTTATTCTTCATCAAGGATATTATATGAATGTTAAACTACAATATTTCATTCGTTGTATGGATTATGAAATTATTTTTTCTATCATATGGTTGATCCATCACTATCCTTCTCTTACCTAACCTTCCACTATAAATATTCATGATTTTATAAAATTCCATTCAACTATAAATAAAATATTTTCTATTACATTAATTGATGGGTGTTAAAATATATATCATGAATCTATTGACTCGGAAAAATATTTCATAATTTTTTACCATTATTTATATAGCTTAAAAACTGTATACATTATTGAATGATATTTACCCATAAATTTATTTATCATATTTTGATACCACTTTATATTATATTGGATTATTATGATAATTAATAGATTTATAAATTATAAACTTATGTGATTAAATTTACGAATTATAAGGAACCAATTTTATATATATGGGTTTCTCATGATATGGTGAATGATTGATTTTTAAGCTACACTTGCATGTAAATATGATTGACTGGTGGGTTCTTATATCTCCCTATAATTCATTAGTTAGGATTTTAAATATTATGGGATAATGAAGTGTGGAAATTATTGGATTATTTCACTACATAAATCTAGGAAAGGCAAATATTATTTTGTAACATAATGTGTGGACTTACATGGACTAATTCATAACATAAATAGTTGATATTATTTAATTTTTTCACATCTTAATGTGTTGATATGCTTGAAATTTTTCATAACTTAAGTGGTGTACAAACATTAATTTTTATAGAATATGATGTTTTTATATTATTATGTTTGTGCCATAATTTTTTCCAACTCTATGATTCAATATTAAGACCTGTTTCTATTCAAGATTCATATGACTATGCTCAATGAATCATGTTTTTTATATCACAATATTATTTTATTGTATAAAATTTTTCATTTGGAATTTCATATCTCTTATTCCTGACATATTGAGAAATATTATTTTTCTATGTTATTTTTATTAAGATATTTATCCCATGATAATTTTTTCCTATATAATTATTGTCTAACAATTTCTAAAATACTAATAAGTTTTACTCATACTGATTATTTAAGCTCACCAGATTCTTTTTCACTTATACCTAGGTAATCAAGATATTTATAACCTATAAGGAGTCTAGAAGGTAGAATTGTGTAATTTGATTTTGGATTATTGTTTTCAAGTATCATAAAATAGGTATCGTCTATAAGTATTCTTTAATGAATCTAAATCATACATTTATGGTGGTTTTTTGATAATTCTATAAAATAATACTTATGTCATTAAATTTATTTTAAACAGATATATTTTTATCCTGAATAAAGTAATTTTTTTTCAAAT
Source organism: Viscum album (assembly GCA_963277665.1). Lineage (NCBI taxonomy): Eukaryota > Viridiplantae > Streptophyta > Magnoliopsida > Santalales > Viscaceae > Viscum > Viscum album. Next base: position 368,163,909 of record OY728132.1, on the reverse strand, counting down.
AAAATGTTTAAATAATGAGTTTTTACACTAGTCATGGGATTATGTGTCTTGGGAGCCTCATGGTATAGGAAAACATAGAAATTACAACAACAACTAGACTAAGATCAAAAACTATTATCTATTGTCTCCTTATAATTTAGGAACAATATCATTATATTTTCATCATTTCAGTCTCCAAATGCTTTGGCATTCCATGTATCCCAAACATCAACTATGTTCAATAGGGTGTAGTACCATGATCAGGAAAATATCACGTGTAAAGTGATGTTAAAAAAAATTATTCCAAGTTATAAGGGTCCACCACCAAGATCTCTCGATGGATAATGAAGTTAAAAGGATATTTATTTATATAACCTACAAGTGTGTGTGTTACCTTTTACAAATTTTAAAATATTTAACGCACTTATTATTTGAAGGGGGTGGGATAATTTCATTTGTAAAACTCTTGTTACTTTCATGGTAGTTGATATATGTGTAGATTTTATGTTGGAGTTTCAGTAGACTTGGTTTCATAACTTAGGTAACCTTTCATTTGACATTAAATTTTATTCTATGATCAATTTTATAGCATTATGGGCAATTTGGGATGCTCTTAATAGGGAAAATCTTAACATAAAGGGTAATTCTCCCCCTTATAAAGGAATAAATTTTTATTTATTATATCTAATATTTTCACTCTTATTATTAAAAAAATATATTTCATTTAAAGGTGTATCATAGTTGATACTAAAAGAAATAGAAGATTAAAATTTTATTATGAGTATTTGGTGTGCATGATTGTTCCCCAAATATGGATTAATCTCAATAGAAATAGAAATTTTGAATAAGGAAATATTATATTATAAGAAATTATACATTAAAAACACGGTTAAATAGTTATGTACATGAGGAATTTTTATGAAAAAGGGGACTCGATTAATGGAAAATAAAATAGAATGTATTATATACATTCTATTTTTAAATTTCAAAACCATAATATCTTTGATGTTGACATAGATTCCGACAAACATTCAATCTTCCTACAAGGAAATGCGCCCAAATCCATTGAAAATTTCATATGATATAAAATTATAATTTTTTTAATATAATATTATACTAATATAGAACACATATTGATAGAAGAATATATTTTTGTGGATACATTATCTGTGAAATTCATACAAGAAAACATTTCCTTATCTACTCCACCACTTGTTATTTCCCTATAAAATGTATGGATATAATTTATGGAGAAACCCTCAATATACACCATTAAATACCACTTTGAATATTTTTAGGGAGTTTTTCTCCTACCACGTTTCATCTATTTTTCCTCTAATTAATAAAATATTATATTTAATAGACTGTGTGTGTAAAATTTAACTGAAGCATACCTATAAAATGTCCTCTGTATTACCCTCAATAAATAAATCAATCCATTAGTTTCTATTTTAATATTAGACTAAATTATCTCTGTAAAATTCTAACCTCAAAATTTTAAACCAATAGTTCCAAGTTGGGGTTTCTAATTATTCATTTATAAGATTAATTTTGATAAAATATTCACATCTTCAATGAGGATAGATAGATTTCAACAAATTTTGAATCCATGATAAATGGTTTTCATCACAATTTCCCTTTTTATGCACTATGTTGATTTATATGTTTTATATAATTCATATTTGACTTATTATATATATATATATATATATATATATATTAAATTTTATGTAATGTTTCATTTCATGTTATATATTTTGTACAATTTCATTATTTATTACCAGTGTCATAAAGGTTTTTTTATTTAATATTCATTTTATTTGGGAATAATCCTTCAACAATTACTATTTTAATCGAATTATAATATATTTTTCAATTAATTTATTTTATATACTATTTCTAATTCTCAATGGAAACTACTTTATTGTAAAAATCCTTCTTCATTGAAATATTTTTTTCTATAAAAAATTTATTTTGAATGAATAATTCCCATCCACATTATAATATATGTATACTCCAAGTTAATATTATTTAATACCAAAAATATTTTATTTTCTTTTTATTAATTCCAAATATATTTTTTCATTTTTACTCATCATATTTCTTTTTATTTTTTTTAAGTAAGTTGTATATTTTTTTATCATTTCCTATTTCCTCTAAACTAGATTCAAAATCTTTAAAAAAAATAATTTATTATTTAAAAGTATTTTTATTACACCACTACAAATTTATTTAAAAAAACCATATTTCTTTTAAAGGATATATGTTTGTAACATACCTTAAAAATAATGTTTTCAACTTCATCATTTCAACCCTTCAAAATGATTATGAATGTGACTGGTTTCTTCAATTTTATGATAATTGAAAATAATAAATTATAAAAAATTATTTTTGATTAAAATTATGAATTCCCCTTTAAATCCATAATATTTTTATCATGTTGATTTTTGTTTCATGAATCTTTTTTTTTGATATTGTAATATATTTTTTAGTTAATTAAATTTTTTTGTATTGAGTGAACCAATTTTTTATTTTATCATAAAAAATACCCTTTGAAAATATAATGTGACACATATTATATCATTGGGTTTTCATTATATTATGTTTTATTCAGTTTAGGTGACACATATATGTATGTTATATCATTATATTATTGGTGGGTCTGATATATCCCTACAATTCATTGGGTAATTTATTATATCTTATTAGAAAATTTTATGTGTGTGGAAATGATTAATGTTATGTGTGATTACAACTCTGTTCATGGACAAGATTGTAGTTAGTTATATAAAAAACTATTTTTATAGGCATGGATGGAGTAAAATTTTATGACAACCTTCTTCAAGGTCACTATTTCTGTCATATATGTTCAAAAATGTATGTTTTACCATTTATTTGGATTATGTTATATTCTTATGTTTTTTTATTACTCATGATTATTATCTCATGTTTCTACGTTATTATTCCATGGTTTATGTTATGATTTTATGATAATCCTTTTGATGTTATATGTATTTAATAAATTTTTAAAAATTATTACATTAGGAATTATGAAAAAATATTAGGATATAATGAAATTAGTAATAATATATTTCACCCTATTTTATGTTCATAATGTGACCTTGTTCTAATAATCTAAGACTAAATTATATTTTTTTCATTACCTTGTTTTTGAGATAAATCCTTATTAACCTTCCAAGTTACTCATGAAACTACTTGTATGAACATGCCTAATATTAATCCATTTATATAGAAGTTTGAGAAATATGGTAAATATTTTTTTCTAAAAGATATATATGTAAAAAATATGAAATGAAACTAAACCTTTACATTTTGGGATTGTAGGTTTCTTTTTCAGTTTTTTTTTTCAAACAAATGAAATTATTATATGTATATAGATTCTGTTTTTAGCTCAAATATTTTTTTATCAAAGTTGGTAATAATTAATTTTTTATGATATTATTCATTACAACTCATGCCAGCCCTTTTTTGTAAATTGATATGACAAGGGGGAACTGATTTAAACAAGTGTGTGATATATAATATAGATATTTTTGAAATGGGAAAACTAATGGGATTGGGGATGGAGTGAAAAAATTATGTGCATTCTATATTTTGTTATGAGCATTAAACAAAACCATGTTGTGCTCCAGAATTCACCAAATAAGGAGTGACATGATGTTGTTTATTTCATTCATCAACACCCACTAAACTTTAGTCCTCCTTCTAATGATATTATTTTTTAGGAATGTAATAACATGATAGAATAAATAATATGTATTCTATAATTCGTAGAAACGGAAAAATCAGTCATGGTTAATTTTTAGTTGGGTGGAAAATTAGACCAATTATTCTCTTTGATAAAGAACCGAAGGAAAATTAAAAACTATGACTATATAGAATGAGTTGTGTTTCAAAAAATATTTTTCATGAAATATTTTACCTAAAATATTCAACTTCAAATAGAGGGTTAATTCCATGATCTAATTAAAAAATGTTTTAATATATGATTCATATGAAGACAACATAAAATTAATAATTTTATTGAAAATGATTTATAATTGACCATGAAAGCAAGATTAATGATTTATAAGGTGGTCCAAAACAGTGGAATTAAATGTAATTTTTGATAAGTGATATTTGATATTATGAAAAAAAAATTATGTTGACTTAATATGGAAATATGAATTATAATCTTATTTGTCTAACTGTTTTGTATAAATTTAATTAAAATTTAGTTTCATTGTAACTCCTCATGATCTGGGAATGTATATGGTTATTTCTAAATTAGTAATGTGTTCAATAGGATACTTCACATGAAACACTGAATGAAAATGAGAAACAAAATATTAGAAAAAAATTAATAATTGAATATATGAATTAAAAACACATTTAAATAAAAACATTAAAATCATTTTTAGTCTTGTACAGAATATGATTTAGAACACTTAAATCTTAAATAGTTTATTTTTCAATAAAAACAGTTTCTATTGATATATTTTATTTTTAGTTAAAAATTAAATATAAAAATTCTATAATTTGAATTTTTTAAAATGAAATTCATAGTTTAATAAAATATTCTAGAAGTAGAACATATTTAAATATTTTCAAAAATTATTAATTTTAGGGTTAATAGTGAAAAATTCAATTTTTACAAAAATCGTTAAATTTATGAATATATAGAAAATAATGTTTCAATTTGAAACTTATTAAAAAATTCATTATTGAAAATTTATTTCACTAATAATGTTATTATTTTAAAAATAATAAGGTATATTTAGGAAATGAAGGATTAATATTTTAAGGAATTATTTTCATATAAAAAATAATTTTTTTCCTTTCTATTCAAATAAATATTATTATATTAATTTTTTCCTTTAAGTTTAATATTAATAATCAAATAATTATGTTTATAAGAAAAAATTTTATTTCATGATTTTCTTATAATTTTATCAAGTTAAAAAAATTTAATCGTAATAAAAGACTTTTCTTAAAATCGATTTTTAAGCCCTACGTGCATTAGTTATAAATTTATATTTTTGGAAACATAATAATTATATTTGAAAATATTATTTTCAAATATTGAATTATAAATTTTAAATTAGATAATAATTATAATCATAATTTATATATATATATAATAAACGAGATTAAAAAATAGATATTTTAGTAAATGTTAAATAATAAAAAACTAAGGATAAAACCCCAAAAATCACCCATGTAATCTCAAAATGTATGGTTAAGAGGATCCTAGAACATAATTATTCACAAATTACATTTTACCATTTATGAGACTTTTTTACTTGGAACATTGTCACACCATTATTGAAAAATAATATGTATTCACACGAATTCATGTTTTCTTCACATATAAAATGTGATAACTTTCACAACTTCATGAAACACAAATTATATCAGGTTTTATCTTAAACTCTAAATTTGTTTCATTCAATATTCCACTTCCACGCCCATAATCATATGTAATCAACTATTTATCTTTATTTATATCTTTAAAAGGTGATTTCTAAAATAAATTTCATGTTTTCAATGAAGTGTGAGCACAATCAGCTAAACATGATTAAATGTAATGGTTATCTATCTCTATTTTAAAATTTCAGGAGACAAATTTGTTAATTTTCACATTAAATTTTTATGGATTAATCACTATCCCATATCCCTCATTTATAATTAATATATTTTATTTCATGATATTTTTAATTTTATATCATTCTATCCCTCTTATTTTTATATTACCATTAATTTATGGGTTTTTATAAACCTAAATATCATTCATTGTGTTATGATAAGTATTATTGAATATTTTTCATATATGTTGGGTAAATTAACCTATTTGATTTTATTATATGTTTTTTTCACTTTTTTTGGAGATTCACATTTCTACTCTTGAAAAACATTTCTAAATTTATTTTTATTTGAGATTTATGATAACTATAACGTCTTTGGATTACTTATTTTTTATTTCGTTGAGTTAAAATGACCTTCCATCAGAAAAATTCATCAATTTTCAAAAAATTCTATTATATTTACACTATTATCTATTGGGAAAAAACATTTTTCAACTCACTAAGTATTACGTTCTGAAATTATATCTCAAAAAAGTGAATTTTGTAATATATAAATATCATCTCCATTATAGATATTGTTTTCACTATTTCAATATTTATTATACTGAAAAAAGTTTTTCATTATTATTTTGAAATCCAAATATTTATTTAATCATGTGAAAATAATTTTTTCCTTTATCACGTTTTAATGTAAACTTTTACTACATAGTTATATGATATGGGTTTTCAATAGATGTATTAATATGTATTAGTTTTTTTCAATTTCGTAATATTATATTTTATCATCATGCACAAATTTAATATAAAAAAATTTATATATTATTCTAGTTTCTATTATTTTAATTTCTTTTTAAAAATATATATTTTTCTAAAAAAAATCACTACACCCTTTTCAAATTTATATATGATTATGAAGTGAAAGAACAACTTGTACATGTATGAAAAAAATGATTTTTAATTACTCTTTTATGGTTCCTTTTTCCGTTATTGTAATTTATAATTATGAATAATACTTTATATGTTAGGAAATGGTTTTATATATGATATTAAGCCTTAATGAAATTAAATATATATATAATTTTTTATGGTTTTAAAAATTAGGTTTTTTATAAAAACATTCATGGTTTTCAGAGGGATTTTAATAGATGGTGGTTTTAATAAATAATTCAATTGTATTTTTAAATCATATATTTTTATAGAATATTTATTATTATAAAACTTTTTATTTTTAATAGATAATTATATATTTTTTTATATCAATTTCAATGTATTTAATTTTAAAGAAAACATTTCAAAGTAGTTTTGAACCCTTTCAAAGAGTGGTATTTCATCATAATTTTAACATGTTTTTTCAAGTGTGCATAAAAATGATTTTTTCCAAAATTTAAATATATATAATGTTTATGATGTTAAAATAGCTATATTGTTAATCCCCAAACAACTTCATTCCATTTATTTCCTTGGGAATATTCAAGTAAATGTTTTCATGAATTTGTTTTCTTTTCAACAGGTTAATTGTGTGATGTTTGAAGTGTGAAAATTTTTATATTCTAATGGAACACATATTTATGGATGACTATATGCGGGTTCCTATATCATCCTCTAATGTAATTGATACAGATAAATATTTCATGAGATTGTTAAGGGAATTGATTATTAATGTTCAATCAACTGTGGGAATCAAGATGTGTTGTCTGCTGCAATATGATTATGGGAATATTTTAGTGATTCGTCCTTAACTATATTTATAGTAATTAGTTTTTGATTCCTAATATACTATGGGAATATATTTTTTATTTTTTATCTACAATGTTATATCAAATAAGTATTGATTACCACACCACTATTTTATTATTTATTTTCCTATTTTAATTCCATGGTTTATAGTTAATATTTTTTATGATATGATATATATTTTTTCCTACAATTATACTCTAGGGATCCTAGTTATTTTCTCATATTTACACACTCTGTTTCCTTGGAATATGTTTTCCCATTTGGTATTAAATTTCTTTTTATTATGTATAATGGGAAAATATTATTTTTATATATTCATTTTAATAATATATTTCTTCCGTACTCATGTTTTCTCACATGGTTATGATTTACCCCTTTATTACATATGGATTATTTTCCACATAAAATGTGTTTCAAATATATCCTTTATTTTGATTAAAATTACTAGGTTGTAAAGATGAGTATTACAAATAGGGAGTCTAGAAGGGATTATAACATGGTTAGATTATAGAGAAATGTTTATAGGTATCATAAAATGAGTTTCTTATATAGTTAAATATTTAATGAACCTTAAAATTACCTTAATGATATTGTTTTATTATTATCAGATAAATTTTAAAACTATATATATATATATATCTTTTTTCAAATCACATTGTATAGAAGCTACAGTATACTGAATCAATTTTTATCACTTGACCTTGAGTGAGAGTTCGGGTCACCTCCAATTTTATTATAGTATAATATTTTTTCTTTTGGATTAGATACATAATGATTTGAGAATGATGAGAGAATTTTAGTGAAAACACTATGTATAAGTTTATGGGATATGTCTAAGTGTATGACGAAGTCTTATAATTTTGATAAGTTAAATATTGTGTGGTTCTCTTAGAAATTACATTTGTGTTTAGAAATTGAAAATTTGATGTTTTATGATATATATGCTCCTAGTGGAAATCACCTAGAAAAATATCACTGAATATCAAACCAATCTTCACTCAAGTTCATGGTGAGTGGGCCTAAGACTGTAGTTCTTGTTAGACACTCTTAGGGGATATACCTTGGTGAATCACATTCTCTTTAAAAAAATATATAAAGGATTAGTTTTATATATTTCAAAAATGAGTACAAATAGAAAAACTAATAAGAAAATGACTATATAAAACAGATATAAAATTAATACCGTGATAGGTTGGTTTAATTTTTTTTGAGTTGAACCATGTTCAAATAATGTTATCATTGGATAAGAAAAATAACGATTTAGTATTCATTTTAATATATCCATTTTCTTTAATTTTACCAGGCATTTTCATTTATATTTTTTTTCGTATTTGGATTCAAAGAAGATCTTGAAAATATTTTATGCATGTTATGTCATTAAGATAAAAAAAGAATATATTGGATAAATTAATTCATAGTTCTATAAAGGATAGTGAGGTAGATATCTTAGAAGAAGATATATCTTTAGAATCATTTGGACCCATAAGCTTTTTCTATTATTTAATTATTATTAATATTATGAGGTTTCAATTTATTTAAAGAGGAAATTTTAATGGTATAATATTTTGGAAAATTAATGTTTCATTTCAAATTGATAATATATTATATTATTTTCTCTACACACAACAGCAAATAAGAACAAGCTATAAAATTATAGATTGATATTATTAAGGCCAATTATGAATAAATAACATCTAGTGAATAATATTATAGTTATCAAGTATAAACAAAAAAAAATTTCATTAAGAACACTTAAAGTATAAATAGATCATTTTACAATAAAATAAGGTTATCATTATATTTTATATTTTAATTTGAAAAAAAATTGAAGTATGTAATTTGAATGTTTTAGAATCATCTTCATTTTTTAATCCATAACATCCGAATAATATTTATGTGAATTTATGAAAATATTCTAAAATAATTGATACGATGTTGATTTTTGAAAAATATAAATTTTACTAGAATTTTTGATTTTATAACGATATCAATAAGAATGAATAAATAAAAAATTAATTTAACATTTTTATTCTAGAAAATCAATATATAGAGTAACATTATAAATTTTAAAATATTAATTTAAATTTTGAAAACCTTGGACTATCATTTTGAGTAAATAAGTAAAATTCTTTAACAATTAAACTATTTTTTTCTTTTCATTAAATGAAATTATATTGTGAAAAAATTGTACGATGGATTGAATTTTAAGCCACATAAAAATTTTTATTTATAAAAAAACAATTTATATGTGTAATATACATTACATTTATAATTTTATATAATATAAAATATTTACTAAAAAATAGTTTTCTTAAAAACTATTTTTACATGATCTACGCAACAATTTCTTGATCATATTTTATCAAATTGAAAAAATTATTCTTCAAAATGATTTCAATTATGGAAAAAAATTTAAATTAATAAATAAGGAATATATTAATAAAATTAAATTAAAATTAATTAATGATGAAAAAATTAAAAAACTATAGTAAAAGGTTTTTTTATAGAAAACTAACAGTATTATCCTATAATCAAACGTTTTTTCTTCAAATTGTTTGGTTTAGGGGATTATAGACCATACTATATAAAACATTAAAATAAGTACCACCTTTTTGAAAATTAAAATTTTATTAACATAATGTGTTTATTAAAAAATATAAAGTATTGTAAAATATTCTATGGTTATTCACTTATAAATGGGAGGGGTCACTTCAATAACTTCATAATTAAAAAATTAATTCAAATTTTCTCTGAAAATTATTCCATTATTCTCCTATGATAATACCCTCCCACATTATTAAATCTATGTTCTAAATTAGATATCTTAAAAACATCATTTCCATGGGTTTTTTTGAGTTAAACATCTGGTTCTCAATGAGGTTAGAGCACATTAAACTAAATGGTATTAGACGGAATGGTTATTTAAATGTATTTTCAATTCCGAAAGACATGTTTGTTATTGAAAATAATGAATTCATTTTTATATTGTATTCACTATCCTCTTTCCTTCATGTATAATGATTATTTTTAATTTCATGATATTTTAATGTACATTTCCTGAAAACCCACTTATTTTTATATTACCAATGTAGTAAAATATATTTTTTAAAATATCTTTTAATGAGTTATGATTTTTCATTCCAAAAATTATTTTATATATAGGTAACATTATAATATTTTATTTTATTACTTTAAATATTATATTTGTTTTCAAGGGATTTAATGTTTTACAAAAAAACATTTTGAAATGTATCATGTATCAACATTTATGATATTTGTATGGGATTTGGATGTCTCAAATATACTTTATTTGAGGTAAAAAAGTATTTCCATGATAATAATTAATTTTTTTAATTTAATATTCTATATATCCTCTATTATATATAGGGAAATTATGTTTTCAATATAAAAATTAATTTTTTAAGAATTCATTTCTCATAAATTATCAATGGTTTTAAGAAAAAAGTTAATCTCATTTGAAGAAACTTCTTTCCTCGTGTTCGAGTCTCATTATCCCAAAATGCTTTCCTTTATTATTTTTAAATATAAAATAATATTTACTACAATTTCCATACTTTATTTTATTATGACATTTCAAAGAGAAATTTTTTACATCTTTTTATAATGCTGGATTCCGGATTTTTTTTAATGTTTTACAAATATTTTTACTTTCATGGATTTATGTTTTATCTAATAGTAAAAAAATTTCTACAAAAATTTATATACATATGAAAACTCCATTAGTTAATAAAATTTTTAAACATCAATTATTTCGAGAGATTACACATCATAATTTCTACAACAAATTTTCAATGTGACTGATAATATTATGTTTTACGGTTATTATAAAAAAATGTTCCGAAAAATCCTTTATTGATTCAATAACCATTATGAGAATTATTATTTATAAATAATACTTTCAATGATTAAAATTATATAAAATTTTATTTTAATATTTATTTATTTTTATATATAAATGAAAATTTAGATATATTTATAAATATTAATATTTTGATTAAAAACTAATTCTTGATTTTAAATGTTATTTTAATGGAATTTTATTTTGTCACAAAATATTTTAGTGATGTAGAAATAAATATTATTATATTAAATTTGTATTGATAAATAGTTATATCTTTTTAACAGGTAATTTTAATGTTTTATGGATATTAATGCATTTGATTTTATGAAACCATTTTTTAGTATTTTTAAAGCCTTAAAAAATGGTGTTTCCTCTTACTTTTAAATTTATTTTTCAAATCATATTAAAATGTATTTTTTTAACCTATATCTATACCACTAATTATTTTTAGTTTTTTATGGGGATATTTTTATGCTATTTGAAAAATTAATTCATTGCATATCTTATGTAATATTATGGGGATTTTTTTTATGAAAACATCAACATTCTATGTGAAATTATGTTATGTTTGGTGTATTAATGTTTATATATAATAAGAAAACACATATGTATGGATGTTGATGATTGGGGTCTATATCACAATCCAATGAATTTTTAAAGGATTTATATTTAATAATATGATTATGTTAATTGAGTATTCATTCAGGATTCACTATGAGAATCAAAACGTGACACATAATCCACTATATTTTAGGGAACATTGCATTGATTCACATTTCACTTCGGTAATTAGGGTGTGATTTCAACTACAATATTTTATTTGAAATAGGTAGCGATTACTACTATATTATATTTTTATTTTTATACCTATATTAGTTCTATATATTATGCCTATAATTTATTTTAAAGATATTCTATATCATTATGCCAATGGTTATTCTCCCTATATTATTTTTATTATCTCATGTTTCTGAAATATAATTATATATTATTTGTTTTATCTTTTGATATTAGTGGTCATACTTTTATGGATTCTAGAAACATCTTATTTTTCATGTTTTTAATATGATATTTCTTCCTCGATCATCTTTTCTCACATTCTAATGATCAAACCCTTGATGAAATGTTTATGAGTTGTTTCCCTTACATAACATTTGATCTCACCCCTTTATTATTTATATATTCCCTAGGTTTTGAAAATGAGTATATCCAATAAAGTGTCTTGGGTGTATAATGTAGTTTGATTATAGAGAAATGTTTACTTGTATTATAAAATGAGCTTCTTATGTAGTTGAATACTATAAGACAGAAAAACTTCCCTTTAAAGGATATAGGGATTATTGAGAGATGAAATGATTAAATGTTTGAGATATATGTATGTCTTTCTAGTGAAAAATGACTTTATAAAAAATCTGGTGTATTAAAATATATTTTTATCCCTATAACATTAAATGAGATTCTATAGAACCACATTTATAAAAACTATAATGAAAAATCAATTTTATTAAAGAGAATTCACCTTTATATAGGGAAAAAAAGATGTTGTCAGAACTTGAGAATGAGTATAAAAGAAATGATAATGTTTGTAATGTGTGAAAATTTAGGCTATACTGATCACGATTGATGAAGAAGGAAAAGATGCTGACTGATACAATAGTGGATAAAAAAGGTAAAAACAAATAAACTACCCACATTTCAACGCATAATATTCATAGTGTTTTTGAATTATAAAAAAACCAATATCCACAGTATGATGGGGATTATATTAATCATCATCATCCAACACCATTAAAATTTAGAAGAACCTATCCAATCATTACTAATAAAGTGGATCAAGATAATGATGTGGTGAAATGTAATGTTATTTTACACTCTATATCTATGAATATATTATTTTATTCATGTAATATAAATTCATTAATATCATTGTTATTTCATTAAATAATTAAATCTCCATCTAAAATATGGGTTGTTGAATTATTATTAAAAACAACTAATGATGTGATGCTTTTATCCTTGGATTATAAATCTTATTTGATCAATTTTTATGGGAACATACTTTTAAAAAATATCAGTCTCCATCACATGGTATAATTTTATATGATATTTGAAAGGGTTTGGATCTATATATATTGTGTTCACAATAAATTATAAGAAATGAAAATATCATTTCTTAAGAATAATCAACTAGTGATCAAATATTGATGAAAATGTGATGATGATATCACATAAGAAAAGAATTCTTCTATATGGGACCTAATATCGAATAATAAAGGTTAATTGTCTCAAATAATAAATAATGAAATAAAAAATGAATACATTCCAATTGTATTAGAATTAATTGATTTATATTATAAATAATATACTAGTTTTCAAATGGAATGTGATATTGAGTTATCAACTGATCTCATACTCAGTTCATTGAAAATTTAAAGGGTACTTTTAAAACACAGTTCATTGAAATATAATAATAGAAAAATAAAATTATAGAGATTTTGAAAAAGATTTTTTAATTACTGTGTTCTTTCCAATGGGATCTTATAATCATTTTTAATATATAATTTTGGAATGATGCATCATTGTTTTGGATTTTGGGAGGATATCAAAAACATGATCAGGAAAAATTATTTTTTTCCATGTATTTATGATTTTAACTATCAATACTGACAGTATTATTAATTCTTGAAGATTGAACTTCATTAGGGATATCATCAATTGTGTGTGAAAAATAAATTATTTAAAAAAACTCTTTTTAAAAGATTTCGATACTATTAATTAATTTTTATAATGAAAAGACATGAAAAATTACATATTAGAGTGAATTTAAACTTGAATTAACTTTTTGATATTTCCAAATATCTTTTTAGTTTATATTTTTATATTTTTGGTCCATAAATAATACTTAATATAACTATATTTATACTATATAGAAACTCATAATTAGTACCCATTTATTCCAAAATATAAAACATTAAAAATAAATCAGGATTCATTTCAATGAAAAAGCATCATGAATTTTATTGTGAATTTATATATTCTCTTACCAATCCCTAAACCTCTTGAAGAAAATTTTAAAAATTGGAATGAAATAAAAAATATTAGAAAGGGACACAAAATAGAAATAAAACCTTTACTCTGGTGAAAAAATAAAACTGATGAAAACCCCATTTCTTAAAAAAAATTAAATTTACTTAAAATGGGATTCAACATTCATTTAAAAAATATCATTTATCTCACCTTTTGAAATTAAATGATTTTCATGAAATCTAAAAAGAAAAAATAGAGAATATAATTTAGGTTTCATGGGTCATAATCATCAAAATACCTCTTATAGAACCATTACAATAACTGTTATAATTAGAATAACCAAATGTATTAATTCAAAAATAATTATCTTGAGAATGATATCATTAACCATTGCATTGGATCTATATCTGGGGGTACCCATCGTATATGCTATAATGGTCTCATCTATGAGCTATAACGAAGCTCACCCATTTATATAATATGTATTGGGATCATCTGGGAGCTATAAAGGGGATTATCCCATATTATATAATGTCCAAGGACCATATAATGAATAAAAAATTACAATATTTCATCCTTTTCATCATAAAACCCTTTAAAAATTATTTTAAACACTTCTCCAAAACCCAATTAGATTTCAATCATCCTATTTCTTTTAAAATTCCTTTTTCAATACAAAAAAACACAAAATAAGTGATATGGGGGTTTATTTTAAAAAAATTAAAAAATTAAAATTATTTCATACTTCTAATAATTATTATGGGGGTAGGAAATTTTGTTGTTTGAATATAAATTAACGTTGAATATTCCTTACCCATTTTTTACCAAGTCATTCTGTATAATACATGTAAAAATATTACTTTTAAAAACCATTAAAATAAAGTGAAAATAGACATAAAACTTCCATTAAAAATATTTTATATCCCTATAAAGACAACCATAAATAATTTTTTAAAATATGTACATGGAAGAAAAGTTCTTGAAAAATAAATAGTTCAAAGTATATTTTTTAAAATAATGTCCCATACCATGAGTTTGACTCATAATGTATATTCTTTATATTAATAAAAAATAATCTTATGATAATTATTTAATTGAATAATATGATTTTTGAAATTTTTTATTCAATTTATTTTATCTCTTTTAAATCTATACATATTTATTCAATCAATTAAGATCACTTTGGATGTTATGATACTATGTGAATTATTTGCACAAAATGAATTATGTATGTTTACTACCGTAAAATTGTTTATTATTCAATAATATCTATAATAAAAATCATGAAATTATTTTCATTTTTTAAATAATTTTTACATTTTAAAACAATCGTGATTTTTGGATGTGAAAAAAAGAGTATAGTTCAATCATAGTGATGATAGGTCATACGTACGAATGAGTATGGTTTATTTTATTAAAAAAGAAACCGGAAAAATATAATTATTAGTTTATATTTCTAAATTTATCATCATTTCATAAATACCAAATTATTTCATTAAATTTAGTCATATATATCGTGAATGTTATGTGGTGATAAAAAATCACATCACTTCTTGGATGTTGTATTCCAGACGCACACACAAATAACATTATCATTTTTTCAGTGAATGGAATGGTAAGAAAAAAAGTGTAATATTATACCTTCATAATGAAAAATATTTCATTAATATCATAAGGATATAATATAATTCAAATATTTTTATTAACATGATAGTTCTTACCATCCATGTAAGGTGATATGGATAAATCAATTGCTTCACCTTACTAAGTTATAGTCCACTATAAACACAACAACAATTATTATATCCCCCACGGAATGGAAACAGAGAAGGTATATATGATATTGAACTTCATATGGATTGTTGAATCACTGATAGGGGGGGTTGAATTTTTGGATTTATTTTTTAAAATTTTAAACTATTTGATATTTAACCCCTATAATGTTTTATAGATATCAACCATATCAAGGTTTATATGAAATTCACTAGAATAAAAAAAATTTAAAGTAAACAAGGCACATATGATTTAAAATGACCCACCTTAGTGTGAGAACCTACATCCATTCCATAAATAGTCTCATGGGGCCATGTAAACTCACTATTAAAAATAAATTAAGAATACTTTTGAGATATCTCCATTTTGTCTTCTTCTATATCTTGATAGGTATGATTATACAAACTCCCATTAGTTTAAAATTTTTATTACAAAACATGGTCCACAAAATAATATTCAGCGTTTTGAATTTATCTCATTGAATGTTTTTCTGAATTTCTTTCTCATTCCAATATATAATTTATCCAACTAGTGTTCTTTTGTTTCATATTCTCCATTCAATGACCCTTTTCTAAAACTATATTTCATACAATCTTATGCTCTGCATGATTTAACAAAACTCAACATCTAAAAAAATTTATATATATAAAATCTCTCCATTTCACTCATTATGGTATGCTAAACCCTCTTTATAATTATTATAAAAAAAAATTGTTCAAAACTCTTCTTTAACAAGAAATCAACTTTGGTCAAAAACTCACTATGACACAAACTACACAACACATCATCTTTTCACACAAGTGAATATTTTCATGTAAGATGTTTCTTTTTATGCTTACATATAGGTTTACTATAAATAGTAATGTTGGGAAAAAATTCATTTTCCCCATAAACCAAAATTCATAAATCACAATTTCATTCTCACTACTATTTTATTGGGACACTTCTAAACTATTATAGATCAATTTTGAATCTTCATGAATTATACAGTGTCTCCAGAAAATTTCAATGTTTCTTAATATTTTTGTTAAATAAATTAATCAATATTTTTAACATTGACTTTGTACAACTTGAAACATCAAATTTCTTTCTCTATACAGACTTCAACTTTGTGAATTCATGAAAATTAAACATTTTTATTATATAAATACTTTATCTTTGTAACATCATGAAAAATAAACTTTTTAACTCTTTAATAAAACAAATTTTGTAACTATATAAATCTCGAACTCTATAAAAATTTCATCATTTTATTTAATTTAAAGGTTATCTTTTTTTCTCTATAATAACATCAACTATGTAGGTTTGTGAAACATAAAAACTGTAACAATATATGATAATCAACTTTATAAATAGATGAAACCTCAAATCTATACTAAAATAAAATTTATAATGTCATGAAACATAAAAACTATAGACATAGAAAACTGAATTGATGTATCTCCCATAAACTGCTACATTGTACATTTCAAATACCTTCTTTATCCTATATTAATACTGAAATTTGAGAAAGAAGTTCATCAAGTTATAAAAGTCCATAAAATTAGAAATATTAATCTAATTTTAAATGTTAGTTCAATATTAAAATTGTAAAACATGAAATTATAGACTCTATTACAAGTCACTGTTTAGAATATTTTCCCAAAAAATGTCCTTAATATTCACTATTCATCCAATGATGAAACCAAAATTTTATAACAAAAAGTTTTATATGAAACCAAAAATTTGGAAACTCTAGACACTTTCACTTCTCATTTATTTTATTAAGATTAGATTATATCATGAAATCATCACGATGTTTTCAGAATATGAAATAAAATTATAACATCATCTAAATTTTTGGGAATGTTTGATAACAATATTAAATTTCTAACATCCAAACTTTCTTACTTTATTTATATCAATAACTTTCTTAACTTTCAAACTTTTTACTATTTTTAATTTCAAAAAATTTATTTAGATCCAGACTCAATAAGATTCTTTACCTTAGTAACTATATTAACATCCAGAATTTTTTTGTTTCTTTATCTCAGTAATAATACTAAATTCAAAAATTTATAACTATCCCCATCCCAATATATTTTTTGACTTCTTACTCCTACAAAATTTCTTAATCTCGAAATTTTTTTTACATATAGACTATCTATATTTTCTACCTTTCACCATATATATAAATTATGACTTTATACATCTGTAAAAAAATTCGACTTTTGATCATTTCTGACATTTTTCATCTAAAAAACATTTAAAATTTCTAATTTTATATAACCTTTTTACGTCCTACATATTAAAAACATTAATTTTTTCTAGAAACTTTATAAAAGACGATTTTTAACTTCCAATAATTCTTCATTTCCAATTTTACTAAAATAATAATTTAAAATTTTAGTTTTCAAAAATTAAAAAAAATATGATTATTAATATGAATTTTATTTGGTCATGAATGTTGTACAATATTTTTTGATAAATCAATACCAATTTGATCATCGTATAGAATATTCAATCGTGTAAAAAATTTCACCTTTAAATCTTCTTGTTTTAATTTAATCCAAACCATTTGTGTACTAGAATTGGTGGTAGAAACATGCTAAATTTATTTTATTCTCAATTTTATGTACATTATTTCTTACAATGCCAACTCAAACTGAATTCACCGAAAAACAATGTTCCTCTGAATGTTGATTTTTATCCATTACAATCTATAGCTCAATCTGAATATGTAAAAAAACGTTCATATCAAATCTTATTTCTTCCAACAACCCCTAGTAATATGTTCCCTTTTATATATCTTAGAAATATTTTTTATTAAAAATATTATATTTCCTTCAATCACTTTGATACATTTTAACAAATAAATAACATATATGATATCATACCATGAGGGTTTAAGATAATATTCTTATCAATTTTATGAAATATTTATAATTCAAAATTTTCCAAGCTTCATCATTACTCAACATTATGGAAACTGAAATAGGAGTTGGAAATTCCTTGGAATCTACTCTTCCCACAAATTTTAACTAATATCTAGTATACAATGATTATGACCAAAATATCTATCATTCCATATATTTCAGTTTTAAACCCATAAAGTAGGTAAAATCTTCAAGAATTGACATTTCAATGTTCTTATTCATTTCATTAGAAAATTATTCACATGATTATTTGTTATGTCTTGAAATAATTTTATCAACAACACTAATAATTATCATAAGAGTAAAAGTTCTCACTTCTTTGACATATAAGTTTTCAGTATCTTTTACATTAAAAAAGTTCAATATCATTAAGAAATTATCAATGATGGAATATGATTCTTTTAGCACCCCTTGTTAAGGTATTGTGCATTTGTTTATGCATTTTTATGTGTTTAATGTTTCTGGAATGAGTTGGGAAGATGTTGGATGAGTTTGGAATGTGTTGGTGGATTTTCTAAGGGTGCGTGATTTGAGTACGGTTTGGGAAAATGGTGCAGGTTCTCCTGGTAACAATATAGGGGGAGACAATGAGCTTTTCATGGTCTTTGCACAGTTTTTCAAACTATGTGAGGCAATCGCATGGGAACCCTTCTCTTAAGTGAGTGGCATGTGCATGGTTAGCACACGATTTGTTGAACCATGCTGTATTACTGTGAGGCCAAATAAAAAGTGGGTTTTTTAATTCAAGTTCACTCACACATGACCAATTTAACTCACAACATCCTCCCACTTGATAATAACTTAGAATTTTCAGTTATCAAGGATTTTAGTTTCTATCCCACTAATTTTGGAAGTAATTCAAAGGGTTTTCAAGGTGGTTTAATAGTGGGTTCTCTTGAGTAATTCTCTTCTCTTGGGTCTCTTTGGTCTTCTCTAGATATACTCTTCCCCCTCTCTCTGTTTTTTAGATCTACATTTGTTTTGTGTAGGTATAGGGTTGTTGTTGCATAAAGTGATGATTTTGTTGGAGTTGGTGGTCTAGAACCAAATACATTATACTTTATTCATTAAATAAAATCCTTATCACATCTTGATTGTTCTTCTGTGTGACATGTCATGTGATAATTTCCTAAGGACAGCTGTTGCATTAAAGGGTCGTAGCAGATCCCTACTATGATGAGAACCTGGAAGTTCCATAACACTGTTCTTGAATGTATGTTCTATGGACGGATAATATTATTTGAGGGACACAAATAATACAGTTCATTAGGGGTGAGGACTCATAAAACATTGATGCACCTTCTCATGGTGTGCGCCCTTGGTAATATCCAGGATGATATTATGAGAACGAGACCCGCCAGTAGGAAATCCACATTTCATAGTGTTATTGGATGTTCCTATCTACAGACGTGTGTATTGGTCCTTATACTTTATGATTATTATTAATGGGTTTTACCACTCACGCACATAGTTGTATTGACAAAAACTGTGACGACACACTGTTTGCAGTGAGGTGGGATACGTTGGGTGCGTCACGAGTAATACCGCATTAATAGATAATGCGACAAAGGATATGTCCCTTCCGTTCCATAATGGAAGCAGATATCTCAGGCCCTTTGATGGAATTGATATAGCCTAAATAAATCCATGGCCATGGTAAGGTATGGGCAAGGTCAATTCCATTTAGTCATAGAAAGAATAATCAAGCACATGGGTTGTTGGAACTAGCATGCAGCCCGCTTGATTAGAGATATCGAGACGAAGGGATTATATTACACGGTAAGTGTTCGTAGGAGGTGACACGTCATTGCGGTGTTAACATCTTTCTCTATGGGTGCCTTGGCGTGTTGCTAGCCGATAACCTTGGACTTTAGGTAGTCTCAGCCTAATGCCACTGAGAAAGAGGCCTAGAGGGTCACAGACTAAGTGTTTCCATGTATCTCAGTTAAATCTTAATTTAACAAATTAAATAAATATTATTCCTGGTTTTGGATTAATAATTATTTAAGGATGTCTGATCGCATTTATTTTGACACAAGTTGTTCGAGAGAATATATTGTGGAAAAAAATAATATATTTATTAGTGAGTAATGCAGTTACATTTATTTAAGAAATAAATAGTCATTACTCCAGGTCTAATAAATGCGGTGGAGAAAAATGGAAAATAAAAGTACACACTGTGTATATTAAATATACACGCCGTGTAGTTTAATGGAAATCAAGTACACGCCGTGTATTAATTATTACACACCTGGTAGTTTTTCCATTTGCGATTTTGAGGATTTAATATTGTTTTAATAAATGATATTTATTATAATCAGCGTTGGTGCATGTCAAGGAATTAACAATTCGACATGGGGTTTTCAATAAGAGTTAATGAAATAAATAAAACTTGTAACACGTTTATTTATTGTTATAACTATATTAACCTCAAACCCATTTATAAATATCCTTGCAACCCCAATATTTAGAGAGCCATTGTTGTGCACAAGGGATTTGGAAATAATCTCAAGCCATGAGAGAATTCCCTTTCCACCAATAACGCCCTCAAGTTACGAGAGCAAGATCCTCCATCGGATCAAGGCGGTCGAAGGCGGACATCACAAGTGAAGGTTCTTCTGCGCTAGCACTCAGAGATCCCTTCAGCGATGTCTGGAGATACGTGACACACGTTTGGATCACCGCTAGAGGAATCCTACACATGGATTCTACGACGCAATGACGAATCACCGAATCATGACCAGACACATCAATGAAGAAATAGCTCCAACGAGGTAATTCTTATGCATTAATTAAATTAATTATAATCAACATATGATGATCCTCCTCAAGGGTTTTGGGGGCTCTTCTTTTCTTTTCGTTCTTCATTCTATTCCAAAGATTCGGCGTTTTATATCATGACGGATCTCAGATTGAACGTTGTTTAACGATAAAATTAAAGTTGGTAAAACCGACCAACACGCTTCCACTGCGCCCGTAACCTACAAGTGGTATCATATGGGGGTTATATCGTTGATTATAATTATTTAGTTTTTCGTTGATAATTTATGAATTTAATAATTTAGTTATTTCAATTCATGTTTAATCGTTTTGGAAATCTGAATATCAAGATCTATTCCTCCTCCCTTGTTTCTCATTCACCTCACAGAAACGAATTTTTCTTTTAATTTTGATTAAAATAAAATAGAGGAACCAATCCGGAGGAGCCAAACGTTTCTGGCCATATAAAACCAGAATACACGACATGTATTCGTAAGTACACGATGTGTAGTGTAGGTTCAATGCATTGACTGATCCTCCAAATCAGGCCGTGTATTGGATTTCTTCTAGGAATTTAAGACACCGTGTGTTGACCAGAAACAGGTGGCACACGATTTCCGGAATACATGATGTGTGGTCCAATGAACATAGTGTGTAGTACCTTCGGGTTAGGGATGGGTCGTGTACTCTATACACGTCCTGCCCGGCTTGAAACTTTGTAACGTGGAAACTTCACGGTGTGTGTCCCACTGTACATGCCGTGTACTCCGAAAATTTCCGAAGTACATTAACACGCCCTGTCCCAGGGCGTGTACTTCGGATGAACAGTGAAGAAAAGTACACGCCCTGTAGTCAGAACTACACATCGTGTACTCACCCAAATTACGCAGATTTATTAAAATTTATTATTATATTATACAAACCCTTGAGACGTGTACCATGGTGCAGGCGTAAAGCTGAGGCACAACACGTGATAGGTGTCATATATATATGTGTTTAATTTAACATCTGCGTAATAAATTGGAATTCACCGGGTTGCCTCTAAGGTACAAGTTACGTACATGGATAATTTTAAGTGAATTCATTTGTTTAAAATTATGATGGATGAGAATCTCAAGGAAATTCAAAAAAGGGATTTATGATAAAATGATTGATTAATTAAAAATAATTAATTAATTCGAGCGTGATTTATCTTAAACAAGAATGATTAAAGAATTGAATGCTAGTTTTATTTATGCGTAAATATCGTTGCATGTATGGATGATCATGAGCTAGACCGAGACCTTTGTATGTGAATGGTTTCTTTTAATTTATTTATTTAAATTAAATTTGTTGGCATGCGAGCCATCTCCTCATTAATATGTTGGGCCTATGCGCCCAAGGATTCTTTTATGATAAAACCCCTTTTACCCCTCACCTACATGTGAGATAAATGAATATGTAATGGATGGAGCTCCCAAGCTAGTGGAGGTGGCTCAAGTCCGGAGCCAAGGTGAAACCAATCCAAGGAGATACAAAGGTGGACAGGTGGAAAGCTGTAAACATGAACCCGAAAGGTTCAAGGTTTTTCTCCTCTAGGTCTTGGTTAGTTTATCAACCGCTAGATAAACTAACCAATAGAAAATCTCATGATCATACCATTTATTTTATTTCAGTTAGTTACATGGTTTTTTATTGTGGGTGTGTTGTCACGATCACACAATTAATGAATTAAACAATCATGCAAGATGGAACTAAAATAAAATCGTCTTATACGTAAATATTATCTTAGACATGGTTAATCACTTAAGTATATCCCACTTAATATTAACAAGCATTTAATCAAAGATAATAAAATGGAAATTTACGTATAAGGATAAAATCCCTCAAAATAAATATTAAGTTGGCATAGCCTTCCATAATCTTGTTTAGAATCAAACCATAGTTCAACGTGCTTGACCAACCCTAGTTGGGGTGCTTTCAATTATCGTGGAATTCTAATTCAGGGTTTTGGGTTGACTTGACTTGGTTCGCATCAAGGGTTGACTGCCACAGCAGGACTTGGTGTGACCAAGAGGCAAAGGTTGAGGAAATCCAAAAAGGATTTTAGGATTGGGGAGTCCACTCAGCGGATCAAGGAGCTGCGAGTTAATGTAGTTGGCATTTGGAATGCCTACATAAAACCCATCAAGTTTCTTGACCAACCCTAGTTGGGGTAATGCGAAGAGCAATATGGATCCTTGCCACTAGAATATTCACGCAACAGAATATTCCGAAGTCAATGGTGAGGGATATTGTATTTCGATAAAATAGTGGGAGAGTAATAAGTATTAATTTATTTATTTTTCTCAAATTTTGAAATAAATTACTAAAGCTTTTCTCATCTTAAATTGTAAAAACGACAAGAAAATGACTTCAATCATATCATTGTGCACCATACATGAAAAATATAACCTTCTCACCAGCACCAATTTCCAAGAGTGGCAGAGGCGTTTACACGTCGTCCTTCGCCACGAGAAAAAATTATATGTGTTGGAAGAGCCTATTCCAGTTGCACCTGGGAAAGAGGCTAGTGATGAGGAATTATCTCTCTACATAAAACACATGGATGATGCCACATATGTCCAGTGTTTCATGCTATTGGCCATGTCTAATGAGCTCTTGAAGCAATATGAAAACATAGACGTGTATAGCATGATGTCTCACCTTAAAGATCTCTACCAAGAGAAGGTGAGACATGAGAGGTATGAGATCTACAATGATTTTTTACCATGAAGCTTGGAGATTCTGTGCCAGCAGGGCCTCATGTAGTCAAGCTTATTGGCTACAATGAATTCCTGGACATCTTAGGGATTAAATTCCCGGATGATTTGTGTACAGATCTCATCCTATCATCACTTCCCAAGACCTTCTCTAGCTTCATTGTCAACTATAACATGAGAGGCAATGAGAATAGTCTATCGGAGCTTCTGACCTTGATTCTACAGGTAGATAAGGACATGGGGCGTGACAAACATGCGGTCCTTATAGTGAACAAGAAAAGGAAGGACAAGGAAAAGGGGCCAAAGACTTATAACCGGTCTGAAGCCCCCAAGCACCACCCCTCCAAGAAGGGGAAGATCTAGAGGTAGGGAAAGGAATGGGAGGCAGTGTGTTTTTCATGTGGCAAGTAGGGCCACTAGAAGAGGAACTGCACCCAAAATCATGGGGATGCTAAAGGTGCGTTTGTTATCGAGTGTGATCTTTCTATTTCTACACATTGGGTATTAGATACACCTTTTGGGGCTCACATATGTATTCAAATGCAGGAACCAAGTAGGTTTAGAAAGATCCCCAGAGGAGAGGTGGATCTTCGAGCTGCCAATGGCGCAAGGCTGGCTGCGTTGGCTATTGGAGACTACCACCTCTCATTGCCGACTGGGATGATTTTGGTTTTAAATAACTGTTATTATGTGCCTAGTGTTACCAAGAACATAATTTCTATATCTTTTTTGGATATGGATGGATTTGTTTTCAAATTTGAAAATAAGGGTTGTCTATTTTATAAGAACAACGTATGTTATGGTATGGCACATTTAAATAATTGTTTGTATGTATTGAATTACGAAAACCAAGTGTTGGAAATCGATAACGAAACAAACTCACATGACTCATACATCACCCAGTTATGGAATCACTGCCTTGTTCATGTGAACGAGAAGCGTTTGACAAAGCTCTGCCAAGATGGCTATTTAGACTCTACTGAGCTAAAACCACTTGATAGATGTCACGCTTGTTTACAAGGAAAGATGGCCAAGCAGCCTTTTGGTAGACAAGGTGAAAGGGCCACAGAGCTTCTAGAATTGGTACACATGGATGTGTGTGGACCATTTCCAATAGAAGCTAGAGGTGGATATTTTTACTTCATTACTTTTACTGATGATTTGAGTAGATATGACTGTGTCTACTTAATGATGTATAAGTTAGAGTCCATAGAGAAATTTACGGAATTCAAGAATGAAGTAGAGAATTAGCTTGGAAAGAAGATAATGAAGCTTTGATCGGATTGAGGTGGAGAATATCTGATCCAAGAGTTCATCGATCTTCTACGGGAGTCTGGGATTCTATCTCAGCTCACTCCTCCCTATACACCATAGTGGAATGGTGTTAGGGAAAGGAGGAACCACACCTTGTTGGACATGGTTAGGTTGATGATGAGTCATGCAGATCTTCCCTTATCCTTTTGGGGATATGCATTACAAACTACAGCATACACATTAAACCGAGTACCAACTAAGGTGGAAAATGGAATTCCATCCGAGTTATGGAATGGAAGTAAATCGACTTTGTTGCACACACATGTATGTGGATGCGAGGAGTTTTTAAGGCCTTCTCAGGCAAAAAACTAGTACCCTGGGGAATGAAGTGTATATTTATAGGATATCCCAAGGAAACGAAAGGATATTACCAATATAATCATCAAGACAAAAAGTGACTGTCACAAGACAATCCATCTTTCTTGAGAGGGAACACATCCTCAAGAAGGATTGTGGGAGCAAGATTGACTTAGACGAAGTTGATGCTCAAGATATACAAGAGTTGGTATAGGAACAAGTTCCACAGGTCCCCATGGAAGAGGTTCCAGAAACACAAGTACTGCATATGAGCTCAAGAGAGGTAAGGGAACCATAGAGATTTGGTTTCTTAGTCATCGAGGATGGTGAATCCATATTGTTGGACAATGATGAACCTATCTCCTAAAAGGAAGCAGTAGAAAGCTCAGAAGCTACAAGATGGCTAGAAGCTATGAATTCTGAGATGGATTACATGTATCAGAACCAAGTTTGGGTTCTGGTCGATGAGCCAGTGGATGTAAAGCATGTTGGATGCAAATGGGTATTCAAAAGAAAGCTGGACATGGAAGGTCAAGTTAGCACCTATAAAGAAAGGCTAGTGGCTAAAGGATTCAGATAGCATCAAGGAATTGACTATGATGAAACCTTCTCACCAGTTTCCATGTTTAAATCCATAAGAATCATACTTTCCATAGCAGATTACCATGACTACGAGATTTGGCACATGGATGTCAAAACAGAATTCCTTAACGGGAACCTTCAGAAAGATGTCTATATGACACAACCAGAAGGGTTTGTGGCACCAGGTGAAGCCAAACAGGTTTGAAAGTTGCAGAAATCCATTTATGGATTGAAGTAGGCTTCCAGGTCATGGAACATTTGATTTGATGAAGCCATAAAAGAATTTTGTTTCATTAAGAACGAATGTGAGCAATGTGTTTATAAGCAGTTTAATGGGATTGTGGTCTTCATACTAGTGGTATATGTTGATGACATATTGCTTATTGGAAACGACGTACCAGCATTACAGTCACTTAAGGACTTGTTGAACAAGTGTTTCTACATGAAGGACATAGGAGAAGCAGCCTACATTCTAGGGATCAAGATCATTTCTGACAGATCCAAGAGGCTTCTTGGATAAAGTCAGGGTACACACATTGACCAGATACTAAAGAGATTTAGTATGGAAAAATCCAAGAGGGGATTGGTTCCAGTGTCACATGGCTTACATATTTCTATGAAAATGTGTCCCCAGACACAACAGGAGAAAGATAGGATGAGTAAGATCCCATACGCTTTGGCTATAGGATCCATCATGTATGCCATGTAATGTACCAGGCTTGATGTTGCCAATGCAGTGAGAATGGTAGGCAGATATCAAGAGGATCCAGGAAAACAATATTGGACTGTTGTTAAGACTATCCTTAAGTATCTGAGAATAACTAAGGATATGTTCCTGGTGTATAGAGGAGATGAGGAGCTTGTCATCAGAGGGTATGCTGATGCTGGTTTTTCAAAAAGATCATAATGATCTGAAGTCATAATCTGGATATGTTTTCTATCTCAATGGAGGAGCTGCGAGCTAGAAGAATTCAAAGCAGCCAGTTGTTGCCGATTCTACAACGGAGTCCGAATATATAGTAGCTTCTGATGCAGCCAAGGAAGCCGTCTGGATTCAGAACATTGTCCAAGAGCTTGATTTGGTTCCTAGCATTAACGATCCCATTACATTGTATTGTGATAATACTAGAATGGTGGCTCTTGCAAAAGAACCAAGGTCACATCAACAGACAAAGCACATACTCTGGAAGTATCACCTCTTGAGGGATTTCTATCAAAGGGGTGAATTTTTAGTGATCAGAGTGTCCACGGAAGAGAATGTGCCAGACCCCATGACTAAAGGCCTATCTCAGTAGATACATGAATATCATGTGAGAGCTAGCGGTTTAAAGGTTGTTAGCAGTTGGCTCTAGTCCAAGTGGGAGTTTGTTGGAGTTGGTGGTCTAGAACCAACTACTTTGTACTCTATTCATTAAATAAAATCATTTTCACATCATGATAGTTCTTCTGCATGACTTGTCATGTGATAATGTCCTAAGGACAGCTATTGCATTAATGGGTCGTAGCAGATCCCTACTATGATGAGAACCAGGAAGTGCCATAACACTGTTCTTGAATGTATGTTCTATGGACGGATGATATTATTTGAGGTACACAAATAATACAGGTCATTAGGTGTGAGGTCTTATAAAACATTGAGGCACCTTCTCATGGTGTGCGCCCTTGGTAATATCCAGGAGGATATTATGAGAACGAGACCTGCCAATAGGAAATCCACATTTCATAGTGTCATTGGATGTTCTTAACTGCGGGCATGTGTATTGGTCCTTAAACTTTAAGATTATTATTAATGGGTATTACAACTCGTGCACATAGATGTATTGATGAAAACTGTGATGAAACACTATTCGCAGCGAGGTAGGATACGTTGGGTGCGTCACGAGTAACACTGCATTAATAGATAATGTGAGAAAGGATTTGTCCCTTCCGTTCCATAACGGATGTAGATATCTCAAGCCCTTTGATGGAATTGATATAGCCTAAATAAATCCATGGACATGGTAAGGTATGGGCAAGTTCAATTCCATGAAGTCAAAGAATGAATAATCAAGCACATGGGTTGATGGCACTAGCATGCAACCTGCTTGATTGGAGATATCGAGACAAAGGGATTATATTACAATGTAAGTGTTCGTAGGAGGTGACACGTCATTGCGGCGCTAACTACTTTCTCTATGGGTGCCTTGGCATGTTGCTAGATGCTAACCTTGGACTTTAGGTAGACTCAGCCTAATGCCACTGAGAAAGAGGCCTAGAGGGTCACACACTAAGTGTGTCCATGTATCTCAGTTAAATATTAATTTAAAAAATTAAATAAATATTATTCCCGACTATGGTTTAATAATTATTTAAGGATGTCTGATCGCATTTATTTTGACACTTGTTGTTCGAGAGAATATATTGTGGATGAAATAATATATTTATTAGCAATTAATGTAGTTACATTTATTTATGAAATAAATAGTCATTACTCAATGTATAATAAATGTGGTAGAGAAAAATGAAAAATAAAAGTACATGCCGTGTATATTAAATATACACACCGTGTAGTTTTTCCAGTTGGGATTTGTAGGATTTAATATTGTTTTAATAAATGATATTTATTATAATCAGTGTGGGCGCATGTCACGGAATTAATAATTCGACATGGGGGTTTTCAATAAGATTTAATGAAATAAATAAAACGCATAACACGTTTATTTATTGTCATAACTCTATTAACCTCAAACCTGATTATAAATATCCTTGCAACCCCAACATTTTGAGAGCCATTGTTGTGCACAATGGATTTGGAAATACTCTCAAGATAAGAGAGATTTCCCTTTCCACCAAGAACGCCCTCAAGTTACGAGAGAAAGATCCTCCACCGGATCAAGGTGGTCGAAGGCGGATATCGCAAGTGAAGGTTCTTCCACGCTAGCACTCAGTGATCCCTTCGGCAACGTTCGGAGATACGTGAAACACATGTGGATCACCGCTAGAGGAATCATACACTTGGAATCTACGACGCAACAATGGATTGCCGAATCATGACTGGACACATCAACGAAGAAATAATTCAAACGAGGTAATTCTTAAGCACTAATTAAATTAATTATAATCAACATATGATGATCCCCCTCAAGGGTTCCGAGACCCTTCTTTTCTTTTCGTTCTTCGTTCTATTCTGAAGATTCGGCATTTTATATAGTGACGGATCTCAGATTGAACATTGTTTAACATTAAAATTAAAGTTGGGAAAACCGACCAATGTGCTTCCGCTGCGCCCAGAACCTACAGATTTTAGGGCTTGTTGATGATAAAGAATAGGATTTAGAGCAGTTTTGATGGTGTGTTCACTGTATTTGAGGTGTGGTTGCTTGTGGGCCGATTTCACTGGAACTATAAAGGTAGGTGTCTTCTATATTTACTCCACTTTTTTAGAACTAGGGGTTCTGGTAGCAATTAATTTTTTTTAGAAATTAATTTCGAATATGATGTGCAAGGTCTTGGAGGGAAACCCATTTTATTATGATTTGGGGATTTTTGGGTGAAATGGGATATTGTTGAAAGAGGGATTTTGTTGTGTGATTTGAAAATATATAGTTTAAAATTAGTTTCTTGGTTTTTATTAAGAAAACCATTTTCAATAAAAATGTGGTTTTATTGGAATAATATGTAGCATGGAAAATGGTAAAAGGTTTATTCAATAAATGGGTGATTTATTGATGTGAATTAGAATTTGTTGGAAATGGATGTGTTCTTATAGTGTGAACTTGATGTGATATACCTGTTTTTGGTTAAGTATTATGGCTTGTGTGAATTGTGTGTGTGAAGTGGGATAGGATTTCCACTATTAAAATAATACAGATTATGGAAGTAAGGGACACCATCAGAGGTTATGTGGGTGGGAATTACCACTAGAGTAAGAAAGGATAATGAGCATAAACAGAAGTGCCACTGCGGTTGTTTACTAGTTTGGGTGTCATAGTCACCATTGTATTATTGTTGTGTTATGTTATGAATGATGGGAATGGGTATGAAAATATGAAATGGTAAATGGTTGTGGCGTGGTTGTTTGGATTTCTTATGTGTTGTGATCATTAGGGTGAAAACTGATTGGTAATGGAGTGTTTGGATCGTTGTATATTGTTATACCATTGTTTGTTTAATATAAGTGTTTTAATAGTTTTGTCCTGGTGACATGTGTAGGGAAATCATTTGGGAAAACCTACCGATTATTATAACTCACCTCCTGTTTTGGAACGTGGATATTTCTGTAGATGTGGTATTTCGGGACATAGGTAAATGTAAATAATATCATCTTTTGGCAGTTTTTCATGATTCTTGGTGATGTTGTGGTGCTTGGAGCATGGAACATGGAATGGACCCATGGAGGGTGTCCTAGTTCTTTGGGGTCTTACTATGTAGTCCTCTACATTATAGTCTGATATTTGGTTTGGTTTTATTGGAATTTGTTAATTGTTATGGAATAGTTTTTTTCCTTAGGTAATTTATGGGTTGGGTTACTATGTGCACATACATTGTGTATTTTTATTGGTAATAGCATGTTTAGATAAATGGTTCATCTCAAGGGAAAATCATTATACAATTTATTCTGGAAGCCCTCGGTATTTATTGTCTGCATTTGGTTCCTTGGGATCATCACTTAAGGCTAAGTTACATTCCTTTTCTCTCTGAAGCCAATGGGATGGGGCAGGATGTAACAAATGGAATCGGTTTGTTCAGTCCTTGGATTTTATGTGGGAGCAATTTTTCAGTCCTTTTCTATTGATTTGTGGTCTTGGTGTTGACATTAATTATTGGCATATTCCATGAGTCGGGATGGTTTCAAGGCATATGAATGTTGGAACATGGAATGTATAGCATATAAGGATGTAGATAACCCTTTATGTTGAGTTTCATGTTACCAGGGAGTTGGGTACATAAGTGTCTGGAGACACTTATAGGCATTATAAATCTCATTTTCATAGGCGTAGGCGATGAGATGAGCATGAAATGCATCGTATAAATGACATACCATTAGGATGAATATTTCATTAGGGTATAATGAAATATGGTGTGATATGAATGTGCTGATTTAAAAAAAATCTGAACTGGGTTTCAAAATGGAAGGATTTGAATACTGGAAACATGTGGTATTTTGAAATTGGGTCAATTTTCAAAACATGGTAGATATTTCAGAATAGTGATACATGGGAAATGTTAATTCCTAGATATTATAATAGTGATTACTGTTATTTAATAGATTAGAAAATTTTATACCATTTTATTTCAAGGGACTCAGACTTATGGTTTTTTTTTTGTTGATACAAATGGCACAATGTAGGTGTCGTAGAGGCAAAATGGAAGAAGATGCTAATTATGTGGTTGCACTTGAGCCTCATGTGAACCAGCAGCTAGTCTAGAGTATAGTGAAATATTTCTAGGTTGTTGAAGGTGGGAATAATGAAGATTAACCAAAGCATGTGGATCATGCAGTTTAGTTAAAAATTCAAAATGCACCTATTTTTAGGGATTATTTGGAGCCAAAAAGCGATGAAGTGAAGCTCAATATAATATATAGGATATATGACTTCTTTGGAAAACCAGAAGAGTTAAAAGTGATGTTATCCATGTATATGTTGGAATATCTTTCCCTTCAGTGGTGGGAGCTGGTGGTTCATGTTAGGACAGTCCAAGGTGTGACATGGGAGGGTTTTGATGAGTTGTTTAATGAACAATTCTACCCTCAATCATTAAGAATTATGAATACAATATATTTATTGTTTTTGAAGAAAGGGGTCATGTAAGTTATAGAATATATGGCTATTTTTGTGAACTTAGTGCAGTTTTCTCCCAAGGTGGTGGGCAGTACACAGTTGAAGGAATTAATTTTCAAAGATGGGTTGTGGTAGGAAATTCATTCCAAGATTTCTGTTATATGTATAAATGATTACACTTAAATGGTGAATAGAGGTACAGTGGATACACATTATCTTTTAGGGGCTACAGTCATGGGATGTATGTTGGTACCCATGGGGAATAGTTAGTAATCGAACACGGGTTTCAAGTTGAAGAGGGACACTTATTTCCAGGGTGGGAGTATGACTCAAAATCAGATGGTAGGATCATTGTATCTTCCACCGAAGACTCAAAGTAAGCCAGGATGTATTCTGTGTGGCTCTATAGGACACCTCATGTGGGATTTTATGACACAACCTCTAGTATGTCATAAATATAAGAAGATGAGGCATCGTCAAAGGTATTTCCATAATGCTCAAAGTTAAGGTGCTCGTGCCACTCCTCAGGGGTTGCAGGCATACTATGCCTTGACAAGACTTGGGATAAAACATACTCCTCTTCAGTAGATCCATGTTAGTCATAGTGATTTTGGAAATACCATGACACCTCAAAAGGGTAATAAATAGTAGAGCATGGATAGAAAGATGTTGGTTGAAGATGAACTGATTTTTTCGGTTGATCAGTCGGGACCATCCATAGTGCAAGGTATGGTTATTTTAAATTCTACACTGATATAATAGTTTTTTGGTACCAGATATCCACATTTTTTTTTTCTAACATCACTGATTGTTTTTGGTTTACATGTTGAAATTATGCCTTCTGTTTTGAAACATCAAACTCCACTAGGTCAAAGAGAGTGTCGAGCCTTCATATGTAAATTATGTTTCATAGTTGTGGATGGTATGGAATTGATGTAGGATTTCTCAGGGCTTGAGATAGATTCTTATGATATAATACTGGGAAAGGATTTCATGCTGATGTTTAACTCCAACATTATTGCTATGCCTGAATGATTGGTTTTACAAAGTAGGATGGTGTTGAATATCTCTTTAGAAGGGAGAAGAAGGAAAATGTGGGTGCAATAGATTTGTTGGCACCTTCTCTAGGAAGTATCTCATATCATTTACTAGAATGTTTTTTTATAATAAGTGAAAGTTTTTCATAAGAGTGGTCTTCTAGTGGTTTTGGATCAATTTATGGATGTATTTTCTAATGAATTTTCAAGGTTTCCACTCATGAAGGAAGTGGAGTTTATGATTGATCTCCTTCTGGTGAAAATTTCTATCCCACTTCCATCTTACGAAATGGCACCATCAGAATTGCATGAATTAAAGGTGTAGTTGGAGGATCTAGAAAAAAGGTTTATCTGGCCTAGCACGTCTCCATGTGAAGCACCTATTTTGTTTGTTATAAAAGTGGATGTAACTCTGTGGATCTGTATTGATTTTCATAGAATTAATCTGGTTATGATAAAGAACTGATATAAACATCCATGCATTGATGATTTGTTTTACCAATTTAGGGGAGATCAGTGTTTCTCCACGATTGAATTGTGTTCTAGATATAAATAATTGAGTTTAAGGAAGGAGGAGATCCAAAAAATGTATTTTAAAAGTAGATATGGCCATTATGAGTATGTGGTTATGCTGTTTGGCCTGATGAATGCACCAGGGGTATTCATGATATTGATGAATCAGATATTTTAGAGACTTCTAGATTCATTTTTGGTGGTATTTTTTATGATATACTGGTATTTTGTGGACAAGTGTAGAGCATGGGAAGTACATCGCAATAGTTTTGGTCATGTTGAAGGATAATCAATCGTATTCCAAATTGTCAAAGTGTGACTTTTTGATATAAGAGGTTTGTTTCTTTTTTCATGTTATTTTTATGTATTGTGTTTTAGTTGATCTGAAAAAGATAGAGGCTGTTGCCTCATGGAAATACTCAAGGAATTTTTTTGAGATACATAGTTTCCTTGGCCTTGCTAGGAATTATAAATTTTCTGTTCATGATTTATAATAATTGGCCTCATCAATT
The DNA here is from genome assembly GCA_963277665.1 of Viscum album. NCBI lineage: Eukaryota > Viridiplantae > Streptophyta > Magnoliopsida > Santalales > Viscaceae > Viscum > Viscum album. The sequence goes on along the minus strand of OY728132.1, from coordinate 368,129,513 downwards.
ATTGCTTTCTGGATAAAAAAATCCCATTTAAATGGGATGAGTAGTGTCAGAAATATTTTGAAGAGCTAAAGGGTCGCCTTACATCAGCACCAATCGTGGTTTTTTAAGAACCAAGGAAAGTGTACGTTGTGTATTGTAACACACAAAGATTATGGATGGGGTGTGTTGTCATTAAAGGTGATCATGTGGTTGCATATGGCTAACATAAATTGAGGTTTCATGAGAAGAAATACCAAACACATGATCTGTAGTTGGCATCAGTGGTTCATGCCTTGAAAATGTGGGGTCATTATCTCTTTGGTGAGAAATTCACAGTCTTTACTGACCACAATAGCTTAATGTATATTTTCTCATGGAGGGATATAAAATTTAGGAATATGGGGTTGATGAAGTATCTACAGATGTTTGATTTTAATGTGATGTACATCCCAGGTAAGGAAATCTTTGTAGTAGATTCCCTAAGTCATAAATCATATACTCAAGTGGTGAAATGTGCATCAGATCAGTGGTAGTTGATGTCGGTCATAGTTGACATGTGGTTGTAATGTGAGGACATGGGATACAGAGGGGTCTAATTTATGGTTTCCGTGATTTTTGACATGGATAGTTTTGTCAAAGAGGAACATGCATCTGATTCTCAATATATGGAGATGAGGTGAAAACTCAATAGTCGGGAGACCATTGAGATAAGGTAACTGGATGGGAATTCAGTATTGTATATTTGGAATTAGACAGTGGTACCCGTGGATTTTAATGAGGAAATTCTCAGGGCTTATCATCATTGTAGTTGGGTTGTTGATCCTGGAATCCAGAAGAACTATAACACATTAAAATCACAGTTTTAGTGGGCTGGAATAAAAAGGGATGTGGTGGAGTTAGTCTCTATATGCATGACTTGTTAGAAAGTCAAGGAAGAGCATTAGCAGCTAGTAGGAATGTTTCAATCTTTTAATATTCCGATTTAGATGTTGGAGAAAATGGAGATGTATTTTGTGATAGGTCTCCCAAGAATGGTTAGGAAACATGATGCCATAATGGTGATTTTGGATCGTCTCACAAAGTCGTCCCATTTTATTCTGATTCGTGAGTCTCATACGGTGGTGGATCTATCAAAAATCTATATCCAGGAAGTGGTAAAGTGGCATGGTGTTCCCGTTTCGATTGTATCAGATAGAGATATGAGTTTCACATATCGTTTTTCGAAATCCTTATAGTACACTATTGAGACATAGTAGATGATGATCATAACATATCATCCTCAAATGGATGGAAAATTTGAGAGGATGATACAAACCTTAGAGGATATGATAAGGGATTGTGTGATTGATTTTGGTGGTTAATGGGAGGTACAATTAACATTGGTGGAGTTATCCTATAATAATAGTTATCATTCATCAGTAAACATTGCATCGTTAGGCATTGTTTGGGGGTCCATTCCATTTTACACTATGTTGGGTGGAAATGGGTGAGACTTTGATGATTGGAATGAGCCTTGTCCTAGAGACTACTAAGAATATCATGTTTATAAAAATGTAGATCGAGATGGATCATAGTCATAAAACATCGTATGTGGACCATCTTTAATGACTATTGTCATTTAAGGTGTGAGATCATGTGTTTTTGAGAATATCTCATAGTTTGGGAAATTTCCAGTTTTGAAAGAAGGGTAAGTTATCTCCATGGTATATTGTGAATTTTGAGATACTCGAGCAGATTGAAGATGTGGCTTATCACTTGGACTTTCCATCATGATTTAGTATAGTGTTTTAATGTCCAAGAATGTCCATATAATTTTATTAATTATATGGAATTATTTCGAGACCTCGGAATCTGACAGCGCACAATTACGAGGCCCAGAGTTCCCGGAATGATGCGTTAAAAATGATAATTTTAAAATAGCGTCAGTGAGTGGTTTTCTTGAAAAATATGAATACCACTTAAATGGGTGCCCAGATAAGAAATATGAGGGAACTATTGCATTCAGGACAACGGTCTTACCCTAGGCGCGACAGAAGTTTAGTCGATGTAGGCCTCCGGTGACAAAACCCAAAAATGGAATAACCATAAATTAAATAATTAAATATAGTTATTTTATTTTCAAATTCTTGTAACTCACGAATGGTGACTCAGATTAAAAATCTGAGACTATCGGTGAGCTTGTGAGGGTAGGATTTCTTTATGAAGATACTAACATTGGCTGTTGTGGGCCAACTATAGATGAGAGTTTTTGACTGTATATAAAATAATTAAGTAAAAATTAATTTATAGTTAAAATCAATGACTTCAAATCGATAACTGGGATTAAAAAACTGCGAGTATTATTGAGTTCATTGGGATGTGTTTTCCTTATGGAGAGCCTAACCTAGACTGGTGCGGGTCGAGGGTGACTGTTAATAATTTTCGGAACATTTTTTTGGGTAAGATCAGTAAATGCGCAAGCGGCATTTTCTATCTTTTGACTCATTGCTTAGATCAAAAATCTGAGAGCACCGTTGAATCCACAGTGTCGTGATTCTGTTAATGAAGGCTTCGCTTCAACCATTGTTTGTTGGGAGAGGATGTTAGGTTTTTGACCATTTTAAAGAACAATAAAATAACAATTTTATTGTTATTTTATCTTTCTTTTCTCGAAGGGATGAGCGGCGTTGGGGGGACCGGAGACATGTTGAGTCATTAAGTGGATTGACTCATCAATTGAATTACCACACTATTGCGAATTAAATGTGGTTCATTAATTATTCATTTAATGAAGCAAATTAATTCTTCATGTGGGACACACTCTTTATCTTGTACTATTTATATGGAGGTCAGGGAGAGATGTTGGCACGACTTCACCAAGCTAGGAAGGTTTGGAAAATTAATGTGACGCCAACCACATGGGGGATGAGACCGATTTCAGTGAGCGGTGACGAGCGTCACTGAATCACGAACCGATGACAATGATGAAGAAGGTTCTGTCAATCATCTTCAGTGATTGTCTCTTCTAGGAAGGGGTTTTATTAAAAAATTATCTATGATGAATTAAATCCTCTCTCTCTAATATCACATTAACATGGAGGGTGTGGGCCAAACGAACAAGGCATGGACCCTCCGACTCTTTTCTCATGCTCTGTTCCTCGGGAATGATTTCCTCAGATGATGGAAATGAAAAATAGTGGGTCACATTATGATGGAAGTAGCGTGAAAGAGCCATAGGCATAGAAAACACTATGAATGGACACCAGAGCTTGTCTGGTGTCCCGCGGAGGAAACCACAGGCGCGCCATGTCGGCGGTGGCCTGCATAGGTAAGAGGAGACCAACGGGAACCGGCCACGGGTGGTGGTAGGCGGCGCGTCGTGGAAACAATGGATGTTCAGCCTAAGCCCACCGTGCAAGACGAGGGCGGTGCCCGCAGACGCCCTCGGTGGAAGGGGCCACAGCCAGCAAGCCACTGAAGGAGGGCGAGGCACATCCCGGGCCATGCACTTTGGTGAAACCCGATCGGCCAAACGGTCGGCGGTTAAATGCAGTGGGGAAGTTCCCCACTGGATGGCGAATAGCCCTGAAAGCATGGGGCCAGCAGGACGCAGTGGTCCACCTTCTGGTGGACTGAGCCAGCACGGGCCGGGATGAACCTGCGGCCCGACAGACTAGTGCGAGTGGGCCGAGCCCCACCCGACGGGCAGGGAAAACAATGTCCCGGTTCTGCGAACCAAACTGGACTAACCCTGATGGGCTGGACCCAGTGAACTGGTTGATCCTTAATGTGCCACACCCAAGCAAGGTCAGATAGACCACTAGTTACGTTGCGTCAGTCCAGGCAGACAGAGTCGGACCTGGCCCAGACCCAATCGGTCCTTGAACAAATAAAAACCATTAAATAAAAAACTAGGTGTCTATTTGAAACACTATTAGTAGAGTTGGAATACCTTTTGGGTAGAGGTCCCTTTGGAATTTTCTGGCGGGCCTGACCGAGTCGGGCCGGACCGAAATTCAATCACCCTGTTTCATAGAATGGGATGTAACTAAGAGACTGGGAATTCGATTGATGCGTTGTCTATGGAATAAGGACCATTGTGACAAGGTGGTCCTTTTGAGATATTCTATGAGAGTTTTGATCATGTTTTATGTTTGACCTAGTTGGATTAGACATGAATCCAACCGAGCCATTTTTACAAAAGTGTCCATATCTCACAGACCAGGTGTTTGAAAGACGTGTCGTCTGTCATGTTGGAACCCATATAACAAGGAGGTAATTTGGGTATACTTTTTATGGGACTTAATACCAGTTGAAATACGTCTGATGGCTTGAAAAGCAGTTATCCTAGAATCCAGCGTGTTATGAGTGGGAATCCAGTGGCAGGCGGTCACATTCATATTGATCTTGTGTGGATCTACATCATATCAACCCTATGTGGACTGGCATCATAGAAACCCTATGTGTATCGGCATCATAACGACCTGATGTGGACCATCCATAGTGCAGCCCAATGTGGATCATCTTTATAGCGACACTGTAGGGATCAACATCATATCGACCCTATTTGGATCACCATCATAGCAAACCTGTGTGGATCAACATCATAGAGAACCTCTGTGGATCAGCATCATAGATACCCTGTGTCAATCATAATCATAGTGACCCTGTGTGGATCAACATCATAGCGACCAAACGAGGACCAGCATGAGAGCGGCACATCGTCGATCAGCTTCATAGTGACCTTGTGTAGATCGGCATCATAGCAATACTATGTGGATAAAAATCATAGAAACCCTGTGTGGATCATCATCATAATGACCCTGTGTGGATCAGCATCATAGATACCCTATGTGTATCAACATCATAGCGACCCGATGAGGTCTAGCCTTATAGAGGCATAGCATGGATCAGCTTTATAGTGACCCTATGTGAATCAATATCATAGAGACCCTATGTGGATCACCATCATAGTGAAACTTTGTGGATTAGCATCCCAACAACCCTATGTGGATCAAAATCATAGAGATCTGATGAGGACCATCCATAAAGCAGTATGTCGTGGATTAGCTACATAGCGACCCTCTGTGGATCAACATCTTATTTCTTATTTCACTATGTTTTATACCTGGTTTGAGATGTATCTAATGTTTTTTCATTGTTATTGATGTATTTCTTTGTGGTTTTTTATTTTTTGGAACTCTGGGAGACCTTCAAGGGTCTTGGGGTCCCTACTAAATATTGTTATATTCACCCCTTCACTGGCTTCACCCGCACGTTGTTGTGTCGGGTGCAGACTATGAGTAGGTGGTATAAGACTTGAGAGAGCCAGGACCAGGAAGTACCCAAAGGAGATGGGCTGACATAGAGTGCTCTGGTGATGATATGTACCTACATTTTAGGTAGGATCCTCAGTGGATGATCCAATATATTTCTTCTTTATTTAGTTGTACTTGTACATTTCAGTTTGTCTTGTATTCTAACCCCTTTACTTTTTGTACACTTTTTACTACAACAGTTTACATTGTGGTTACTTTTTATTGTGTTTTAGGTTTTGTGTTTTTTTAGGTTTAATGGGAATTCATTACCATTAGATGGATACAACTTTTTCATGCTAGTCTCCCACCCCTGGCCTATGGATGGGGGGCTTGGGGTAGTCACGGCACGGGCCCCGGGGGATGGGTCGTGACAAAGTGGTGTTAGGGGAGTTGTTTCTACCGAAGAACTAGGACTCTGATCATTCCTATGGGGAAATAGTGTTATGTTTTTTTAGTGTGGCTTTTAGTTTGGGGAGTCCAGTGTTGGTGTGGAGGATAACATATCCACACACTAGGTCCCTGAATTCTAATTTCTGACTTAGTGCACGAAAACACTAATTTATAGTGTTTTGAAAATGTTTTAAATTGGTCTCTTTTGATTCAGCACACATGGTATAACATTTTGACTACGATTCATCTTTATTCTCTTTCAAGATGCCTCCATAGAGACAGCTATCCTAGATTCCTAAGAGTGTACTTGATGACGGCCCACTAAGAGACGAGGCTCTGGTGGAGGGCCTTGTTACTGTGTTGGTACCTTCAGGTGGTGTTCCTGCAGCACCCCCACCTATTGGGTAGTAGTTTCCACTAGCCGCACTGGTAGACACTACACATTGATTGAGTTTATTTCACGAGTTACAGTGGTAGAGGCCTCCGAGGTTTTGAGGATAGACATTTTCCCAGGTACCTGAGGAGGGGATGGAGGATGTGCCTAGATTTTTCCACCTAGTTGAGACCTCCATTAAGCATATGGTGATCTTGGATGCTATTCTTTTCCAGTGCATGACCACAAGGATGGTCTGTAGGGGATGAAGTTTCAGTACATGGACCCTTACCCTAGATGTTACGTTCGGGTAGTGCACCATCTATATAAATGCCTGTTGGTTAGTAGTTAAAATGGGTTGTACCGGTTGAGGACACATGCAGGCTTAGTGCCTTATATGTATTTCATCCTCAGATACCCCTTAGGTTCTAAGGTGAGCCCGACTCACATGTGGTTAAGGACTGGCGTGAGGAGGTGACGGAGTATTCATTTAGCCAAGGCATTATTCGATCAGATGGAGGTCTTGGTAGAGAGCCTTCTACATGGCTTAGTAAAAGGATGACCAGGTTTAGATAACCCTAATCCTCTGAAGATATTAATTCTCTATGGAAAATATTTAGAACCTTCTTCAGAGAATGGGGTCATATTCCATAAAATGCTACAGGGTGAGTGTTCCCTAGATCTTCTATAGCTTTAGCAGGATGACATGTCGGTATCTGAGTATTCATCAAGGTTTTCTTACCATCTCAAGTACATGATGAATATAGTACATTTAGTTCTATAGGGTTCAGACCTTCGAACGAGGATTGTTTAGAGACATCCAAGCCAGTACTATTCTTATCTGAATTCCTAGTTATGTTAGGATGATAGAGAGAAACTTTTTGGTTGATTGTTCTTTGGCTGAGCGAACAATGCTAGTGAATGTTAGTAGTGTGAAAGTAGGAAACTGATGCTAGTCTCAGAGACATGGGTTTGTAAAATGTTTCAGGAAGAGGAAATGATAGGGACAAATGAATCTGTAGGGAAACAGACATGAAAGTGGAAGTCAGAGAGCAGCATGAGATTGTATACATTTTTCCATGTTACAACCCTCACCCCCCCCACAATGTGGTCCTGACCAGGATCAGGGAGATGGAGGACATGGGAAGGGAGTAGCTGCAAGCCATCAAGGAGTGTGACCCATGGGATCCATGAATGATTCGAGGTAAGGTCTATGTCTACTAATAGCTTCTATATTAATAGACATAGGTACCAATCATTCATTCTTTCCTTAAAACATGTTCATAACCAAGAGTTTCCAATAAAACCGATGACTTCACCCTTACATCTGGAGATACCTCTTGGAGGAGCATCAATAATCACACTTATGCTGATGGTGGGATCAAGCCATTTAGGCGATATTTTTGGTTGGAACCTCTTGGTGGAAGCGTCGAGTCCTTACGACGTTAGTTTGGTATGGACTGGACATCCATAGATCATATAAAGATTTACTATTTTGGGAAGAAAGGATGTAGTATATGTATAGTGTTGGAATGGGGTTTTCTTTAGTTATAAAAAAAAGGAAACCAATGCAGCACGAGATAAACATGCATAGGAGGGTCCGGCCGATCACTCTTGTTTTGGCCACCCTTACCCTCATGGAAGCATGAGATTTGAGTTTTTAGTTACCAATAGTAGTGGCAGAGTGTGGGGACTTCTTTTTAAAATATGTTTCCAGGATTAACTCTACAAAGGGAGAGGGACTTCTGCAAGTGTGGGGTACTACTGAAGATTTGTACTACACTTATCCAGGGTATTGGCACCCCTTTTAGCATTGAAAAAGAGGGGGGATCCCTTAATGTGGATGGAGATGTGTCAGTAGAGATTTCAGGAGTTGAGACATAGAATGAAGTGTTCCCCCATCTTGAGTCCACCTGAAGAGGGAATTGGGTATGCATTCTACAACGATGCATCAGATACCAGACTAGCTTTTTTCCTGATTCAAGATCGGGTTGTGATCGTCTAAAAATCACTACAGTCGAGAAAATAGGATCATAACTATGATACCCATGACATGGAGTTAGTTGCAGTGGTATTTGTGTTGAAGATGTGTTGGAACTACTCTATGGACAATCAATTTATTTTTTACTATGGTCACAAAAGTCATAGGTATATATTCTCATCGAAGGACTAGAACCTGAGACAATGATGATGGTGAGAGTTCATCCATGACTATGACTTTCTGATAGTCTATAATCCTTGGAAGGGGAACGTGGTAGTAGATTCACTCAACAGGAGGTCTGGTCTAACACAGTTGAGTGAGGCATCAGAGTAGTTAGTCGTGTTGCAGATATCCTTTTTGGATAAAGATGGAGCATCTTGCCTCTAGTGTATGACTGCCATTCTCCCAATTCTTCTGCGAGTTCGAGAGGCACAGCTTAGGAACATTGACCGTGAGGCCCGATGTGCTCATTTGTCCTCATAAAGGTCTCCTAAAGTATTTTCTAAAGGTGGGGAGCATGTAATTCTCTTAAAAGGACACACCACGGTACTGGTGATGCTTCAGTAAGAGGTGTTAATGGAGTTCAATACATCCCCATTAACGGTAAATCCTAGAGTGGAGAAGATGTAACAGGACCTCCAGTGTCAGTACTGGTGGCTAGGGATAGAGGAATCAGTGGTAGAGTTTGTATCACAATTCCTCACATGTCAGTAATTGATGACTTCATAGAGCTGGTAGAAGTATTATGCCGACAGGGGATGAAGATCCTTGGAGTCCGAGGAGGGAGACCATGTCTTTTTAAGGGTCTCACCCCGAAAAGGATTGAAGAGGTTTGGCTGGGGTAGGAAGCTATCTCTGAGGTTCATCGGACCCTTCATGATTCTTAGTATAGTGTGAGAGGTTCGCTAAAATCTATCTCTTCCCCTGCAGATACACGAGGTGCATAATGTTTTCCATGTGTCGTAGCTCAGGAGATGTGTGAATGATACATCACACATTATCGACTAGGGAATGTTGGACTTCGATGATGAAGCGACTATTATTGTGTTTTCAGTGGATATAGTGGATTGACAGGAGCGAGTACTTCGTGGATAGTCGATCCCTCTAGTAAGAGTTAGGTGGAAGCATGGGATCCTCTAGGCGAGAACATTGGATTGCGAGGTTCAAATTCATACTCAGTACCCTCATTAGTTTATTTTTATTTTGCTTTGGCTTTCGGGGATGTAAAGCCCTAAGGTGTGGAGAATTTAATGTCTTAGAATTTCTGTATATATTTTTTAATTATATTGAATTTATTATAGACCTCAAAATCTGAAGGCATGTGATTCTAAGGCCCGGAGTGCTCTAAATGATCCGTTAAAAATGTTATATTTAAAATAAAGTTCATGAGTTTTTTTCATAAAAAATTGGAATAACTATTAAATGGTTTTTGGGATTAGAAAACTGAGGGAACCATTGCATTCAGGATAGCGGGTTTACCCTAGGTGCGACTTTTGTTTAGTTGGCGCATGCCTCATGTGAGAATACACGAAAATGGAATAACCATAAATAAAAAAATTAAATAAAGTTATAGTATTTTACAAATTCTTATAACTCATGAACGATGAGTCAGATTAAAAATATGATACCACTGTAAAACATGTGAGGGTATGCTTTCTTTAGGAAGATACTAACTTTGGCCAACACAGGAAAAAGATGGATGTTAGTTTTTGGCCATAAATAATATAACTAAGTATCAATTATATTATTTTTAAAATTCATAACTTCTAAAATATAACTCGGATTAAAAATACAAGAGTACAATTGAGTTCGTTGGGATGTGTTTCCCTTAGGCAAAGCCTAACCTAACCAACAAGTGTCAAGAGCGACTATTAATAATTTTCTGAACATTTATTTGGTTACGTTCCGTAGACACGCAGGTGGAATTTTCGATCTTCTGACTCATTTCTCGGATCAAAAATCTAAGAGCACTGTTGAATCCGTAGCAATGGGATTCACTTAAGGGAAGATAAATTTCGACCACAGTTTTTCGGGAGAAGAAGATAGTTTTTAGACCTTTTTAAAGGATAATAAAATAAAAAATATATTGTTATTTTATAGTTATTTTCTCCAACGGATGAGTAACATTGGTGGGACCGACGACATGTCAAGTCATTAAGTGTCTTTACTCACAAATTTTGTTACCAAACCATTTCTAATTAAATGGGGTTAATTAATTACTCATTTAATGAACCTAATTAATTCTTCTTGCGGGAAACCATTTTTCTCCTCACCTATTTATATGGAGCTTGGGGAGGGGTTTTGGCATAGCTTCACCATGTGAAAAATCTCTGGAAAAGTACCACGACACCAAATTGTTGATGGACAAGACTGATTTCATTGAGCGCTGACGAGCACCACCGAATCACAAACTGAAGACAACGAAGAAATAGGTTTTGTCGATGGTCATAAGTGAACGTATCTTCTAGGTATGGGGTTTATTGTGTTGTTTTCTTTGATGAATTAAATCCTATATCTCTTGCTATCATATTAACGTGGAAAGTGCAGGGCAAACAAACAAGTCCTGGACCCTCCGCTACATCGCTCAAGTTCTATTCTTTGGGGACAGTTACCCCAGATGATGGAAGTGAAAAATTGTGGGCCACTCTAGGACGGGACAATATAGGAGATCCGTAGGTGTAGACGACACCAATAATGGACAACAGATAACATCTGCTGATCCACGGATGAAACCACCAGAGTACCATGTCGGCAGTTGCCGACGGGGGTCAGGGGAGACCCACATCAACCGGCCGCGTGTTGTGGAAGGCGGCGCGCGACTGCACCGCAGCAGCTAAAGGCGGTTGAATGGAGCCAAATGTGTCGGAAAATGGTGGTGCCCACAGGAGCCCCTAGAGGAAGAAGCTGTAACCAGAAATCCGGTGTTGGAGGGGGCGGTGCGGCGGGCGCAGCGCTGCTTTGGCGAAACCCGATCGACCAAACAACTGCCCGTTAAATGCGGTTGGGAAATGCCCCACCAGTTTGCGAATGGACCAACTATCATGGGGCTAGTAGTATGAAATGGTCCAACTTTGGGCGGACGGAGCCGGCGCGGGCCGAACCTGCCAGCAGGGCGGGCCAGACTAAAGGCCCGGTGGGCTTGTGCGGGTTGGTCGATCACCACCCGGCGGGCCGGTCCATCCACAGTCTTGGCCCGCGAACCGAACCGGGCCAACCCCAATGGGCCACACCCCGTGAACCGGGATTACCCTTAATGGTCTGGACCCATGTGGGGTTAGATAGACCCTGAGACCTGTTGGGTCAGGCCGGTCTGACCGAGTCAGATAGGGGCTAGACCCAACCAATGATCGAATAAATACATCTGTATCTAACAAACCTGGTGTATGTTTGACACGTTATCAGTGACATTGGGATCCCTTCAGGGAATTAGTCTCTTTGGCATATTCTTGGGGGGCCGACCGAGCTGAACCAAACCGAGGCGTGATCACCCCGTTTCACAGAAAGGTAAGTAACTAACAGACCGGGAGTTCAATTGACATTCCGTTTGTGGAATAAGGACCCATGTGACAAGGCGGTCCATTGAAGATACTCTAAGTGAATTTTGACAGAGTTTTACATACAACCTGGGTTGGATCAGACCTAAATCCAACCATGCCTTTTTTAAAAAAGTTCCCATATCTCACAGACCGGGCGTCCGAACGACACGTCGTCTGGCACATTGGGACCCCTATGAGGGGGCGGTCCATTCATTATACTTTTTGCAAGAATTCTTACCAATCAAAATATGAAAGATGGATTAATGAGCGGTTCTCTAAGAATCAATCATGTTATTATTGGGAATCCAGTGGCTGGCTGTCACATTCATAGAACCCATGTGTGGATCAACATCATAGCAACCATGTGTGGATCATCATCATAGCCACTCTATGTGGATCAGAATCATATTGACCGAATAAGGACCATCCTCAGAGCACCCTATCATATATTATCTTCATAGAGAGGTTGTTTGGATTGGCATCATAGAGACCATGTGTGGATCAACATCATTGATACCCTATGTGAATCAGCATCATAGCTACAATGTGTGGATCATATTCATAGCGACCTGATGATGACCATCCTTAGAGAGGCCCATCGTGAATTGGCTTCATAGTGACACTGTGTGGATCAACATCATAGTGACCCTGTGTGGATTATCATCAAGAGACCCTCGTTGGATCATTATCATAGCGACCATATGTGGATCAACATCATAGCGACCCGACGAGGACCAGAATCATAGCGACCCAACGAGGGCCAGCCTTAGAGAGGCCCATCGGGGATCAACACCATAGTGACCCTATGTGGATTAGCGTAATAGAGACCCTGTGGGGATCAGCATCATAATGACCTAATGAGGACCTTACTTAAAGCGGCCCATCATGGATCAGCTTCATAGCAACCATGTTTGGATCAAAAAATTATTTCATATTTCAGTATGTCCTATACCTGGTTTGAGCTGTGTTTATTTCTTTGGGCTTTGTTATTGAGTTATTGAATTGTGGTTTTTTCATTAGGGATATCTGGGAGACCTTTAGGGGTATCGGGGTCCTTAATGTGTATTTTTATACTCACCCCTGCATAGGATTCGCTTGCACCTTTTTGTGTCTTTTGCAGAAAACGAGTCGTTCTTCTAAGACTAAAGGGATCCAGGACCAGACGGTACAAGAAGGAGACGAGCTGATATGGATTATTGTGGAGATAATATGTACATACCATTTAGGTAGGATCCTTAATGGATGCTCCATGAGTTGTTTTCTCTTTTCAGTAGTACTTGTACATTTCAACTGGGCTTGTATTTCGGCCCCTTTACATTAAGTACACATTTTTACTGTAGAAGTTTACTTCGTGATTGGTTCTTGTTTTTTTCTTGGTTGTGTGTTTGTAGAAGTTTAAACGAAATGCCTTCTGGTTATAGGGATATGCCTTTTTGGTGCTAGTAAGAAAAAATCGGCCTAAGAAAGGCGGGCTTCGGGTAGTCACGACACGGACCGTGGGGACAGGTCATGACAAGTGCACAATATGATTCTTGTGTCTCAGTTGAAAAAAAATCACTCGGATCATGATTATGTGATTCATTGAGATCATGTTGAGTTATATCCAGACACTTCTTTGGTTAACATACCAATTTGGAATGTGGATAGGCATGAAAAAGTCTTGTGTGGTAGAAACATCTGTTTAGTTCAGGTTTTTTAGGTGTATGGTTAGATTCATGAAGAGACATGGGAGTGGGAGAAAGAGATGGCCAACCAATGACCTGATCTCTTTTGGCAAAGTGATAGTTCTCTAATTTCTGAGAATAGAAATTCCAATGGTGCGAATAATGTATCACCCCTAGTTTTAGGTATGTTGAATTTTTTATACCTTTTTATGTGCATAAAGTTCTCGTGATGAGTTTGGAATATTTTGGGAGAATTTAGAATGGTTTTGAATAATTTTGGTGGCTTTTGTAAGGGTGAACTGTTTGACAATGGTTAGGTAAAACAATGTAGGTAACCTAGATAACCGTTCAAGGGTAGACGTTGGGCTTCACATGGTCTGCGAACAGTTTTCCAAACAGTGTGAGACAACTGTGAAAGACCCATTCTATTGAGGTAGTGGTGGGCACATGGTTAGTGCACGGTTTCCCAAACCTTGTTGGCTAACCTAACGACCACATAAAAATGGTTTATTTAATTTGGGTTCACTCAGGCTTGACGTAATTCACTCTAGACATCCTCCTAGTTGAGACTCGCATAGTATTTTCGGTTCTCAAGTGTTTTTGTGGCTATCCCACTCATTTTGGAAGTGTTTTGAATGGATTTCAAGGTCGTTTAAAGGTGGTTTCTCCAAGGTAAGCCTCTTACCTTGGTTTTCTTTGAGTTTATCTTGATCTAATCTTCCAAATCTATCATTTTTCTAGATCAACTTACGTTGTGTGTAGGTCTAGGGTTTTATTAGCCTAATGTGATGATTTTAGGGCCTGTTAATGATAGGGAAAAGGATCTAGAGTGGTTTTGGTGGTGCATTCACCTAATTTGTGCTACGGTCACTTGTGGGTTGATTTTTTTGGAAACCTAGCCATTTATTTCTAGCCATTAGGACCTTGGGAACATCGCTTATTTCCAAGTAGCATTCCTCCTAACTCTCAATCCAATGGGATGGGGATAGAAGTTACAATGACCATATTTTTTTAATTAACCCATATAAAAATTTATTCAATATGAAAACCATGGATTATTCTTTTTTAACTATGAATCCACAAGGTTTCTCAATGTAAGTGTCTTCCTCTATCATAACTTTTATGAAAATTATCTTTACATCGAATTGAATAAAATTACAACAATGATATTAAGCCAAATATAAGAACATTCTAACAGTTTCAAATCATTCAATTGATTTAAATTATTCTTTAAAATACAAACCTTACTGTAGTAAATACTTCTTACAAATAATATGAGCATTGTTTCCAAATATTTCGCTATATTCATTAATCTTTTGTTATATAACTATTTTGTTTTAACACAATTCCATCATAATAGACACATAAATAGTTGAAAAGTTTTATTTTTTCAATGTAATAAAAATATTAATTCAATTCTTCTACCCATTCATCATGTTCAATAGCTTCTGAAATTTATTAGGGTTCAAATGCTGAGATATGTAGTGTTTGACATTAAAATATCAACTTTCTTCTAGTATAGAATATAGCTTTGTAAATTCCATTAATTTTATCACATTCCTGCAATTATTTAAGGGTATGATATTTCAGAGTTTTTCTTTTAGATTCAGTATCGTCACTAAATAATTCCATTGAATCTTTATGTATCTTTTTTGGATCTATTTTTTCAGCACTTTAATTTGAAATTTTATTTTTTATTCACTATGTTTTTTAATAAAAATTATTAATGATATTTTATTTTTAATTAAATTCACATAACAGAAACCCAAAAATTTTAATAAATATTTATTCCAACATTTCTATCTTATTTTATATTCTAAATATATTCTGATAATTTCTTTCTCATCCTTTTTATATGGTTTTTCATGATCTCGATTCTTGAACTTTAGTAAACATGGTCACAATTAAAACTCTAAATATTTCTGTAATGATTTATTGTTATAACCCTTTTCATAAGGGGTAATTTTTTATTATATCGAAAGAATTAATTAGTTTTGTACACATATAATTGTACTAAAATCTTCTCTCTAGTATAATATATTATATTTGTATTCATCAATCATGTCCTTTCCCATTTCCATGAAACTATTATTTTTCATTTATACTAATCCATTTTTTGTGGGTTATTTGGAGATCAATACAGATATTTGATTCCATTCTTTATTAGAGAAGATTTAAAAGAATTAAATGTAGACAATTTTCATTTCCCTTTCTCAACATTGCTTTAAACCCACCAATTTCTCTCTCAATATATAATATGAATTATTTCAACATTTCTCTCTCCTCAAATTCTTCATCATAAACATATCTTTTTTCATCCAAGTGAAATTATCTATAAAAATGATAATTTAAAAATCTATTTTATTTTATGGATCTCTCATTGGTCAATTAACATATGATTGAATATTTTTAATATTCTTAGTAGATAAAATCTCAACATTATTATGGATTTTACTAACCATTTCCCTTTTTTGAGATGCTATAGCAAAAATAATATTCATTTCCATTAAGTAAAAAACGTTCTTAATAGAATTTATATTAGAATATTATTCATACTTTTACTACCCAAGGTTTCTAAACATTCAATTCCACAATTTTTTTCATATTCAACAATCTCAAAATAAGAGTTAAGAAGCTCTCTTATATGAAAGTGATTTCCCCTAGTTCTTCCAAATTCGGTAACAACATTACCATATTCCATGATTTCAATGACACAATAATATTTTTTAAATATCACTTATTTTCCATATTCCCAAATATGGCTCACAATAAGTAGGTTATGTGTGAGCCCATAGAATATAAAACATCCACAGATTTTAGTTTTTTGGTTAAATATTATCCATTCCAATTCGAATTATTTTTAATGAGAAATCAATCTCAAAGTTAAATAATCCAACATCATTATTTTGAATATTTATTGTGACATCCCGACCTGGGTGCGACTAAATGGTTCCCTGAACTGATTATCCACATTACCCCAAGAGCACCAACCTGTATTCCAGAGGGTTCTAACTAATAGTGAGGGTCTGGTAAGTCAGTCTTGAGGAGGCTATCCCATCTTTTATCAGAATCATAACACCAACAAGAGAAATGAACCATAATCAAGTGTGGAAGAGTATAAATAAAAAAAATTATGATATGTAATATGATTTTAAAACAATAAAATACAATACTCAAAAGGAAAGTAAAACATTCTATGATAATGGAAGTGTCATGTGTCTATAATGAAACTAAAATTAAAGACTCAATGACTCCCAAGAGGGTCTTGAACCATGTTTGGTTCCCTCTATCATTATCCAATCCCAAATAGAAACCTATCACAAGGCCTTTCCCTTGTCCTTTATTGTATCAAAAAATTCTAATTGGGTGCCAATCGGGCAACCCAAATAGGGAGTGAGTACAACTTACTAGGCCCCAACCAACTGTGTCTAAAATGAATCCAGTCAAAAGATAGTGCATTCAGTTCTATTAACTAGTAAATAAAATTCATAATTAAACAATTATCACATTTTCATTTAATATTAAAATCAACACATTATGCCCAGTTTCAATTAATGTTTCCTATTTTAATAATCATTAATTGTTATCATCCATTAAATGTAGGTCATCATGCCTGGCACCCAAAATCTCATTATGTGTAGGTCACTATGCCTATCACTCTATATCTCATTCTATGTAGGTCATCATGACTAGAACCCCGTATATCATTTACTATAGGTCTCCATGCCTATCAATCTATATCTCATTCAGTGTAGGCCATCATGCTAAGCACCCCATAACTCATGATCGGATAACTATTGGGGAGGAACGCCGTGTCCAAGTCCCGACTTCTAATCATTCTAGAACATCATAACTATAACCACAAAAATAGAATCCATTTAAGAATTCATTATTTCACAATATCTAGCCACATTATTCCATTAATAATACAATTATTAGTTAAACATTTTAAATTCCATTAGTTTACACGTCAATTAACTAATCACATAATCCATTAATTAATTCATCTATTAATTAATGAATCAACACAATTTTTATTCCACAAAAAATTTTTTCACCACTAATTATCCATATCAAATGAAAAGTTATTATAATTAATTCTTACAACTAATTATCATTAATCAACATCTGGGTACCTAATTAATTCAAGAAATTTATTATCTTACAAACCCAAACATCATTTCATAATTAATTTCCCCCAATTATTTACCTTAAAAAATCAATTTTATATCTCAATTACAATATCTCAACCCATAACCAATATCAAAAAAGTATCTATTTAGGAACCCCTACATTAATTTTTCACAGGATTCAAATATCAATTAATCACCCAGGCAATCAGAAGTCAACTACGCATTCGTAATTACTCAAATTTAAGAAATCAATCACAAATATAATCAAGAAAATTTATAAACACACATTCACATATAAAATTCTCATCTATGGGAGTTTAATTTAAACCACCCACCTGGGTTTATTGATAGAAGTAATCCCAACGGAAATCTCCAATATCCGAGTGGCACAACATATCGATCAATCCTCAGATCTAAATACCAAAAAACAAAATTAAGATCAGAGGCATCAAAATCATGAAAATCTAGATCTACATTTACAATACTAGATCCTTATCTCAAATCATAGGTTTGGATCCTTGTAAATGGTTAATATCTTCCATGAGAAGATCAAGGAATGATAGAGGAATGAATGGGAGAAGTAACGAGATGATATCCACATACTAGGAATATAGTAGATCTTCAATCTGGGCATTCGATCTCGAAGAACATTGTTTTTATCACCTTGAAATGAATATGGGAGGCTCTAGGAACACCTAAAATTTGTCATGTATGAGAAAATATTGAAATATGGTAGTATAGGGTGGTGTTTTAAAAAAAAATTTACAGATATTAATTTTAATGCATACAGTTTCCTGGGCAGAGGCGCACGATTAGGGAAAACCGTGTGCCCACCATGGGGAACTCTATATCAGGGTTTGCACTATTGGAATGGTTTGCTCGCACAGATTTTCAAACAATCCCCAAACTATGTGGACCTCTCTGTCTAGTTTCACACGCTTTACACAGTTTGGTCGCACGTTTTGTCAAACCATGCACAAACTGTGAACAACCCACTGTCCTTTTGTTTTCGTTAATGCTCACCCAAACTCACCCCAATCCACTATTCCAAATAAAATTACTTAAAATATTTAAAAAGAACATAAAAATGTTCCTGATATGACTCTTGGAAAGTCTAGTATATTTCATTTATAAATATGTTTAAATCCACTATCATATGGTAACAAGAATGATAGTTAAAAATCCATGGTTTTTTCTTTTTCATACTTTTATGGTTGTGTCAACAACAAATGATATTTATATAACTTCTAACATTTTTATCTAGTTCTATTTTATTAAATAATATATTTTCCATACAGATATGTTAAAATTTCTCCAACAATGGGACCCATTTATTCATGTCTCCTATAAACAACCTCCAAGTAGAAATATTGATTTTTCATTTGATGTTTCCTAACATCTTGATATTTTTTTCCAACATCCCTTGGATTAAGAATGTTAATCTATTTTCAGCCACCAAGACCCCATTGATAATTTCTATTTTCAGGTAAATACATTTTACGAATAATTTTTCAAGATTTATACCCATATATTTCATAATAGGAATAGAAACTATCAACCCTAAATTTTCTGTAGAAATACGTTCTTTCCCTATAATAAGAGTCATGTGGTTCAGAATAATTCTCAACATTAGTTACAAAGAAGGTGTGGAAAAATTATTAAGGGAGTAATTTTCAACATTTTTTGGTGTGATTGATTTTTAATATCCTTTATCAAACTGATATTTCCCAAAAATATCTATTCGCAGCTACATTGAATGTAAAATTAGATGAAAATTTACATTTATTAGCTGGAGATTTCAATTGATTCTTCGAGTGATAATTTTATTATGATTGGGATGATTATAATTTTACCTATAAAACTTTTTATATTTTTATTCATTTATCTTAAATAATTTTCAACTTCAAGAAGTTTTTATTGTGTTTTAACTTTTATTTCTTAGGTTGCATGTTTCTAACTGATATTTCCCCACATAATTTTTTTTTGCTTAGAAAATAATAGTTTTACATTTAAAACAACTTAAATATACTATTATTTCAATTTAATAACATCTCTCCTATCTTTAAAATCCATTCTAATTTCATTCTGAAAAAATTTGATTTCTATTTTTTTGTTTTTTTATCAATACATACTACATATTCATATCTAAGTTGTCTATTTATGGGTGATCCTTATCTTCATTATTATTCTTCATTTATTAATGATTTTGTTTTTTAAACATTTTCAAATGAGGTTCTTTTTTTTGAAAATTAATATTCAGAATAATTACTATCATTTTAGTAAGATTCAACATTATTACTCAGTATTCATATATTATTTATAATTTTTTCTTACAACTAATGATCTTCATATCAAACTCATAATTTTTTTAATTAATCTTCCAACAATGTTTTAATTCCAAATTATCATAAAATTTAGTGTCATTCATCATTGTTAATTCAATAAAAATTCAAAATATCTCTACAGTCAAAGTATTTGAGTGGTTGTTTTCCTCTATAATTTTACCTACCTACTAATAGTTATTGATGATATGATACATGAACTTTTTATTCAATACATCATCTTCTTTATAGTATAAAACATATTAAAAAATAACTGTTATAATCTTGGGCATCAAATTTCACAATGCATAAAAGGAAATTTCATTATTGATGTTATTTATAAATGTGAGATCTTTATTCAATTTTTATGAAATAATAATGTAATTGGTTCATTAGGAGATAAATAATATTTATCATATAAGGAAGATATTTTTGAATCAACAGGTCTATGATGTTTTTCATAAAATTCATTAAAAATGTATAAACATTCAAAAATCCTTAAATCCACTAATATTTAACAAAATTCATTAAAATAGTAGAAATAATCATCGAGATTTTCATTGTCTCTCATTATCATATCTTTTAACTTTCATCGCCAAATTTGTTGCATTATATAATTAACATTGGTGTTTTCATGGAATATAATTTAGATATTTACCCAAATCTATTTTGCTAAATTGGGACTTATCACCATCACTAATAAAGTCTGTTTGAGGCATAATATTAGAATTTTATGATTTTACATCAACTTGTATATTTTTAATTTTAGGAAAATTCATAGAATCATCATTCCTAAATGGTTGAAACCCAATTATAGATGTATTACAAACATCCAATACATATGAAAAGATATAAAGAATCATTTTATGTTTTTAACAATGAATTTTTTGAAGGTATGAATACCTATAAAAAATGAATAATAAACATTTCAATGATAATGATTTAATAGGAGAACCTCTATATGAAAGAAATTCTAGTTTATAAAGACTTTTGAGCTATGGAGACAGGGGTTTGAATAAATGGTTTAATTTTTAGAAATTCTATAAATTTTTAAAGATTAATCCATGAAACTTGTTAGAGGTATATTATATATAAATGTTTATAAGAAACACAAAAAATTTAAAATTTAGTAATGTTAAAAAGGAACAATGAATTTATGAGGTTCTTCATCAATGTGAAATCCTATATATTTTCCTTGGCCTCCCCAAGGAGATCATGAAATTTTACTATTTTAATGAATGCAAAACATATTTTGATCCAAATATATTTTTTTCATCCTCTATCGCCTAGTGTATATGAATATAATCACTCTAATAAGTTAAAATTCATAAAAAACATGAGCCAAAATATTTTAACGTTGTAATTTTTACACCAAAAAATTTCATATAGAATGTCCTTTTGATTTATCTATCAAAATTCTATAAACACTATGCCCATATCTAGTAATATCTATCAGATGATCCTTTTTGGAATGAGTAAAGATTCAAACACCTTTTCAGTTCTATTTGATAAAACACAGTACCCTGTAATCTTTCTTAAAAAAACTCGATCCATTATAATGTACATGTTAAATTGAACATACATTTTTCCAATTATTATGATAAATACATTATATCTAAAACTATTATTAATAAAAATTCAGCTTTTTTTAGAACCTCACTCAAAAAAAACACTGAAGTACTTAAAATGTTTTCCAATGTGAATAGTGTTAAGTATGATTTACTTTTAATCATTTACTTATAGCTTCTCTATATATATAAAAGGATGGAAACGAATTTAATTTTAATATACACTAAAATTAATAAATCGAAATTTCACATTCATTTGAATTTTGCTAGGATACTTCTAAATACTTCTAAAACATTCGTGAATTTTCATAAATTATATATCTTTTCCAAATTTCATTAAATTTAATTAAAATTTATGTTTAAAAACCCATAAATCATTATCAAATAAACATTATACAACTTCAAACATAAATTTTTTTACATCATTAGTAATTAAACTTGGAAAATTCAAGAAAATTAAATTTTCTAATGCTATAAAAACATCAATTTTGTAACATCATGAAATATCAAATTTGTAACTTTGTACAAACTCCAGCATTATATCTTCACAAAAAATCCATTTGGTATATACAATACATTTTTAATTTCATAAAATTTATTCATTATAATTATATAATACATTATTCATTTCGAATTCACGAACCTTCATCTTTTTTACTAGATAAAAACATAAACATTTTATCCTCAAGAACCTTTAATTTTGTACAAATGTTATCATTATAATATCATGAAACCTAGATTTTTTAACTATAAAATTTTTTAACCTATTACCATATAGAAAAATATTACATTATTTATATGAAAATCATTATCCATACAATTTTTCTATTAATTCAGATGAAAAAAGTTCATTTGATTAAAAAATTGGTTTGATTTCAATATTTTTTTCTAATGAAAAATTTATGTCTGATCTTCACTTCATAAAACCCAAAATATTTAAAAAAAAATTATAAATTATTTTTGAGATGTTTTTTCTAAAAAATCTACATTATATGTACAATTAATTCAATGAATAGAAAGAAACTACCAAATAAGTAGTTTTTGAGATATATGACTTTTGGAACCTCTATAAATTTGCACTTCTCTTCTCTTCTACAAACATATGATCTAATCCTGACTTCATCATGATGTTTTTGGATCTTGAATTTAAATAATAACATAATTTTAAATTATAAGAATGATACATATCAAAATAACCTTTTTATCTTACAAAATTTATTTATTTCTTTATCAGAGAAACAATCTTAACATCTAGAATTTATATCTTTCATCAGATCAATACATTTTTTTACATACATATCTTATATATTTCTTCATCTAATAAAAATTCTTAACATCTATAAATTATAGCTTTCTTTATATATGTAACATTATTAACATGAAAACATTCTAACTTTTTTTTATTTATAATATTTTTGTTTCCTCCAACCATTCTAACATTTCTTCATCTCTTAAATTTTCTTATCTTCTATACTTTCTATGTATTATTCCTATATTTATATTTATAATTATCTGAAACTCTACATCTTTATAACATTATAAATTTATAAATTTAATTGTTTTTTATCTATTGAAAATTATGACTCTCTAAAACTATAAAAAATTATAAAATATTAAACCTGAAGAACATTATTCATCTCCAATAAAATCATAAAAAATTGTTAAATTTTATAAACTCTTATATTTATATTATAAGATTAAAATATTTAACCAAAATAGTAAAAAAATAGAAAACATTTTTAGAAAATCATTCGATGGGTCTTGAGATATGATAATTATAAAAGTTTAATTAATTTAAAAATATCAGATATATTTATATATATTTAATTACATAAAATACATCATTATAACCATCTATAATAGGATTTGATATCATAAGAACTACATTAGTTAATGAGGTGGTTGTCTTCCATACACATAAATGATAGTTTCATTTCTAGTTTGATTGAATTAGTGGAGGATTTATGTTATGAAATTATAAAAAAAAATATATAAATAAATGTTATATTTTGGTGTTATTACATCATTATAACTTTTTAATATTTATATTATTTTGAAGAATAAATAATAAATAATTTCTCGGTTGGGCACAATACATGTTCGTCAAGAAACATCATTATGTTAGCACCAAAATTATCCGTAGATTTATTATATGATAAAACCAATTCCTAATGGATATTTAGAGGTAATAATTTAATGTATTTGGATAGGTATGGGCTGATCACAATGTATTTTGTGGTGTTAAGAGTACGGGAGTGTGGGTGGCCTTTTATATGTGAGGTGAGAGGCATACATTCAATTTTTGAAAAGAAAAAGTGATACCCACAATCATCACATGAAAAAACTACTCAAAATAGACCATTATAGATACATAATTTAAATATGGTCAATATATGGACATAAAATAGAATTTATAAAAGTTTTAGGTAAATTTTTCTCTTACCATTTTATTTTGACCCTTGGTAAATCTTTTTTTACCTTAACCGTAGAAAAAGTTAAATATTGTTTTCAAGATTAATTATGAAAAAAATTAAGTTGATGTTATTAGATAATATATACTATGGGGATTTATAATAAGAAATCCATTTTTACAAATTCAATTCACATATGTTGAAAATTTTAATCTAAAATAAAACCCATGGTGGCAACGTATTTGTTTTTCTTTAAAAAATGTATTTTTAAGAATATGATGAATTTATATTGTTTCTATAAATATGAATAAAAATTTTATGAATTTAAATTAAATTTTTTGTATATAATATATAAATATAATTTAAATAATTTCTCATTATGGGTTTCTTTAATTAATTAAAATGTAGAAATATTGTCCACTTGAGAATAATTTTCAGAAAAAAACTGGTTTTAATCCCATAAATAAACTTATAATAATATCCAATATAATGGTGATTAAAATGTAATTGGGTGGAAGAAATTACATAAATTATTAATATTTCACTTTAAATCAAATTTATATCATAATGTTTCCCTTAAATTATTAATTTTATTGAAAATAAAAGGCATTTTTAGAAAAAATGGAATTTTTCACTATTCCATGAAAAACAAATATTTTCTGAAAAATCCAAAATATATCACAATAAGTTACTTAATATTTGAATATATAAATAATTTAATTACGTTTTAAATTCAAGTTTAATAATATAAAATTGATTTTTTTAAATGCAACACTACAATAAAATAGTTTAATTAATACTTTTTTCTTTTTAATTTTAAAATGACTTAATGTTTTTATAATGAATATAACTATCTAGTTCTTATTTATTAACACACATAAAAATTATTCAATCTATTATTTTAGGGGTGTTAAATTTTGTTCCCATTTTGGTAATTATGTCATCATAATTATATTTTATGATTATATAATTATGGAAATATTTCCATTATAAAATTTTAGATTCCCATGTTTATTTCATAATACATTCTATCTATGGTTTATTAATTAAAAAGGTTGATCCTAATATGAAATGTTATCATCCAACTGATGTACCTCATAGAAGTTTATACCTTTGATAAAATCATTTGGGGAGCTACTATAGAGAATACTAATAAAAAATTACCCATAAAATCATAAAATCCAATGAATTGTGGATTAAACTTCATGTTTTTATCAACACACATAACATTTTTCAGTGGATATTTTTTATGGAAAATATGATCCCCTTTATCGAAAGAACAATATCTTCCCTAGTAATTCTCATAATTTTATATCTACTCTGAGCCATCCTCATTTATTTTTAAACAAAATAAACTATACTATCCATTTGATCTACCAAATCTAGTCCAATATAATTTCTTTTTCTATATCAAATTAAAAAACAGGTGTCTAACACTTCTTTCCATATAATTTATAAAATGGTTCCTTCTATTTACTAAATTTAGAGCTATTATTACTAGAATTCCTATCTAAAAAAATATGTTTACCCAAATATACATGGAAATTCATTGACCAATATTGAAGAATATATTCCATGGTATAAATCATCTATTCATGATATCTGTTGAATTGATAATGAAAATATATACTGAAATTTAATTCATTATCAAATGTCTTTTGAAGTCCTCCTTGTATATTTTTATAAAATATAGGATCATGATAAAATATGAGGAATATAGGAAGACCATGTTACCTTACTATATCCTTGATAAATAATTTAGAAAGATAATCAAAATATAATTTATATTGAATGGTGTGTAAATGTGAATATTTAGTAAACTAAATAACAATATCCCAAATTGAATTATTACCATGATATGTCTTTGGAAATCCACCATTAAATCCAATGATATATTTTACCATTTTCTTTTTTAGTACTATTAATTGATAAAATAATTACTTTAGTAAATTAGTTTCAATATTAACTAGTAGAAATTTTAAACACATCATGGTAAATATATTAATATCTATTTTTATACCATCCCTCCAACAATACTTCTGATGGTCTTGGTACATCTTATTTCCTACAACATTACAAAAAATTGTGAACTGTGAGCTTCACACAAAAAATCTCTACTCATCAATATATCACAAAAAATACATAACATTTTTAAAATCGAATAACATCATCTTATTTTATCATTTAACATAAAAAAACCGTAATTAATGGATTCTACCTTTTCATTCGAAGCATGATACTCTATACATGCTTCCTTAATTCTTTTTTAAAAAGCGACTTCATAGAAACCTGAAATAACAAAGAAGATGTACCAATATCTATAACTTCTAGGAAATAATTCATCAAATAAATGGCCAAATGATCATGTTTCCAATTTATGATGCTAAATGTTGCATAATTTTTCTAACTCAAAGTAGTGTCCACTTTTTTCTATTTTTGTGATTGTAATGAATCATGAAATTATAATCCAAGATTAGTTCCTGCCATATTTTCTATCACATGATTCATTAATTAAATGTGAATATAAACATCATGATTTTATGATTAGTATATATTCCACTCATTACTCCATAAAAATAATTCCTCAAAATATTTAAATAAAAAACAATGTAGATAATCACTAGTCATGTGTAGTGTAATTTAACTCAAAAGGTTTCGGTCTTTGGGGATCCTAAAAAATTAAAAAATCATTCTGCATCAAGACATATCATTTTAAACATACAGAAGAATAAATATTGATGATAAAAATAACTATTACTTGGAGAAGGTACAAAAGTGGATCATTAAACAATCATCTTTTTTATCCCTTAAAGAAGTCGTCCCATTATTTTATCATGATCAATTGAAATCACATTCAATTTATCTTTGATATTATGAACAAATAACCATGCTACATTTTCAAAAAAAATTCGGTAGTAACCTACTAATCCAAAAAAATAAGAAATATCTATGACATTAGTAGTTCATGGACACACTTTAATAACATTTTTTTATCAATTTCAGTAGTAATTTCATCATAGAAACAATATTAGAAATAAAATAATTTTTTTCAATTACAATTAAAACATTATTTTTTATGTATTGTTTCTTTTCTTGTAATGTCTTAAAACCAATTTGTAGGTTTATTTAAGGATCCTCATAAATTTTATAATATACCTATATATAATAAACTGACACAAACACAACCATATCGAAATTATAATCGAATAATCTATTTATAAAGTCTATAAATATAGTCATTTCATTAGAAAACACCATGAAAAAAACTATAGACATATAATTCATGTATATAGATTAAAACACTCCATTTAAAATACAAACCACCTTCAACATCAATTTTTGGCACCTGAAACACACATAGAACCTTAAAAAATATTGATCACTCTTGAGCTGATCAAAAGAATCATCGATAAGAGGAAAAAGATAAATGTTTTTAACAATTATGTTATTCAAAGCTCTATAATTAATGAAAATTCCCATTAAAACATATTCTTAAAACCCAAATAGAAGATCCCCTACGTGATGTTATTGGATGAATGAAAACCAAATCTTGAAACTCTTATAATTTCTTTTTTAATTACAAACATTCCACTTGATCCATTTTATGGCTGGGGGGTTGAAATTTATTTACATCAATAACTAAGTCCAATGTATACTCAACCACTCGATCGGAAACAAAACATGGTTTACCATTTTGAAAATCATCTTTATATACATTCACTTCTGTGATGTCATTAATTGGAATAATGTTTTTCATTCCAACATCATGTTCTAAATTTAATTCAATACTATTTCCAATAATTTTATCTTCTTGTAGATATGTCATAAATGGCATGAAGAAATTGAAAAAAAAATTAGTGGCACTTCAATATATCAGGGAATAATTAAATAAAATCCAATCCATACCCAAAAATAATATAAAATTCAACAATTTATAGTTCATGAATTTTTTTTAAAATATCATTCCAATTATTACAATACAAAGGTTCCTATAAATCATAGATTATTTAATATTTCCACCTAGATTCTTCAATAAAATTTTTATCTTATATTAATGTGTTAAAATTTTCAATTTAACAGAAAATTTATAAAAAAACTAATGAATAAAAATATATTTGGTGAAACATGATATTTATTTAATTTTAATAAAACTTTAACATAACTATCACTGCATCATTTGATTAACCAACATAAAAAGTAGTTCTATAAAAACATTATCCACCCCCATTTTCTTTTTATTGGGATAAATTATATCATGAGTAACTATTTTGAAAATACATTGGAATATTAAATCTCTAATTAAAAATAAATCATATAATGAATGGATGTATATAAGATACTCAATTCAATAATTTTTTATAATTTTTTTCTTTATAGTCTTAGACCCTATGGACAAATATAACACATTAGTTATATTTTTTATAATTTATCATTAATTATACATGATGCATCATACAACACTTTTAACAAGATAATGAATTTTTTTCTTACCTTTAGATTTATTTCATGAATCCTTCCCCATTACCAGAATCTAGACCATTTTTCTACTTGATATCAGGGAATAAAATATCATTGAAAAATCTATTTCTACATTCTTAGGAAACTATACAAGGTTATTATAAATTCTGAATTCATGGGAATGTAATTACATTTGAAATCCTAGTTTATATAATGATTAATAATAATTAATATTAACATCAAGATGTTAAAAAAAATTTGTTTATTCCCTTCAAATCTTTTAAAATTTGAATCATACATAGCTATAAAATCATCAAACATTTTTTTATATTCCATTATTATTTTTTCAATTTGGAGTAAAAAAAGGGGAATAATTATAATGTAATATATTCTCAATTTTTCCCATTCCAGTGAATTGTGCTCATTTATCACATTGGTATTTTTAACAAAATGCCACCATTGATAAACTTTTCCATTAAAACAATAAGATCAATGGTTTCCTTTTTTATATTTTAATAGTGAATGACCTCAAATATATTCTTTAGAAATGTGATACATCATTCATCTATCACTACATCCAACGATTCACTAAATTATAGTAAATGTTGTCTCATAAAATTCTATGTTATCATTATTTTCATCTGTGGTAGATCTGGCTATTCTCAATCATGGATTCTAACAATTTTTATTAATTATATCAACTGGTCTATCCCAATAAATTCTGATTTTCCATTTTTTCCACTATAGGTAGTTAGTTTAAAAGGATATAGTCTTATTGGTGACTTTAGAATCCAACCTCCCTGTCTCCTCTATAGAAAATCATTCTAAATAAACAAAGTTTATATGAAGAAACATTGTAATATTAAATTGTTATATCATTTCCTCTTAACCATTATTTATACTATTTTTGGGTATTCAGTTAATTTTATTCTAACCTCTAATGTTCTCTAAACCTTTCTACTAATATCAGCTATAAGGAACATACATAAAAATTATATATTATAGTGACTTTAATGTAAAGTTCATATTCACACATTCCCATGGATATGTCATGTTTTGATTTTTAAGGATTTATTTTATAGCTTTTTAAAAGAACCTATATATATAAAATGAGAAAACATATATTTGTTATAAATTTTCCCCATAATATAATATTTTTAAAATAAAACTTAATTTTAATTTAATGAATGGTCTTAATGGATTACAAAATGAGTTCTTCACTTACCTTATACTTCTATAAACCCAATGGAAAACATTTTTAAACATGAAAAGTGAACCAAAATATCAGCAAGGGAAATAGGAATAAATACATCATTTTTCTAGTGAAAAAATGGAAATTCATTAAAATCCTTCTTAAAAAAGAAAAAAGTTTTACCTAGAAAGGTAATTTTATTTATTTTAAAAATATCATTTCTCATTCCTTTTGAAAACAAATTATATATATTAACACTCATTGAAAAAATTCAAACTTATAATAGTTTCCTTTGGATATCATCACCATATAAACCTTACATAACTCTTACTCGAATCTGTATTAATAGAATAGATATTTAGCCTAAAAAATATTATTCTCTAGAAAATGTAATCTTTACCGATTTAATTGGAGTGCTATTTTGGTGCACTAATCGTATACGCTAAAACATGCAAACCAATGATATTTAATGGGGATAAATCCCTTGTATAAGATGTATTGGTACCAAATGGGAAATATAATGATTCTCAAACCATTGTAAAATATTAACAAGGAAATAATGATGAATAAAACATATAGTTCATTATACTTTTCCTCATAAAACCCCATAAAAATTATTTTAAACCCATATTCAAAACACTTTCAGATATCAAATCACCCTTAAACAATTTTCATTAACAAAATATCTAGAAAAATTGAAATATGGGTTTTATTGTAATAAATATTTTAATATTTTAATTTAATACAAAAAAATAATGGTTGTGATAGGTGGAAACATCATTGTCACCATATACGTAATAATTGAACATTTATTTTATCTTTCTTCAATAAAAAGTCTATATAAAATAAGAATAATTTCTTATTGAAAGTCATTTAAATAAAGTCAAAATTGACATAAATATTTATTTATAAATATCTTATTTACATATGAAAATATATTTTAAATAATTTTTATAATATGGCCATGGACGAAAAATATATGAAAAATAAATCATTAAACGTAATGTTTTTAAAATTAAGTCCCCTACCATGAGTCTGACTCATTACACATGTTTTTAGAAACCATGTATAATACAATTATGTTAATTATTAATTTTATTAATAGACTATTTATTGAATATTATTCCTTTTATTTTATATCTTACCATGCCTTATAAATTTAGGTAATCATTTAAGTTCGCTTCAAATATTTTGACTATATTCAGCTTATGTGTCATAATTTTCTTTTGTAGGTTTGATATGGTCAAAGTGGAATTTATTAAATCATATATGAAACAAAAAACATGAATTAATTATATTTTTATATATATATTAAATATTTACAATGAATCATGAAATATGGCTGTGAAACATGATTTACGAAGTAATCTTGGATATAATTGGCTATATATATGCATGATTTATGTTTCCATTTTTCAAAAATCATTATATAAAGAGGTTGATTATTATTTTATTTTTTAAAATTACAATAATATCATAAATATAATAATTTTTTATTTAAATATAATAATATATATAATCTCTGTGATTTGGTTTTGAAATAAATAATCATATCTCTTCATATAGACAGTAGTCCACAAGTACGAACGAACAACATTATGATTTTTAAATGAGTGGAAAGGTAAAATATAAAATGATATATTATCATTTCAGAATGAAAAATATTTCATGAATATAATAATTAATTAATTAATATCATAGTTATTCTTTATGACTATCCTTATTACATTTATTAT
Organism: Viscum album; assembly: GCA_963277665.1. Classification (NCBI taxonomy): domain Eukaryota; kingdom Viridiplantae; phylum Streptophyta; class Magnoliopsida; order Santalales; family Viscaceae; genus Viscum; species Viscum album. The sequence continues at coordinate 368,098,474 of OY728132.1, read as the reverse complement.
AATTAATTAGTGAAAAATGAATCACATATTTCTATGAGATTACAGTCTGCTATACACTTGACCAAAGTTATCATATCCCTAATAGAATGAAAATTAAGCAGAAATATGTGATATAAGAATTAAATAAGTTTAATTATGTTTTTAATTTGAAATATATAATTTAATGACGTCATTATAACCAATTGTAATAGGAGGTTACGTTAAAAAATTACTTCAGTTAGCCAGGCAGTACTTTGTTGTACATGTAGATGATTATTTGGTTTTCCATTTAACAGAATTGGATATGGATTTGGAATATTAAATTAACATAATAAAATATTAATATATGAAAGATAATATTTTATTATATCATTATAATTTATGATTAATCTATGTTATTTTAAAAATAAATAAAACAAAACCCTCGGTTGAGCATAATACATATTTTTCGGACAACCTCCTTAGGTTAACATCAAAAGACTACATAGAATGGTTTTATGATAAAATAATAATATAGGACGTGTGTATGTATTTAATGAATGTATATGGGACGTTATTGGATGATGAAAAATGATTTTTATTTTTTATTATTGGCGGATAGAGGGTGATCTTTTATTATTAAGATGAGTGTCACACTTGTAATTATTAAAAAGAAAAAGTGCTACCAATATTTTCCACACCTAGAAGGTTCCAAAATTATCTATTGTAAATATTAAGTTGATAAATGATTTATATATTTTCATAAAATATAATATATAATTTTTTATGTATTTTAACCGTTACCTTTTTTACCCATAATAAATAATTTTTTACTTCATGTGCAATAAAAGTTAATTTTCTATTTTAAATATTCATTATAATACCAAAAAATTACGTAGAAATTATTATATAATATATATTTATATCTCTGCAACTAATTAATACATTTTAAAAATTTTTATTAAAATATGTGGATAAATTTAATTTAAAATAAAACCTACATATGTGATGAAAAATATGTTTTTCTTGAAATATAATTTTCAAGCTGAAGTTGATTTTATGTTTTCTCTATAACTAATAATAGTCATTGTAATAATATAAATAAATAAATATTTATATATAAAATATATTTTTAATTAAATAATTCCTTTTTATTGGTTTTGAATTAATTAAAAATGAGATACATTATGCAGTATAATTTTTTTTCATAAAAACATATGTATAAACCCAACAAATAATTATACTAATATCAAATATAAGTAAAATTAAAATATAATTAAGTTGATTAACTATAAAAAAATACTACTTATTACACTATAAATCAAATTAAAAAAATAAAGGAACTTGTAAATTACATAATTTATTGAAAAAAAAAATATTAAAAAAAAACACTTCTAAATATTCACCAAAAATATATTTCTCAAAAAATAGAAAAATTTTCCCATAGGATAATTTTAATATAAATCTTTCAAAAATGAAATAAATTAATTCTAATTTCAATTATATAAATTTTAAATTAATCTTTAAAATAAAACCTCATAATAAGAAAGATTAATTAAAACTCCATCATTTTCAATTAAGAATTTAATAAAAAATTTCATAATAAATATAAATATCTTATTTATAAATATTAATAAACATTAAAATGAATTATTGTATCATTACCTGGGTTGTAACATTGTTTATTAAATTCAAACATATAAATTACCCATGTTATCTTCACGTATCTAATGTATATATTTATTAGAGGTGACCTTGATCAAAATCTTATAGTCATTATAGTTGATATTATTATATATTCCAAGATCAAGAAGTTAATGTAGATTATTCAATTATATTGTTAAAAATATCAGGAATGAGATCCTATATTAAAAGTTTATAATGTTTTAATTAAAATTATAGAAGATTTAATTCATGCATTATGTAATCATTATAATGGGAATATTCGTGGTCTATTCACTGATTATGTAATTAAATTATGGCCCAAACCAACCAATATGATAGAGATATGTATTTTTCATTGATTATCCAGATAATATCAATATTTTTTTGGGAATTTTCTCACTATTATCAAATATTGTTATTTTTTAACATAAAATTGAATGAAATTCAAATAGAAAAAAGAATTTGAAGATATTTTTATGGAGATTATGATAATAATTTCCACTATATACATACTTACACTAAACAATAGTATTGAAGGGTTTGTTATTTTAATTGATGCTTTATGGAAGGTCTTGAGATATTTGATTATAAAAAATAAAAAGGACATTGATTATATATCTTGTCCTATAAAGACATGTGATCAATAATATAGAACCGTTGATCTAAGTATAAAAGAGTTATTTATTGTATTGAAGATATAAATGCATTACAACTAGGGTGAAAAGAGTTATATATATAGATCAAAAGTTCTTAATGTGTATATTCACATTGATTAACTTTAGCATTCGCTAAAAAAGATGGTAAGAGTTAATTAATAACTATGATTGATTAATACATTATCCTTATATTATGGGAAAATAGGAGGGAGTTTCTTTAAGAAGAATGTATCATGTTACCCTGTCATTGATTAAGATTAAATGAGACTCAATCCATATGGATATAAGTAGGATGATTATGGAAATAGTTAAGGAAGAGATAAAATCCTCCATTTATTAAATGATTTCAAAATGACCCATCTGTGAATGGATCAAGGTGCTGCAGAAGAGAGATATAGAGATAAGAAAGAAACAAGTAAATATAAGAATGTTAAAAATTGATATAAATAGAGTTATATGATTTGGAACTCAGATATCAATGACAATCCATATCATTTATACCAATGATTTCATGATTTATTACATTAACATAAAAATAAAAAATCTCATAATATTGAGTACTTTTTTCTTGAGGAAATTAAATATATACCTCATTAACATAAAATTGGTATACAATGATATTATTTGAAAGTCCATAACTTGCCCTTAAAATCCAGTGATCTTTTAATAATACAGGGGATAACATGGGGATATACATAAGAAATGGGTAAGATATAAATCCTAGTAAGTGAATAATCTAGGACTTTGATGATGAAAGAAATACATGTTATTAAGAAGATATATCAAGGTGAAATAAAAGGGTTTAGAATCATATACATGATCATCAAAGAATTATATAAGACAATTACATCATTGTAATAGTGGAATTCTGAAACAAAATAAAAAATGACCACAGAATCCAAAGTATAAGCTAACAACCGAGACATCATGAAGTAGACTTCTAGGATCACCTAGATTTCACTATAAATTTTATATCATGAGATAAAGTTATTATGTAATTCATTAGAGGCACATATAATTATATTCCCTCCAATCACATTCATATCATGTAAATTAATTTGTGTGCCTCACAAATAATACAATATAGGAAATCTATTAATTAATATTAATCCCCCAAATAAGTAGTGTAGGTAATATTTATCAATGCCCCAAATAAATGAAGGTAACATTGATATATTTGAATACCCTATAGTGGAAATGGTGGTTGGTATTCAAGACCCAAATATTTATCATAGAAATTTTCTGGATAATTATGATAGAAAATTGAGTGTATAAAAAGATTCATGATAGAGTTTAATGATAGTAGATGTTGATATATCCTTACAAGGAAATAAAATGAAATGTAAAATGGATGTTTAAAAACATATTCAAAAATGATCAATTGGAATCAAATGGAATAACACCAAGAAAGTGCATGTATAAAGTAGAGGATGAGGGAATCCCATTATCGTGAAAATTAACTTCTAAATGGATGGGTGAACCTTATTAAGAGCATGGAAATGCATTTGATATGGATTTATAAATGTATAGTAAATTAAAATTTAATCTCAGTGTTTATTTAGTGACGATGAGTGGGAGGTTGGGTGGGTATTTATTGAATAACAGAGGGGATTATTTTATTAATTTCTAAACACATGTTTTAGCCTCTATATGATAAAATAATCTAGACCACAAGCCTTAAAGTGGTTTTTTGTTCTTTTCTTCTACCAAATATGAGTGTTTTGAAATATTTTATAATTCATGTAACATGGAATATAATAATATAACTATTTGGAATGTGGATGGGAGTGATTTTCTTGAGGAATTAATTTTGATTCTTTAAAATCACATATAAATTTCATTTGATTCATATTGAATATATAAGTATAATACAATAACATTAAAACACATTATTTTAAAAATTAGTTGTATATTTGGTCTTTTATTCCTCTAATATAAATAATTTCATCATTTTTGGTCCTTTATAATGTTATAATATAGACAATATACTCATACTATTTTTAAAGTTTACCTAAATATTTTACTATCTTAGAAAATTATAAAAAATACACCACTTGTAAATTCAAACATTTTGATTTCAAAAATGATATTTATTTTAGAAAAAGACGTTTTTAAATATAATAATTGACATAATAAAATAATTTTTTTACATGAAAATAATTTCCTTTATGAAAATAATTTTTTTTATCCTTATTAAAATCATATTGAACATCATTAAATTAATTTATCATTTATAATTAAATAACAATTATTTAATAATAATATATTATTAAAAAACATTTATCTCTAAAAATATTGATATTTTTAAAATGAGTTTTTAATTAGAACACTATATTTCCCAAAAATATAATTTTTATTTCCTTATATAAAAATATAATTTTAATAAAATTCATTCTATAATAATTTAAAATTTAGTTATAAAAATTGATAAATATAATGAATATTTTATCTAAAATAAAAAAATTAATATTTCTAGGTTCTAGATATATAACCCCTTATTACACCACTATACACTCTAAGGGAAACGTGTGGGATATTAACACTTTCATTGGATAGTTCAGAGAAACATTTATGGTTCATAATCTCGGTAAGTTGTAACTTATCCCCTTAATTATTTCAATCCATGTTTAGTTCTTGAATCCCAGAGTGGAACTATTCTTGGGAATATCACAGTGACTCCACATCCCTTAAAATCTTAGATAAATTGTCTTTATAGGGTGTGATCCAAATTTTTTAGGATATTTCTTATTCCATCAATGTCAATTAGACTTTATCATAAACATTATTATGTAATAATTATAATCGACTTTTAAAAATTTAAATGTTATTAATGGTTATGATTATTAATGATCATTTAAATCTTATAGGTATATATTATGAATGTCTAAAATAATTAAAGTAGTGTGTGTGTTTTCTATAACTACATTATTTATTTACAAATGAATTCATTCAAAGAGGAAATTTTATTTTGAAATTTTTAGTTCATTAAAACTATCATCCATTAATAAATTTATTGCTAAAAATTTAATTTCATACACTAAAATAGATGATGGTATTTTTGTTTCATTTCTTCTTATGGATCCCATATTTCCTCAAAAAACATTTGGTTCTAACATATAACACATTCACTATGTGAGTTGTCTTGTTTCATATAACTTTGTCCTTGGGAGAAATGCTCATCACTAAATACTCCATGTATGAATGATCATTCTCTAAGGGTGCCTCTCTAGATTTAGTATATGTTAGGGGTAGATATATACATTTTTATGAGGGATACATGGAAGAGATCATTTATTTGGGGTAAGATAGAAATGAGTTATTGTCGATAGGATATAAATCAACTGTGATCCAGGCTATCAAAGGGGTTAATGTATCTGGGACTATGATTTACCTTCTTCCCAAAACTCATGACTTTTATCCCTGGTGGTAAATGAAGGAATAATTAATTTTTTATCTCAAACCCATAGTCTCATCAATGATTACCTCAATATAATTCTTATTTTATATTGGTGGATTAAATATGGCGTTGAATGGTTTTTACCTTATATTTTATATCTTGGATTAAATTAAGTACCATAGGTTTCCACTCTCTAACATCACCAATCATGTGGGAGTCTGACAACTTTTCAAATATATAGATTCATAATGATCCATTAGAATGATAGAATGGAAACTTTTGTTATATGAGTAATCTATTAGAGGATTTTTTCTATCCCAACATCCTTGAAAATCCATTTAACAATATCTCAATATTTCTTCTATAGTTAAAAAGGTCCTCACAAATTAACCATCTATATAGGGTGATAAAAAATACTGAAATTAAGCCTGGTATATGTTGCTAAAAAATGGATTCTCTAAATCCTCATGGTAATGATTATATCTATATCAGATACAAAGGAGAATCGTAATCCATATAATCATTCCAATTACATTACGTATATGTTATATAGTTTTTATGAAATAAATATTTCTTTATAGAGATGAAATGTTCTGAATTTTTAAGAATATATACAACAACCCACTTACTCCAGGAGGGAGGCCCCAGGTGGTGAAAAATCCTAGAGGTATAGGGATATGGAACAGAGGAAGAGAGGAGGAATATGGGTTCTTCCTTCTTCAAGAAAATCTAGGGGCTTACACCAGGGTGGTTACCCTTTCCCCGTGGACAGACGCTGCTCCGATAAAGAGGATTTCATTCCATGTGAGGAATGGTTTCAATCCCATGGAGACTAGTGGGCGTAAAGAATGTTTGAGATGGGGCACCCCACGTGCAAGGCATGGGGAGAGGTCACAGTTTAAAGGCATGTGCTGAGGACGATGGAACTTGGCAACTTAACGTCCTTCAGCTCGGACGAGGCAGATTTACTCTGCACCCCTAGGACATACATAACATGTTCCCTCTACACCATGGTGAAGATAAGGACAGGAAACACCGTGGCTATGGGGTGTCGAGAGATGATCCCATTGGTGTCCATGTTAGAGTGGCTATGCGAAGAAGCAATATCCATTAGCGTGCCTATACGAAGGAGCATGATGCGAAGCAACGCAACATGAAAATGGGATGTCAGTTCTCACTTCCATGGATTTCTCCTCCAAACTTGTCACCTAGTCCGGGTCTCCCTTATTGATTTAAGAAATTATATGTCAAAATCTTCCTAGTGCCATATCTTCATGGACACCAGTTAATTACACTACTTCTATCAGGAAATTCAAAAGGGTCTGATACGGGCAGCAACCTTCGGTCATGGGAGTAGTCACATTGGACATCATTAGCGTTTTTGGACACTGGAACAATGGCGCGTCTAGGTTTTCCCCCTTATTATAGTGCTTCTCGAGGACCACCTTTTTGTAAGTCCCAACTCTATCCATTTCTAGGCACCTTATTTATATCATTCCTATGTCTATGACTTCAATCTATGGTGTACCCTTTGTTCCAATCATAGGATGCCTCTTACTCCAAACAAGATATGCATTATGTTCCAAGAATAATATGCCAAATTTCCTATCTACATGACTCTAAACTGTAGCGCACCCTTTCTTCCAAACATAGGATGCCTCTTACTCCAAAAAATAGATGCCTTATGCTTCAAGAATAATATGCCAGTAGTACTATCTACATGAGTATAAACTATACTTTAACCTATGTTACAAACATAGGATGCCTCTTGTTCCAAACAATACTTGCCTTATGATCATAACCTGTGATGCTAAAAGTCATCTATGCATTACTATAAAATGTAGTACTCCCTATCTAAAGAATAATAGGATGCCTCTTGCTCCAAACCAGAGAGGCCTTATTCTCTAAGAATGAGATGCAAATAGTCCTTTATAGATGTCTCCAAACTGTAGTGCACCCTATGTTCCAAATATGGGATGCATGTTGCTCCAAACAAGGGATGCCTTATGCTACAAGCATAAGATGCCAGTAGTCCAATATACATTAATATAAACTATAGTGCACCCTATGTGCCAAACAAAGGATGCCTTTAGATCAAAACAAGAGATGTATTATTCTCCAAACATGAGATACCAACAATCCTCTCTACATAACTATAAACTGCAGCACTCCATATCTAAAAAATAATAGGATGCCTCTTGATCGAAACAATATATGCCTTTTTCTCCAAGCATGAGATGCCAACAGTCCATTCTACATGACTCTAAACTGTAGTTCACCCTTTGTTCCAACCATAGGATGTCTCTTTCTCTAAACAAGGGATGCCTTATTCTCCAAGGATAAGATGCATAATTCCATGATTAAAGTGGTGTAATTTTAAATGTGTTTGAATTCATTAAATCATTTCATCAATCCACCACACACTTTTCATGTCATTCATTCAGATCATCATCCACATCAATGTTCAAAGTGAACCCTAATGTCCTAGTCCCATGCCACATCGACTCACCTACCATCCTGGGCCAATGCCCCTGAAGTTATTGGACGACACATTGAGTCATGTCCTATGTTTCGAACACGATCAATAGTCGACCCTCATTTATTTTTCCCCATTTCAGGCTAACATGATATGGATGTTGTATTTAAAACATGGTCTATAGTTATCCTCCATAGCCACACCACCCTCATTGCTTTCTGAATGTCGGACATGTGAATCACACTTTTCATCTCCCTTTGTTCAGACTAATTCCAATTCCCCTTAGCACTATCCCACTTATGCACTACTGCAATGGTGAAAGCCTCAACCCACTAGTGGGATTGGATGCCCTCATGTCTAGACATGAGGAAGGCATTACAAGCAGTTTCCTTGCGTAATCCCCATGCACTGCTATTTCCAATCCATAGTGGAAAATGAGCAGCTTCCTTGTGTAAGACCCATCCACAATTGACGCTCCGTAGTGGCACCCGGGAAGCATCCCTGCATAAGCCCCATCCACCATTGACGATCCAGATCGGCACACGGGAAGCTTCCATGTGTAAGCCCCATCCACCATTTTCGCTTCATAGAGGCACTCAGACAACTTCCTTGTGTAAGCCCTATCCACCATTGTCGCTCGATATCGGCACCTGGGCAGCTTCTATAAGGCCTCGGCCTTAAACCTTAATTAATATTGAATTAAATGAATAATTCACGTCGAGGATCTTTTCAGGTTTAGAGTTTAAGAGAATTAGGACATAACTATTACATCTCAAAAGGTTACAAAGTAGTCTCTTCTACTAAATTTCCATAAAATAAAAAACTCTTAAAAAGAAACATGTCTAGTTTCATGTTTTAGGTAGCATGACTTTCCCTTGATCCCATCCATGACCCTATTCCACGCTAAGTCCTGTGAAAAACATTTCAAAAACTTGGGATGAGTATAAAAACTCAGTAAGGGATACACAAAAACTGTTAGTTTATCAAAACAAAAAGTAAACCATGTATACTTTATCAAGGTAATATTTCTCACCTTTATGAAGTAGTAAAAACTCTTCACTGAATAAAATATAATTACTTACCTTTTTTTAACCAAAGGATTACCATAAAACCCATATAAAGAACACATAACATATATAAAGGTAACTTGGGACATAAACATACTTAAGTGGAATAACCATACAGTCGACTTCCACACATATCACTTAATGGAATAGCCATACGGCCAATTTCCATACATAATTAATGGAATAGCCATACGGCCGACTTCCATACCCAATGCATTGGAGGTTATAACGTAACCACCCGTCCTGGTATTCACGGCACCACCCGTCATATGGTTTATAACGTAACCACCCGTTAAAATGTCCAAGTACCAGTATAAAATCATAAAACATAAAACCAATATAAAGGAATGATAACATTTCCACATTTCAATCACAATATATCATAAATATATTGACATAATAGAATCCTATTTCAAAACCATTTTCTATACCAAAATACATAAAAGAGTATATGGTATTTATTTTATTCTAAAAACATTACGGCTTATTGAGAAAGCCAATGACCAAATAATACTCGCGGCGGCGGAAAAGGTCGTTGTCGTCGCGTACGTTAAAAGAAACATTCCTTTTTGTCGTTTTGTAAAATGCTTCGTAGAAATAGATTCCTTTTGTATAAAAGTAAAATTCAAAGGGGTTTATACACCGTATAAAAGAAAGTTGTGTATAAAACGAAATATGCCTCAATTAAAAGAGATTGAGACAAAGTCCCTTACCTCGGGCCCGACTTGACTCGATCGTTCTTTAACATCCTAGATAATAAGCTTGAGTTAATTTATAATTGATTAAGAACCTTTTTAAATTTCATTATTCCTTTTATATCACTTATTGCTATGTTATAAACATTATTTAATGATTTAAGTTAATAATGTCTATTTTCTCAATATTTGGTTCTTATGTCAAAAGTGGACTTCTTACAATTACATGTTGTTCGTGTGGTCAAAGGTTCTTTATATCCAGAATGAAATTCCCTATTTGGATATAATATGTATCATATATATCCAGCATATACATGTATTTATAATATTACATAATCATTTAGAGGTAAGAAATGAAATACACAGTTCATGGAGACGGTAAGCCGTACGTACGCATGAACGCTACTTTCATTTTTTTTTCATATTAATGGAATTAAAACTAAATGAGAGGTATGTATATTTTAATTCCAGAATTATATTCATCATTTAGATATATCATTCATTATATATATCCATTATATACATGAAATTTTAATAGTACATTACCTTTGGGGATAAGAAATGAAATGCACCGTTCATGGAGACGGTAAGCCGTACGTACGCATGAATGCTACTTTCATTTCTATCTCATACTTTAATGGAAATAAATAATAATGATATAGAGATATATTATAATTCCAGTATAACATCATATATAATAACTTTAAATCCATCCTTTACACGTCCCGCATACGGCATTAACGAATCACATCACTTTGAGGGGGCGGTAGTCCGCACTTCTTTAAATGAAGATATCGTGTTTACCCATAATGGAAACCATAAAGGTATTCCCAAAATGAAAAATACAGAATCTTAAAGAAAAAAAACATATTATATATCATATATAAAAATAGTGACATCATAATGGCCACCATTGAAATTGTTAAATGAGTATTGAACAATCATCGTTTCGGGAGGCAGAATTTCACCATCCACGGAAACCGTATGTTCCTTAACCATTTGATGTAGTTGTGTGAGAGTGTTGCTCGAATAAATCTTATAACAACATCCTAGTATATTGAAGATAATGTTGTTGTTACAAAATAATTAAATAAATAGAGTTTAGGGGGTTGGAGAAACAAAATAAAACAAATGAACATGAGAGAATGAATTACCTTTAAAAGTGTAACTCCTTTTGATTTGAGCCTAAAGACTTCCTTTGAAAGGATTCTGCCCAAAGGGAATCCTCTAGGATGAGGAGAGGGATTTGGAGAGAGTAAATGGGCAGGGGATGGCCGAGCCAAAGGCTTGAGGAGTGTGTGAAATGAGGTAGAGGTGGGGGCCTTTTATAAGAGGAGAGGAGGGGCACTTTTGGAATGTAAAGAAATATTACTTTATTTGAAAATGTGTTTCGGTTTTAAAAGGTCCCACATTGATATAAGTCGTGGATAAGGTGATAAGGGTTTGAAATACACTCATCAAATTGGTTTTGGACATGTGTAGTTCATAGATTTTACATTATCTTTCCATTTTATTTAAATCGTCAAATAATGATGTCGTCGCTACATCATTATTATGTCATAAATAATTTAATTTATTTAAAGTCTAAAAATTATAAAAAATATACTATGATGTAGTAAATCTTTTTAGATTTGAAATGACTATTTATAATCAATAATCTGAATTGTATCACCCCATTTAAAAATTGGTTTAGTATAACATATCATGTTTGTGTCATTTTTACTTTTACATTAAATAAAAAGTTATTTATGTCATTTCCCAACCAAAGTTTCTCCATGGGGTCCCCAAGTTGACCCATGGCTTCTCTTGGTCGGCCATGACACAACCAATGAGGGTAGGACATGTGTCAAGCTCATCTTATTTTATTAAAGCCTTATTTTTACCTTAAACTACACTAATTACCACTAATCGCGATTAAAAACTTAATAAGTTACTATTCACCAAAAAATTATTTTAATCTCATTGAACCACATTTTACTTATTAATGACAACCATGTATGTCGGATTTTTGAAATTCTAAACACAATGATGGCAAAATTTCATTTAAACGGAAAATCAGTTTTTATAAGTACCACTTAGTGGTTTCACTATTCATCAAAAATTGAAGTTTTTCAGAAAATTTCCAAAAATTTACCCTAAGCTATATTTGATATTACGAATTCAAAAATGAAGTCTATTTTACAAAATTCAAAACATATAAGTCACATTAATTAATTTAATAATTAATTCCCGTTGTCAGAGAAAATAGCGTGTTTTTATGAAACAATAAGTATCAAAAGATTGACACTAGTTTAAGTCCGATTTCAAAGTGAAATTAATTCCAATGACCACTATTGGATTTAATGGTAAAAATATTTTCTAATTTCACTTTAAAACCAATTGAAAAGATAATCTAATCATGTAAATAAATTAGATTAAAAATAGGTTTTGAATTAAAATACAACATTTTACACTATTCATTAAAAAAAATGAACTTTATCAGAAAGGTACCAAAAATTTACACAAAGTAAATTATGATGTCTCGGTTCTAAAGAAGAGTTATATTTGGTCCAATATAATTTATAAGATCGATCAAAACTATATTTAATGATGGTTCTCCGTCAAAAGGTGATAAGTGGACCTTTCATGAATATTAGGGTATAAATGCCTAAAATTGAACTCTTTCCATATTTTAAGCCTTTATATTTTATTGGGTAAATGTAAAAACATTTAAAAACATATATAATCATATTTTAGTTATTTCTATCCATTCCCGCCAGTACAATGGCTACTCGTTAACTAACATTTAAAATAATATTATTTTATTACTTGTGTGCAACGTAAATTTTCAAAGAAACTCATCGTTGCGTACCGATTACGCTATCGAACGTAGAAACCCATTTTAATTAAAATTAATATTTAATTCGTAAATATTATTAAATATGAAAATTCTTTTTTTTAATTACCTGGGATGTTACATCCTTCCCCCCTTTTGGGAATTGCGTCCTCGCAATTTTATTCACTTATCAAAATAAGTGGGGGTATTTATCCCTCATAGCATTTTCAGATTCCCACATTGCCTCTTCAACCATATTGTTTTTCCACAAAACCTTTACCTAATGAATCACCTTATTCCGTAACACCTGCTCCCTGTGGTCAAGAATCTGGACCGGTTGTTCTTCATAAGATAGGTTCTCTTCCAGCTGAACAACCTCTGGACTCAAAACATGAGATGGATCTAGCATATACTTTCTCAACATTGAAACATGAAAAACATTGTGTACCTGAGATAAACTTGGTGGTAAAGCCACCCGGTATGCAACTGATCCAACTCTCTCCAGAATTTCATATGGTCCAATAAACCTTGGACTCAGCATTCCTTTCTTACCAAATCGCATCACACTTTTCCATGGTGATACTTTGAGAAAAACATGATCACCTACCTCAAAAGAGAGATCCTTCCTCCTGTTGTCCGCATAACTCTTCTACCTGCTCTGAGCTGTTCTCATGTGCTTTTGAATCAGTTGAACTTTTTCTGCCAACTCTTCTACCAATTCTCGTCCCATCAACTTCCTTTCACCAACTTCATCCCAGAAAGCTGGAGTTCGACACCGCTTCCCATATAATGCATCAAATGGTTCCATCTGTATACTGGAATGAAAACTGTTATTATAAGAAAACTCAACCAAAGAAAGATGTTGGTCCCAACTTCCCTGATAATCCATAGAACAAGCTCGTAGCATATCCTCCAATGTCTGGATTGTTCGTTCTGACTGCCCATCTGATTGAGGATGAAAAGCTGTACTAAAATTTAATTCAGTACCCAATGACTTTTGAAGGCCTTTCCAAAAGTTATAAGTAAACCTGGGATCACGATCCGATACAATGGAGATAGAAACTCCATGTAACCTGACTATCTCTTTAAGATACAAACGGGAAGGTTGATCAAGAGATAAAGTATCTCGTATAGAAAGGAAATGAGCAGATTTGGTCAAGTGATCAACAATAACCCAGATTGCATTATTACCTTGATATGTCTTCGGTAATCCCACAACAAAGTCCATGGATATATTCTCCCATTTACACTCTGGCACTGGTAAAGGCTGAAGCATCCCTTTCGGTAACTGCCGCTCTGCTTTAACCTGTTGACATGTCAAACACTTCACAGTAAAATCAGCAATGTCTCTTTTCATTCCATCCCACCAGTAATACTCCCGCAGATCTCTGTACATCTTAGTACTGCCAGGATGAACGGAAAACGGGGAACTATGAGCCTCACATAACAACTCATTCTTCAACTGTGAATCACAAGGCACACATAACCTCTTCCCAAACCTCAAAACACAAACACAAACTTATCCAAGAACTCATGGAATATTTTATTCATAAGGTCCATGAATACATCGGGTGAATTGGTTAACCCAAAAGGCATAACTACAAATTCATAATCGCCATATCTAGTATGGAACACAGTCTTCGGAACATCTACTTCTTTTACTTTCAACTGATGGTACCCTGACCTCAAGTCAATCTTCGAAAAATACTGAGCTCCCTGGAGCTGATACCACTTCATTCGATGGCCCAACATCTGCTGAAGTTGTTGCAAAGGATTTCACCACCCCTTTCTTCTTGTAGTCTGGCTGCATTCCCCCAGTTGAGTTCTTCGTTGGACACTCGTTTGCATAATGACACATTTCATTAAACTTAAAACATCTTACCGTTGGCTTTTCATTTCCTGCATGATCATCTTCCTTACAGTTACGAGCAATATGACCAGACATACCACACCGAAAGAACTTACCAGACTTGGATAAACATTCTCCAGGATGCATTTTACCACACTTCTCACAGGATGGATATTTGGGTTTCTTACCTCCTTGCTTCTTTGATGAATTCTTCCCCTTTGCCTGCCAACTAGACCTCTTATTCTGTTGTTTGTCATAGAACACCTGATCATTGGCCAAATCCATTTCCACCTTCTCCGTACATCGAACAAGTTTTTCATAACTTTTGAACTCACGAGAAGCTAAAGCCCTTCGATACTTTGGCTTTAACCCTGAGTAAAAACGGTTTATTTTACTATCAAGATCTCGTATGAAGTTTGGAGCATACCTTGCCAATCGAGTGGACTTTTCATCATAAGCAGCCACTGAATCATCCTCCTGCCTCAATTCTAGGAACTGTTTTTCCATCCTAAGATGAACTACCTTAGGAAAATATTTCTCAAGAAAAATACCTTTGAATTCTTCCCAGTGAAGATCCTCAATCTCATCACTATCCCTTATATTTTTCACCATTGACAACCACTGATCAGCTTCACCTTCAAAACGGTAAATAGCAAGACTAACCTTCTGATGTTATGAACACCCCATGACATCAAAAATCTTATCCAGGGCTTTAATCCACCCTTCATCTTGCACAGGGTCAGATGATCCTTTGAATGATGGGGGATGTTGCCTCATGAAATGTTCACCACTGACATGTTCCTCTGCGGTTGATCTGGCTGATCTCGTGCATGGATACCACCACCATTTATAGCCTGAGTCAACTGTGCCATCACTGCAACAAACTCTTCAGTTCCGATTCTGACCATATCAGGTTGCTGATTTGGAAGGTTATCTTCCTCCTGATTTCATCCCAACATTTCTGCTTTGTTTCCTATACGGAAAACTATTCTGAACACAGAAATATCTTAGGCGAAGAAACATGGTAATCCGTAAATGCTATATCATTTCAATCATATTATAATTTAACACTTTTCTAACTCCTAAAGTTGTCTAAACCGACCTCTAATACCAACTATAAGGCCCCGGCCTTAAACCTTACTTAATATTGAATTAAATGAATAATTCACGTCGAGGATCTTTTCAGGTTTAGAGTTTTAGAGAATTAGGACATAACTATTACATCTCAAAAGATTACAAAGTAGTCTCTTCTACTAAATTTCAATAAAATAAAAAACTCTTAAAAAGAAACATGTCTAGTTTCATGTTTTAGGTAGCATGACTTTCCCTTGATCCCATCCTTGACCCTATTCCACACTAAGTCCTGTGAAAAACATTTCAAAAACTTGGGATGAGCATAAAAACTCAGTAAGGGATACACAAAAACTGTTAGTTTATCAAAACAAAAAGTAAACCATGTATACTTTATCAAGGTAATACGTTTCACCTCTATGAAGTAGTAAAAACTCTTCACTAAATAAAATATCATTACTTACCTTTTTGTAACCAAAGTATTACCATAAAACCCATATAAAGAACACATAACATATATAAAGGTAATTTGGGACATAAACATACTTAAGTGGAATAACCATACGGTCGACTTCCACACGTATCACTTAATGGAATAGCCATACGGCCAATTTCCATACATACTTAATGGAATAGCCATACGGCTGACTTCCATACCCAATGCATTGGAGGTTATAACGTAACCACCCGTCCTCGTATTCACGGCACCACCCTTCATATGGTTTATAACGTAACCACCCGTTAAAATGTCCAAGTACCAGTATAAAATCATAAAACATAAAACCAATATAAAGGAATGATAACATTTCCACCTTTCAATCACAATATATCATAAATATATTGACATAATAGAATCCTTTTTCAAAACCATTTTCAATACCAAAATACATAAAAGAGTATATGGTATTTATTTTATTCTAAAAACATTACGGCTTGTTGAGAAAGCCAAAGACCAAATAATACTCGCGGCGGCGGAAAAGGTCGTTATCGCCGCGTACGTTAAAAGAAACATTCCTTTTTGTCGTTTTGTAAAATGCTTCGTAGAAAAAGATTCCTTTTGTATAAAAGTAAAAGTCAAAGGGGGTTATACACTGTATAAAATAAAGTTGTGTATAAAACTAAATATGCCTCAATGAAAGGAGATTGAGACGAAGTCCCTTACCTCGGGTCCGACTTGACTCGATCATTCTTTAACGTCCTGAATAATAAGCTTGAGTTAATTTATACTTGATTAAGAACCTTTTTAAAGTTCATTATTCCTTTTATATCACTTATTGCTATGCTATAAACATTATGTAACCATTTAAGTTAATAATTTTTGTTTTCTCAATATTTGGTTCTTAAGTCGAAAGTGGACTTCTTACAATTACATGCTGTTCGTGTGGTCAAAGGTTCTTTATATCCAGAATGAAATTCCCAATTTGGATATAATATGTATCATATATATCCAGAATATACATGCATTTATAATATTACATAATCATTTAGAGGTATGAAATGAAATGCACCGTTCATGGAGGCGGTAAGCCGTACGTACGCATGAACGCTACTTTCATTTCTTTGTCATATTAATGGAATTAAAACTAAATGAGAGGTATGTATATTTTAATTCCAGAATTATATTCATCATTTAGATATATCATTCATTATATATATCCATTATATACATGTACTTTTAATAGTACATTACCTTTGGGGATAAGAAATGAAATGCACCGTTCATGGAGACGGTAAGCCGTACGTACGCATGAACGCTACTTTCACTTCTATCTCATACATTAATGGAAAGAAATAATAATGATATAGAGGTATATTATAATTCCAGTATAACATCATATATAATAACTTTAAATCCATCCTTTACACGTACCACATACGGCATTAACGAATCACATCACTTTGAGGGGCCGGTAGTCCGCACTTCCTTAAATGAAGATATCGTGTTTACCCATAACGGAAACCATAATGGTATGCCCAAAATGAAAAATAAAGAAGCTTAAGAAAAAAAAATAAACATATTATATATCATATATAAAAATAGTGACATCATAATGGCCACCTTTGAAGGTGTTAAATGAGTATTGAACAATCATCGTTTCGGGAGGAAGAATTTCGCCATCCACGGAAACCGTATGTTCTTTAACCATTTGATTTAGTTGTGTGAAAGTGTAGCTCGAATAAATCTTATAACAACATCCTAGTATATTGAAGATACTGGTGTTGTTACAAAAGACGTAAATAAAAAGAGTTTAGGGGGTTGGAGAAACAAAATAAAACAAATGAACATGGGAGAATGAATTACCTTTAAAAGTGTAACTCCTTTTGATTTGAGCCTAAAGGCTTCCTCTGAAAGGATTCTACCCAAAGGGAATCCTCTAGGATGAGGAGAGGGATGTGGAGAGAGTAAATGGGTAGGGTTTGGCCGAGCCCAAGGCTTGAGGAGTGTGTGAAATGAGGTAGAGGTGGGGGCCTTTTATAAGAGGAGAAGAGGGGAACTTTTGGAAAGTAAAGAAATATTACTTTATTTGAAAATGTGTTTCGGTTTTAAAAGGTCCCACATTGATATAAGTCGTGGATAAGGTGATAAGGGTTCAAAATACACTCATCCAATTGGTTTTGGACATGTGTAGTTCATAGATTTTACATTATCTTTCCATTTTATTTAAATCTTCAAATAATGATGTCATCACTGCATCATTATTATGTCATAAATAATTTAATTTATTTAAAGTCTAAAAATTATAAAAAAAATACTATGATGTAGGAAATCTTTTTATATTTCCAATAAATATTTATAATCAAGAATCTGACTTGTATAACCCCATTTACAAATTGTTTTAGTAAAAAATATCATGTTTGTGTCATTTTTACTTTTACATTAAATAAAAAGTTATTTATGTCATTTCCCAACCAAAGTGTCTCCATGGGGTCCCCAAGTTGACCCATGGCTTTTCTTGGTCTTCCATGACACAACCAATGAGGGTAGGACATGTGTCAAGCTCATCTTATTTTATTAAAGCATTATTTTTACCTTAAACTACACTAATTACCACTAATCGTGATTAAAAACTTAATAAGTTACTATTCACCAAAAATTATTTTAATCTCATTGAACCACATTTTACTGCTTAATGATAGCCATGTATGTTGGATTTTTGAAATTCAAAACACAATGATGGCAAAATTTATTTTAAACAGAAAATCAGTTTTTATAAGTACCACTTAGTGGTTTCACTATTCATCAAAAATTGAAGTTTTTCATAAAATTACCAAAAATTCACCCTAAGCTATATTTGATATTACGAAATCAAAAATGAAGTCTATTTTAAAAAATTCAAAACATATAAGTCACATTAATTAATTTTATAATTAATTCCCGCTGTCACAGAAAATAGCGTGTTTTTCTGAAACAATAAGTATCAAAAGATTGACACTAGTTTCAGTCCGATTTCAAAGTGAAATTAATTCCAACGACCACTATTGGATTTAATGGTAAACATATTTTAAAATTTCACTTCAAAACCAATTCAAAAGATAATCTAATCATATAAATAAATTAGATTAAAAAGAGGTTTTGAATTAAAATACAACATTTTACACTATTCATTAAAAAATGAACTTTATCAGAAAGGTACCAAAAATTTACACAAAGTAAATTTTGATGTCCCGATTCTAAAGAAGAGTTATATTTGGTCCAATAGAATTTATAAGATTGATCAAAACTATATTTAATGACGGTTCTCCATCAAAAGGTGATAAGTGGACCTTTCGTGAAAATTAGGGTATAAATGCCTAAAATTGAACTCTTTCCGTATTTTAAGCCTTTATCTTTTATTGGGTAAATGTAAAAACATTTAAAAACATATATAATCATATTTTAGTTATTTCTATCCATTCTTGCCAGTACAACGGCTACTCGTTAACTAACATTTAAAATAATATTATTTTATTACTTGTGTGCAACGTAAGTTTTCAAAGAAACTTATCGTTGCGTACCGAGTACGCTATCGAACCTAGAAACCCCTTTTAATTAAAATTAATATTTAATTCGTAAATATTAATAAATATGAAAATTCTTTATTTTTTAATTACCTGGGATGTTATAGCTTCCTTGCGTAATCCCCATTCACTATTTCTGCTCCATAGTGGCACCCGAGCACCTTCCTTTCATTAGCCCCATTCATCATTTCAACTCCATAGCAGCACCCGGGAAACTTGTATGCGTAATCCCGATTCACATTTTCTGCTCCATAGCGGCACCCAGGTAGCTTCCTTGCGTACCCCCCATTCACCATTGTCGCTTTATAGTAGCACCTGACAACTTCCATGTGTAATCCCCATTCACAATTTCAACTCCATAGCGGCACCCAAGAAACATCCTTGTGTAAGCCCCATTAACTATTTTCACTCCATAGTGGCACTCGAACTTCCTCCATGTGGAATCCTCACACAATCCATAATCAGGAATGCTAACGGATATTTCTAATTCGCATAACCAGGATAACGTGGACCCCCAATGGGATCACCTCTCGACAACCCCTAGGAAAGGTGTTGCCTATCCCTTCTCTTCAACAAGGTGTAGAGGGTTCTGATTATGTATGTCCAAGGGGTGTGGAGTGTCCCCGCCTCATTGAATATGCAGGATGTTAAACTGCCAAGCGTCGTTGTCCTCAGCACATGACATTAAAATTTGACCTCGCCTCATTCCTTGCACTTAGGGTGCCCCATCTCGGACATTCTCTATTCCCACTAGATTTCACGGGAGTGAAAACATTCCTCACATGGAATGGAATCCACTTTATTGGATCAGCGTATGTCCGAAGGGAAAGGGAAACCACCCTGGTGTAATCCCCTAGCATTCCTTGAAGGAGGCAACACCCCTTATCATCCTCTCTTCATGGGTTCCAAATCACTTTACGGATAATATTTGTTACCACTCAGGGACTCCCTCCCAGACATAACCATAATGGAGAAATAAATTCTACAATTTCCCTCTTCATTTCATCCCACCTGATGTTTTTCTTTATATACTTATATATCATAGTAGTTCTAGGTTGAATACATATTGATTAGATATATACATCATCTTATATATCCCTCTTCTACTATAGTTTTTATTGGACACATATCTGGGTACTAAACCTTATAATTCTATCATTAACAAAGATGAACTCGATAATATTTTCTTCATTTATTGTATCACCTCATTGCATTTTTAATCTTTCATCCCCACAAGAATGCATGGTCGAGATTTTATTTGAAAAAGGTATGATGAAGATCCTTATATGATTATCATGATAATTGTATGAATTTAAAATAATATTGTATCACCTTCAATCCTCATCATTGATTGAGTGGTAGGACCATTTCTTCCTAGAGAATCTAGAACTTTTTTCACCTTCCATAGTTAGCAATTGACTGAAAAATAAGAGCACTTCATCATATTTAACCAACATCATTGACATATATTGAGATCATTTTTGGTGTATATATATGTGAAGATTTTATAATTCATATATATGTCACACAACACACTATAGAGATAATTTCACCGCATCTTCAACAATATGATCACCAACCAATTACAAATCACATGTTAGGTAGTTATAATCATGAATTATTAATTGGATAGAGGCATATAATATCTCCAGTTCATCTTTCATGAGTAAACAAACCAATTCCATTTTGGAAACATCATTATAGATCAAAAAATCATCCACATTGGTGGGTAATGTTGGTATTGGTGTAGTGATTATCTGTTTCATTAAATCTTTACATATCTCTTCATATTCATCAGATTAGAGAAAATTTATTCCCTTTCTATTTATCTTGGTTAATGAGCATTAAATCCAAGATAATCATCTCAAAAAATGATTATAGGTCCAATATAATCCATAAACACTTCATATATCTATCATAGTTTCAAGTATATATCATTCTTTAATTACCATTATTTTCAAATGATCTATATATATCTCTTTTTAGGTCATAATATTCCATGAGGAATGCTACCTTCTCCATAAAAACTTGTATTTACTTAAATTCCCATGTATGTTTTACTTTCAAAATGTATTATCTATAATAATAAAAATATCCTCATATACCTATTTTCATTTTGTATAGATAAGAATATCATCCATAAATACTTCCAAAAACATGTAAAGGTAATCCCTAATAAATCTATTATGTAAGTCCATAAAAATATCAAGAGAATTAGTCAGTCCAAATGGAAACTCTATGAACATGTAATTATCTTAGATTTTATAAAAAAAGTATTGGGTATATCTTACCTATTAAACAATACATTATAATATATCAACTGAATATCCACCTTAGTGAACTAATGTGGTCTACATAGTTTATCAGAAAATTCATCTATGGTAGAGGATATTTTGTATTATCACTATAATGTTGTGCTCGTGATAATAACTATATAGGGGAATTATCCTATCATTATTCTTGATGATGTGGACTAGAACACCCCATAATGGAATAATTGTATGTATAAACCATTTACCATGATTCTCCAATAGTTACAACTTCAACACATCTTGTTCCACAATTTCTATTATTTTTGTAGTATTGGAAATTAGAAAATCTCCAACAATAAGTTCTATTTTGAACTCTACCTCTTTACATGGAAGAAGACTAGAAAATAATTTTGGAAACACATTAGCCTAATCCCTCAAAATGGAAATTTAATCAATGATTTTATTTTTCATAGTCTCAATCATTTGATATATACACTATTTCTCATAAAGAAACAATATCATTTTTGTGATGATGATTCCAATGGAGATTCATCATCCATCTTTCACTTATTTAGAATCAATGTGTGAATATCAATAAAGAGGGTGATTTCCCTCTCTTGGAAATTTAAGCTGGATCTATATAAAGTGTTAAGACAAATATATAGAATTTAATTGAATTTTGATAAAGTGTAAATCTCATGGTTTTTAGGAAACTAATACCCATAAATATTTAAAGGGGAGAAGTTATATACTTGAGATAGAATAATTTCCAAATTTTATGATTTCTCTAATAACTCTACTTCCATATTTTGAGGTGGTAATTGAAAATTTCTACTAAAAATGCATTATAAGAAATGATTTTTAGAAAAAAATCAAATATTATATTCACTATTATCAAATTAATATGTATCATATCAGTCTGCATCTCATTATTAGGATTAACACCGACTGTTGCGATTAAATATGATCACCCTTTATATCTATTACATGGAGGATGTTGGTGTATTTTTTCACCGATAACCCATGTCCTAGGTCATTGATTTACATGGATTCCTTGTTCATTATAGTTATAAAATTTAAAATAAGATGAATATTGAATCGAGAATTCCTTTTTTCCATCATATTAGTCTGTTTATCCCATCAGAATTCAATAGCATTGTTCCATTCCCTCCTAAACATTGTGTATTTCCTTGTCCCCTTCATTAAATTTTTAGGATGTTTGTTCCCACACATTTTACTAGTGTCTTGTTTAAATTTTCCTCCATTATGATATTTCTCCATCCATCCCCCAGAATGAAACTCAAATTTTCCCTTCTTATATATGTACCCGTGATAGCCTTGGGATTCAATTTTTTTGACTTTGAGTACACAAAAGAACATTTATTCATTACTATCAAATTCTTGAATAAATTAATATTTTCATGGAATATATTTATCCCATAAAATAATTTGTAGACACTAATTTGGAGCTTAATGAAAAAGCTGATGGTGTATCATTCTAGTATTATGAGGTTATCCTCATATGACCTAATGTATATTTCATCCATTTTATCGGGAATAAAGAAATTATTATCCATTTTTTGGTGAGTGGAAGGAAAAGTTTATATAAATAGAAATTTATATAACTATTTTTATTCCATCGAATCGATATCTTCATCTGGTGTCAAATTTTTTATCAGAACCCTTGATTTAACAACATCTCCCTCTATATGATAAAAGCACGACACAAACATATCCATATAAAAGTATTGATTAATATAGTGTCTTTTCTAATGACTTGATCCATTATTTTATGGATAACGGACCAGAGGATCCACATAAATTCAATGTCCATTGTCACATAAGGGTCCCAATTTCAATATTTTCTTTCTAAGGGTTTGTTGGTCCCCCCACAATTTGTGTTTTTGTCCAAAACATGAGTTATGTGGGAAAAATACTATCCTAAATAAAATAACTCGTTCTCTCGTTAAGTTTTATATATCATTTTGGAATTTCCCATTACATTTTTCATTGACTCGGTTCATCCTATTTACATCCATTAACTAAAATAAATTGAAATATAGGGGTGAGAATTGTTAATAAATTATAATAATTAAAGGGAAACAATGAAAATTTAAAAGACATCCTATAAATTACATAAATTACTTAGATTATGAATTTTTTTGATTCAGTCTATGTTTTTCTTGTTCTATTTTCTAAAATAAAATTTTATGGGAATTTTTGTTTCCTTAAATATGGTTTACAAGGAGCTTGTGTATTGACCAATGTATATCCCTTGTGAGTTTAAAAATAGGTGTGAATAAGTTTTTATTATTATCATCATTTGAAGATTGAGTTATTTCCCAATGTACACTATTTGGGGTTATTAAACGTATGTACAACTCTTCCAAATCCAAATAAAGTTATTTTATACATACATGTATTTTGTTGAATAGAATCCACTTACTCTATATTTTCACATTATTTCGGAATTTTTTCTTTTTTTAGTCTTCTTCCTATGTAATTCGCTATGTTTTTGTTATCCTAATCCCCAAAATGTAATAAACCTTTCTATTATATAATCTCTGAAAACACTTATCATTAATAAAAATTAATTCATGGTTTATAATATAAATACACACATAATACAGTCCCAAAAAGATAATAAGTTCATGTTTCATTGACTAATTTGATACATTATACTATGACATGAAATAAGGATATAGAAAAATTACTTTAAACTCTAAAACATGACCCTAAAATCAATCACTATTCTAATATTACAATGGATAACATTGCGGATGTACAAAAGAATCGGGTGAGCTATAAAACCCTAGTAAGGTAACAATTAATGATTAAGATGATGAACATAATAAATTATTTTAAAGATGTGTATCAAGATTATTGAAAATGGGTGAGAATAAAAAACATAAACACTGAATCAAGATATAATATTTTTAAATTAGGGAATCATAAGAATGTGTAAAAAACATAAAACCTAAAATCATAAGCATAAGTCGAGGATATCTTCCAAGACATCATGACATTGTATGAATAGGAAAAACACCTACGAACCATAAATGGAATATCATGAGATAAAAAAATCTAAATTAAATTGATTGATATATAGTTTTAGTTCCATCTATCACATTCATATCTTGAACAAGCATTTATGTTCCATATGGATCACACATCTTAGGAAAGAAATTAATCATTTTTAATCATATGATTCAGGATTGTGTGATGAATAA
Source organism: Viscum album (assembly GCA_963277665.1). NCBI lineage: Eukaryota > Viridiplantae > Streptophyta > Magnoliopsida > Santalales > Viscaceae > Viscum > Viscum album. The sequence continues at coordinate 368,073,344 of OY728132.1, read as the reverse complement.
TTAGAATTTCCCATGAAATGAAGGATATGTACATTTAGTTGAATACACATCAGTTGAAATGGTTAGTGGTATTCATAATATAAATTATTTATGTACAAAATCATAGGATAATTTGGAATTATGATGAGTCTACATAATGATTAATGGTTGGGGGTAAATGAAAATTAAATGTGGTATATAATTAGTTATATTTCATAATGGAATTATAATGGGTGTTCAGAAGAAACATTTCCAACATTACCAATTGGAAATAAAATGGCACTACAACCAGGAATTTCTGGAATAAAGTGGATGATATAATCCCTTTACCCTGAGAAGGTTCTTCAAAAAGCACAAGAGATTATTAAGAGATTGGAAATTTTTTTATGGATTTTGATATGGAAACATAGATGAATTTTTTTAATCATTAGGTTTTGAGTGAAGATGAGAGGGATGTCAGGTGGGTATTCATATAAATAGAGATAGTATTTATTTATAAATTTATAATCTTAGGATTTTCCCTCTATATGATAAAATAATCAAAAACCAAAATCCATACCATGTTTCCCCATGTTTTCTACCAAGGAAGAATGGAATCCATTATTTTATAAGGATAGGAACCAATTCAATTAAATTTATAAAATTGGGGATGTAGAAGTTTGTCATTTTCCAAAAAAATTGGATTGTAATCCTAGAAATATAGTGTAGGTTTTGGATGATTCATTAAGGGTTTATAAAATTAAACAATTAACTTAAAAATATTGTTTCATATAGTAAATATATATTTTTTCATGTATTTCTATTATCAAATTCATCATGATGCTATTCTACCAATATGATGTTGTACTACAATCCTTATATTTCTAACATACATAATTTTAACAAAAATTATAATTTCTCAAAAAACTATAAAAATTAACCATTTTCTAATTCCAATTTAATATTGTATAAATTGATATTTATTTTATAATAAAATATTAATAAAATAATGTATAATTTTAAATAAAAATAATTATTTCTTAAAAATATTAGTTTATAAAATATTGACCGCTTTATTACAACTATAAAAATTACATCAGACCTCATTAAGTTATATTATATTTAATATTTAAATAAATATTTTTTAATATGTCACACCCTGACCATGGATATTTGTTATTTTAATAATTTTATTTATTTATTATTATTATTATTATCATTATTATAATTATTAGTAATTTTATTATTAATTAGGCTTTATATTTGTGTTTTTTCCATTTACTTTTTATTTATTTTATTTATTTTTTTATTTTTCTTTCTTTTATTTTCGTTTTTTCTTATTTCATTCTTTTTACCTCTTCTCTTCATGTCGCGTAGGATGTGCCTCCCGCTTTCTCCCTCATCCCTCGCGCCTCCTTCCTCCTAGTATCTCTCTCACCGGTGCCACCCCACTCCTGCCAAACCACTATCTCGCATTTCCCCCTTGCATAACCTCCCCTCCTTGTGACATAGCCCCTTCTAGGTTCCTCTTGCATGCACGCAACCCGTCCCTCAAGACCCTCACTTATCCATAAAATTCACCATATTTTCCTTGGGATTTGTTGTCAGACCATCGACGCAATCCTTCTTCTTCTCCTTCCCACTTTTTTCTAGCATTAGTTTGTCCTACCCATTGCCCCATAGAGTTTGTCCAAACCCTATTTCATTGGGTAATCCTATTTTTTGAATTTCTTTTGTTCCAGGGTTTTGAAAATGGTCTCTTGGGGCCCTTGAATCTATGTTCCGACATCCATCGTTGAAGTCAGAGCAGTTCGGCATGTCTCGGTTGGTCTCCACTATTTGATGGGAGGTTCAAATCCTCATTCATGGTATCACATTGTCTAAATTATGTTCCTAAGTTATTTTTAAGTACATATTAAATATCTTTTGTTGATTTGGTGTTTTTGCGACAGTAGAATTTTCTAAGAATATATTTTGATGTTGTTTTTTTATTTATGTCTATGTTTTTTTTTCTATTATTTAAAAGGGTGTCCTTTCCCCATAAAAATTATTGAATTGAATATGTGTCACTGTGATAATTTCAAAGGAGTTTCATAAATTGATTATGGAATGGTAAATGAATTTGAAAAATGGTTTTGGTGTTTGCAAGATTGTTGTTCATAGAAATGGAATTTTCATAAATTCGTGCTTTCTTAAACGGTTCATTTTTTCTACAAAAAGTCAGTTCCTTCTACAGTTTCTAAAAAATAGTGTAAAAGGAAGTATAAGAAGGGTGACGCCCATTCAAAAAATTCTTAATGAAAATGAGATTTCATATTTTTGAAATATCTTTCGAAGTGTTTTTGGTAGATGTATTTGGGGTGTGTAAAACATAAAGGTCCATTTGAAATTGCTCACTTTAAAATAGTGTTTCTTTAGATCTGGATTTCTTGAATGTTCAGTTGGATTCTAAATAATTTTGGTTCCTCTAGGTTAATTAATTTATGTTTTGGTTGCTCATTCGTGGTGTACACACACATACATAGGTAGGTATATGTATATATGTGTATATATATATCTTCCTTGCACATATTTTCTCATGGTGTGGGGGAATATGTTCAATGGATTAAGGGTATATATATGTGTGAGAATGTATGTGAGTGCTCATGTGAGCATTTTTCGTTGTAATCTTCGAGAGCCAATGTGTCTCGGCTTGGCCTGCTTCCTTCTCTTAGGTAGGATCTCAATGCATTAACCTTTAAATCTATGAATAATTTATTTATTGTGTTTCACACCTAGTTTTAATATTAATTATTGATATATAAATGTTAGTACAAGGGTCTTTCTTGAATTAAAGTGGTTTCTTTCCAATAATGTGTTGCAATAAATGGATTGATTGTGTTTTCAAATTAATTGTCTCATGAAATGCCCCTTGGTAATTTGTGATTGCGATTTAGATTTAAAATTCTGTTTTGGGTTTCTTAAATGGATTTCAAAGTGTATTTTTGGTTTTCAAATTAGTGTGTGTGTGATTCTTAAGAAATGGATTGTCATGAAAATTTTATGTGAGTCCTAGTTTGCACTTTTATAAAACTAGTTATTTTAATAAAACTCTCCTTGAACGGTTCAGGTTCAACCCGGGTTGGTTCGTGAAATAATAATAATATTTCATTTGAATGATATTAATTTTAAAAAAATGTTTTTATAAAAATAGTATCTCAATAGAAACTATATGTTTCCCATTAAATTTATTTAACTATATTAAACTCTAATTATCTTCATATTTATTATATAAAATTTTTAAAATTAATAAAATAGGTATAAAAAAAATGCTATTCTATTTCAATGAAAAATGTACAAATTCATATTACTAGATTCATTATACATTTCCCCTTTTTTACACTACTGTACACCCTTAGCTTAAGGTGTGTCAGGGTGAATATTCTTATGGTGGTTTGACAATAATTTTTTTTGGTTTTTCATATATATAAGATTGATCTTATCTCATATAAGGTTTCAAAAAAAATTATTGGATCTTATCTTGATCCTAGTCAAGGAAAAATCCCATGGATGCCACCTCCCTCAAATGCTGTGATATTTGGGCTTAATAGTGCATGATCTTATAAACATAGGCAGTTTATTATTCCATTCGTATCAATAAGACTTTATCATATCATTTAATATATATTAATTTCAAATTCCACTATAAAATATCAATATTTTTAATGTTTATGATGCATAATAGTCTTTTAAAGCCAACAAGATATATTTTATAATCGTAAAAAATAACCGATGTAACAAATGTGTTTTCTATAACTATATTACATATGGAGGCATTTATTAATTAAAAAATAATAATTTCCTTTATAAAATTTTGGTTCATTACATTTTATGCTTCATCATTGACATAGTTTAAAAGTTAGAATTTTGGCAGTGTATATAGCTCAAACTACTCTATTCAATATAGGGATGCAATGATGGATAAATATCTTAAGATTTATTTATAGTGGTACATAATGAAGAGACTGAATGAGATGTATATATATTGATTATTATTAATTCAATATGTAAATTTTGAGTGTTATAAATATCATGGGATGATTCAACCATTACCTATATAGGTATATAAAATAGATAACATCATAACAATCTTCATCTTGAGTCTTCTCAAGACCTATAAATGTTAAAGATCCATTTGGGTTTTGGTTTATCAACTTATAAAGTCATCATAGTTTATTAATATTCAATAGTTTTTTTGAATTGATCAAATTTCCATGTTATACATAATGGAAGTGGTAAAGATACATGAAGTACCAATTTTAATTTCATATTATTAAGATCCATGGTTTAAAAAAATTTAGAGATGTTTCCAACAATCATTCAATATAGTGATGAACATTATCATGGCTTATCATCCCCAAATAGATGGTCAATGTAAAAGATTCACACTGATATTAGATGTTATTATTTTATTGTTCACAATGGATTTAAAAGGAATTTGATGTCAACATATTCCAATATTCAATTTATCACTTGAAAATAGTTTCAACTCATTAATATATATCTCACTATATGAGGATTTATATGAGAATAAATGTTGAACATAGATATTATAGGAATTTGTTTGAGGGAAAATGTTATTACGAGTCTATTTTTTTCAATAAATTATGGATATAGATTAAACCATTCAATGACATGTTAAAGAAAAAAAGTTGATAAAAGAGCTACGATGATAATCATCAATGAGATATATAATTCAAAATTTCTAGAAATGTATTCATATAAATGTTTATTAGGAAGAGGGAAATGATATTTTTGGGGGCGGGAAAATAAATCCCTAATTATATTTATTTCTTTATGGTACATGGTTGTATGGAGATGAATTATATCAATTACTACTTCCACTAAACCTTTCATAGGGAATGTTATTTTATATGTATCATGTGTTATGATGTGTATACTATACCCATCACATGTAAAAACATGTATATATTAAATTTGAACATAACTCCCTTATGAGGAACAATTTATGGAGATCATAGAATATATATATAATCATTTTTGAGGTAGAACCATCCACCTAGTCAAATTCAAGTGAAAATACTATATTTCAAGAAACTAGAATGGATCTTGATGATATAATCAGAAAATCTATCCTTATTTTTTATTATGAATAATAAAATTTTGTGGGATAAAATCCATTAATGGGGAAGAATTTAAGACCCTAAAAACGATGTTCTAAATTTCTCAAAAAATAAATGATAGCTTTTCTTACACTAAACACCAATGTAGAATACATATTTATTTAATATTATAGATAATTAAAATTCACATTGAAAAAATTAATGAATATATAGATGAAAAATATTTATAAAATTTTCAATTGATATAAAAAATCAAGAAAATAAAAATGAAACAAGATTGAAATATTCAGCACTATGATACACTATATAGAATATACTATTAATAATAAATACTTAATGAAGAAAACCCATTAGAAGTACTGTAAGGATCATTAATCATTAAATTATTCATTGACATGAGTGATTATGAAAAAGTTTTTTAGGCTTAAAATAGGAAATATAATATAGTAGATGAACTAATATGGCCACTGGGAATATATTCATATTGGTATTATATGGAATTTGATACAATCATTGGGTATTAGAATAATAAATAGGATAAATTATAAGAAATATTTTATTAAAATTTGACTATTATAAAATTTCCATTTAATCAATGGTGATAAATACAAGTAACGTCCTTATAAAATCTATGATGAAAGGAAAAATAGTGGAATAAAGTACTAAATGTATTCTTTATGAGTATTATTTTAAATAGAATATAAATTATTTAGTATCACAGGGGTTTGATATAGGGAAATTCCTAGCTAAACATCAACAATTCCATCTTTGTATGAATCATATATTGGAGAATTGAAATTTCATGGGAATAGTTATAAAATATATAGTTGTTAAATCACTGCATGGGAGTGCTTGTAATTATTATCTCACCCTTTGAGATTATGTGGTGGTCTTGATGGTTTTTTTGTAGAAGTTGTGATTATATAAAAAATTAATTATTATTTCAATAAATGAAATATTTTCTTCATTGTTTCATATATATTTATACATTTAGATTTTTTGTTACATTTTATTATATATGATTTATTTATTTAAATAAGAAATTATTTTGAAGGAAATGTATTACGAAAATCTAATTATGTTTTTTTAATAAATAAGAAATATTTAAGAACTAGGAGGGGTAGGATATTTCACTTGGGGATGCAGTACCCAAGAGGCGATCTTTCCTCTCTAGCATAGACATCGCTCCAAAGGTACTTGGAGTTTGTAATGGTCATCCTATTGTCCCGGTTTCATCCAAGGAATTCTCCGAAGATTCGTCGCTTCTTTCCACGGCCCTGGTCGCAAAGTTCACTCGTCGTAGGCCTCCAGTTGAGGTGTTCAAGAGGTGCGTGAATCAGGAATGGGGTTTAGGTCGTCGTACGGTTGTGGGACTCCTTGGGCCGCGCCAAATTCTTATTTGTCTCACTGATGAAGACGACTTGGTGTTGGCCTGGTCTCGTGCAAGCAGATCTGTTAGAGGGTTTCCGTTCCATCTACTTTGTTGGATGTTGGATTGGAAGATGAATCATGATTCTTCCTCTTCGGCAATCTGGATTTAGCTTCCAGGGATACCGCTTCCCTATTAGAAATCGAGCTCTCATTCATTCAATAGGTAATTCCTTGGTCCATTTCCTCTGTGCGGACTAGAAAACTGATTCCATGGTGTACCCGATCGTTGCGCGCATCTCTGTCGAAATGGAGCTCTCCCGTCCTCCGCCCTACAGGGTTTGGATTGTGATTGAGGGGCAACAAAAGTACGTGCAAAGTGTTGTCTATGAATCTTGGTCGTCGTTCTATTTCTTCTTCCATAGACAAGGCCATCATTTTAATGAGTGCCACGAAAGGTCTTCGGCAGTTTTGGTTGATACGTCTTCGGTTGGTAAGGGTGATTCGTTTCAGGTTGAGGGTGATAGAACCGGTTCTGGTAATGGAACTGAACCTTCTGCGTGCAAACTGGGGTCAAGGGAGGTCTCTTCGGATACCCTTGATCTTGTTGAGGCACTTCGGGGTGATCAGGAGTAGGGGCCTCCAAGTCAACCCGGGGTGGGGTTGTCCTGTCTTTCTAATGCTTCAGAAGTGGATCGTAATGGCTCGGGAAGGCCAAGGCATGCAGGTCCAGTATTGACCGATGCATCAAAGGTATAGGGACCTCAAATGGATGGAGTATTTGATCGTCTTAGGAGGTATTTGGGTGGATTACAGGCGTCCAGAAGCATGGGGAAAGAGATTCAAGGCCATGCGTATGGGGCTTTAGCGAGGTCCTCTCTCCCAATAGGTGAGCCTTCCAGACATGAGGCTTCCAGTGTTCCGATCAGGGGTTGGGAGGATCAAGATCCTCAGGCTCAATATATGGGCAGGGGTTTCGATCAACCTGCTTTCCATGAGGGGTCAGGGGAAGAGGAAGCTTTTGGAAAGGGGAAGGAAGGGGTCAGTGGGGTAGGGCTTGCGCTGGGTAGTGTCCCTAGTCAACTGAAAGGGAATGTCTTGGAGGTGTAGGCTCGGACCAGTCATGGAGATGCAGGGGGTTTGGGCTCTGGCATTCTTCCAGGGGTTGTTTCTTCAACCTAGACCCCAGTCATCTTGTGCAACAGGTTTGAGGGACTAGCTGAGGTTGAATCGAGAGATGAATCATTTTCCCTGGTTGAGGAAGGTAAATACAGTAGGAGGAGTATCGATGGATTCTTTTTGGATGGTCAGATCATGGGGCATGTTTTCCCAGAGTGTGCTTTTAGTGGAGGGGAGGCAGAACATGATAAGGTCAATAGGAGTTTTTCTGAAGAAGAGCCAGGTTCGAGGTGCAACAGGAGTAATAGGAGGAGGAGGGGTAGGAAGGATTATTCCTCCTTGCCTCCTCCTATGAGGACCCGGTCAGCAACGAAGCTAATGGTTGAGAAGTCGGACAAGGGGGCCAGGTGTCATCTAAAATCACTTGGACAGCCTAAACTTTCATAGGATTTGGTTTTATGTTCGGACGATGTGGTTACTGAGCAGGTGTTATTTCTCAGTGCCTCGGAAGATGATGCAACCAAGATGATGGGTCAGAATCTTGAAGTGGACCTTAATGAAGAGCAGTATATTTGGGTTGACAAACAGGACATGATACTAGTTGGAGGCTTCAATAAGGGGTTGATCAGACTCAAGGAGTATATTCAGGTCTGGAATAAATTGAATTCTTCTTTTGAAGACCCGATAAGGGGGGATCCATATTCACAGGTATCTAATATATCCTGGAAGCTGTTTAGGGATACAGACACTGGTAGAAGTCAACTGGTTTTCAATGATTCTTCTTACTCATTTCCTAACTAATGCTTTGTTGAGTTACCGCCCTTGTTGTGTGTGGAAATGTTGGAGGGTCAGATCGGATAAGATGGGCTAGAGCATGCTTCTTCTTCCTCTGCAGGTCATTTGGGATGTGGCTGACTCAGAGGGATGGCTTTCCATCAGGAGGGACCATGCTTGCATGGGATCACTGAGTGGTCCTTCATTAGAGATAGCGGTTGATGCTTATCTTTAGAAGAGGTTATATCTGGTTTTCTGTTTGGCGCTGTTTAGGGTTTGTTGGAACTTATGGTTTCTCACTTTTCCCTCAAAAGTGTCTTTCTTAATAAAAAAATAATTTCCAGCCAGCTTCTTTTATATGTAAAAGATATTCTTTATAACGTAGTTAAATTAAAAAAAAGGAATGAATTATTTTAAAGTGATGTATTGATAACAATTCCACAAAAATTTATTAAATATATATATATATATATATAAGAAGTGGTAATAAATTAATAATGAATTTATTTTTACGCTAACAAAAAATATTTAAGAGAAAATTGATTATATAGATTATATGTTATTAAATTAACATTAATTTTTTCACCGAAGTAAATTTAATACAGTAAGTGGGTTTTATATATGGAATCAACATTCCAAAATTTTAAAATAAATTAATTTCAATTTTAGGCATAAAAAATAAGTCAGTGATTTAAAAAGTAGAGTTGTAATAATTGAGATAAAATTATGAAAAAATGTTAAAATATGAGTTAATGTCCTAAAATATAGATATACAATATCACTAAATGTATTTATGAAGTAAAATTACCTATATATAGAATATCCCGTATATTTCTGCATTAGAACCATCGTCTATGAAAAATAACATTCCTTATTTATTAAGGAATTGGTGATTTTGAAAATTTCACTCAAAATCACATATAAAAGGACCCCTACACGACCAACATCAAAAAACCAATTTCCATTAGTTTCCTATTGAATATATATGATAATTATATACCAAAATATCTTATCTAATATGTGGAAAACTATTCTCACATGAAAGAGTCCCAAATAATTCAGTTACAAGAGGCTCATTAAGAGTAGGTCAAACATAACAACATGTTTGGAGTATGACAGACCAAGATAGAAAAGAATGTAAAGATTTTTTTTATCATAATTAACGTTCATTAAATTATGTTTTTTATCCTTAATATATATAAATTTATATATTTTATACAATATATCATTGAAATGTTTTATAACAATTATTTTTTTAATAATTTAATTTAATGTTCTATCTCATGTACTCTCTTTAGTTTTCAGTTTCCCTATTCATTTAAAATTTATTATTGTATTTATGAGTCAATTTTCATTTCATTGGTTCGTAATATTGATTCCTCATCTATGATATTAAAAGATTTTATATTTTAAAATTTCTCTATTTGAAATGGAATATAAAATTTCTCTTTATTGAAATTACATATTTGATGAAAAATTTACATAGATAAATTTAATTATTCATAAAAATGATATATTTATGAATAATTACCATCCTATAATTTATAAAATGTATATATTTTTTCTAACATGAATTTATTTCATAAAATAGTTTGAAATCCAAATATATATTATCATTAGTAATCATCAAAATGCACTTTATATATTTTTAAATTAAATTTTATAAACAATTCATTGTTGTGGTTTTTCAATAAATTTACTAATAATCAAAAAAGGGAATTTCATATAACTTTCAAATATTTATTACCTTTTATTAAACAAATTTTTAATAAATTTTTATATTTTCAAGGTATATTATTTGGAATATTTTTTAAAATAAATCTATAGTATTATTTTTAACTATTAAAAATGGATTGTTAAAGTGACTTATAACATTGGTGTTATAAAAATTATAAAAAATATTTAGAAAAATAATCCTCTTTTGGTATCACATCCATTTTTCATTTCATATAAAAAATATGTATATCCTATTTAGTTTTGTTTCATGAAATACCCACTAAATTAACTTATGATATAAAAGTGTTGGGTGTTTTATATTTCAATATCAACTAAACTATTTTTTTATGAAATTCCATTTAAAAATATTGTATAACCCATCTTCATTCAAGAATTTTGTTTGATACAATGTATGATTTATTTCATCTATCACACAGATGTATGGTATTTCATTAATTGTTGGGTTGGTCTGATATATCACTTTAACTAATTGGGAAAATATATATATCTCATGAAATAGTGATGTTGTTTGTGGAAATGATTGTGGTTGGCTACATTCAAGACACATTGTAGGGAAATGGTTGTGATTATCAATCTTCAAAACTCAATTCATAGACAGGAGTATAGTTATATATGATTATGATAATTTTTATATAACTAAATACACATAGCTAGGTTTAAATCTTGTTGTTTACCTTGTCTTGTGTGTGTGCCACATAAAAACATTTTTCATATGGATAATCATTATTGTGCCATGTTTCTTAATTCATACAACATTATAAAAGTTAGGATTTCATGATGATCCTTTATAATTTATAAGTCCTTATTCAATGATCTATGTTATTCTATCAATTCTTATGATTAAATATTATAATCTTTTGACTGCATTAATCTGGTATTTCTCCCTTGTTCATGCTCAATCACTATCTCTTTCTCAAACCACCAATAACATATTGATATGATTTAACATTACTATAAATTTGATTCCAATTATTCTTATTTTTATGTCTCCTTAAGAAACTAAGAATCTGAATATGTCTAATAAGAGATCATTTGTAAAGATTTTTTTGGAGATATTAACTGAATATTATAGAATAAGAAGTTTATCTAACTAGTATTAAGTGACAATATATGTTAGGGTTCAAGTTTTGTTTGTCTATTTGTTATATGAAATGTTTTATTTATAATAATTATGTAAAATATATATATTTTGTGCTTAGGTTTTCTTGTGATCACTCTGAAGACGAGAAACCATAAGAAATATTGGATCATAGAGTTAAAGTAATATGAAACAAGATAACTCACTTGGTTAATGTTCTATATAAGAATCGTATATCTGAGGAAGAAATCTATTATACTCAACATATAATGAGATAAATGCAACCATATGTTTTTCATCAGTTTAATGAAATTTTAGTGGGATAAATTATGTTAATGGTTTATAATTTGACCAAACAATATTTTATTATGCATTTCCCTTTAAATAAATAATGTTTGTTTGATTTATTATGAATATTAAAAGAAAACCCTCAAAAAATAATCCCTTACTTTGTTTATGTATAATATGGTAAATATTAAATGAAATAAATTACATGATAACTAAATGAAATATAAATTGAAAAATTACTTATTGATTGACAAGATGAGTAAAAAATACAACCTACTTTCAGATTCACATTTACATGGACATCCATGATGTTCAGAAGAAAAATAATAACTAATGTATGAATACAACATGCTATAAATATGATATAATTTTTAAGAAATAATTTTCCAAATTGGATTAATTATTTTAGAGATTCATGCAAGTATATATATAAGAATACAATATTACTCTTATATATATGGTCATTGGTTATTTTTTAGACACGCGACCATTCAATATATGACTATTAAATATTTTTAATCAAACTGTAACATTCCCTTTGTTTAATTTTTAAAATTATTTTAAAATAATATAATTCATAAATAATAAATAATTATGGATTAAACTAAAAAATATAATAATTAATATAAATTATTTGTAATAAAATATGTATTTACTAATTATTACACAATATTATTATTATTAATATACTTTCATGTGATTATTAAATTATAAGACTTATTCTTACACCAATTGATGAATCAATTGAACAAATACAGGTATGTAATTAAAAAAATTAAATGATAAAAGGGATATTTTTCAAAAATCATATCTTAATAAGTGTTTCTAATTTTTTATATCAATAAATTCAATTGATCTCTTATAATGGATGAAAATAAAAAAATTTATTATATCTACATGGTCAATATAGATTAACACCTATTTAATTATTAAATAGTTTTAAATAATATTACAAATACTTAATGTTTAAAATGATATTGTTTTATAATTTTTTTCTAATTTTTGTCTACATTTCAAAAAAAATTCTCATATTTCTACATGTAACATGATTAAATGGATTAAAATAATATATTTAGTGTTTTGAAATTAGATATGAATTATAAATTTATTTTTCGGGAGAAAAAAAAGTTACCACGGTATAAGTTAATTTCAACGATAAAGGTAAAATTTGTTACAAGGCACAAATTATGAGGTAATATCATATAATATCACAAAAAAGTATCTCTAAATGAGTGGATGAGGGAATTATTGACCTCACCTCATCAGCCTCAAATTATTTTTTATCATTGGATCCAATTTCCAATTAATAAAACTTGATTGTTATTAATGAATTTTTTTTTAAGAAAAAACCACTCATGTATAGATATTATAGTACCCCTCCTTCCCCACATAAAATAAAATATTTCATTATATTATTCTATAATCCCTACTAATATTATATCTCTCATAAATTTTGAAACCCTTTTTATAATGATTCACAAGTATATCAATTCTAAGAGGCTCTGTATGAAAAAACACAAGTATTTAAAGTAGGTTCTATCTTATCATTAATCGTTCTTATCAATATTATTAACCAAACACATAATAAAGAATATTAATCACTATAATAACTTTGCTTTGAAATAATAAGGATTATATAAAATTGATATTGTTACCATATAATAACTTGTTATTACTCATTAATTCATTATAAATTTATCTTATTTGGTTCAAGTTAACAACATATTGAATGATTTTGTATTTTAAAATTATAAATGAATAACTAAAATAAAATAATGGTAATATGATATAATAATATTTTGTTTAATATACATTGTTCTATTTTAGAATGATAATAATCCAAACTATTTTCACTAATAAATACAATTTTTTTAATTATATATTCATTACAAATAATTCTTATTCATTCCGTATAAACTTTGACCATATGTTTTATAAAATTACAATGTGACTCAAGAATAATATCAAACACATATAATAAATCATGTAGAACTTTCTAGAGGCTAGGAACCTTGGATCATGGAGAAAGAAAAAGAAAAACCAAACCGAAACATTATTGGGAAAATAGTATAGTAAAAATAGAAATATAAATTTCAACAATAAAAAATTAATTGCAGGGAAATAAGTGATAATAAGTGAAAAAAATTGAGTAATATAAATTTGAAAGAGGTTAGTATAAATATGTATAATAAATATAAATTTTTATATGGGTTTGGATCACATTATACATACAAAAAATCTAAGGTATGGTTTTCTTTTATATGACACTTTTAAGTCAATATTATTTAGGTTTAAATTAATATGAGGTGAAATTATATGTTATTTATCTCTTAAACCACATTTATTTTATTTCACATTTTTATTATTCTCATTTTCATCAATTATTTCTATTTACCCCCTCATTAGATTATATCTCACCCCAAATGATCCTTGTAAGTTAAAGAAAACATATATATAATTTTGTTTTTGGACTATTTCTCCTCTATTTCATTGTTTTTTATATACATTTATTAATGTATTTATTCATCATTATATGAATAAGTATGTACATTTTCTATTCAATTTTACATTATTTAACATATTTTTGAAAACAATATATTAATTATTTCCACAACGTCACTTTCATCAACATTTTTACTTTTAAATAATTTTTTTTCTTTCGTTAAAAGTTTTCATGATTTATTTAATGTAATTTTTATTTAATTTATAATTCATATTCTGAAAAAAAAAATTAAATTATCTCCTTCATAGAATAAAATATACCAATAATTAATGGTATTTTATTCTTATTATTCCAAGTAGTTTTTGATTCCTATTTATTATTGTTTTTAAAATTTTAAAATTTCTATTAACATTTATAAATAGTCAATAGAGATATGTTCTAATGATTCAATCCAATTTCTTTATTTGGATTGATTATGTTAATGTATTAATAATTAATTTATCAATCAAATTTCTTTCTCATAGTTCAATGATGTTTTTATGGATTTTGGAATATTTTTATGTTCATGAGACTCACCTATGTATAGTTTTTAATATTTTTATTGGGGTAACATGAATTATATATCCTCCTATTATAATGTGTAATGATTTATATATCATTGAATGAGATATAAGGATCTATGTAATGAACCAAATTTACAATGGACTATTCCAAAAAAATTGAGAGTGAGGAGTAAACCTAATGTATATTGAGACAATATCCATTTGGTTTACTGGAATGTGGATAAAAAAGAATATACTATTATAGTCTATAAAATAACTACAGATGGTCTTGTTAGTGAACACTCACATAGAAAATTATTTTATATGTTTATATATATTACCAATTCATGTTCCATAAATCATTGTAATGCATTATTATTATGTTATGTTTTCATTTATCATGATTATTTAATCAAGTTTCCACACTCCTATGAATCTTGTGATATGTTATTCCAATATAGTAATGTAATGAATAACGATTTATAATCTATGTATTATTTTTTATGATTTTATTTTGTTGTGTTCATGCACCTTGATTTTCTTTCATAACCACATGTTCATCTTATGACAAATTATGACATGTGATTTTTATCTTCTACATTTAACATTACTATGAATCAAAAATCCCCCAATTCTTATATTTCTATTGCCATGGAAATTAAGTGGATTATTATGTGTAATATTTCTAAATAGATAAATTTTTTGAAAACATTTATGAGATTTATTGAATATTAATTGTAAAATAAGAATTTTATGTAAAACCCCGATCCTTGTGCCACTACGAGTAATGCCCCAAGCTAGTTAGTTACATGACCTTATGAATGCCACCCCATTTTCTAGATTCTATAGACAATTCATGCGGGTATAATGAGATATTTTGGGATACTATAACCTAGATATCAGAGTAAGACAAAATAGCTAACTAATAAATAAAGGAATCAATATAAATTAATAAACATGAGTCACCGATCAATTTCGTAAAATTGGGTACATTCCCATAGCCAATAGTAAATATTTCCTGTCATTTCCTATAGTTCCATGTGTATAGGAGAAACTCAAAATAAAATCAAGATGAAGAATCCCCAAAACAATTCATAACATGAAGTCTGATTCTCTAATTCATGAAAATCCCTAAGCCCTAGATCGACCCATAGTTTAGGGATCTTGACATTTTTTTAACTTGTAATCATGTTGTCTACTCATGTACCCAATGTAGTCCAAGATGGTATTGAGTAAACTCAGTAGCTCACCAGCAACGATGTCTTCAGAAATACTAGTAAAAAATATTTTATACCAAATTAGGGTAAATAATTATGTAAGAAATAGATAAATCCGGTTCTATCATTTAATAGTATTTAATTAAGATCATTAACCATTAGTTTCATATGTTACCTATATTGATCACCATACATTGACCTATTCCCATCAACTTAAAACAATTAAGGGGTTTCAAATTCATTAAATCACAGGGAAAATTATTTCACAATTGTATATATATCAGCATATTTTAGATCCTCAATCAATTTAGTCACAACATGTGTATTCGTTAAGGGCATATAGCTTCAATCCGACACTATGACCCATGAAACACATGGGTGTAGTGTAACAACACAAAATGTTATCAATGTAATTGTTTGTTTATTATAAATATTTTATATTGTATAAAACACATAAATATAATTTGGATCCTGGTTAAAACATCTTTCTCATAAATAAATAATAAAAGAAATGATATTCATATAAAGTAAAAAATCTATACTAATTGAATGGTAAATTATCCCTTAGAATAGTAATATATCCATTATAAATTTTAATCTAGAAAATAGAATAGTAATATATCATTGGAAATTATAAATAAAATTTATTCATCATATATTTGAAAATATGATATTTTTAAATAATGGTATAAGTAAATAAATGTTTTAAAAATGATAAATTAAGTGTTTGTATTTTTTAAGACATAAATTTTATATTTATAATTTTATAATTAATATAATCATATATAGTGTTATTATTTATAAAATATATTAAAAAATTAATATATTGTTTTTGTTTTGTTATATGATAATTTTATGAGACCTTAAATGTTTTTTTAATTTTCCATTAAATCAGTTATAATTTTAAAAGTTATATTTTCAAAATAAAAGACAGTTTTTATTAAAAAATTAATTAATCATATATGGAAAAATATTTTCAAAAAAATAATTTTTTTTATAATTTAACACATATAAAATTGGTTAGGATAAATTTTAAATGTTTTTCTTAAATAGATGAATTTTTTATTAAAAGTGAAGTACGATAATTTATGGTATCTAACAAATTTATGAATTATTGAGTTATTAATGAAATATGTATGATTTAATACAATAATTTCAATAACTCCTTCATTATTTTATATATTCTGTGATATTGATTAATCTATTCATGTTCTTAAGACAATATAATAAAATAATGAATAATATAATCAATAATAACCCATCTACTCTACTAAAAATACCACCTCCACCTATTCCCATCCTACCTTCCAAGATTTGATGATTATCCAAATTATTCCCATTCTTATGACCAATTTTATAACCTACGTCCATGATCCATTCATCACAAAAATATAAAATCCAATTTCCCTAAAAATGTTCTCAAGGAGAATAATTTAAGATGTAAAATCGTCTTTCAATTATTTTAATTTCATTAATTTTTCTTTTTATTTTATTATTAAATCCTCACTTGTTCTTATCCACGTGTCATGATAAATAAAATTGATTATATATTCTAAAATTTAATTATGTTAATTTAATAATACATAATCAAATATCTTATCCACTCTCTTTTATTCTAAATATGTAAATGTTTTTGATGAGGTGTTGATTTATCACCTTCGAGGATGAAAAGTTATCATTTTGTTTTACCAACATCATTTCTATTTGTAGAACTATTATAATGGTTTAAAAAGATTTTAAAATATATGTTACAACCATTTTTATGTTATATAAAAACATATATTTATATATATCTTATAAATAGAAAAATATATCCAGTTCGTGATGATCATAAAACAACAAAATTAATTTAAACAATTATCAATAATGTTATATCTAATGAGTAATCTGCATATCTAGAAAGTAAATAATATATAAGAACAATTACACTTTTTCAATTTCACTAATAACATAAAATTTCAATTATAGAGAAGTATTCTCATCTTACATGAACATTTATAATTGTATACAAGTGAACCAATCATGAAAACAGAGAAACAAACACCCTCGTAGTGATGAAACCGAACTCAATGACCCATTATAATCTCCTTAAATGAGCTTAATAACATTATAGTAAATCTAATACATGTATAATAGGTTTTTGATTTATTAATTAATGAATCTAATTTTCCTATCTGGGATATAAAATTGATTAAATCATACAGACATAAGGTTATGGGATTTCTCGAACCCAACATCTTTTTATTGGTCTATTCCTATGTCATTACTAATTTTAGTGTGGATAATCATTTAATATTCATAAAACAGAATTTAGTTATCAGTTACTTTTCTTTAAAATTATATAAATGTTTCCAATCATATTTTATGAAAATAAAAATAATTTATTTTCTAAAATAACTATTCTTTCTAAAAACACACCTTTTACTTATCTTGATATTTTTATTTATTTACTCAATATTGGTTTTTATTATACCATGTTTATTATTACATTTTTATTTTGGTAATCCCAAATTTTATTCATAAAAGTATTAATTATAAAATTATCATTAAAACCAATTCATTTCTATGTGTTATTTTATGAATATTATTGTTATACATTCTATGTTGCATGCATGACTATGTAAATGTTATGATGTGACGGGTGCACCCAAAATTATATAGCTCTCCAATGAATTGGGTTATTTGATGTATCTCTTGAGATAATGTTTAATATGCATGAACATGATTCTATATTTTTTCACAGTGGTTATTTTATTATTTTTAACATATATTATGTCTGCACCTGATTCAAGATTTGTTCAAAACTATATGTAGTATTTGACCTCCAAGACATGATTTTTTTGTTTTTCTACACTGCTACATTTCATAAATTTATACAATTTCTCATATCATTATTTTTATATTGATCCCATACATTTGTTGATGATGATTATTATTATCAGTCACTTTATATTGATTCATGAACAATTATATACTCTTACTAGGATATTATCTCACCCCTTTATTTAATGTATATACTCATGTGACTACTTATTCTTAAGAGTTCGTGTGTTGTAGTGAATATGAATAATTCTATAAAGATTTGAAAAAGTGTCTTATCGTTGAACTAGTAATCATACTCCCAACAAGTGGGGTGACCTTTTTGGTATACAATAAGGCTTAAAATAGGGGAATATACTGTATATTGAAGAAACATGATTATGTGATATCCTACGCCTTAATGAAGCTAGAAATTCATGATAAAAACTATCTCACACGTGATTTGAAGATGGAAGGTGGGGTCTTCGCATTGAAAATTTAGATGAATTATTTCTATGGTGATATGTGTTAAATATAGACTAATCACAAGAGCCTAAAGTATATATTCAAACATAAAGAAATTAAAATGTGCCAGCTGATATGATTAAATCTCATCAAGGATTAAGATTGGTCAATCCACTACTATCCTAGTAAGGAAAATAAACTATCTAATTCTCTAAGTAGAAATTATCCTAGAATATTTTCAGCAATGTTAATTTATAAAGATCAATTATTCTTGTATTTTGATAGGATAGACATGGGAATAATTTTGGAAGGAACATCGTCAGTCCTGTATAAAATGACTTATAAACGATCCCTCATAGAGAAAATAGTGAATGACCATAGAAATGAATCGGAAACTCAGAAGATGGTGGAAGAAAAATGAATGGGGAAATCCACAAAGTTCAATTTTTTCGACAAATAATTCATATTATTTGGTTCACGACTATGTATACCATCCAATATAGATATAAATAAATAGATTTTAATTGAAGAACATAGATAAAATTTCTCAATTCACTAATGAAGCACAAAGATGAATCGATATCTATGGGAGCTCTATTGGTAGACCAATATAGATAAAGATATTTTTGAATATACATCAAATTTCCTGGTAAGAAATAGTGAAGTAAAATAAGAAAAATTATAATCGTTTGACTAAACCAATACCCATACCAAAATGTAAATGTGAAAAAAATGCTATGAACATTGTCACCAGACATCTAAATACATCCATTGGAAAAAAAATCAACATGGTTTGTTGTGGATCTTCCCACAACGCCACCTCACTTTATCATAATTCGAGAGAAAATATCCCAGGATAAAATTTCATAGATATATATTAGAGAAGTGGTAAGGATAAATGGATTTCGACTATATATTTTATCTGATCAAGACCTAGGATTCACCTCCTTATTTTGGAAAAGTCACTAAAATTTTCTAAACACTGAGTTAATCTTTTGTATGACTTATTATCTTCAAAATTATGTCCAATCTGAGCAGACTATTCAGACATTAGAAGACATGTTCAGATCATGTTCTATGGACTTCAAAATATTATGGGACCAATATCTACCTCTGATCGAATTATATTACAAAAATAGTTTTCAATTGAGCATTTTAATGGCTCCATGGGAATCTCTTTAAAAGAAATGAAAAATATTGATGACTTGATGGGATGAATCTAGTCAACATAAGCTTCTAGGAATTGAAATGGTAAAAGAAGTGGTAGAATTGGTGAAAACGATTCTATAGAACATCAAGGTGTCCCATCATTGGCCAAAGTGAAATGTATACAATTACTGATTAGACATTGTGTTTATGGTTGGAGACATTATATTCCTCCATGTATATCCATGGAATAATTTGGAGAGATTTGGGATGAAAGGAAAGCTATGTCACTAGTACATAAAACCCACAGAGAATTTTAATCAGGTCAGATATTTGGACTATCGACAAGAAATTTCACCAACCACATCTCAATTACATGGTGTATTCCATGTATCCCCCTTGAGGAAGTACATACCAAATCCCTCACATGTACTGAGTTCAGATGTGGTATATTTGGACAATGATCTCTCTTATGTGGAGTATCTCGTGATGATCTTGGAATATAATGATAAAGTTATATGCAATAGGACATCTCACATTGTCAAAGTAGTATTTCAGAGCTGTAAGTAACAATAGACAACATGTGAACTAGGTGAATGGATGAATGATAAATACCCACGCATGTTCTCATTTTAGTGTGTAAAATAAAATTTCAAGTGTGAATTTTCAAAAGGGGGATTAATGTAACTACAAAAACATTTTTCCATGGAATTTTTTTCTACCTAATTATTACTTTATATGGTTTAAAAATCATAAATATCATAGATATCCAAATCAAATTATTATTATCATAAATGAAAAATAAAATAAGTGATATTAATTGATATTAATAAACCTATATAATCGGAATAATAACTTGAACCGTAGATTAATAACCAAAAACTTATTAATAGTAAATGGAAAATAGAATAGTAACATATCCTATGAATGTATAAAATTTTTTCCATCTTATGAATGAAAATATGATGTATGTATATCATTCTATAATCTAATTAATGTTTTAAAATGATAAATTACGGGTTTTTTGTTTTGTAAAACATAATTATTTATTTATAATTTTTTGTTATGATAATGATTTAACATAATTTTTTTCATAAAATAGATTCATAAATTAGTATTTTGTTGTCTTCATATTATAATATAATTTTATTATTCCTTAATTATGTTTTCATCATTTTATAAAATGAGTTATAATTTTAAAATCGGTATCTTATGAAGAAATGAGCATTTTTATTAAAAATTAAATTTATCGTATTTATAAAACTATTTTCATAAAATAGATTTTATTTTTGGATGATACACATCAAAAAATGGATAGGGTTAATTTTTTAGATTTTTCTAAAATTATGGAATATATTGTGAATACTGCAATAGTGTATTTTATGGTATTAAGAAAAGACATGAATTATTGAGTCATAAAAGATATATGGATTATGTAATTACATAATCTCTAACTATCCTTTATTATTTAATATATTTATTAATAAGGTTCAAACTATTGATATTATCGTGCCAAATTAATAAAATAATATTCAAAATAATAAATACTCCCCCTCTCCTCCCCTATAAATAACATTGATAACCACCCGTCCCACACACACATACCAATATGGAAATATTATCAAAATTCTACCCAATCCTCATTCAAATACTTTCACCCTCATCCAAGAACCATTGGACTCAATAAAAGTGAAATTCCATTTTCCTTAAGAAGTTTTTCAAGGAGAAGAATTCTAGTGAAAAAAATCTTGTTTTATTTTCTTTTAATTAATTTTCAATTTATTTTATTTTCTTAATATCTCCTCAAATATCATTATGAAGGGACAATGATAACCCCAGTATCATATATTTTATGTAATTTTATTGTGAGAATGTAATAATAAATAAATAATTCTCATCTATTTTCCTTTTTCTTCTAAAATTGTGAACTCTATTTGTTAGGTGGTTATTTATCACCTTTGAGGATGACATAATTTCATTTTATTATACAAACTTAAAGTCCTGTCATAAATAAATTATCATGGTTGGAACAGATTGAAAAATATATCATACCACATCTTTTATGTTATGGATGTAATATATATATATATATAATAATAATAATTAATAAAACAAAACCGGTCTACGATGATCAAAAAAACTGACAAATTAATCTATATGATTATCATTAATGTATAATTTACTGAATCATCATCATATCTATAATATAAATAATATGTAAGGATGTCTTCGTACATGGGAGGAGCTTAAAGGGTTTGGCAAAACAGGCTGGAGGCTTTTCACTCATGGATTGCGAAGCGGGTAGTTCGGGAAGAATCTAATGGAAGGGGTGGATTGTGCATGTATCAGAGAATCAATCTGCTGTTGAGGAAAGGGTAAAATTGTGTAAGTTTTCAATTATTGCTTATGTTGTGATTCTAAAAAGGGTTATGTCCCTGGAAGATTCATGATCTTACAATAAGAATGGTGGAGATATGGGGCCTTACTGACTGGAAGATGACAGCCATGGGATGTGGATTCTATCATGTTGTGTTTCCCTCTGATGAATGAAAAATATGCTCATGGAGCTTGGGTTCTGTCCTTCTACACCCTGGATTCCTTCGGATTCATGAATATAATCAGAATTTTGATCCCAGCTCAGTCAAAAACCCCTTTTCCTAGGTATGGATACACATTCACCAACTGATCTGGCTTTATTAGCACCCACAAATCTTGTGGGATATTGCTTTTTCTGTAGGGAACCCTATAAGACATGATAGGAAAACATAAAACCCTAGTTTTGGATATTATTCTGACATTATTCTTAGATTATGGTGGAAGTGGAAATGTCCACGATTCTTTTGGAAGAGGTTTCCTTCACCACCAGGGATGACAGCATCACCCTTAAGGTAGAGTATAAAAGGAAGCCAAAATTCTTTCTCAATTGTCATGTTTTTGGGCATGTGCTTTCTGAATGAAACATGAATAAGGTTTTATCCTTCTACAATATTAGTGGGCATGATTCTAATAATTGTCGAAGGAAGAAAACTTATCGGGATCCTTCTAATTCGGATATTCTTGTGAACAAGGAAACTGGCAAAGTGGTTGCTCATGAAGTCTCCTTGAAATCCAATGGTGATGTTGTTCCTATTGCTGATGGTGGGACCACTGGTTCAGGAGACCCTTCACAGGATCCTTCCAAATTTATTCTAACTGATAATGATGGATATTATAAGGTTGCACATGATAAGGTGTCTGGTGAGGATACTCATAATGCATAATGGTAGGAGGAGGACATTGAGATACCCAATAAGGTTGAAGATTTTGGTGGTTATGATTCAGCAAGTTATGATATTGCAGTTCAGGACCCCTCATAGGAAAAATTAGCAAGGCATGGGAATTCTGAACCACCCATTATGGCTAAGGGACCTAGTGCTCAGATCATACATGACTCAAAAATATAGGATTCCCCCTTTGGTAATGATTTAACCTTGGGAGGAATTAAATTAGTGCAGGAAAATAAGGAGTCAGCAAGAGAATTCACTCTGATCCACTCATATAAGGTTGCAAGAAGGATGCTACCTGCCACTTTAACAATGACTATCAGTTCAGATAATAGGTTTATTCTACTTTCTGATGATGAATATGGACCTGTCATGGTTTGAAGTTTACCCAATGATGCACTGGAGGAGAATAAGTCTGATCCATAGACATGCATAGCAGCAAGCTGTGCAGGCCCCTGCACCAGGATGTAGTCTTCCAATAAATGAAGATAATTTTTTGGAACTTCTAGGATCTTGGGAATTCTCCCATAGTCAAAACCCTGAGGCACAACATCATGACCAATAAACCCATGTTACTGGGTATTTTTGAGCTAATAATGAAATTTTAAAGATGGATGGATTTTAAGTGGAATTCTCTGGGGTACTCTTTTATTGTTACTAATTTGTATGATAATGCGATGGAATATTTATGGGTGTTAAAACACAATAGTGTCATAATTGAATCCTTTCATAATGATCAATAGTCAATAACTCTATATTTCTGTTTTCAGTCCAATTCTTTGTGTGTAACTTTTGTGTATGTTTTTAAACAATACATCAAAAGGAGGTCATTATGAAAGAACATACTTTCCACATCTGAGTTTATTTTACTAGGTGGATTCTTCTTGGTGTCTATTTCAGGTGCGGATTTAACATGGAGTAGATACACAATAAATGGGAGGCAGGGAAGTAAATATGAAAGATGTTTGGTTAATATGAATGAGAGAAGTGATAAAATGGATGTTTCCTGCATGATTCTCCCTAGACTCTATTCATATCATAATCCCATAGTGGTTGACCTCTCTTTCAGTGGATTGAGTTCATATCCTTTATCATTTAATTTCAATAATTCATGGACAGTTTTGCTAGGGTGTAGAGAAATAATAATGGATGCTTGGGAAATAGATTTCACTGGTATTTATATGAACAATATAACTATCATGCTGAAACTTGTGAAAGCCAGACTCAAAGAGTTGAGAAAAAAATATTTTTTCAGCCTCAAGATTATCGTTAAAGAGGCCGAATCTCATCGGTTTATCTATCAGCAGAGGAATATACACTAGGACATCCCATCTCAAGAAGCTATACAAGCTTCCCCAAGGCTTTATAGTCTCTTGACCCTAAAGGATAATCATTCTCAGAATCAGATAAATGTTAAGTGGTTGAAGGAAGGGGACAAGAATTTAATATTCTTTCACTGTATGCATAAGGAGAAATAGGTTAAGAGGAATCTTAAGGATTTAATGATTCATGATATCATGATCACTTTTGAAAATGTTTTTGAAAATGCTGTAACATGTAATTTTGAAAATTTATATTCTGATTATGGGGAGGATACCTCAAACAAGATAATCAGAAGTGTTGAACCACGTCTGGATGATAATCAGAACAAAAAGCTCACTGATATTCTTACCCACAAAGAAATACACTATGCAGTCTTTTCTCTAAATATAGATAGTGTTGCTGGCCCTTCTGATTTCACAAATATTTTTTTATGTTCTATTGGGATATCATCCACAATAAGGTGATTAATGTTGTAAGAGAATTTTTTTCATCACTATTCTATGCCACTTGGGATGAATTCTAATTTTGTTGCTCTGATTCCTAAGAGAGATAATGCACTAGATATTAAAGTCTTCAGGCCATTTGATATTGGTAACTCCATTCCTAATGTAATTCTTAAGATTATTGTAATTTAGTTAGGTGAGTTTGATAAAAATCTAGTTTCTGCTAATTTGTTTGGAATTTTCCCTGGTAGAAACATTCCGAATTGTCTTTTTACTGCCTTAGAGTGTGTTAATATTATGAGAAGTAAGTTTCAAGATGGTAATATGGTTATAAAGGTAGACTTATCAAAGGCTTTTGACAGAATAAGGTTGTACTTTATTTTTACAATTCTAAGCATGAATGGATTCTCATGAAATTTCATTGGTATGGTTTGCTCCATTTTGTAAAGTGCTAGTTTATCTATTCTTATCAATGGATCCCCCAGGGGATTCATTCAATGCATTGGAGTAGTCAGGTATGGTGACCCGTTATCTAGAATTCTATTCTCTATGGCCGAGGATTCTCTGAGTGTGTGTCTTCATGATCTTGTTAACATTGGTTTATACCAAAGAATGAGAGCAGGTAGGAACTTATTTACTCTTTCACATTTGTTATATGCTAATGACATACTTTTTTTCTGTAAACTGATAGGAAAATTATATCTTGCATCAAGAGAATCCTTTCACATTATGAAGAACTATTAGGCCAGGTCATCAGCTTGAATAAATCATTTGTTGTCATTGGAGAAGGAATTCAAATCTTGAAGAAAAAAAAGGGTTTCTCGTAGGCTTGGTGTCAAAAGAGGTACATTGCCCTTTAATTATTTGGGGCATCCTTTGTTTTTGGTAAGGTTGAAATGTGTCCACTTGGAGGGTTTCACTCTGAAAATCATCAATCATTTGGAAATCTGGAATGGTAAGACCATTCTCAGGCTGGTAGAGTTTTTCTTGTCAACTCTGTCATCACTTTAATGTTTGTATACTCCTTTTCATTATATAGATGGCCAATAGCTCTTCTTAAGGAATTGAGTGGAATGATATGTAATTTCATTTTGACTGGTTCAACTCATTAGAGGAACCTATCATTATTTCTTGGAAATAATGTATAAAGCCGGTGGCTATGGGGGGAATGGGAATTAAAGATATTAGAATATTTAATGACGCAATTCATAGAAATTTTATTTGGAGGCTCTTATCCAAGCCTGAATTTTCCTTGTAATTTCCGATAAGTAGGTTTGTTAGAATATTACAAAATAGTCAATGTATGTACATGAATTCATCAGATTGTCCTTCAGTCAGGAGTACTTATTCTAATATCATGACTCAGTCCATATGGTTTGTTTTTTCCAGCTCTTATCTGAATTGTTGGAACACCCCGTGGTTGTCCTCTCCAATTAAGGAATTCATTACTATCCTACTTTCTTTGAAAAACATGTCTATCTGTAACCTTTATGGGAGCATTGATGTTTCTGGAATGATTCCATGTAATCATCGTATGGAGATTACAAATTATAATTTTTTTGATTGTGATGTACAGATTTGGAAACCTTCTCTTAATGGATCTTTTTCCATTTGGGAGTATTACAAGTTGTCGTGTGGTGTACCATCTAGAATTCATTCATGGGTGGAAGGTTCTTACAGATCCTTCATTCTCTCTAATGATGCTATGCTGATATAAAGAATCTGGAAGCGGCCCTTGCCCATTCAGTGTGCTTTGTAATGCATGGGCCTTAGCATTGCCTTGGTATTTTGCCTTAATGGGGAAGAATATTTCAAGTATCTTTTCATCTATTTCACCTTTGATGCATTGGTTATGGAAATATGTGCAATCAACCTTTCATTCCTTCCTATGCTTCTATTCTATTGAATCGTTGCTCATCTCGGCCTTTCAGGTTGATTACATGGAGCAAGTGAAGTCTCTATTCATTGCTGCTACAGTCTCTATTTTCTATTATATTTGGATGTCTCAGAATAACATCATCTTCAAAAATGGAAATCCCTCTCTTTGGGAGGGTGTTCTAGTGATACATCAAGGCATTAAACTTTCTTCTATGAATCAATCTGGATCAATGAATAATTATGTCTCTAAATTTTTTATTTTGAGGACTCTGTGTGTTAGTGGCCGGTAAAGGATGCCTGGAGTGATGAAGTACCTTTGGTGGATTCCACCAATATCTAATTGGCTTAAAGTAAATGTGGATGGGGCAGCCTTCAATGCTCGGGGTTCGGTTGGGTGTGGTGGATTCTTCTAAACTAATCGGGGCCTCATTAAAGCCTGTTTCTTCCATTATATTGGGCATGGTCATTTTATTGATGAAGAGATATGGGCCTTGATAAAGGAGATCAGCTATGCATTTCATTATGGTTGGCGGAAAGTAAGGCTTGAGTTAGAATTTTTTATGGATGTAAATATTTTGATAGATCTCTCTCGGAATGTTCCATAGAGGATGTTATCGGCATGGATTTCTTTTCATAGTATTGATAAGTGTATATGACTTGATGTTTCTCATGTCTATCATGCATCGAACCGGGTTGCAGATTCTCTCTCTAAAAGGGATATTATAGAGGTCAATTCTAGTTGGTCATTTTTTGCCTAATTATTGCGATAGTTTGGTCTAGAATGATAGCACTGGTGTTCTCCACACAAGGCTTTATAAGGCTCCCCTTTTTGAGTTTTATTTTATTGTTCAACCTTTTTATATATTAATTTGTTATGATCAGGTTTCTACCTATCTCTCAGACCTTTTGGCTATAATTTCAATTCAATAGAATTATTTTCATCTTAAATGTACTTTTGTACCTGTATAAGAGCATACCGTACATGAAAACCAAGAAAAGAACACCCTCAGAATGACGAAATTGAACTCTATAACTCATCATAATAGAAAAAAATAAACTTAATATAATAATTTTAAATTTAAACTATTAATAATAGGTTGTATATTTATTAATTAATGCATCTAATTTGATTATCCATGATATTAAAGTGATGAAATAATTTAGATATAAGAAAATGTGATTTCTCAAACCCAACTCTTTTTCATTGGGTCATTCCTCTTTCACATGAAATTACATTTGGAATATTATTTAAATATTCACAAAACAATATTTAATTGTTGTTAAAATTTATGTTGAAGGATATACACTTCCCTAATCTGTTTTTTTTACAAACAGAATTGTTTTTTTCCATATTAACTATTCATTCAAAAAATAGACATTTTTCTTATCCTGATATTGATTCTTATACACTGATGATTGATGATTCATATACCCACTATATTATTATATTTCTATTTTGGAAGTACTAATGTTTATTCATGAATGTATACTTTATGAAATTCTCATGAAACCCATTTATTTTACATATGTTATTTTGTGACAATAATTGTTATACTTTATATGTGACATGCATGATTATGTAAACTTAATAATGTGGCGGGTTCTCCCTAAACAATATAGTGCTATAATTAATTAGATAATTTGATGTATATCATGAGATAATGTGCTATATGTGTGATCATAATTCTTTACTTTTTAACTATGTTGATGTTATGATTATGTACATATGTTATGCATGAAGATGATGCTAGCTTTGTTGAAAACTATGTGTAGTATTTGACCACTAAGGTGTTATCTTTCATTTTTATGTTTTTCTACATTACATGAATTTATTAAATTCTTCATATGTGGATTAAGATAATGATCCCATACTTATGTTGATTATTATTTTTATGATCATCCATGTTATATTGATTTCTGTTCATATTTATCCTCTTGTAGGGATTTTAGCTCACCCCTTTCTTCGATGTATATACTTAGGTGACTACATCTATTATAGAGTGTATGAGGGAAAATAAGAAGCTGGAGAATAATTAATTTAATAATCTTGATGTTTCACCATTTAAATATTATGTATGGTCATATTTTTTAAAATATACTAAAACATTAGATCCTGGTCTTGTAAAATTGATATATTGTTTATCACTAAAATGATGTTAGAACAATGTAAGAAAAATAAGGGCCTCTATATGGAACATAGAGCCTCAGTCTGGCCCAAACCATGGGATTATAGAATTAGTCTAATAACCCACACATAACACTTATTCATATAATAATTCTTAATTGACTGTTGAATAAATTTTATATTTACATACCATAAATAAACTAACACATTCATGTTAGACCAACGAATCCATTATTCCATGTTAACGACTCACACATTTATAAATGGTTCCATTTATTAAACTCATCCTAACATTATAAACACACTTATCATAGGATATATCTTATAAAAATCAATTCCTTATTAAACAACCCAATTCCATGTTCAAGGATGTGCCACACCCCAGGGGTGGCCTCTTTCTAGATCCATACGAAATCAACAGTTCCCATGTGAATAATGATGGGATCAATTAATTATTTAATTAACACAATTATAATTCCCATAAAATCTGAACAAATGGTGGATATATCAACACACAATAAAGATAACATACATATAAATCAACCATCAAGACTATGTGTTATAACATGTAGACCACCTACCATGAGTTTGAAGAAGAAAGTTATATTAAACATAGCCTTAGATCTTGACTCAAATATCCTTTAAATAACCAAGATAAATTTTGGTATAAAATAGGTTTCAAGGTTTTGAATGGAGAAGAACAACCCCCCAAAAACATTTCTAAAAAATAAATAAAATATGTGTTTTAAACTAACCCAGATTGTTGATTTGTACCAAATGAAACTTGAAGCAACCAAGAATCTAAGGGGAATCACTTCTTGGATAATTTGGGGAGAATTAATCACAAATATTATAGGTTTAGGGTGAAATTAGAGTCAAATAGGGTGGGAATTTATAAATAATAATTGAGAAAAATGGGAAATTCCTCATATTTAATGAGTCACATGGTTTGGATACATGGTTGTCGGAATAATGAGCTAACAGCATCTATCTTAGAGGGAACAAAGTCACACTATTTTTTTATGAGCCCGTACTATTTGGAAAACCATTTTTCGAACATGAAGAATGCCTTTTTGCAATATTTTATGGTTTTAGGAATCCATTTTTCATGAATCCTAAACCCAACACCTACTTTTTAAGGCTTATAAGGCTATGTTTCATATTTACTGATAATCAATCTCTAACCCTAAAATATGAACTATATTTCTCTTCCACCCCTGATATTATTTCATGTACTACACTCCCAAGACACCCACAATATTCCTCATACTCATAGAAACCATTTTATTAATTAAATGGGAGCATAACCAAAATTTAAACAAGAATGTACCTTAATATAATATGGGGTTATACAGCCTCCCTTCTTTATAATTTCTCTCCCAGGAGAATCACTACCAGGAATCAATCATTATACATGGAATAAAATATCTTTCCACTATGGAGATAAAAATATCTCCCTCTCTTAGGTTTCCTCTTTAATGATACTAGGCTCCCACAACACTCAGGCCAATGGAATGTTCTTTCCTCATAAAACATTCCTACTATGATCCATAATATGAATCTAAAACACCTCAAAGATGCATCAAACTCAAACTGCAAATCATAAATATCATTCACATGGTAACCATTGGGTTGATACTACCAAATTTGTGACACATGAAAGAAATAATTCATGACACTATTATTCAATCGAAGAGAAAATTGGTATTTCACTAGTTCCATAATCTCCATATTCTCAAGCGACGCAACATCTTTGGCCCCAACTTGTCTAGTTTTCAAATACAATGGTGATCGTACCTTGGAGACACCCAAAATAACAAATGATCACCCACTATAAATATAATTGGCCTATGATATCAACAAATATGAAAATTAGTTCTAATCCAGGCCATATCTGTATGGTTATGAATCAACTAAACCTTATCTTATTTCTTTTATACAAGACTTGGAAATAAAAAACTCTAATTACAAACCACAATCCAATCTAAAAGTTATATACATGAACTATAATAGAGAACCTCATATGGTTCCATCTAAATTTTTTCCTGGTAACAATATTTGAACTATAACTTAACAAGCAGCGTGTGATTTTCCCAAGATCCACCAATGTCTAGGACACGTACCCTTATCAAGTATTCAAGCATCATTAAATTTTGTTCAAATTACCCATTTGTTTCATGAACAAATAATCCACTCAAATGATATATATTAAAATTGTCTTTAATCTATACAATGTTTTATAATTTGTAATCTAATCCAAAATCACCCATATAATTTCATACATCAAATGAATCCTTGGGATACCTACCACAATATCTGTGGTGACATCATAAAACTTTTATTATAGAATGTGGAATGGATGTATAAAAATACACTACCACTGCTGCTCAACCTTCATCTTCTAGAAGGTAACACGACATCATGAATCCCACAACCTATTTATTCATACCTTTCTAATAAATCTATATATGGGTATCATTATACATTTTGGATAATATAGGATGTACGTCTTACTTTGAGGCATGGAACATACATATTATATCATCCCACATAAAATTAGGCACAATATATCAAATACAAAAAAAATGATCTCATCATCATTAATAGTCGAGAAGGAAGGTGGATCCCCATATTCAAGGATTTTCTTTATAGTCAAACATGCCATACCCTCATACAATCTCTAATTAACCTAGATTGTAAGGGAGGAATCAATAACCAAGGATTAGAGGTCTATATATCCATGGACTTATTGATCCTATATATGCATATAAAGGACCAAGGCCATCATTTTCCACTAAGGACTAGAAAACTGGAACTACCCATGTATTTTTCTTCTGAATGAGTGAATCTATGATACTATTCCCTTTTCCTGGTGTAAAAAAACTCAAAATCAAAAGAATCCATATACGCAACCCATATTTGCTGTTAGAGGTTGAAATCCTATAGGGAAAATATGTACATCAGTCTTTTATGATTGGTATACACAATAAGAAATTCACCAAAAAGTTAATACCAATAAAAATTTAAATCATAAACCACTTCATCCAACATGAGGGAATAAATTGCGTGATTTCATTCTTGTAGCGTCTACTATCAAGACCCATACCCCATGACTCTATCTCCTTGCATCAATATTTCCCCATGTATGACACATGATTTATCAGAAAACAAAGAATAATCTTTACCTGAAGTAGGTAGGATCAAAATAATACAGATATTCAAACACCACATTAATTATTGGAAAGAATACTCAAATGCACCAAACCATGTGAACATAAATATTTTCATGGTTAAGCATGAAATTGGTGCTACCGTGTGAGGGAAATATTTACTGAACCATCGGTAGTAGCCTTCCAGACCAAAAAATATTCTGATGTGAGAAAAAATATTTGGATTCTCCCAAGCTATATAATATTTTTCTTTCTCTAGGTACAATGACACAACTTTTATATGGATGATGTTACATACACAATATACCTTATTGATCAAAAAACTACACATGGAAATATTGGAATATAGGTTTTTGTATCATAGTTTAATCAAAATGATTTAATGATGTTTGGAATAATCATCATGAGGTTTGGATTTCATCGTGATTTTATATATGAAGATACACAAAAATTGATCTAGGAACGAGTGTAAGATTCATTTAATTAATTACATATGCATATCAGGAGAATTTTTAAACCTGAAAAGCATCAAAACAAACCCATACATAGCATACATGATCATAAAATAAGTCAATGGTGTGTCATAAGGCATCACCCTTAACTGATGATACCCTAACCTCAAATAAATTTTATAGAAAACAAAATCACCTTTCAGAAAGTCCAAAAGACCATCAATACACAGAACATGATATCAGTTCTTAACAATCATTTTATTCAAATTTCTTTAATCCACACAAAACTTCAATATCAAGTCATCCTTTGTAGAAAATAGAACTAGACACCTCATGAATTAGATCAACAGTGAACTCAATCTATCTCTTAGGTGGAATCCCTAAAAATACCTTAGGAAACACATCCTAGAATCAATCCACCATAGGAGGGAAGACATTCTGATATACTGACCTATCATCAAGAACAATAAATGAAACATGCACTATGTGTTCGCCCAACTGAGGAATAATTATCACTAATAGGTGTGGATAGATGTTCCATTCCCATTTGTTAACATAAATTTCACCTTCAGGGGGTGTGGTCTCTACCCATCAGCGATAATAGTAGATGTGGGATATATACAACACCAACTAGTCCATCCCCAATATCATGTTAAAATCTAAAATATCAAGCACAAAGAAGTAACAAAGGAAGCGGCACACACCAATCTAGAGATAACACTCCTTATATTCGCAAATATTCATTGATCATATTCCCAATGGTGTATTAATCATTATAGCCTCATAAATATGTTCCACTGATTGTGCCAACACATTCAGAAATTGAGCAGATATAAAAGAATGTGCACCCCATATATCAAATAATGCACAGAAATTTTTCGAAGCATCATGAATATTATAACAAAAAGGTGATGGTATAGCCTTTCCTCCTCCCAGTGATAGATGAACTGCACGAATATGAGATTCTACTCAGCCATGGTATCTTGTCTATGTCCCTGGTGTTGCAATGCCCATCTCATAAGGATGCTCTTCTCCTGAAACACAATAATTCCCACCTTTGCCAGTATAGCCAAAAGAACTCCACCTACTTATCTAGTATTGGGTAACAGACCCACTTCTAGAACTATAAAGCTACCCTTATCCTCCATAGTTATCCACATGTCATGGTTTCCAATATAACCTCTACACATTCTCCCTCTCAATGTATGGTCGGAACTCAATTGGTGGTAAAGGAAACTAACTATAAAAGTTTTTGAACTTGAAAAACTGATAAAACAATAAATTGTTGGCAACCAATATGTCATTTCCCTTCCTGGTCAACTATTTCTTCCACTACCATGGTGAAGACCCTCAACATTGTGCTTCCTAATATCGGACATCATACAACTAGATATCACAACTGAAACCACAAATCCACCACATGAAACCTCTTTTAGGTTCCCCTATAAAATGATAGCATGATCCAATTTATCAACAAACCAATTTAAATAGAATATAATCACCTCATACAATATATCATATCTAATTACATTTTAAAAATGTTTCTATGTAGCTTCTTCATCCTTTACCAAGGCTAAAATAATGAATTTTATGTTGGGGAACTATCCATCATAAACCATCATAGACATAGTCCCCAGAGTGAGCCTTATAAGTTCCTCATCAATCTCTTGACTTAGAGTCTCTAGATATAAATGTTTAATAAAATATTCCTAGAAATATATTTTCTACATAACATCTTTTGGGCCAGTATAAACTAAGATATCCCATTACTTTTTTAATGATCCTCGCAACATATATGCTACTATCTTGACTCCATCCCCAAGAAGAGTCTCTATGTGATCCAAAATCATTTGTATAGACTATATCCAGAACATGAATACCTAATTTCCTCTCTACTCAGTAAATATCGATGGGTTACATAACTGAAACACTATTGTTAGGTAAAACATACTCGGTGGAACCTGCCATGGATCTCTTGCTATAATAAGTTAAAAAGGAATTTTTTATAGAATTTATTATCCCATCTATTAATTGGAACCAATGTGTTTCTTACTTGGATACATGAGAATAATTCTTGTTGATTCCCTCGTGTCTCTCAATTGGTCGACATCATCATGGTGGTATTTCTATACAATGAAAAACACTTTTCTCAAAATACATTACATTATGGATAAATTGTTTAAAAAAGGGCACACTACAATCCATAGAAAACCAATTCCATAAATATTAACATGCTGGAAATGATCGTATATATATCACTATCCTCCACCACCCCTATCTTGGTCTATTGTCAACACTCTTTAAATCCCAAACTCAAATAAACACATACCTTTCATTAACACCATTTAAAACATTTTACCTTATGAAACAAAATGTATTCTCATTTTGGAACTATATTATCCATTGCACACCATCAATCAATTATTTATACGATTATAAATGTCTATTATGCACATTTTATTTAATCTCAATGAAACCTAAAATCATTTCTTATTCCCATAACTGACCTCAATATGTTTTCTAATGTGATCCTAACATGATGCTTTAGAAATATATCCTTAAGTTCCTAAAAGGATTCATGTACGAATGAACTCATACCGTTTAAACCTTTTACAAAAAATACATAAAACAATGAAACCTTATAAAATTGCATCACCCAATGGTGATATACCATTCAACTATAACAACAAATATCAAGAACAAAAATCCCTCCCTAAGCACAACGGTTACCCCCATACATGGGTTATCCATTCATATGCACATCTCATTGGAGATGCACGACACATCCTAATATCCTTTCTAAATTCTCAAAATAAAATAAATAACAGAAAATAACATCTCTATTACAATATTATAACACCCTGAGACGAATTCCACAATAACCAGTTCTCCGATATGGTTTGTTACATTACATCAAGAACACCTCCATGTATGCTAAAATTATTAAAAAATAGAAAGGGTGTAATGAGAGATGTGGGGACACTATACACTATGTACTATAATAATCAGTAGAAGTAAAAATAATAAACAAATGAAATATTATAATTAAATAAACATGCATCACTAATCCATTTCCCAAAACTCGGTTAATGACCACAACCAATAGTAAATATTACATTTCATTCCATACCATTATATGTGTAAAAGAAAAACCCAAAAAAATAAAATATGAAGAATCCACAAAATACGACCCAAAACTATGTTTTGTTCTATTATCCATGAACATCCCAGAGCCCCAGATCAACCCCCCTTGTATAAGGATCTTTCCCTTTTCCATACCTCACACCATGAAGTCTAATCATGTACCCAATGGTGGCTAAGGAAAGGTTAGAGTAAAACTCCGTAAGGCAAAAAATGGTTTTTAAAAACATACAGTCTAAAATAGTTTATTATAATTAGGTAAAACAATAAATTAAACAATAGAGTATTCTGGTTAAGTTATTTAACAAGAATTAATTAAACACATTAATAATTACATCTATATATTATGTATATTCATAAACATACATTAGACTATTCCATTTAACTAAAAAACATAAGTGGAGTAAAATTACTTAAATCAAAGGGGGTAGTGATTTAGAAAAATAGTTACATAAGAACATAACCTGGAGCCTTATTTCATGTAATCACAACATGTACATTTGTTAGGGGCATATAGTCTTAGTGAAATACCCTAACATATAAAATATAGGGGGGGATTATTGAGCATCATTCAAGGAAAACACATGTGGGTAGATCCTCAGTACAATACCCCCACACATACCTTATATTCACATAATCACACTTCATTAACCATTAAACATATTTATGGTTAACAATCCTTAACCCAATTAATATATCCATATTAGACCAGAAACCAAATTATTAAATTTTAATAACAAATAGAAATACCATTAGTTTTGTTTCATAAAATCGTGTTTATATTCTTAAAATACTAATCCTTAGATCTTTATCATAACATATCAATTCCTTATTTAACAACCCAATTTAATTTTCAATGATGTGGCACACCCCATGGGTGGCCTCTATCATGGTCTAAATTACCTCAATGGATCACATAGGAATCATGAGAGGTTCAATTCATCATTTAATTAACCTTTTTTTATTTCCTATGAAGCAGTCCAAAATTATGGAATAACAAAACTAATGAATAAGCACATTCACATGTATAAACCATTAATACAACGAGACATAACTTATAGAATACCTGCCTCAAGTTAATAGATGGACTCTCCCAAAAACATGGCCATTGATCAGGACTCAATCAACCTTCAATGAACCAACATAGAAGCTAATGGGAAATAATGGATTTAGGGGATTTGATGGATAATAATAGTTACATAATCTTTATTCAGAAATAGTGAAATTAAGAGTGTTCGACTCACCTATAACATTGATTTACATCCAATAAAACTCGGAACAACCAATAATTGAATGAAAACCACTTCTTTAATACTTGGGGGATAATATATTTTTACTATTACTGTTGCAAGGTAAAATGTCAGTAAAATAAGGGGAGGTTTTATAATATTTGAGGGCAAAAAAATGATAAATTATCCCTCCAAAATGAGGCGCATAGTTTGGCCTCAATGTTGGACTAATTGTGATCTAACATTTCGCCTCCCTCTATTTAAGAGGTTCCAAGTCACATGGTTTTCAGGGGAGCCTAGACGGTATGATTAACCATATGGAGGTTATAAATAATGGATCTCCCAAATCCCTCGTGGTTTTAGGATCCCCTCGTTTATTGTTACTCAACCATGAACTTATGTCCCATGGACCACACAGTTATAGATCATCATAACTACTAACCATTCTCTGGCCATGAAATATTCACTAGATGGACCTCCCCCTTTTATTCCCCATACTCTCAGGACACCCATGAGACTACTCATAAACCAGGAAGCCATTTGATTAACCCAAAAAATGGGTATTTATAAGAAATTTAAACAACAACACACCTTAATTGAAATCCAGGGTTTACAATTCATGAACTAATATATGAATATAATAAATATATAGTATTTTTGGAGTGATTTATTAGGATATACAATAAATATTTTTTTAAAATTATGTTATATAAATTATTTTTATGGTTATTTTACCTCAACCTCTATGTTTTTTATACTATCATTTAATTACACTTTATGTGAAAATGATATAGGTTGTTCTCAGATTATGATTTTTGGAAAATATCCCAAACATTATAATGAATTTTACCCTAGTAGAGGGGTCCAAGATCATAATGATAGTGGATTATGTCAACAAGGATGTTTTTTAAGGATTTTTAATGAAAAAAAAAGATGATATAACTATTTTTTGAGAGGGTAAAAATTCCCCTTGCACCACGAGATGGGGTTAAATTATCTCTAAAGTATCTAAAACTATGATATTTTGTATGAACTATTTTTAATGGTGTGTTAATTAATGTATATATACCCTCATACATGCAGTGTGGGGATTACCTTTTGTAATGATTGTTATTTTTGTATCTTTAATTTTTTATTATTCTTATAATATGGATTGACCTAGGTGTAGTTTTCTTTCTATTTGGATTAATATTAGATAAATCTACTACTATAGGATGTTATTCTCGTATGATTTTTTCATTTAAAAAATTAGTTAATTTTTTCAGTTTTCATGAAGAATTATACTAGATTATATCAATTTCTATGTTATGTCAAGTTTGATTTTCTATGACCATTCTTAAAGAAAATACATTACCATCTACCTAGTTGGTGTGGTTCTACTTACCTTTTTTGGAATTAAATGTAGATATTTATCATAACCTTAACCTATAATTTTAACATTTGGCTGAGCATCTTGGATTATTCATAATATCTCTATTATACCATTACTATAATTCCATTGGAAATTATTTCATTATTTTATATATTTTGGATTCAATGTTTTTAACAGAGAGTAAGATCAAGTTGATTGAAGTTCTTATCTAGACCCTTGATATAGACAATATATCCACAATAAAGGAAATTAATAATTTTAAAGTTGTAAAATATCACCCATATGTTTTATTGTAGAGTAGTTACACATTAATTTTATAAATACATGGGAATATCAAACTTCAAATTTAAACATGTAATAAAAATGGCAGGTAGTTTAGCTTTATTCATTTCTATAAATATAATGGAAGAGTTTTCCCCATCATTTTTTAAAGTATATTAGACTTATTCGAACAATAAAATGCATTTAAACATCATTTTTTCATTTGTTGTAGGATTTTATTATATGTATTCTACTCTATATGGTATTAATTTATGATGGAGAAAGTCGTGATGATTTCTACTTGCTTTACCCATAATCTATGATAAAACATCACTGGTTGAAGATTTAGTTTTGTTGTAACTTGACTTCTTTAAAGTGCCTCTAAGTGGAGGGAAAAATTTGAAATGAAATCTCTATGGATTGGAAAAAAATTTAGTAAACGTATCATTGTGTGGGGGACCATAAATAGTACATCCTAGACATGTAAACTCATATCTCTCTCTAAAAGCATAATCTTTACTTGATTTTTTGGCACGAACTGAATTTACCCAATCATAAACATCAATAAGCATATATTTATTAATAAAATTAACTAATTTATATTGTAATACATTTATAGGTTTAGATATTTATAGAATTAGAAAAAAATTAACTAAAAACCCATATATTTTTCAACAAATAGAAAATAAATATATTATCCCCATATTTTCTTATTAAAAAAGGTCATCAACTTAAGCCAGAAAATTCCTCACCCAGGGGACCCTTCTATTGACATTTATATTTGTTAATTTTTTTTGAAAGGGCTATATAAATTTTTTCGACCTTGTCACATTCATCCACCATTTTATTTATAAATAATTTTGATGATTTTATTAAAAATCATCCATATTTATTTAATTTATTTTTTATTCAATGAAAAAAATATTTCCTTCATTAAATAAAATATACAAATAATTAATGTTTTTTTAATATTATTCTCCCATGTAGTTTTATAATTATGTTTTATATTCTTTTTTATTTTTTTGAACGTCCTTTAACATTTATAAATATTCAATAATGATATTTTATAATGATACTATCCAATTTATTTTTATTGATTTATCATGATAATGTATTATGAATTTTCTATAAATAAAGTTTATCTCTCATATTTCAAAGATGCTTTTATGGAGTTAGGAATATTTTTATGTGCCTACGATACACCGATGTATAGTTTTTTCTCTTATGATAGGTAGAACATGAATTATTTAACCCTCTAATGCAATGGGTAAAGATTTATATTTCATGGAATGAAATATAAGGGATTATGGAATGAACCCAACAGACAAGGGTACTCTTCATTATTTCTTTATGAGAGTGATGAGTAAACATAATCCACTATGAGGTTATAAACATTATATTTATGGGAATTAGAAGAGAAAAAAACCCACTATTATAGTCTTTATAATATATGTAGATGTTTTTAGCAGTGAACCCTCACACAGAAAATTATTTTCTATGAATTTTTATATATTTAATTCTTATTCAATAAATCAGTGTAACATAGTATTTCTAAGTTATGTTTTCAATTTTCATGATTATTGACTAATGTTTCCATACTCTTGTCACTCATTTAATAAGTTATTATAATATCTTAATGTAATGAATCAATGATTATAATCTATTTTTTATTAGTTTATTTTTTTTTATTTGTTGTGTTCATGCACCTTGATATTTTTTTCACACCCACATGTTCATCTTATACTCAATTCAGAAATGTGATTATTATCTTCTATGTTCACCCTTGTAAAGAATCTGAAATATCCCATTTATTATATTTTCATTGTCTTGGAAATTAAGTGGATTGTTATATTTAATATCTTCATAGGGAAGTAATTTATTTTATAATTTTATGGGATATATTGTATATTTCTTAAAAAATAAGTTGGTTATGTAATGCACTTATCTTGGTTCAACTATTACTAATTCCACAATCTAGTTTGTTACACGACCTTATGAATGCCTCACCATATTTTAGAGGCTTATGACTAGCAATGAGTGTATAGTGAGATATGTTGGGAGACTATAATCTATTTATCAGAGTAAGAAAAAATACATAAAATAAGAAATACTTGAATTAGTAAAAATTAATATACTTTCATCGCCGGTCAATTTCTTAATACATAGTACATTCCCATAGCAAATAGTAAATATTTGATGTCATTTCATATAGTTCAATACATAGAGGAGAAACACAATATAAATAAAAGATGGAAAATCCCCAAAAGAATTCATGAAACTATATTCAACTCCCTAATTAACGAACATCCCTAAGCCCCAGATCAACCTCCTAGATTGGGATCTTGATGATGTCCAAACATATAATCATGATTGCTGCTCAGATACCTAATTGTAGCATGGGTAAAAAAGTGGGTTCAACTCAGTAGCCATCTAGTATTGGTGTCTTAAAAACTACCAGTCTAAAATATTTTATAAAGATATATGGAAAATAATAAAGTAAGAAATAAATTAATTTGGTTCCATTATTTAACAAGATTTAATTAAGCAATTTAACCATTTGTTTCATATATTACCTATATTCATAATCATACCTTGGCCTATGCCCATCAACTGAAAACTATTGAGGGAATTCAAATTACCTAATTCATAGGTCCAATCATCTCACGTTAATATATATATATATATATATATATCAACATATCTCAGATCTATAGTCCATGTAATCACAACATGTGTATTTGATATGGTCACAGAGACTCAATACAACACCATAACCCATGAAATACATGGGTGGATTGTAATAAACCAAACCTATAACAATGAATTTTTTTCCATTCATGTAATTATTTTTGGTCGGAGTGGATACTCAAGA
Source organism: Viscum album (assembly GCA_963277665.1). Taxonomy (NCBI): domain Eukaryota; kingdom Viridiplantae; phylum Streptophyta; class Magnoliopsida; order Santalales; family Viscaceae; genus Viscum; species Viscum album. The sequence continues at coordinate 368,031,758 of OY728132.1, read as the reverse complement.
GGGGGGGTGAATTGAGTTCCAATTAAAATTTCTATTTAAAATATCTCTATTAAAATCCACCAAATTGAATTAAAAGATAATCTGAAGTGAACAAAAATTAGAGTAAAGGGTTAGTTAGGTTCTCAAGAGATTTATTAGTTCTTAGTTATTCTAATATGAAGATTAATTAACTTTTGAAGCTAACCTAATGCTTTACAGTACATACAAACACTTGCTAGAATAACTATCAAAGTAACTTTTAAAAAAATTAATATTTCCAAGTAATTAGCAGCATAATATTCAATATAGGTTAAAAAAAATATAAGTAAGCACATATGTTTTAAAAAAAGTGGTTCAGTCTCATGCCGAGACTTATTCCTCTCAAACAATTTATATAAATTTGATCCACACCCTTGATTTGGGGTAAAGAATAGTGTAAATATTTTCCATGTACTAAGACCTCTACCACAGTTCTACATGGGAAAACAAAACAACAGCACACTGGTTGTCCAGGTCTTACTTGACCTCTACCACTATCCACAGTGGGATACAAAAGAGTTATGGAAGGTTTTTGTTGAGGATTTAGAGATCCTCTAGTTTAGCACATGAGACTGTTTGTGTATAAAATATATAGAGTATGCACACTGCTCAAAATGTAAATAAAAGAATCACTGAGTGAGTATATATGAGTTTAGAATGCTCTAGTGATTTGAAGTGCAGCTCCGGACACCTTTTTATTTGTCAGAAATTCTTTTGAGTCCTTCTGTGGTTTTTGTTTTGAAAATAGAGTGTATTTTGCTTCCGTGATCTTCAGGTTCAGCTTGATCAGCTTTGAGTGTATGAGCATCTCCTTGTAGTTCTTCACTCCTAGACTGATGTTCGGTTTTTGTTCACTTTTTTTATGAATTGCGTCATGTATGTCAAGTGGTCTTCGAGTATGGATGTAGACTTTCCGTATGCACCACATTACAGCATTCATTTTCCCTTTTTGTGCACTCTTCATGAAACTTCTTTCATCCTATCTGGTGATCGGTCTTTGTCCTTCCTTTTATAGATTTTAGCTCTGTCAATGGGAATGATTACCTTTTCATGGGTACTAGGTACGGTTCCCTGATATGCCAACAACCTACATTAAATAACATTTATTGCATTAAAATCATCAAATATGATTGTTTCATAATAAATAAATATTGTTGACAAAAGTAGAATTTAGGAATCAGTGACTAGAAGTCTTTAATCATTATCTTTCCATAGGTAGATATGTAATGGGGGACTTTGTATAGCAGTGGGCTCTTATCGATAGCTCTTTGTCCTTGTACCGGAAGCTCCTTGTATCCATAGCTTTTACTCCGTGTATTAGTAGCTCTATGTACCAATGAATCCTTCTATCGGTAGCTCTTGGTCTATCGGTAGCTTGCTTGTATCAGTGGCTCTTTGGTATCTGTGACTGTTTGTATCGGTAATCTTTGTATCAGTAGATTTTTCATATCGGTAGCCTCATTTTATACTAGTGATTGAGTGTATACTAGTAGAATTATGCATACCGGCAGACTTTTTCTATCATTAGCTCAGCTTCTATCGGTAGCTTTCTGTATCGGTGGACTTGATCTGTCAGTGGGATGCTTACTGACGGACTTCTACATACCGGTAGCTCTACGTATTGGTGGCATTTGCTTATCGGTGACTATTTCTATCGATTGACTAAGTACCGGTAGATCTGTATCCGTAGCTATACGCATATCAGTGACTTAAAACTTATCTACTTTATGAAAAACATATCCGATTGAGATAGAATTATTTCAAAATTCATATAAACATAGATAAACATTGATTAACATATTTCAAGGATTATTCTAATATTATTATCATCTCAATAATAGATTGTCATAGATTGGAAGAATTAATATATATATAAATATTTATTGGGATTATCAAAGTATCTAAAAGAATAATTGGGATTATCAAAATAGGTGAGGTCAAAAATCTCTCCCTTTTGGTATGCAAAACTTATGATATTATAAGCCCAATATAATTAGAAATTTATCAAATGATATTGCATTAAATCCAATTGTATCATAAAAAACTATGTATTATAAAACATATATATCAAAGATAAAATATAAAAAAAATGTACCAGAGGGAAATGAATTAAGCTCATAAAATATAGTAATACTCCCCCTTTGTAAAATAAATTATTTATTCCCAGAAATGGTTCCCGTAGATAGTATTTCTTCCCCTTTGTGATAATAAAAAAGTGGTACAAGAGTGAAATAGAGGATAAGAGAAGTAACTGAGGGTAAAAGAAATTAAGATCATATATATTTCTTGGAGCAAAACGATACAAAGAAATACTTAAATAAAACAAAAAAATACAGGTGATTCATATCGAAAATCTTATCCATTGATCAATCCACATCCTTAGAATGAGATATCCCTGTGTTATTGGAAGAGGATTCAGTTGTGGTGCATTCAAATGGAGGCTTAGGTACACCAGAAATGATCATAGGTGGCTGAGCTACTAAAACTATTCATGTCCTGTACTGTGTATCTCTCTGAGTTATCATAGGAGTAAGGCTGTGGATGGCTTGGGATGTAGTCATCTGAACAGGAGATGCAGTAGCGGCAGATGCAGGTAATGCTGGAGGTATAATCACTGTCTTAGTATCAACATGAAAGAAGGGAAACAATAGATTTCTGAAATCCATAATTATTCCTCTTCCTCTTTCCATAGCAGAAATGAAATCATCCTTGTTCTCCATGAATTTGTCGAGTGAAGGTGTCAATTCTCTAAGCTTACTGACATGTTCTCTAAAGTCTTGATTGAGTGGAGGTGTCTTCATGTTTCCTAACATAATATTGAAATGATTTTTAAGATGGGGCTTGGTATAAACCCTTTGGAAATAATAATCTACCTTGTCTTTCACCTCTTTTTGAGAAGAAGAAGCTTCTATCATATAGTCTTGACAAATTTCCATGATATCTCTAGCGGTATCACTAGTAGAAGTTACCACTTTGGTCAGATCAGATGAGTCCACAGAGCCACTGGTTGATGCTGAACCAAGCTACTCCTTCATCAAATCTCTAATCTGATCCAAATACACTGAAGGTCTGGAAGGAAGAGAACCAATAGAGAAGGTTATTGTTTCCTTAATGTTTTTTTTCAACCAACTAATAAGATTTTTCACTTGAGAATCCAGGGTTCTAACATGCTTTTTTATGGATAGCTTAAACTCCTCAAACACTAAAACCATCTGGCTCACTACACTCCTAACATAGGACAAATCCTTTTCTTCTCGAGATTTAGAACTCATATATGATTCCAAAGAGATAACCGATTGCTTTAGACTTACATCAGTCTCTGCCAGTCTAGACACTTGAGTTTGGAAAACTGTAGCTTCATCTACTATCTCTGACACAACGGTTGACACATTTCAACTAAGAGAGATTTTGAAAGAATTTTTCATATTGCTCATATCTTCAACAACGCAGTGCTTCAGCTCAGCAATAGAAGCACTCAAAATATCTTTGATCTCACCCTTTAAAGATGCTAAGTCATCCCTAGTGATCATATCAGCATGTGAAACCACAACTCATGCTCTTTCAGATATTATACTTTCCACATAGTCATTCATAATCGATTGAATGGATGACACCAGTGAAGAATCCATTTTCCTTATTTCTTCCACAAATCTGATTTTGAGATCAGACATTAACTTATCCAGATCATGTATTCTTTCCACATCTTTAGGTAGTATCTCAAACTGAATATCATAAATTATTTTTGTTCTATTGAGGGATGCCTCATTATCAGAATTGGGATAATACAATCCACAAACCACAAAACCTGGGTCTTCTGTCCAGTCCTCAATTTCAACAGCCACTGAAACACTTCCAAACCTAGTTGGATGCTCTCCCTCAACTAGTGCATTCTCTAGTATATCAACAACACCCTCATTAGTCCGATCTTACTCATCAGAATATTGCACAACCATCTCTATTTCTGCAACCACAGGATTTTCCTCAGGAATAGGTAAAGGTCTGTCAACTTCATCAAGAACAGTCTCTAAAGGCATAACAGAACATATAATCAGAGGACTTAAGCTCAAGGTGGCAGAATTTGATGCTTCAGTTTCAGATCCCCATTATTTTTCCTTATTCTATGGGATATTCTCTTCTTGATCTGTTTTCTGTTGGTTTTCCTCATCCATAGGTGCCTATTTATTGCTTATACCCAAAATAGTTTCAATACTAGTTTGGTTAAAAGAAGTACTTCTCTTTATCTATGATACAATATCATGATTTTTTCTAAGAGTAAAGTCTAGATATCCTCCATTTACTGCAAAGGAATGTTCCTCTTCAACATCGTCACTATACTATGGCTCTTCTTAATCAGGTCCCAGACCTGGATCCCTCACAACCTTAGGCCATGAAGGATGATCCACAGGATTGAACTTATCATACAACTTTTTGTCATCAGTAACCCATTCTCATCACCTTGGGTTCCAGTTTATCTTCTTGTATCTACATACATTTATTGTGATACAGAATTTGTTCTTTAAAACCATTGTCTCATCCTGAGACTCAGCTACTCCATTTACATTGCTCATCACTAAGATCAACTTGGAAAATAATAAGGCATTGGTTTTTGACTTTGGTCTAATCATATCCTATATTTGAGTCATTAGCAGCCTGCACAGATTTACATTCACACCACATCTCAGGAGATGTAGCAGAAAGATATCTTGATATCTCAAATTTTCAAAGTCTCCTCTTCTTGGAATTAAAACATGCTGAACAAACTTGAAAAACAATATGTTCTCTCCATTCATTTCAGCACCCACCACTTTTCTTTGCATACCACTACCGGTGAGCTCCTCTAAGGGAGTCTCTTAGTTAAAAATTTCACTTATAAGTGGTACTTATTTCGAGAAATATCCAAAAAACACCGTCGTGTAGAACCTTCAGACAATAGTCCCATACAGTAGAAGAAAAATCCATCTCCTTTCCATTTACCCAAGAAACCATTTTGTTTTCTTCATCGGATTTCTCAAAACTCACAATCTCATAAAACTATTTTACCATCTTCGGATAGTAGGGGCCATTGTTGTTTGAAAAACATTCTACCCACTTCTGGTCTTCCAGTACCTCTAGAACTAATGATATACTAGACAACAACCATTCCACGCATAGCTCTTTTTCGATCACAATATCTCTATTCTGTAAATGCGGGTTCACTGGTCGCCTCCCTGACCTTGTTCTAATAACACTTCTACTTCCTTCTTACTCTGACTTCTGCTTATTCGCATTCGTCTTATCAATGTCATCTCTAACAGTAGTAATTTAGGGTTTTTCCATTTTTGGTTCGAGAAACCTAGGGTTTTCATGAGATTCAAGAGCTAATACTTGAGGTCAAAGGGTTTGATGTGTATCGAGATGTAATTAGGAAATAGTTTTAACATTTAGGATTATAAAATAAATAATTAAAATCTAATTAGTTAAGAATAAACGATACAGATTCTGGTAGCAAACATAAGTTTAAAACATCGCATCGGTAGGGTATACTGGTGAGAATTCTTAATGGTGAGATCCACTAATTAGTGAGGTATATCCGTGAGGTCCATACTTGTGAGGTATATCGGTGAGGATTCATAATGATGAGGTATATCGGTGAGGTATATCGGTGAGGTATATAATTAATAGAGTCTATCATTCCTAATTCATGTCTAATGTAACTTAATCTATCCGAACATAATGGTTTGATGAAAATATCAGCTAATTGATGTTCAGTACCTATAAATTCAACAGTAATATCATCTTATTGGTAACGATCTCTCAAGAAATGGTGCCTTACATCAATGTGTTTTTTCCTAGAGTGAGAAACATGATTCTTATAGATATTATTTGCACTAGTGTTATCAAAATTTATTGAATCATACTTAAAATCATATCTATAGTCCAAAAGAGTCTATTTCATCCAAATAATTTGAGCACAGCAACTACCAGTAGCTATATACTCTACTTCAGCTATAGGCAACGAAACTGATTTATGTTTCTTACGACACCAAGATACTAAGGATTTTCCCCATAAATGATATGTTCTATATGTGCTTTTTCTATCCAACTTGCAACCAGAAAAGTCAGCATCTGAAAAACTCATTTATTCAAAATATTTCCCTTTAGGATAAAACAAAAACAAATTTTTAGTATGTTTAAGATACTTAAAAATTCTTTTAACAGAAAGCAAATGCGATTCTTTAGGATTAGCTTGAAATCTTTCACACATACACACACTAAACATAATATCTGGTCGACTAGAATTAAGGTAAAGTAAGCTTCCAATCATACCTCTGTAGTTGGTTTGATCCACTGGTTTCCCAGTTTCATCAATGTCCAATTTACAAACAGTACTCATAGGTGTATCAATTTCTTTAATACTGTCCAAAAAAACGTTTTAAATGATCCTTTCTATATTTAATTTGATTCAAAACAATAACATTTTCATTTTTAAAAATATGAAATCCAAAAAAAATATTTGAGTTCTCCCATTAAACTCATTTCAAATTCATTTTTCATATTCTTTGAAATGTCAGTACATAAAGAATGTTTAGAAGATCCAAAAATAATATCATCAACATAGATTTGTACTATCAAAACATCTATATAAAATTTTTTAATAAAAAGAGTTGGGTCAGTAATCCCTTTAGTACAACCATTTTAAATTATAAAATTTCTATGCCTATCATACCAAGCTCTTGGAGCTTGTTTCAGGCCATATAAGGCTTTTGAAAGTTTAAAAATCGATTTGGAAAATGGGGGTTAGTAAATACAGGTGTTTTTTCAACAAAAACATATTCAATTACAAATCCATTATGAAAATCACATCTGATATCCGGTTGATATAACATGAAATTCAAAAGAGAAGCATAAGCAAGTAGAATCCTATTAGATTATAATCTAGCTACAGGGGAAAAATCTTCCTCATACTCTATTCCTTCCTCTTGACTATATCCTTGTGCATCTAACCTAGCTTTGTTTCTAACTATATTTCCCAACTCATTAACTTTGTATCTAAAACCCCATTTAGTGCATATGGTCAAAGTGTCCTTAGGTCTGTCAACTAATTCATGTACATTGTTTCTTTCAAATTGATTTAGTTCTTCTTGTATACCCATTACCCAAAATTCATCAATTATTGCATCATTGACATTTTTAGGTTCTAAGTGTGAATGAAAAGCTTGATGTTCAACCTGGTTTCGTATAGAAGCGTTTGTTTGTGTCCCTCTATCAAGATTACCAACAACAGCTTCAAAAGGATGATTCTTTAGAATCTTAGTTGATATAGTAAAGGCATGAATAGAAATTTTAGGCTCTTCTCTAGGTTCGGGTTCTATAGAAGCAAATTCTGGAATGTTTCCAAAACTTGTTGTCTTTCAACAGGTTCATTATTTTTGTCATTAAGGTCCAGAAAAAACAATTCTTCTTCATGATTTTCACGATAAGTGTAAAGACCCGCAAATTTCAAAGAAATTTTTTTCTTAGTTTTCTTTGGAATTTTACAAGAGCGCAGCTTCAGACGGCACCTGATTCCGAGGCCCGGTGTGCCCGGAATCAATTTCCGAAGTTTGGCTCGGGTACGTTCAGTGAACGGACGAGCGGGTTTTTCTATCTTTTGAACCGGTGCCCGGAATCAAATTCTGAGGGCACCGATGAAATCGCAGCGCCGATATTTGCTTAGAAACGCCTCTTCCGGAGTTGCGTTTGCTCAGACGTGGTTTTTTAAATTTTGCGGCTTTAAGTCAGAATAAAATAAAGTTTGTGCGACAACTTTATTTTATTTCACTTAAGCTGCTTGGAAGCCACTTGAAGTCACTTAAAGGCGGCTTGAGCTGAGTTGAACTGGATAGGATGCTATCCAGAAATATCCTACCCCCTTGGTAGGATATTTGTGAGGTGGGGCCCGCACGAGCCCCGCCGTTTCTTTCGCTAAGTACTGCACCCGCGAAAACCCGTCAAAGTAACTGAAAAGTCAACCGACGCGTTTTCTTTAATTCTTAACAGACCATTTAATTGGGCGGTTTATTTCGTGAATTAAATGGGCTGTTTCTTTCGTGAATTAAATGGGTCGTTTCTTTCGAATTGATGGATCGTTTCTTAACCGGTTTCGTGTGTTGGCATGTTTATAAAATAAGACCAACCTAAAAATCCTTTGAAAGGATTTGAGAGAATCTTGTTTCTTCATCTCCCCGCGAAGAACGCGAAGAACGCGAAGAACACGAAGAACGCCGGCGACCGGAATTCGACGACGCACGCCGAGATCTGCGACGTCGACGAGCTTTACCCGCGACGTTCTTCGGCGACGCCTCTTCTTCCGCGGCCGATCCTCGTTCGGCAACAAAGGTGAGAATCGAACCTTCTAATTCTTTTTTTAATTCGATGACAACGGATTTAATTAATTAAATCCGTTTGCTCTTGATCCGGAGATTGGCGACGCGACGCCGGATACCGCGACGACGCGACGATCTCCTTCATCCGTGACGAGCGATTCCGCGACGACCTCTCGTCCGACGACGACGACAAGGTAAGGGTTGATTTGAAATATTTTTCCTTTTCCGTGATTTTATCTCTTTTAAAATAAGGAACCGATCACGGAACAATTTTAAATTTATTTAAAATTGTTGATTGGTCGTGTCTTGTTTCTCCCGTTGTTTATGACTAACGCGGAGGGTGCGGGTCTAACGAACAAGACCCGGCAACCCTCCGCCGATCTTCCTTTGTGTGCGGATTTGGCGGGCGACGGCAAAAGCATGACGCAAGGGCCATTTGTTGATTCCGCAGTGAAGGACGCGTCCCGGGAGGAACAATGGCGCAGACGGGAGGCAAAACGGGCCACCGGAGCAACTCCGGCGGCCCGCGGAAGGTGGTGGCGGCGCGGGTCGCCGGCGCGGCGGCGCCGGCGACCGGAGGCGGCGGCGCCCGGCGCACCGCCGGAGGAGTCCGCCGCGGCCGAGCCGCGGCGGCGGCGAACCGCCGGACCGCGTCCGCGGTCCGGCCACACAGCACGCGGGCCGCGTTTCTCCAAAGCCGCGGGTTTGACCCACGGCGGCTCCCTCGGCCGCTCGGCCGAAGCCGAGCCGGCCGGTCCGGTCGGCCGGGCCGCGCCCAGGCCGGACCGGACCCGGCCTAGCCGGGTCGGGCCGGGTCGGGCCGACCCGGTTCGGGCCGACCCGGTTCGGCCGACCCAAGGGGGGGTTCGGGCCGGGTCGCCCCGGGCCCAGACCCCCCGTTTCGGGGCCTCTTCGGTCTTTCGCCCATATCTTGGGCCTGGGACCTCCGATTGACGAACCGTCAGCGGCTACGCGATCCTTGGATCGAGACGGTTGTTTCGGTATATTTTACTCAAGGTTTCGGGAGACTTTGGGTTCGGCCGTGTTGGTTCGTACACGAAACCAACCGGGCCCTCGGAGCGGAAACGCTCATAACTTGAGCTACGGACGTCCGATCGACGTACCGTCAGCTGTGGTAGTTTCCTCTAAGTGAGATGGAACTTTTGGCATACTCCGCCCGAGGATCGGATACAGGCGGAGTATGGTCGGGTTGGTTTTGCCCTAAAACCAACCGGGCCCCTGGGACGGAAATGCCAATAACTCTCAGACCGGGCGTCCGATTGACGCGCCGTCTGTTGCGTTGAGATCCTGTTGTCGATACGGAACTTTTGGATACATCAACTTCGGACTAAGTGTCAGTTGATGTATCAGCCTCTCGGCTCGTGGAGCGGACCCTCCTAAACGAGCTCGCTAAGTGCGGGAACCCTAGTGCTGGCTGTGGCTTCGACGACAGAGCAGAGATCCTCCGTGGACTGCGACGACGACAGAGCAGAGATCCTCCGTGGACTGCGACGACGGCAGAGCAGAGATCCTTCGTGGACTGCGGCGACGACTGTGCAGAGATCCTCAGTGGACTGCGTCGACTACTGCACTCAGTGATCCTACGTGGAAGAGTGCTACCGAACCTGTGTGAGCTGAATCTTCTTTTTACCTTGAGCGGTGGAGCGCTTGGGTGTAGCGGCGGACCCGTGGTACTTGACAGTGGTGGTGCGCTTGGATGCAGCAGCAGACCCTTGGCGGTGGAGCGCTTGGTTGTAGCGGCGGACCCGCGATACTCTACGGAGTGTGTGCGCTTGGTTGTAGCGACAGACTCGCGACGGTGGAGACGTGCGTGCGGAGTACGGAGACCGTGTAGATGACTGAGACCTGACGACTGCTTGACCGACTCGACTTGGAGTGAGTCGACTAGCCCAGTGGACGGAGCGCCCAGTAGTTGGCAGCAGACCCACGGCGGACGGAGCGCCTGGTAGTTGGCGGCAAACCCGCGGTACTCGACAGGAGGAGTACCTCAGTAGGCTATCTGGGTGAGCGCCCGGTATTTGGCAGCAGACCCTCAGCGGACGGAGCGCCCGGTAGTTGGCAGCAGACCCGCGGTACTCGACAGGAGGAGTACTTCAGCAGTCTTAGGTTAGTGAGCAGTACCTCGGAGTCGTGACAGGACCACTGTACACTTCAGAGATGTGGCTCTTCAATGTTTACGGTTTCGATAATGAAAATCCTGGTTGAGCTGAATCTTATGTTACTCTCCTTTGTGGATTGTGTTGAACTATCCTATGTGGATTTACTGTTTACTCTCCTTGTGGATTTGAGTCTTGCTTTCCTTTGTGGATTGAGTTGTTCTTGAGCTCGTGAGCAGAGCTAGAATTGGGGACTTAGGTATATGTATGGGCATATACCTAAGTCGAGTCAGATGTTACTTCGTGATTGCATCTTTCTTTTGTGCTATATCCTTTGTGGATTTCGGGAGACCTTCGGGGGTCTCGGGGTCCTTACTGAGTAGCTTGTACTCACCCCTGCACGGGCTATGCCCGCACCTTGTTGTGTTGGTTGCAGACGACGGACAGCGCTGATCACGGTTGGGGCGTGGAGCAGGACGGTACCTGGAGGTGGACCACTGGGCGGGACGTGCTCGGAGCGGACGTGGGACCCGAGGAGCCTGGAGTCTATCTGTACCCACCCTTCAGGTGGGATTTCCAGTGGACGACACGAGGCCGCCGTCTTTTCTTCAGTTGCTGTACTTTACTTTTCAGTTGTACTTTACAGTTGGGCTTGTATTTCCGGCCCCCTTTACTTTTCTGCACTTTACTTTCCGCTTGCTGACTCTGTGTGGTTGTTACTTATAAAGGCAATGCCTTCCCTGTTTACTGGGATTTTACGCCTTGGTGCTAGTCGCCAGCCCCTGGCCTATGGAAGGCGGGCTTGGGGTAGTCACGGCACGGGCCCCGAGGATGGGTCGTGACAAATTGGTATCAGAGGTGGTCGGTTCTACCGCAGACTCTGATCGTCCTTTCTTTCTATGTGAAGCAATAGTGTTTAGTGTATTGAGTGTGGTTATCAGTTCAGGGAGCCCAGTGTTGGTGCGGCGGCCGACGTATCCGTACACCAGGACCCTGACTCCTGATTTCCGACTTAATGCATGAAAACATTGATTGCGTGTGTGTTTCAAGTTTTCTTTGTGATTACTTGTGTCAGATCACCGGGTATACTGATCTGCTTTATGAAAGTCTCAAGTTTTCCTTGTGATTACTTGTGCCAGCTCACCAGGTGTACTGTTCTGACTGTGGTGCTCTTGTTCTCCTTTTCAGGATGGCCCCGCGACGACAGCCAGCTAGGGTTCCGAGTGTAGGGCGCGACGGCAGCCCACCGAGCGATGAGGCCTCGGTGCAGGGCCCTTTGCCAGCAGTGGCACCGGCGGTAGCTTTACCCGCCGAGCCACCGATGCTGCCAGTACCAGACGCTGACGATGCACGTCGCCTCAGGGCACTGCATGAGTTTCAGAGCCAGCGACCGCCCAGGTTTCGCGGTGAGGCGGACCCCCAGGCCGCCGAGGACTGGCTAGAGGCGGTGGTACGGATCTTTAGGCTAGTGAGGACACCAGCGGATCTCATGGTGATTCTCGCGGCGAGCCTCCTGCAGGCGGCGGCAGGACGATGGTGGAGCTTGATGCTCCAGGTTCACGATGAGGCATCCTTTCTCTGGACGGACTTCGAGAGCCTCTTCCACTCTGAGTTCGTCCCAGCCACCCTTCGTGCGGTGCGTATCCAGAAGCATCTACAGCTGCGGCAGGGCAGCATGACGGTCGCTCAGTACGCGGCGAGGTTCACCGACCTTTCTCGGTACTCGACAGACATGGTACGGGACCCCTTCTTCCGGGCCCGGACCTTCGAGCAGGGTTTGAGACACGAGATCAGGGCATCGCTGATCTCCCTCAGCATACCGACTCAGACAGGAGTACTAGAGAGGGCCCTTCTGATCGAGAGCTTCCTTGCTGAGTCTACACCAGAACAGAGACCCACCGCAGGGCGGCACGTAGCGGAGTCTTCGGTAGTAGGTAACCGACAGATGACTCAGGGTTCCAGGCAGACCAGACCTACCAGTGGCCGACTGCACGACTCAGGCTCAGTTGTGCGGGGAAGCCGGGGTGGAGTCAGAGCCAGGCGTGCCGAGAGTGGGCAGTGTTACTCCTGTGGCGGAATTGGTCACATGGCTCTTGACTGCCCGACCCGTCATGCGGGGGAGCAGCAGACGGTTGAGGAACCACCTAGGCAGAGGCAGAGGTTCGACCGTGGCGGTCTGCAGGGAGGAGACGGACGAGGTAGAGGAGCTGGCCGAGCAGCAGGTGGTGGACGACGCTTTGAGGCTCTACCACCACCACTACCAGGAGGTCCACCCCGACCGCAGGGGAGAGCTCAGCTTCAGGTAGCCGAGGCCTTCGATCATGGAGCCCTGGGAGCTGATGGACAGGAGCAGAGCTAGTGGATACATCCTTTGTACTTCTGGTTCCTTGTTTCTTTTGTGTAGCGTCTTGTAATATGAGCTGCAATAATAAAAGACGCATACCCTTGTGATATTTTCGTTCCTGTCCTCTTTCGTGATGTTACTAGGAGATTCCAGTTTTGGCTGTTGACTTGACCCTCACTTGTGAGACATCTACTGGAGGAGACCCAGTTACCACACACTGATGCCGACAGTGTGACTCAACCCTTGGAGGCGAGAGTAACGGTTGAATCTCTTAGTAGTAGCGTCAAGGCCTTACGACGTCATCCTTGGTATGGATTAGTATCATCCATGTTAGGATTGACTGTTTTAGGCAATGAATGTGGTTCATCCAGGGGATGAGACCAGATTTCTCTTTTCGGCAAAGAAGAAATCTTGCAGCTCTTGTGGGACCTGTGATGGTCCAGGCCACGACAAAGAAGGTCCAGGTCATCCAGGAGCGGATGAGTACAGCTCAGAGCCGACAGAAAATCATATGCTGACAGGAGGCGGAGGCCACTGGAGTTCGAGGATGGCGACCACGTCTTCTTGCGGGTCTCACCTCGACGTGGTATTCGGAGATTTGGCCGAGGCGGCAAGTTATCTCCGCGCTTCATCGGACCCTTCCAGTTTCTTAGCAGGATTGGCGAGGTGGCTTATCGCCTGGCTCTACCACCTCAGTTGCACCGGGTGCACGACGTCTTCCACGTGTCTCAGCTGAGGAGATACGTGCACGACCCGACGCACATCATTGATCATGGGGAGCTTGACGTTAACGATGGGGCGACTTTTGCGGAGGTCCCGGTGGAGATAGAGGATCGACAGGAGCGGGTCCTGCGTGGGCGATCGATTCCTCTTGTGCGCATCAGATGGCAGCACGGGAATCTCCAGGAGAGCACATGGGAGCGGGAGGCTCAGATGTGTGCTCAGTACCCCCATTTGTTCCCCTAGTTTTTGATGTATCTTTACGGGGACGTAAAGCCCTGAGGTGGGAGTAATGTAAAGACCCGCAAATTTCAAGGAAATTTTTTTCTTAATTTTCTTTGGAATTTTACAAGAGCGCAGCTTCAGACGGCACCTGATTCCGAGGCCCGGTGTGCCCGGAATCAATTTCCGAAGATTGGCTCGGGTACGTTCAGTGAACGGACGAGCGGGTTTTTCTATCTTTTGAACCGGTGCCCGGAATCAAATTCTGAGGGCACCGATGAAATCGCAGCGCCGGTATTTGCTTAGAAACGCCTCTTCCGGAGTTGCGTTTGCTTAGACGTGGTTTTTTAAATTTTGCGGCTTTAAGTCAGAATAAAATAAAGTTTGTGCGACAACTTTATTTTATTTCACTTAAGCTGCTTGGAAGCCACTTGAAGTCACTTAATGGCGGCTTGAGCTGAGTTGAACTGGATAGGATGCTATCCAGAAATATCCTACCCCCTTGGTAGGATATTTGTGAGGTGGGACCCGCACGAGCCCCGCCGTTTCTTTCGCTAAGTACTGCACCCGCGAAAACCCGTCAAAGTAACTGAAAAGTCAACCGACGCGTTTTCTTTAATTCTTAACAGACCATTTAATTGGGCGGTTTATTTCGTGAATTAAATGGGCTGTTTCTTTCGTGAATTTAATGGGTCGTTTCTTTCGAATTGATGGATCGTTTTTTAACCGGTTTCGTGTGTTGGCATGTTTATAAAATAAGACCAACCTAAAAATCCTTTGAAAGGATTTGAGAGAATCTTGTTTCTTCATCTCCCCGCGAAGAACGCGAAGAACGCGAAGAACGCGAAGAACGCGAAGAACGCCGGCGACCGGAATTCGACGACGCACGCCGAGATCTGTGACGTCGACGAGCTTTACCCGCGACGTTCTTCGGCGACGCCTCTTCTTCCGCGGCCGATCCTCGTTCGGCAACAAAGGTGAGAATCGAACCTTCTAATTCTTTTTTTAATTCGATGACAACGGATTTAATTAATTAAATCCGTTTGCTCTTGATCCGGAGATTGGCGACGCGACGCCGGATACCGCGACGACGCGACGATCTCCTTCATCCGTGACGAGCGATTCCGCGACGACCTCTCGTCCGACGACGACGACAAGGTAAGGGTTGATTTGAAATATTTTTCCTTTTCCGTGATTTTATCTCTTTTAAAATAAGGAACCGATCACGGAACAATTTTAAATTTATTTAAAATTGTTGATTGGTCGTTTCTTGTTTCTCCCGTTGTTTATGACTAACGCGGAGGGTGCGGGTCTAACGAACAAGACCCGGCAACCCTCCGCCGATCTTCCTTTTTGTGCGGATTTGGCGGGCGACGGCAAAAGCATGACGCAAGGGCCATTTGTTGATTCTGCAGTGAAGGACGCGTCCCGGGAGGAACAATGGCGCAGACGGGAGGCAAAACGGGCCACCGCAGCAACTCCGGCGGCCCGCGGAAGGGGGTGGCGGCGCGGGTCGCCGGCGCGGCGGCGCCGGCGACCGGAGGCGGCGGCGCCCGGCGCGCCGCCGGAGGAGTCCGCCGCGGCCGAGCCGCGGCGGCGGCGAACCGCCGGACCGCGTCCGCGGTCCGGCCACACAGCACGCGGCCCGCGCGGGCCGCGTTTCTCCAAAGCCGCGGGTTTGACCCGCGGCGGCTCCCTCGGCCGCTCGGCCGAAGCCGAGCCGGCCAGTCCGGTCGGCCGGGCCGCGCCCTGGCCGGACCGGACCCGGCCTAGCCGGGTCGGGCCGACCCGGGTCGGCCGACCCAAGGGGGGGTTCGGGCCGGGTCGCCCCGGGCCCAGAACCCCCGTTTCGGGCCCTCTTCGGTCTTTCGCCCATATCTTGGGCCTGGGACCTCTGATTGACGAACCGTCAGCGGCTACGCGATCCTTGGATCGAGACGGTTGTTTCGGTATATTTTACTCAAGGTTTCGGGAGACTTTGGGTTCGGCCGGGTTGGTTCGTACACGAAACCAACCGGGCCCTCGGAGCGGAAACGCTCATAACTTGAGCTACGGACGTCCGATCGACGTACCGTCAGCTGTGGTAGTTTCCTCTAAGTGAGACGGAACTTTTGGCATACTCCGCCCGAGGATCGGATACAGGCGGAGTATGGTCGGGTTGGTTTTGCCCTAAAACCAACCGGGCCCCTGGGACGGAAATGCCAATAACTCTCAGACCGGGCGTCCGATTGACGCGCCGTCTGTTGCGTTGAGATCCTGTTGTCGATACGGAACTTTTGGATACATCAACTTCGGACTAAGTGTCAGTTGATGTATCAGCCTCTCGGCTCGTGGAGCGGACCCTCCTAAACGAGCTCGCTAAGTGCGGGAACCCTAGTGCTGGCTGTGGCTTCGACGACAGAGCATAGATCCTCCGTGGACTGCGACGACGACAGAGCAGAGATCCTCCGTGGACTGCGACGACGGCAGAGCAGAGATCCTTCGTGGACTGCGGCGACGACTGTGCAGAGATCCTCAGTGGACTGCGTCGACTACTGCACTCAGCGATCCTACGTGGAAGAGTGCTACCGAACCTGTGTGAGCTGAATCTTCTTTTTACCTTGAGCGGTGGAGCGCTTGGGTGTAGCGGCGGACCCGTGGTACTTGACAGTGGTGGTGCGCTTGGATGCAGCAGCAGACCCTTGGCGGTGGAGCGCTTGGTTGTAGCGGCGGACCCGCAATACTCTACGGAGTGTGTGCGCTTGGTTGTAGCGACAGACTCACGACGGTGGAGACGTGCGTGCGGAGTACGGAGACCGTGTAGATGACTGAGACCTGACGACTGCTTGACCGACTCGACTTGGAGTGAGTCGACTAGCCCAGTGGACGGAGCGCCCAGTAGTTGGCAGCAGACCCACGGCGGACGAAGCGCCTGGTAGTTGGCGGCAAACCCGCGGTACTCGACAGGAGGAGTACCTCAGTAGGCTATCTGGGTGAGCGCCCGGTATTTGGCAGCAGACCCTCAGCGGACGGAGCGCCCGGTATTTGGCAGCAGACCCGCGGTACTCGACAGGAGGAGTACTTCAGCTGTCTTAGGTTAGTGAGCAGTACCTCGGAGTCGTGACAGGACCACTGTACACTTCAGAGATGTGGCTCTTCAACGTTTACGGTTTCGATAATGAAAATCCTGGTTGAGCTGAATCTTATGTTACTCTCCTTTGTGGATTGTGTTGAACTATCCTATGTGGATTTACTGTTTACTCTCCTTGTGGATTTGAGTCTTTCTTTCCTTTGTGGATTGAGTTGTTCTTGAGCTCGTGAGCAGAGCTAGAATTGGGGACTTAGGTATATGTATGGGCATATACCTAAGTCGAGTCAGATGTTACTTCGTGATTGCATCTTTCTTTTGTGCTATATCCTTTGTGGATTTCGGGAGACCTTCGGGGGTCTCGGGGTCCTTACTGAGTAGCTTGTACTCACCCCTGCACGGGCTATGCCCGCACCTTGTTGCGTTGGTTGCAGACGACGGACAGCGATGATCACGGTTGGGGCGTGGAGCAGGACGGTACCTGGAGGTGGACCACTGGGCGGGACGTGCTCGGAGCGGACGTGGGACCCGAGGAGCCTGGAGGCTATCTGTACCCACCCTTCAGGTGGGATTTCCAGTGGACGACACGAGGCCGCCGTCTTTTCTTCAGTTGCTGTACTTTACTTTTCAGTTGTACTTTACAGTTGGGCTTGTATTTCCGGCCCCCTTTACTTTTCTGCACTTTACTTTCCGCTTGCTGACTCTGTGTGGTTGTTACTTATAAAGGCAATGCCTTCCCTGTTTACTGGGATTTTACGCCTTGGTGCTAGTCGCCAGCCCCTGGCCTATGGAAGGCGGGCTTGGGGTAGTCACGGCATGGGCCCCGAGGATGGGTCGTGACAATAAGACTTAGGTTCATGTGGATCAGTTTCATCAAACGTGATGTGAACAGATTATTCCACACATTTGGATCCTTTATTGACAACTCCATAGGCCTTTCTAGTTAATGAATAACCAAGAATAATTCCTTCAGAATTTTTAGATGAAAACCTGTCAAGATTATCCTTTGGATTGAGAATAAAGACTTTGCAACCAAAAACTCTGAAATAATTATCCTAGGCTTCCTATTGATCTACAACTCATAAGGGTTCTTCTTAAGAACGAATCTAATCAAGACTCCATTGACAATGTAAGAAGCTGTATTTACAGTTTCAGCCCAAAAATAAATAGGCAGGTCATACTCATTAATCATAGTTCTTACAATTTCTTGAAGGGTGTTGATTCTTCTTTCTACTACACCATTTTGTTGAGGTGTTCTAGGGGCAAAAAAGTTGTGACTATAGCCATTGTGTGAGCAATAAGATTCAAACTCATGATTTTCAAACTCACGACCATGGTCACTTCTCAGGGTCTTAATCTTAATTCCATGATGGTTTTCTACAGACTTGGAGTATTTAATAAATAAAGAACAAGCATCAGTTTTTTGAGCTAAGAAGTATACACAAGTGTACCTATAAAAGTAATCTACTAAGACATAGACATAGTGCTTCTCATTTAAACTAGAAACACTAGAATTTCCAAACAAGTCCATGTGAACCAACTCAAGAGGTTGAGAAGTAGAAACTTTTTTTGTTGATTTTAAAAAAACATTATGTTTCTTTCCCTTTTGATAGTGATTAAAAACATTATCAGCTGGGAATTAAAGTTTAGGTAGCTCTCTAACAAAGATTTTCCTGGTCAGTATTCTATGTGAATAAAGGTTGCAGTGTCCTAATCTTCTATTCCATAGCCAAGACTCTTTATGAAATGCATTTAATCAAGTAACATTTTTTGGATAATGAATTTAAATAAACTGCATATAAATTTTCATTTCTCAAAGAAGAAAATAATAAAGTATGTTTATAGTGAAAAACATTACATGAATCATTTTCAAACATAACATTAAATCCATAATCACATAACGGAGAGATACTTAACAGATTATATTTATGTCCATCAACAAATAAAACTTTGGAAATTAAAACTGAATCAGTGTTACCAATCTGGCCAAGGCTGGTGATATTTCCTTTAGAGTTATCACCAAAGGTGACATGGCCTCAATCAACATTGATTATTCTTTTGAAGCATGAGTAATCCCCTGTAATATTCCTTGAACATCCACTATCAAAATACCATATATTTTTATGTAAAATCTTCAAGAAAGTTTCCTACAAAACAGGTTTAGATGGAAAATGATTTTGGTACCCAGATTTTCTTGGGTCCAGATAGGTTAGCAATAAAAAATTTAGATACCCATATTTGTCCTATTGGTCTCAAATAATTCACAGAATCAATAGATTTTGAAAGATATACTTTATTTGATCTATAACCATTTGAATAACTAGTTGAATCGTATATATTTTCATAATTATAACTAGCAGAATTCTGTCTAGGTTTAGAAATAAATCTAGTTTTAGTAAACTGTCTCTGTCCAGGTTGATAACAAATTACAGTGGTGTATTTTGGTTCCACTTGTTTTCCTTATATTTGAGTAAGTGTATATTTTCCATTTGTGAATTTCTCTAAGTCCTTCCATAATTTCTAATTAGAAAATTTCAGTGCAGTATTTTCCTTAAGTAATTGGGCATTCTTTTCCTTTTCTATATCAAGGGAGGATGTAACAGAATTGTTTAGAGCATAATATTTCTTTAAAGCTTTATACTTGTCCTTCAATTCATTACAGGTTTCTTCTAGAATATTAGAATATTCAAATAACTCTTCACTGGTCATATTTTCATATTTAGAATTAGAATCAACTCCAGAATAATAAGAATTTAAAGAAGAAGTGTCTAGTGTAACCTTAGATGTGTTTTTCATGAAACACATATTATCTTTTTGAGATTTTTCATCCTGAGTTGAATCAGAATAACTTGAACTGACCTCTAATGAACTACATGTTCCTTTCATAGATTTCTTATACTTATTGTCCTTGTTGTCATGTTTCTTCTTGAATTTTAATTTTGGATAGTCGTCTTTTACAAGTCCTTTTCTTTTGAACTCATAACAGACATTCTCATAACTCTTATCAGACTTTTTCCAATCCTTCATCCAATGAACCTTGTTTTCATATTTACCTTTGTAGTTTGATTTTCTGAATAATTTCTTCTTCCTGTAGAACATCTTGAATCTCTTGGATATCTGATCCATTTCAGCATCACTGTCAGAATTTGAACATTCACTTGTTGAGCTTTCAGTAGGTATGTGAACATTCTACTTGTCCTTGCTCTTTGAAGAAGATGTCTTGAAGGCTACCTACATCTTCCTTGATTCGTCATCTTCTTCCTTGATGACCTTCAGTTATTCTTCATACATCATAAGCTTAACAATTAATTCCATAACAGATAGTGAAATTATATCACATAATTCTCTTATAGAGACAGATGTGCCTCTCCATATTTTTGGAAAACATCATAGTATTCTCATAAT
Source organism: Viscum album (assembly GCA_963277665.1). Classification (NCBI taxonomy): domain Eukaryota; kingdom Viridiplantae; phylum Streptophyta; class Magnoliopsida; order Santalales; family Viscaceae; genus Viscum; species Viscum album. Next base: position 368,011,520 of record OY728132.1, on the reverse strand, counting down.
CTGTTCTGTTATAGGAACAACATTTAGAAGTGAGCTCATAACATTGACAATCTCATTGAACCAGAGATACATATCAGAAATGTGTTCATCAAACATCATTTTAAAATTATCATATTTAATAGTATACATATTCAGTCTCATTCATTTAACATTGGTTGTTCCCTTAAAAGAAATAGCAATAGTGTCCCTAATTTCATAAGTAGTTTTACAAGTAGATATTCTATTATATTTCTCATCACCTAAAGCATAGTACAGGGCATTCATTTCTTTACAATTATTATTGTAAGTAGTCTTAGTAGGTTCATCCCAAATAGTTCTTTCGGTTTCTGGAATTTTATATTGAGTCTTTATAGCCATCCAGATATCAAATCCCATAATCTCTAAATGAATTTTCATTTTATGCTTCCACTGGGCATAATTTATACCATTAAAGAATGGTGGCATTTTGGTAGCAGCACCTTCAATCCTATTATACATAATTAAACTTTAGAAAATGTATTTAAAGGGATAAAATTTAGAACTATCATAAATTTAAGATCTTTATGATACAACTAAAATCACATTTGAAAAACTGAGTGTTTTGAAAACCTTTTCATAAACAACCTCTAATACCAAATATTGGTCAGAGTGGATACTCAAGAGGGGGGTGAATTGAGTTCCAATTAAAATTTCTATTTAAAATATCTTTATTAAAATCCCCCAAATTGAATAACAAGATAATTTGTAGTGAATAAAAATTAGAGTAAATGGTAAGTTAGGTTCCCAAGAGATTGATTAGTTCTTAGTTAATCTAATCTGAAGATTAATTATCTTTTGAAGATAAACTAATTCTTTACAGTACATACAAACATTTGCAATATTAACTAGCAATGTAAATTTAAATCAATTTTATATTTTAAAGTAATTAGCAGCGAAATATTAAATGTAGGTTAAAAACTATATTAGTAAGCACAAAAGTTTTAAAACCAGAGGTTCAGTCTCAAGCCAAGACATAGTCTTCTAAAACAATTTATATAAATTTGATCCACACCCTGGATCAGGGGTAAAAAATAGTGCAAAGAATGTCTAGGTAGTAAGACCTCTCCCACAGTTCTATGTGGTAAAACAAAACTATAGCACACTGGCTGTCTAGGTCTTACTTTACATCTACCACTATCCAGAGTGTGATACCTATGAGTTATTGAAGGTTTGTGTTGAGGATTTAGAGATCCTCCAGTTTAGCAAAGGAAACAGTGTGTCTGTAAAATAAACATAGTATGCACACTGCTCAACATTTAAATAAAAGAATCACTGAGAGAGTATATATGAGTTTAGAATGCTCTAGTGATTTGAAGTGCAGCTCTGGACTCCTTTTGATTTGTCAGAAATGCTTTTGAGTCTTTATCTGGTTTTTTTTAAACAAAGTGTCATTTCCTTCCTTGATCGTTAGGTTCAGCTTGATCAGCTTTGAGTGTATAAGCAACTCGTTTTAGTTCTTCACTCCTTGACTGATGTTTGGTTTGTGTTCTTTTTTATTTGAATTGCTTCGTGTATGTCAAGTTTTCGTTGAGTATGGATGTATCCTTTATGTATGCACCAGTTTACAAAATTTCTTTTCCCTTTTTGTGCACTCTTCATGCTACTTATTTCGTCCTATTTGGTGCATGGTCTTTGTCCTTCTTTTGATATATTTTAGCTCTGTCAATCGGAATAATTACCTTTTCATGGGTACTTGGTACGGTTCCCTGACATGCCAACAACACACATTAAATTACATTGATTTCCTTAAAATCATAAAATATGACCGTTGCTTAATAAATAAATAATGTTGACAAAAGTAGAATTTTAAGAATCAGTGACTGGAAGTCTTTGATCAGTATCTTTCCATCGGTAGATATGTAACAGTGGACTTTATATAGTAGTGACCTCTTATCTGTAGCTCTTTGTCCTTGTACCGGTAGCTCCTTGTATCGGTAGTTGTTACTCCTTGCATCTGTAGCTCTATGTACCGATGACTCCTTCTGTCGGTAGCTCTTGGTCTATTGGTAGCTCGCTTGTATCGGTGTCTCTTTTGTATCGATGACTGTCTATATAGGTAAAATTTGTATCGGTAGCTTGTGCATATCGGTAGCATCGTTCTATACCAGTGATTGAGTGTATACTAGTAGACTTATGCATACTGTCAGACTTGTTCTATCAGTAGCTCAACTTCTATTGGTAGCTATCTGTATCGGTGGACTTGATCTGTCAGTGGAATGCTTTCCGATGGACATATACATACCGATAGCTCTACGTATCGGTGACCTTTGCTTATTGGTGACTATGTCTATTGGTAGACTAAGTACTGGTAGATCTGTATCAGTATCTATACACATATCAGTGACTTAACACTTATCTTCTTTATGTTAAACAAATTCAATTGAGTTAAAATTATTTCAAAACTCATATAAACATAGATAAACATTTATTAACATATTTCAAGGATTATTCTAATATTATTATCAGCTTGATAATAGAATGGCATAGATTGAATGAATTAATATATAGATAAACATTAATTGGGATTATCATATTATGTAAAAGCATAATAGGGATTATCAAAACAGGTGAGGTCAACAATTATGTTATATCATATAAAATACATGCATAGAATATGAATCCCAATAAAAAATTTATTCTCGTAAATAAAGATTTAAATAAGTTATATTCATAGAAACAATGATATTTATACCAATAGAATAGTTACATGACCCTTACAATAGTAACATGACCTTTCAGAATAATAATCTGGCCAATAGAATATTAACATAACTGATGAATGTATAGAAAAATTTAAACATATTATAAATGAAAATATGTTATTTTTACATCACACACTAAGTAAATAAATGTTTTAAAAATGATAAATTAAGTATTGGTTTTTTTTAAAAGACATATTCGTTTGTTGATAATTTTGTAATTAATATAAGGATATAAAATAACTTTTCCATAATTTATTTATCATAAATTAGTATTTTTTCCATAAGATTATATGTTAAATTTATAGTACCTTACTTAGTTTTTCAATGTGTTATAAAATCAATTATTATTTTAAAATCACAATTTTTTGAAATATATGCTAGTTTTCATTACAAAATAAATTTCTAAAATTTAGAGAATTATTTTCCAGAAATTAAGATATTTATTTAATTCATCATATTGAAAAATGTTTGGGATGAATTTTTAGGATTTTTCTAAAAAAGTTGAATTTTTTATTAATAGTGAAATATGACAATTTATAGTATCTAAAAAATACATGAATTATTGAGTCATAGATTATTTATGGGTGTTGTAAAATAATAATTTTATTATATACTTTATTATTTTATATATTTAGTCATAAGGATAAAAATATTGATATTCTTAAGATAAAATAATAATATAATCAATAAAATTATCAGTAAAAACCAATCTCCTCCAATTTAAATAACACCACCACCATCTCTTTCCTCCACACCTTTCAAGTTTAAAGATTATTAAAAAATTTCCCAATACCCTTTAAAATCCTCTCCCCTTCCTCTAGGATCATTTGGTCTCAAAAAATACCAAATCTAATTTCCCGAAGGAGGTTCTCAATGGGAAGAATCAAGTGGTAAAATCCTCTTTAGTTTCTTTTAATATCATTTCATTTTCTTTCATTTTCTTATTCTCTCCTCACATCCCCTTATCCAAGTACAATAATAACTAAAATATCTTATATATGATATAATTTTTGTATGTTAAATGGGAAATACCTAATCAAATCTCTTCATATCTCCTTTTTCTTCCAAAAATGAAATTTTCATTGGTGGGGTGTTGAATTATCACCTTTGATGGTGAAAAGTTTTCTTTTTCTTTTACCACCATCAAGAATTTTCATAAAACCATAATAATGTGTTAAAAATATTTTAAAATGTATGATATAAATTTTTTTATGGTCTATAACTAACATATATAAATATATATTGTTAATAATAAAATAAACCCAATATGATGATTGAAAACCGCCAAAATTAATCTAAACGATTATCAATAATGTTTTATCAAATAAAACATCCTAATATCTAGAAAAATAATAATATATAAGTTAAATTATACTTCTTTAATTCAATAAAAAAATACAATTTCCATTATTGATAATTATTTTCATCTTACATAATTTTCTATACTTATATACATGTCAAACGATCATGAAAAACAAAAAATGAACACTCTCGGAATGACAGAATTGAACTCCATAACTCATTATAATGGCCATAAATAAACTTAAAAAAATTATATTATTTCAAATAAATTTATAATAGGTTATGGATTTATTAATTAATAAATCTAAATTAACTATCTTGTATATTAATTTGCAGAAATCATATAGACATATTGTAAGGGGATTTCTTAAACCAATCTTATTTTCTTTGGTTTATTCCTCTTTCATTCAATTTTTTTATTGTGTATGTTATTTTAATATTCATAAAATATAATTTAATTATTAATAAAATTTATTTTCATGTATATAAATTTTTCAAATCTTATTTTATGAAAATCAAAATGATATTTTTTCTAAAAGAACTCTTTTTTCTAAAAACACTCCCTTTACTAATCTTGATATTTTCTCCTTTACTCCAGATTGGTTATTCTTATACCATGTGTTTTGTTAAATATTTATTTTGGTAACCCCAATGATTATTCATGAATGAATTATTTTAGAAATTATGTTGAAAACCATTTCCTTTTTGTGATATATTTTAAGAAAATGATTGTTGTACGTTATATGTTTCATTCATGATTACGTAAATGTTAAGACATGACGGGTGCACCCAAAATTATAGAGCACTCAAATAAATATGGTAATGTGGTTTATATCATTAGATAATTCAAAATATGAAAAAAATGATGCTTAGAGTTTTCACAAGTTGATTTTATGATTTTTATGATATGTTATGTGTGAACATGATTTAAAAAAATTATACAACGATGTGTAGTATTTGACCCGTAAGACAAGATGTTTCATATTAAAATTTTTTTATATTTCTCTCCCTTATAAAATTATTCCCCTCATGATTATTATTTTGATCCCATAATTATGTCTATGGTGATTATTATTCTCACCCATGTTATATTGATTCATGTACTTTACTATCCTCTTACTGGGATTTTAGCTCACCGATTTCATTTATGTACATCATTAGGTAATTTCTTATTATAAGGTGTTTATGAGGGCTATTGAATATGGAAAATTATTCAAATAGTTGAAAAAGATTCTTGTCAGTTCACTATTAATCACACTCTCAAATGTGGGTACTCTTTGTGTTATTTAACAATTATTAAAATAAGTTATTAGGCTTTGTACTGAAGAAACATGATAAAGTGATATCATATGCCATAAATCTACTAAAAATTCAATAGAAAAACTATCTCACATAAGATCTAAAGATTGCAGTTGGGATCTCTACATTGAAAATCTTGTATAATTATCTATATATGGAGAATATTGAGATATAAACTGATTAAAAGAGCCATAAATATATATTTACATTGAAGGAGATTAATATATGCCTACAAAGATTTTCAGAGCTCACCAATGATTACAACTATTCAATACACTAACCTCATAGTAATGAAAAAAAACTAGAAAATTATTTAACAATAAAGGATCCTATGACATTTTCAATAATTAGAAATGAAAAGGATCCAATATTCTATGATTTTTAAATTATAGATAAGGGAATAACTAAGGAAGGAACATCATCAACCCTTTCTCAAATGATCTATAAACCATCCCTCATAGAGAAACTAATTAATAATCACTGAAATTATGTGGAAATTCAAAAGAAGGTGGATGAAATTTGAAAGGTGAAATCCTTAGTGTTCAAAATATTTGATGAAGGATTCATAAGATTTTGATCAAAACTATTTCTACTATCCAATCTGGTTATAATTAAAGTAATTCTAATTAATTCACATAGATCATAATTATCTATTAACTGAGGAAGAACAATGATAAATAAAGATCTCTGAGAACTCTATTGGTGAAAAAATATGAAGTATGTGATCTCTAAATAGACATAAAATTTCCTATAATAAAAAAAATTCAAGAAAAAAAGAAATTTTCTAAGGGGGTGATTAAAACCATACCTATAAAAACATAGAAATAGGAAAACAACATCATGGAATTTATCACCAAACTTCCAAAGACATCAATAGGAAAAAGTATATATGTTTTGTTGCTGATCATCTCACAATGTCAACTAACATTATCATAAATCGAGAGGAAATCTAAATGGATCAACTTTCATGGATATATTTTAGATATGTGGTAACACTACATAGAGTAACACTATTGATTATGTTTGATCATGATCTGAGATTCATCTCCAAGTTCTATAAAATTCTTCAGTGTGCTCTAAACACTATGATAATCTTTAGTACAAATTGTCATCTTTAAAATGATTTCAGATCTAAGAAGAAAATTCAGACACATGATGATATGTTGAGATATTTTTCTATGGACTTAAAAAGTGTATGGGACCAACATATACCTATTTTCAAGCTCTATTAAAAAATAAATTTCAATTGATCATCCTAATGGATCATTATGAATTCATTTAGGGGAAACAATGTAGATCACAGACTTGATAGGATGAATTTGGTGAATGTAAGCTTTAAGGACATGAAATTGTCTATGAAATGGTAGAAAAGGTAAAACCCATTATGAATCACATAAAGGTATCCTGAATTTGACTGAAGAGATACATAGACAATCATAGACGATAAATGTAGTTTATGGTTGGGGACATTTTATTCCTTTAAATATCTCTATATAATATGATGTGGTATTTTGGGAAGAATGTAAATCTTTGTCCTAGGTACATCGACCCCATAAATATTCTTGGTCATGTTGAAGATTTGAACTATTGAATAGAAATTCCACTAATAATGTATCAAGTACATGATGTATTCCATTTATCCCTCTCAAGGACTTACAAACCATATCCCTCAAATGTACTGAGTTCAGATGTGGTATGTTTGGAAAATTATCTCTCATACAAGGACTAGTTGGTGAAGGTATTTGACTGAAGTGATAATGTTCTATACTAAAAGACTACTCACCTGATCAAAGTAGGATGGAGAAACCGTAAGAAGAAAGAGACAACACGTGAACCAGATGAGTGAATAAATGAGAAGTACCCACACCTGTAATCATTTAAGTGTGTAAAATGTAAATTTATGGGTGAATTTTCAAAAGGGGGAATAATGTAACTTCCCAAACATTTAAAAGTTTAAATTTTCTCTTCTAATAAATATTTTGTAAGTTATAAAACACATACATATCATAGAGATCATAATAAAAACGTTATTCTCGTAAATGAAGAATCAAATAAGTGATATTTATATATATTATGAAATTGATACCAATGAAATAATTACATGACACATAGAATAGTAACATGAAAATAAGGAATAGTAATATATAAATTTGAATAATTACCTAACCTATGAAATATCTAAAAAATATATTCATCTTAAAATTGAAAATATGATATACTAATATCATGGTATATGTAAATAAATGTTCTAGAAATGATACATTATGTGTTGCTATTTTAGTAAAATATAAATGTTTCATTATAATTTTATAATTAATATAATGATTAAAATGAAAATTTATTTTCCAAGAATGGATTCATAAATTAATATTTTATATTATTATGATTATAATATAATTTAATAAGACCATAATAAATTTTTCAAAGTGTCATAAAATTTGTAATTATATAAAAATGAATATTTTTTGATGAAATTATTATATTTATTAAAAATAAAATTTCTCATGTTTAGAAAAGAAATTTCACAAAATATAGTTAATTTTTGAAATGATACATATTAAAATGTGGTTAGGGTAAATTTTAGATATTTTTCTAAAATTATTGTATTTTTGGTGAATAATGAAATACAACAATATACGGTATTTAACAAATAAATGAATTATTGAGTTATATTTGATATATGTATTATTCAAGCCTATAATATTCAAATCTAATTTATTATTTAATATTTATATTTATAAGGTTATAATTAATGATAGTTTTGATCCAACATAATAAAATAATAAAAAAACACCCCTCTCCCCCTATAATACCACCCATCACCACCTCTTCTCCTCATAGCTACCAAGATTTCAATATTTTCCACATTTTCCCAAATCCTATTACAAATCCTATCCCCACATATTGGAATATTTGGTATCAACAATAGAACAAATAATATTTTCTTAAATAGTTTATCAAGGAGAATAATTCAAGAGGTAAAATCCTCATTTATTTTCTTCTATTTTCTTTTCAATTTCTTTTCTTTTATTAATATCTCCTAAATTACAATTATTAAGTGTTTTGATAACTATTTTATCTTATATGTATTGAAATTTTATTATGATAATGGAATATTGAATAATCAATTCTCTTCTCCTTCCCATTCTCTTCTAATATTGGAATCTTTGTTCATCTGGTGGTTATTTATCACCTTCAAGGTTGAAAAGTTTTCATTTTATTTTACCTCATTCAAGGCTATAAATAAAACTATCATAATAGTTGAAACATATTGTAAAATATATCTTATATTATATTTCATGTTCTAGAGTTAACACACACACACACACACATATATAATACTAAATAATAATACTAAATAATAATACAAAACTAGTCCACAATGATCAGAAAAATGCAAAATTAATCTAAATTATTATCATTAAAATATTATCTAATAAATCATCCTCATATATAGAAAAATATATGTGTATGAATAATTAAACTTAATTAATTTCACTAATAACATATAATTTGAAATCAAGATAATAATTCTAAACTAACATGACCTTATCTACATGTATAAAAGAGTACCAATCATGAAAACTAAGAAAAGAACACTCTCAAAATGATGAAATTAGAATCTTTAACATTTTATAATGGAAATAATAAAACATAACAAAATAATAGTAATTTAAAAATTTGTCTAATATTTTATACATTTATTAATTAATGAATATAATCTGATTATCTAGGATAATAATGTGATGAAATCAGTCAAACATAAGAAATGAGGATTTCTGAACCCAAAATCACTTTATTTAAGTTATTCCACCTTCATTTGAAGTTTCATTGTGGATATTATTTAAATAATGCCAAAACATAATTTAATAGTCATTTGATTTTCATTTCTAGGATATTGAAAAGACCCAGATTATCCATGTATTTTTTAAATTATATGGAATTATTACTAGTCTGTTAAAATTGACGGTGCGTGATTCCTTGGCCCAGTGTGCCCGGATTGAATTTCTGAGCTTTTTTTAAGGTATGTTCAGTAAAAACATGGGTGGAATTATCTATCCTTTGAACCAGTTAATGGATTAAAAATATAAGGGAAGCATTGTATCCGCTACATCAGGATTTACTTATGTGAGGCTTTACTTCGACTGCAATAAGTGTGGAGAAAAAGATTGATTTTGGAATTTTTTTAATAAATATAAAATATCTTTTTTTTTATTTCGTTCTTTCTATTCCTACAATAGACAGGAAACAGTGGTGTGACCAATGCTGTTTCAAAACATTAAATAGCTTTACTCTTCAAATACATTGTAACAGTGCCATTGGAATTTGGATGGTTCATATTAAATGAACCCCCATTAATTCCATGGGAATTACTATTCGTCCCCCTTTCTTATTTATATGTATATTGGGGATATTTATTCGCATGTCTTCACAAAGTGATGGAGATCTGATAAAGTGTTGTGAAACCAACCCCTTGGAAGATGGGACTAGTTCCGGTAAGCTTTGATGAGAGAAACTGAATCCCAAACAGAAGAACGATGATTGAGTGGACTCGTTGGTGGCATGTTGTAGGATTGACAAACAACTACTCTTCCTCAGTCACGGGAATTCTCCATAGGTCTTGATGTAGGGATTGATGTTGTTTTAATTTCACAAGTTTGTTGAATCATATTCTACCCTCTTGCTATCAAGTAAATGCTGAGGGCTCCGGCCAAACAATCAAGGCCCAAACGCTCCACTACTTATTTTACCAACATGTTCATTGAGTGATTTTGTTCGGATTGGATAGAATTAAGTATGGAGAGACATGCGGTGAAGAGGGTTTCCTGAGAGGTACATTGGCACCTTCATATGGATGGTCCGGACAGTGGAACTCACTTGGTGACCCATGGAAGATCAGCGGTATGACACCGGTAGAGTAGAACTGGTAACTGGTCCCGGCGGGTGATGGTGGTGGCTGACTCCAGCCAGACGCAGAGTAGGCGAAACACTGTTGTATGCCGCAAGAGGGGGAGGTTGTGGCATTATAGTTATGGCTGTCGAGTAGGGTGGTCAGCACCGACCGGTCATATAGGCGGTGCAATGTGCCTTCACTTGTTGCTGGAGGAGGCCACAGCTCAAAACCACAGCAGTGGAAGGACCCGCCCTTCTCCGGGTCCTGTGGCGACTAGGCGGCGCCACTTGGGGCCGATGCTTCCCAAATTGAACGACCGCTTGGGCCGTTCAGGAAAAATAGGGGGAGACACTCCCACCCCCCCATGCCATATAGGTCAGACCCTGGCTAGTGGGTCATGCCCTCCATGGGCTGGGTTGTGCCTGCCCAGTGGGCCATGCCTCTAGGGGACGGGCCGCACGATCCCAGTGGGTTGTGCCTCCACGGGTCGGGCCACACGAGCCCAGCGGGCCACGCCCTTTTGGGCCAGGCCACGCCCCCCTGTGGGCCAGGCTGGAACATGGCACAATGTGCCAAGCCTGCCGTAGCCTATCCCAGCCAGGTATGACCCAGACCCGGTCGGTCTGGATCGATCGAACCATGCTGGACCAGACCCGAATTTTTCCAAGTACAGTTTCATTAAAAGGACCATAACATGAGCTTTGGGCATCGATTTGATGAACCATATATGGTGTTGGGACCCTATGAGTGAGACGGTCCTTTTCTTAAAATCCATTTGAGTTTTGGATAATGTTTGATTATGGATGGGTCGGATCGAACCCAAAACCAACCGGGCCCTCGGAACTAAAACACTTATAAGTCAGAGACCGGGCGCCTGATTGACGCGTCGTCTCTCATGATGGAACCCTTAAGAGATGTATCTCCTTTTTCATAAATCTTCATGGAACATCGTGGTAGATGAGGTATGAATGATGGATTGATTATTGGTTCTCCCAAATTTAATATGACTTGGAATCCAGTGGCAGGCAGTGAGGCGGAGGTTGGAGACAGATCATACGGAGGACAGTACCAAGTGATCCTATGTGGGCCAGCATCGATCTTGTGCGGGATAAATCCTCTTTGGGTCATAACTCAACAATCGTACATGGGTCGGCGCATACCAATCTTATGTGGGTCAGATCCGGTGTGGGTTAGCGCTCACTGATACGGTGTGGGTCAACGCATAATGATCTTTTGTCGGTCAATTACTATGTGGGTCATTGAGAGGGTTATTACTTATCGACACCAGGTGGGTTGGATCATTTTTAGGTCATTTAGCGGGTTCGTACCTATCGATCCTATGTGGGTCAGACTCCGTAGGGTCAGCAGTTTTGCCTCTTGATAGAATTCGATGATCTAGCTTCCCGACTAATCATCTTTACTTCTATACATCACCAATACCTAGTGTGAGATGAATCTTTTATCTTCGCGGAGTTACCTGTGTGTTACCTTCACCTTCATTGTTCCATCATTGTGGTGTTACCTTTGTGGTACCTTCACCATCAAAGTGTTATCTTCATGGTGTTACTTGTGTGGTAATTTTACCTTTGTGGTGTTATCATCATTGTGTTACCTATGTGATATTTTTCCCTTCGTGGTGTAATCTTCGGGGTGTCACCTATGTGGTACTTTTACCTTCTAGTGTTTCCTTTTTTGTATTCTTTCCACAGGTATGAGACTATTATATCTTTATAACTTAGGTATATGTTTGGGCATATACCTAAGTAGAGTTGATGATTGCTTCGTGCATTTTGATTGAGGTCTTGCTTTGTGGTCTTTCATTTTTGGAACTCTGGGAGACCTTCGGGGGTCTCAAGGTCCCTACTGAGTATTGTTATACTCACCCTTGCACGAGATTCTCCCACACATTGTTGTTTCTTGTGCAGATGATAGAAAACATTGATCGAGGTTGAGGGAGCCAGGACTGAACAGTACTCAGAGGTGGACCATTTGACGCGACGTGACGCAGGACTACTGATCATTAGTTGTACATACCATTTAGGTAGGATCCTTAGTGGATGTTCTATGAGATATTTTTCTTTTTTCCAATTGTACTAGTAATTTCCAGTCAGTCTTGTATTCCATCCCTTTTTTCTTTCAGCACAGTTTTTACTATAGCGGTTAACTTCATGGTTGCTTCTTGTTGGGTTCAGGGATTGTTTGTTTGTAATGTTTTAATGGAAATGAATTATTATTATGGGATATACCTTTCTAGTTCTATTCTCTAGTCCTTGGCCTATAGAATGCCGGAGTGGGGTCATCACAGCATGGGCCCCGCGGGATGGTTCGGGAAATTGTGTTACCAAATGAGTAAGTTCTACCAAAGAACTAGGTATGTGATCTTTTCTATGCAGCAATAGTGTTAAGTGTTATGAGTGTGGCATTCAGTTTAAGGAATCTAGTGTTCGTGCACTGGTGACATATCCATACACCAGGACCATAAATTATGATTTATAACTCAGTGCATAAAAACATTGATTGCTTGTGTTTAGAAAAGTTTTTATTTTTATCTCTTGAGTTAGCTCACTAGGTATAAATGTTGACTTTGGAAAAAATGTTTATCTTTTAGGATGCCACCACATAGATAGGCAGGTAGGATTCCCAAGAGAGTACACGATGACGGCCCAATGAGCAATGAGGCTTCAGTGCAGCACCCTCATACGGTGTTAGTACCATCAGGTGGTGCACTAGTACCACCACCACCCATTGGGCAGCAGATGCCTCTAGCCCCACCAAATGAGGGTGCATGTAGACTAAGCACATTGGATTAGCTTCAGTGGTAGAATTATACATGGTTATAAGGAGAGAAGAATTTTCAAGTGGGTGAGGACTGGCTGGAGGTTGTGGCAAGAGTTTTTTACTTAGTGGGGACACCAGCTGATCTGATGGTGATCCAAGCTAACAGTATCTTATAAGAAGCAACTAGGAGATGGTCGAGTTTGAATCTCAAGTTACATGATGAGGCGACTCTCACCTAGCAGACATATAGGGCCTTTTCAAAGTTGAGTTTGTCCCAGCGACTCTACGCTCAGTGTGTATACAGGAGCCACTACACTTACAGGAGGGCATTATGATCATGGACCAGAACTCGGTTAGGTTCACTAATCACTCCCTCTACTCCACTGACATGGTCTGAGACCATTTTTTATAGGGATCTGGCCATTGAGTAGGGTCTTCAATGGGATATCAGAGCATCGATGATATCACTCATCATTCTAACATAGGATGGGGTGCTAGATCGAGTGATTTTGGTGCAGAGCTTCCTAGATGAGAACACACCGACAACGAGTGACTCCATCGGATGTTAGGCAATGGAGTCATCCACTTTAGGTAGTAGACGAATGATTCAGGGGCCCAAGTAGGCCAGACCTACTGGTAAACGACGTAAGGATATAGGATCGGTGGTGAGGGGCTCATGAGACAGAGGATGACATTTGAGGATCAAGAAGTGCTACTCGTGCGGTGCGTAGGATCACATGGCTCGTGAATGCCTGACCCGTCGAAAAGAGGACAGGCTGATGGTCAAGTAACTACCGAGGTAGAGGCAGAGGTTCGAGGGAGGAGGTTTGTAGGGTGAAGTACATGGAAGGGGAGCTATCCATGTAGCAGGCGATGGGTCATAATTTGAGGTTCTACCGCCACAACCTCCAGGTGGTCCACCCCAACCACAGGGAGCCAGAGGAAAGGGAGAAGCTCAGCTCAAGGAAGCTGAGTCCAATGACCACGACACTCCCAATATGGTTAGAGGTATGATATATATGTAATATACCCTAGTTGTAGTAATTATAGACATAGGTTCCAGCCACTCTATTATTTCCAAGAGCCTCATTCGGAGCTCAGAGATTCCGATGGAGCCCTTGGCTCGATCCTTGCGATTAGAGATTCCTACGGGAGAAAATTCGACAATTTAACACTGGTGTCGGTAGTGTGAGATTACTATAGGAGGTGAGAGTATCGGCTGATATCTTCTAGTAGCAATGTTGAGCCCTTACGCCGTCATCTTGGGTATGGACTGGCTATCCACAATCCATGCTCATATTGACTATATTTGGTGAAATGTGTGGTGTGTCCGTGAGGATGGGACCAGGTTTTCCTTCACATGCGAGAAGGGAACCATTTCAACATAGGATGGACTTTCTTGGAGGAGGGTCACACATCAGTTTGCTAGCCTTACCCTCACAACAGTTGATGTCGAGAGTCCAAGATATCCTGTAGCAGAGGACCAGTATAAGGATGTCTTTCTTGATGATGTTTTGAGGCTACCTCCATGCACATAGGTATACTTTTAAATCGACCTATACCCCAGGACATCACTGATATCTACACAATCATATCAGATGGCTCCCATGGAGCTTCGTGAATTATGAGTACGATTAGAGGACTTGCTGAGAAAGGGGTTCATAAGGCCCAGTGATTCTCTATGGGTAGCCCCAATTTTGTTTTCCAATAAGGTAGATGGGAATTTGAGACTCTGTGTGTACTATCGGCACCAAAAATAGGTGACCGTGAAGAACAAGTATCCACTTATGAGGAGTGATGATATTTTCAATCAGCTATAAGGAGCTTGATGGTTTTCGAAGATAGACCATAGATCAAGCTATCATCAGCTCTGGGTACGAGATAAGGATGTGTAGAAGATAGATTTTAAATGATGGTATGGCCACTTTGAGTAATTGGTTATGCCTTTTGGCGTGACCAAACCCCCTTCAGTGTTCATGGGACTCATGAATATGATCTTTTATCTATACCTCGATTGATTTGTTTTGGTGTTCATTGACAACATGTTGGTGTACTCTGCGATAGAGGAGGAGCATGCCTATCTTCTGCAGATAGTTATGGATAAACTCTGAGAGCACTAATATTATGGTAAGATCTCAAAGTATGAGTTCTAGAAACAAGAGGTTCGCCTTCATGTACACGTTACCTTAGAGGATGTATTTTTAGTATATCTGGTGAAGATAGAGGTTGTGCTAGCTTAGGAGACACCCAGGAGTGTGGCCGATGTAAGGATTTTCTTGGAATTGGTTGGGTATTACCAAAGATTCGTTCCTGACATTTCTAGAGTTGTGGAACCCTTTTCATCATTGATGATGAAGGTATAGCCCTTCGTATGGATAGATGGATGCAAGTAGTGTTTTCATGAGTTGAGGCAGAGACTGATGAGTGCCCCCATCTTGAGGCTATAAAAGAAGACGTTGGGTATGTAGTCTACTGCGATGCATCAGGGACAAGACATGGATGTGTCTTGATGTAGGAGTGAGAAGTTATTTCATATGGTTCATGGTAAGTGAGACAGCATTAGAAGAACTATACTACCCATGATGTAGAGTTAGTAGTTGTGGTCTTCTTCTTGAAGATGTGGAGACATTACTTGATAGGTGAATGTTTTACAATCTACTTTGATCACAAGAGTCTTAGGTATATCTTCTGTCAGAAGGACCTAAACATGAGACAACGGGATTGGCTAGAGTTCTTCTAGGACTATGACTTTGAGATAGTCTACACTCTTGGAAAGGGGAACGTAGTAGAAGACACACTCAAAATGAGGATTGGTCTACAGTTTCTGAGAAAGATGACAATGTAGCTAGCCACCTTACAGATAACCTTTGTGGATATAGATGGAGCTGCATACCTCCAGTCTATGACCGTCACTCCCCCCTTCTACTGCAAGTTCGAGAGGCATATCTTGGGGAATCGACTGTGAGGCACAACATGCATAAATATCAATAGAATAATAACCTGGGGGATTTTATGAAGGTGGGGAGCATGTCATCTTCTTCAGATGACATAACATGGTCCCAGTGGTGTTATGAGATGAGGTGTTGAGTGAGTACCATACATCCCTTTTAGAGGTACATCCTGGGGTAGATAAGATGTACCTGACATCCAGCATCAGCACTCATGGATAGGTTTGAATAAAGTAGTGGCAGAGTTTGTTTCATGATGCCACACTTGTCAGCAAGTGAAGGCCGAGCATCAGGTAATAGTAGGCATAGCACAACCACTTGTGGTGCTATAGTAGAAGTGGGATGGTATCTCCATTGAAGTTTTGAAAGGGATTCCATATACATCATGGGACATGATTCAATCTAGGTGATTGTTGATCGACTCATCACGTCGGCCCAATTTCCTACCAATTATAGGGAAGGGATCAGTATAGGGGTTGAGACGCCTCTATGTACATGAGATTGTAAGATGTCATGGGGTGGCATCGACGATTGTCTCTGACTATGATGCATGATTTACATCTCGGTTGTGGAAGGGATTATAGGAGGGATTCAACGCATAGCTACATTTGAGCACTACCATTCATCCTTAGACAGATGGTCAGGTAGAACGTATCATTCAGACACTCGAGGACAAGCATCGTGATTGTGTTCGCGATTTTGGACATAGTTGGTAGGATCACATTCCCTTGTTGGAGTTCGCATAAAATAATAGCTATAAATCCACCATCGGTATGACACCATTTAAGGCCTTATTCAGTCACCCTTTTAGATCACCTCTATGCTGGACATGCACTGGGGAGTCAGCACATTTGGGTATAGAGTTGGTATGGGCTACAACTAAGAAGGTGTAGATCTTCCAGGATCGTATGAATACTGAAAAAAGAAGACAAAATTCTTATGCTAATAAGAGACGGAGGCCCTTGGAGTTCGAAGAGGGAGACCACGTCTTCCTATGGGTCTCACCATGATGAGGTTTGTGCAGATTTGACCAAGCCGACACATAGTCACTGATATTTATCAAACCTTTTCTAATAATTTGGAGGTTTGGCTTGGTAGCATACCACTTGTCACTACCACCGTAGTTGGAGAGGGTGTACGAGCTCCTCCACGTATCCCAGCTAAGGAGATATGTGCATTACCTTTCTCACATCATCGACCATGGTGAGCTGGACATTGATGATGGGGCGATGATTACAGAGGTTCCAGTAGAGATTGTGGATTGACTAGAGCTGGTCCTTCATGGATGATCAATACCTCTGGTGTGCGATCACTGGCTGCACGAGATCATCAATGAAAGCACATGGGAGTGGGAGGATCATAATCCTTTTCAATAGCCCCATTTGTTTCTTTAGTCTATGTTGTGGATTTGAGGGATGAGAAGCACTAAGGTGGGGAGAATGTAAAGACCCGGATTTCAATGTAATTTTTTAAATTATATGGAATTATTATGATTATGTGAAAATTGATAGCACGTAATTCCAATGCCCAATGTGCCCAAAATGAATTTCTGAACATTTTTTAACGTACTTTTAGTAAACATGCGGGCATTGTTTTTTTATCATTGGATCTACTGTTTGGATTAAAAATCAAAGGGCAACGTTGAATCCACAACACCGAGATTCACTTAATGGAGGTTTCACTTTGACTATATTATGTTTGGAGAAAAATTAATATTCTGGAATTTTGAAAAGAATAATAAAATTACTTTGTTATTTTATTTCTTTTCTTCTATTCCTCCGATGGACAAGCGACAGTGGCGGGACAAGTGACATGTCAATTAATTAAATGGAATGACTCCTCAAATCCATTGTAATAGCATTTTTTGAATTAAAAAGGTTCATATTATATGAACCCCCATTAATTCCATGGGCATTACTCACCCTCACCATCACCAATTTATATGGAGCATGGGGACAGGTATTGGCACGACTTCACCAAGCGACGATGTTCTGATAATGTTCTGCGAAGCCAACCCCTTAGAGGATGGGACTGGTTCCGGCGAGCTGTGATGAGTGACACCAAACCCCGAACCAAAGAACGGTGATTTAGCAGCATCATTGGTGGCTTGTTGCGAGGATGACAATCACTGACTCTTCCTCAATCACGGGTGTTCTCCATTAGTCTTGATGTAGGGATTTATCTTCTTGTAATTTCAACTGTTTTGTTGAATCCTATTCTACCCTCCTGCTACCATGATAACGTGGATGGTTTGGGCCAAACAAACAAGGCTCAAACCCTTTGATACATATTTTACCAACGTGTTCATCGTGGTATTTTGATCGGATTGGAAGGAATTCGACACATAGAGACAAGCGGTGAAGAGGGGGTCTCGAGATGTTAGTTGACACCTTTAGATGGAAATATGGGCCACTAATGCTCACTTGTTGACATGAAAAAGACTACCGATATGGGATAGTCATAGTAGCATCGGCAACCTGCACCAGCGAGTGATGGCGGTGGCTGAAACCAGCCGGTCGTGGAGGAGTCGATGCACCGTCACGCACCGCAAGAGGAGGAGGCCACCGCTTTAGAGCCGTGGTAGTTGAGTAGGGCGTCCGGCACCAGATAAGTCTATAGGCAGTGCAATGCACCATCATGTGCTTCTAGAAGAGTTCATGGCTCAACCCCATATTGGTTGAGGGACCCGCCCTCCTTCGGGTCCCACGACGACTGGGCGGCGCCACATGGCACCGCCACTTCACAAACTGAATGACCGCTCAGCACATCTGGGAAATCCGGGGGGAGACGCTCCACCCCACGCTTTCTTGGAGGGACCCCAGCCAGTAGGTCACATCCTCTATAGGTTGGGCCTCACATGCGAGTGGTTTTCACTTCCATAGGTCGGGCCACGTATTCCCTGTGGGTCGGGTTGTGCAAGCCCAGCGGGTCATGCCTCCACGGGCCGAGACGCGTGAGACAAGCATGCCTCACCCTTGTAGGCTGAGATATTCCCCCCCTGTGGGCTTGGAGGGAGTATGTACCAATGGGCCGAGCCCGCAGCAGCCGTGTCCTGCCAGGACGGACCCGGACCGGGTCAGACCGGACCCAGATCCTTTCAGGACCAGTTTCACTAAAAGGACCATAACATGAAATCTGGGAATCCGCTTGATCAACCGTCTACAGTGCTAGGACCCTAGGAGAGTGATGGTATTTTTGGTATAATCCATACTAGATTTGGTAAAAGTTGGAGTATGGAAGGGTTAGATCTAACCTGAATCCAACTATACCCTCACAACTAAAATTCTTATAATTCACAGACCGGGCGTATGATTGACACGCCTTCTGTCGTGTTGGAACACTTACAACCTGGAAGTCCTTTAGGATACATCTTTTTTCAAATTATTTTTGGATGATGTATGACCAATGGATTGGGTAGCGTTTCTCCCAAACGTGCTATGAGAATTAATCCAGTGGTTAGATGAAAAGTGGAGGTTGGAGAAAGATCGTACATAGGTTAGTACCGAGTGATCCTGTGTGGGTCAGCACCGATCATGTGCATTTTAGATCCTATTTGGGTTATCGCTCAGTGATCTGGTGTGGGTCAGTGCATACTGCTTGTTTGTTGGTCAGATCCTGTGTGGGTCAGCACAAACCAATCCGGTGTGGGTCATATCATGGGTGGGTTATTGCTGGGGTTAGTACCTATCGACTCCAGGCGGGTTTAATCTGGTGTTGGTAATTGTGGGGGTTAGTAATTATCGATATTGTGTGGGTCATACTATATATGGTCAGTTTCAGTGCCTCTTGATAGAATAAGATTATATAGCTTCGTGACTAATCATCTGTACTTCTATACTTCACAAATACCTGGTGTGAGCTTAGTCATTTATCTTCATGGTGTTACCTATTTGGTAACTTTAACTTCATGGTATTATCTTCATGGTGTTACCTGTGTGGTACCATCACCTTTGTTGTGTTATCATTGTGGGGGTCACATGTGTGGTACCTTTACCTTCGTGGTGTTACCCGTGTGGTAATTTTTTTTCATGGTGTTACCTATGTGGTAATTTTACCTTCACGGTGTTAGCTTTGTTGTATTCTTTCCTCATGTATGAGACATTATATCTTGATAACATAGGTATATTTATAGGAATATAACTATGTAGAGTTTATGACATCATTGTGCTTTGTGATTGAGTTATTGCTTTGTGGTCTTTCCTTTGTGGAGCTCTGGGAGACCTTCAGGGGTCTCGGGGTCCCAACTGAGTATTGTTATACTCACCCCTACACGGGCATCATCCAAACCTTGTTGTGTCTTGTGCAGATTATGGAA
Organism: Viscum album; assembly: GCA_963277665.1. Taxonomy (NCBI): domain Eukaryota; kingdom Viridiplantae; phylum Streptophyta; class Magnoliopsida; order Santalales; family Viscaceae; genus Viscum; species Viscum album. The sequence goes on along the minus strand of OY728132.1, from coordinate 367,991,264 downwards.
AATGTTGATCGAGGCTGAGGGAGCAAGGACTGGATGGTGCTCAGTGATGGACCGTTTTATGTGACGTGACACAGGACTACTGATCATGAGTTGTACCTACCCATCATGTAGGATACTTGGTGGATATTCCAAGATCTATTTTTCCTTTTATTAGTTTTAATTGTAATTTCAAGAAGGGCTTTTATTCTAGCCCCATTTTATTTCAGAACACTTTTACTATAATAGTTTACTTTGTGGTTTCTTCTTGTTGTGTTCTTAGATGGTGTGTTTGTATATGATTAAAGGAAATGCCTTATTGTTTAGGGAAATGGCATTCCGGTTCTAGTCACCATCCCCTAGCCTATGGAAGGCGGGCTTTGGGTTGTAATGGAACGGGCCCTAGGGGATGGTTCGTGATAGATATACATGATCCCATCTTAATTTTCATACAAAAAGAATTATTTATTTCCAAATGAACTATTCATTCAAAAAATCCTTTTACTTTTCTTGAGATTGTTTATTCTTCACCCCTGATTGCTATTTCTTTTACCAATTGTGACATTATATGTTTATTTATGGAATCACAAAGTTTATTCATGAATTTATTCTTTATGAAATTCTCATGAAACCCATTTCTATTTTATTTGTTATTCTATGACAATAATTGTTATACATTCTATGTGGTATGCATGATTGTGTAAATGTTATAATTTGATGGGTTCTACCAGAACTATATAATGATTGAATACATTGGATAATTTGATGGATCTCATTTTATAATGTTCAATATGTGTGACCATGATTCTATATTTTTTTATAGTGATTTTGTTATGATAATCCACAAATGTTCTGCGTCAAAATAATGCTAGATTTACTCACAACTATGTGTGGTATTTTACCATTTATGGCATGATGTTTCATTTTTATGAATTGGATCATTCCATGGTTTTATAAAATGTTTCATATCATTATAATGATGATGATCCCATACTAATGTGTATGATTATTATTATTATTATTACCCATGATATATTGATTGATGTTCATATCTATCATGTTATAGGGATTTTATCTCACCCCTTTCCTTGATGTATATCCTCATGTGACTACTTATACTAATGAGTACATGAGGTCCACTGACGAGATAGAGTGAAATTAATTTCATAATTTTCATATTTTATTATTTAAATGTTATGTATGTTAATAATTTTACCAAGACACCCAAACTTTGGATCTTTTTCATGTAACACAATTACATTATTTATCTTTACAATTACATAATAGTAATATAATAAAATGAAGGGCCTCTATATGGATCCAAGAGCCTCTATATATCATAACCCATGGGAGTAGAGACTTATTCCAATAACTAATTAATACCACTTGTTCAAACAATCATTCTTCATTAATCATTGAGCACATTTATTATTTACATACATTAAATCAACAAAACATTCATGTTAGAACAAAGACACCCCTATGCCATGTTAATAAGTAAAAAAATTATCATTGGTTGAATTTCTTAGACACATAGAAACATACTAAAGACACTTATCAGAGGTTTTATCTCATAAAATATTAATTCATGATTAAAGAACAAAATTCTAGGTTCAAGGATGTGTCACACCACATGGGTGGCCACTCTCTCAATCTATACAACCTCAACATATATCATGTGAATCATGAGGGGATAAATTCATCATTTAAATAGCCCATTTATCAATTAATATAAAAAGAGACCAAATGAAAGACATATTGACACCCAAGAACAATAAAATACACATAAATCAACCATCAAGATTATTTGATATAAATTCTGGACCACCTACCATGACTTCATAGATTAATGATCTGTTAAAAATATCCTCTGATCTGAACTCAGACCAACATCAAATCCCCAAGAAAGATTCTACTTGAAAAATAATTTTTTATAGATTCTTATGGAGAAGAAAAATCATGTAAGCCCTTTTTCTAGAAAATAATTAAAATAAGAGTGTTAGACTCACTATGATCATTGATTTGTTCCAAACGACACTTAAAATAGCCACGAATCTAGGGAGAATCACATATTGGACTATTTGGGGAGAATGTCTCATAAATATTTCTATTGTTGGGTAAAATGGAAGGGGAATAGGGTGGTGTTTTACAAATCCTATGTATGGAAAATGGGAACTTCTACATCTCTAATGAGTCACATGGTTTGGCAACATGGTTTCAAAAACAATGACCTAACCTTGTCTCACACTCTGTCCAAGAGGGGACCAAGTCACATAGTTTCTTGGGGAGACTTCATGATTTGAAAAACCTTGTCATTTCCATGTAGAATTACTATGTCCAAGAATGAATGCTTTTGGGAATCTACTTTTAAGGATTCCCCAAACTTGTACCTACCTACCAGGGCTCGTACGGTTAGGTAGCCACCCAACATTATAATGGCTCACCATAGAGTATCACTCCCAATAATCACTAATCATACAAGGAAAAAAATCAGTCAACTAATCCCATATATAGGTATTACTATCCTAGGTTTCCTATTTAATGTTAAAAGGCTTCAAGAACACTCATAACAATTACATGGTCTTTCCTCATAAATAATTTCTACTCTGAACCATAATACGAACCATAAGCTCCTAAAAAGCATCATCAAACTCATGCTCAACATCATAAACATAATTCACATTGAAAGGGTTGGGTTGATACTACCATTGTTGTGAATCATGGAAAACATCATTCATGACACTATACTTCTATTGAAGTGTCAATTGGTTTTCCACTGGTTCGATCCTCTCCACATCCTCAAATGACCCCACATCCTGGTAACCAACTTTTCAAGTTTCTGAATTCAATTTTGAAAAAACCAATGAAACAACCAATGGAACACATGATCACCCATTGTAAACATAATAGAAAAAGGATGTCTATCATCATACAAATTTATCCAAGTCTAGGCCATAACCACACGCTTCTAAATCAACTAAACCTGCTCTAATTTCTCCTAAACATGACATGGAGACCAAATTGTAGACTCCTAAACCATGATCAAACATAAAAGAGATCTACATGGCCTATCACAAAGTAACTAATATGGCTGAATCTAAATGAATTTTGAGTAACTAATATTGTATGCCAACATAACAAGTACCAAATGATTTTCCCAGAACCAAAAAAGTCTCGGACACATGCCCACAATAGTTATTCAAGAACCTAAGTATTTTTTTCTAATTATCCATATAGGTGTGGCTGAAAAGTCATACTCAATAAATGTTCATACTAAGATCTTTCCGTAACCCTTTATACAAACAAGATGAAAAACATAGATCTTGATTTGAAACAATAATCTATGTCATCCCATGAAAACATACTATTTCATGAACATATAGGTCACTCAAATTATATACGTTAAAATTATCTAGAATCTATTAGAAATGGTCAACCAATGTCTGCCAGTACAAATTCACCCAAATCATTTAATACTTCAGAGGCATCCCCGGGAGCCCTACCAAAAAATTCTATATTGACATCATACCACTTCCATTATAGAATGGGAAATGGTTGTAGAAAACTACCCTACCGCTGGTTCTCAACTTTAAACATTTGATAGGTATAACACCACCTCATGAATCCTACATGATATTTAATCATACCTTGCCACCAATTATATATATGGAGATCATGATACATTTTTGATAATCTAGGATGTACCTCCATATTTGAGTCATGGAACAAACACATTAGCTCATCCCACATACTTGAAGTCTCAACAACTCATCTATAAAAAAAATGATGGCTCATCATAATTGATATTCCAGTAGGATGGTGTCTCTACTACTAGAATAATGGGATTTGAATCCCCCTTGACACGAGGGATCGGCTTTGGCAGTCGTTGGGTTTTGTAAAAAAATCAAGGAGGCTTTGGCGCCCCCTACCCTCGCGAAACCATAACACACACCCTTTCCCTAGACGCCCTCCCATGTCACCCTCCGCCCTCCTCCTTTTCTTCCCTCCACCCCTCGCAACCCTCATTTCCCTCCGCCCGCCCTCCACCCACCATCTGCCCTCCTCCCTACGCCCCCTCCACCCTCCTTCCCCTCCCCGCCACCACCCTCCGCCCTCCAACATCCACCCCCTCTGGCCTCCACCCCCTCTCCCATCTGGCCTCTTCCCCCTATGGCCTCCACCCCCTCCGGTGACCTTCCCCTCTACCCTCCATCCGGTCTCCGCCCTACGGTATCCGCCCTCCAGTCTCCGACCTCAGGGCTCCACCCTCTGCCCCCTCAAACATCCCCCCGCCCCTTCAAACAGCCCCCCTCCCCCCAGACATCCCCCCGCACTCCGAACATCCCCCCCCACCCCAGTGATTCCTCCCCAAAACTCAGATAGCCCCCCCCCCCCCCCACACCCCGGATAGCCCTCCCCGCACCCCAGACAGCCCTCCCCATCCCCAGGCTGCCCCCCTGCCCCCCCCCCACACACTCACTACTGGTACTCATCCCCTTGCCACTGCCGCCCTTTGACTCCATTTTGTCATTGGTCCCCTCCATTGACTCTCCTCTCCCTCACAGCACCACCTTTGGCTCCTCTCTTCTAGTTTTGTAGCGCAATCAGGTATGACATGTGATTTCACATACATTCCATTCTATAGTCTTTTATTTATAATTGAATGATATAATTTTATTATTTTATCAATGGTCCACAAACAATTGATTAGTATTTATTTTAAATTTATTTGATATAAAAAATGCATATATAATAAGTCTCATTTAAATGTTTGTTATACATATATTATTATTGATATGAGTTGGATTTATCTTCTAAATCAAACATCTAGAGAATATTTCAATGACATTATGCAATTTATTGACTTCACTAGAGGATTTGAAAGTTACCATATTAGTTTTCCATGTAGAAAATGTCCTAACAAATATCAAGTCACACGATATACTATGAGGGAACACCTATTCTTTAATGGATTTCAGAAAAATTATAATAGTTGGACTCTTCATGGAGAAGAATATGTCTATTGTCAAAATATGAATGCAATTTAGATGGATGCTGATGCATGGATGAATGATCCATTGCATTAAATGTTTACTGAAATGGTACGTGGGATAGATCTTGAAGTCATTGACATCCAGAATCTTGAGACCGATGAGATAAATATTTTCTCTGGTGTAGATCGTGATTCGAGGAGGTTTTATGAAGAACTTGATGAAGTAAAAAGAGAATTATATCCTGGATGTACTTCTTACAACAAATTGTCATTTATCGTGGAGTTGTTGAATTTGAAGACTTTGGATCAGTGGTCAGACACATCATTCGACAAGTTGTTGGTGTTATTGAAAAAGGTTCTTCTTATCGACTCTAAGATTCACAAGTTGTATTACAATGCTTGTATGTTGACAGATAACATAGGTTTTACATATGAGACCATAGATGCATGTGAAATAAATTGAATGTTGTTTAGAAAGGAAACTGCCCATTTGGATATTTTTACAGTTTTTGGCACTTCCTGGTGGATAGAGAAAAGGGGAAATTAGACTCATCAAAGTAAGATTGTGATACATGGGAAACCGATTGCCATAAAGAAAATGTGTTACATTCCCCTTAAATCGATTTTGAAAAGATTTTTTATGTCATCTAAAGTTTTTAATTTAAAGAGATGGCATGCAGAAAGAGTTTATGAAAGTGATATGTTAACCTGCCCGACAGACTTTCATGCATGGAAGGATTTTGATAAGAGACATCTTGAATTTTATAAAGATGTTCGTAATGTGTGATTGGGGTTGGCAGTATATGGTTTCAATCCATTCAAGTATATGGGGTGTGAAACTCATAACACATGGCATGTGGTGTAGGTTCTGTATAATCTTCCTTCTTGGTTTGTATGAAGAAAAAATTTATATAACATTCCACTCTTATTGATGGACCAAGAAGTCTGGGGGATAAGATTTATGTTTAACTTCATCCATTGATTGATGTGTTGAATGAATTTTTGGGTGATACTTTGATGACGTATGACTGTGAAATGAATGGAATGCTCAAACTGTAGGCTGCATTATTGTGGAAAATCAATGACTTTCTAGCTTATGAAAAATTATAAGGCAAAATTACGAAAGGGGGATTTTCTTTCCGTTGTTGAAATAAAAGAAAGAAATCTGTATGTATTAAACATTCCAAAAAATGGGCATAAATGGGTCACAAAAGTTTTCTTCCCCCTCAGCACAGGTTCATAAAGGAAAAAGTGTCATTTGATGGTTCTAGATAGTTCAACCCAACACCAAAGGTCATGACAGGAGACAAAATGTTATCACAGATTGAGGAAGAAAACATCGACATGGTATATGAAATTCAGGATTTGGTGGCTCATCTAGTACATAATATTCGTGTTGTCGGTGGGAAGCGTAGTCACAATTGAAAAAAGAAAAGTATTTTTTATAGTCTTACATATTTGAAAACTAACATTATAAGGCATAATTTGGATGTCATACACATTGAATATTTTTTTTGATAACATATTGTGGACCATTTTAGGTGTCAGTGGAAAATAAATGGACCATGTTAATACACGCCATGATTTGGAATAAATGGGTTTAAGGAAACAATTTCATTTACGGTTAGGTGAGGGAAACAAGGTATATATGCCTATGGCACAGTATATGATGTCTATAAAGGAGAAAGAGGCATTTCATTCCATTTTAAAGATTCTAAATGTGTCTGACGGTTACTCTTCTAATATTTCAAAGTGTGTGAATCTGATGAGCAGGACATTGAAAGGGTTGAAAAGTCATGACAATCACATACAAATTCCGAAGTTGATTCCAATCACAATTTGTGATTGTTTATCCCCCAATGTTGTTCAACCATTGATAGAGATGAGTAATTTTTTTAGACAGCTTTGTTTAAGAAATCAATGAATGTGTGATTTAAAAAGTTTTCAGGATAGAATTGTACTTACGCATTGTCAATTTGAGAAAATAATTCCCACCTCATTTTTCAATGTTGTGGTCCACTTGAATGTGACCCTAACTGATGATGTAATGGCTGCTGGTCCAGTGCAATTTAGGTGGATGTATCCTATTGAGTGGTATCTGGGTAGATTGAAATGATTTGTACGCAACAGATCTCATCTAGAGGAATCAATAGCCAATGGTTATTTGATGGATGAGTGTACTACTTTTTTTGCAGAATATATTACGGATGTTGAAACAACGTTACATATGTCCTCTCATATTTATGATGGTCTAGTTGGAGAAGGAACCATATTTTATATGGACAACATCGAGTGGATACAAGCGCATCGATATATCATTTTCAATACTCCATTAGTTGTGCCATTAATGCAGTAAGTGTCTTATAACTTTTATTGTTTAACTTTTTCATGTTTTGTTTTCATAATTTGATCATTTAAACATCGCGTTATCATTTTCAGGAAACACATTAATGATAAAAAAGAATGGATGTATCGTGCGACTGAGTATCAAATTCAACAATCTCATTATGCATCATTTCATGATTGGTTCAAGGATTAAGTACGTATTATTTTATTATCATTATGAGTGAAGTATTATACTAATTTATTTATATAAGAATAATTATTTAATTCTATGAATTATATAGGATCATAATCTGATGGGATTTAGGGGACCCCATGCTAACTGATGAATTTATCCAACTGGTTGAGGGTCCATCTATAATGGCTCATCATTATAAAGATATAAATTCTAATGTCTCTCGATTTCACATTAAAGTTGTTGATGACAAACTAAAAATACAAAAAAGTGGAATCGGTTGTCTATTCGTCCATTTTGGTTATTACTATGGTCTATTGATAGACATCATTGAAGTTGTATACACACACGGGTTGAAGTACATATTTTTAAACTGTAATTGGGTTGATCAAATGTGTGGATATAAAGTCTATCAATATATGTTTTCATTGGTGAATTTTAACTATATGTTATACATAAATGAACAAGTTGATTATGAAATTTTATTTTGAAATTACAAGACGAACATTTATTCTTCATTACTTTTCCTTCAAATCCAATTTGGCATGTTTTTGGAAAAATGTCCCAGCGAGGATTGTTTTTATTTGAACAAGATGAACCTGAAAGTATTTCGTTTGTTTCCCAATAGCCTGATCAACATACCTTTGTTCAATGTGAAGATGATATGTATTGGGTCATAGTGGCCATTGAAGGAGAAACGGTCGATTTTCATCCTTATTGAATGGTATAATTGTTTTCCCACTATTCAGTATGGAATTTCCTAGGATATCATAAATTATCTGACCATTTTATAAATCCTTGTAAGTTTTAAACCTCAATTGTTGAAGTTTATTCATTTATAAATATTTAGGGTGATTTCTCTTTTGGTTTTTTCATGTTACCATCAGTGTATCTTCCAATTGAGGTATTCTTCATTTGGTTCATGTGCAGCTTAAATTTTTATTAATTCAATCTAAAATTTGGCTATACATTTATTGGTTTTGTACGTAATTTGTATATTTGTTTTGTTAATTTTCTAATATTTTAAAATTCATTCACAACTAATTATTCAATCCTTTTTTGTTTTATTAACAACTTTATAGGTTTTATTTTTTAAATAATAATCCAATTTATCTTTTGTACACTTTGGATAGTCCTCTTACTAATGTTTTTTTTTGACTGCAGGCATGTCCGAGGAAGAGACAGAAGATCCACATCATCTATCTGAACCATCTACGTCTTAGGTTTGAGGTATGTTTGAATTTCATTGTCTCTATTTTTTATGTAATTGATAAACATATATATATATATAACATCTCTCAAATTATATATTAAATTTTTTTCAACAGGATTAGACTCGACTACTTCTTCCTCTCACAAGAGAGGCCCTGGTCGTGGCATTTTACCATGGAATTCTGATACGACATTTGATGTTTCCTTTGATGAGGTATTTCATCATGGGGGACTAAATGACCCTATATTTATTCATCAGCTAGTTCATATCATACGTGACCCACATAGATTTCCATTTACCACATGGGATTGGGCTTCTATCCCTCAAGACACATTAGATCATCTTTGGATGGAGGATCATGTAAGAAGACCATTTAACTTTCTTCCCTATGTATAATCAATAATAACATATGTGATTTTTTTCTTTAATAGAAAAATTTTAATGTATGCCCATGATTAGTTTTGGCATGTGTGTATGAGAAAATTTTGTAAGATATGGAAATATTATAAAGGCCAAGACAAAAGGGGACATCGGGTACCAAATGTGGTTGCCCCAGACATTCTGGAAAAAGTCCCGAGAGGTGTCCTTCCAGCTCAGTGGCGTGACTTAGTTTCATATTGTTCAACTAAGGGTGTTGCAGTTTGTATATTTATTTTGGTATATATATTTTCAAGAATGTGTGATTTTTTTAAAACGTGAATTTTTTAATGTTGGAGGTGTCAACACGCCATTCTGAGAATCAAGCATTGCAGGGACCACCTCACAGGCTTAGGACTCGTCACGTGTCTCATATCTTCCATGATGTATTTGTTAATCATTTTTTAATTTAATAATTAATGTGGTTATGTGTTTATATTCTATTCATATACAGTTACGGGAGCAAGGTGCACTGAATGATAAAATGTCAGTGTGGACGAAGACTCATGATTGAAATGATGCAGAGGCTTCAGCATTGATAGTAAGATCTTGTACTCTTTACCAATACTTACATAAATCATTATATTAACATATATATTTATATTTATTTAAATATTTCATAGGCTCAATTTGAAGCTGAGTTAGATCATGTGCCAGAGGACCAACAATAACTTCCCATGCAAAGGGATGAGATCGTTCATAACATTATTGGTCGGGAAGGGAATGGATATAGTTTGGCCTATAGAACATAGATTCCTCATTCTGTAGTATCACGTGCTACAATTTTTGGTCATGTTGTTGCTCAAATGACAAAACAGTTGTCAGATTTTGAGGCACGACTGTGCGCTTCCGATGAGGTAAATGCGCAATTGATCGCTGAGGTTAAAGAACTATGGGAATATGTGCGTCCTGGTGAGGGTGCAGGGGATGTTACGATGTGGGTTTATACCATATTTATTTATTTAATTTATATTATTTTTGTTATGAAAATATTCATAATTTTTATTTGTTTTAGGCCCCTAGCCCACCAGATGGTGGTAGCAGACATGACCATGAATGATGTATCACATTCACGAGGTGTTTTTCTTTTTTTATTTCTGGGGTTGTTATTGATGTTTCAGTTGGGGTTATAGTGTGATTTTTTGAGATTTGAGGGTATCATGTGTGTTTTGGCCTGATGCAATAATTGTGTGCACAATTTGAGAATTATCCATGAAACTGATAAATGATTTGGATATTTTTAATTCATTTAATTCTTCAATGTTTTCAATTTCATGTTCTAAAATAGTTCTAAAAAACATATGATTCCAAATATAATCCATGAAACTTGTTTTGGGTGACTAAGCTCAGTTTCACTATTTGTAGGCCCTGGACAGCCCTCCTGCACGCCAGACAGCCCCTCCCCGCCCCCTGAATAGCCCCCCCCCTCGTACCCCGAACAGCGCTCCCCGACCCCCGGAAAACCCCCCCACAACCAGGACAACCCTTCGCACCCCGGATAGCCATGATGTGTAAGAGCCCTTCATGTGCTTAAGGGGTCATGTTGGTGCCCATTCCTATGGTTTCATAGCTCTTTTAGGGAAACAAGTGTTGTCTTTCATGCATTGTGCTACCCTATGGGTGGTCAAAACCCCTTAGTATGTCTCCTCGTCAATGTTGATGTTTCCTGGTGGGATATCTAGAAATGCACAAATGTCTCATTTGGGGGGGAGGGGTCGGCGACCCCCCATGGGGGTGGGTCTTGTCCTGCATGCCTAGAGCCACGAAATAACATGACCAGTGACATGGAAAAATAACATCTATACAACACCATGAATTCTTGATGATTCTTATGGTGCTTGGGGCTTGTCTTGTCCAAGGTAGTGCACGAGAAAAGTGATGAAAATGAGCTGGGGTTTGTCTCATGTGAGGTTATGTGGACTGACAATCACGTACAGACAATTCCATCTGAGTGAGACAAATTTGAAGAGTACATGAGGCTTGTCTTGGTGGATGCGGTGTCTCTTGAATGGAAATACTTTGAGCCAGGGTTTTTCATATGTTATTTACCACCATTTGTAATGATAATAACCACCTAAAGGTAATTCAATTCATGAGTGAGGATCTGTTGTGGATGACATTGGGTTTGTTATGTCAATCGGGGATGTCGTTTGACTGCAGTGACCGGAAACACATTTCTGTAGTCACAAAACACCAAAACGGTGTCTAATGGGCGAATTCAGAGCAAACATTCTTGGAATGACATCAAATCACATTAAAAAATAGTAATATTATTCATGAAATTTAGGAGGAGATGACATGATCATCGGACCTATGGTGTGCACGGTACGTCCAAATATGCAGTTTTCAGCAGTTCAGCTAGCTCAAAAAGGGCGCGTTGGGTGGTCAAAACCAGTCGAACGACCTCAAAATAATATGAAATCATACGAAAAAAACCATGGTGTGAATTGTTAAATGGTCGGGTAGAATTCATGCCATTCAGGGGTGGTGTTTGACAGCGGTGACTGGAAACGCATTTCAGGAGTCACAAAACACCAAAACGACGTCTAACGGCTGAATTCAGAGAAAATGTGCTCAAAATAACTTGAAATCACATGAAAACAATACAAATATTATTCTTTACATGTAAGAGGAGACAGAACGCCCAACAGATGTGTGGTGTGCGCAGTACATCTGAATATTACATTTTCAGCAGTTCGCAGCGCTATAAATGGGCATGTTGGTTGGTCAAAACCAGTAGAATGACCTCATAATTCCATGAAATCATATGACAACAACTGTGATGTGAATTGTGACATGTTCGGGTAGAAGACACGTCAATCGGGGGTGTCGCTTGACCGCGGTGACCGGAAATGGATTTCTCGAGTCACAAAACACCAAAACGGAATCTAACGGTCAAATTTAGATCAAACATGTTTAGAATGACTTGAAATCACATGAAAAAAATTTGAATATTATTTGTGTAATTTAGGAGGAGAGGGCACACCCATCAGAAGTGTGGTGTGTGCAGTACATCCAAATATGTCGTTTTCAGCAGTTTCGCGTGCTCTAAAAGGGATCATTGGGTGGTCAAAACTAGCCGAACAACCTCAGAGTGTCATAAAATCATACAAAAACAACTATGGTGTGAATTTTAAATTGGTCAGGTAGATGACACATCAATCAGAGGTGTCGTTTGACTGCGGTGACCAGAAACTCATTTCGGGAGTCACAAAAAATCCATATGGTGTCTAACTATCGAATTTAGAGAAAACGTGCTTAGAATGACTTGAAATAACAAATAAAACAATATGAATATTATTCGTGACATGTAGGAGGAGACGGTACGCCCATCAGATGTGTGGTTTGCACGGTAAATCTGAATATGTCGTTTTCAGCAGTTCGTCAAGCTCAAAAAAGGTGTATTGGGTGCTCAAACCCAGCCGAACAACCTCAGAATTCCATGAAATCAAACGAAAACAATGATGGTGTGAACTGTGAAATGGTCAGGTAGACGACACGTCAATCAAGGGTGTCTTTTGACCACAGTGACTGGAAATTCATTTTCAGAGTCTCAAAATATCGAAACGACATCTAACGGTCGAATTCAAGGAAAACATGCTCAGAATGACTTGAAATCACAAAAAACAATAGGTATATTATTTGTGACATGTAGGAGTAGACGACACGGCCATCAGATGTGCGGTGTGCGCAATACGTCAAAATATGTCATTTTCAGCAGTTCGGTGTGCTTTAAAAGGGCCCGTTGGGTGGTCAAAACCAGCCAAATGACCCCAGAATGCCATGAAATCATACAACAATAAGTGTGGTTTGAATTATGAAATGGTTGGGTAGACGACACATCAATCAGTGGTGTTGTTTTACTGTGGTGAATGGAAAATCATTTCCGGAATCACAAAATACCAAAACGGCATCTAATAGTCGAATTCAGAGCTAACATGATCAACATGGCTTGAAATCACACTAATAAAATAAGAATATTATTCGTGACATGTAGCAGGAGACAGAACGCCCATCAGACGTGCGGTGTGCATGGTACATCCGAATATGCTGTTTTAAGCAGTTCAGCACGCTGTAAAAGGGTGCGTTCGGTGGTCAAAACCAGCTGAAAAACCTTGGAATTCCATGAAACCATACTAAAACCACTATGGTGTGAATTGTGAAATGTTCAGGTAGACAGAAAATCAATCAGTGGTTTCGTTTGACCGCAATGACTGGAAATGCAATTTTGGAGTCACAAAACACTAAAACGGCATCTAAGTGTCGAATTAAGAGAAAACGTGCTCATCATGACTTAAAATAACACAAAAACAATAGAAATATTATTTTTATCATATAGGAGGAGATGACACACCAATGGGACGTGTGGTGTGCGCAGTACGTCCGAATATGTCATTTTTAGCAGTTCAATGTGCTCTAAAAGGGTGCGTTGGGTGGTGAAAACCATCTGAAGGACCTCAGAATGCCATGAAATTATACTACAAAAACCGTGGTGTGAATTGTGAAATGGTTGGGCAAACACGACGTCAATTGGGGGTGTCAATTGACTGTGGTGACCGGAAAAGTATTTCTAGAGTTAGAAAACACTAAAACGACATCTAATGGTTGAATTCAGAGAAAACGTGCTCTGAATGTCTTTAAATCACATGAAAACAATAGAAATACGATTCGTGACATTTAAGAGGTGATAGAACTCCCATCCAACATGCAGTGTGCACGGTACATCCGAATATACCATTTTCAGCAGTTCGGCGCGCTCTAAAAAGGTGCATTGGGTGGTCAATACCAGCCTAACGACCCCAGAATTCCCTGAAATAATATATCAACAACCATGGTGTTAATTTTAAAATGGTCGGGCAGATGACACATCAATCGAGGGTGTTGTTTGGCCGCGGTGACCGGAAACACATTTTCAGAGTCATAAAACACCCAAATGATGTCTATTGGTCGAATTTAGAGAAAACGTTCTCATAATGACTTGAAATCACCCAAAAACAATATTATTATTATTTGTGGAATGTAATAGGAGAAGGAATGCCATTCAGATGTGTGGTGTGTGTGGTATGTCTGAATATGTCGTTTTCAATTGTTCGATGTGCTCTAAAAGGGCACATTGGGTAGTCAAAACCACCCGAAGGACTTTAGAATACCATGAAATCATATTACAACAACCATGGTGTGAATTGGGAAGTGGTCGGGCAGACAACACGTCAATCAAGGGTGTTGTTTGACCATGGTGACCAGAAACACAGTTCTGGAGTCATAAAACACTAAAATGGTGTCTAACGGTCGAATTCAAAGAAAACGTGCTCAAAATGACTTGAAATCAGACGAAAAAATAGGAATATTATTTCTGACATGTAGGAGGAGATAGAATGCTCATCAGATGTGTGGTGTGTGCTATATGTTTGAATATGTTATTTTGAGTAGTTGCACGCGGTGTGTGTAGAGAACATTCCTTTTTAGACAACAAAAAACTTTCACAAACTAAACCAAAGACTCCAAAACAAGGAAAAACATCCTAAAATTTTAACATTTTTTAAATTGTGGGGTTTATATTATCATTTCACCCATGATTTATTGTCAGATTTAATTTTATTATATTTATATAATAACTAAATAAATGTCTAATTTACATTTGTTTTGTTTAGTTGTTTTCTTGGTTTCTTATTGTAGGTTTATTGAAGTAGGATTGAAATGGATGGGCCAGCTTGGATCATTGAATTACATATATCATTTATTTTTTATGATGATTTTGATGTTTATGCTATTTGGAATTGTTTTCTATTATTTATGAATTTTATCCTGTTTTTTCTGATTGGGTACTGTGAATTTTTTTTTAAAAAATATCTCCATGTTAGCGACCGCCATTGCCAATCGCTGTAGCCCACAGGGGATTGTCCGAGCATTAAGACATTTGACTGCCAATGGCGGTTGCTAATGCTTGGCTGAGAAATCCTTCAGCGGCCACCATTGGCAGTCGCTGGCCGGTCTCTAGAGGCCTTTAGTGACCGCCAATGGGGGTTGTTAAAGGTCTACTTTTTAGTAGTGCCCCCCACATTCAAGTCTTTCCATCATAGCCAAACACTACTGATCCTCACACTGCCTCTCCTTGACTTAGAATAGAAGGGTGCACTCAACCACCAATTATTCTAGGGACATCTATCCTAGTCCCTCATAACCCTCAATATGGTTCTCAATGAACAAGGCCATCATTTTCCACATAGAAGTCGGCTCCTGAACAACCGGAGTCTGTGTATTCTGAATGATTTCATCTATAACACTATTTCCTTTTCAGGGTGTATAAGTCAACTCAAAATCAAAATATTACATATTCTTAACCAGTATTCACTATTGGGGGTTTAAATCCAAAAGTGGAAAGATCTACATCAGTATTTTGTGATTGTTGTACACCATAAATCTTTGATAAAAAAGTTTATGCATCTAAAAATTTAAATCATAAAATACATTATCCAAAATAACTTCATGTGTTGTGTAATTTTGTTCATGAATCCTCAACTATATAGACTCGTACCCCTATAACTAAATCTCCTTGAATCAATTCTACCCCATTTACAACACCAGATTCATCAGAAAACAAGGTATACTCCTTACACAAATCAAGAATGTTGAAAATATGAGTGATATTCAAACCGCATTTCTATTATTGGAATGAATCTTCACATGATCTAGACCTCATTAACATAACTAATTTCTTAGTAAAGAATGAATGTGGTGCTGCCAAGTGAGAGAATTCTTTGCTAAACCATCCATATTATCCCTCAAGACACAAAAATATCCCGATGTATATATTTTTTGGCTTCTACCAAGATAAAAAATCATGTAATTTCTCTAGGTACAGTGAAAAACATAAATCATAGGTAATTTTACAATGATAATATGCCTTTTCAATCCAAAAAATACAATTGGATAGCTTAGAATATAGTTTATTCTCAATTTGTGTACTTAGGATGATGTCAAGATGTTTGGAATGATCATCCCGAGTCTTGGAGTACACCTAGATTTCATATATGTAAACAACCACAAACTGATCTATGTATGGGTGGAATATTAAATTCATTATTTCAATAAGAATATAAGGATAATTTTTTAACTCAAAAGGCATCACAAAAAATCCATAGAAACCATACTGTCTCTTAAAAGAAGAAAAAAATATATCAGAAGGCATCACCCTTAACTAATAATACCATGACCTCAAATCAATTTGGTAGAAAACAAAATAACCATTTGGCTGGTAAAAAATATTATCAATATGAGAAATAGGATATCTCTTATTAACTATCATTTGATTCATCTTTAGGAAATAAACAAAAAATTGAAATGACGCGCCATTCATCATATAAAATAGCATTAAAGACCCCCATGTGCGGTACATGGAAGAATAAATCCTTTAAGTTTAAATATGTACAACTTAGTTTTATGTTACTAATGTTTTACTGGTTCAGTTATATATGGTGGAATGGATACGATATCATCTTTAAGAATTAGGTCAATGTTAAACTTATTCTCCCTATAAGGTGGAATCCCTGAGAAGACATCATGAAACACATCCTGGAATTGTTGTGCCCCAGGAGGGAAGAAATTATGATCTACTATCCTACCATCAAGCATAGTAAATGTGACATGAGTAATGAGTTCACCTAACTTCTAAAATACAATCCCTACTAGGTGTGGATAGATTTTTCTATTTCTCATGGTGAATATAAGATTCAACTTCAAGGGATATGGTCACTACTCATTGGTTGTAACAATAGATATGGGCTCTATGAAACACCAACAAATTCGTCTCTAATATCATGTTAAAACCTTAAATCTCCGACATAGACAAGTGCCAATGGAAACATCTCCCACCAACCTAGAGATAACACTATATAAATTTTTTGATATACCAAGATCATAGTCTCAATGGTATATAAATTTACTTATCCACATATATGAATTCCACCACATGACGTAACGTATTCAAAAACTGAGAAGATATAAAAGAATGTGAGGACCATGTTTAAAATAAGGGGATTGAAATTGATGAAGCAACAATAATTTTACAACAAATAGTAGGTTGTACATCCATTGCAACTCTAGGTGTATCTTGAACTACATGACGCTGAAATTACACTCAACCTCAGTCAATAGTCGGAGTCACTAGTGTTGCACTACCTTTCTGGTAAGGACACTTTTGGCCGAAAACAGATTTAACGCCACCCTAAATAGTATGACAAGTAGAACTCAAAGTGTCTATCAATTATGGGGTATTAGACCCCATTTTAGCACTCTGAAACTACCCCTATCCTCTATCACTTCCCACATGTCAAGACATTCTACATAACCTCTATACATTCCCTATCCTGATGTATTCTTGGTAGAAAATTGGTGGTTAATAACACTAACCATACATAATTCCCAACATTCTACACTAATAACAGAATTACCTATTAGTACCACAATAGGATATTCCCCTTCCCTAGACAGTCTTTCTGTACTACCTGAGTGAAAACCCTCAAAGTGGTGCTTCATACTATCATATGTCATAATACTAAATCAGCCAACTGAAACAACTTTTCCACCCCCAAAAACCTCAACTAGGTTCCCTGCTGAAATGATAGAACAATCCATCACCTCATAAAACCTATTTAAATAAAACATATTCACCTATGACATGACCTCATATCTATTTGCATCCTAAAATCGTTTCACCATTGCTTACTCATCTCTTAAAAAGGTTGTAAAACGGAGTTTTATGTTGGTGAAGAAACTAACATAACCCATCGTGGACATAGACCCTTTATTGTACTTTATTTGATCCTCAACTCTCTGCTATGTCAGAGTATCTTGAATATAATATTCAAGAATATATTCCTATAAATATATTCATTTCATATCATCTTTTTATTCGCTCTGAACCAGGATATACAACCAGTGCTTTTTTAGGTTCTCACAACATATATGCTTCCATGTTGACTCCCATCTGAGGAGGAGTCACTAAGTGATACAAAATCTTCTAGATGGACTATATACAGAACATGACTTCTTTATGCCCTCAGTATCTAGTAAATATCAGAGGGAGGCATAACTGGAACACTTTAGTTAGGTAAAACATACACGGTGGAAAACTCCAAGGACCTCTCACCATAATCTGTACAAAACAAGAAATTTTTTGTTAGAACTGATCATCCCCTCTATTAAATGGAACCAATAGGGTTTCCTGTTTTTTTATTTGAGGATAACTATTGGTGATACCCTCTTGTCTCTCAACTAGTAGACATCATTATAGTGGTATATCTATACAATGAAAACTTCATGTCTCAAAAAACATTACATATGGTTTCCATTTTCTAAAAAAATGGACCACTACAATCCTTAAACAACCAATTCCATATAAAATACCCCAAAGGACATGATCTCATATATATAACTATACTCCACCAACACTATCTGGGGCCATTATTGACATGATTTAAACACAAAAAATGAACAAAAAAATACCTTTCATTAACAAATTTTTAAAACACTCAACCTTCAAAAACAAAATTTTTTCTCATTTAGGATATTTATTATCCATTTAAAAAAATTAAATTTATTATATGATTATAACATCTCTATTTGGTACATTTTATTTTAAAACTAAATGGAATTCTAAATAAATTTCCAATTCCTATACATGACCACAATGTGTTTTCCTATGTGATCCTACCATTATGCTGGACATATATATCCCTTAGTGTCTAAAATGATTCATGAATGATTGAACTCATACCATTTAATCCCATAAAAACATAAAAAAATAACACCATATAAAATTTCATCATCCAATGATGAAATATTATTCCATAGTAATAAACAATATAATTAATTACAATCCCACCCAAGGAATTTAGGTTCCCCCCATACATTTTTTATCTACTCCCACACACAGCTCACTGGAATGGTTTGGAAAATCCTCATATCCGTTATAAATAACCAAAATAAAATAAATTATATAAAATATCATCTCATATACTACTTTATAACACCATGAACTGGGATCCACTATAACCAGTTCCCTGATTCGATTTTTTACATGACCTCATGAACACGTCCCTGTATGCTAGAAGTTATCAACTAAAATATAGGGTTTAATGAGACTTGTGGGGATATGATAAAATATTTATTAGACTAATTCATAGTATAAAAAGTAAAAAATAAATGAAATAGTATAAGTAAATAAACATGTATCACCGATCAATTTCCCAAAACTAGATGAATTCCCAAAACCAATAGTAAATATTCCATGTCATGTCATACCATTGCATGTTTAAAATAAAAACCCACAAAAAATGATTAATAATTAAAAAAATGGGTTGCAAAACCATGATTTGTTCTATTATCCACGATCATCCCTAAGCACCAGATCAACCCCATAGCATTAGGTTGTTTCCTTTTTCCTAAACTGAAAACATGAAGTATTCTCATCTACCCAATAATGGCCCAAGAAGGGTGTGGGTATAACATAGTTGTCTTGGACTAATGGTGTCTAAAAACAGTCTAAAATCGTTTTTATATATTATAGAAAACAATAATGAAAAAATATAATAATCTAATTATATTATTTAACAAGATTTAATAAACCGTATTAACAATTAGTTTTATATATTACCCATATTCATAAACATGGCTTGGACTCTTAGGTCAATTAAAGACACATAATGGGAGTCTAATTCCTTAAATCACATGGCCGATAATTTAAATAAATATATATATATATATATATATATAAAAACTGAACATGGGTCCTCCACCCATATAATCACAACATGTATATTTGTTAGGGGAATATAGCCTCGGTCTAACACTCTATCCCATATAATACAGGGGAGGAGAATGTAGCCTCATTCAAGGACGACCCATGAGAGTAGAGGGTTGGCTCAATACCCCCACTCATACCTTTTATCCACATAATCACACATCATCAACCATTAAACACATTTATAATATACAAACCATAACTAAATTAATATATCCATATTGGACCAAACACCCACTTATTACATGTTAATAAAAAAATAAAATTACCATATTTTATATTTGTTAAACACGTGTCTATATTATTATCATTCTTATCATTGTATCTATCTTATAACATATCAATTCCTTATTTAACAAAACAATTTTATATTGAAGGATGTGGAACACCCCATGTGCGGCCTCTATCCTGGTATATATTAATCAATGGATCCCATGAGAATAATGAAGGGTCTAGTTAATCGTTTAATTAATCCATTTTCATTTACCACTATGGAGAAGAGAGTAATTGATTAAAACATTAATTAACAACCACATACACATAAATAAACCATCAATACATTGATATATAACTTATATAACACATTCAATGAGTCCATAGATGAATAATTTCTGAAACATGTCCCATGATCCAGACTCAAAAACCGTCAATGAATAATCCTAATAGCTACTGGAAAACATTTATTTAGGGTTTTGTATGGATAAGAATATTTTTACAATAATTTTCCATAAAATAGTGAAATGAAGAGTGTTCAAATCCCCAAGAACATTGATTTACACCCAAAAACACTCAAAAAAACCACAAATTGATGGAGAATCACATCGTGAAAGATTTGGAGAGAATTGATTGTAACCAATTTTATTGTATCATAAAATAGGAAGAAAATAAAGTGAAGTTCCATTATCCTTGATGGGAAAAATGAGAAATAATTCGTCCACAATGAGGCACATGTTTTGGCCACACAGATTGATAAACCGTGGTCCAACTTTAAACCACCCTCTATCCAAGAGGGGTATAAGTCGCATGGTTTCTAATGGATCCCATTCGGTATGAATAACCAGGTAGTGGCTATGCAGAATGGTTCTTCCCAATCCTACATGGTTTCAGGCTTCCCCTTACAAAGTTCTTCAACCATGCACCTACCTCCCATGGCCTGTATGGTTATAGAGCATTGTAACTACAAACCATTCACCAACCAAAAAATATACACTAGATAGACCTCCAACCTATGTCTCAAACTCATAGGATACCCCTAACACTACTAATACACCAGGGAGCCATTTCATTAACCCAAAAAATGGGTTATTAACTAAAATTTAAACAACAAGATACCTAAATAAATTTCTAGGGTCTTAAAATTCATGAATCTAATATCTAAATATACTAAATTTGTGGTTTTTGGGGAGTGATTTATTAGGATATACAATAAATATTTGGTAAAATTAAATACTATAAATGATTTTTATATTATTTTTACCTCACACTCTATTTTTATTTAGAATCTCATTTCATTACTCTTTATCATGAAATGTTATAGGTTGTTATAGGATTATGATTTTTTGGAAAATGTCCCAAATTTTCTAATGAAAGTAATCCGAATTTAAGGGTCAATGATATAAATGGTAGTTTATTTTTTCATCAAGGATCATTTTTAAGGTTATTCATTAAATAAAGTTGGAAAACCACTTTTATAGAGGGGGTAAAAATTCTCCCATCCCCATAAGTTGGGGTTATATTATCTCTATAGTAATTAAAACTATGCTATTTTGTATGTTTTATTTTTTATAAGTTTTTTAGTGAAGGTAAATATACCCTCATACTTTCATTATGGGGGATCAGTTGTGTAATGATAGCAATTTCTACATCACTATTTTTTATGATTCTTATATTCTGGAATAACCTAGGTGTAGTGTCCTTTCTGTCATATTTATATGAGAGAAATCCACTACTAGAAGAATTTATTCTCTCCTTGATTTCTCAATTTTAAAATTCATTATCTACCTCTCTTTTTATGAAGCATGATACGATATTATATCAATTTGTCACTTCTATTAAGCTTGTATTTTCTATGGTCTTACTTGAGGAAAATAAATTATTGGCTACCCACCTGGTATAATTCTACTAACTAGTTTATGGAATTAATTTTAGAGATTAATCACAACGCTAGCCCATAAAATGTAAAATTGTCTGAGCCTATTGGGTTATTCATAAAATTTTTATTATATTATTCGTATAATTGTATTAAAAATTATTTCATTATTTTTTATATTTAGGTTTCAATGTTATTAATATTTGTTATGATCTATTTCATTGAATTTATAATCTAGGACCTTTAGATGGACAGTATATCTACAATAAAAGAAATTCATATCATTAAAGTAGTGTTATGTCACCCATAAGTTTCAATTGATAGTATTTACACATTAATTTTTTAAATACAAGGGAATATCACACTATAGATTTGAACTTCTGAAAAAAATGGTGGGTATTTTACATTTATTTAGGTGAATATTAATGATTGTAGTGTTTTTTCCAACATTTTTGAAATTTTATTCAACTTATTCTAACAAAAATTAAAATTTATCCTTGATTTAATCATGTTGTGTAGTGTTATATTATATATATTTTATTATATATGGCTATATTGTTTTGTGGGGGATTTAGTGCTGATTTTTTCCATGATTCATCAATTATCTATGATGAGAAGCCATTAATGAATGATTTAGTACATATGTAACTAGTTTTATATTTTAAAGTGACTCTTAGTGTGAGTGAATAATGTAAATTAAGTCTCCATGGAATGGAAAATCATTTAGAAAATATGTATCACTATGTAAGAGACCTTCGATATAACACCCTAGACTCATACACTTAGTTAATTCTCCAAAATTATACTCCATACATGATTTCATTACCACAAACTAAATTTACCAAAAACATAAATTTCAATAATAAAATATTAAATAATAAAATTTTATTATTTTATACACGTATTAAATTTCTAGGTTTAGATCTTTACCAAAAAATGAAAATAATAACTGAAAAACCCATATATATCTCACCCAATGTAAAATCATTCCATCATACCAATATTTTATTATTATGTAATAAGTCTTCAAATTATCCATGAAAAACATTCAAATAGGGGACCCTACTAGACTATTCATACTTAATATCTTTTTTCATAAAATTATGTAATTGAAACATTATAATTGATGAGATGATATTCCTAAAAATAGAAACCAAGGGAAATATAAATCAATGATTATAATTGAGTATATTATAATCATAATAGTATAAGAAAAAAAATTAAAACAAACTAAATAAGTTATAAAAGCGTGACATGAGTGATAAGATTGTTGAACCACAAATAATACATCCTCATCCATGAGAGCATATCATAAGAATAAGTAAACTTTTTTTAGAATATATAAAAACCTAGTAAGTAATGACATTATGAAAATATATAACCACAATCTTACCCACCAAAAATCATGTGAACATATATAACTGATTTCATGTCCACCGACTTACATATAATCATATCTATACATAATAGTTTCCATGAATAAACATTTGAACACGTATACCCGCAATGATGTCCAAAATTAAAATTCATTATATCTTGATATATCAATCATTATCCAATGCATTTTAAGGAAATAATGTATTAAAATGTAATTTTTTTTATTAATATTATATCTATATATATTATACAATACCATAACAACAAAAATCAAACCTCCAATGATTAACTATCCTTTAGAAACAAAACGAGTTCCAAGAAATCATCATAATCATAAGACATATAGTTAATAGAAGTGGATGATATCATAATATTTTATCAAGAGTGTTTCATAAAAATACATAATAGATAATGGTTGTTATAAAAAAATTAAAATAATTATAAAGATGTTTTAAAAATATTAATAAATTAATGTTTTCTATTAGTAACATTTAAAACTAAAAATTATGGGAAACATTCGAAAGCGACTTCTCATTTAAAAAAAGAATATTTTAATGGAATATTCATGATGATGAAAGGAAATTATGGTGGGAAAATATGATCATTCCATAGATATTAATGAAAAATATTCCACTCATGCTTTTGTAAATAATGTAAAAATTAATAATTATAAAATTAGGGGAAGATTCATTTTAAAAATATTATAAATATATTCAACAATAGTGGACTAATTACATTATAAATATTTCAAAATAATAAAATAAAATTCATTAAGCAATTATAAAAAATACTGATACAAAAGAGAATGATTTCAAATAAAAATTTAAATAAATTCACCTTTTCTTATAAACAATTTTTTACAATTATTTTAGTACCAAAGAGGTTATGAAAAGAAATAAAACATGAAATCCCAAAAAATGAAATTTATAAAGGAAAATAGTTATGTTTTAGGATATAAATAATAAAAAAAATCCCCTAAAAGAAATATAAATGTAAACAATCCTGATAGATTTCGATATTGTTTCACAAACCCTTATATCTTTCGTAATATTTTATGGAAAATCATATAAATGAGAGAAAAAAAATTTATTAGTAAATAATCCTAATTTTAATGAAAATCATCATAAAATAAATTCAATGTATGTATATACACCATCAAAAATAAATATAGCGGTGAATATAGAACATATCTTAATGAATGGAAATCGAGATGATAAAACACATACTCAAGCACTGATTACATCATACACAATATAATATCATTAATAATAAATTTGTACAAATTATTAATCCATAATAAAACAAAAATAATACTTATATTAGTATTTATAATTACATCATAACTTCTAATTACCTGTATATTAAAAATTCATCATTAAATCATTATTTTAAAGTTAACTATTCCACTTCCGACACATGATTCCGTTTGGTGATTTTATAAATTCACTATAAGAATGTTTTAATTATATAAAAAAATATCTTTTATGTCATAGTTATCATATTTTTTCATTATATACACTTTTATTACAATCTATGTAGGCAGGTTATCAGAAATGAATTATATAACTTAATAGAGGCAGTAGTATCTACATACGCATATATAATGTTTTAGTAATTCCAAACCTGTAAGTAAAATAATTTTTTTAATAATTTATCTTTAAATAATAATGAATATGTTATAAATATAATATATATTGAATAAAATAATCCTTATAACCATACACATTAGATGATGATGAAAAATTAATTACCGCACACCATGGAGGGGGATGCACACATGTATGAACACGAAACATTTCCATTTTCCAACAGAAGGGAGAGTAAAAAGGTATAAGATAATTTATATTAAAAATATAATAATTATTTCATAAAAATCATATTTATCAATCATATCCATCTATATCAATACCCATGCAAGGCAATGTTGAAAAATATATCACATTACTTCGTAGAGGTGGAAGTCATCACGTATACACATGTGACACATTCATTTAATATGGAATAGAATGGTGGTATTAAATTTGTCTTTCATATATATAATAACATTTTAGTATAATAAATATACACATTATAATATATTATAATGGTTAAAATATATATTATTGAGGAAGAAGAAAAAATATATTGAAATAATTCTATAAACACTTATACCTCTTATGTGGAAATATTCCATTAGATTGCACCTTAAGATTTATAGAATTGGTGTTTTGGTGCACCCAGGTCATTTGAAAAGTGGGTAGTATAGTTTTTGAAGTATTTTATAAGATATTTTATGATCATGGGTGTTCCATATTTTTGGATAAGTGAAGACAATTGGAGCTCTTTCACAATTGAGAGAAGTGGAACCGTTATAAATATTAAGAACATTAAAATATAATTAATGAATTTCTCATGGAAAGAGGATGTAACTTAGTAAAATGTTGAATATATGGTATTTTAAGGTATATATTCCCTCATATAATTATAAAATATTATTATGGATATTTTTAGTCTTCCCTACCAATTGAACCCCCTCTATAACCCTTTACACCCATACAAAGCTAACAAACTTTAACCATAATAACTATTCATTAGGAATACATGTTAATTTAACCCCAGTAAAAAAATATCATTATGATTACAAATATAAAACATTTTTTTCTATGATTCTTTTTCAATAGTTGTACAGTAACTTTTACTATTTGTTTACAAAATCCATGAAAATATATTTTTAGAGAAATTTCCCTTAAGAATAAAATTGATTTTACTAAAAAACCATGTATAGTGATAATTTACATGAATTAATAGGATTATAATTATCAAAATTATTCTTATATTTCATTAATAAAATGATAGGATCATCTTGAAAACTATATTAATAGAGAAAACCAAAAGTCATTTTTTACTTTTATAAAAACATAACATAAATATCAATAATGTTTAAAATAGATTCCAAGGTTCAAAATTATATGCATGAAGAAATTGTATTAATTACTAAATATATATTTTATCTTTAAAATATGTTTAATAGACATTTTATTCAATTTTTAATAATGATGATATCATAAAAATGAGTGTAAAATTATATTTTTTTCACTATTCACCACGAAATCAACTTTTTCATAAAATTCCAAATAGATAAACACATTTTAAAATTACGATTTAAAAATAAATTTTTATAATTCATATTCAATTTATAAAATTATTGAACATATATTTTTATTTTAAATAATAAATATAATGAAAATTTATTTTGTAGAAAAGTGGAATATTAAATATTATGGGATTATTACATTAGTTCACATATATTACAAATTAGATGAATTATAATACAATATTTAATACATTTAAATGTTATATATTGGCATAAATACATTTTAAAAATGTTCAGTTAGGATAGATTACAAAACCCATTTAAAATAATTTTAAAATTCCACAATATACTTATTTAAAATAATACATACTTAATTCATGGGGGTAAAATTATACCATTTTAAATAAACTGCATCCTTATGATTTTGATTATAACTCACTAATAAAATAATAAAAGAGACTAAAAAGGTGTAATTGAGTATATATATAATTACTAATTATATATACACCTAACTATAATATTTAGGACAAATAAACTCATCTTTTCCCTTATATTTAGGTATTAAGATCCATATATTTGGATTAATATATATATAAATATTTTTACTAGTTATGCTTTGATAGAATATCTTGTGTTATAAAAATTATTAAATATGAATTTTCAATCCCAATTAATATTCTATTTATATGTAGATATCCTGTAACACCATGATATTCTAAATGAATAATATTTTATTCAATAGCATAAGTGACACGCACCACCAAGCTTAGAATACTATATAACAAGACACGACCTTAAAATAAAACTATTTTATATTAAATTTAATTTCTTTGATAACTTATGATACAAACAACATATATTTTCCTCGATAGCTCAGGTTACATGAAAGATCAAGTTTTATCAGACAAACAATAAATTGGTAATCTTAGTATTTAATATAAAAATTACCACATTGATGTTAGAATTGTTGGTATGTATTTTATTAACTAATATATAAAAATATAGAGTTTGAAATTTTTTAATCATTGTTTGTTTTTAGAAATAAAATAATAATCATTTACAAGAGAAAGAAATGTTTTTAAAACAATGGTTTTTTGTGAGATGGATCAGTCGCGCTATGAAAACTTAATTTAAAACTAATTTTTACTAATATTTGAAAACTTATATAAACAAATAAACTTATTTTTTAAAAGTATTATATCAAAACACCTTATGGAACATTTTTTTAATATTTTTGAGAATATTCATTTTAGGATGAATAATGCGAAAAACTAAATTTTAATTGAAAATTTTCTATTCATTTAAATAATATAATTTTAATTTATAAGTTTAGTTTTTTAAAGTAAAATTATCTTAATTATATACCAATCAATCCAATTTGTTTCATTTTAATAATTTTCATATTTAATTTGGAATTAAAATCTTTGTAAATGCTTGAACATTTTATCTTTAAATATCCGCTCTCTCATCCCAATTGCAAGAATAATTTTAAATTTAAATTTCCCACTTATATGAATAGGATTTCTTAAAATAGATTCCATATTTTGAATAATAATAAATTATAATTTCTAATAAGGTTATAGTAATTCTTCACAGAACGTTATAATGAATACACTAAAAACTTGTTACCGTGGTTAAGGTAAAAATGAGTTTACCAAAGGTGATACTAAATGAATAATGTTTAAAATGATCTATAAATATATCTAAAAACTATTTTCTAGTAAAATTTATCCCGTTACACCTATAAGGTTAATTATTGTTCAATTTTGGATTTTTTTATAATCAAAATGAGGGAGCACTCAATTATTTTCAGAAGTACGAATTGTGTCATGTCCCCCAATTATAAAATGCCACCCCTTATCATATCATTTTAAAAGAATAAAAACAATTTTGTTCTACATATAAATAACCAAATTACATCCCAACATATCTAAAATTTTCAGTGAATCATTATTTTGGGAACAAATCAATCTAGGAAGGAATTAGATCAACCCTAATGAGGATTCCTGAAGAAGAGGTAATGTTCATCAATGAGTGTCTTTATATTATATCATTCACCAGGTACTCCAATTCGTATTAAAACATGTTGATATAGAAAACCTTATTGTCATCTATAAATCAGGATGTTTTTATAATATGTTAATGTCCTTAAATTGTCTCAACATTCATCAAATGGGTTATGAAATCATTATTCGTGTTTACAGTGGACTACCACCTCACGAACCAATGTCATTAATTTTTCCGTTTCAACCTCAAAATGTTTGGTATTCTGACTTATATAAGTTATAAATATTATCTTTAAAATATATTTATAACTATATATTCACTATAATATATACATATAACCTCTATTATATAATAGATATGATAACATCGACCGTGTGTACAGTGGACTATCACCTTGTGAATCGATGTGATTCATCTTTCACTGATGCTTCACATGGAATGTGATAAAGAAATATTTAATGATTACCTAAGATTTACATAACAAAATTATGTTATTAATTAAATATTTATCTTTAATTATGGATAATATATATCAGTTGTGTCCATTCTTTTCACTCATGTAAAGATGATAACATAATTCATGTACATGTGGATTGTCACCTTCACGAAGTGATGATACTCTATATTTAACTCAACACCACATGGATGATATATGAAAGAATATAATTTTGTATATATGATATTATGATCATTATTTAATTATTATATATTACTTACCTTCTTTTCATAATGATTAGGTAAAAATGGAAATGTTACTCAGGCATACATTGAGCTAACCATCTCCAGGATTTTTAGGTACTTCTTTTTTAATAACAATCAATAATGATTGGGTTTAAAAGTAAAATTGAAGTAAAAAATATGATAATTATATGTTTAAATTTATTCTATATATGATATTACTATATAATATTCAAAATAACAGGATATTTCATGATGATACATTAATGATGAAATAATTAAATTAACACCCGAAACAATGAAGATGATGAAATATTATTAATGACCATGAAATAATATTTTATAAAAGGATCCTAAATTATAATATAAAAATTTATATAGTTATTAATTAATTAAATAACATGTTTATAACTTGTATAAAGGTGTTTAGGTAATTTTACTCTAAAAGGACGAGTTAGTTAAGGGTTTTCTTAATGAAATTTCTACTCATTGGGTTAAACATCCACTTCGTTGATTATGTCACGATAATGTTTTATGTTTAATGACTTTTTATTATATTATTTTAAAAAAATGGTTTATGTGTATTTACTATTGATACATATAATAAATTCATTTAATAATTCCCACATCAATTTTATAATCACTACAGGGGATTATATCACAATATCATTTAATCATGATTGATTATTATTAAGTTTCAGATATAGGAAATTATTTGATAGTTGTATAAATAAACCCATTAAATATTATTATCATAAATTTATTCATGATATTTTCATTTAAGAGTTCAATTTCCCACTCTTTGGTACATAAAATAATTTTAAAAGTGATATTATGAAAATCGGAATTTATTTCCCACATCGATTGGAAATGGGTTTTCTTCCAAGACCATGGTTTCTAAAAAAAGTCTCAAATGTTTTATTAACCTTTTTTAAAAGAATTATCAAATTAATATTTACCCATTTAGTATTTATAATTTTTAACCAATTTAATCCTATTTGGTTTTCAGGATAATAACAATTTGTATTTTACTAAAAATGTCAAATAAATCTTCTAATTGTTTTCTATGTAAGGAACATTCATAAAATTAAATAGTGAGAAAGGAATGTTTTTTTATATTTTAAAAAAATTATATAATTATCCACCATGATGATATAAAGTTTCATAATGCTACCCTTTGATTTTTATGACAATCTATTAAATTAAAATATTTTGAAATGTGATTTTCACTAGAAAAGAATTTTCAAAACAAATTTCTACATGAAAAGTATATTTTCCTCCAGTATTATTTGAAAGAAATTTGTATGTTATTTTTATTATTCAATGAAAAAAACCTTTATTATAATATCAATCAGTATATATTATATTGATACCATACTTAATCATCCGTTTGATGTTTATGATCATTTTGACCAAGGAAAGAATCAACATTCACTAACCTGATTTATTTTTGTATTCACTAAATTTTCTATGAATAATGAACTTTCTGTTAGATATTAAATTCCACTAAATGACAAAATTATTTATAATATATACGCATATTTCATAAATGGTAAACCATTTTTACTTATAGTGGTTACGTTGACCATTATTTTATTAACATGAAAAATATTTTTAAATATTTATCCTTTAATCAATATGAATATTTAAAAGAGCGGAATATATTTTTTAATTAAATTGACTATTCAATAAATAACAAATTCATAGGATATGGAAAATAGATGTTGGGGATCAGTTAATGCAATCCCCTCAATGCATATATAGTCTCATGAGACAAAAACACTTCGCTGAACCCTATGAGTTTGTAACTACTAGTTATAAATTTTCCTGGGGAATGTCTTAATAGAAGTATGTTCTAAACTATCTTGTGAATGGTCGTGAATGTAAAGGTATCATGTTCATTGTAATCATTATGTGTAATAATTAATAACTTCCTTCATTTTAGTTTTTATTATTATCCATGAGATTTACTTCATGGTATAATCTCTAGATTCATATCATTCATAGATTATTGATTAAATAGAATGTGTGTTTAGATATTTACATTTATATATTGATTATTCATTATTGATTCATGATAGCTTACATTTTACATCATGGATACTAATCATTTTAGCTCACAATTATTCATTATCCATCCCCAGGATTCCAGGAAGTTTACTATAACTAATATACAAGGATATGTAAATATAAAAACGTATTTACTAAAAAAATTATGTTGTAATATATGTATTAAACCATAATTTAAAAATAAAGTATGTATCTACTTCACCAAAAATACTAAAATATAAATTCCTTTTAGATGATATTACTTTTTTCTTATTCCAATTTAATAATTAAGTCACCAACTCTAGGCTAATGGGATTGGGGGTGCTATACTTAGTATCATAAAAAGTTTAGTCAAAATATTGAATACTATATTTATAAAAATGTGTATTATAGATCATAAACCTATGATATAATTTGAGCATAAGAATATAAGATTATCTTAATGTTTTGGTAATGTATATGTTTTTTGTGTTTTCCTAGAAATACATCCCTATATGGATACTACAAGTGGTAGTAGTTCTGGAACGAATGTACATATGGGTAAAAATAATGAAAATGGAACATTAGTATAGACTTAATCATTACCTGGTGTATAACAATTACCATTCACTTGGTTCAACACACTAAGGGGATACACTTATGGTAATTAAAATTTTAATTAAAAGTCATTATGATGGATTTCAATAGGTAATGACAATGAATAACATAGGATAAACCCTAGATCAAGAAAGGGCCAATCTTAGAATAAAAATTATGGAATATTTCTATATTTAAATTTAAGAATTAAATTGTAGATTTATTTTTAAAAATTGAATTTTGGTATAAGAATCATGAAATGTATAAGGATTATGTTAAATTTTAAAATATATATTTCATAATGAACATTGGAGTTGTGGATGAGATCATGGGTAACGAGTTTAAGATTTATTATATGTTAAAAGTCTTAAAAAATATATATTCATTATATGATAGATGTATACAATGATTAAAGATATTTTCCCCAAATTTAGGGAAATACAACCTATTGGTTTAGTATATGTTTTATTGAAACATATTATTTGAGGAATAATCAATTTACCTTTTATAAGAATAATTTTTAAGATATTGATAACATTTAGGATTAATACAATCATTAATACCATAATAACAATAGTCAAACAATATTATTAAACATTGTGAAAAAAATAAATTTTATTGAAACCTTAGTAATGTGTTTATTTAATTATTAATTTTATTTCAAGGAATCCCATCATATTTGTTTTCAAAATTATTTGAATTATATTAATATTGTTTTAAAAAAAGGTAAACATGCATGTCGGGTAAAACAGAATCAATTCGGAAAAGGTTGTAGGGCTTGAACCAATAGACGAAAAACTGAATGGGTTTAGTGCCTTGCATTAGCTTATGGGATGTCTTTCATAACATGTCTTTGATATTAGTTAAACGATTTAAAAACAGTAATTTAAATGATGAAAAATTAGTTCAAATTTTAAGGTTAAGAGAATAATTTACTTGAGAACTGTGATAACCATATTATTATTGGAAAATAGTTAGAGATAAAAAAAATACTTAACACTCTTTTCTAGACCATATAATATATTAAAAGATATTTTTTGGGGCTCAAATGATAAAAAATTTCATTTCTAATATTCATTAATTAGAGAAATAATTGAATAAGAAGTTGATTAAATCAAATAAAAAAGATAAAAAAAATTCAGTGATATAAAAATATATCGAGTAATTATATATTTTTATATTATTACACAATAAAATAATTCCTCAACTGTTGAATAAATAATATTGAAATAGAATTTTATCATATAACAATCAATTTATATGACATCAATGAACTTTTTCACACCTATGTTCATGGATTTGAGTTTGTTAACTTTCACCTAAAAATATTATCTTTCACTCTTTATTAGTATTTTGTTATTTTAAGTCTCTTCCACATGCATGGGTACATCTACAACCAATGTTCCCATACTTGGATGCCTAGTTATGTGTTATTCCAGGTGACCTTCGTACTTTATTTTCTCTATTATAAAGAGGTAATTTTATTACCACATTTATGAAGTGGTTATTTAAAATTAAAAATTTTAAATATAAAACCTTGGCTTATGGTGTTTGAGTTTAAATTGAAAGGACATAATTTATATAAGTTAGAGATAATGTCACACCCCAAAATTATAAAACAATAACATTTTATTCAATATCTTATATGATAAAAAATCACATGGATTAGAAGGGAATATAATACACCAATACATTATTATTTCTATTTTTTAATAAATGTATTGTTTTTCAATATATTACGATACATACAAAAATTTGTTTCATTTATAGTTGGTGTCACGCGCAAGACCACATTTTACAGAACAAACAATATACTATTAATATTATTATTTATTATGACTGTTATCTTATATTCATTGGTATGGTGGAAATAAATAAGTTTATAAATTATTAAAATATATATTTTACTAATTTTTATTAGTTACATATTGATTAGTAATAAAAAAATCATTATTTACATCAAAATGAAATGTTTTCTAAATATAGTATTTTTTCGAAAAGATGGATGAGTCATCCTTTTCAAACATAATCTAAAACTAAATTTTTCCAATTTTATAAAATATATATGGAAAAATAAATATTATTTTTTAAATAATGATACAGAAATATTATTATGGTGAATGACAGGGATTTTTTTGAGAAGTTTCAGTTTTTGATGAATAATGAAAAATACTAATTTTAAATTTAAATGTGACCTTTTTTTTAAATAAATTATAATGATAAAATATTTCATTAGATTATTTTAAAGTAAAATTTTTCAATTATATATTATTTAAAACAATTCAGATAATTAGAATCTTTTTTATATTTAATTTTGATAAAATAATTCATAAACATTTCGACACTCTATCAGTAAAAACTTACTTTATCATCTCATTTTCTAGATTATATTAAAAAAATTCCCATTTATGTGGAATAAATTTGAAAAATTGGATTCCATATTTGAAATTATAATAATTTTT
The DNA here is from genome assembly GCA_963277665.1 of Viscum album. Classification (NCBI taxonomy): domain Eukaryota; kingdom Viridiplantae; phylum Streptophyta; class Magnoliopsida; order Santalales; family Viscaceae; genus Viscum; species Viscum album. The sequence continues at coordinate 367,957,035 of OY728132.1, read as the reverse complement.
AATATTTAATAATTTAAACTTAATTTTTTACTAACATGAGTTGTGGATGTTGTAAATATTATTTACCATGGTTAAGGTAAAAATTGGGTTACATGAGTTTAAAGTAAAGAGATAAGAATAAAAATAACCCATAACATTGTCTTAAAACAATTTTATAACCATATGTATAACCTTAAAACTATATGGTTCTCTATTTTTCCATTAAAACTATTTTAGAATCTTAATTATTTTGGAGAACTCATTTATTGTCAAAAATACCATGTCTGTCCTCTCCCCAACTTATAGAAGGCAACCCACTCTCCTCCCCTATTCACAGATTAACACCAATTCTGGTCCTCCAATACCTACCCAAATCACATAAAATATTCCTTAAACTCATCATAAAATACATATTTTACATATAAATATATCCTAAAAAAATATTTGTTGCATACCTAAGGAGGATACCTAGAGAAGAGTTAATGTTCTTCAACAAGTGTCATTATTTAATTTATTTCTCTTCATCCTTAAATTATTAATATACTATTATAATATAATATACGAGTCATCTAAAATATACTAGGATGTTTTTATATTATGAAAATTAACTACAACCATATCTACTTCCATCAAATAATTTATGAAGTCATTGAACATGTTTATAACACACTACCAACTCACAAACTTATGTTGTTCATTTTTATATTTCCACCTCTCAGTGATGGATAAAATGATGTATACAAAGTATATATATGATATTTGTAATGTATTTCAACCTATGGAGTCACTAAATAACACATATATATATATATTTACCTTCTTTTCTATAAGAGATATGATAACGTCCCTTCTGTGTATGACAGACTACCACTCTACGAATTGATGTGATTAATCATTCACCAACACTTCACATGGAATGTGGTAAATATAATGATAATGAATTTATGTGATATAAATGAAATAATTATATTATTAATAACATATTTTTCATTATTTTTGTAAAATACATATATTTTTTAATTCCATTTCACTCAAGTAAAAAAGATAATATCACCCATGTATGTGTGAACTACCACCTTTATGATGATATGTGACTCTATTTTGATCACCTCACAACATAAAAGATATTTATTATTATATAATATGGTATTCAGGATATAAGTTACATTATTTAATGATTATATATCACTTTATAATTTTCCAAAATGGTCTGTGAAAATTTGAAACGTTACTAATGAGTACGTGTGGCCCACCGTCTACCAGATTGTAACGTACTTTATTTTTCATAAACATCATTACATATTAGTTTTAAAATAAAAAATAATGTTGAAAATATGATATTTATGTCATTAATATTATTTTTTATATTCTAAAACTATATAATATCTGCAAGAAACAAGTCATTCATGATAAAACTCTAATTAAAAACCATGATACTTAACACCTTAAACAGTGAGAGTAATGAATTATTATTAATGAATAGATGAAAATATGATTTACAATGATGGTACATGATATTATATATATTAATATAATTTTTTAATATGATAATAATTTGTTTAAAATAACTATAAAGTATTTCATGGCACTTTCAACCAAACAAAAGAATTAGGTAATGAAATTCTTAACTCAATATCCACTCATTGGGTAAAACTTATACATAATTGATTATTTCAAGATAAGATTAGGTCTTTAATAATTTTTTCTTATCCACTGTGCTTTTCCAAATTTTTAGGTGTTTTTAAAATTTTTATACTAACTGATTCATTGAATAATTGTCACTTCAATTTTATGATCATTATAATTTTTTATATCAAAATATCAATCTAATCAATTTTTTTATTCATTAATTTCAATTGAAGGAAAATATTGGATAATTTTCTAAATAAACCCAATTTATTTTCTTATACATTGGTTTTTAAAGATATTGTATATTAATAGTACCATTTTTACTTAATTATTTTTGAAATTTATTTTAAGAAACTTTGAGTTCATTATTATCATAATTCAAAAATCCGTTTTTTTAAACCATATTTTCCATAAAAAAGTTTTCATAATTGTTTTTAACCATTTAAAACATATTTATCAAGTAAATATTAAAACAAATTTATTCTTTATAAAACAAATTAATGGAATATAATGATTTTTTAAAAAAATTTATTTCTCTTTCATAGAAAATGCGACAGTAAAATTCTTATAGTTTTCTAAACAAGGCAATTTCATAACATATTTTAATTTGAGAACAATTTATATTTTTTACTTATAGCTAATTTACCGAATTAAAATATAACATTATTTTCATTTCATCTAATTATTCATTACTTGTTTATTTACATCTTTTTAAATAAAATGTTTTCAGAACTGATTTTCAAGGAAAACGAATTTATAAAATATTTTTCAAAATGAAAAGGATATTTTATTAATTTTTTAATTATATTTTTATGATATTTATATTCATAAATGAAAAAAACATTAATTTAAATACAATGAGTATATATATTTTTGATATCATCCTTAATCATCCCATGGATGGTTTATGATCATTTTTTAAAAAGGATTGTACCAAAATTCTCTTCCATGATTCATTTGTGTAGAAATTGTATTTTACTTGAATAATTAATTTTCATATAGAAATTATACTTTTCATAAATGTTAATATTATTTATCCTTTAAATTTTTATTTTCTAAATCATATTCCATTTTTTCATATGTTGTGTACTTTGATCATAATTTGATTGACTCCTAAAATATTGGAAAATCTGTATCTTCTACTCAATACATATATTTATTGATAATATACATTTTTTATAAATTAAATCAACTATTCAATATATAAGGAATTATATGGACCTGAAATACATGGGTTGTGGACCTATTAATGGATTCCCCTTGAAGCATCAGTAGTGTCATGAGATAATATCAGTTATCCAAATCCTATATGTTTATAACCATTAGTTTTAAACTATCTTGTGAATGTTCTTGATAGTAGTATGTTCTAAACAAAATTGTGAAGGTTCATGATAAAAAAACTGATTCATGTGCATGGGAAATATAATGTTTTATAATTAATTATTTACTTCATTTTAATTATTAATATTTTTAATGACATTTTCTAAATGATATTATCTCTGATTTCATTTCATTCATAGTTTGTTTATTAAATTGCATTATTTTTAGATATTTTCATTTCAATATTGATTATACCTTAAATATTTATGTATTCTAGTTATTTAATTGAATATATGTTCAGTTATATATATTTATATATTCTTTATTATTTATTGATTCATGATGTCTTTTGATGTACTTCACCCTTACCAAGCATTTGAGGTAACCTTTATTTTTTCCCTTTCCCCAGGATTATATAATATATACTATGACTAATATGAACTTATATTCTTGATGGAATAAATTTATTTTCCAAAATAATTATATTTAATTAGTGCATTCAAAGGTAATGTAAGACTAAAGTATGTATTATTTTTACCAAAACTACTAAACTATAAGGTCATTCATGATGTGATTCCTTATATCTTATACCAATGTAATAAAGTGGGCACCGAATATTGGATACCGAGGTTTAGGTCACTACATATATATTAAATTACCAGAATCACATATAACTTACCTTAAAAACAATTTGATTAGGAAAAATCATATTTATATAAACATATATAATAAAAAAGTTATAATTGTACAATGGATTCATCATACAACTATGTGTTTTCATTGAATGTTTGTATCAATTAATTGAGTTAGTGATTTCATTACCTTGTAAAAAAATTCATATATAATGGTATGGGTATAATAAAAATTAAATAGGACATTTTTTATTATAGATGATCAGTGTTCTTTACAGTACTTCATTTCTCTAACCCACTTAATTAATTATGATCACAAGATAATACCCTTTATCGCATATCTTAAGATGTAATTGATTTTATTTAATGTCATTAATCATTGTATTGGGGAGACAATATTCATAATAACTAAACACATTTCAATTGAAGCATTAATGTGTTTTTGTTATATTAGTTGGGGACTCTACAAAATCCATTGTTTTTTTGAAACACTTCTTCTATTTTCATTTACCATAAGATATATATCCAATACATACACACATTAAACATTCAGTTATTCCTTTCAAAAAATACCATTGGTCATATTCCTATAATTAGGTCATGTATAATAGGGATTTTTCTTTCCATAATGTCACTTATCATGTAATTTCCAATAAAACCCAATTTTTTTGTATCATGAAATCCTTGGGAATGATAAGAGTTTTCAATTTCATTTTTTACCTTAAGAAAAAATATAATAATTTCTTCATTACAATAGAATTATATTATTGTTAATTCTATTTGGAGAGTTAATTTTACGCTAAAGAAATAAGTTATTGACCTTTGTTTTATAGGCAATATAAAATTGCGGTGTACCTTATGGGTATCATGAAAGTTTTTTCATAAGTTATAAAGGATTTATCCCCCTTATATTTTAACTCAAAAAATATCTTACTATTTTCGTGTCAAGAGTTTGATTAAAATATATTTTTCAAATGCCTTGAAAAAAATCACTCATTTTATGGATTCAATTTCTTTCTCTAGTTCCATGTTACTAATAAGGGTCCACAATTAATTTACTTCACCATATACAGATATATAGCTAAACTTTTCTAGGAACAAAAGAAAGAAGAATATAATTTACATTAAATTGATCCATTTCATAGATACAAGTTGATTAGATGTCCCAATAAAAGAATGTGTATGTTTCCCATTATGGAATTTGTAGGGAGTTCCCCGCTCATTGTTTCATTAGAGATATAAATATGGTTTCGGTGATTATTCATTATTTCATATTTTCAACTGATCATTCCAACAATTTTTTATTTTCATGTTTGTATCCCATTTGGTTACATAGTCCTAAAATCAACAAAATTTCCTTCCCACCCAATTTTAACACAATTTCTATTTGTTAGAGTAATATTAAAAAAATAAAGGAATGTTTTGGATAAGAATAACTATTAAACTCAAAAAATGATATTAGAAAAAATAATTCTTAGATATTTTTAATATTCTAATAAAATATTCTTGAAAATATACTAATCACTTCTCATAATAATTGGCATCACCCTAAATATCATATATGATTCCTAAAAATAACATAATGTTTACCTCATCATATAATACCTACTAAATTGACATTAAAATCCCTATGATAGTCAATTATCTCCAATTGATTTATAAAATGACAATTTTTAATTCTATTTAACTATAATAACATTAATATCAAAGAATATATTTACACCAAGGCTATAGATACCGTTCAACATATGTCAATAAAAATATTTCTCCAAAAATAACATTAGATAACAAAGTTGATGGTGAAAAAAGGGTTATATATACACTAGTCATTAATTAAAACAACTCTAAAAACATCCTTAATGTCTTTAAAAATACCAAAAAATAAAACCTCAAGACTATATATGTTCCATTAATATAATGATTGAACATATATGTATTAACCCATGATGGTGTCCAAAAATCTTAAAATATACTCATTAGATAACCTCATAAACACTAAAATTATTTAAACCCTTTATTTGATACTAGTTATAACATCCCAGACCTATACACCTTGATCCAGTTCTAAAAACAAACTCTTTACATGATGTATTTAACCCCAGATAAGTTTCACCAAATATAAACATCCATTATCTTAATTTCAATAATCGTAGCTAAATAAATTTTCCTCCCAGGACCATTATATTTTTAAATATTTATATAATTAGTAATAACATTACATAAAAACTCATATATTTCTCTCATAATATATATTATTTCCATGATAATGATATTTTTTTATTATATAATAATTATTCAATATATCCAACCAAATAGTCTCACATAGCATCCTTCTGGAGTTGTCATACTTAATAAATTTCCTATAACCTACAAAAATGAAATCATAATAAATGATGATCTTAGATATACTATAATGTTAAACATAATAGATTCAAATAATTAATAATAAATAATAATAACAAATGAATAATTATATGATAAGATAATCAAAACATACAATAACCAAACCAAAAATTCATAGACTATACATATTGAATCCTATCATTAGTCTTAATTATCGAAAATATATAAGTTTTATAAGAGTGTGGAATCATTAATAATCTATAATGATACTTGATAAAATATTACAAACAAATTCATAATTTTGTGGCAAGAATAAAATTATTTGGAATAAAAAAATTATGAACAAATCTAACTAAAATAATGTATACCAACCACTTGTGAACATAGATACCCATTATCATGTCCATCCACTAACATCTAAAAATAGCTAACTATAGTCATTTCCATGTAAGGGAATTTAGACATAGCTACCTACAATCATGTCTAAAGAAATATATTATTATATCATGAGATATAAATATTTCCCCAATTTATTAACGTTTTATAAAAAACTATTAAAAATAGGATGACAATCCCTATATTTATATTTCATAGGATCATAATAACAACCATAATACTTATAATCAAAATTAACCAATGAGAATTAAAATAATATAATGAAAAAATTAAAAAATATTCTCACTATAACCCATCCACAAAATGGAATTATATGATATTATAATTTAATGTCCCCATTAAAGCATGGAATTCCATAATGTATGATTTTATAGCTGAAAAATAATTTTATAAAATCATTTGATGGATGATTTGAAATACTATAATTAATATCCTTTTATTTTTATAACATTTATAACTAATTAGTTCTACAAAATGAGAATCATATTTTTTTGTACTACCATGGAAACTTATAAATGATATTAATGGTGAAGAATGAACATTGTTGTCATTAAAACTATTCATGTTGTAAATATTAAAGAAAAAAGTACTTTTACACTTTTTTAAATAATGTAAAATTGAACCATTTGGAAACAAATAAGAAGATTCATCAAGAATATTTTTAATAAAGGAACATTAATATAGAAAAATACATTTATAAATAATAAAAAACTTGATAAAAATATCATAAAATGATTTTTAATAATATGGATATACAATATAGCGATTCATAATGAATTATTATTAATATGTGTAGTTTTTATAAAAATAGTATTTTATTATTTTTAGTTCTGAATAGGGTTATAATGAATTAAATATAGAAAACCCCTCTATATAACCACATTAGAATAATATAGTTGGTTTTTACAGTACTTATAACATACAGTTCCCCCAGTAAATATTCAAAATAAATAATCAAGATAAAAAGTGATTTTTTATAAACCCTTATGGATTTCGAAACATTTGAATCAAAACTATCTAAAATAGGTAAATTTATAAATGTTATTAAATACATATAATTTTAACGAAAATTATCATAATAAGAATTCATTGATAATATATACCCCAATTAAAATATGAATAGAGATGAATATTTAACATATCTTAATGATGTGAAATTTAGATGTGGAATCAAATACTCCATGTTTCGAATTTTCATTTAAAAACTATAACCTCATATATAATATATTTATAATTATTATAAATTTGAACAAAATGTTTTTTATACTTATATTGTTATATATCATTCAATTATAATTTATAATTACCCTTTTATTAATAGTTTATCAGTAAATTAAATATTTGGGTGTCAATTAGTGTATTTTTTAGGCTTGGATTGATTAAGATATTACAATAGTTCCACCATGTTTCATAATCACATTACTATTAGTCACATAATAAATTTAAAAAATATTCCATATATAAAATTTTAAAACCTTTTATATATAGAATTGAGGAAAATTAAATCACTTAAATTCACAGAAGAAGTAGTTTACATATATGCTCCAAATATATTTTCAATTTTCAATGAATTGAAAAATTAAGGTAAAACAAAATTTATATTAAAAATAGTAATAATTTTAGAAATATCATATATATATATATATTCATACTTATAACAATCCATGTGATATAGTGATGAAAAATGAATCAAAATGGTTCATGAAGGTGGTATTCTACACATACAAACATGCGATATTTCCATTTTATAACATAAGTAATGTTAATATGGAAGATAATATGTTATCTTTATAGAAAAATAATAATTTTATATGCATCATTTATATCTATTTTATCAATAATGGTAATTATCTAGGAGAGGAAGTCAAAAAAATTAAATTAAATCTAATATAAAGGGGATAGTCTACACTTATGCACGAGGGATGTTTTCATTTTACATATGATGAATATGACATAAAAATAGTGAATGAATTTGGATACAATATATAAATTATCCTTGGATATATTCTGTTAGATTAAAACTAAAGCCTCTAATTTTTTTTTATTTTTTTGATAAAAAGGACCAATAAAAATGTATAGGAGGGCTATGGAGGGGGATTGGTTAAGGTTTTGTTGATCTAGGGTGCTCAATATGTGTTTAGAAGTTTTAAGAGGGTATTCCCTTTTATATGTTTTGAGAGTGTAGATTTTTTAAATAATGAGAATATTAAAATATTGTAAATGGATTTGTCCATCAATGTGGCTCTAATTTAGTCACTTTATAAATCTAAGATATTTTATTTTTAAAATACAATCAAGAAATCAAATTGAGGATTTTTGTAGATATTTCTTGCACAATATCTTAGTTTAGCCTCTCTCATCAAGACTTTAACCCATACCAAGGCGTAAAACCTATTCCCTAGTTATTATTCACTTAGTAGAAACATAAAATTTAACTCATTATAAAATTTTAACATTATGATTACAAATTTAAATTTACATTTAATAATAATAAAATTTTATAAGGGTTAAACAATAACATTTATCATATGTTTTCAAAATATAATGAAGACCTATTCTTAAAAAATTATATTTTTTAAGAATAAAAAAGTTTTTTATAAGAAATAATGTATAAATTTTAGTCTTATATAATTAATTGGAACATTATAAATAAAATTATTCTAATATGAATATAAATTCAAAACAAAATAATAATAACAAGATTGAAAAAATCATCCAAAAATATGAATAATAAAATATTTTTATTTTTTTAAAAATTGTTTAAAAATTTAAAATAATTCAATAATAAATTTATATGTTCAATATTTTACATTTAAATTCCCTATATAACTTATTGTAATTATATATATTGAAATTAATAAGTCTTAATATAATTTCAATCCTTTATCATATCATCATAATATCATAAAAAGATAGTATTTCTAAAATTGGATTTTTTTAGAATTTACCAAAAAATATGCCTGTATAGAAAAATCCTAAAAATCACCATAAAATATGTTTTATATGGTAAAATTAAATATGACTAATATATAATCAAATTAAAATCTATAGAAAATTATTTTATCTTATAAACGAAAATATAAAATATATGGAAAAACAACATTTATAAAAAACAGAAATTTAAAACATTAACTAATCTTAATATTATTTAATATAGTTTACTAATAAAATTAATGTTACTATATTATTTCAATCATTTATGTATTAAATGTTATTGTAATAATATTTTATAAGTGATCAATTTTGATAAAATTATAGTAGTGTAATACTAGTTCAATAAAAAATAATCTTTTTTAAATAATATTGATTATTCATCTACTAATTATTAGCATTTCTAATTGATTATTATCCTTTCAATAATAATTGATGTTTTTATTATTGTAAACTTATTAATTAAGGGATAATTCTAGTATATTTTACCTTGTTATTTGATATATTCAATGAGATAATTTTTTAATATAATTCATAGTAAAATCTAGTGGTGTTGCAATTTAAATAGACACTATGGGGAGGATCTATATTGTTGTTGTTCTATAAAAATTTAAAATGTGTAAGAATATCATATCGTCTATTTTATTGGAAACCATGTGGAGGATTTCTTTGATTTAATATTTTTTGACATCCTTTATGGGGATGACCTCTATGTTGGCAATTCTATTGATCATAATGTGGAAAGGAATCCATTTAGTATTATTTTTTGGTCACCATGATGGAGAGGAAATACATTTTTTTAATTATAATGGTGAAAAATCTATATAAGGAATGTAATGGCCCAGACCCTCCTGGCCCATTCATTTTCCAAAAGTGAGGCTCCACCAAAATAGTGGCACCGTGACGGTGGCACCGGTCACGGTGGAACTGCGACGGTGGCATCGTGAGGGTGACACGGTGACAGTGGCATTGGTAGGGTGACACTGTGACAGTGGCACCGTGTCCTCTCCGTTTCTATTCCATCCCAACTCCCGCAACGACTTTTTTGACGTAAGTTAAGTCTTTTGCCCTTTCTAGTCCATTTAATGTCCATAATTAATTCCTAAAAATCCGGAGAAACCTCTCTAATGGGGGAAATTTAATAAAAACTTAATGCCATTGTGCGTAACTGCCGAACCGTGTGGGAAACCACGATCCGACTTTCCAGGCGTTCAAAATTCCGATATCTCGTAACAACGGGATTTTATCTATATATCACAGAGGATGTTCTTCTTCTCCTCTTCCTTTTGGGGAACCCCACTCCTTCTCTCTAGTGTTCCTGGAAGTTCCACCCCCCTTTCGAGACTTTTGGTGCGCATGTGCTTGAGTCTTCTGCTCGTCCTTCGAGTTCCAGACGTCCTCCCCTGCAAATCGTGCATCCCCTGTTCTTGGAGCGTGGATAAAAATGTCAATCCTTGATAAAAAAAGTAGCAATTTTCTCATTCGTCTCTCTTTTCTGTGTATCATGTGGGGTGGGTATGCTTTTTCCCCTTCCTAAATTGATGAAACTGAACTTAATAAAGATAATGAATGGACCTTTAAAGAATGAAAGGGGGTGTGATCAATGTTTTTATTTTCTCTTTTCTATTGATATGTTTTGTGAATCATACGGGCCTATGCTCACTATAAATCATGTCTTTTTGTTGTCTTTCTCTATGCACTAATGTACCTCGGTGCTCTTGGATGTTTAAATAATCATAATAGGGAATTGGTTAATTACGTACACTCAGATAAATAAATTGAAAGCACCAGGATCAACCCTTTTCTTTGATAACCCTGGTTAATGTACAGTAGAATTGAAACCATGGACTATGTTAAATCTTTTAAATATGAAAAATACATTTATGGGTCTGCCTTGTGTTGGTGGTAGTGGTTTGGTTGTTTCATTCACAGGTCAATTGTTCGGGTGATATGGGTGGGGATGGGATCCCCTATTGTTATACTTTCACTGGTTGTGATTTTGAGGCTGTGTGGTTACTCTGCTTATATCACAAATTAGTATGGGATCCCCTTATGGTTATACTTTCGGTGGTTGTGAATTTAAGGTTGTGTGGTAACTCTGCTTATATCACGAATTGGGGTGGAATCCTCTATTGTTGAGTAACCGTTGGCTCCTCGATTTTGGGGACATGGGGTTGTGTCTCAGGGAATTATTTGGTTCCAGTACATGGATGGATCTCACCTATCCCTTTGATGTTGTGACATTACAAGGGAACTAGGTGTGAATGTTTAAGTTGATGTTTGAGTGTCTTCTTTATCTGGATTGCAGTTTTTCCTGTTAATTGCCCAGTAGTGTAGAATTCACCTAAATGGGGTTACTTGAACATGAAAACAAAAACAGTTTAAATGGTAATTGGTTCTGGTATGGATTGTGACCTGGATGTTGATGGTATACCTTTCATGAATAAATATTAACGCGGCGTTTGTGCATAGGCTGGTTTTGGAACCCCTAGGATGGGATGAGTGCTTATTAAATATACCTATATCTATAGCTTTTATGGTTCTTATTTTCATCCCACCCAAGTTGAGCACTTATGTTCCGAACACTCCAATTTCACGGTGGAGGGTGTTTTTCCCAATACTCCTATGAGTGGCTGGTTATTAGCTCCTTTTCTGCTCCCTTTCCCGAATAGCCCAAGACTCTTCAGGCAGGCTGTGATGGCCTGAAGTCCATTATTAGCACAGGAATCTTCGGGCAGGGTAGTTGTGGTGGTTGGCCCTGGTGTTTATAGGCATGATGTTTCTCAAGTGTCTTCGGGATGAGGCCCAGGTGTCTTTGGGCGTGGCCGAAGTTGTGGCCTAGGTGTCTGCGGGTGGGGTTTGGTAGTGGGACTATGGTGAGGTAGTGGCCTAGGTGTCTATGGGTGGGGTTCAGCAGTGGGACTGCGGTGAGGCTATGACTGAGGTGTGTGCGGGTGGGGTTTGGTAGTGGGAGTGCAGCGAGAATGGCAGGATTGGTTCAATGCGTAGGATGTATTTAATAACCAGTGGGAAAGTAGGGTGGGGTACCCAAATATCAATGTCTGATTACCATATGTTACTTGAATTGCGTTATGTTGGGAGCGTGCCTTGGTGAGGTTTGGGTGGATAGCTTTTCCTTATTGGGTGTTTGGATATCTCTTTCTCCACGGGGCACTATAATGTATCCTCACTTGTGCATGAGAGTCTTTGGTTTACCCTACTGAGTATACGTGTATGCTCACCCAACATATATAAAACTGTTTTCAGGTTTCCAGGAGGACTTCAGGGATCGTGCGGGACCGTACTAGCTCAGACCTTTGAGCCAGTCACTGTTGTTGATTTCCTTTATTGGTACCTTTTTACCTTTGGTGTTTTGTGGCTTGTATCTTTTACCTTTGAACATTCATATGGGGATGGTTTACTTTTAGCCGTACTTGTACTTTTTGTTCTGGTGTTGTGGGATTTACTATCTTATCTCCCAATCCTATTCAAAGAAAAAGGGTAATGACTTCCATTTAGTGTGTGATTTTATACCGTTGGTGCTAGTCGCTACTCTGGGACCTATTAAAGGCGGGTCTCAGGGGTAATTATCTCATCTTCAGCTTGAAGAAGTTAGGGTCTGGCAATTTTATGTCCCTTCCCTCATCTTGGTGAAGCCAGGTCGTGATAGAATGGTATTAGAGGTACATGTTTGAGAGTTATGAGGGAGTCCAGAGTTAGGCATAGTGAGGATTGCATGGGATGGTAGGGTAACAGTGTTGGGTGACGTTGGTGTGTGAATATGGCCAGGGAAGACCGACCAAGACACGGGATTTTAGGGCCCCCCGTGATCCGATGCAAGGACTCTGGGCCTACCGAACGACCAAGTGAGGCCATGCTGATTGCATGGTAGAGACCCTAGGAAAGGTACATGCATCATAATGACTTGTGTTCTCGTGTTTCATGGGTGTCTTTGGGATTCAAAATAAATGAAGAAGTCTAAGAAAATTAAAGATCATTATTCTACACTACTCAGGCCTAGGCATTCCTTGTTTACCTTGCAGCTATGGAACCTGGGAGGCAACCATGAGTAGTACAGACGATCGATGCCCATGAGGTTGACTTGGATGATTGACAGAGGATCGACTGAGAGGAGGAGGATAACCAGTGGCAGAAGACGCATTGAGCTTTTCAGCGATAGACCCTCAGGAAGTATGAGGGCAGCATCTCACATGTGGAGAGGGAGAGATGGATCGAGGAGATAGTGATAGCATTCGGCTTGATTCGGTCTCCAGTGGAGTACTGTGTTCTTCTGGCTGTCAGCTAGATGCGGGGAGCAGCGCGTTAGTGGTAGAAGCTTTATCTTGGAGGGAGGAGGGAGACTGAGGTTGCGTTGGATGACTTCGAGAAGGAGTTCTGGGTAGAATTCCTCTCTTCCACGATGAAGGCTGAGAAGAGACAAGAGATACACTCCCTCCAGGGGGGAGTATTTCAGTGAGAGAGTTGGGAATAAAGTTCAAATATCTCCTTTGCTTTGCTCTGGACCTCTTCCCGGATGAGGAGTCTCGGGCAAGACGTCTTGAAGAGGCACTCCGACCTCCATTTCATTATGTTGTTGTTCCATTTTCCTTAAAGACATACCTGGAGGTACAGAAGAAGGCTAAAGTGGTGGAGAGGAGGCACACGCTGGGAGGTGTGTCATAAGAGGGGATCCGGTTGGTCCTGTCAAAGGGGAAGCCGAATTAGCAGGCCCCCAGCATCAGGACCCTCTAGGTTTCAACCGGCAGGAAGCAGGCCTCAGCAGTTCCAGTTCTGATCCCCCGGTCCTCTCCATTTTATTTTGGGCCAATGACCGAGGTTCATCGTCTATGGGAGTCATGGAAATCTTCGGAATCAGTGCTCGGACAGAGTGTAGTACAGTCGGGGTGGGAAAGTTCAGCGCCCACTTCAGCCACTGCAGTTTCCAGCTAGGCCCTTTCAACAGCAGCAAGGGTAGCAGGCTCCCTCCCCTCTGAGGGCATACATTGTAGGAGGAGGCTGACCTCAGGGTGCTCCTCGGGGACCTCGGCTAGGGCATGGTCGGGGAGGCAGCTGACATCAGAGAGGCAGAGGAGCTGGGCGTGGGCAGTTGCATGCCTCAGAGGCAGTAGTTCCAGTAGGGCCAGAGGTCGTTCGGGTTATGATCAGCTTGTTTAGTACTCTTTCCTATGCCTTGTTCGATACCAGAGCATCTCACTCCTTTGTTGAACCCGGTCTAGCCCGTGCTTTGGGTTTAGGTGTTGAGAGACTTTTAGTGCCTCTGGTGCTGAGCACGCTAGTCGGTGGTCAGACCAACTTACCTTATGTTAGCCGAGTGTGTAGACTGATGATAGGGATGCATCAGTTTATCAGGGATCTTCTATTGTTGCAGCTGCAGCCATACGATGACATCCTAAGAATTGACTGGTTATTCTCAGTGTGTGCCATCATTGACTACTTCTGAGGAAGGGTTGAGTTTTTAGATTTGGGCGGTCAACGTGTAGCCTTCATTGGTGAGCGGGGTTGTCAGAGAAGCAGCGGGCAAGAGGAGCCCCTCCTTTCCCTATTGGTCGAACTATCAATGGAGTCGGTAGATGTAGAAATGATGGTGGTCCCAAGGATTGTCAGTGAGTTTATGGAAGTATTTCTTGAGGAGGTGGTGACTCTACCCCCTCAATGTGATGTTGAGTTTAGGATAGACTTGCAACCTGGTGCCCGTCCGATTTCGATGGCTCCCTATCGGAAGGCACATTCTGAGCTGCGGGAGTTACGGATCTAGATTAAAGATCTAATGAAGAAGGGTTTCGTTCGGCCAATTTCATCACTGTGGTGTGCTCATGTGTTGTTTGGGAAGAAGGCGAATGGTGGTCTAAGGCTGTTCATAGACTACAGGTGGCTGAATCAAGTGACGGTCAAGAATCGCTACCCTCTCCCGAGGATAGGCGATCTCTACAACTAGCTGAGGGGAGAGGGTTGGTTCTCAAAGATCGATTTTCGGTTTGGATATCACCATGTGTGGGTGACATCTTGAAGACTGCCTTTAGGTGCAGATAAGGTAACATTGAGTTTGTAGTCATGTCGTTCAGCGTTACGAACGCCCGAGCTGTGTTCATGGGACTCATGAACTCCGTCTTCCGGGAGTACCTGGACCGGTTTGTAGTCATGTTCATCGACGACATTTTGATCTACTGAAGATCAGAGGAGGATCACGTTGATCACTTGAGGACGGTTTTAGAGGTCAGCCGATAGCCCAAGCTCTATGGGAAGTTTTCCATGTGCATGTTCTGGATGTGGGATTTGAATTTCCTTGGGCATGTGGTGCCCGAGCGAGGGATAGTAGTGGACCCGTCGAAGTTCAAGGCGGTTGTTTCTTGGGAAACACCCATGAACGTGGAAGAGGATCATTGTTTCCTCGGACTGGTAGGTTACTACCGGAGGTTTGTGCCCAACTTCTACCAAGTTACGGCACCTTTGACGGCCTTGACCAAGAAAGACCAGACTTTCATGTGGAATAGGCAGTGCGAGGTGGCCTTCAGTTATCTTAAGGAAAAGATGGTAAGTGCCATAGTGTTGAGGTTTCCAGGATAAGGGGAGGCGTATGAAGTGTTCGGTGATTCTTTAGGGCAAGGCCTCGGGTGTGTGTTAATGGAGTGGCAAGGGGTGATCTCCTATGGGTCTAGGCAGTTACGTCCCCATGAGCGTAACTATTCCACCCATGACCTAGAGTTTGTGGCGGTCGTGTTCGCACTAAAGTTGTGGCGGAATTAACTCGTCGGGGGGCACTTTGTAGTCTTCACAGACTATAATATCTTGAATTATATCTTTTCCCAGTGGGACCTGAACTTACGACATAAAAGGTGGATGGAATTCCATCAAGACTACAACATCGAGATTTCCTACACCACAAGAAAGGGGAATGTGGTGGCTGATGCTTTGAGCAGGATGTCACAGAAGGATGTAGTCGGAGAGTCATCAGATTCTTAGAAGGCTATAGAGAAATTGGCTACCCTACACCAAGATGTAAGGATGGAAGGAGTTAGAGCTTGCATGTATCAGGTGACAGTGTAATCTTCTCTATTTCGGCTGGTAGATGAGTCCCAATGGGGAGACTCAGAAAGTGAGGTGATGCATGACCAGGTTAACCAAGGGGATGCTCCGGAAGGGTGGATAGAGGATGGTCAGAATCGGGTACTTTTTCAAAAGAAGTTGTTTGTTCTAGAGGCGATGCGTGAGATAGTTCTTACTGAGATCCACAACTCTCACCTAGTAGTGCACCCGGGAGTTTCCAAGATGTACCGGGGCTTGAGAGGTCAGTTCTGGTGGCCCAGGGTGATGCGGGAAGTAGTATGGTTCGTAGCAAGGTTCCTAGTGTGTCAGCAGGTGAAGGATAAACATCGTGTTCCAGGAAGCTTGCTGCAACCATTAAATGTTCTCTTGTGGAAGTGGGACGACATCTCGATGGATTTCGTCATAGGGCTACCCAAGGTTTGAGGAGGCTGTGATGCTATTTGTGTAGTGGTGGACCGGTTGACGAAATAGGATCACTTTCTAGAGATCAAGGAGTTGAGTGTAGTAGATGCCTTAGCAAAAATGTACGTGGATGAGGTGGTGCGATTGCATGGAGTTCCAAGATCCATAGTCTCGGATAGGGATGCACGGATTACCTCACGAGTCTGGGGAGGATTGCAGCATGCTTTTGAAACCCAAATACATCTTATCACTACTTTCCATCCCCAGACAGATGGACAAAAAAAGTGAACCATCCAGACCATAGAGGATATGCTACGGGCATGTGTTCTAGACTCGTGAGGATCGTGGGTGCGACACTTTCCCCCGGTAGAGTTTTCCTACAATAATATATATCACTCTACCATTGGAATGACTCCATTTGAAACCCTATATAGAAGGCCGTGTCACTCACCGGTGTGCTGGAATGAGGTTGCAGAAACAAAAGTTCTTAGCCTAGAGGTGGTGCAGAGCACAACGGAGAAGGTGCATCTTATATGAGAAAGGATGAAGGTGGCCTACGATCGACAGATGTCATATGCCGGTAGTAGGAGGAGGCCCTTAGTGTTTGAGTTTAGATACCACGTGTTCTTGAAGGTATCCCCTTGGCATGGACAACGGAGGTTCGATAGAGGGATTACGATTTCTCTTAGATTTATCGGACCCTTTGAAGTGCTGCGGCGGGTCGATGAAGTGGCTTATTAGAAAGTGATACAATTGCCGCTACTGAGGATACATGATGTTTTCCATGTGTCGCAGCTCTGACGGTATCTGCATGATGATTCACACGTCCTCGACTGGGGAGATCTAGATATTGAGGATAATGTGACCTTTGTGGAAAGACTAATGAGGATCGAGGATCATGAAGAGAAGGTGCTTCGTGGGCGAACCATTCCTCTAGTTCGAGTGTTGTGGAAGAATGGTGGGCTTGAGGAGAGTACCTAGGAACGGGAAGCATAGTTTCTCACCCAGTACCCAGAGTTGTTTTGAGTTTTGTGCTGTTCTGTTTGTTATGGAACGCTTCACCTTATTGACTATGAAATGGGTGGTTTTCCTTATTCATTGAATGTGTGTGAAAAGTCCTGGCTATGGGGAGGGGAGGACCTGATCCCTAATCAGGACTCATTAATGTGGATACAATTAAACCCGTGTGGGCGAGTCAGTTCCGCCCAAAGCGGATAGTTTCTTGACATGGGGGAAGAGACTCCCCAACCCATATGACTGGGCAGTTTGACCCTGGTATGATTCTTGGTTCCTGAAAGAGAAGTGTTTCTAGATAAATATGATGTTGACTTCTAATAAGTATCTTCGAGGTGGGTTTTCAGACCCTCTCTTATCTTCTGGTTTGATCTGATTCTTGTGGGAGAGAATAGTTTGAGAGGTGTCTAATGTAATGGCCCTGACCCTCATGGACCATTACTTTTCCAATAGTGAGGCTCTTCCAAAACAATGGAACCGTGACGGTAGCACCGGTCATGGTGGAACCATTATAGTGGTACCTGTCACGGTGGAACTGTGATGGTGGCACCATGAGGGTGACACCATAAAGGTGGCATCGTGCCCTCTCCGTTTATTTTCCATCCCCGCTCCCGTAACGTCTTTTTTGACGTAAATTAATTCTTTTTCCCTTTCAAGGACATTTAAAGCCCATAATTAATTCCTAAAAATCCCGAGAAACCTCCCCGATGGGGGATATTTAATAACACCTTAATGCCATCGTTCTTAACTTTTGAACCATATGGGAAACCACAATCCTACTTTCCAGGCGTTCAAAATCCCCATATCCCGTAAAAACGGGATTTTATATATATATCGCAGAAGGAGTTCTTCTTACCTTCTTCCATTTGGCCGGCTCCTCTTCTTCTCCCAGGTGTGCCTGGAAGATCCCCCCCCCCTCCGAGACTTGTGGTGCGCTTGTGCTCGAGTCGTCTGCTCGTCCTTGGAGTTCCTGACATCCCTCCCCTGAAAATCACGCATCCCCTGTTCTTGGCACGTGGAGAAAAACGTCGATCCTTGATCAATCATGTGAGGATTTTCTCCTTCGTCTCTTCTTTCTGTGTATCATGTGGGGTGGGTATGCTTTTTTCCCTATGGAAATTGATGAAATAGAACTTAAAGAAGATAATGAACGGACATTTAAATAATGAAAGGGGGTGTTATCGATGTTTTGATGTTCTCTTTTATGTTGATATGTGTTGTGAATCATACGGGTCTATGCTCACTAAATATCATGGTCGTTGGTGGTCTTTCTCTGTGCACTAATGAACCTCGGTTCTCCTGGATGTTTAAATAACTGTAACAGGGAATTGGTTAATTACGTACACTCAGTTAAATAAATTGAACGAACTAGGATCAACTATTTTTTGTGATAACCCTGTTTAAATCATAATGGAATTGAAACCATGGAGTGTGTTAAATATTTTAAATTTTGAAAATACCTTCATGGGACTGCCTTGTGTTGGTGGTAGCGGTTTGGTTTTTTCTTTCACGGGCCGATTGATGGGGTGATATGGGTGGGGATGGGATCCCCTCTTGTTATATGTTCGCTGGTTGTGAATTTGAGGTTGTGTGGTTACTCTTATTATATCATG
Source organism: Viscum album (assembly GCA_963277665.1). Lineage (NCBI taxonomy): Eukaryota > Viridiplantae > Streptophyta > Magnoliopsida > Santalales > Viscaceae > Viscum > Viscum album. The sequence goes on along the minus strand of OY728132.1, from coordinate 367,937,711 downwards.
AATTGGGATGGGATCCCCAGTTGATATACTTTCTCTGGTTGTGAATTTGATGTTGTGTGGTTACTCTACATATATCACGAATTGGGGTGGAATCCTCTGTTGTTGAGAAACCGTTGGCTCCAGGATTTTTTGGACACCGATCTGTGTCTCGAGGTTTTCTTTGGTTCCAGTACATTGAGGGATCTAACTTAACCCTTTTTTGTTGTGACTTTACAAGAGAACCAGGTTTGAATGTTTAAGTTGTTGTTTGGATGTCTTGTTTCTCTGGATTGTGGTTTTGCCTGTTAATTTCTCAGTAGTGTAGAATTCACCTAAATGAGGTTACTTGAACATAAAAATAGGAACAGTTTAATTGGGAATTGGTTCTGGGATGGATTGTGACCTGGCTATGGATGGTAAACCTTTCATGAATAAATAGTAACCTGGCATTTGTGCTTAGGCTGGTTTTGGAACCCCTAGGTTGGGATTAGTGCTTGTTACCTATACCTATATCTGTAGCTTTTATGTTTCTTATTCGTACCTCACCCAAGTTGAGCACATAAGTGCCGAACACTCCCATTTCATGGGGGAGGGTGTTTTTCCAACACTCCTATGAGTGGCTGGTTATTATCTCCTTTTCTGCTCCCTTTCCTGAATAGCCCAAGACTCTTAGGGCAGGTTGTGATGGCCTCATGTCCATTATTAGCCCATGAATCTGCGAGCTGGGTAGTTGTGGTGGTTGGCCCAGGTGTTCGTGGGAAGGTTTTTTCCCAAGTGTCTTCGGGATGGGGACCATGTATCTTTGGGCATGGCAGAAGATGTGGCCTAGGTGTCTGCGGTTGGGTTTTGGCAGTGGGACTGTGGTGATGTTGTGCCCCAGGTGGCTGCGGGAGGGTTTCGACAGTGGGACTGCGGTGAGGATATGGCCCAAGTGTGTGCGGGCGGGGTTTGGCAGTGGTACTACGGTGAGAATGGAGGTATTGGTTCGATGCATAGGATGGCTTTAATAACCAGTGGGAAAGTTGTGCGGGGTACCCAAATATCGATGTGATATTACTATATATTACTTGACTTGCATTATATAGGGAGCGTTCCTTGGTGAGGTTTGGGTGGATATCTTTTCCTTATTGGGTGTTTGGTTATCTCTTTTTCTAAGGGGCACTATAATGTCTCCTCACTTTTGCACGAGAGTCGTTGGTTTACCCTACTGAGTATACTTGTATGCTCACCCTATGTATATAAAAATGTTTTCAGGTTTCCAGGAGGACTTCTGGGATCGTGTAGGACCGTACTACCTTGGACCTTTGGGGCAGTCGCTGTTGTCTATTTCCTTTCTTGGTACCTTTATACCTTTGGGGTTTTGTGGCTTGTATCTTTTACCTTTGAACATGCATATGGGGATGGTTTACTTTCAGCCGTACTTGTACTTTCAGTTTTGGTTTTGTGGGATTTACTATCTTATCTCCCAATCCTATAAAAAGAGAAAGGGTAATTCATTCCATCTAGTGTGTTATTTTATAACCTTGGTGCTAGTCTCCACTCCAGGACCTATTGAAGGCCGGTCTCAGGGGTCATTATTTCTCCTTCAACTTGAAGAAGAAAGGGTCTGGCCATTTTCTATCCCTTCTCTCATCTTGGAGAAGGCGGGTCATGATAAAGCGCCCTTGTAATGACCTCCAGAGTTGTTGATTAATATTTGATACAAAATTTATGGTCATTTTCATTTCATTATCACATAGTAGAGAGGAACTGTACACCTATAGTTAAAGAGTGGGCCTCTTTCCTAGTTTGGTGATGTGTCATCATGGGGAGGGCATACAAGGATATCCTTTTTTAAAATGAAAAATACTATTATATATTGAATTTACTTTTTAATAATAAACTATATCATATTTAGTAATATAGTATTGTATAAAACACATGTACTATTTAATAAAAAAATACACGTTATTATACAAATTCAAAAAAAAATATTTACTGAGTAAATATACCAAATAAAATTAAAATTGGTATAATGGAATAAAAAACAAAAAAAATATAAAATAGACATAATAGAAAAAATTACATCATTTTGACTAACTATAATTATCAAATAAATGAAAATCGCTTTCAAAAAGAAACAATTTTTAATTTGATTAGTATTTTGAAAATCAATAATAGTGAACATTGAGATGATTTGAATTTATTGAAGAATAAAGGAAACGAGTGATATTTATAAGAATTATAAAATGAATAAAACCAAGAGAATAGTGACCCACCTATTGGTAATTGTAACCTGAATATCTAAATTGTAATATGACCATTTGAATATTAAATTACTCAATAAAAAGATATAATCATAGGTGAAAATTATTCACCAAAAAATTAACTCGATAAATATAATTAAAAATATATATATATATTATAATACCGAAAAATAAGTATTCAAATTATAAACTCAATGAAATTTTTGAAATTTTGTATTTATATATAATTATTTAAAATGAAAAGTTTTTTATATTAATAAATAAATTACATATGCCTGATTTTGTTAAGTGAGTTTTATTTTTGAAATTAAAGAACAATATTTTTTTTGAAGGTGATATGTTTGAACTTTTTTATAAAATATTCAATTATTTGGTTAATAGTTAAAATAAAGATTGTATAAAAACAATAACTTTTAATAATATCATTAATGATATGGTAATAAATTCATAATTTACAAATTGGCTTGAAGAAAAATTATTTAGTAAGATAAACTAGTCATTAAAATGTAACAACAATTTCAAAACATGAAAATTAATTTTTTAAGACTAAATCTTTTATGTATTTGATTAATAATATAATTATTATTTTTTTCATCGTTCCTTTTTGTATAAAGAAATTTATTCTTTTATGAAGGGTTTATAAATTCATAAAATTCATTAAATAAAATAATATATAATTCATAATTTGAAAATAACAACATTAAAAAATTTACTTTGGAAGTAATTATTTATTCAATACATTAAACTAAAAATACCCCTCAACCATATATAAATACCCCTCATTATTCCCCAAGAAGATAACCTCACATAAAATTTAAAAATACTAGCTTCTACCTAATTATATTTTCCTAATACTCATTATAACATTAGGTATGTTTTCTTGTTATAAAACTCCAGGACATAAGTTAATTAAGGGTTATAAAAAGTAATAATTTCAAGGGTGATGCACGATTCTACAATTTTTTTCAATTCCATTTTCCTATACTATTCTTTTTCCATTCTATAAATTGTAATTCAGAACATATAAAAATAATAGGCAATATTTTTAACATGATATAAATGTTATAAAGGTAGTATGAATATGATATTTACAATATCAAGATATTTTATATATTTATCTCCCTTTCTTTAGATAGTGGCTAGTCAATGGTCAGTTAATAGCCTACAAAGATGTTTTGAAATTTAAATATATTATTTATTTCATTAATATTAATAATAAATTATTAATAATATATAAGTATGTAATTATATTTATTTTTATGCTTTTGGAATTAATTTTACTAATATATGTATATAATTTTATCACAATAACAAAGTCAAAACAGACCATGTTAATTTAAAATAAAACATGAAATCAAAGTATCTCACTATTAACAAAGAATATAAACATTAAAATAAAATGATATTTATTGGTTTATACTAGAATAAATGATTTTAATTCACTTCTTGAATAATGTTTCAACAAATATTTGTTTCTTATATAGGAGATATAAATGTGAAAAAAAACATAACCCAAGGTAATGGTATATCTCTCAATCATTTATTTTATGATTATTTCTCATTATCTAAAAATATTTAAAAAACATTATCATCATTATCATCAATTATCACCTTATTATTGTTATTTTTAATCTTTTCTGAGGATTTATGTTTTTTTAATATTTGACTTTGATTTTATGTTATTTTTTATACGTCATAAAGATGAATATGTGATTATTTATTTACCACTAACATTGAGATTATCTCTTTTTATCAACATTTATTTAAATAATTTTATATGAAGAGTATACCCCATATCTCTTAATAATTTTTTATTTATCATTTTTATTTTATTTTTATCTGAATTCAGTGAAATCATAAATAAATATAGTAAAATTAAAAACTTATATGGTTCCTCAGGGAAAGATCTCAAACTCCAATATTTCTTTTGTGATATCTTTTTTCTCTATATTTTCCAATGATTCTTATAAAATAAATTCTGAATTCACTTTTTTTTCTTGTTGATATTTAATATTATACTTCATTTAGATGGTTTCTAAGCCATCTATTTGGATCTTTGAGAAATAATAAATTTTATAAAACATCCAAATGAGTTATCTTGAGTTGGTTATTCTTATCTCTATGACCTATGATCTATTGATGAAGATATATTGTTATTAATAAAAATATATGATCTTATATTGAGGATCCACTATGTTTTATTCAACTATATGTTCCTTAAGACACCAATATAAAAGTTCTATTTTGATATTTTTTTTAACTTACCCCATTCATCAAATACACTAAAAAAGGATTATGTATTTTTAAGGTTTTATATTAAGGTTAAAACATCTTGAGAGTTTCCATAATGGATTAGAGGTATTTTTGTAGAGTGTGGTTAAACTAATAAAATTTTGGTCTCTAAATAAGTGGGATTTGAAGGGATCATTTTATTTGTGATATGAGTGAGATTTTTCTATAATTGGTTCCATATTCAATATATATGTGTAAGGAACAACCCATACACATTACATTTTCTAGTGATTTTAAACTATAATTCTCATTATAAAAATCTTATTGATCTTATTGCACAAGAGTTTTAGAGAATTAGGACTATCACTTACTTTGTAAACCCATACATTATAAGTGGACACTAATACATATAACCAATTTTTTACACCAATAGAAACACTTTTAAAATAAAACAACATTTATTTTAATGAAATATCATAGAAAATTTAATCTTGACATCATTATTATCCATATTATTACTTAAAATCGTATGAGAAACAATTTACAAAAATCATATGAGAACAAAAATTTAAATAAGGAAATAAAATAACCATAAATATTAGTTTTTTGAAATCCATGAATCCCATATAATATTTAACTTTATATCAATATTATTTGGTCTTTTGAAATAAATTATTTTCACATTACAAAAAACTTTTATCTTAAATAAAATCATTAAAACCCAAAGAAAAAAACTATTTGGAAACATAAAGAATAACATTAAAAATGACTGTTATCTAGGTATTCCCAAAGTTATAACGGGATCACCAGCACTATTTTTTCCACCCTATATTATAAGATGTAACAGTCTCACCCAATGTCGTCTAGGTCACCCCATCATATAATCTATAATGGGATCACAGAGTGTTATCAAGGACAACCAATCATATAAGATGTAAGGGGGTCACCTAGAACTATATAGGCCACCACATCATATAGTCTATAATGGGATACCCATATTCTATCTTGAACACTCCATAATGTAATTCATAAGTACCATATTATAAATAAAACATTTATATACTCAAAAAAAATTTATTAGTTAAAATTTTAAAAACACTTTTCAAGTCACGAAATACCATTTCCCTTTTTAAAAATTACTTTTAAAATTGAAACAATATTTGCATCATAATGAAACCATTTTATCTGAAAATAACCATTCAAACATATTAATAAAGGATAAAATTATTAGAGTCACGATGTTTGGAGAATCCAATCATTCTGTATAAGTTAAAAATCCCTTCGGTATTTTTTTATGTAATGTCCCAAATAATATCATTTAGAAAATTATAAAATAATCATTTCAAAACATTTTATAAAAAGTTAAACATGAGTTAAAATTACTTTTAATAAATTAAAAAAATAATTGTAAAAACATTCTTAGAATCAATTTGAGAAAACCTAGACATTGGAGAAAATATAATTTTATGTTAAATTTTAAAAAATTAAATATTAAATAATGTCCTTAATTAATATCATATCATTTATGTGATCATTAATAAAAAGAATTATTTATGTTTATCTACTTTAAATCAAGAGAAAATAAGTGGAAATACAAAATAAGATATCAAAAAGACACTCCACATATATTCATAGCATGAAATAATTAAATAACTAGACATATAACCCAAATAAGGGAAATTGGGTAATAAATTCCCTTACCACATAATATTAAGTCGAATTATATGCCCTCTAAAAGTAATATTTATCAAATGAAACATTTAATACTATTAATATAATGAGATTCGTGATATTATATATCAAGGTGATGTATATACTACCAAAAAAATAAATAGTTGTGGAATACAGAATATATTTTGCAAAAGTAAATGTGACACAAGAAACCCTTACCTTATTCTTCCCTTTAGTTATTTTATACTTTAATGTCCGCATGAATATTACCTCCTTGATAGAACCATTAATAACCTTGAAAATGGGTTTTTTATTATACTAAAAGCAATTGGATCTGTTGATCATGGGTTGGAGGGGTTTTGGTATAACTTTTATGAGCATCCAGACTTGGGTGGAAAAAAGGGGTGGTTAGGAGTGGTTTTTATACCTAAGGAGGGGTAGTTTTAATTGATTAAATAATGTTTGTATTATTTTAAAATCCAACCATTTTTGTGTGGAATTACTTTTAATGAATTATATTAGAAACTAAAATTTTAAAGGCTTCATATGTTCTATAAAAACCTTGATAAACAATTTAAAGTAGTAGTTTGTAGGTATTTTATGATATTACCTTTTGACATTTATATGTTTTACTATTTCCCCTATACTAAGGTAAATCCTTTTTTAACAAAGAAACTATATTATTACTAAAACTAAAAAGAACCATAATAACTACTTTGGACCTTAAAATTACAAATATAGAATCCATATAAATTTATTCAATTTTCAGAATTGTAAAAATATTTAAAAAATCGTATACATGATAAAAATGTTCATTTTTGAGAGGTGTAATTTTTAAGAAAAATAGGATTTTATATTAACTTTATGAATAATAATAATAATTTTATGAAACTCAATTAAAATTTAATGATATATAATATATATAATTTACAAAATACAATCCTAATGAGATAATATTTTAATTAATTAAAAAAGCGAAAAATTATGTTCTTTAATGTAGTTTTCATAAAAATATTATTTTTAAAACCAAAATATTATTCTAAAATACAATATAATTTATTTAAAAAAGAATTTATATTGATTATATTTATATTGATAATAGTTATTTTATTTTAAAAAAATAAAATCATAATTGTACATTTAATTTGTTTAATTTATGGGAAAGAAATGTCATTTTTACAAAAAACTATATTTTCACGATTCACTAAAAACCATTTTTTAAAAAAACCCCAAAATTTTACCAAGAGGAAAGAAAATAAATTATAATTCAAAAAAATTATGATAATTTTATTAAATTGATATCCTAAAATTTCTAATAAATAATTATTATACACTTTAATAAAATACCAGAATATTCTTTTATAAGAAAATGTATTTTTGAAGAGTAAAATTCCTGCTAGAAATTTGAGGGATTATTTAAAATGAATTAATGAATACTTTATCAATGAGTATTAATATTATAAATTTCATATTTTAATTAGTATTGTCCATACCTAGTAACCTAACAACAATATTATAATGATAACATTTAAATAATATGATTTTTTTGTTTGTTTAAGCTCTGTGGTATGTATCTTATACAGTATAAAACATTGTATTTAAAATTTTAAAATCTCAGGTTGTCACATTCTCCCCCACCCCTTAATAAATTGTTTTGTTTAAATTTTTAATCATTATAGAAAAAATAGGGGTTGACATTTGAATGTACATTTTTAAAAATCAATCAATGTAAAAAGGATAAATAAAACATCTACTTGAATAAGAGACAAATGAATGTACAAAGATCACCTGATAAAACACATACTAGTTTTTCAATTTACAAAAACATGTACATGGAAAATAAAATATAACACTAAATTTCTTATAGATATTGATGGAGAACGTGGTCCTGAGAAAGTTAACCAAAAAAATCATAAGTGTGATATATGTTAAAAGGGAATTGATTTCTCAGAAAAAATTACAAAAATATTGATTTTGTTTTAAATATAATATTGATAGAGTTAAGGAATTTTTTTATTTCCTATACCATGAAGATAATTAAATATACTTACGTTAAAATTATAATTTCATCTTCATTATTTCTAAAAATGATGAGTATATAAGAAGAATTCTCGACACTTAGTGTATCAGAATCAACATCTATGAATCAAAAAATATATAAAATTATAAATTACAATTCATCCTATATTTATTAATTAAGAAAAAAAAATTATTAGAAGATATATAATTTGTCCAAAAATAATAAAACATTATGTCATGGAAAAACATACCTCCAAAATTCTATAGTAATACACAAAGTTCAACAAAGATCATTCTAGAGATAATTATCTTTAATGATCATTAAAACATTCTAGACTAAAATTGAAACTCAAAAATTTGAATTATTTTTTCACATAGTATTCCATGATAAATTTTATATTTATATTCAAATAATATAAATCACTATTGAAGTCTCTTTTCAAAATATAATTTACCTAGGCATATAGTTCTTTCCATACATAAAATTAATCATCATAAATCACATTTTCTCCAAAAGATAATTCTTCCTTTATATTTCAATTAAAGTCCCATAGTATTATATTTATCCTAATAATATAATGATACCAAAATAGCGAACATCTTCAAAAATATCATTGACCACTTAATCTACAAATCAATTTTCAATCCCATGGTTATCAATATGATAAATAATATGATTTTAAAATGAAATAATCATTTTTCCATCATGTAGATTAAAAAATATTAAATAATAATCATATTAACCAATAAATCACATAGTATAATGTTTGGTGATACACCCTTGTAACCATCCAATTCTGGGTTCAATCCACTCATCCCTCCCAAACAATACAATCTTTCACCAATCCTATTTATTTCCCTTTTCTCTAAAACTATATTAATATAATTCCTATAAAATAATAGAAATGTTGGAAACATCATAAAAATAACCCTAATATACTCACCCTTAAATAAATGTTTTAATCCTATAAATATATTTCATATGTATAAATCCTCATCACAGAAAATTAAAGTCCATAAATAACTCAAAATCAGAGATCATATAAACAAAAAACACTTCAAATTCCTTTAAAGTAATATCTATCAATATAAAGGAATTTCTCCTAAAATAAACTTTTTCATATCATAATATTAAGGTATACATTTACCATAATAATTATAACATTTTTACCAATTTCTAAAGGAATCAGTTTTATTAAACATATACTTCTATATTTGTAAAAGAAATATCTACTATAGAAAAAATCTAGAGGTGTTCGATAATTCTTTTAATATTTATAAAATACCACTATTTTATATGTTTTGAAACTAAATATATAAACCCATCCTACATTCGTGTTTCATCTAAAACCATTAACCATATTTCTTCATATTATTCCTTCATTTTTTACTATTATAATCAAATATATGATTTATATCCTTATGATTAATCAATTTCATCCAAAAAAACGCCACATAATTTTATCATAAGAAAATAAATAAATAAATAAATATAGATATTAGGCTTTCTTATATATCCTCATTATCTTCTAACATGATTTCAATCTTCCAGAAAGTAAATGGTCATGTCCCTTTTGGAATTTCCATTTTGGAGAGAGTTGGTAATGTTAAGATAATGAAATATATTTTTTGACCCATAATTTTTTTTTGGAGAAACGAAAATGTTATAAAAATGTAAAATAGTTTCTTACAGTTTATTTGAGTACACAAACAGATGTAAAAATCATTTGAAAGGGTATTTAAAATAAAAATGATAATAAAATGAACCAGAATAGATAATAAGGTAATAAAATATATTTTTCATTCTGTAATATTAATGTATTATTAATTTATAGAAAAAAATATCATTGAAATGTGAAATGAATTATTACATGTTAAAATGAAAATCGTCTTTTTAAAGAAATTACATAGAGAAACCCTAAATTACTTTTGAATTGAAATACTTTAAACCTAAATTGATTATATTTATAAATAAAATCTCTAAAATTAACATTAACACCCTATAAATCCATCACTATAAATGAAACAACGGTCATCAATGGATTTGAATATATAATTATTATTAAATTTGTTAGACTACAATGATAACCAATACTTTAAAGATACCATATTAATCTATAATGTTATCTAAACCCTCATCTGATATCAATTGTATGCACCTAGCAATAATAATTACCTTTTATGGTGATTTTAAACTAGAATTAACATTATTACCTTGTCAAGGATATTTTCATTTTAGAGTTTTATAGAATTTGTAATTTCAATTACATAGTATACTCATACATACATGTGGAAATTTATACCCACTATACATTTTTCAACAAAAGGAAACCCTTTTAAAATAAAACATGTCTTAAAATGATGAAATATATTCAATAATATTATCATGACATATTCTTTGTCCCTACAATTCCATAAAAGCCTATGAAAAACATTTTAAATATGTTGCATTAACCCAAAAATCATAGCGATGTTCCTAAAGAAAGAAAATAGTTTTTCCTCTAAAAAACACAAAACTCATGTAAACCATTATCTTAAAGTACTGTCCGCTATTGAAATTAAAAATTTTCACATGAAAATGCAAATTTTTATCTCAAATAAAGTCAAAAAACCAATATAATGAAAATTAAATAGATTTTTTTGAAACATAGAGTATTACATTCAAAAACCCATTCAAACCCCTTTTAAATAGTATAATCAAAGAAGTGAATTTTAATATAATCATTATCCAATGAATTAGAGAACTATCTAGGTGATCCCAAATATATAACGTGCTCACCAAGAACTATCTGTGAATTTCAATCATATATTATATAACATAATCCCCAATATCTATTTGGAACACCCCATCATATAATTTGTAATGGGCTCACCCCGAGTTATTTGGGCCACCCCATCATAAGAGCTATAACGAGCTCACCTAAGGCTATCTAGACCACCATATCATATAATATATAATGCTCCTACCAAGTTATATCTCTTCTATAACATCATATAATTCTCTAGTAAAATATTCTGAGTAAAAAATTGGTATTATTTTATTTTTTATTCATAAAATATTTGAAAAAATATTTTCGACTTGTAAAAAAAATTTCCTTTTAAAATTATCAATTAAAATCGAAACATTGTTCTAAATTAAAAAATATCTTTTCAAATAAAAATGGAAACCTAAAAAGGAAGACTCAATTCATGTAATAGTCATGATGGTTGGAGAATCTTCCCATGCTATCAAATTTAAAAGACATTCTAACTGATTTTTTTATAAAATTCTTAGTGAAGGTCATTTAAAAAATGTCAAAAGATTCCTTCAAAACCATTCCATAAAAATGAAAATAAGAGTTAAAATGGGTTTATAAAAATCATAAAAAATAGTAGAAAAGAATTTTAGATAATTTTAGTAAGCATGAACATATGGAAAAATATATTTTTAAAGAAATATAATGTTTTTTAAATAATTACTTATAAATATCATATCATTGAAGAGAGCATTAATAAATCGGACCAAATACATGTATATAATATAAATAAGAATAAAAAAGAATAAATAAAACAAAATATATTCAAAATCCATTTCACTAATAGTATTTTCATGATATAATCAAAAACCTAGATGCATAACCCAAATAATGGAAATTGGGTTAAGAATTCCCCTACTATTTCATAATCTGTCAACTCATATACCCCATAAAATATATAAATATAAAATGAAACATTTAGTACAATTAATATAATGAGACTCATGAAATTTTATATAAAACGGTAGTATATACACCACATAATATAAACAAGTGGTGAATTAGGCATATTTCTACCGATATAATAGTGAGATGAGATTCCCTTTCCTTATGCTTCACTTTAGATTTTTCAAACTACGACCTCATCTTGAATATCACCACTTTGAAGGATACCTTATTGAATTTTTTTTATTTGGGTGAGACCAATAGTACGTGGATGTGAGTAGAGTGGAGATGATGGGTTTTTGGGAGATATTTTAAGAGATTCAATGATTTTGAGGGGAAAGGGGGTGGTGAGGAGAGGTATTTATATTTAAGGAAGGGTTGTTTTAGGTGATTATAAAATAAAAACATTTTATTTAAATCTAACCACATTTTGTTGGAATTCATTCCCATGAATTCAATAAATAATTACTATTTTAAAGTCATTGTAATTCTAATATCACATAAAAACACATTTAAATTTATAAATTCTCATTATTTTATGATTTTACTTTTTATGTGTAACTATTTTTATTATTATATCATATTACCTAGTTTTTAAAAAAAAAAATTCAAAATACAAAATCCATTTTTTAGTTAAACATTCATCAAACTACAGTAATTAAATCTAAAATAATAGATTATTTACACATTAAAAATATTTTTGAGGAAAATTATAATGTTAGTACTTAAATGTAAGATACATTTTTTAGAATAAATACATATTTTTTAATGTGATATTTAATGAATTTAATACATATTTGATCAAAAACATTTTCATCATTTTTTAAATCATTTTTATATTATAATTTTTTCATAAATATCATGATATTTTCAAAATCAAGGTTTTGAACTACTCATATAAAAACAAACATTTTAGAAAAATATATAAAAATTATCCTACCTTAATATTATAATTATATATCAATTAATTATGTTCATGTTATAATATAACAAAAATATAATAATTATATTTTATATTTAAATGGAATCATAAAATATAATAAAAATAGTTTTTTATGGGAAAAAATAATTTTAAATATTAACTATTCATGATCTTATTTTCTAATAACAACTAATTAACTAAGTATTAATATAATTTTTATGAATTTAAAAGTATCATTAGTATCATTATTTAAAAAGTAATAATTTTATTTATTTTGATAAGAATTTAACTATGATTGTTAAAACAATTCTTAAAAAGCAACCATTTTACAGTTGTCTTGGTAATTAACTTTAATCTTGATAACTTGTTTTTATTCCTATAAATTACATTTACAATATTTTATAATTTTAACATGATAAATAAAAGAACCCAATTAATTTTATCTAATTAAATTTCTAAATTTAAAAACATTAATTATAATCCAATAATCCACAAACCAAAATTTGTTATTTGATAACTGCATATTATAAGTCTTAAATGAAATTATTACCTGCATAATAATAACTAATGGATGAATGTTTACGTATTTTATTATATATATTATAACTCAATTTCATGAAAATAATTATTTATCCATAACATAATAAAATTCATAGAGCATAAAAAATATTTCATGTAAATAATTTTGTGTGAAAAAAATGATGTAATTAATTATTTGGCTACCCTAATTCAATTTTACCATATAATTATCTATAAAATGTTTTCCCTTTATATATATAAATATAAAATTTTTGAAATACATTTGATAAGTAAAAAAATTATTAAATTGATAATTACATTTTTATATTATCATAACCTATGCTAACATAACCCAACATGATCTTTGCAGAAGACTTAAGGATAAGATAAGGGTTGGTCGTAGTCATGGGTGGTCGTTTATCTAGAATTTATATTGTTAAAATATCTATGAGATTAGAGTTAACTTGAAAAATATTTTCCTCAAAACATAATTTATTGATTTTGACTTTGGTTTAGTCTATAATTCACCCTATTAAAAATATATGCCTTAAAATCTTTGAAAAATGAGATTCATAAGGATTAATTATACTACTAGGAACAATTTATTTCCTTTTTCTATAAATATTTAATAATTTTTTACTTAAACTTATACATTATAATTTATCATCAACAATACAATTGATAAAATTAATAATTTAATTTTGTTGTATCAAAATTTAATTTTATATTTTTTTTGTGTGATACAAAATATATTCAACATTGTGTTTTTCTGAAATTAAATTAATAATAATTAATTTTTTGTGTTTTAATATGGGTTTGGTATCATGATATTTACATGGTTCAGCTATCATAGAACAAAAACATCCCCTAAGATGATTATATTCCTTCAAATAAAGCTTTATATTGGAAGATATGTACAATTTCTTAAATTTTGGGATGATGTTAGATAATGGAATATAATTGGAACTAATATTTTATAATATATGATATATAAGGATTAATATAATTTTCAATGTAATAAAGTTAGTAAGATTCAATAGTAGAGCCATATTGGATATCATTAAAGGGACGGGGAGTTTTATGTTTGTGATACATTTTTCCTTCAAATATCACCCTGAGAGAGAGTCATATGGTTTGATAAAAAAGGAAATTATCATCCTTAGGTATATTTTCCCCTTGGATATCTTTGATCTCATAGGATTTGTGGCCATTCAATTATAACTTCCCCAAACCTTTCTCAAGTTCACAATGTACTAAATGTATCTCTTTTACGAAATTAAATATCTGATCTCCCATAAAAAATAAATCTTAACATGGTACAAATTGATAATAAACTCTCTAATAAAAATAAACAAGTGGTGATTTTGGACCAAAAAAAATAGAAAAAAAATATAAGATATCTCACCTTGTTAAAGCAATTTATTGAAAACATAAGAAAATAAAATAAAAAAGGTAACCAGAAGATGTAACAAATGAATTAACCCTCATATATTCTAAAAAAATGATTTGAATTGATATTTTAATGTTGATATTTTAAAGGGGGAAATGTAATGGAAAATAAATGTATATATGGATTTTCCTTTTGAAAATCCTACGTGTCATAGTTTAGGATCATACTTCAGTATAAAATAAATTCACTATATAATAAAAACAAAAAAACTTATAACAACATATTAGATCATTAAATTTTGAAAATTATTATACCCAATAAAATTTAAAGTTATAATCCAATACAATGAGCACAAAAAACAGCTGGAATAGTCAAATTTGGAAAATTTTGATCATTTGGAATTATCACACAAGTTAAAAAAATGTAAAAAAAAGAAATTTATTAATGTTATAAATATTATGAAAATTAAGAATATATATTTTTAAAGGTAATTCATGTGAATATATAAATTAATGAAATATGATGAATTCATAAGAATTATAAAATCAATATGTCCACTAGAATAAATACCTGACACTAATGAATAGTAACTTATCAGTTAGGAATGAAATATAACCATTAAAATAGTAATGTAATCAATAAAATAGTATAAGAACATTTAAATAACACTTATCACAAATAAAATTAGAATAGATAAATATATAATTCTACAAATGTGTATTGAAATTAGAAATTAGAATAATGTATATGTGAAATTTTGTAAAATTGTTTTGTAAAAAAATTTAATTTATTTGTTTATAATTTAAATGTCCAATGATATAAATTTTTTAATTTTATAAAATTATTATTTTTTGGATTCAACGTATCCAAATTTTTTTACTAAGACTTTTATGAAATTTTATAAAACGTTAATTATTAGGTGTATAATAATTATACATGTTTTATATAAATTATATGTTTTAATTACATCATTCACGAATTATTAACGACCTAATAAATTATAAAATAATTTTCATGAAAAAATAATTTTTGGAAAGTTAAATAAGTAAATTAAAGGAAATTAATAAAAATAAAAACCCAAAAATAAATTTACAAAACATATAAATAAATAATTATTTCTTTCCAATTATTTTTTATTGAATAAAAAAAATTAATTGAAAAGGGGATTAAAGATTCAAAGAAATATATAATTTAACAAAAATATAATTCATAATTTCACAAATATAAATCATATATAGTTGATACTACAATAAATAATTTATTTAACATTTTAATTGAAATAAATCCTTCACTTTATGTATAAATACTCCATATACCTTCCCTTAAAAAACTAGTTCCCATCCACTTCAAAAATACCATTGTCTTTAAAATTATTCAATTTTATGTATCAATATATCCATAGTGTTATTTTAGTGTTAGTAATTTCATAGTCAAAAAGGTGTTATTTTCATCGAAATGTAATACAACCAAAAAGAATGTTATGTTTTTTAATTTTTTACTTTTCATTTACCTCTTCTATTTTTTTATCATTCGATTTATATCAAATCTAAATTGTATAAAATAAATTAAATAGTATTATTAATATTAAATTAAATATATTCATATCTCATGAAAATTTTATTAACTAATTATGTATATATTATATATCTTCCTCCTTCTCTTATAATGATTTCCAACCAATGGTCAGTGAACCTCTTATAAGGATGTTTTAAACTCTTTGTATATCATTGCAATAATGTATTATAAATATAAATTATTTATAATAAATATATTTTGTTTATATCTATTATAAGATTATGTAATTAACTTTTCTTTCGTATAAAAGGTATTGAATCCAAATATTAAAATAAAAAAAAGCAATATATTTTTAAAGGAAACAAAACACCAAACCAATTCACTTTCAAAAAATATTAATAAAAAATAAAATAAAAAAATTGTAACTAATAAAAAATTATAGAAATAGATTTGTTTCACTTCCATAATAATGTCTTATTAAACATAATTTAATTATATGAGAGGTGAAAATAAGATGATTCAGTAAATGACCTATGGAAAGAGGATCTGTCTAAAATGTTTTTTTGGGTTGATTTTCCAATGTCTAAACCTCATTAATTTTTTTTATAAATATTCTTATTTCTATACACATCAATATTCTAAATATTAAATTTTCATAAGGATTTATATATACCATTCATTCTGATATCATATATATATTTTCATTCCATAACTTAAAAAGTTTGTATGGTATTTTTATACTAACCATTCACTTATAGAATCTCTATTTTTAACCATTAATTTATGAAGTATTTTCTATAAAACATTAAAATGAAAAGGGGGTAAATGATAAAATGACATGGTTAATGTTAATATAGTTCACCTTTGTTTTTGGGACCCTACCAGATTATAACTCTGATGTTATGAATTATTGGCATAGATTAGTGATTTTGATGGGTGACCTTTTTGGAAGTTTCCAAAGGCATGTGTAAATTAAGATTAAGCACACGAAGAGAATTGTTTTTGGATTTTATGGTTACTAATTAGTTTGATATCCCGTTCAGGCATGCGGGTGGGACCTATAGAGGTTATAATATGTCAGTGGGTAAATTGGTGATAGCAAGAAATCTAGTAACCGACATACATGTTATAGTGGGGTGTCTATGCTATTAGTGGGGCCCATTTGTTAGATTTGAAACATAGGAGGAAAATATCAATAAGTGTTCTTCCAATTCCTCGGTTGAGATGTATTGTCCAAAATGAGAACATTTTTTTATAATGTGGGGGAAGGGATGAATGTATCACCCTATAATTAAAAAGGTTTAAATTAATAAATGATATTAATAATATCAACAAGCTTCACCTATAGTTTTAAGAATCTTCCTAATTAAAACTCCACATTTAAGAGTACTAGGTCTGGATTAGTGATCAGTATGGGTGTAATTTTGGTAATATTTTAGGGTGGGAGTGACGGAGGATAAAGAACACTGTAAAGAATGTTTTTGGCCATGTGGGTATATTCATTAGTCTGATGAACCAATTAGTATTGTGGGCGGGACCTATATAGGGGACCATGTGTCTCTAGGGAAACAATTGTTACCTATTGGGTATGGCCCGATGACCATGTTATGTTTTGGTTTATATAGTGGTGAGGACGTTTAACACTATGTAATGTTTCGTAAGTTCTATGTGTGGTCTCTGTGCTATCGGTGGAGCTTTGTTTTTTTACATTGGTCTCAGAGGAGGAACCCAGCCTTATGTGTTGTTGCACTACCTCGGATGAGGTGTAGGGTCCATAATGAGGACAATATTCACTATAAAGGGTCTATACAACACCCTAAAATGGAAAAGGATCAAATGACTAAATGATATCACTCATGTCAACAGGGTGAAAATTTTCATGAAGCCAAACTTTTTGACACACCATATATTCATATGATATTCCTCTAGTTTTGATTAATATGAGTGGCCCTCTAGGAAGTTTCCCAGGGTGTGGGTGGGCCCCGTGGAGAGGATAATGTGTCGGTAGGGAAACTAGTTATATTTGTTGGGATAGGATCTGATAGTTATGTTAAGGTGTGGTGCCTATAGTGATCATGATGGGTAACCTTCTAGGATATTCCACACGATGTGTGTGGAGTTTGTGTAATGTTAGTGTGGTAGAATTACTATAGTAGAATTAGATGAGGAACACTAACTTAAATACAGTGGGACTAACTCGGTTTTGATGTAGGGACCATAATGAGGATGTTCTCCTCTAGGGGGTTAATGTGACACTACATAATTATAAAGAGTTAAGTGAAAAAATTATATGGATCCTGAAAATAAGGTGTACTATTCTTTTTGAGAACCATCCATATTATAAATCAATATATGAGCATGATTGTTTTAGACTATTGATCAGGATGGGTGGAGTTCTGGGATGTTTCTGAGCCTGTGTGTGAGTGATGAAAAATAACACTTTAAAAAATAGGTTTTATATTGTGAGGGTCATTTATTAGTTTAATAAAACATTATGGAATGTGGGTGGTCCATAAAGAGGGGAACTCATGTCTCTAGGGATACTATTTGTACTTGGTGGTATAGTACATGATGATTATGTTAAGGTGGGTTTCTCTATTGATCAGGATGAGTGGACCTTTGCGAAGTTTTCCAAGTTGTGTGTGGGTGAGGAAAATGAATAATGGAATGAACATGTGTGGTATAGTGGGGATAGTAATTAGTCTGATGACCTGACTTGGAACATGGTTGGGCCCCCATGAAGGGATCATTTTTTTCGGGGATGCCGGTGGTCCCTAGAGGGCTAGGACCCAATGACCATGATAAGGTGGGTTATCTATCCTGTTAGGAGGGCCTAGTTGTTACATTTCCCTTTTATAGCCAACCTAATTTATCATATTCAATTTTTATTGAAATTTTTTAGGTATTTACATGTGTATTCCTTGAAATCATAAATAATTATGTTCATATCTAAGCCTTATATAATTTATAAGTTAAACTCTCAAACCCAAATCATTATTTTGGTTTATTATCTCTTCAAATATACATTCCAGTGATCCTTTTAAAATAAATTTTAATGTAGTTTTATGATTTAGTCTTGTACCTTTCATGTGAATATGAATGAATATAATTTATTTTGTTGAATCAATAGACGCCTAAAATTTTATTTGAAAAAAATTTCTTTTCATAAAAATCTAATTGAGTTCTATTGAGTTATTTCGTCTTCCCTCCATGATCCTAGATCTATTTATGATAATTTTTATGTCTAAAAATATCTTTTCCATTCTTCTTTTAAGTATCCACCTTTTATTATTCTTCAATATGTTCCATACTTAACCCTTATGAGACCCATTCTTATCAAATGGGTTTATTTCATATTTGATACTATTGTATGATTCATTTATATGTGGTATACATGATTATCAATTTTTTTGATTAAATGAGTGGGACTAGAATTATTTATCTCTCAAATTCATTGGGTAATTTTTTGTATCCCATGATATTATATATATTAAACATGATCATGATTTGATATTTCTTTTTTATTTCATTATTATTCATTTTACTCATTCTATGTATCTTTCGAATGATTCCCTCATTATTATAATAATATTACTTATCTTATAAAATATTTATGATGATTATGCTCACCCAT
Source organism: Viscum album (assembly GCA_963277665.1). Classification (NCBI taxonomy): domain Eukaryota; kingdom Viridiplantae; phylum Streptophyta; class Magnoliopsida; order Santalales; family Viscaceae; genus Viscum; species Viscum album. Next base: position 367,917,904 of record OY728132.1, on the reverse strand, counting down.
GTACAATTTTGATTCATTGTCCTTGTTCTTTCTCATTCTTCCTTCCCTTACACTGCCTTTATCTCACCCTTTTTCTTGAAATATGTCCTTAGATGATTAAATATCCTTAGAAGAATATGAAAGATGATAATAGAACTGTGATGAAGGAATTAAATAATGTTTAATATTATATGGATGATTTTTTTTAAAATACCTATAGTTTTAGACATACCGAAGCATTTATATTTATTTTTTGTCAATATATTTTTATGTTAAAAATGATGTAGTTATCTTGTATAAAAGATATTGGTTTTTATATTCTTATTTTCATAAATTGAACATCCATTAAAATGAATCTAAGGTGTAACATCAGATTCAATTTATAACACCCCCAAAAAAAATTCTGTATTTTTTTTGAAATGAATATAATTTATTCGATATTTTTCATTATAAACCACAATAAAATTAAAGAAAATATTTTATATAATGTAATTTAGATTATTTAAATTTCATAGTTATAACCTATTTTTTAAATTGGTGGTATGATTAAGTATGGGGAAATTATAAAATATATATACAAATATTTTATATATTTCCAATGTATAGATTAATGGATAATAAAAATGAACTAAATTTTCAATAATGTTATTTTCTTCTTTAAAAAAACATTTTCATAAAGAATGTGTTTTAATGAATTTAAATCATATTTATTATAATTAATTTATTCAAATTATAAATTTTCTGTTATAAATATAATATCATTTTCTAAATCATCCTCTAAAATTTATCATAATGTAAAATGTCAAATTTTTTTAGCAAATTAATTTTTCTATGAATAGCGAAAACCCTCTTTTTATAGGAAACTATAATTTCTATTCATGAATTCACAAAGGTTATTTTTTATTTTTTATTTATTATTAAAATTCATTAGTTATATTTGATTAAATATAGTTCAATTAATATCATTTGAATTAACATTATGCTTAATTTTATTGTAAAATCATTTATATATAAAAAAATTCATTTATACAGAAAAAAAAATTCATCCAGTTTTTTAGGATTATTTATAAATGTGTTATACAAATAATAGAAATTTAAAAATGAAAAAATGTGTCAATATTTTTAATCCTCATAATTAATAATATTATATAACTGTAACCAGTTTTTTATTCCAAATGACTAATAAAAATAGTACACATTTCTTACCCACCAAAAAGAGTAAATCGGGTTAACGACAGGTAAAACATAGTGATAATGCAAAAATAATTAATATTAATATATATTATATGAAGGTGTTTATTAAAATATCACAAAATGATAAAAATTTAATTTTTTTATGTTAAATTATTCCTTAAAAATTACAGAATTTTTTTTTATCCTTGGAAATTATCAACTTGTGTCCCTACCCCTACTTATAAAAGGGAAATTCTTATCATCTTTTATTTAATAATTAACGAGCCACCTAGATAAAAAAAACCTACCCAATTATCTTCTAAAATTAAATATCCATGAATTAGAAAAAAAAATTCCTAAAAAACCATCACTATGTCCTTAAGAAGGTATCTGAATCAGGTATACTGAAGAAATTTTATTCATATTACTCGGCCTATTTCAATTTATTTCTTCTTCTACATGTTGTAATTTATTTTCATTAGAAAATAATAAATTTAGTATCCTTAATACAATTAAATTTTATTATGATTATTTATCCACCATTATATACCCTCTGTTCTAACAAATGATGAAATAATGTATTGCATTTGCATATGTGTGGATCAACACCCTTAGTTAGTGATATAATTCATCTTCCATCATGTTAATTTATAGTTAGTTATTATTATGGATTTAATGTTAACATAAAATATTAATTATATTATTATGGTTTTATAATGATCAAATTTCCTATTCTTTCTTTTCATTGTAAAATGAAATGAAGGTTCATGCATGCATAGGGAATATTACCCCAATGAACAGTGTAATTAATTTTTCTATCTCTGCATTTTAAGGATGACTTTAAATATTTATATAATTAATATTTATGTTATTTATATCATTATTATTTTGGGATATAATAGAACCTCGGTCAAATTACAAGGACCAGAACAACCGAACTAAGTCATTCATGAAAGACAAAATATTTAATGTACAAAAACATTGAATTCAACAAATAATTATTAATAAATGGTTTTTGAAATGTTATAATTTGATCATATAAGTTATTATAAAAAATTACACAGTTATATTATAAAATTATAATAAATGTAAATAAATAATATTATAGTTTAAAAATTTTATGAATAATGTAAAACTTTTGCTATGGGTTTTATTTAAAATATTATTCTTTTATTGCAATTATTTATACTAAAATTAATAATTTCAAAATTGTATTATAATTATCTCATTGATATAATTAATTTTCTTCTACTCCAATTATTTCATTAGTTTCTTTTTTTCCATTCATATTTCTCTCTCTATGTACTAAAGATATTAAAATAATTTTATTATGGAAAACCAAATTTATTTTATTATTTAGTTATGAAAAGTTTTCTTTTATGTCCATATTTTCATTAAAATTATTGAAATAAATTTATTTCTATTATCATTTTAATTTTTTATATAAATGTTCCTAGAATTTGAATCACTATATGAATATTAAAATGGAATTTTCTTGAATTATTTATAATGAGGTAATATTGTCTTTTTACCTAAAATAAGAATGGAGTATCTTTTAAACATAAAAAACATGTATAAAATTTACCACCATCATGATTTAACAATTATTAATGTTTCTTTATAATTTTTTCATTGTTCTTTTGAAATAAATTAATTTTCATAATATTTTAGAAATTATAATATTTTAAATTTTTTATATCAAAATTAATAGTATATTTTCCTTAAGAAAAATTTGAGGGGATTTCAAATACATATTCCTCCAATGATTACATCATTTGATTTTAATTTTGATTTATAAGTAAAAGGATCCATTTATACCATCCCTTTTCTTTCTCTAGATGATTAACTATTATGTTGATGTGATGTTTATGTAACATGTTTCTACTTCATGGGTTGTGAAATAATGAAATGAAGAATATATTATTAACCATTGGAATAAATATGTATGATTTTAATTATGTGATGACTGTGATAATAATTAAATATACCTCAAACGCATTAGGTAATAATGGTATCTCATGCGATAATAAGTATGTGAATGAGGAGTGAATCCTTTTCTGTTTGGGACTCTATCCAATATGAGATTCTTGGGAGTGAACCTTAATTGAGGAAATGATATCGGAAGTGAACCCAATACATTATGACAATCATGGATATGATCTTTGGTTAAGTAAATTATTTTTATAGGATTGTGTGTATTTCAGAAAATAATTTCTTAATATTGTGATATGTTTTCAAGGATCATTATTTATTATTTATGTTTCCAAACACTTACGTCTTAATAATTATGATCGAAAAATCTCTATCTCATAATTCAAAAATAATGTTCTTTGATAGATTATGTATGATTATTTTAAATTAAGATCATGTGATCATACACCTATTCATATCTTATTCGTACATATGGTAATTGATTGATATCTCTAGTGTTTACTACTATTGAGAATATTATATAATCTTTTATTATATTTTCTCTTCTATAGGGTATGCATAAATGTTTTATGTATAATGCTTCATAGAAGGGTGTTAGTCAGTACGAAAATAGTGGGAGATGATATAAATCATTTATGTAATAATTGTTTATGAAACCATTTTTTATTGAAAATAAAATGTCATAGTTTTTGAATGGGTTATAATGTTTCGAATTGAACATTAATATATTGTGATATGATATTTACTTATGTAATGTTTATGTACCCTAAATTTGTATCAGAGCATCATTTAGTTATTTTTTGAATCTATGATGATAAAACATTTATGATATCCCATACGAGAATCTTATGTAATTGAAACTGTCCAATGTTATAGTAAATAATGGATTATTTATTTTTAAGAAAATAAATCAATGTCAAAGTTAAAATATAGTGGATACAGCTATGAAAAATTTGCACATAAGGTTAATAACTCTAATAGGGAAAAATTGAAAATTCACTCAATCTTTATCAGTGCATGATTAGTGGGTCTAAAAGTGGCCACCAAATTTAAAAACCCTATAGTATATTCATATGTCACATCAAAATTTTATTTTGATAAAATATATGTAATTTTTATAGATGGAAACCATAGACGAAATATATTAATCCCAATGTGTTAGAAAGTTAAAATAAGGTGTCATGATTTAGGCAACTTATAAATTATGTTTTTCTATTATATTATTTTTTAGTATTATTATTGTTCCCCCATCTATGATTTTGGTTTTTAGTCTATAATTTGAACCTGAATACATGGTATTAATGCTAAATTAGATGGGAACTACCATGGTTATACTCTTTAGTAACCGAATTTTATGAGTTCTACAATAAAAAAAATATAGTTTATATTATAGCACAAAAAAAATCAATTTATAAATCATGGTGAGAATCAAAATGAGCAATGGAGGGAGTATAATATCTTGAGTCCATCATAAGGAAACATCCACCTTGTTTCATTGGGTTTTCCGAACAACTAATTTCAGATGAATGTATGAGTTAAACTAAAAAGTTATTTTCTATTATCTATTATTCGAAACAATAAAATATTTATTTTTTTCTATTTATCATTTGGAATATAAAGAATATCAGTGGAGCATTCTTATCATAGAAATGATATAATATGAATAAATTGACACTATAAAGTGGGATGGGTTTGAAATGTTGTTTTTTAATATGTACATTCCTTCTATTATTTATATGAAAATGGGGAAGTAATTCCTTGAGAAAAAATATATGAATGATAAATCTATTAGACTCTATGATAAATATTTTATATGAAATGTTATATACTCATTCATTTTTATCATCCTACCCACAAAATGATTGAGCAATTCTTTATTGGATTAAAACCATGTTTTTAAGAGTGTTATTAATAAGGTACTTTAGTAGATATGAAGAAATTATTGGACATGATATCAAGATATAAGTGGATATTTCATTTACATATCACTTTTTTATAGGTTGGGATCGAAGCCTCATTGTATTATTTAAAATAAATGCCTCTTTAGATTAGGTAGAGGGAGACCCATTACATAACCCGAAGTCCCAAGGCCAGGTGGGCAGAGTACAATGCTTGAAAACCAATTTTTTTGGCCCAAAGGGCCCCTCAGTGAATATTACTGCTACAGTACCCAGGCTGTTATAGTTCCAGCTATAGTACCACCGCCACTACAATTCCTACTATAGTAATTCCATTGCTATAGTGTTTCCACCGCAAATAGTTCCTCCTCTATTATAGTCTATTATAGTGTCCTACTACAGTGCTGCTACAGTACCCTCGAAAATTATACCCTGTCAGGATTTGATCTTGGGTGTTTTGGATACCAAGAAAGGGCATGTACTTTTAGGGTACATGCTTGTTTTCATTTACCTATCACTACCATGTTATTTAATGGAATGAAATATATAATTCAAAGGGAATTCAAAGAATTAAATAATAGAGGGAAGAATATGATATTTCCTTTTGCATGACGTTTGGAAGGAAACATGGGGGAAATTTTCATAAAGGGACTAGATAAGGATTTATGTTTTCAAATGAAGGTCTTTGGGAAATAGAATTTTGATCTGATTTGAAGAAGTTAGCTAATAATGAAAATAGAGAGAAAGAGAAAAAGAATGCAGTACACACACTACAAATTTTCAAATGCAAGTAGTATGTTAATTATGATAACCAATGAAAAAATTTGATGTCTAATGATGGATATTGACATTAGTAACAACTTATTCCCTATGATAATGGGAAATATAACATGATCACTATTGAAAATGAGGGTTATGATAACAATTTGGTGAAAGGTACACTTACTATCCACTATAGAACTAGAAATATCTAATCTGGTTATGGATATTCCCACTCATTTATATTGGTTTAATTTTATAAGGATATTACATACCACCTCAAAAGTTTGATATTGAATGAATAGTGAATACATCTAATGGTTCAATGATTAAATATTGAGTATATGATTTTTCTATGATTGGTGCTTGTGGGAATGCGCTTCCTAAAAATCTCACTATTCTCTTTCAAGTTAAATTTGATATCATTTTAAGAATGTATTATCTTTCCCAATATAAATTTCTAATGAAGGGTTGCTACATTTAATATTCTGAAACCAACATGGATGAACTATTGGTGTGCTAATATATATGAACATCAATTAGATATTTTATCCATTATATGGATCATGATTCATAATAAAAAAGGGGTGTATATCTTAGACGGCTTGGGATAAAATAAAAAACATAGATATACCTATTGTGTAGTTATTTATAACATATTTATAGATGATTGAACATGTAATATTTTATATCATGTAGTTTTGTTTCAATATAATACATACCATGTGGTTCACTATTTTCAAAGTCTCTTTTTTAGTGGCCCAGTTGAGTTGTACAAATTGAAGAAAAAAATCCATTAGAATCATTATAAGGGATTCATTAAGATAACTGCAAATCCAAGGGGTTCATTAGTTATTTTTTGTTGTTGAAAGATGGGTTTTTGAAACTCTATGTTGTTTATCAGGAATAATAAAATATGAAAATGAGGAATAAGTATCCTATGATAATTATTTATGTTTTTTTATAAATTAATAGGTGTTAAATATTGTTAAAAGATTAGTCTTAGATATCAATACTATGAATAAAGGCTAAATGTTGAATACATACTGAAGACAATATTCTCTATGTGGTATAAGAACTATGAATTTATAGTGATTCTGTTTCATATTACTAATTTTCATTCAATATTCATGGTTTTAAGGAATTGAGTCTTTATAGTTTACCTAAAAAAAATTGTAGTATTTATAGATGAAATTATTATATATTCTAATAGAAACTAAGAGAAGAAGATTACATAAGGATTTTATTAAAGAACATAAGGAAGGATTATTCTAATAGAAAAATTAGGAATGTGAGTTTCAATTATATAATGTATTTATTTTCAGTAATATTGTTTCAAGAGTGGTTAAATTAGTGGATCAATCGATGTTATTGAACATTGGAATAGACCAACCACTATTAGTATGATCCATAAAATCCTTGGTTCATTTGGAAATTACACCCAATTTTTGTATAATTTCTCACAACTATCCATCCTCTCACTATGTTAACTCAGATTTGATTATAGTTACTTTTGATGGATGAATGTGAAGAAAATTTAAAGTATATGAAATGATGGTTCGTTTTTGAAAATATCCTCAAAATATATGGATTTTACTAATGGATTTTGATCCAAAGTGATGCATTAAATAAGGGATTGAGATGAATACTCATGAAAAATGATAACGTCATAGCTTTTGCTGGATCCAATTTTATGTTTCATAAAAAATATTACATGAGCTAATATTTTGAGTAAGCATTATTAATTATTACTTTAAATAAATGGTGGCATTATGTTTAAAGAGAAATGTGGGAAATAAATATTAATAATAAATTTTTAAATTATATATTCCCCTAGAAAGATTTAAATATTCACTATAAAATAATGTTGGAGTTGATTTCTCTTTAAGAATTATCAATACAGTAGCTCCCTTAGAAGAAAATTAAGATGATTGATGCTCATATTAGAAAGATTATTCAAGAATATCAATTATGAGGCTCCCAAAACATCTAACATTCCTATATTTTTAAACCATTTATATGGGAATATTTATGTATGAGGAGAAATATTGTAATTTTCAAATGTATGTATATCCATATATATATGGGAATATTTTGGAGGTGAATAAAAAAGATGTCAACATAAAAAAGAATATGAGAAATGACCCGTATTTATATCGTGATTGTGATAGAATGATAATGTTCTAAAACCGAGTATGGGTCCTATTAATATCATACATTCAAAAGAAGTTATAAGAATAAGCTCATCGCTCATCATTATCTATTCACCTAAGAAGTATGAAGATGTATAGAAATCACTCGCAGTATGTCTATTAGGACAACAAGAAAAGAGATTATGTAGAAATATTCAATATTATTGGTATTTTAGAAAGTTAATACAGATAGATATAAGTCTAGGGGAATGTTACAACAATTCTTTATACCATAACGGAAATTGGAAAACATCCCCATAGATTTCATCATAGAACTCCCAAAAACATCTAAAGAATATAAATCAATTTGGGTTATAGTAGATTAACTTATAAATTTAGTAAACTTTATTAAAATAATATAATATTTCTCCCTGGATTAGATTTCATAAAAAATAATTATGGAATCCATAAAGTGTGACCTCCCAGCCTGGGTGCCACATATTAGTGCCCTGAGCTGATTTTCCACATGACCTTAGGTGTACCTCCCCATACACCAGAGGCTCCCGACTAGCAGTGACGGTCTGGTAAGTAAATCATGGCGAGACTATTCCCTTTATTATTAGAGTAAAACACCAGAAGAAGTAAATAAATCTATAATATAAGAATATCAAATCATAACAATACTAATGTTATATGTTAATCAAATATATCAACATAGTACTCAGCAGAAAGGGAAACATTACATGTCATAGTGAGGGTTAAAATCCCAAATTAGAAAATAATGGCACCGAAGACTCATATGAGGTACTCAAACCATGTATGGTTCCCTCATACATTCTATTTCCCTAATCATCTTTCAAACTAATGATTTTATCTTAAATTTTATTACATAAAAAATTCAATAGAATGTTACCATTATTATTTTCTACCCAATTTAATGACTATGGTACCATTCCATAACTCACCCTCACATGAATTTCCATGTTACCATTCCATAATCAAGCACCCATGAATGTCAATGTTACCATTTCATACTCACACAACAATGAATGTCCATGTTACCATTCCATACTCACACACCAATGAATGTCAATGTTACTATTCCATACCAATGAACCCATGAGTTTTCATGTTATCTTTTCATACACATGCACCCATGAATGTCCATGTTACCATTCCGTACATAGACACCCATGAATCTCTATTTCACCAATCATCATTGTTAGACGAATGTACATGTTACTATTATTGATTTAATAATACAAAATTCACCATTTTCTTATATCACATATATCTTGTTTTTCATGGTTAATCAATTATTAACCCCGTTATCACATATAACACATCATCACATCAAAAATGATCAATCGATATTAACCCTCTTTCCCTAATATCACATTAATTTTTAAATTAATTAATCGACTCACCCTAATTTAAATTTCAACAATTTGTCTCCACATAAAACCCCTTAATTAATTTCCCAATTAATTAAGAACATCAATTTATTTAATAAACCAAACCATTAATTAATCACTTAATCAAAATTAATTAATTAATTATTTATCATAATTTCCAAACCCAACATCTCATAATAAATTATTCAATTAATTATATAAATCCAAAATTTAATATTTCACAATTACATCCATAGTTAATTATATAAATTCTTAAATCCCAATATCTCATAATTAATTAGTCAATTAATTATCCAATTCAATGGATTACACTACTGGAAATATGAACTTTCCCAACACTTATATACCAACGGTTTGTAAAAACCGTTGGTATAGGTTCCCTTTTCCAATGGTTTGCCCAAACCGTTAGGAAATCCCACTTTAAGGCCACCTTTACCAACAATTGGGCCAAACCGTTGGGAAATCCCACTATGTGGACACCTTTCCCAACAGTTTGTCCAATCCATTGGTAAAGGTCCCCCAGATTTCAACCTTCGGTCAAGAATCAAAATCTATACTAATGGTTGTGAGAACTGTTGGTATAGGTCTATGCCAATAGTTGTGACAACCATTGGTATAGATCGAATGATTTTTTATCAGTTCTTCTTACCAAGAACATTATATAAATCAAAATTTAAAATAATTATGAGAATACATATATATATTTATGTAATTATATTCACAAAATTCATTTTAGGTTAGTGGTTAAGTCATTCAATGATAATATAGGGGTCCTAGGATCAAATCCCAGTGAATGTTTTTTCTGAAATATATATACCAACGTTTCCATAACCGTTGGAATAGATTTTAAAATTACTTATACCAACAGTTTCCAAAACCCTTGGTAAAGGTCTATACCAACGGTTTCGGGAAAACCATTGGTATAGACCTATCCTAGTAGCTTACTTGGCAACATTTCTCCAAACTGTTGGTATAGGCTATACCAACAGTTCAGAGGCATATACCAACGGTTCCAAACTGTTGGTATAGGTTAGTTTTCTAGCAGTGTTAAATATCTCAATAATACACATTAATTTATTTACTAATTAAATAATCCAAATCATTTCCACTAATTAATTCCACAATTAATTAATCTATCGCAATCCTTCAATTATTTCAACAATTAATTGATCATGAAAACTCTCATTAATTAGTTCTTAATTAACTAATCACATTCAATCTATTCAATATAGTCCCAATTAATTGTTCTAACCCACTTAATTCGGTATCTCCATAATTAATTCCAAATTTAATTATACCAAATCAAAATTTTATAATTCTAACCTTCACATTAATAAATTCCAAAATTAATTTATCATGTTAAATGGTCTCAATAATTTCATAATTAAATCAACAATTAATTATTCCAAATTTATCAAATCAATTTTTAGATAATTTATTTCACAAATTAATTATCCATATTACATAATATAAATTATTCACTCAGATCACTAATTTCTCAATTAATCAATTAACCAAACTAATTAATTCAGTCTAGAATTTTAATTTCTAAATGGACTCTATCAAATCTGTAGTCACATACACTTAATTGATAATAAATACTATCAGATTCAAATTTTATACCACTTAAATAAAATATTATCAACATGTGATATGAATCCAACATCACTGATGATGCATTATTCTGATGACTATTGAAGGTTGAATAAAATAATTAATCATATCTGGTTTAATAAAAATATGGTAAAAATTCATTATTTGTTATGAAAATAAATTTTATACAAACTATCCTCTTATCTATGAAAATTCAATTCCACTGACAGCACATCAATCAGATCAATATTGATAAAGATATTGATTATTTATTTGTGAAAGGATATATATGGAGTGGAGAGAGGGGTGTGTCAAAAATAATTGGCTTCCTACCTATGCCATGCACACCACCCCCAATCCAATTTTTTAAACACTTTCATCAATTAATTTAGTTACAATTATTATTTCAATAATTTATTTATTAATCTCTCATATTAATTTCATGATTTAACCCATCATCATTTTGTGCATTTCATGGACCTATACCATGAGATAAAATTAAATATTCTCCATTGGTCTTGAAATGAACAACTTGTTTTTTGGGTCACGTTGCCACTAATGGTACACAAAAGAGTGATTATTGAATGGTGATTTGACATTATTAGTTTCTCAATTTAATAATAATAACAATAATAAAAATAATTATTATTATCATAAATTATCTATCACTGTTAAGTTTTCTCCAAAAACATTCATTAAATGTCGATAATAGTTAATAAATTAAAATTTACCCAACATTTGAATTTAGTTTATATTCACAAATAATTTTACTAATATTATATTGATAAACCATAATTATTGATATATGGGGAAACATCATTCTTTATATATTTGAAAAAATGGTATTTAATTACACATAATTTTCCATTCAATTTTTTGAAAATAATAATCATAATAATATAAGACACTTATTAATAATTTTATTCTTTTCATCTGCTCAATAAATATAAAAATATTTTTTGTCTTAATTTTTTAAAAAACAATAATAGTAACAGTCAAAACAATTAGTTTTAATTTTGGATTAGTTATTAAATTAATAAAATTAATTTTTTACTATCAAAAATTAACTAAGATCAAACACCCATTTCAAATAAATGTTATACCCTAAATATGGTAAACCCCATGTTCCAGACCCAAAAGTGGTCTTGGATTTCTCATATGATGCATGATTTTAGATATAGTAATTATATATTACTAAAAAAATGGATTAAAAAATTAATCATTTATAAAAAGGTTATTTCACAAGAGAGACGTTCAAACATTTGAATCCTGAAAATATTATATCTTGCCTAAGGTGAGAACCATGTTCTAGACTCTTCTGTGGTCTTTTATTTCGCATACCATTTACCATTTTTGTGTTATTCAATTATTTTTAATAAAATGTGTGTGCATAATATTTTATATCTAATATTTTTATTCAGTCTTCACCGAGACATTGCAGGCCTCAAAATCTCACAATAACTCAATGTCGAACTCAAAAAATATTCAATTGAATATTCTAAGACGTTAACTGATATTTATAGATTTTAACACATTTATAAAAAAAATTGTGATAATTCATTTTTGTGAATTAAAACAAAGACAACCCATATTCAATAATTTTTTTTAAATAGTCATACATGGAAAAAGGATGAGATCCTACAATCTACTCACCTTATAAAAGATTTTATTTCAAGCTGTACTCACATGAACATTTAAGAAAATCTAGGTTCTTACAGTCTACCAACCTTTAGAGATTAATTAACCCCTCTTGTTATGTAGACCAAAAACCACAGTTTTCTTAAGCCTCTGGTCAATCCTTAGAACCTCATCCATAAATTTTTGATGGAGTATGTCACACCATCAATTTCACATGCATGGGGAAAAAGGAAAATTTCAGAAACTTACCCAAATCCCATATATTAATTCTCCAATCCTTGACTCATTTTAGTCTCATTGTCTGTATTTCCTAAAACTTAAGAAATAATATGAATAAAAGAAAACTATAGCTCTAGTACCACAATGTAATGTCCTATAAAGGGTTCCATGCACTAGTGCCCTGATCCAGTTCACCACATGACCTCGGTCATGACTATCTGTATACCAGAGGCTATAGAATAGTAATGAGGGTCAGGTAAGTCAATCATAGGGAGACAATATCCTCCCTTACTGGTGTAAAAAACTAGGGGATGTAAATAAATAAATAATAGAAGCATATATTATCATAAAAATAATAATATCCCAAGGTAAACAAATATAAAAATATAGTACTAAACTGAAATTGGAATATGCCATGAAAAAGTGATCATAAAAATACAGAACTGTAAAATAAAGACCCCAAACACTCCCAAAAAAGTCTTGAACCACGTCTTGTTCCCTAATCCATGCTCCATCCCCAAGTAGCTATCAAAACAATAGCCTTTTCTTTAAACCTATCCAGCTTACACAATATCTATTAGGGTACCGATCCGGATGTCCAGATAGGATATGAGTACAACTCATTTGGACACCACAAACAGTGTATAAAATAAATCTAATCAATAGAATGTGAATGAAGTTTTATAAATAAAGTATTTATAATGAATATTAAATAGGTTATCACATTAAATAATATTATTGATTCAACCCCATAGATGAACAATTATGTTACCAATCTTATTTTCTACACATTTGAATGACTATAAAACCATTCAATAACTAACACACACATGAATTACCATGTAAACATTTCATGCTCACACACCCATGAATGTCCATGCTTCCATTCCCTACACACGTATCCATGAATGTCCATATTACCATTCCATACTCAGGCACCCATGAATGTCCATGTTACCATTCCATACTCACCAACCAATGAATTTCCATGTTACTATTCTATACTCATGCACCCATGAATGTCCATGTTTTTATTCTTAATAGTTATCTGAAAGATCATGTCAATATTCACCATTTAATATTACATAATTCACCATTTACACATACAACACATATCTCATTTATCAAGGTTAATCAATTTTTAACCCCATTATCACATATTAAACATCATTACATCAATGAGGATTAATAAACATTAAGCTTCTTACCCTAATATCACATTAATTTCTCAATTAATTACTCCTATCACCCTTGTTGATTATTCAACAATTATTATTCACATAAAACCATATATTAATTCACTAATTAATTAAGGACATCAATCTATTTAATTAACCCAACAGTTAATTAATCGCTTGCTAATTATTAATTCTTTAATTAATTATCTCAACATCCAAACTCAACATCTCATAATTAATTATCTCAAATTGAAATTAAATATTTTATAATTAATTCCACAATTAATTATATTAATTATCAAATATAAATATCTCATAATTAATTCATCAATTAGTTATCCAATTATATCAGTTCAATATCCCAATTATACATATTAATTAATTTAAAAATTAATTAATCTAAATAAATTTTCATTAATTAATTCCATAATTAATTTTTCTAACCTAATACCTTAAATTAATTTACAAATTAATTATTCATTCCAACTCTTATTAATTAAATCAAAATTAATTAATCACATTCAATCCATTCAATTAATTCCCTGTCTACTTATTCCAACTCACTTAATTCAATAAGAACAAAATTAATTCAAAATATAATTATACAAAATCATAATTTCATAATTATAACGATTAACATTAGTTAGTTTTAAAAGTAATTTTTCATGTTCAATGGTCTTAATAATTTCATAATTAATTAAAAAACTCATCATCCATATTTTATAATTTCTATTATTCACTCAAATCTCTAATTCATAAATTAGTTAATTGACCATATTTATTAATTCAATTTGGAATTGTAATTCATAACCAAACTCTATAAAATCTATAATAATATATATCTGTTTGATAATAAATACTATGGGATTTTAATTTTATACCAATTAACACAAATACTATTAACACACGATATGAATTCAATATCGCTAAAGACGCGTTATTCCAATGACTAACGAAGGAGAAATAAAATAAATAAAATAATCTAGACAAACAAAAGAAGTGATCAAAATAATTCATTCTAGTTGAGAAAATTTGATATGCACCATCCACTTATCTAAGATAATCCAATTAGACTGACTTCATAACAATTTATCAATATCAAAAAAGATATTGATTACTGAAGGCTGAGATGAGTGATAAAGTGCCGATAGAGGCCGTGTTATAAATAATGGGCTTCTTACCTATCTATCTACACCACTCCAAATATATTTATAACAATTGTTCATAAGTCAATTATTTAAATTTATTAATTTAATAATTTATTTATTAAGATTTTATTTTAGTTTCATGTGTCAACCCATCATCATTTTGGGCATTTCATTGACATATACAATGTGCATGAATTAAATATTATACATTTGTACTGAAATGAACACCTCAATTTTCAGGTCACGTTGCCACTGATGGCATAAAAAAGAGATATGATTGAAAACTTATTATAGGAAAATTATTTTATCAATTTATTAATTATAATAAAAACAACAACAATTATTATTATAATTATAAACTACCTTTCACATATAATGTTTCACCAACAAAATTCATTAAATGTCAATAATAGTTAATAAATTAATATTTACCCCACATTTTAAATTATTTAGTATTCGTTAATAATTTTATCAATTTTAAATTGCTCAACCTTAATTATTCAAACATGAAGAAATAATTTTCATCATTTAGGTAGTGAAAGTGTATTAATTTCATGTTCTTTTCCTTTTATTTTTTTCATAAAATAAAAATAATAATAATACTCGTATTATTAAAAATATTTATATCATCTGCCTAGTAGATGTTAAAATACATGTTGTGTTAATTTTTTCAAAAAATAATAATAGTAACAATCACACTTATTATTTTTAATTTCAGATTAGTTATTAAATTAATAAAATTAATTATTTGAAAAATAAAATTTAAATAACATCAAATGCCCATTGTGCATAATAATTATACACTAAATATGGTAAACCCCAAATTCCAAACCCAAAAGTGGTCTCATATTTCTTATACAATGCACTGTTGGAGGGATATTAATTAATTAATAGTTTAAAAAATGGATTGGAAAATTAATTATATATAAAAATTATATTTTCACGAGGGAGTCGTCCAAACATCTAAGACCTACAAATGTTATACCCCACCTAGTGTAGACACCATTTTCTGGACACAAAAGTGGTCTCATATTTCCTATATAATTCAATATTTTGGAGTTATTCAACTATTTTGAATAAAAATTGTGTGCTTCATATTTTATATTTAGTATTTTAATTCAGTCTTCCCTGAGACTTTGTGAGACTTAGAATCTCAAACTAACTCAGTGTCGAATGCCAAAAATATTGAATTTAATATTCAATGATATTAAAATGAGTTTAATTCAATTAACACATTTATCAATTTAGTCTGATAAAAATATATTTTAAATAAAATAAAGGAAACCCATATTCATACAAAAAAAGAGTCATACCTAGAAAAAGGATGGGATCTTAAAATAATTTTTCATGGCATACCACACTATAGTGTTCCTAATTTAGTTCTGAGGTTTCCCTCAATGATATAGGGATATCTTTTATGATCTCTGGGTAAAGAGTTTTTTTTCGATGCTACTTATCATCATCAAATATATTTTTATTCTAAAAGTACTATTTAATCTGTAGAGGATATATTGATATCCTATAATCTAAATATAAAAAATGGTTGGGAAATAATTTTTCTTGTATTATTATCTTATAATAATTGATTTCAAATGACTATTCATTTGGATTGTTATGAATCCATATTTGGAATGAATTATAGAACTACCATGTGATGAGATGAAGATGGAGATTGAATGATATTAAGACTTGAGTTAGATAACTAAATAGAAAGGATATATATATCTATTCAACATCATATCATGGTAGCTCAGTGTCGAAATAAAATTTATTCTAAAAGTAATTGGAAAAAACATGAATTAAATGTTGGTTTGAATATATTACTATGAATTTTTCCAAGGAAGAATACAATAATATATATAATGAAGGGAAATTTGATCAAAAAGTACATTATCCCCATCAGGATACCTAATGGAGTGGGGAAATTTTCTTAATGCTTGATGCTTCCGCAAATATCCTCATGTTTGTGATGTGTTCTATTTTTATATCCTAAGGATGGACAAAGATGATCCATGTTATTTAAATAATGCGGGTTTGTACAATTGGATCATGGTCATTATTATGAAGAAAAATCTGTATAAATCATGGATCATAGAGATACTGTTGTATGGAACAAGAATACTCAGTTGGTTAAATTACATTGGATGAATTAAAAATTTGATGATTCGTCATGGAAACCCATGGATGTGTTGAAGTATAGATATCCACATTTATTTAAAAAGGTGATACATTATTTTTAGGGAAAAAATAGCATTATGTGGGTGTAGAATGTAACAATCCATGAATTTATATGTACTTCCTTTATAATAATCCAAAAATTATCTATAGTTTTTTAACATGCATCACATTGTTTAGAAGAGTAGTTATATACGATTTAATATTGAATATTTAATTATGAAAACTATAACATATCTATTAAATTAGTGGCATGGATAATAACAACCACATTATGAAAATATGAATAATTATGTTTTACAATTAAAATCTATTAATTAATGTATAATAAATAAATACACATTTTTTTAAAATGCCATTTTATTCTTCAGAAATATGTTTTTTCAAAATTACTTTATTTCTTTTTATTAATTTATATCATAATTAATTTATCCGAAATTACGAAATTATATTTCATAAAAAATATATTATTTTTTAAATAATCATATCAAAAGTGAATTAAGGTAAAATTTCAGGGTTTTTCTCAAAAGATTATTTTTTTTGTTAAAAGAAAATATAACTATTTTAGTGAAAAAAACTTTTATATTAAATATTTTAAAAGTAAAATTTTATAAAAAAAATTAATTTTATTTTTTCCCTTCTGATTTAAAATTATGATTAATTTAATTAAAATTTATATTATACATATTTTTTTCTATAAAAATATTTTTATACTTAAAATTGATTTTTTATCAAAAATGGGTTTTCATCGCATTATTTCATTTTATTTTATAATAATGTTCTTTTACATAATTAAATTGAATATTATAAAATTTATTATATATTTTTAATCATAATAATTAAGAAGATATAATAAATTTAACATAATTTTTTGTCTTAATGGATTATATTAACAATAAAAAATTGTCACCATAGTAAAATGGTAAATTGGGTTAACCTTGGTTTAAACTAAGTGATAAGGCCACAATTTTTTTTCATTATTCTTATTGTATAAAATCTTTAAGACCATTACCTCCATTATCAAGCTATTGAATTATTTATTGGAAAATTTACCATTAACATATTAAAGTTGTGTCCCAACCTAATGATATAAAACAAAACCTTATCTCCAATTTATTAATACAACTTCTTGATCCACCTAGAATGACCCCCTCCCACTAAATTTACTTATAAACATACATATACATTAATAATTGGTGATTTTTTTCTTAAAATATCATTCCTAGGGTCCTTAAGAATGGATCTAAAAGAGGACTCTTGAAGAAGTGGTAGTAGACTTACTCAAAATCTATCAAATTTTTTATTCTTCTATATTTTTCGAATTTTTTATAATCATTGAATGTAATATCTTCAATAAACGAAAATTTTTTTATTATAAAACCAAAATTATCAATCCTCTTTTCTAAAAATCTTGAAATGAAATTATCCCTTGTATGTACATGTGCACGACTCCGTCCAAATAGTGATATAATTCATTTTCCATCACCAACATCAATGGTATGTCATTAAGATGAATTGTATGTTTATATATTGTATTTATGTTACATATATTTATCTTTAAATAAAAAATATTATTTATATTTCTTTCATTATTTTTATTAGAAAATGAAAATATCATTCATGTGTAGATTTGGATTACTGTGTCCATTAATGGTGTAATTACCTTTTCTATATCATCATTTTATTAATGAATCTAAATTTATAAAATTAAAATTGATATGTATATATATGACATTTATAACATTATTAAAATTCAATATATTATGTGATAATTATAAAAGTACCAGTACTGGAACTTTATAACTGAATCATCCTGGAAAAAATGAAATAATTAAGATGCAAAAATATCAATTCAAATAAGGAATTAATAATAAATTTCTAGTAAAATGTTATTAATGGATCATAAATGAAATTATAAATATATTAATTGTTATATTATAGAATAATAAGTAATTACAATTTATTATATAGGAGGTTAGATTAATTATGAAGCAAGACTAATTGGTGGTAATGATTTTATGTTATAATCTCAATTTTTGGGATTTTTTATGATTAAATTTCAGACAGTGAAATTATATGATATTTCCTTCCAATACCATAGGTCATTTATTATAATATAGTTCTTTATAGATAAAATCATTTCCTTTAAATTTAATCTCTTTTATTAATTAAGAAATAAATATAGTTTTTAAGGAGAATTGAATTTGGATTACAGTTCTACCAATAATGTTTTTCTTCTATGTCCATGTTTTCATTAAAAAAATTTATAGAATGTTTTACTACTATTATAAAAAAAATTAATTTATTTTCAACAATTACTTATATTTAATAAAATGTTTCAAAGGAATATTCTTATTGTTTTAAAAATGAATCAATATTTATTTTTTAACAAAAATGTTAAATGAATCTTAGTTTCATTATATTGGGAAAGAATAATATTTTCAGCCATCATGGCAGCTAAAATATTTGAGGCTTCATTTTCATTTTTTTATAGTTGTTTTGAAATAAAATATTTTTCACAAAAATTCGGAATATTTTGAATTTAAATATGTGATTTCAAAATGAGAACGATATTTTTCAAAAGATATACAATAATAATATTTTAATGGGATTTTCATCTATGAAAACGACCTTTGTTTAAAATTATTCTTTTCTGGGGATATGATCCAATGATTCCATCATAATTATTTTTTTCAGGGTCATTTATTATGATGATGATATGTTTTTTAATCATATTTCCATTTCATGGGTTGTGAAATAATAATATGATGAATTTTTTATGATCTATTGGAATGCATGTTTACTATTTTCAATAGGTGATGTGTTGAAATGGGGTTATATAACCCCCAATTTAATTTTTAGATGATTTATATCATAGGATATAATAAGAAATATAGTGGGTAGTAAACCTAGTTTTCTAAGGAACACTTTATAATATGAAAGTATTCGATGTGAACCTTGACTATGGAAATGAACGATTGGGGAGTGAACCCTATCCACTTCGATAGTCATTGAAGTGATCTGTAACTAATGAAATAATTTTATATTCTTATTTATATTTTATTAGATTATTTATTAATCTTATTATATATTATCATATTTTATAATTTATTATTAACATTTCCATACACTTTTCCCATATTTGTTTTGATTGAAAAAAATATAGACCATATTTCCACATGAATTATCTTTGACTAATTAGTTATAATTATTGATTTTTTTAATCATGTTATTATAACCATATTCATATATTATGCTGGTATTTAAAAATTGATTGATATATCCTATAATTACCCATACTACACATTTAATATCACTTATTTTTATATTATCTTTTCTCCAATATATGATAAAATGTTTTATGCATGGTATTTCATTGAAGGGTTCATGTATAGAATAATGAAGTTCGAGAATAAGTAAATATATTTTATATTGGTTTTTTATGTATCCAAGATTCCAAATACAAAAAACCATTATGTTTTTGGCATGTATCTTATTTCATTTTATTCCATATTCATCCAAGAAAATATAAAAATTATTAATTTAATGTTTTATAAACCCTTCTCCCTTTTTATTACCATTTAGATGGAATATACTCTTGTGAATTTTATGGTATTTATTATGGAAATATACTCCATGGATTATTTTATTATATTCATGGGGGACCTCATTCTCATTTGAGGACCTCCATAGCTTTTTAATATGATAATATAGAGAGGAATTTGATAGTTAATATCATTCCCCATCACTAATATTGCATCAATTAGTTTATTTATTAGGGGTTTCCATATAATTTCTTGTGATTTATTTCTAAGAGAAACATGTAATTATCCTTATCACACTATCAAGATATAATATAGGTCATTTGTTTTATTGGACTTATTAAGAGAAATAACCTAATTTTTCAACATTATAGTAGATGGACCTTTGAGGTAATTCTTATTCAATATTTTGGTTTAGAAAATTGTATCGTGGAAAACGTCATTAGTGTCATATTAATGAATTATAGTCAGTTTATTATAATGAATTCCATGGATGACTGGATCCCTCATAGGTTTCACCTAGGTGACCACCAGGATGTTGTAAATAACCTTATCCTACACCTACTATCATATATGAAAAGGGTAATTATTTACTCTCTATAGGGATAATATGTAAATGTTTTTTTCAGTAGCTTTGGGGATACTTACTTCCCATGATCCTATCATTTATTTGACTATTGACATCAATTCATCTCCATGATCCAAGTTCATAATGCTTTTAGGGCATGAATATTTTCATTTTTTATATAATCATGCATTAAGGAATTTAGAAACTAGTGGTAGAGACTCTAGGCTTGGAAAAATCTCTATTGTGGTAGAAAATATGTAATAGAAATTATAATTGAATCTTTTTATATGGGTCCCTTGATTAGAAATGAGAAGCCATATGGGTTTTACTATGAATTCCACTAGTGTGGTCGAGGAATTTGATGCATGACGAAGCATTGAGCAATGATTAAATTTAGATACGAGGAAAAATATTTGGGTGAAACCAAAAACATAGAACCCATTGGTGCTACATCATGAGTAAGAGTGTATTCTTAATAAATTTTTTTATTACATAATGTATATCATTTAGGTTTACGATATTTTTTCAACAATATTCATATTGGATTTTATTTTATTACTGACCCAATATCCAATTGTGGGAGACCATTAGGATAATACAACAATAAAAAGTTAGATCATTCCATAGAGCATGTTATATCCTATATTTATTCTTTATTATAGATTTAATATGTGTATGAGAAACCATTCATAGGAACAATTCATGTTACCATTTTGAGGACGTGATCGATAGATACTATGCAATCATAGTGAAAAAATATATTAGGTTTTTCATTTATATGTTTGATAGTTTATTTATCTCTACCCACATTTAATGATTAGTTATTCTATAGTTTTAAGAAATATATTTGATGATCATGTATGTTTTCACTGTATAGGGAGGAAAGTGGTGTTTTATTGTCATGATTTCTCTTGTTAGTAGGGATACATTTGTATTCATATGAATGGAGTCATAACCGATGTAGTTTTATTCCTTATAATAAGGAAAAAATTTTATTTTATGGTTATGTGATAGGAAACATTGGGATGTGTTTTTGGGTTAATAATCCATGATCAAAGATGTTTCATTAGGTTCATTCATGGAAGAAAAAAGTAGTGCATATTTAGAATGTGTATCTAGTACTAATGATGTTCATATGTATTTCTTTTTTCCATGATTGAAGAATTTTATTTAATACTCATGTGTCGAAGATTTGTTTTACTTTTTGTTTTGAATTAATATGACTAATACAAGTTCCATGATGTTTAATGTCATTTAGAATTGTCTATTACACACTATGTTTTGGTAATGGTTTGGTGTAGAATATAAAAATAGGTTTATGTTCATGGTTTTATAGACTGAAAGGTTATGTGAAGGTATTTTTCATATCACAACTAGATGGATCCATTATTATTTATATTTGGTCCATTTATAACTACAAAAGGGGGGATAACTAGACACATGAGTGATTAAAATAAATATAAATGAGTTGAGACATACATTAGATCAACAACCCATTTTTTTGTATCATATCCGATGGAAACTAGATTATAATAGTTTATGGGACACATGAGTGATGTAAACGGGTGAATGGGATTTAGTTATCACACTAGATAAATTCCCCATAAATGAATAACTATCTAATTAATGGGACTGGGATGATAAAAAATAATCAAACAATATTCTTAGTACACATATAGGTGGCTAAAAATATCTATGAGAGAGTAGTTGGGAATGATGAATCATGAAGGGGGAGATTGGATTTTGGTAACGGTTAAACAATGTATGGAGTCACTAGGATGAATTTAAAAAACATTAAATAGTTTAGAAACTACCCAAATATGGGAACCCAAACAATGAAATCAATACAAGATTGATTATAGTCCAAGCATCTAACCAATTAATGTCGAAAACTGGGTGAGATTTTTTATATGTTTGATGATTACCATTATTAAAGGAATAAGTGATTAATAAAAACATATCAATGTGAACAATGGTATACTTATGTAAACATGGTGTCTTTTGAATATGCCTTTATGTAATAGGAATCTTATGGTTATAACCTAGACATGAAGGAACTAATTTGGTCTTTTTAAGGCATTAAAGACTCTAAAATACCCATATGTGGGACCATTCATGAACCCGGCGACCTTCAGTCAAATATGTTGTTAAGATAATCCATTTGAACAAGGGGAAGAAATAAATTATAAGGAAAAAATTTCACATAATATATTCCTTTTATACGAATATATGGGGATAATAACTAGTAAGAAGGTTTAAGGCTAGCTAAAACATAATTTTTATAAAGTTGGATACCATCATAGATATGGTTATGTTGGACATTTTTCAAAGAGTTTTATGTGAATAACATGGTAAAATTTTATGTGGAAGGGACAAGAATGTGTGATTATTTCAAATAGGGTTTCATCCCTATATAATCATTGATCTAGAGTCTATGTGATGAAATTATTACTCAAATGATAGCCTGTAAAGGAATAACTGACAAATGTATTGATTGTTTTTCAAACTACTTGTTAAGGAAAATTCTAGAAGTGTAGATATGATTGAAAGGTATATTATTTGATGGAAATTATATGTAACTACATACCCTTGGAATTCAGTCATATAAAACCCTCAAATGAAAATAAAATAAATATTGTGGTGGTAAAAATGATAACATCACTATAATAGTATCATTTCTTGAGGCCTCAAATGTTATGAATCACTATAACTTCTTCACATATGCAAGTAGATTTCTATATTCAGCCATAAAATATTTGTACACCCCTTACATTTTCCACAGTTGAAAATTGAGATCTACATCTATCCATAAAGGGATATTCCTCTAAAAAAGAATAATGTGTGCACAAAGTAGGTTTCATAAACCATAAATAACTTTAATATGACTACATATGATTCACATGGACATATTAAAATCCCATGATTCCACAAAAAATAATGATATAAACATGATTCCCATGGTTTGAGACAACTCACCAAGGTCTCGGATAGAGGGTTATGTGACCTCATACACACCTCTCTATACACTATAGGATTTATTATTCTGAATAGGTGTCTATGGTGTTATCAAATGAAAGCTAAACTATCATATCAAGGTGAATAATCTAATAAAATAAACATACAATATCAATAGAAGTAATTACAGTTTACAAAATCCAATAAATAATAATTCCATTGTATCAAATTAATTACATATACAAAATCATACACCCCTAATCACCCACTAGGCCAATCACATATTTAAAATAAATGGAAAATTACATTGAATATATGGATTATATTTTACCATCCCCATTCCTCATCCTCTAACTATATTGAGTCTATCTAACAATATCTTCTGTTATTATGATATAACCCAACATGTACTAAGGAAGAATATGGTATTCCCTCGTACCAATGGTTCTTGACATATTGAAAATGGTGGGAGTTAAACTACGGATACCACTATAAATGGTGTCCCATTCATATTTATTACAGTAGTGCATGAATGGTGTGAAATTTCCATGATAGTAAATAAATAAATTAAAATAGAACAATAAATAATTATTGGTTATTCGGCTTTAAGGAGACAGTTGGGATAGACAATGTCATCTTCAATTGGTGATAGATGAATTGTAACATCTAACAATACAAATATAAATTTTGTTATAATGTCCTCCATAAAATATCTCATATAATGAAAATATGGAGAAATAGTCTACCCTGTAACCACATATCATATTAGGTGGAGAATGTACAGGACCAGTGTTCTCATATACCACATTGGTATGGGGGAGTTCCCCCTATTATAATATTTTATCTCATATTGAGAGGAAAATTCCCCCTAATTAATAACATAGCCCATATGAGGGGTTATGGAGACCCCCACTATCTCATATCTAATATTTATGTAAAAGGTGAAAGAAAACATAATCTCATATATCATACTTAGGGGAGATAGTTCATTCCTTATACATACCATATTTCATACTCGTGGGGAAGTATCACCACACACATACATTAAAAATATCAATAACATAAGGAATGAAACCACCCCATAGATCCCATATATCATACTCATTTAAAATAATTTTGGAAACATTTATCACATATTTAACACTCATGGGTAGCACATTCCCAATATAACTCAGATCTCATACCCGGGGGAGTAACACTTTTCATATCTCACTAACACATCACTTAAGTCCTATTAACTTTAAATTAGTCCCAAATATCAAGGTGTAACTCAAAATCCCTCTATATACTCAAATAAACTCTTAAATATAATACTTCATTCATAGAGACACTATATAAAACCCATCTATTTATATATCTTACTGAAAATAGCTGATTGGGATACTTTATAACCATCTTTGCCTCTTCAAATTAGCACCAAACCAAAACCAACACCCATGGTTTTCTCTCATACCATAGGCCCCTAACAAGATGATTTTATTAAGAAGATATTATAAATATTCATCTAGTTTTAACATAAAAACATGGTCTAATAAACTAAGGGACATCCAAGATATCTCACTCAAAGCCTCATGGAGTCTATATTATAAGTCATCTAGACAGAAACCATGACCCACAATTTGGGATCATAATTTATATCCCTTATGGGATCTATCTACCTGTTATAATAATGAAATCATAACATCTTATATTATCAATCATTTATTTACCTAACCTACTGATGTGAAATTACATGACTTTAGTCCACTATTAAGAGATTGATACCCACTATGTATAAGATGTGTTAATATCGCACCTATCACCACTAGACCAATGTCTATTATATATACTTAACACTCCATAAAAAACTATCCTTAGATACATTAATCTATAATAATGTCTGACTACCCTGTTAGGGTCTCCTGTGACCTCAAACTGCATCTTCACCCCTAGAGACACAGTCATTAGAAAAATTCACTTCCCACAAACATCATGGGATCACCTTGACCAAACCCATGTACCAAAGCCACTCAATTCAAAATAATTTAATGTTCTTTAATTTCAATCATTTTATACCCATATTGGGACAATGTGTCACATAAGAAACATATATAATCAATCTATTATTCATCACTATATGAGGAATTAAGTTAGTGTTGAAGGATTTATCATGGCCACTGAATATTCCATTACACTAGTGGGAGTCTAAAATACATATATAATTTTGATTTTAAACATTTGGTGTATCATACATATGTCGAAATAATATATACAATATTCACATTAACAAAATTAATAATCCTTTGGGACTTCTTTTTTGGGACCACCTACCTCACACATGGGGTTACTATTCTCACCAAGCTGTACACATCTTCGACCAACCCCATTAATCCCTCTTCCAATACTATTTCAACACATATTCTATCATATCCCTCCAAAATTACAAAATATATAAATTTAAAAATTTATAATAATTTATTAAAATTTAAATCAACGTATCTTAATCAATTAAATGATCAGTGATTATCACTATATCATTGGAACCTTATAAAATGAAATTCTGACCACTATGTCATGCTCAAAGTATACAAATGAGAATGAGAACCATCATGGAATGTACATATTATAACAAATCTCATGCCTAAATAGAATAAAATACTAGAAAAAAATCAATTTATGACTTACCTCCAATGAACTAGTGATAAAAAACATATTATTACAATCCTGGTAAATCCTTCATCAATCACAAGTTAATGAAGGATTGTGTTATCTAGATTATACTATAATCTAGTTGGATATATATATATATAACATTTCTTAAGTCATTATATGTCCTAAATATAGGAATGGAAATGAAAATAAACGATAGAGAAACTAATCATTGGTTGTTTTAGAAGATAAAAAAAATCTCCCCTCGATTGTGAGCAGAGAAATGGAGGGAGGGTGAGAGACAACCAGAAATGATCTCTTTACTTGGATACTCAAAAAAAATATGGTGATAAGTAAATCTCAAGTATATGTGTCATACAATAATTTAAACAATGGGATTTGGGTAGCCTTATATAAATTTACCCATGTTTTTAGGGTTCAAGTGGTCGTTAGAAGTGTAGATTGGGTTGTTGAATCCTCAGAGACCTATAAAGAAACATAAGACACATAGATTATAATTGGGAGATTTGGCTATGGAGTGGAAAATTTAGATTGTTTCAAGTTGTACTAAATGAAGATTGAGGTAACTAAATGAATTAAAATTATGAGAAAGAGTTGATTTTATGTTAATACAAGGGATGGATTGGATGGAAATGTTTTTAAATTATTTCAATTATATTTACGTGAGATGGATTCATTCAATGAAATCAACATAAATTCATAACATACTAGTTTAAAATCATAATATACCCATGATAGTAACCTATAAATTTATATTATTTATTTCATGAGAACTCTTATGTAAATTATCTTTTTATCTTGTCAAATGTGTGGAGATAAAATTCAATTATACGAAAAAGTGAAATCATTAAATAAAAAACTCTAACAAAATAAATGAAAAAAATTAAAATTTTGTGAAATAACATCAAATATAGTGCCTTTATACTCCCTTATATTAACCCATGAAAATGTTATCCATCAATTGATGCAAATTTATTTATGTGAGATCAGATGAGACATATGAGGGTGGAATTGAAGAAGAAAAACACTAAAATAAATATCACTTAACCATTGTGTGATGATTTTCACAAGTTATGGTGTGAATTTGTTCAAAAAATAAGGAAATGGTATCAATGAAAAATATATAATAATTAAATAATATGATATTAAGAATTATTAATAATAAACTAACATCAATTATAACATCCTATGTGTGAAAAAACAAATGTGTGTATACAAAATAACAATAAAACACTACATTTTAAATAAACCAAATCATCCCCAAAATCCTTAACTACCACTTCCATAAAAGGGAAATTAATAATCATTGTGTATATATACCAATATTTAAAGTATTCCCATTTTTTTATGGTAGTCCTAGGGTGGTGGAAGGTTTGTGGAATGTAGAATTGTCCACCCTTGACCTAAAATGGGCTCTAGCTTGCAATCACCCAACATAGGTAATGAAATGAGATTATATATGGAAAAATTTGGGTTATACATAAATTTAATCCCTACATTTTCCCTATAATATTGTTAATATTCTTTCCAGTTGGACTTTTGTTATGGTGTTATGGTAAAAATGACTATATATTGTTTTTGACCATAGAATCTAGCCTATAAATTCATTTTCCAAAAAGAACTCCTAAACTCTATTACAAACTAAGAATCAGCTCTATAAAATGTATAATAACATGTCACCCCATTATTTCTTTAATATATAGTAAAAATTATATCTTTATTTGGATTGAATCATTGCTGATATAATAATATTATTGAGCTACTATCCAGTTAACGTCACCCTGAATTTTTAAGGAATTATGTCCAAAATGGGGTTATTATAATGTGAATATATATGTTCTCAAAAATGATGAATTGTTCCCAATGTAAAGATAGACCTTATAATTAAACATTAAATTCAAATCGAGAATATTGTTTTATTTATAATATGTCTCAATATGTATCACATGTAACATCCCGGGTAAATAAAGAACATGAAAATTTTCATATTTATTATTATTTGTGAATTAAATATTAATTATAATTTAAAGGGGACGCTATATTCAATGGAGTACCCGATACACAACAGTGGGTATCTTTGAAATCTTATGTTGCACAGTAATAATATAATATTATTATTTTAAATGGTAGTTAATGCCTAGCTATTGTATTGGCGGGAATGAAAATAAATAACTACAATATGATTATACCTGTTTGTTGAATATATTTTTTACATTTATCTAACAAAATATAGAGGCTTAAAATTAGTAAAGAATTCGACTTTAAGCGTAAATACTCTAATATTCACTAAAAGGTCGATTTACCACCTTTTAACAGCGAACCCTCTTCAAATATAGTTTTTATCACTTTTATATGTTCTATTTTACAAAATAAAATTATTCTTTATAATCGGGACCCCAAAATTTACGTTGGATGAAATTTTGGTATTTTTCTAATAATTTTCATTTTTAATGAATAGTGAGAAAGTATGTATTTTAATTCAAAACTGCCTTTTAATCTAATTTATTTATATTGTTATATTATATTTTAAATTTATTTTAAATGGTAATTAGAATATATTATTACCATTTAATCTAATTTTGGTCATTAGATGTAATTTCATTTTTAAATTGGACATAAACAAGTGTGAATCTTTTCATAGTTATTATTTCTTAAAAACATGCTATTTGTTTAAAATTGGGAATTGATTTTAATTTAATTTATGCCACTTTTGTGTTTTGAATTTAGAAAAATGGATTCTATATTTGGAAATAGAAGGTCCAAATTGTGTAAATAATTAACTTTTATTTTTAGGCATTTTAAATATTTACTTTAGTAAATTTTTTATTTTCCATGATTAAAAGGTAATAATAATATATAAGGGTAAAATATAATATTATAAAAATATTAAATTATCCTAACATGTGCTTAATCCTATTAGATGATACATAGCCTACCATGGGCATCCTTGGGTTGAATTTGGGACCCCATGGAGCCACATGGGAGTAATAATGACACTTTATATTAATTAATTTAAAGCAAATACAAAAATGAAAAAAACAAATATCTTGTAGTAAATAAATTTTTACATGGGGTTATAAAAGTTATCTTATAAAATATAAATATTATTTGGAAAGAAAATAATATTTCCGACGTCATTGTTTTTTTATAATTTTTGGACAACAAATAAATTAAATTATTTCTGACAAAATAATGATGCAATATTTACCTCATTAATAAATAATTTAAATAAATATGATTATAAATATTAAAACAATATCCAAATCCTGTCCAATTTTTATTGGATTATTTTATTTCAACCATGAGTCATTGTAAAATCGATTTTAATGAATAGTTGATCTTTTGAAACTGAAGATGAGGTTATAATAAAATAATTGTTTCAAACTTTCCTAAAGAGCCCCTCCTCTACCTTATAAAAAGCCTTCACTTCTAACTCATTCCTCACACTTCTCAAGCCTTTGGCTTATACAAACTCTACTAAAATAATCTCTAAAGATCCCTCTGTTTATCCTAGAAGAAATACCATAGGAATAATGAACTCCAAAAACCCTTTCATTCAAACCAACTGGAGTTACCCAATTTAAAGGTAACATATTCTATTATGTTCTGTTGTTTTATTTTACTTCTCTAACCCCTTAAATCTATTAATTACTTTCTTTTATAAATAAAACAGTATACTATATATAATATGATGTTTTTATGATAAGGATTAGAACTATACATACACACACCTCTATCTAATGGGTGAAAAACATACTGTTTCTGTGAATGGAAAACTAACGCCTCGCGAAGTGATGATTGTTCAATTATCTATTACCGCCTCTCATGGTGGAAGTTATGATGAAAATATACTTATATATGATATATATTAAGTTTTTTTCTATATTATTCTGTAATTTTTATTTATATTTATACCTTTATTCCTTCCAATATGTGTAAACACGATAATTTCATTTGAGGAAGTACAGACTACCGCCCCCTCAAGGTTATTTGATTCGTTCTTTTTATACATGGTATGTATAAAAATGAAGTTAATGAAATTATGTAACATATATATATATATATATATGATATTATACTAGAATTATAATATAACTATGTATCATTATGTTTTCATTGAATTAAATATTTAATAGAAATGAAAGTAGTGTTCATGTTTTTGTACGGCTTACCGTCTCCATGAACAATGCATTTCATTTCTTATCTCAAAATTTTATGTAATATTATAAATATATACATAGATATATTCAATAGATATATATTATATATATGATATCTAATTCATTAATATCATTCTAGAGATAATGGAGTTTTGACCACATGGACAAATTGTAATTATAACAAGTTTATTTTTAACTCAAATTTCGAACATCGATAAAATGTACAATATGAACTCAAATAAATAACTAAATGTTATTGAAAGGTAATAAGTGATATTGAGTAATAATAAAAATTATAATGGTTATGAATCAAGTATAAATTAACTTATGATTATTATTCTGGATGAACAAGGAACATATGATTCAATTTGGACATGAGGTAAGGCATTTCTTATCTAAATTTTAATTTGGTGAGATTTCCATTGTTCACCAGTTATTTTTTGCATGTAGTGTATTTTGTATGTAAATTTGATATATATTAAAATGATTATATTTATATTCATTATATTATATGATTCATTTGGTGGTAATTAACTTTTCTCATACGGCTCGATTGATTACAATGTTGAAAGGGTTTTTCATCTCACATTTTATTCCCGTGAGATTCATGCTATATTAGCCACTATTTCATTTTATGTGGTGGATGTACTGCCCATGATTGTATTCATTATCTATTACTTTATTCTATGAGCATTTACATATTCATTGTGTCATCATTCTTTCATGAGGTGTATGTTTTGTAAGTTACCAAATCGGTAAGGGAACCATTCAACATCTTCTTTTTAAAAGACTTCTTTTTGTTATGTATTTTAATTTACATATTTGTATGTTGGGATATGTTCTCCGATATCATTATTGTTGTAAATTATATGTTCAAGTGATGAGATATCCTTTTCTTTCTCGTCAACTAATTTTCTGAATTTAAAAGTGATGTCGTTAGGCTATCAAATTTCTGTAAGAAAACTTCATAACCCATTTTCAATTTTTCGGTTAAACATCTATATCTTGATTATGGCATGTTATGAATATGTGTGAGTAAAATATGATTTTTTTACACATAATATCCAATTATATTGGGTGTATTTATTTTTTTTCAAACATAATTATGTAATTTATTTATTCTTAATCTAAGGATACTCTCTTTATTAGGTATTTCAGATCAATCTACATTTTTTTGAGACTTCATTGTTGATATGCACCAATCCACTCTTATATGGTGTATATACTATCCTTTGAAAATAATATCATGAATAACTTTATTCTCATGATATTATTAAGTTCTGATTAAATTTTATTCCTTAATTTTTTTATTCTAGAGTCTCTCATTTTGTTAAAAACTCTTTAACTAATATATCATTTTAAATGTTTTAAATATTTATTCTTATAAATCGTTCAGATTATTTACCACGATTTAAAAATGGTTTTAAGGATTTATTCATATGGACATGAATTTTTAGAAATTTAAATTTCTTTCAAAAGATTCAATGTGGTATGGGACACTTTGATTCAAAAAAATATCTTTATTTAATATTTTTAATTGTTTTAAAAATTGTTTGATAAAAGCATTGATTTTGTCAACATTTTGAAATGATATATTGTGATTTTAATGTTTAAATGTTATATTTAAGTTATGATTGATTTATGGTTTATGAGTATGTTATGTCTATTGAAAATTGTTTACGTATACGGGTGGTTTCGTGATAAACCTAGTGCAGGTGAGCCCGAGATAGCTCTCAAATTCATTGGGTAACGTAACGAAGGTAAAAATTAATGTTTCTACAAATATATTTAAGGAATATACTATGATGGGTATTCCAAATGTGACTCCCTCTATAGATGTGATAACTACAATGAAAGTATGTTATTTATGCCATGAGTTACCTTCATGATTTATGATTTATATGTGTTGTTCATATGTATTATGATCTCATGAGGTATGTTATGATTGAAAATTATGGTTTCATTTTTTTAATTTATTGATGGTATAATGTTTTCATTATTTATTTTATATCCCATACAAAAAATTTATGCTCATCTTATGTTTTTGAAATGTTTTCCATAGGACATAAAGATTAATAATGGTCAAGGATGGGATCATGGAAAAGGCATGTTGTTTAAAACATGGAACTAGACATGTCTCTTTTTTTCAACAGTTTTTATTTTATGAAAAAAATAGATACTGAGTAGAATTTTATACATGTAATATTCATGTTGTTATGTAAATGTTATAACCTAATTCTCTAAAACTCTAAATCTGAAAATATCCTCAATGTGAATTTTCCATTAATTCATGATTATGTAATGGTTATGTCCAGGTCTTTATAGTTGGTATTAGAGTCCATTTTTGACACCTTTAGGGATTATGAGTTTTAGTTAAACACATGGTTATTCCCTATATATATTATTTTAGTTAAATCCTAATTTTTTTAAATTTTTGAAGATAAAGGAATGTATGTTAAAAATGGATGTAGGAAGATATCAAACGACATTCATATCTCTTCCTGGTGACTTTCTTGCAATAATTTTTGCAAAGCCATGTTTGGATGATTGTGAAACCTTTTCTAACATACAACTCAATTTCATGTAATTGAATTAGATATAAAACACCTCCACTATACCCCAATATCATCTTGGATCATGGTTTGTATTTAATCGAATCATATTTTCAAAATACTCTCATTTTTTCAAGAAAGTTAAATACTTTGATGGAATTTTTAGATATTTTACCTTATCACAATATTTTGGAGAATATTATTATTTTGAAAAATATACTGAAGAAGGAGACCCTTACGCAACCTATTAATATATTCTTTTAAAATATATTGTCTCAGAAGATACTTATGGTATTTAAAAAGAAATGTTAATTGTAAATTTTCACTCAAATTCGGTCCGACTATTTTTTAGAAATAATGTTTTATCAGATGTTTTGAAATTATATGTCATTCATGATTATTTTCCAATACTATTTTCTTATGAACACCCATATGACCCAAGTTGTACAAGGTGTATTTGGATTAAGGAAGCAAATGATTTTTAAGGATCTTTAAATCAGTGTTGCAAAGCATGGACACTTTACCAATGTGAACAAGATAACGATGAAACCAGGTGGAAACCATTATAAATGTATGATTTTATTTATTCTGGGCACCATTTCATTTTATCATATGGTGGTGAAATTAAAAAAATGACAATATATATAAGATATCAAGAATTAATATGTGGAGATCATTATGATTTAGGATGAAAATAAAAGGTATAAGGAAACAATTGATATTAAAAAATATTATGATTATTTTTTAGTTTTATAAAAAGGACGACACACATACCGTGTGACAATCCATCACATCGGACAAAGGTGTGGGAATTGAACCCACAAAAAAAGTGTGATTGGATTTATCGCCTACCACAAGACTACGTGAAGTCCCTTGTCAGTATGACTTATTCTTTTTAGTTAAATGATTTTATTGATCAAGAATATGTTGATTTGGGATCTTATGTTTTATCAAATGAATACGCATAGTATATTAAAATGATTTCTTGATTAATTGATAAAAGTGATTTTGGAATACATTCTCTCTTTTGGGGAACAATATATACCTATGGAAAATGGAATACTTTGAGATTGAAATTGTGGGGTAATGGTTGAAATATTATTTTTAGAAGAATTTATGTTTTATTTTGGAAATATATATATCTTTTTTATTTATGGAAATGACTACCCTATCATTAAACATATGTGATTAGGTTAATTACAATTCAGTATGAGACTATTAGAGTAGTTGATGTTATTTGGAGATAAACTATAAGATTTATTGTGGAAGACTATGAGATTAAATTCATATGAGTTTTGGGTTTCAATATTAGTTTGATTATTTTGAAGAACATTAAGGATAATTATTTATTGAATGGTCTATATTGAACTTTGGGTATATTTATTGAATTTTGGAGATTAAGAGTAGTATTTTTTTTACAAAGGATTATCTTTTTTGGGATTATATGATCTCGTACTAACCATTTTGGTTTTAGTTGTTTTATAAAGAAAAGGGAAATATATAGTTCTTATTTTCTAGATTATGTGATTCTCTAGAATATGATTATTTTTCTTTTTAAATGACCATGTCTTTTTGAATGATCATTATTTGGAGAAATGATTAGTTTTTGGTAGAGAATTATTAGATGATGAAACTCTAATTGGAGGTAAGAATATTTCATTATGTAATTACTCTATGTAGTAAATGAATTCCTCCAAATTATGAAAAGGAACGTAAAACAAAAACATTGTTGGTTTAAGTTTCGTACTAGTCAATCAAAGACCGTTTAACACATCATAAGTTTGTGACTTTATAGTGGTTAACTTTCTCCTAATCATGCTTTCTACCACTGTCCATCATAACATGATTGTTCATTCTCTCTTCTATATCCATGTTTGCATACACAGGATCCGAGTATAGGTTATCTCTAGTGACCTTTGTACTTCTTTTTCATTCTATTGAAGTCATAGTTTTACTGACTCTTATCAGATGTGGGACTTTTAATGAAGTTAAAATCCTAGTTTTAAAATTGAGAGAATGCAATTTCCAAAAGGGGGGAAGGATGTAACATCCCATGTAAAAATGAACAAGAAAATTTTCATATTTATAAATATTTTTGAATTAAATTTTATCTATACATTAAAGGGGATTCTATGTTCGATGGCGTACTCGATATGCAACAAAGGGTTTCTTTGAAATATTACGTTACACACTAATAATATAATATTTTTATTTTTAATCGTAGTTAATGCCTAGCCATTGTATTGGAGGGAATGAATAAAACTATCTAAAATATGATTATACATGTTTGTTGAATTTTTTTACATTTATCCAATAAAATTTAGTGGCATAAAATAAGTATAGAATTCGATTTTAAGCATAAATACTCTAATATTCACTAAAAGGTCGATTGACCACCTTTTAATAGAGAACCCTATTTAAATATTGTTTTTATCAAGTTTATATATTCTATTTGAAAAACTAAAATTATTCGTTAGAATCAGGACACCAAAATTTAATTTGGATGAAATTTTGTTATTTTTCTGATAATGTTCATTTTTTTAATGAATAGTGAAAAATAATGTATTTTAATTCAAAAGTTCCTATTAATCTAATTCATTTATATTTTGATATTATATTTTTATTTGTTTTTAAAGTTTAATTAGAATATATTTTTAAAATTTAATCTAATAATGGTTATTGGATGTAATTTAATTTAAAAATTGGACAGAAAAAAGTGTCAATCAATTGTAGTTATTATTTCTTAAAAACACGATATTTGTTTTAAAAATGGGAATTTATTTTAAATTAATTTCTTCCACTTATGTGTTTTGAATTTGGAAAAATTGATTTCATATTTGGAATGAGTAGGTCCAAATTATGTAAATATATAACTCTTATTTTTAGACATTTTAAATATTTACTTCAGTAACTATTATATTTACCATGATTAAAAGGAAAAAATAATAAAAAACGGTAAAATATAATATTATAAAAAGATTAAATTAACCTAACTTGTGTCTTAATCTAATTTTATGATATATTGCCTATCATGGGAATCCTTGGGTTGAATTAGGGACCTCATGGAGCCACATGGGAGTAATAATGACAATTAATATTAATTAATTTAAAGTAATGACAAAAATGACATAAACAAATATCTTTTAGTAAAAAAATATACATGGTGTTATATAAGATATCTTTTCAACTATAAATATTAATTATAAATTTATGATTATTTCCTACATCATGATTTTTTTTATAATTTTGTACATCAAATAAATTAAATTATTTTTGACACAATAATGATTCAATATTTACCTCATTAATAAATTATATATATAAAGAAGGTTATAAATATTAAAAAAATATTCAAAAACTGTACAATTATGATTGTATTATTTTCTTTAGACCATGAGTAATCTTAAATTTTATTTTAACGAATAGTTGACCTTTTGAAACTGAATATGGAGTTATAAGAAAATAATTGTTTCATACTTTCCTAAAGAGCCCCTCCTCTCCATTATAAAATGCTCTCAATTCTAACTCATTTGTCACACTTCTGAAAGATTTGGATCATACAAAATCTTATCAAATAATCTCTTAAGATCTCTATATTCACCCTAGAAGCCTTACCTTAGGCATAAAGCACTCCACAAAACCCTTTGGTTCAAACCAAAGGGAGTTACCCGATTTAAAGGTAATGTCTTCTCTTAAGTTCTTATGTATTATTTTACTTCTCCAACCCGTAAAATATTTTTATTACTTTATTTTATAACCAAAAAAAGTATCCTCAATATAATATGATGTTTTTATGTAAAGTATTCGAACTATAATTACACACACCTCCATCTAATGGGTCAAGAACATATTGTTTCTGTGAATGGAAAATTAACGCCTCACGAAGCGATGATTGTTCAATTTTCTCTCACAGCCTCTCATGGTGGCCATTATGATGAAAGTGTATTTATATATGATATATATTATTTTTTTCTATATTCATCTATAATTTTTATTTCCAAACAGACCTTAATGCCTTCCAATATGTGTAATCACAATAATTTCATTTGAGGAAGTGTGGAATACCACACCCTCAAGGTTGTATGATTCGTTCTTCACATACATGGAACGTATAAAGATAGAGTTAATGAAACTATGTAACATATATATAATATTATATTATACTATAATTATAATACACCTATGTATCATTATGTTTTCATTCCATTAAATATTAAATAGAAATGAAAGTAGTTTTCATGCGTACGTACGACATAACATCTCCATGAATGGTGAATTTCATTTCATATCACCAAATGTAATGTAATATTATAAATATATACATATATACAATACATATATATGATATCTATGATATCTAAATCATTAATTTCATTACATAGATAATGGAGTTTTGACCACATGGACAAATTGTAATTATAACATGTTCATTTTTAACTCATATTCTGAACTTCGACAAAATGTCCAATATGAACTCAAATAATTAAATAAATGTTATCGAAATGTATTAATTGATATAAAAGTAATAATAAAAATTAAAAAGGTTATTAATCAAGTAGAAATTATCTTATGTTTATTATTCAGGAAGAACAAGGAACATACGAGTCAAGTTTGACACGAGGTAAGGGATTTCTTATCTAATTTTTAATTCCGTGATATTTCCATTGTTCACCACATATTTATTGCATGTGATGTGTTGTGTACTGCCATTTGATATATATTATTAGGATTCTATTTATATTCCTGGTATTATATGATTCATTTTTTTTAACTTTTCTTATACGACTTGATTGATTACAATGTGGTATGTTTTTTTCATCTCACTTTTTACCCCCATGAGATTCATTCTATATTAGCCACTATTTCCTTTTGTGTGGTGGATTTACTTCCCATGATTATATTTTTTATGTAATATAATTTAATTTATGGGTATTTACATATTCATTGTGTAACCTTTATTTCATGAGGTGTTTGTTTTGTATGTTACCAAATCAGTAAGGGAACCATTCAGCATCTTCATTTTAAAAGACTTATTTTTTTATGTCTTTTAATTTACATCTTTTTATATTGGGATATGTTATTCTGTATCCTTATTATTGTAATTTTTTGTCCAAGTGATGATATATCCTTCTCTATTTTGTTAACTTATTTTACGAATTTAAAAGTTATTTCGTTAGGCTGTCGAATTTCTATAAGAAATTTTCTTAACCCAATTTTAATTTTTAGTTTAAACATCTACATCTTGATTAAGTAGTTCTATGAATATATGTGAATAAACTCTGATTGTTTTACACTTAATATCCACTTATATTGGGTGTATTTATTTTTGTTACACATAATTATGTAATTTATTTATCCTTAATCTAAGGATACCATCTTTATAAAGGATTTCGTTAGAATCTACATTTCCATTGAGACTTCATTGTTGATATGCAACAATCCACTCTTATATGGTGTATATACTGTCCTTTGGAATATTATATAATTAATAAATTTATTCTCATGATATTATTAAGTTTTGTTTAAAAGTTATTCCTCAATTATTTGTATTCCAGAGTCTCTTATTTTGTAAAAACTCTTAAACTAAAATATCATTTATATGTTTTCAACATTTTTTCTTCTAAAGAATTCACATTAATGTCCATGTTTTAAAAATTGTTTTATGGATTTATTCATATGGGCATGAATGTTTTGAAACTGAATTTTTTTTCAAAATAATCAATGTGGTATGAGAAACATTGATTCAAAAAAATCTCTTTATTTAATATTATTAATGGTTTTGAAAATGGTTTGATACAAGATTTTATTTTGTCAATATTTTGAAATGATATATTATGATCGATATGTGGAAATGTTAGCTTTACATTATGTTTGATTTATGGGTTATGAATATGTTATGGATATTGGGCATTGTTTATATATATGGGTGGTTCCGTGATAAACCTAGGGTGTGTGAGCACGAGACAGCTCTCCAATGCATTGGGTAACGTGACAGAGGTAAATGTAAATGTTTCTCCTAAGAGATTTAGGGTAAATACTGTGATGGGTATTCTATATGTGAATCCATATGTAGCCATGACAGCTATAATGTATGTATGTTATTTATTCTGTATGTTACCTTTATGATTTATAATTTCTATGTGTTGTTCATAAATCTTATTATTTCATGAGGAATTTTATGATCGAAAAGTACAATTTCATTGTTTTGTATTTATTGATGGGATAATGTTTTAATTCCTTATTTTATATCCCTTACCGATATTTTTATGATCATCCCAAGTTTTTGAAATGTTTTCCATAGGACTTAAATATGAATAAGGGTCAAGGATGGGATCAAGGAAAATTCATGATGTCTAGAACATGGAACTAGACATGACTACTTTTTTCAAGAGTTTTTATTTTATGAAAAAATGGTTACTGAGTAGAATTTTATACAGGTAATATTCATGTTGTTAATTAAATGATCTGACCTAATTCTCTATAACTCTAATCCTAAAAATATCATCAATATGAATTGTCTATTTAATTCATGATTATATAATGTTTAAGGAAGGGTCCTGATACCAAGTAACAATGTACTTGAAGTAGGAATTACAATCATAGTGTGAAATATGGTTCAAATCAAAAAATGCACTAAAAATAGTTCTTTTAAACAATGAAACTCATCAAACTAATAAATTATAATAACTAATAATATCCTCTTTTGGTGGCTAATAAAACCCACCCTCTTGAGTTTCTCTTTCTTACGAAAAAGAATCTAAAAAATAATAATATTAAAATTTAATTCCCTTTGTCCCAAAAACATTTTAACATATTGTTATCCAAAAAAACACATTCCAAAACATTATGAGAAACATTAATGTCATTTAACATGTGAAAGGTTCATATTAATATCACACACCCAATAACATTATTTTATTCAAATTCGTCACCAAATTTCATCAAATTTCAATTAATCCTGATGTTGTGTTGTGCAACACAATATACACGGGTGTTCATTTTTATACATGGGGAAATATAGAATAAATCTATGGAATAATATTTTTTCATTGAGATAATTATTCATGTTTTTTTAATTTTCGCTGGTAATTAAAATTTCACTAAATCAAGTATTTCCCTATAGAGAGAATTTGTTGATTAATCCCAGGATCAGAGACCTCAGGTAAATAAGTAATCTTTACATACTCGGGCATCATCTTGATATAAATGAACCAAAAAAATATGTGATTCCAAAAATAGAGATTAATTTACAAACTCTAGGCTACAAAACTATGTAATCACCATCACTAAGTGCTAAAAGTCACGAATTATTTCAATCCATTACTCTATGTACAATAGAATTATTATTATTTAAATAGTTTTTCTATTTTTAATACTCATGTTTAATTAAAATTATTACCAAACCTACAACATTTATAATGAGAACCCAATAACTAAAAAAATACCACACGATCAAGTGGGCTTCTGATTGGAATTTTTTTAATTAGATGAAATGTAAATGGTGAAAAATCAAATTATACATCCACAATTTCCTATATCTATTATTAAAAACATAAACATGGTTTAAATTCATAATCAAGGAATGAAAAATTATTTGATATTTTATCTCAATGTTTTAAATGTGTATAATAATTTTCTATGTTAAATAATTGTTTCCAACCAATTATTCCTATAAAATTTTTATTGAAAAGGAGACATTGTTTTCTATTTTTTCACCCCCTCACACATATAGTGACATTATCCCTAGTATTTGAAGAAATTAAAATTCTGAAGGGGTAGAGGCATAGAAGAGGATTTATAAAAGGAAACTGAATCATGTAACATGGAATAAACTCACCTTGTTATTGATTTAAAAGTTCATGATGCATCACATTACTCTGTTAATATTGATGTCACTTAAAGATACAACATTAGTGATATCATATTATGTTTTAAATATTCTAAGAAATATGTTTTCCATGGAAATAAATCAACCTCATCATCCCATGATTCTTATAATCCAACAAAATTATTACAAAATGGAAACCCTTTTAGGATCCCCTAATAAAAAGAGACCGAAAAAAGGAATGGATAAAGAATCATACATATTAATTTTAGAAATAAAAAACTGACATAATATTCTGGTAAAAGTCAAGCATCCTCTTGGAATGAAATGTTTTTAATCACATTAGATCAACATGGACACCCACGACTTAAGAATATGAGGTTTCAAAATATTAATGATATAATTTTTAATCACATCAATTAGATTGAATTTGAATAAAAACTGAGGTTTGTGAAAAGATTTAGAATCTAATTTAAGAACCAAAATATGAGTATCATTGACTGGGATAATCAAAATAATATTATTAATGCTCAATTAAATTTAATTCCTAATCATCTTTAACACATCATGCATAATTCTCTCTTGGTTGGATTTTAGTGACAAGTTAATGATAATAGGATGGTCCAAGAAATCCCATATGATTGAATACTTGAGTATGGAAGGTAATAGATTTTGAATTAGAGCATGTTTTGGTTGAAATTTATAAAAATAGAATGGGACCTCAAATAAAAATATATTTAATTGTCCAAAAAATTGGAAATAAATATTTCATTTAGAAAATATATTTTTACAACCAAATAAAACGTTTTAATTTTTTGGGGTTTGTAAAAACATAGAGTTCATGATTTTTTTAATTGTTTATTGATTTTTATTCCAAAAAAATCAACAACTAAGGAATATTTGGGACACTCAATCCATGATTTCAAATTCCAATGTTTAAACATAGAAAACAAATTTCCTCTCCATTTAAAAACACATTACTAGTTCTCTCAAATTCAATAAGATGTATTTCAATATTCCCTAACCAATTCTCTTGATTTTCCAGATCTAATATCTTATATTATATATTTGGTTCTAGAGTATTTTCCTTTGATATTGGAGCCTATGATGGTTTGAGAATAAATGGTTTAGTTTTTTATTTAGTTTTCTGAATATTGGAAATAGTAACAATATTGTGTTGTTCATGTGATGTTTTTGTGTAATCAGATTATTCTATCATTGATGAGTAGGGGATAACCAAATTGGACATGTGTGCCATAATCATTTCAATTTTTTCTTATTCGAATTTTAATGATTAATCATAACAATTATTTTTATCTATTTTTCTCTAAACATTCTCATGTAATGGTTGTGGATCAATATATACAAGGTGTTGAGGTTGATGGTATATTCTAGGAGGATAATTTTAATGTTGGAATTTCATAGAAGGATCTCTAGATTGGCCTTGTAGAGATTAAAACACCTTATAAGATTGAATGTTTTTGTGGGGAATACGTATTAAAACATTTTGGTTGACTGGAATACATATTATCCTACCAATAGAATCTAACATGGTCATTTTATATCATAGATGATGTGTGGTAGTCAATGTCAGTATATGTTCCCCATATTGGTATTTTATAAAAATAGACATCCAAATAAGTGAAATCAGGGGTGAAAATAGCTAATTAGGTTGATAAAATGATGTGAGTGTCTATGATAAATTACTTAGGTCCCCAAAAATGATATCATAATTTGGACTCTACCACATTTACCAAAGTTTTTAGGGTTAAAGTGGGGGCTTTTTGTGCATTTTGGGTTGCCAAATCCTCAGAGACCTAATAAGAAACCTGAAGACACATACATTCTAAGAGTGATATTTGGATAAGAATTATCCAAAATTGGTTTCTTTTTATATTGTTTAAATGAACACTATGTGACCTAAGTGAATTCAATTGATGAGATAGGGTAATCGTATGTTTTTATATGGGATAGATTTGATTATATAATTTGGAATTATTTCGACTTAATTAAATCAATAAGGATTAATTCGATGAAATAAATCTATATTCATTACATAATTCTTTATAACCTTCAAAAACATAGGATAATCGCCTATAAACATAAAGGATAATTTTCATGAACTCTTCTACATAAAGGATCTTATTATCACATGAAATGTTTGGTGATAAAATTAAACAATGAAGAGGAAGAAATAAAATCATTGAATGAATAAATAATATAATGTAAATGACTAAAAATATAAATATTGAGAAATAAAATCCAATGTATCCCCTTTATAATCCCTTAGAAAAACCGCTGAGAGGCTTACCTGTAACAACCCAAAATTTTATGAGATATATTACATTTAATTTCATTGATGTCTTTTATTATACACTACACCAAGATTAGCTTGTACTATACGCAACACTGTATTAGCTTGCAGTATACACAACACTATTATTGGATCGTGTTACACAAAATTTCAAGATCGTTTGATAGTAGTTATTCAACGAAACATTGAGTGTATATATATATATATATTCAATGTATAAAAGAAATATGGTTGGATTATGTTATACGCAATAACAATGGATTCTTTCACTACATGCAACCCTGACTTGGATTACATTACACGCAATCACGACCTTCCATGATAGTGTGTGTTGTACGCAATACCGAGTTTCACTAAATAATGATATGTTATTAAAATATTATATAAAATAGC
Source organism: Viscum album (assembly GCA_963277665.1). Taxonomy (NCBI): domain Eukaryota; kingdom Viridiplantae; phylum Streptophyta; class Magnoliopsida; order Santalales; family Viscaceae; genus Viscum; species Viscum album. The sequence continues at coordinate 367,873,707 of OY728132.1, read as the reverse complement.
CATTATGAATAGTAATACCCACTTTTTAAAATTTTATGAATTTTAAATTTCAAAATGGACATCATTTATAGATTTGGAATATCGAAATTAGCCTAGGGTGAATTTTTGGTATTTTTCGGAAAACATTCAATTTTTGATGAATAGTGAAAACATTGGGTTAATATTTAAAAACTGACTTTTTATTCAAATAATAATTTATTTTATTTAAGTTAAGTTTAGGTAAAAATTGATACATAATTCCTATATAAGTTCAATCTAATTCATTGGAGTCATTTTATAATAATTTTAGATATACAAAAATTTTATTGAACTTTTCACTGTCTTTTACCCACCTCATAGGAGAATTTGAAAATTTACATAAAACATATTTTTACCACTTCTGTGAGTGGAATTTCGAAAATCCGAGAGACATGATTAATATGAAGGAGTAAAATGTGGTTCAATAAGAAAAAAATAATTTTTTTGTGAATAGTAACTTTTTTCTTTTATTTACCACGGTTAAAAGTAAATAGGGTAATTAAGCGTAAAAATGATATTATTATTACCCAAAACATGTCCTAATTTTATTGGATAAGTTTAATTCTACCAAAAACAACCTTAGGAATAAAATATTACCCTTTAGGTCCACTTGGATTAGATTAGGACACTTATTATTATTATATTTAAAGAAGAGTTAAAATAGTTAAAATCAATGTTTAATAACTGAAACATTATTAATATTGGGTTATAAAAAAGATAAAATCGACTATAAATATTAATTATAAAGATAATATTATTTCCTACATAATGGTATTTTATTTATAATTTTTAGACATTAAATAATTTAATTAATTTATGACACATTGATGATATAGTAATTACCTTATTAATGAAATATTAACATAATTGATGTTATAAATACCCAAATAAATGTAATTTGAGACTTTTTATGAATTAAAATAATCTTATAGATTAATATGACATGTTATTATTTATTAAATTAACTTTTTTTGAATTAATCATGTTTTTATGATTTTCACACAAATCAATTACCAAATAGTGTCAAAATTGATTTTAAAACACATATTATATTATTAATTGTTATTATATTCCTAAAAATCTAGTGGTCGTCCAAAGGACTTAGATAAGGTTATATATATTAATAATGAACAACTTTGGGTTTTTTTGGATTGTTATTGTATGTTTATTAACCATATAGTGTAAGAAAACAAGAAGACACGGTAAAAGTAAAATTATTTAATATAGAGTTAAATCGAAATGATAAGGTTAGAATAGTAACCTAAACTTGTCTAAAACATATTGGTTGAGAGGATTTAGACCCATACACGCTTTAGGTTCCAAATAAATCATTTTAGAGCTATTATGAACTGAATATTACTTTATTATAAAATAATATTTTATGTTTTTCCAAAGGTGCCCCTCGCCTCCTTTATAAAAAGGAAACCCCTTCCCTCTTCACTTCACACCCTTTTGAGCATTGAATCTCATCCAATCCCAACCAATTTCTCCTCTCAACCTCTATAGTTATATTATAGTGGTTCTGATATTCTCAAAAGACCAACTCCAGTGCCTTAAGAAAAAGTTTAAAGGAGGTGCGTCGAGGAAGAGGTAATCTCTACTACCGACTCTTTCAAGTTTCTTTATTCTTCTACATCCTCTTATTTAGTTATTTCATTATAATGTAATAACATAAGTATTAATAATATACTGATATGTTTTTATAAATATGAAAAAACCCTATTTCACCTTCTATCCATCCTACAGAAAATGAAATCACTGCGTGTGCGTACCTATAGAATACCGTCTCCACGCTGTGGTGTAATCTGTTTTTCCACCACCACCTTACTTGGATGGGAATAAAGGTGTAAAGAAAAACTATATATGATTATTATAACATCATACTGATTCTAATATATTATATCATTCACTCCAATTCCATTCAATAAATATGGTAACGATATCATCGCTCGTGCGTACGTACGGAATATCGTCTCCACAACGCTATGAGATTCATCTTCCATGTTAATAATTAAAGAATGATTATAAAGTATATATATTATGTAATAATGTAATATATGACATAATAATTCTAATGGATTTATTTATATATGTATGTATGTCATCTACTTAATTCCATTCAAATCAATAAGGAAGCAAATAACAACGTTCATGTGTACGTACGCCCTACCTCCTCCATGAATGGTGTTTTTATTTCCTTTTATCGATCTATTATATATATTTATATTCTGAAAATATATTATATATAAATCATGATTTATATTTTGGAATTAAGTAATCATGATCTATGTAATCATATTAATAATTACAAGTCAAAACATAGACGATAAATGAAACGATTTTACCCAAAACGCTGCTTTAACATGGAATTAACAAATGAACAGATAATATAAAGTCGTAAGTGAATCATATATGATCTTATAAATATTATAATGGTTCTGTTACAAGTTAGTAATATGTTTAAACCCACTATACTATAGTCTCAGACACATATGGATGTAATTGGACATAAGTTAAGGGATAATTATTCCAATCTCATTCTTATCCGAGATTGTTATTCGTAAGTATTTAGTGGGGTTATGTTTATTATCCACGTCCATATGTTCCAAATTTTTTTCATAAAATTTTTACTTTTCTTCCATGTATTTCTAACGTCACTTTTATCTTTTTTTTTAATTTACCAAATCGTATGGAAGGAATATTTCTTTTGTTTACCATGCGAGGTACTTTTTAACTTTTCCAGCAAAAGTATGAGAAGAATGTTTTTTTAACTTATATGGAATGAACATATTTTTACAGTTTCATAATGCCTTATTTTAATTAATATTATTCTACAATATTTAATGAATATTATCAAAAAAATACTTTTCTTTTAAAATTGCATGGCATTTTTTGAAACAAAAATTATTCTGAAGAAGAAAGGATATTTTCCTCAAGAATTCATTTCAAGTGTTTTATCAAAACCGGTTTCCATATAAGATAGAATTATTTCATATGTGTATGTTTAAAGTATAATTTATTTATGATTTACATGTTTTCAATTTTATTATGATGAAATGATATCCATTTTTTATGGATTATGTTATGATGGGATGATGTTTATGAAACACATTTTTATTCTTTGGGTTATGATGAATGATTTATATTTATGTTGTGGAAAAAGTAAGAATGATTTCATTATGATATGGGTGGGACCTATATCTCCCTCCAATGAATTGGGTAAAGATTTATATCTCATGAGATAGACATGGCTGGAACGGTAAGTTAATCCGATTTAGTGATACAGGACTGGAATGAGGAGAGAACTCCATTCAGAAAGAGAATTTTTCCGCTAATATGGTCTTGGCAGCAATGCCTTGGCTACTATGGAAATAAAATAATGTGAATAATGTTTTTCCACAATTACAAGTTTTATTTCCAAGCTATTTTATCATGATTGATGTTCCATTATGATCTATTCCTTACGTACTGCCATGTTTTATGTCATTGATCAAGATTTCAATGTTAAAACATTATGTTCATTTTTTTATGTTCAAATGTATATGGTTTGTTTTATTTTCTCCATGCTTACCCTTAGTGATCATTTGAGCTCACCCTTTATATGTTTTATTTTCCCCAGGATATAAAGAAAGGTTTTAGGTAAGAAAATAAAAGGGGAATATCTTTAGGTGATATGTTGAAGATCTTTCACCACGAATAGACGATTTTTTTCCGAGTTTCCAAAGACACTTAACTATTAAGGTCATTTTGCGTTTTTTTATGTATTATGTATTCAACAAAATTAATGCAATGTCCATGTATGTCAAGATTCGGTCCTCTGTAGTTGGTATCTGAGGAAAGGTTTAGTTATCTTTTGGAAACTAGGATGCGAAAACATTAATGAGATCCCTAGAGATATTTCTAAGGTATGTATTGGGATGTCCGTAAGGATAAGTATAAGTATAGGTTATAGTCTTAGAATTATGGTAACAGTCTTAGAATTAACCCTAAGATGTTATATATTGAAGGTACTCCCCCTCTATTATGTTGTTTCCCCTTGCTTGATTTTTGCCTCTCACACTATTCTGTTTGGGTTGTAGACAATGGATACAACCCAAAGGAACTGTGTTGATCAATGTAATGGAAAATGCAATGATTGTCCTCCTAAACAAACCAATGTTATGGGAGGTGGAGTGAAAAATCTTATTTTTATACTTACACAAGCTATGAATCATTCTGGACTTCCAAATGAGCAGAGAAGGGAACAATATTCTATTGAGTCCTTCATGAGGCAATGTCCACCTTCTGTTAGTAGGACTTCTGATCCACTTTTTGTGGAACAATGGATCAGTACCATTGAAAAGATATTTTCCGTACTTCGTTTTTCAGAACATGAAAAAGTCGTTCTGGCTATATACTGTTAAGAAGGTGAAGCAGATCAATGCTGGACTCTAATTTAGAATACGAGGCCCCGATATGAAATTGAATCCATAGAATGGGATGAGTTCAAGAACTTATTTTTCAATGTACTTCCCTCGTATTCTTTGAACAAAGATGGAAAATGATTTCCTTGAGCTTAAGTAAACGGGTGATGAATCTGTTGGTATATACGAGGCGAATTTTACAAGGCTTTCAAGGTATGCATCTGGCTTTATCATCCAACCTGAAAGTAAAGTTGATCGATTCTTCAGTGGCTTAAAATTATGTCATCGAAGGGAATTAGCTATAAGAGACTTCAGTATCTGTGAAAAAATTGTGTGATGTGATATCTAGGTAGAAATGGAAGTTAGTGTTACATATCCATCTCATGGTTTTGACAAGAAACAAAATATGGAGTTCAAGGAGAAATCTGAAAATAATGGTGAAAAAAATATGAATGGTTATTTATGCTCAAATTGTGGAAAGAATCATGATGGAGATTTTCTTAAAGGGAATATAAAATTTTTTAAATGTGGAAAAGAAGGTCATCGAGTAGTTGGGTGTTGATGTAATGGAAAAAAGGTTTCTAATGATGTGAATAAATAAAAGACTGCAGAGAACACACCACCAACTCTTAATGCTTCAAGTGCAAGTAAATGGGGGCATTATGGTCATCAATGACCTAATACAATGGTTAATGATGATCAATGTGAGCAACCTCTTAAGGAAAAGGATAAAGGGAAGTCACTTGCGATCTCTATTTGTGATGTTGAGTATGAAAATGATGTTGTGTAATGATTAAGTGTTTATGTAATGGGACTTCAAAATAGTATCATGGAATCTTATTTATGGCATCGTGGAATTTTGGAATATCTATGTATTGGTTTTCAATAATTATATGGTACCGGTTACCCTGAAAAGTAATTGAGATATTTTTGGAATGAAGATTATATGTGTATAATGAAGGTATAAGGAGAAAATAATATTAATGAGATCATTACTGATATAAGGAAAAGGTGATATCATGGTTTGAGTATATTGAAATTTTGGGATTTCGGTATGTGGAAGGAGTTACCATTTGATAGCATTCATGTTTTCACTATGGTTCTATAGTAATTCATGTTGCAAGAGAATACAAGATTAATTTATTCACATGATTGGAATGTGATCAACAAGATATATCTTATGATATATGGGGGATAAATGATGGTATTCACATTCTTGTTTAATGACATTTCTAGTAATCATTTTCATTATACTATGAGATTGGACAGATATATTTTGGATAAGTCTAAAGACTAGAATAGATTATGTCAAACATCATATAGTGTTGTTTAAGGATAGACCTTTTTTATATTATTTTTTGGAATATTATAATAGTATTGTTTTAGAAAAAAGGATAACCTGTAAGATGGGCCACAACTTGATGCGTCAGACAAGTTTGCGGGAATTGAACCCACAACTGAAGTGCGACATGCCTTTATCGACTACCATTGGCCTACATGAAGTCCCTGGTTAGTAGGAACTAGTTTTATTTTATTAAGCGGTATGATAGATGATGTATAAGTCCATTATTGGAATAATATATGATTAATCTCCCTATATATGGACTTATTTATATTTAATAACTTATGATAACCTTTTTGTGATAGAAATGGATGGTATGACTTATCATTCTATCACATGATCTGTTAACACTTCTTGAATGAAAATCTCAGATTCATTTATTTAAATAGAGATGAATTGGAAATTGTTCATGGAATTACCAAAAATGATATTACACTGAAATCAGGTAAGTATTTCTCCTTATGTAAAAGTTTATCAATGTTAGGGAAATGATCATGGAAACCAGAAATGTTGTCCTAGTACTCTCATATCTGATGAATCAGATCATACGTTAGATCATCACAAATTTATGGCTTTGTGATTGTTAGCTTTTTTATAGCCATGTTCTCTACTACTCTCTATTAGAACTTGATGGTTAGGATTCTCTTCCATATCCATATTTTCACCTATGTTCTCCTACTTGGAAACCCCGTGATGAGTTAATTTGGGTAACCGATATGTTTCATACTTCACTTTTTAAAATCAGATTTTAGTATTTCTATTCACGATGTGGGTTTCTATGAAAGAAACATTCAAGTAGTAAACCATTTATAACCCCGACGAATTTCGAGGGGAAATTCATTTTAAGGGGGATTGAATGTAACTACGTGAAATTTTATGAGATATATTATTTTTAATTTCTTTGACGTATTCTATAATACACTACACCATGATTAGCTTGTACTATACACAACATTGTATTAGCTTGCAATATATGCAACAATATTCTTGCATCGGGTTACACAAAATTTTATGTTCATTTGATAGTAGTTATTCAACGCAACATTGAGTGTGTATATATATATATATATATTCGATATATAAATGTAATATGGTTGGATTCTGTTATAAGAAACAATATAGGAGTCTTTCACTACACGCAACCCTGAAATGGCTTACATTACACGCAGTCGCGACCTTCCACGATAACGTGTGTTGTACGCAATACCGTGTTTCACTAAACAACGATATGTTATTAAAATATTATATAAACTAGTCATTATGAATAGTAATGCCCACTTTTTGAAATTTTATGAATTTTATCTTTCAAAATGGACTTCATTTTTATATTTGGAATATCGAAATTAGCGTAGGGTGAATTTTTGATATTTTTCTGAAAACATTAAATTTTTGATGAATAGTGAAAACACAGGGTTACTATTTATAAACCAACTATTTATTTAAATAATTATTTATTTTATTGAAATTTATTTTAGGTAAAAATTGAAACATAATATCTATATAAGTTCGTTGTAATTCATTGGAGTCATTTTATAATAAATTTAGATATATAAAAATTTTATTAAACTTTTCACCGTCTTTTACCCACCTCCTATGAGAATTTGAAAATTTACATAAAACATAATTTTACCACTTATGTGAGTGGAATTTCAAAAACCTGAGAGAAACAGTTAATATCAAGGATTAAATGTGGTTCTATAAGATAAAAATAAATTTTGGTGAATAGTAACGTTTTACTTTTATTTACCATGGTTAAAAGTAAATTGGGTAATTAAGGGTAAAAATGATATTATTGTTACCCTAACACATGTCTTAATTCTATTGGATAAGTGTAATTCGACCAAAAACAACCTTTGGAATAAAATATTACCCTTTAGGTCCACATCGATTAGATTAGGACACTTATTATTATATTATTTAAGGAAGAGTTAAACTAGTTAAAATCAATGTTTAATAACTAAAACATATTTAATATAGGGTTATACATAAGATAAATTCGACTATAAATATTCATTAGAAATATAAAAATATTTCGTATATTATGGTATTTTATTTATAATTTTAATACATTAAATTTTTTAATTTATTTATGACACAATGATGATGCAATAATTACCTTATTAATGAAATATTAACATAATTGATGTTATAAATACCCAAATAAATGTAATTTGAGAATTTTAATTAATTAAATTAATTTTATAAGTTAATATGACATGTTAGTATTAATTCAAGTAAATTTTTTCGAACTAATAATGTTGTTATGATTTATTACAAAAATCAATTACCAAATAGTGTAAAAATTGATTTTAAAACAAATATTATATTATTAATTATTATTATATTCTTAAAAATCTATGGTTTGGCCAAAGGATATAGATAATGTTATATATATTAATAATGAACCACTTGGAGTTCGTTTGGATTGTTATATTAAATTCATTAACCATATAGTGTAAGAAAACAAGAAGACACGGTAATAGTTAAATTATTTAACTTATAGTTAAATCTAAATGATAAGGTTACAATAGTAACCTAAAATTGTCTAAAACCTATTGGTTGAGAGGATTTAGACCCATACCCACATTATCTTAATAATTAATCAATTTGGTGGTTTTATAAACCGAATATGACTTTATTATAAAATAATATGTTATGTTTTTCCAATGGTGCCCCTCTCCTCCCTTATAAAAAGGCAACCCCTTCCCTGTTTTCTTCACACCCATCTGGGCCTTGAAGATCGGCCAACCCCTGCCAATTCCTCTTATAAACCTCTCTAGTTATATAATAGAGGTTATTTTCTTCTCAAATTACCATCTCTAGTGCCCTAATAAGAATTTTATAGGAGGTACGTTGAGGAAGTGGTAATCTCTTCTACCGACTCTTTCAAGTTTCTTTCTCCTTCTACATCCTATTATTTAGTTGTTTCATTATAAAGTAATAACAGAAGTATTATTTATATACTTATATGTTATTATAAATATTAAATAGCCCTATTTCACCTTCTATCTATGCTACAAAAAATGAAATCACCACGCGTGCGTACGTACGGAATACCATCTCCACGCCGTGGTGTGATCAGTTTTTCCACCACCACTTTACTTGGATGGGTATAATGGTGTAAAGAATAACTATATATGATTATTATAACATCATACTGATTCTAAGATATTATATCATTCACTCCAATTCCATTAAATAAATATGGGAATGATATCATCGCTCGTACGTACGTAAGGATTACCGTCTCCACGACGCGATGAGATTCATTTTCCATGTTAACAATCCAAGAATGATTCTAAAGTATATATAATAAGTAATAATGAAATATATTAAATAATAATACTAATGAGTTTATTTATATATATATATATTTATTTCATCTACTTAATTCCTTTCAATTCAATAAGGAAAAAAAACAGCGTTCATGCGTGCATATGACTTACCGTCTCCATGAGCGATGTATTTCATTCCATTTATCGATCTATTATATATATTTATATTCTTAATATATATTATATATAAATAGTGTTTTATATTATGGAATTAGGTAATAATTATCTATGTAATCATATTAATAAGTACAAGTCAAAACACAGACGATAAATGAAATGATTTTACACAAAACGCTGCTTTAACATGAAATTGACAAATGAACGGATAATATAAAGACACAAGTGAGTCATATATGATATCATAAATATTATTATCGTTCTGTTACAAGTTAATAATATGTTTAAACCCACTATACAAGAGTCTCGGACACATACAGAAAAAATTGGACATAAGTTAAGGGTTAATTATTCCAAACTCATTCTTATATGAGATTGTTATTCTTAAGTATTTACTGGGGTTATGTTTATTATCAACATCCACATGTTCTCAAAATGTTTTCAAAAAATGTTTAATTTACTTTCATGTATGTTTAAAGTCATTTTTAACTTTTTTTTACTTCTACCACATCATATGGAAGGAATCTTTCCTTTTTTTACCATACGATGTACTTTTTGACTTTTCCAGTAAAAGTACGAGAATAATGTTTTTTTAACTTATATGGCATGAAAATATTTTTACTATTTCATAACACCTTATTTTCATGAAGCATGGTCTACATGATTTAATGACTATTTTCAAAAAAATCATTTTCTTTTAAACTCTAATGGCATTTTGTGAAAAGAAAATGATTTTGAAGAAGAAAGGATATTTTCCTCAAGAATTCATTTCATGTGTTTTATCAAAACCGGTTTCATATAAGATGGAATTATTTCATATGTGTATGTTTCAAGTATAATTTCTCTAATATTTATATGGTGTCACTTTTCTTATGATGAAATGATGTCCATTTTTTTATAGATTATGTTATGATGGGATGATGTTTATGAAACCCATTTTTATTCTTTGGGTTATGATGAATGATTTATATTTATGTTGTGGAAAAAGTATGAATTATTTCATTATGAGATGGGTGTGACCTATATCTCTCTCCAATTCAATGGGTAAATATTTATATCTCATGAGATAGAATGGCTGGTACAGAAAGTTAATCTGGTTCAGTGATACAGGACTGGAATGAGGAGTGAACTCGATTCAAAAAGAGAGTTTGTCCGCTAAGATGGTCTAGGCAGCAATGTGTTAGCTACTATGGAAATCCTATAATGTGCTTAATGTTTTTCCACAATTAAAAGTTTTATTTACAAGTTATTTTATCAGGATTGATGTTCCATTATAATATATTCCTTACGTACTTCCATGTTTTATGTCATTGCTCAAGATTTCAATGTTTAAACATTATGTTAATGTTTTTATGTTCAAATGTATATTGTTTGTTTAATATTCACCATGCTTACCCTTAATGAGCATTTAAACTCACCCTTTATATGTTTTATTTTCCCCAGGATATAAAGAAAGGTTTTAGGTAAGAAAACAAAAGGAGAGGATTTTTAGGGGAGATGTTGAAGATCTTTCACCAAGATTAGATGATTATGTTCCAAGTTTCCAATGACACTAAACTTTTATGGTCCTTGTGTGTTTGTTTTTTTATGTATTAATTATTCTAAAAAAGTAATTTAATGTCCATTTAATTCATGATTCAGGCCTCTACATTACCCTTCAATTGAAGAAAATATTTTAATGGAAGATGAGAGTAGACTCATGAGGCAGAATTGTAGAAGAAAACTAATGGAATAACGATCATGCCACCATTCTGTAAAGAATTTCAAAAAAATTATATGTAAAAGTTCAAAAATTAAGGAAATCCTATCATGGTGAAATTAAGATGAATTAAAATGGGGATATGTATAATTCTTATTAAGAAACAAAGGTGAATTAGAAAAACTGACATCTAACAAAAATGTTTGAATAAAAAGTAACCTCAGAACATTACCATGCATAGAAACCAATAAATCACCAGAAATAGTTCCCTACCACTACCTTATATAAGAATTTAATGAGGCTTTAATTGATACACCAATATTCCATGACTTCCCACTTGATTATTGTAGGCTAGGTGTGGTGTAATGTCTGTGGAATGTGAATATTTCCACCCTTGACCCGAAATGGATGTCAGTTTGCATCCAACCAATAAAGGTGATAAAATGATATTATAGACGGCCCATTTTTTTGGTCCATAGAAGTATAAATTTAATCCCTAGGAATCCACTTAAATCTTTTAAACCTTCACCCATATTGTATTTTTCATTCTGTAGATATGATCAAATTATGGGAATATTATTTTGGGCCATTGAATATGGCCAAAAATTTCATCTTTAATATAAAGAACATAGAACTCCCTTAAAAACTAATAATTATATTTGATCACTATTAAATGAAATTTTCCCCATTATGTACTCTATCTATAGTTAAACTTTTTGCTTAATTTTTCTTGAATAATGGATGATAAATTGATATTATTGTGATGTTGTCCAGTATACTTATACCATAATTTTATTGGATTAATTTTCAAAATGGGGGTCTTCCAAGGTTATTCTATATTCCCTCCACAAAGATGAATGTTTTTCAATGGAATGGGAAAACAAATAATGAAATATTTAAACAAAATCTATGCCAATGGATGGTTTACAGTGTGTCCTAATATGTACCTTGTAAAAGTGCACATGAAGCAAGAATTACATTACTAATGTAAAATAATGTTCATGATATGAGATTCACTAAAAATTGTGTTTATGAATAATGTACCACGTGAAAATTATAAATTATAAAAAATGAAGATTATACATTATAAGTGGCTAATTTTTGGGCTATCTGAATGCCCCTATGGTGTCATTGTTTCTATACAAGCCTAATCAAAATGCATATTCATAAAATATTAATAGATATAAATTATTAATTAAAATTATTAAAGAAGAATATCGAGGTCAAAATCACATAGATAGTAAATTTTATTGATTAGGTTTTTATAAGATTTTAATTTATTAAACTATTGAAATATGTGATAAAATATTGCTTTTATTAATTTTATGAAATTAGAATGAAAATTAGGCAAATTGATTGATTGGTTTGAAAATAGATTTTGAATGCATTCCTCAGTATTATAATTTTAGTGTTCATGTGAAATTGTATTTTACAAAATAGGTTTATTAATCCATGATGCTTGTAAGATTCATGAAGGGGGAGATCCAATGGTCACGGAATCTCATTCTTGAGATAGAAATCACTTATTTCCAATGTTATAGTAAATTTGAGTTTCACTGAATCAAGGTTTTCTCAAAAGAATATTTTATCCTAATTCCACTAAATTAAAATATGGTTAGGCATCCTTTACAGTTGTTCGTAGTGAAATCTAAAATTCATTTCATAATCAAATACTAATGGTCACGATAAAAGTAAAATAATGGTAATTTAAATTTATTGAAGAATTGCAGAAAAAAGAAATATATAAAAAATAAAACAAAGTCAAACCAACCAAACCATCCCCCTTCTATTAAATAACGCTAAAAAATATTATTTACAACCTAATCCTAATTATGAGGGGACAAGAGAGGAGGAGAGAAGAGAAATAATTCATAATGAAATTGGTCATGAAATCTTGGAGGACTATGAATATCACAGATTCCGACTTCATGATTGCCTCTTCAGTATCCCTCAACAGCAGCTAGATGGCCCTAAATTGATAGGATCCATTTGGTCTTGGAAAATAATGAATGATAATAAGTATTGGTCCAAAATTTATCATGGTTGGGTCCTGAGTCTTAAAAATATTAATAAATTGAATATATATCTAATATGGATGCCTAAATCCTGATCCATTTTTTACATGATGTATAATTATTGAACTATGTTTAATGTCATCTTTCTACTATGAATGTACCATTTTTTACATGGTTATTTAGTTATTTTTCTAAAAATTTATCACTGATCATCTTTAAAAAAATGGTCATAGTGTAAAGAGTATATTTTCACCCTTTTCAATTATATGTTATATTATTCCATAAAACACAAAATCAGTTTAAATAATTCTAAAATAGGTAGGAATATTCATTAAAATAATGAAATAAATATATTTAAACACCATAAAATACACACATGAAATAAATATTTCAGTTATTATATAATTTTTTATTGGATCTATGTTCACAATCTAATTACTCATAGTTTATTTTTCCTGAAACCTCCAATTATTGTGGTTTAAATTCCTACCCTCGGTCACCATATATTATTTTTTTCAAGGACCTCTAACATAGATAACCTCTAGGATATTCTTGATAGCCTTGACTTTTAATGACCATATATAGATTAATCAAATTTATATTACATGACAATCCAACCCTTAGCAGCCCTTGTGGAATAAATTTTCCAATATGGAATAGACCTCCTTATTCCAGGCTCTACCTTCATGCTCTATTCAATAAAGTATTCTCTTGGATGCACTTATGGTGTCTCATGTCAATTTGAAGTGTGTTCCCCTTACTAATCAAGTATTTAATTATATAAATAAAATTTTCATCCTATTGTTAAATAAAACCTCCAACATGAAAAAAACTATATGTAAGATATCTTCCATTATAATATATCATAATATATCCAACCACAATGGAAAAACTACAATATTTTTAGTAATATAATTTATCTGGGGATATCTTTAGGGAACATTCCATCATAAATGATATGATTTTCCCATCTATAAAGATTACTCCTTATTGAAAAACTCCCAACAATAAATCACTCTATGTCATGACCTAACTAGCCAGGACATGCCCTACCACCTATAGTGAAACAAAACATCTATTCGGCCCTAATAAAATATTTAACCAATCAATAAAAATATCAATCTATCATCTAAATAGATGAAAAAACATCTCCCTATGACATTAATAACAACATAATTTTATTATAAATCTCGATTCTCAAATCATCCCCTTTTCCGGCTTGAAAATTAAAAATTCCTTTTATTTTAACAACCCAAAATGAAACAATTGATGAAAAAATCCACTCAATAATTCATATCATTGCCATAAATACATGGTGGTATACATATTCAATTGGTGTTATTAATTCACTAATATCTCTCTACATTCTACTATATAATATTTAATTAACTTCCACAATGAAAATCCATGAATCAATGTACACTCTTCATCAAAACCAATCTCAAAAACTAATCACAATAAAGAATACAATTATAATGATTTCAAAACACCTATATATCCCATGTAATATAATTTTTTTAAATTTATTTATCCCCTAGATTATGTTTCTCTAAACTATAAGACATTACTTGCAATAGTTTATTATTGGTCACAATCCTCCATATAGTAGGAATCACCTACAAAAGAGGCACATCTAGTGGTCCATCAATATGATCAATGTGATTTAAACCATTTTACACACAAATATGTGTAGAAAATAGTCCAATCCTACTCTATATTTTTTTTAAGAAACATACTCTTAACTGCCAACCTGATACCACATCACCTAATAAACATTCCATAAATTTTACTAACATTGCAACATTTCCAACTGCCTGAAAAAATTTTCAAATAAGACACTCGATGGAATTCTATATTTGGTTCATTAACTGGCCACAAGAACCTTCATACTCTCCCCATTTGAACTAGAGAAACTTCAATCCATCAATATCTACGAATATTTTATCTCTTTTTCACAACTAAAGCCTATTCGTGGTCTCCATCCAATACATATACAAATCCAAAATCATATACTTACCAAGGAACCTGAAATAATCACAACAAATTTCATACCAACTTCTCACCTTCATAAAGGAAAATATTTAATAAATCTCACCACGACCATGATCCAACCCATATAAGAGTAAAAACATAGTTACTAATATAATGATCACCACCATTTTATAATCCTTATCATCACACCCCTAATCCAAATCAATCGATCTACATAGCCGATGCTCTTTCTATTACTATATCTAATTACATGTCATAAATATCTCTCTAACACTGAAGCATCGACATGAAACATTGATTTCAACCCATTCCCATATATTCAGAAACATATTCCTCAATATTTAAATAATATATATCCATCATGAAAGTTACACCCTTTAATAGATAATTATGTATACACCACCATATGAATTCATTATTACAGCTCTTTATGTGAAATTTCTGAAATAATCCATGATCACATGTATTCCTCTCTTCTGAGATAACATCATCCATCATGACAACCCATACCATGGATTAAGCTCGGATAATACATTAAAAAATACTCTGATCTAACTCTGATGTCATTATCCATTATAGGTAAATTGATTTGATTATATAATTGTGTTTTAGGCCACTATTTAAGTACGAGTTTCCTTAAATCTGATGGTCACCAATATTTAACCTCTAAATAATCCTCTCATAGTTTCTTTCTATTTATTGAACATGATATCATCTATTCCTAACATTATTATGTTCCAATATAATCAGATAACATAATCAACCTAATTATACAATTATTTCATAATCATCAATCCCAGTCAGGTACACTTAAGTATCTAATCATTCCCCACAACAAGTGAACCTAGTCTTGAAAAACAAATTGAGAGTCATTTCATTTCCACTAAGAATATGTAATCTCACTAATTAGGAGGATAAAAAAGGATAAAAACCCACCTAGGTGTTGTTCTAAAGAAAAAATATATACTCTTACCCTATCAATCATCTTCCAAACCATCTAGGACCACAATCCCCTATCTAATAAAAAATTGTACTCGAAACCAAAAGGGTTTGGAACCTATCTTTTCGTAACATGAGGTTCTTAGTATAACGAAAGAAAAATGACTCTCACATAACTATATAATGTTTTTTTTCAACTCCACTTATTAATTATTCTGAACAACAAAAAATATATTAGTGATTTCCTCTCATAAAGGTACTGACAATTCTAGGCTAACTACTTTCTCTCGTAACCTTCGTATATCAAAACTCAAATAAGATACTACATTAAATAATACTATCAGACAATTATATCATCAACTTTCCAATTTCATGATTCATGTCTCAACATCACTTGTCTCTCTCAACTAGACTATATGTCACATTTAATATGGGTTACAAATCATTGAGCATTATCTATAATCATATCACTAATATCAAAAGGATTATTTCCTTGTCAACACACCCACTCTATGATAATATTGACTATATACATTATGAAACTCATACTAATTACTATTAACCATGAAAGTGTACTATACTCAAAAAAATTCATAAACAAGGATGCGCCCAATGTGGATTAGGATCACATCTAGGTTCACATTATAAAAAAAATCCTATTATGATTTTAGTTGGTAAATCATACACATATTCATTAGTTATTATGATTTCTACTAATAATACATTTGGGAAAATTACCTATAGGTTGTTTTTTACAATTTATTTAATCAGATTCTATTATTATTTTTATTATACTACATAATAAGTATCATGAAATCTACTTCATAAACCATGTAATGAAGGGCCACTATATATACCATACGTAGAGGGACTGTATACCAGTCCCCAACAATATCCCATGACAGGTTCTATTAGACTAGTAATTATAATGAAATATAGTGTTTTAGCTATGTATATTCCCCCCAAAAATCTATATAAGAAGGAAATATAAGTGTTTTGTTTGAAACATCAGACATCAAAACCTCCCTAATAGACATAAATCAATCACATAAAATCCTATAAATGTTAAATAAATCCAACATATCAAGATTGGTTCATGTAAACAAAAAATTTACCACTATGTGAAGAGATACCAAATGCCCAAATATAAATCCCTAATATATAACTCATACATGAAGAAATATAAAGGTTTAAAAAAATGAATAGTATAAATATCATAATTCTTGTGACCACGGTTTACCATTAATATTTTTTACATGAAACATTGGTTTTGGTATATTCATAATCTCTAAAATATCCCTACTCTCTATCTTCCATGATCTTAAATTTAATAGAAAGGAAAATATATTCTAATATCACCATTTCATTTATCCATCTTAATACCACTAATCACTATCCTACCCAGTAGGTCACTTGACCTCATCCATTCCTCCCTTTGTTCTAGAGGATGATTAATAAGATAAGGTGTCTTTGTGTTATAGTTTTGAGGTTATACCCACATATTATAGTGAATAAAAAAGTGTAAATATCCAAAAAAACATCAATAATAACCATAGAATACGGATTCTATAAAACAAGAATCATTCTACATAAAATGAAATTAGAAAATATAATCATTTATCCCATTGATCACCTACTATTCTAATCAGAAATAAAATTGTAAACTAATATAAAAAATAAAACCTAAAATGTCCCTAAAAAAACCCAAGACTAATCCCCAGAATCCAACCATGTAGTATTTCACGATCATCAAATAGTTTTATTTTACAATACCTGAGGCTATGCATAATGTGGTATGTCCAAGTAACAATATTTCATGGCCTCCTAAGCATTGCATTGGAAATACTCATTAGTACATCACCAATGGTTTCCCTTGTATATAATGTATTGTTATAATAATGACCAGTGCCTTAAGCAGATGAAAATTACATGATTCCAAATAAGGTTGTGCTTAAACATAGTTTGAGGATAATTTGGGTTTAGAGTTTTACAGATTCTATAAAAACACTATCATATCAACTATATAGATTAATAAATGGACAATTCCCCTCAATATCAATTTATTCCATAAAATATTTTTTAAATTCTTCCCATTTATTATTCTAAACAATATATCTTATTTTAAGATGAATTTTGTTAGGTCAAGTATGATAAATACCCTAAGAGGGTGGGGGTGAATCAGGCTATGACAGATTAAAATTATTTCCCCTTAAAATCTTTTTTTGTCCTTAAATAAAACACATTTCTCTCTTTCTCTCATAGTAATATATAAAAATAATTAAATCATTCATAAGACACATCAATATCACTTGGTTCACCATCACTTGGAAATATCCAAGTATCATTCAACAGAAATGTTCCAATGTACCATATCCACTGAAGCACACTTCTGTTTACAAGGCTTTGGATAGATCACTTCTATGCCCAATTAGATTTCATTTACAAGTATTAGGTTGTACTCACTGAATTCCCAAGGGTCAATCCCTATGTATCTTCCTCTAGCTCACTACCTGTGGGAAAGATCACCATATTTTCTTTCCTTCACTCACAACGCTAGGAAGGAATACAAAAAAAAATTTATAGACATGTAGGTCCCTTGGTTTTCATGAATGATGCATCCTCAACTGTAGATAGATTCTCTCTTGAAGTTCAACTTTTATCCACTGATTAAGACTACATTACCACGGGTATAATGAGAAACGTCCAGCTTTCACGCAACCTTAGGGTGACATACATGCTACTTTAAGCACACCATTAAAGTTCCACTATTTATATGGAAAACCACCTAGTGTTCCACTCCAAACATGTGCAACACATAACCCTTTTATACCAAAACCACTATTGGCGCACAAATCACATCTGGTGCACACCATTAGTATAACTCTCTGCTTGTGCGTCGACAACACTTGTACGACTAGGGATACGATTTTATCAATGTGTTGAGCTCTCTGAAATGAGTGGGTAGCCTTCTGTATGTAGTCATTTTGAATACCCTAAGTGCATGATCATCAAATTTCGTGAAGACACGATAGTCCATCCACCCAATCCTCTTTCACGCTTGTCACATTGTGTTCCACTCAAAATATAGTGTATTATTCATTCCTTTTTAATATTTTAACATTTTTAATTTTGAAACACGCATGGTGTAAAACAAAAATATATCTATAACTCAAAATATATCCAAGGAAACCCTCTTTGTCAACAAATACAACTAGCCCAAAAAGATTCAATGATTCTTTGAGGTATTTAATGAAAAAAATTATTATAATGGAATGATACATGCTTATAGGTTTCCTAAACATCTTTAGGATCTATATAAAATATACAATGTCCTATAATGATAAAAAATTAGTAAGTTATGAAAAAAATAATGAAACAATATCCCAATTTGAAATTCATGAAATCCCATAGAAAATTTCTCTTATATAATAGTCTTGAGCTTAAATAATAATTTACATACTCAATAAAAAAATTTACTTCTAAAATATTTTTATTAAAAAATTATTAAATAATATCATAAAAATTAATAATAATGGGGGTTTCATATTTTTTTCTATAACATGAGAACTCATTGAAAAAAATATTATGAATAAATTTCAATTCACCCAAAAAAAAATTAATATAAATTTTCCTAAAAATAAGCTCATTATCTTGATGTATGAAAAAAAATTCATCCATGAAAAATTATCTAAAACAATATATATTCAATTAGGTAACATATGAAATATACTTCATATCACTCTTATAAGGACTCTTAAAAATGAAATTACATACTTAATTAATTCCAATCCAAATTCCATAGATAACAAAATCAATAACTAATGCATTGGAGAGATATATTGGGGTCACATTTCATCATAGAAAATGAACATGGACTATAAAATACATAAAAATTTTGGAAATTATTGTATAAATAAAATTAATAATTAAAATTCCGTCTAACAAAATTAGAATTTTTTTTGGGATTCTCATAAAAAAAAGTATAAAACTTACTTTTCATTAAAAACTCTTTAAATAAAAATATCTATAAGATGGAAAATTTGATACTAATTTAAAACCCCATAAAACCCTATATATGAATTTTTATAAGTTAATGATTTTGTGATGGTTAGAAATTATACCACTATAATATACATTTTTCATAGATTCCTTTCAGACTTTTGTAAAATGCCAAAAGATACCTGTTCGAAAAAAGGTTGGATGATTGTAATAAAAACCATCATAAATAATGTCAATCATGGTTTAAAATGAATTTTAAAAATAATTGTAGTATTATAATTACATTCAAGATACATTTTAATGAACATGGATAAGGATGAAGAGTTGTTGAAAGACATTAAAAGATTTAGAATATGTTTTTAATAATGAACCCCTTACCTAGAGTCTGATTCATTAGGTACATAACTTAATTACTATGTAATAAAATTTTACTAATTATTTTCTTGTCTAATAAACATTTTTATATTTTATTAGATTAATCTTATCCAATTTATATATTTTATTTTAAATCCATATATAGTTATGAAATGAATTGTGTTCAAGTACGAAATTTTGCGGACATTTGATTCAAAATTGAAAAACAACATTGGTTGATTAAACATGGAAAAAGGGTTCATTATTCCATCACATAAAGAATATTGATTTTTTGATAATTTTAATTTTTATATTATATTTATATAACCAATCATTAAATTAAGACTTTATAAATCAATCACGTGACTTCATGGAGTTATTAGTACACATGTACACATGAGTGTCATTATCATTCTCCAATGAATTTTAGGTTCAAAGGTAAGTAATATAAAAAAATTTCTTAATCATAATTATTTAATGATTATCTTATACATTTATTAATTCCAACTTAATCACTTTCTTTGTGATTAAGTGATGAAATAAAAACAAATCTCTTCATAGAGATTATAGCTAACCTGTACGCACGAGTAATGTTTTCATTTACAATAGTTTTTTAAAGGAGATTAAAAAGTAAATTGAAATAATCATAATAACATTTCTGTATATGGAAGATATTTATTTTATTATATATTCAATGTAAAAAATACTTTATGGAGGTAGAAGATGAATGAAACGCAAAATAATTGATCAATAATTATAAATCTTCTTTGGAAAATCGCTCCCTTGGGTCAAACCTTCAACTTTATTATGTTGGAATTTTGGTGATATTATGACATTTATGATGAAGGGAGGGATTAAGGGACGGTATTTGGGTTGGTTTTTGTTGAAGAAAATGGACCAAATACATTTTTTACACCATAGTTCTTTTGACTAAGCACATGTGTCTCTCCAAACATATATCTCCCTAATCTGTCGACCTCTCCTAAGTAGAATGAAAAATCCAATGCATCTTCCATTTCAATTTCATAACATTCCGAGAAATTATACCCTTACTACCATATTACATTTTAATCGTTGTATATATTCATGCTCTGAGGAATCCATCAACATAAAAACATTCCAGGATTACAAAAATATATATGTTCACCATAAAGACATATTCAGTTTCATTGATTCATCATCCTGAAATGTATTATCTGCATAACCAAACCTTATAATATATTTATCATCTATATTGATATACCACCATATATATTATTATATATCCTTCTATATATCTATTTTATACTTTATATTCTGATCTTTATGGATTAATTATTTATATACATCACCATAATAAGTTTCATTTTTTTATTGCATTCCAATCATTCCACTTAAACTATATAAAAACTCATTCTCTTGTATTCCACCATTTTCCATCGGCATACCATTACATGAATCAAGTATTATTTGTTTTATTTCAAATAAATAACTTCCAAATTTGATTTGAGATCAAAAATTAAAATTCACACCATCTAATCTATTTAGAAATCAAATTACAACCATCATACATTGGGTAGGGTTTTACTTCTCATTTCACTCAATTATTTCTCCTCACCACTTTGTCACTGTGGAGGGTATATTTTACGGTTTATTTTTGATATCATTAAATATATATCCATCAATTAATTTTTCCCCTTACCTAATAAGTGATATAAATTTCAATTATCATTCATCTATCTTTCCCTAATAAATTACAACATTAAATTTATATTAGGTTAATGATCATAATTTCCTATAAAAATTTATATTTGAATTAAAAATATGATATATTTTATTATTATTATTACATTGTATTGTGATATTCTCTAATTTTTCTTATTTTGGAATTTATGATTTTATTATAATGTATGTGAGTCTATTATGAAATCCATTATATATACGTAATTTTATTTATATTGATTTAATATGAACCTGGTTTTGAAACTTTTGATGCATTTTTTAGAAATAAATTTATATATGTTTCATACATCCATTTAGATGTTAGAAATATCTTATATTAATATTTTCATATAATCATCAATATTTTAAAATATACATTAGACAGTCATTTGATTAGTCAAATTATTATATGATTTCAAATTACATCACTATTACTATTTTTTTAAATTTTCTATTTTAATT
Source organism: Viscum album (assembly GCA_963277665.1). Taxonomy (NCBI): domain Eukaryota; kingdom Viridiplantae; phylum Streptophyta; class Magnoliopsida; order Santalales; family Viscaceae; genus Viscum; species Viscum album. The sequence goes on along the minus strand of OY728132.1, from coordinate 367,851,331 downwards.
TGGTATTTATTTGATTCCATGGTATGATAATTAATTACTTCATAATTTGATTCATGTTTTCGAATTGGTTACATTGTATTATTCATGTATCCATTTTTATATTGTATATTAAATGATATTTATTCACTATTTTGAATTATTCAAGTGAATCATAAGTTATTTGATATTCAATTTCTAGTAGCATGATTAAATAAAAATTATTGTGATTTATCCAGAACTATATCTCTGATTTTCATTATAACACACTATAATTACTATAGTTTTTATAAAGAATAAAATTTCTTCTGTGTTAAATTTATGAATTTTATGTTCTCTATTATAATTGTGTTTTTATTATTAACTATGATATGGAATTTTTTTATATTTATATATATTAATCAATTTTGTTAATTGGTTAATCTACCTTATTAATGGATTTAGATCTATACTATATATGGAATTCTATTTAGGTATGATTTAAATTTATTCATGTGATTAATACGATATTTGAAACACTATTTCTAGTACCTGGTGAAAATTATGTTCTATCACTATATATACTATATTTTAGTTATTGATAACTAGGAATACATTATATCATAGCCAAATTACAAAAATAATAATTTAATATATTAGGTAATTCAAAAATATTACTCACTTAATAATTTAAAAATGTTCCCCATTAATGAAGATATAATTATTTTTTGTATTGTGATAGGTTGAACACCAATAGAGATACTATATAATGTTTTTCATGGTATGGCATATTTTAACTTTAAGTATTTTTTTACACATTAGTTCATTTATAAGTACTCAAATTTTTATTCCTATCTTAAAAACCCTTTACATGAAAGATATGTATTTATAATACCATCATCATACAACCACAAACTTGTCTCAAATATATAGTTATCAATAATTATTTTAGTTTAAATTTAGTTTTTATATTATTATTTTTTTAAATTAGATTAATTTTTATAGTTTTTATTTGATTATATTATCGTTTAAATTACATCCAATATTATATTTTTGTTAACATATTATAGTTTCTATTATACAAATACCCAATGCTGATGACATAACATCAATGTATTTTCTATTTAAGCTCTAATTAAATTTGGACATGTGAATCTTAATATGATGGAAACTCTCTTTCTAGTATTGAGCGCAAATCATGTTATTCAAGAATTATTAAGGTATAAATTATTGTTATTCATTAAAAAGAATACACTATTTAATAACACAACTCCATGATAGAATTAAAACATTTAGGTTATTCAAAAACTATTTATTCCCTTTAAAATTTATAAAATCTCTTAATTAAAAAACATATATATATATATATATTGTATATTGATATTGAAATACAGAGTATATATAAATAATTTTTAGATATAAAATATCTGAATGTTTAGTATGATATCTTACTTTAGTTACATACATGTTATTTTATTTCATAACTTATTCCAAAAATTATTTATGTGTGTGATACTTATTTACACTCTCCTTCTTATAAAACCATAAAAAATTCACAACTTTATACTAATTACATGAAAGTTTGAACTAAACTAATTCCACATATAATTTATTTTTGTTCAAATTCAATTAAAATATATATTTTGGTTTACTAATATACGAGTTTAAGTTCCATCCCATATTACAGGGTCAATTATTTATTATAGTTTCTATCCACCAAATTCCCAATGGTGATGTTATAACTAAAATTTATTTCTATTCAAGTCATAATTAAAATACATAAAGTGATTTATATGATGTTTACAACATTACTTTTAGTACAATATGAAATAAAAAAAATTATGTATTATTCTTTAAATTTTTTTAGTTATTGTTATATAGGTACACACAGTTCTATTTCCAAATTCCATGACATAATTCTATATTTTTGGTACATTGATAACCATAGAATAAATTATCAATTTCCTAAAAAAAATTATTAACTAGAATATTTTATATTATTTTATGGTGTCATATTTTATAAAAATACAATATAAAATATAAAATAGTTTTAGTTATAGTATATTTGAATGATTATTTTTTATTTTACACTTTAATTAATTCACAATATCAATTATTTGTATTCCTATCAAAAATAATTTCAATGCATGATATCCCTTTACACCATATTTCTCATATGAAGTCAAGCATGTCAAGACTACCTACCAATAAAATATAGGTCTGTACTGAAATAATTTCTTTTATCATTTATGTTTTCTACAATTTAACTAATTTTTATAGTTAGATTTTACTTATATACACATTTAAATCCCCACCCAAATTATTGGTTCATCTATTGGTGGTTGATTTTATTATATGAATACCCAATGTTCATGCCATAACTCTAATGTATTTACATGATAATGAAATTTAAATTAAAATTAGAACTCTAATATTTCAATTGAAGTAAATTATTATTTTGATTATAACTTTTACAAAATATTTATAATGTTATTTTATTTTAATGAACATTCATCTTTAAAACATTTATAATTAACTTTTTGTTTAATGTAGTTTTATTTAATATGATTTTTTAAAGAGTTTCAATCATACCTCTATTATCCATATTTTGTGATTTATTTAATCAAAACATCAAATGATTCAATTTTCACCTGACCTATTAAAAAATTTCCTTTCTACTTCATGATTTGCTTCCTGATATAATTTCCCTTTCACCACTGAACTGATAACTATCCCATTTGTGAATAATCTATATGTATTTAATATAAAATCATATTGTAAACATACTAACACTACTACTCAATTTAATATTTTTAAAATATATATGAATTTACATGATAATAATATTTTTTACACACTTATTAAACTGTACACAAATATTCAGTTTCAAAAATTTTGAAATAACATTCATCCATTTAAAATTTTAATTTAATGATTTATGGGGGTTTATTTTATCTAATTTTTCTTATTAATTGTTATTTTATCACATTTAGTTTTTTAAATCTGATAATTTGTTAATTTTATTCAATTTACATTACAATTTACATTTTATTTATTGAAACAAATGAAAATTCTCATACGGTTCAAAATACAAAATATGATGATATATTACGTTATTGATATTTGTTTACTTATTTTTACTAGTTCTTTCCATTACAGGTCAGAGTCATTATTTATATAAAAATATTCATCTTAATTATTTTTCATCATGTTTTACATATAACAAGAGTATTTATTGAAGCCCTACATACTACTCCCACCTTCAATGTAGATTTCCTATATTAATTTATTATTTAAATAAAAATACATCACATTTTACATGGATACAAAATGACATTTAATTTTTTATTAAAATCACATATAATTTTATCCTTCCATGTTTTCAAATAGATAGACTGTCATTCCTATATTTTTATTCTCATTTATGAACCTTCAATTTCACCTACAGTACTATGTTTATTAATTTTATGCTAGAATGTTATCTTAAATTATGGAGACATGATTTTATAATTTTATATATAAATTCACATTTTATATATTTGATATGTGATATTGAATAAAATTTAGCTATTAATGTTCTATATACTAGGATAAAAATGATTCATTTTTTTCGTCATGAATTTTCATTTCATATTTATCGTGATTGTTTTGTTAATTAATTATTATCTTATCATAATTGTTATCAAATTTCAATATATATAAATATGGAAACAAACATTAATGACCCAATATTAACAATTTATGGATTTTTTTGGTCACTAAAAATAAATTTCAATTTAACATTGGTTATAGGGTATTGTTACTATATATGTATGTTTTTAAATATTCTTTTTTATTATATGTTTTTTCTAATAAGACTTCTTAAATCAAATAATTTCTTTCCACCAATATTTTTTTTTGTAAGTGGACTACTACTATCATTATCTCATTTTATCAATTACATTAAAATTCACCTTTAACAAATTAAATATTAAACTATTTCATAATCCATCCATATTTATCATATTCATTATTGAATTTTGAACATAGATGTAAATTATTTTCATATTTAACTATTTGTTATTGTTGTTATTAACTATATATTTCAACATATTAAGAAGTATTGATTAGATTAAAATCAATTATAATGATATATTTATAATTATATATAATAATAGTAATAAATAATAAGAAATGTACAATTGTTAACTATTATTTTCCATATAATTGAATATTTTTTTGTATGTAACAGAATATTTCTTCACAAATGATCCATATTCTATGGCATGGTGATTATCAATTATTCATTATATATATTTTTCAAACCATGTTACACTTTAATAAGAGACACAAGTGCATATATTAATGTTATATTACATGTGACGATGCTATCCATATATGAATTTTCAACTGAATACCAATGATATTATACTTTTTAATACAGTTTATTTTTATAGATACCATTTAGATGAAAAATAAGAAATTAAAAAATAATCCACAACATATAAACCAACACATTCTTCAGGAAAGAAAACTCTTTTCTTATCCAATTAAAAAAAATGGTCCTTCAATTTTTTAAACCGAGGTAACATAAAGGGGTAGGTTTAACTGTTCCATGGAAGGATTGATTCTACTAAACACAGTGATATATAGTACCATGTATACAAGGATCTGAACTACCGAAAAGATTTTAAAAATCCATCCACATTGTATAATAATGTGGATTCAAGTTGAATGATATATTCATCAATTTCTTCTTCTAAAATTAATTTATTATAAAAATGAATCATTCAGTTTTACAATATTAATATTATATACTATAATTACCTCTTCGCAGTGATGCTATATTAATTGGAGTTGGTGTGTTTAGATCCCAACAATGAAATATTTTAGTCAATTGTATTGTATTAAGTCTCATTTCAACTCATCACAATGACACATTTTACAATAATAATTTTGAAGCAAATATGATGTATCATCAAGTGGCACCTGCAAGCTACAAATTGATAATTTAGATGTTGGATAAAATCAATTGTGAGATATGATCTTATCTCTTCATTTTATCAACCATATGTAAACTATAAGTAAGTATTGATTCATTTATAATATTTATTTTTAATTATAATTCAATATTCAATTTAATATTTTTATACCATGACTTCATCAGCATATGATAGTAATGGAGTTCAATCAGTGATCTTTCCCTTGAATAATTTATTAATGATTCATGAGATTTACTTTCATAGAATAAGAGAGGAAATAATGAAAATATTTTGATTATTTCAGATTATATAGTGAGTTTTTAATTAGTTAAATAGATGAAATAAATAATTTTACAATCAATAGTATAAAAAAGAGAGTGTTAGTGAAATATAAAATTTACTATTTTTGGCACAATGGGAATTTGGGGAGTTTGTTATATAGATTTGATCCATGAAAATTATTAGTTTCAAAATTACCTATATTCATGGGTATCTATATGGTAGCCTCTTATCACTATTGATAATATTTACCAACTTTTAAACATATAAGATGTTATTAAACTGTATCATGTATATTAATGAACAGTATTAGCTATGATATAAGATGAAAAATTAAATTTTTATGTGTATTATTATAACAGTTTTTAAAATAATTTTTTTTCATCGTATTAATAATAACTTAAAATCGATACATGTATATATATCCCAATTTAAAAAATATTATTATCCATATAAAAATATGTGTATAATATGCATAAATTATTTAAAATTATAAACACATTCATTCTTATAGTATCTATTCATTTTTTTAATTAAACACCTATAAACATATGATACATTGTATGCATTATGAATTTACATACTTCAATGACTATAATTATTCTTCTATATTAATACTATGTGGACTTAATATGTGAATATATTTTATAAATTATGTGTACATGTTTATTTACAATATATACAATATGCGTACATTTTTTTAATTACATAATGTTACGTCTGTAAGGTAAAATACCCTGAGAGAGGGGTGAATCAAGGTATTATAGATTAAAAAAACTCCCCTATTTGATGTAGTTTCATTATTAAACAAAACAGTCTTCTTTATCTTCACTATAGAAATGTATGAACATAAATTAAAGAATTCACAAGACACAACAATTTTTACATGGTTCACCCTCACTAGGATACATCAAAGGATCATACAATATAAATGTTCTGATGTACCAAATCCAATAAAAGTTCACAATTTTTTACAATGTTTGTAGTGGATTCCAAGTCCCTCCTGGTTAAAAAAATCAAAATTTGAAAGTTCCCTACACTCTCAATTGAATTGTGATAACTACTTCTACAGAAGACCCACTAACAGTTTATAGAATAGTAGGTACCTTCATTATCTCTAATGAATTCATCCTCTAATGTATGTAAATGATCTTTTGATTTTACACATTCATCCACTAATGAATAAAAAGTTACCACATTATTATTGGGAAACCTCAAATAATTCACGCAATAATTACTGTGTCTTTCACACAATATTATTTCCTTACATGCATGATTCCACTTTTGATTAAAACACCCCTTGTACGCAACATCAATCTTATGAGAAACTGCAATCTTACGTGCAACATTCTTTGCGTACGCACAACTCAAATTCATTCATTCAACTCCATTTAATTAAAATTATTACACTGTCCAGAGCTCATATTATCTCTATGTGTTGACATTCTTTAAATGAGGGGTTATTTATAGGCATCGCAAGCCCCTACGTGGAAGATTTGACAGGTCATGCAAGATCCCCTTAGTGCGCAAAAATCCCAATTTGACTTCACATTGGGCATTCATGTTTCTTTCATGAAACGAAAGTTTTCATGCACACATCCAAATATTTCGAAATCATTATTCCTTGTCCATTTTTCAACAATATAATTCATTAAAATTCATTGTGTGAAACTGTCCAAATCTCCTTAAATATTTCATATAACTTCCTTTTCCAAAAAAATCTTTCTTTATTTTTTGATTTTCAAGACTAACAATTTAGAAAAAACAATATAATGGTTCCACCATATATCTGTTCCTTTTGTACCACCTCTATATCGTACATTCCTCTATAATAGTTCTTTTTCATCATAGGTACTTAAAAATATCTTGGGAAATTAATAATTCAACATAGATTACCACTTTTCCAACAAACGCAATCTACACAATAATGCTTCAATGCTACCTTTAGGGACTTTTTCCCAACACATACACATGTATAAATAATGTATGAATACACTTTATAATGGTAGAAACACATATACACATATAATATACATTATGAATTATAAATTTTATGATCCCATGAATCCAATTCCTCTACCAAATTAATAAAATACATGTGGTATACATACATTGTTTGAAATTATATACACCAGAATGTATTCATTATGTATACATGTTTTGATATTACAGACACATATACACATACATGAACATTATTTAAAATAAATTAGTCATAATACACCGGTTTAGATATTTTCTTCCAAAAAAATTATTGTTTTACTTAAAACAAAAACCCTATATATATATATTTCAAAATTTATTAAATTTTAATTACTGAGTGTTCACTCTGAAATTTGTATCCCTTTACATATTGTATCTAAGTATATTTTTTAATAAACAAATAATTTTTAATTTTAATTGATTGATATTCAGATATGTCCAATGATATTTCAAATATGAGGATAAAAGTTATATGATAAGAGAGGTGAGGGGATACCATTTTATATGTTAGGGGAGTGTAACTCTTATAAATTTTCAACAATTTAAAATAATATAATGGCTTATTATTTATTATTTGGAGGTAAATATATTCCAATAGATATATATAATTATAATATTTTCTTTCCTCTAATAAAATAAAAGTTAATATCTGATATTGTAACCTCATCACTTATTTTCAAACTTAATCATTTAGTTATTCTATTTACCAAGGTAAAATGTTTTTAACATGATTAATTTTCTTTGTGAAAAAAATTAATTTGAACTTTTTATTAAATTTGTGCCATATGATTCAAAATAGGAAATATAATTTTCATTATTCAACATCCATATGTTTTAAAAATTAGTTTTAATATGTGATCATAAAATGGAACAAAAAAGGGTTTTATTAATATGATTTTATGATCAAAAAAGAATTTATACCAAAATAAAGCATAATTTTTCTATTTATGGAATTAATAAGATTATTTTTAATCAATGAAAAATATTTTTAAATTAAAATATTCAAAGTATTTATGTAAATTTTAAATGTATTGAATGCAAATGATATTTTCTATAAAAATAAGAATTTTGTACAATTAAAAATATATATATTTTCCCAAAAAATACACAATAATAAACCTAACATATATTTGATATTATAATATGAAAAATGAATTCAGTTTTAATGACCATGTCACTAGTAGACCAGATTATGTGCCTCACTTTATTACATTAGTATAGATACAAGGAATCACATGATGAAGTTATGAAAAGTTTAATTTTTTTGGAAAACAATAAATATACATGATACTAATTTTATAATGGGTAATGAAAATAACAATAATAAATTTAAAATTAAAATAGCCCTAAACCTCAATACAATAATTCACCTTCATATCATTGGGAAAGAAAACAGAATAAGGGTGAGTTCAAATGTCCAATGGGGGTTAAGTATGGTGAAAGTTATTATGATTTGATAAATAATTATCAAAATGAAAAGGTAAATGACGAAGAAAATATTCTATTTGAATATCATAACCATCAAATTATGATATGTTAAAATCAGTATGGAATGCTAAATAACTGGGAACACATTACATTTAATCAATTAGTTGTGATATAAACACATTCATTAATAATATCAAAAAGAAAATATAATTAATTATAATAAAGGTATTCTAAATTAATGACATGTTTAATTATCCTATTTCATGTTTCTTAGGCACATGATATAATTGTCTTCAAGACTTTTCAAAAGACAGTTTAAAAAAGCTAGGTGAAAATCCATCTAATTTGGCCAACAGATTCCTATTATGAGACTAAAAATGAATTTAAGGGACTTTTATAAATAGTCCACAACCCATTTCATGCATGACCAATGCATTCTTTATATATCAAATAATAATTTTAATTTAAAAACAGTTTTACTTATTATAAATTATCTATATTGCATAAAGGATATATATTTATCATTTTTTCCCAAGTTAATCAAATAACATTCAAATTAAACACCATAGGTGAAAATGATATAATGTTTAAAAAATAATAATATAAAACATAAAATAATATGTATATTTAATATCGTATTTTTTTCAATGAAAAATGATTACAATATTGTGATTTCTTCATGGTAAGGATAACAATCACCAGAATACTAACATAGTACAGTAACTTTTACTACTTGGTAATTTTTTCATTAAATCCACTTGGATGAGATAATTGAATGTAAAACCTAAAATTACATGATTTATGAATTAATAAGGATATTATATGTCATATATAAATAATATACATCATATAAAAGTTAATTGGTTCATAATAACAAATAACTCTCGATGGAATGTTAGTTGATATGAAATCTATTACCTCTCATGTCTAATTGGGTGAACGTACTTTAACATCATGTATAGTTGTTTTAACCATGTTATTAACTTATTATCTAACAATATTAAAAATTATAAGATCATACCTGATCCTTTGATAATATTTTATTACTCTTTCATTAATAATCATTCATTATTCACATCGTTTCACGTGTTAATTTCCTTATATTCTCATGGGGTTTTTTGTCATTGAAGATCATATTCTTGAACATATTATATTGTTTCATCATATCTAGAATAATAATCATGAAATATTTTTCATATTTATACATCAATTACTCCTTTAAAACCATTCATGAATGATGGTTATAAAAAATGGATTATTTTATAATGATAGAGATGGTAGATAGTACATATGCTTGAGTAATGTTTTCATTTTACTATAATCATTATGAAAAAGGGTAACTGATATATTATCAATAAATAATTAAATTGTTATCATATTTACCATATTGTTCACTTTTATATATCAACCATGTGGTATTGTGATGATGATACATTAACATCACCTCCAGAAGGTGGTAGTCCATAGGTACATGAATGATGTAATCATCTATATGTATGTGAATTGTAAATAAGTAAAATAATTTATATTATTTATATAGAAAGGTGAATGGTAAATTATTTTTATAATCTGTTCATCTATATTGCATGAATCAATTAACATTATATTTATCACCTTCCATATGATGTGTTAGTGAAATATGAATCTCATTGCTTCATGTGGTGATAATACATCGTACACACGAGTGATGCTATAGTATATCCTAAGAAATGAATGTTAATGATATATATATGATATATTGACTATTGATGTATAATTTAATTATAAATAAAACATATATATATATATTGTATCCATCAGTATGAACATCCATTAGAGGTGGAAATGAAAAAATGAACAACGTCGGTTTGGGAGGCGGTAGTCAACTGTTCAAATAAATGATGACTTCATAACCAATTTTATGTAAGTGGAGTGGTTTTTTTATCATTAAATTATTATAAAAACATCATATAAAGGTATTATACTAAATTATTTATATTAGAATGACTTATTAGAATTTAATAGAGATGGATAAAGAAGTAACACAAAGATGCGCATTGAAAAATATTACCTCCTCTACAGGTATCCACTTTATGATTATAATAAAGTAGTAAAAGGTTGGATTTATGTCCTAAATAATGAAACTATTATGGGGGGAAATTTTGAGATATGATGTAATTTCTTTCCCGATCCAAAATAGTTTTAAGGTGTGAAGAAGTGAGGGAATTAAGGTACCTATTATAGTTGAGTAGGAGTGACATTTTTATAAATACCCAATCTATTAACTATTGTGAGATAAATCATACCTCACATAGATCTATAATTTATAAGAACAAGTTTTATGTGATTATATGGTTGAACCACATCCCCACCACGCATTTAAGCATAGTTTTAACACATTTTATTCCTTAAATTCTATGTTTCCATACTTTTCCAATTATAGTTGTTCACTATGGTTACTTGTTTTCTAAAATTGGTTATTTACTATTAAAAATAAATAAAATTGGCCCATATTATATAATTTAGAATCAATTATTATAAATATAATAAATTATTTTAAAAAATATAAATCCAATTTTTGTTGGAAATCATTTTTAACATAAGTGAATGTAATGCGTAAAAACACCTCTTTATTCATTATAAAAGAACAACTAGTCCATGAATTAAACATAATTAATATTTAATAACCTCTAAAAATCCCCTAGTATAATATTAGATTTTTATAATTATAAATCATTTAATAAAATAATATTTATTATAAAAAACATTAATAACAATTTTGAAATTATTGATTTTATTTAAATTTTAAAAATATATAGAAAATGATGGAATTAGAATATATTTTTTAAAAACCTATTAAAAATTATTTATTTATCTACGTAATTAATGTAACATAATTATTCATTCAATTTACTTAACTGTTATTATTTAAAGTATGAGTTATTTTATTTTTTAATATCTAATTTATTACTGCATTGGAATTTCATTAAAATTTTATGTGACTAATTCATATATAAAAATTAAATATATATTTGTCAAGGATTGTCCCCTGGGGCCTATTTCATGACTACCCCAAGTCTGTCTCTAATACACATGGGGCTAGAGACTAGCACTGAGTATGCATATCCCACAAATGGTAGTAATTTGAAGAAGTCTCATTATACGTGAACAGGTCCCTGAGAAACATTGAATAACTAAAAACACTAAGTAAACATGCATTCATACAATTGAGATATCCTCTATAGAGTAATAATACAAAAAAGGAATGTAAACGGGGCTAAAATACAAGCCCAACCAAAAGGAAAAGTAACCGCTTCTAAAAATCATCCACAGAAAACCCTACCTTAAGGGTAAGTACAAAAACATCTATCTGGAGTAACTGAAGTGCACATGTCTTTCAGTCCTCCTTCTAAGAACCGCCTAGTCCTAGTCCAGCTATGACTTCTTCATAGCATTGATCATCTGCGCGGGACATGTCACGTATGGGCCAAGCCCGTGTATGGGTGAGTAAAACAATACTTAGTAGGGACCCTAAAACCAAAAGGGTAACAACACTATGAAATAATAAAATTATACCATAAAGGAAAATAAATTATGCCACTAAGGAAACACATGAAGTACCACATAATGGAAACACAAGAAGTATAGTCAATACAACCAGCTGACACCGGTA